>OZ024871.1:7341757-8677301 GCA_964017185.1 Rugalucina vietnamica | reverse complement strand
AATACGAATAGAAGGCACACAGATTGTACAATCAAATTGGAGGTCCTAGCGTGACCATAACATAAAATACGAATAGAAGGCACACACATTGTACAGTCAAATTTGGAGGTCCTAGAGTGACCATAACATAAAATACGAATAGAAGGCACACAGATTGTACAATCAAATTTGGAGGTCCTAGAGTGACCATAACATAAAATACGAAACGAATAGAAGGCACACAGATTGTACAATCAAATTTGGAGGTCCTAGAGTGACCATAACATAAAATACGAATAGAAAGCACACAGATTGTACAATCAAATTTGGAGGTCCTAGCGTGACCATAACATAAAATACGAATAGAAGGCACACAGATTGTACAATCAAATTTGGAGATCCTAGAGTGACCATAACATAAAATACGAATAGAAGGCACACAGATTGTACAATCAAATTTGGAGGTTCTAGAGTGACCATAACATAAAATACGAATAGAAGGCACAACGAATGTACAATCAAATTTGGAGGTCCTAGAGTGACCATAACATAAAATACGAATAGAAGGCACACAGATTGTACAATCAAATTTGGAGGTCCTAGAGTGACCATAACAGAAAATACGAATAGAAGGCACAACGATTGTACAATCAAATTTGGAGGTGCTAGAGTGACCATAACATAAAATATGAATAGAAAGCACACAGATTGTACAATCAAATTTGGAGGTTCTAGAGTGACCATAACATAAAATACGAATAGAAGGCACATAGATTGTACAATCAAATTTGGAGGCTCTAGAGTGACCATAACATAAAATACGAATAGAAGGCACAGAGATTGTACAATCAAATTTGGAGGTTCTAGAATGACCATAACATAAAATACGAATAGAAGGCACAGAGATTGTACAATTAAATTTGGAGGTTCTAGTGTGACCATAACATAAAATACGAATAGAAGGCACAGAGATTGTACAATCAGATTTGGAGGTCCTAGAGTGACCATAACATAAAATACGAATAGAAGGCACAACGATTGTACAATCAAATTTGGAGGTCCTAGCGTGACCATAACAGAAAATACGAATAGAAGGCACACAGATTGTACAATCAAATTTGGAGGTCCTAGCATGACCGTAACATAAAATACGAATAGAAGGCACAACTATTGTACAATCAAATTTGGAGGTCCTAGAGTGACCATAACATAAAATACGAATAGAAGGCACACAGATTGTACAATCAAATTTGGAGGTCCTAGCGTGACCATAACATAAAATACGAAAAGAAGGCACACAGATTGTACAATCAAATTTGGAGGTCCTAGCGTGACCATAACATAAAATACGAATAGAAGGCACACAGATTGTACAATCAAATTTGGAGGTCCTAGAGTGACCATAACATAAAATACGAATAGAAGGCACACAGATTGTACAATCAAATTTGGAGGCTCTAGGGTGACCATAACATAAAATACGAATAGAAGGCACACAGATTGTACAATCAAATTGGAGGTCCTAGCGTGACCATAACATAAAATACGAATAGAAGGCACACACATTGTACAATCAAATTTGGAGGTCCTAGAGTGACCATAACATAAAATACGAATAGAAGGCACACAGATTGTACAATCAAATTTGGAGGTCCTAGAGTGACCATAACATAAAATACGAAACGAATAGAAGGCACACAGATTGTACAATCAAATTTGGAGGTCCTAGAGTGACCATAACATAAAATACGAATAGAAAGCACACAGATTGTACAATCAAATTTGGAGGTCCTAGCGTGACCATAACTTAAAATACGAAGAGAAGGCACACAGATTGTACAATCAAATTTGGAGATCCTAGAGTGACCATAACATAAAATACGAATAGAAGGCACACAGATTGTACAATCAAATTTGGAGGTTCTAGAGTGACCATAACATAAAATACGAATAGAAGGCACAACGATTGTACAATCAAATTTGGAGGTCCTAGAGTGACCATAACATAAAATACGAATAGAAGGCACACAGATTGTACAATCAAATTTGGAGGTCCTAGAGTGACCATAACAGAAAATACGAATAGAAGGCACAACGATTGTACAATCAAATTTGGAGGTGCTAGAGTGACCATAACATAAAATATGAAAAGAAAGCACACAGATTGTACAATCAAATTTGGAGGTCCTAGAGTGACCATAACATAAAATACGAATAGAAGGCACACAGATTGTACAATCAAATTTGGAGGTCCTAGAGTGACCATAACATAAAATACGAATAGAAGGCACACAGATTGTACAATCAAATTTGGAGATCCTAGAGTGACCATAACATAAAATATGAATAGAAAGCACAGAGATTGTACAATCAAATTTGGAGATCCTAGAGTGACTATAACAGAAAATACGAATAGAAGGCACACAGATTGTACAATCAAATTTGGAGGTCCTAGAGTGACCATAACATAAAATACGAATAGAAGGCACAGAGATTGTACAATCAAATTTGGAGGTCCTAGAGTGACCATAACATAAAATACGAATAGAAGGCACAGAGATTGTACAATCAAATTTGGAGGTGCTAGAGTGACCATAACATAAAATATGAATAGAAAGCATACATATTGTACAATCAAATTTGGAGGTGCTCGAGTGACCATAACATAAAATACGAATAGAAGGCACAAAGATTTTGCAATCAAATTTGGAGGTCCTAGAGTGACCATAACATAAAATACGAATAGAAAGCACAGAGATTGTACAATCAAAATAGGAGGTGCTAGAGTGACCATAACATAAAATATGAATAGAAAGCACACAGATTGTACAATCAAATTTGGAGGTTCTAGAGTGACCATAACATAAAATACGAATCGAATAGAAGGCACATAGATTGTACAATCAAATTTGGAGGCTCTAGAGTGACCATAACATAAAATACGAATAGAAGGCACAGAGATTGTACAATCAAATTTGGAGGTTCTAGAGTGACCATAACATAAAATACGAATAAAAGGCACTCAGATTGTACAATCAAATTTGGAGATCCTAGAGTGACCATAACATAAAATATGAATAGAAAGCACACATATTGTACAATCAAATTTGGAGGTCCTAGAGTGACCATAACATAAAATACGAATAGAAGGCACACAGATTGTACAATCAGATTTGGAGGTCCTAGAGTGACCATAACATAAAATACGAATAGAAGGCACACAGATTGTACAATCAAATTTGGAGGTCCTAGAGTGACCAAATCATAAAATACGAATAGAAGGCATACAGATTGTACAATCAAATTTGGAGGTCCTAGCGTGACCATAACATAAAATACGAATAGAAGGCACACAGATTGTACAATCAAATTTGGAGGTCCTAGAGTGACCATAACATAAAATACGAATAGAAGGCACAACGATTGTACAATCAAATTTGGAGGTCCTAGAGTCACCATAACATAAAATACGAATAGAAGGCACAGAGATTGTACAATCAAATTTGGAGGTCCTAGAGTGACCATAACATAAAATACGAATAGAAGGCACACAGATTGTACAATCAAATTTGGAGATCCTAGAGTGACCATAACATAAAATACGAATAGAAGGCACACAGATTGTACAATCAAATTTGGAGATCCTAGAGTGACCATAACATAAAATACGAATAGAAGGCATACAGATTGTACAATCAAATTTGGAGGTCCTAGCGTGACCATAACATAAAATACGAATAGAAGGCACAGAGATTGTACAATCAAATTTGGAGGTGCTATAGAGACCATAACATAAAATATGAATAGAAGGCACACAGATTGTACAATCAAATTTGGAGATCCTAGAGTGACCATAACATAAAATACGAATAGAAGGCACACAGATTGTACAATCAAATTTGGAGGTGCTAGAGTGACCATAACATAAAATATGAATAGAAAGCACACAGATTGTACAATCAAATTTGGAGGTTCTAGAGTGACCATAACATAAAATACGAATAGAAGGCACATAGATTGTACAATCAAATTTGGAGGCTCTAGAGTGACCATAACATAAAATACGAATAGAAGGCACAGAGATTGTACAATCAAATTTGGAGGTTCTAGAGTGACCATCACATAAAATACGAATAGAAGGCACAGAGATTGTACAATCAAATTTGGAGGTTCTAGAGTGACCATAACATAAAATACGAATAGAAGGCACAACGATTGTACAATCAAATTTGGAGGTCCTAGAGTCACCATAACATAAAATACGAATAGAAGGCACACAGATTGTACAATCAAATTTGGAGATCCTAGAGTGACCATAACATAAAATACGAATAGAAGGCTCAGAGATTGTACAATCAAATTTGGAAGTCCTAGAGTGACCATAACATAAAATACGAATAGAAGGCACACAGATTGTACAATCAAATTTGGAGACCCTAGAGTGACCATAACATAAAATACGAATAGAAGGCACACAGATTGTACAATCAAATTTGGAGATCCTAGAGTGACCATAACATAAAATACGAATAGAAGGCACACAGATTGTACAATCAAATTTGGAGATCCTAGAGTGACCATAACATAAAATACGAATAGAAGGCATACAGATTGTACAATCAAATTTGGAGGTCCTAGCGTGACCATAACATAAAATACGAATAGAAGGCACACAGATTGTACAATCAAATTTGGAGGTCCTAGAGTGACCATAACATAAAATACGAATAGAAGGCACAGAGATTGTACAATCAAATTTGGAGATGCTATAGTGACCATAACATAAAATATGAATAGAAGGCACACAGATTGTACAATCAAATTTGGAGATCCTAGAGTGACCATAACATAAAATACGAATAGAAGGCACACAGATTGTACAATCAAATTTGGAGGTGCTAGAGTGACCATAACATAAAATATGAATAGAAAGCACACAGATTGTACAATCAAATTTGGAGGCTCTAGAGTGACCATAACATAAAATACGAATAGAAGGCACATAGATTGTACAATCAAATTTGGAGGCTCTAGAGTGACCATAACATAAAATACGAATAGAAGGCACAGAGATTGTACAATCAAATTTGGAGGTTCTAGAGTGACCATAACATAAAATACGAATAGAAGGCACAGAGATTGTACAATCAAATTTGGAGGTTCTAGTGTGACCATAACATAAAATACGAATAGAAGGCACAGAGATTGTACAATCAGATTTGGAGGTCCTAGAGTGACCATAACATAAAATACGAATAGAAGGCACAACGATTGTACAATCAAATTTGGAGGTCCTAGAGTGACCATAACATAAAATACGAATAGAAGGCAAACAGATTGTACAATCAAATTTGGAGGTCCTAGCGTGACCATAACATAAAATACGAATAGAAGGCACACAGATTGTACAATCAAATTTGGAGGTCCTAGCGTGACCATAACATAAAATACGAATAGAAGGCACAACGATTGTACAATCAAATTTGGAGGTCCTAGAGTGACCATAACATAAAATACGAATAGAAGGCACACAGATTGTACAATCAAATTTGGAGGTCCTAGCGTGACCATAACATAAAATACGAATAGAAGGCACACAGATTGTACAATCAAATTTGGAGGTCCTAGCGTGACCATAACATAAAATACGAATAGAAGGCACACAGATTGTACAATCAAATTTGGAGGTCCTAGAGTGACCATAACATAAAATACGAATAGAAGGCACACAGATTGTACAATCAAATTTGGAGGCTCTAGGGTGACCATAACATAAAATACGAATAGAAGGCACACAGATTGTACAATCAAATTTGGAGGTCCTAGCGTGACCATAACATAAAATACGAATAGAAGGCACACACATTGTACAATCAAATTTGGAGGTCCTAGAGTGACCATAACATAAAATACGAATAGAAGGCACACAGATTGTACAATTAAATTTGGAGGTCCTAGAGTGACCATAACATAAAATACGAAACGAATAGAAGGCACACAGATTGTACAATCAAATTTGGAGGTCCTAGAGTGACCATAACATAAAATACGAATAGAAGGCACACAGATTGTACAATCAAATTTGGAGGTCCTAGCGTGACCATAACATAAAATACGAATAGAAGGCACACAGATTGTACAATCAAATTTGGAGATCCTAGAGTGACCATAACATAAAATACGAATAGAAGGCACACAGATTGTACAATCAAATTTGGAGGTTCTAGAGTGACCATAACATAAAATACGAATAGAAGGCACAACGATTGTACAATCAAATTTGGAGGTCCTAGAGTGACCATAACATAAAATACGAATAGAAGGCACACAGATTGTACAATCAAATTTGGAGGTCCTAGAGTGACCATAACAGAAAATACGAATAGAAGGCACAACGATTGTACAATCAAATTTGGAGGTGCTAGAGTGACCATAACATAAAATATGAAAAGAAAGCACACAGATTGTACAATCAAATTTGGAGGTCCTAGAGTGACCATAACATAAAATACGAATAGAAGGCACACAGATTGTACAATCAAATTTGGAGGTCCTAGAGTGACCATAACATAAAATACGAATAGAAGGCACACAGATTGTACAATCAAATTTGGAGATCCTAGAGTGACCATAACATAAAATATGAATAGAAGGCACACAGATTGTACAATCAAATTTGGAGGTCCTAGAGTGACCATAACATAAAATACGAATAGAAGGCACAACGATTGTACAATCAAATGTGGAGGTCCTAGAGTCACCATAACATAAAATACGAATAGAAGGCACACAGAGTGTACAATCAAATTTGGAGATCCTAGAGTGACCATAACATAAAATACGAATAGAAGGCACAGAGATTGTACAATCAAATTTGGAGGTCCTAGAGTGACCATAACATAAAATACGAATAGAAGGCACACAGATTGTACAATCAAATTTGGAGATCCTAGAGTGACCATAACATAAAATACGAATAGAAGGCACACAGATTGTACAATCAAATTTGGAGATCCTAGAGTGACCATAACATAAAATACGAATAGAAGGCACACAGATTGTACAATCAAATTTGGAGATCCTAGAGTGACCATAACATAAAATACGAATAGAAGGCATACAGATTGTACAATCAAATTTGGAGGTCCTAGCGTGACCATAACATAAAATACGAATAGAAGGCACACAGATTGTACAATCAAATTTGGAGGTCCTAGAGTGACCATAACATAAAATACGAATAGAAGGCACACAGATTGTACAATCAAATTTGGAGGTGCTATAGAGACCATAACATAAAATATGAATAGAAGGCACACAGATTGTACAATCAAATTTGGAGATCCTAGAGTGACCATAACATAAAATACGAATAGAAGGCACACAGATTGTACAATCAAATTTGGAGGTGCTAGAGTGACCATAACATAAAATATGAATAGAAAGCACACAGATTGTACAATCAAATTTGGAGGTTCTAGAGTGACCATAACATAAAATACGAATAGAAGGCACATAGATTGTACAATCAAATTTGGAGGCTCTAGAGTGACCATAACATAAAATACGAATAGAAGGCACAGAGATTGTACAATCAAATTTGGAGGTTCTAGAGTGACCATAACATAAAATACGAATAGAAGGCACAGAGATTGTACAATCAAATTTGTAGGTTCTAGAGTGACCATAACATAAAATACGAATAGAAGGCACAACGATTGTACAATCAAATTTGGAGGTCCTAGAGTCACCATAACATAAAATACGAATAGAAGGCACACAGATTGTACAATCAAATTTGGAGATCCTATAGTGACCATAACATAAAATACGAATAGAAGGCACAGAGATTGTACAATCAAATTTGGAGGTCCTAGAGTGACCATAACATAAAATACGAATAGAAGGCACACAGATTGTACAATCAAATTTGGAGATCCTAGAGTGACCATAACATAAAATACGAATAGAAGGCACACAGATTGTACAATCAAATACGGAGATCCTAGAGTGACCATAACATAAAATACGAATAGAAGGCACACAGATTGTACAATCAAATTTGGAGATCCTAGAGTGACCATGACATAAAATACGAATAGAAGGCATACAGATTGTACAATCAAATTTGGAGGTCCTAGCGTGACCATAACATAAAATACGAATAGAAGGCACACAGATTGTACAATCAAATTTGGAGGTCCTAGAGTGACCATAACATAAAATACGAATAGAAGGCACAGAGATTGTACAATCAAATTTGGAGGTGCTATAGTGACCATAACATAAAATATGAATAGAAGGCACACAGATTGTACAATCAAATTTGGAGATCCTAGAGTGACCATAACATAAAATACGAATAGAAGGCACACAGATTGTACAATCAAATTTGGAGGTGCTAGAGTGACCATAACATAAAATATGAATAGAAAGCACACAGATTGTACAATCAAATTTGGAGGTTCTAGAGTGACCATAACATAAAATACGAATAGAAGGCACATTGATTGTACAATCAAATTTGGAGGCTCTAGAGTGACCATAACATAAAATACGAATAGAAGGCACAGAGATTGTACAATCAAATTTGGAGGTTCTAGAGTGACCATAACATAAAATACGAATAGAAGGCACAGAGATTGTACAATCAAATTTGGAGGTTCTAGTGTGACCATAACATAAAATACGAATAGAAGGCACAGAGATTGTACAATCAGATTTGGAGGTCCTAGAGTGACCAGAACATAAAATACGAATAGAAGGCACACAGATTGTACAATCAAATTTGGAGATCCTAGAGTGACCATAACATAAAATACGAATAGACGGCACACAGATTGTACAATCAAATTTGGAGATCCTAGAGTGACCATAACATAAAATACGAATAGAAGGCATACAGATTGTACAATCAAATTTGGAGGTCCTAGCGTGACCATAACATAAAATACGAATAGAAGGCACACAGATTGTACAATCAAATTTGGAGGTCCTAGAGTGACCATAACATAAAATACGAATAGAAGGCACAGAGATTGTACAATCAAATTTGGAGGTGCTATAGAGACCATAACATAAAATATGAATAGAAGGCACACAGATTGTACAATCAAATTTGGAGATCCTAGAGTGACCATAACATAAAATACGAATAGAAGGCACACAGATTGTACAATCAAATTTGGAGGTGCTAGAGTGACCATAACATAAAATATGAATAGAAAGCACACAGATTGTACAATCAAATTTGGAGGTTCTAGAGTGACCATAACATAAAATACGAATAGAAGGCACATAGATTGTACAATCAAATTTGGAGGCTCTAGAGTGACCATAACATAAAATACGAATAGAAGGCACAGAGATTGTACAATCAAATTTGGAGGTTCTAGAGTGACCATAACATAAAATACGAATAGAAGGCACAGAGATTGTACAATCAAATTTGTAGGTTCTAGAGTGACCATTACATAAAATACGAATAGAAGGCACAACGATTGTACAATCAAATTTGGAGGTCCTAGAGTCACCATAACATAAAATACGAATAGAAGGCACACAGATTGTACAATCAAATTTGGAGATCCTAGAGTGACCATAACATAAAATACGAATAGAAGGCACAGAGATTGTACAATCAAATTTGGAGGTCCTAGAGTGACCATAACATAAAATACGAATAGAAGGCACACAGATTGTACAATCAAATTTGGAGATCCTAGAGTGACCATAACATAAAATACGAATAGAAGGCACACAGATTGTACAGTCAAATTTGGAGATCCTAGAGTGACCATAACATAAAATACGAATAGAAGGCATACAGATTGTACAATCAAATTTGGAGGTCCTAGCGTGACCATAACATAAAATACGAATAGAAGGCACACAGATTGTACAATCAAATTTGGAGGTCCTAGAAAGACCATAACATAAAAGACGAATAGAAGGCACAGAGATTGTACAATCAAATTTGGAGGTGCTATAGTGACCATAACATAAAATATGAATACAGGGCACACAGATTGTACAATCAAATTTGGAGATCCTAGAGTGACCATAACATAAAATACGAATAGAAGGCACACAGATTGTACAATCAAATTAGGAGGTGCTAGAGTGACCATAACATAAAATATGAATAGAAAGCACACAGATTGTACAATCAAATTTGGAGGTTCTAGAGTGACCATAACATAAAATACGAATAGAAGGCACATAGATTGTACAATCAAATTTGGAGGCTCTAGAGTGACCATAACATAAAATACGAATAGAAGGCACAGAGATTGTACAATCAAATTTGGAGGTTCTAGAATGACCATAACATAAAATACGAATAGAAGGCACAGAGATTGTACAATTAAATTTGGAGGTTCTAGTGTGACCATAACATAAAATACGAATAGAAGGCACAGAGATTGTACAATCAGATTTGGAGGTCCTAGAGTGACCATAACATAAAATACGGATAGAAGGCACAACGATTGTACAATCAAATTTGGAGGTCCTAGCGTGACCATAACATAAAATACGAATAGAAGGCACACAGATTGTACAATCAAATTTGGAGGTCCTAGCATGACCATAACATAAAATACGAATAGAAGGCACAACTATTGTACAATCAAATTTGGAGGTCCTAGAGTGACCATAACATAAAATACGAATAGAAGGCACACAGATTGTACAATCAAATTTGGAGGTCCTAGCGTGACCATAACATAAAATACGAATAGAAGGCACACAGATTGTACAATCAAATTTGGAGGTCCTAGCGTGACCATAACATAAAATACGAATAGAAGGCATACAGATTGTACAATCAAATTTGGAGGTCCTAGAGTGACCATAACATAAAATACGAATAGAAGGCACACAGATTGTACAATCAAATTTGGAGGCTCTAGGGTGACCATAACATAAAATACGAATAGAAGGCACACAGATTGTACAATCAAATTGGAGGTCCTAGCGTGACCATAACATAAAATACGAATAGAAGGCACACACATTGTACAGTCAAATTTGGAGGTCCTAGAGTGACCATAACATAAAATACGAATAGAAGGCACACAGATTGTACAATCAAATTTGGAGGTCCTAGAGTGACCATAACATAAAATACGAAACGAATAGAAGGCACACAGATTGTACAATCAAATTTGGAGGTCCTAGAGTGACCATAACATAAAATACGAATAGAAAGCACACAGATTGTACAATCAAATTTGGAGGTCCTAGCGTGACCATAACATAAAATACGAATAGAAGGCACACAGATTGTACAATCAAATTTGGAGATCCTAGAGTGACCATAACATAAAATACGAATAGAAGGCACACAGATTGTACAATCAAATTTGGAGGTTCTAGAGTGACCATAACATAAAATACGAATAGAAGGCACAACGAATGTACAATCAAATTTGGAGGTCCTAGAGTGACCATAACATAAAATACGAATAGAAGGCACACAGATTGTACAATCAAATTTGGAGGTCCTAGAGTGACCATAACAGAAAATACGAATAGAAGGCACAACGATTGTACAATCAAATTTGGAGGTGCTAGAGTGACCATAACATAAAATATGAATAGAAAGCACACAGATTGTACAATCAAATTTGGAGGTTCTAGAGTGACCATAACATAAAATACGAATAGAAGGCACATAGATTGTACAATCAAATTTGGAGGCTCTAGAGTGACCATAACATAAAATACGAATAGAAGGCACAGAGATTGTACAATCAAATTTGGAGGTTCTAGAATGACCATAACATAAAATACGAATAGAAGGCACAGAGATTGTACAATTAAATTTGGAGGTTCTAGTGTGACCATAACATAAAATACGAATAGAAGGCACAGAGATTGTACAATCAGATTTGGAGGTCCTAGAGTGACCATAACATAAAATACGAATAGAAGGCACAACGATTGTACAATCAAATTTGGAGGTCCTAGCGTGACCATAACATAAAATACGAATAGAAGGCACACAGATTGTACAATCAAATTTGGAGGTCCTAGCATGACCGTAACATAAAATACGAATAGAAGGCACAACTATTGTACAATCAAATTTGGAGGTCCTAGAGTGACCATAACATAAAATACGAATAGA
The DNA here is from genome assembly GCA_964017185.1 of Rugalucina vietnamica. NCBI lineage: Eukaryota > Metazoa > Mollusca > Bivalvia > Lucinida > Lucinidae > Rugalucina > Rugalucina vietnamica. The sequence continues at coordinate 8,665,189 of OZ024871.1, read as the reverse complement.
AGGCACACAGATTGTACAATCAAATTTGGAGGTCCTAGCGTGACCATAACATAAAATACGAATAGAAGGCACACAGATTGTACAATCAAATTTGGAGGTCCTAGCATAACATAAAATACGAATAGAAGGCACACAGATTGTACAATCAAATTTGGAGGTCCTAGAGTGACCATAACATAAAATACGAATAGAAGGCACACAGATTGTACAATCAAATTTGGAGGCTCTAGGGTGACCATAACATAAAATACGAATAGAAGGCACACAGATTGTACAATCAAATTGGAGGTCCTAGCGTGACCATAACATAAAATACGAATAGAAGGCACACACATTGTACAATCAAATTTGGAGGTCCTAGAGTGACCATAACATAAAATACGAATAGAAGGCACACAGATTGTACAATCAAATTTGGAGGTCCTAGAGTGACCATAACATAAAATACGAAACGAATAGAAGGCACACAGATTGTACAATCAAATTTGGAGGTCCTAGAGTGACCATAACATAAAATACGAATAGAAAGCACACAGATTGTACAATCAAATTTGGAGGTCCTAGCGTGACCATAACATAAAATACGAAGAGAAGGCACACAGATTGTACAATCAAATTTGGAGATCCTAGAGTGACCATAACATAAAATACGAATAGAAGGCACACAGATTGTACAATCAAATTTGGAGGTTCTAGAGTGACCATAACATAAAATACGAATAGAAGGCACAACGATTGTACAATCAAATTTGGAGGTCCTAGAGTGACCATAACATAAAATACGAATAGAAGGCACACAGATTGTACAATCAAATTTGGAGGTCCTAGAGTGACCATAACAGAAAATACGAATAGAAGGCACAACGATTGTACAATCAAATTTGGAGGTGCTAGAGTGACCATAACATAAAATATGAAAAGAAAGCACACAGATTGTACAATCAAATTTGGAGGTCCTAGAGTGACCATAACATAAAATACGAATAGAAGGCACACAGATTGTACAATCAAATTTGGAGGTCCTAGAGTGACCATAACATAAAATACGAATAGAAGGCACACAGATTGTACAATCAAATTTGGAGATCCTAGAGTGACCATAACATAAAATATGAATAGAAGGCACACAGATTGTACAATCAAATTTGGAGGTCCTAGAGTGACCATAACATAAAATACGAAACGAATAGAAGGCACACAGATTGTACAATCAAATTTGGAGGTCCTAGAGTGACCATAACATAAAATACGAATAGAAGGCACACAGATTGTACAATCGAATTTGGAGGTCCTAGAGTGACCATAACATAAAATACGAATAGAAGGCACACAGATTGTACAATCAAATTTGGAGATCCTAGAGTGACCATAACATAAAATATGAATAGAAAGCACAGAGATTGTACAATCAAATTTGGAGATCCTAGAGTGACTATAACAGAAAATACGAATAGAAGGCACACAGATTGTACAATCAAATTTGGAGGTCCTAGAGTGACCATAACATAAAATACGAATAGAAGGCACAGAGATTGTACAATCAAATTTGGAGGTCCTAGAGTGACCATAACATAAAATACGAATAGAAGGCACAGAGATTGTACAATCAAATTTGGAGGTGCTAGAGTGACCATAACATAAAATATGAATAGAAAGCACACATATTGTACAATCAAATTTGGAGGTGCTCGAGTGACCATAACATAAAATACGAATAGAAGGCACAAAGATTTTGCAATCAAATTTGGAGGTCCTAGAGTGACCATAACATTAAATACGAATAGAAAGCACAGAGATTGTACAATCAAAATAGGAGGTGCTAGAGTGACCATAACATAAAATATGAATAGAAAGCACACAGATTGTACAATCAAATTTGGAGGTTCTAGAGTGACCATAACATAAAATACGAATCGAATAGAAGGCACATAGATTGTACAATCAAATTTGGAGGCTCTAGAGTGACCATAACATAAAATACGAATAGAAGGCACAGAGATTGTACAATCAAATTTGGAGGTTCTAGAGTGACCATAACATAAAATACGAATAAAAGGCACTCAGATTGTACAATCAAATTTGGAGATCCTAGAGTGACCATAACATAAAATATGAATAGAAAGCACACATATTGTACAATCAAATTTGGAGGTCCTAGAGTGACCATAACATAAAATACGAATAGAAGGCACACAGATTGTACAATCAGATTTGGAGGTCCTAGAGTGACCATAACATAAAATACGAATAGAAGGCACACAGATTGTACAATCAAATTTGGAGGTCCTAGAGTGACCAAATCATAAAATACGAATAGAAGGCATACAGATTGTACAATCAAATTTGGAGGTCCTAGCGTGACCATAACATAAAATACGAATAGAAGGCACACAGATTGTACAATCAAATTTGGAGGTCCTAGAGTGACCATAACATAAAATACGAATAGAAGGCACAACGATTGTACAATCAAATTTGGAGGTCCTAGAGTCACCATAACATAAAATACGAATAGAAGGCACAGAGATTGTACAATCAAATTTGGAGGTCCTAGAGTGACCATAACATAAAATACGAATAGAAGGCACACAGATTGTACAATCAAATTTGGAGATCCTAGAGTGACCATAACATAAAATACGAATAGAAGGCACACAGATTGTACAATCAAATTTGGAGATCCTAGAGTGACCATAACATAAAATACGAATAGAAGGCACACAGATTGTACAATCAAATTTGGAGATCCTAGAGTGACCATAACATAAAATACGAATAGAAGGCATACAGATTGTACAATCAAATTTGGAGGTCCTAGCGTGACCATAACATAAAATACGAATAGAAGGCACAGAGATTGTACAATCAAATTTGGAGGTGCTATAGAGACCATAACATAAAATATGAATAGAAGGCACACAGATTGTACAATCAAATTTGGAGATCCTAGAGTGACCATAACATAAAATACGAATAGAAGGCACACAGATTGTACAATCAAATTTGGAGGTGCTAGAGTGACCATAACATAAAATATGAATAGAAAGCACACAGATTGTACAATCAAATTTGGAGGTTCTAGAGTGACCATAACATAAAATACGAATAGAAGGCATACAGATTGTACAATCAAATTTGGAGGTCCTAGCGTGACCATAACATAAAATACGAATAGAAGGCACACAGATTGTACAATCAAATTTGGAGGTCCTAGAAAGACCATAACATAAAAGACGAATAGAAGGCACACAGATTGTACAATCAAATTTGGAGGTGCTATAGTGACCATAACATAAAATATGAATACAGGGCACACAGATTGTACAATCAAATTTGGAGATCCTAGAGTGACCATAACATAAAATACGAATAGAAGGCACACAGATTGTACAATCAAATTTGGAGGTGCTAGAGTGACCATAACATAAAATATGAATAGAAAGCACACAGATTGTACAATCAAATTTGGAGGTTCTAGAGTGACCATAACATAAAATACGAATAGAAGGCACATAGATTGTACAATCAAATTTGGAGGCTCTAGAGTGACCATAACATAAAATACGAATAGAAGGCACAGAGATTGTACAATCAAATTTGGAGGTTCTAGAATGACCATAACATAAAATACGAATAGAAGGCACAGAGATTGTACAATTAAATTTGGAGGTTCTAGTGTGACCATAACATAAAATACGAATAGAAGGCACAGAGATTGTACAATCAGATTTGGAGGTCCTAGAGTGACCATAACATAAAATACGGATAGAAGGCACAACGATTGTACAATCAAATTTGGAGGTCCTAGCGTGACCATAACATAAAATACGAATAGAAGGCACACAGATTGTACAATCAAATTTGGAGGTCCTAGCATGACCATAACATAAAATACGAATAGAAGGCACAACTATTGTACAATCAAATTTGGAGGTCCTAGAGTGACCATAACATAAAATACGAATAGAAGGCACACAGATTGTACAATCAAATTTGGAGGTCCTAGCGTGACCATAACATAAAATACGAATAGAAGGCACACAGATTGTACAATCAAATTTGGAGGTCCTAGCGTGACCATAACATAAAATACGAATAGAAGGCACACAGATTGTACAATCAAATTTGGAGGTCCTAGAGTGACCACAACATAAAATACGAATAGAAGGCACACAGATTGTACAATCAAATTTGGAGGCTCTAGGGTGACCATAACATAAAATACGAATAGAAGGCACACAGATTGTACAATCAAATTGGAGGTCCTAGCGTGACCATAACATAAAATACGAATAGAAGGCACACACATTGTACAGTCAAATTTGGAGGTCCTAGAGTGACCATAACATAAAATACGAATAGAAGGCACACAGATTGTACAATCAAATTTGGAGGTCCTAGAGTGACCATAACATAAAATACGAAACGAATAGAAGGCACACAGATTGTACAATCAAATTTGGAGGTCCTAGAGTGACCATAACATAAAATACGAATAGAAAGCACACAGATTGTACAATCAAATTTGGAGGTCCTAGCGTGACCATAACATAAAATACGAATAGAAGGCACACAGATTGTACAATCAAATTTGGAGATCCTAGAGTGACCATAACATAAAATACGAATAGAAGGCACACAGATTGTACAATCAAATTTGGAGGTTCTAGAGTGACCATAACATAAAATACGAATAGAAGGCACAACGAATGTACAATCAAATTTGGAGGTCCTAGAGTGACCATAACATAAAATACGAATAGAAGGCACACAGATTGTACAATCAAATTTGGAGGTCCTAGAGTGACCATAACAGAAAATACGAATAGAAGGCACAACGATTGTACAATCAAATTTGGAGGTGCTAGAGTGACCATAACATAAAATATGAATAGAAAGCACACAGATTGTACAATCAAATTTGGAGGTTCTAGAGTGACCATAACATAAAATACGAATAGAAGGCACATAGATTGTACAATCAAATTTGGAGGCTCTAGAGTGACCATAACATAAAATACGAATAGAAGGCACAGAGATTGTACAATCAAATTTGGAGGTTCTAGAATGACCATAACATAAAATACGAATAGAAGGCACAGAGATTGTACAATTAAATTTGGAGGTTCTAGTGTGACCATAACATAAAATACGAATAGAAGGCACAGAGATTGTACAATCAGATTTGGAGGTCCTAGAGTGACCATAACATAAAATACGAATAGAAGGCACAACGATTGTACAATCAAATTTGGAGGTCCTAGCGTGACCATAACATAAAATACGAATAGAAGGCACACAGATTGTACAATCAAATTTGGAGGTCCTAGCATGACCGTAACATAAAATACGAATAGAAGGCACAACTATTGTACAATCAAATTTGGAGGTCCTAGAGTGACCATAACATAAAATACGAATAGAAGGCACACAGATTGTACAATCAAATTTGGAGGTCCTAGCGTGACCATAACATAAAATACGAATAGAAGGCACACAGATTGTACAATCAAATTTGGAGGTCCTAGCATAACATAAAATACGAATAGAAGGCACACAGATTGTACAATCAAATTTGGAGGTCCTAGAGTGACCATAACATAAAATACGAATAGAAGGCACACAGATTGTACAATCAAATTTGGAGGCTCTAGGGTGACCATAACATAAAATACGAATAGAAGGCACACAGATTGTACAATCAAATTGGAGGTCCTAGCGTGACCATAACATAAAATACGAATAGAAGGCACACACATTGTACAATCAAATTTGGAGGTCCTAGAGTGACCATAACATAAAATACGAATAGAAGGCACACAGATTGTACAATCAAATTTGGAGGTCCTAGAGTGACCATAACATAAAATACGAAACGAATAGAAGGCACACAGATTGTACAATCAAATTTGGAGGTCCTAGAGTGACCATAACATAAAATACGAATAGAAAGCACACAGATTGTACAATCAAATTTGGAGGTCCTAGCGTGACCATAACATAAAATACGAAGAGAAGGCACACAGATTGTACAATCAAATTTGGAGATCCTAGAGTGACCATAACATAAAATACGAATAGAAGGCACACAGATTGTACAATCAAATTTGGAGGTTCTAGAGTGGCCATAACATAAAATACGAATAGAAGGCACAACGATTGTACAATCAAATTTGGAGGTCCTAGAGTGACCATAACATAAAATACGAATAGAAGGCACACAGATTGTACAATCAAATTTGGAGGTCCTAGAGTGACCATAACAGAAAATACGAATAGAAGGCACAACGATTGTACAATCAAATTTGGAGGTGCTAGAGTGACCATAACATAAAATATGAAAAGAAAGCACACAGATTGTACAATCAAATTTGGAGGTCCTAGAGTGACCATAACATAAAATACGAATAGAAGGCACACAGATTGTACAATCAAATTTGGAGGTCCTAGAGTGACCATAACATAAAATACGAATAGAAGGCACACAGATTGTACAATCAAATTTGGAGATCCTAGAGTGACCATAACATAAAATATGAATAGAAGGCACACAGATTGTACAATCAAATTTGGAGGTCCTAGAGTGACCATAACATAAAATACGAAACGAATAGAAGGCACACAGATTGTACAATCAAATTTGGAGGTCCTAGAGTGACCATAACATAAAATACGAATAGAAGGCACACAGATTGTACAATCAAATTTGGAGGTCCTAGAGTGACCATAACATGAAATACGAATAGAAGGCACACAGATTGTACAATCAAATTTGGAGATCCTAGAGTGACTATAACAGAAAATACGAATAGAAGGCACACATATTGTACAATCAAATTTGGAGGTGCTCGAGTGACCATAACATAAAATACGAATAGAAGGCACAAAGATTTTGCAATCAAATTTGGAGGTCCTAGAGTGACCATAACATTAAATACGAATAGAAAGCGCAGAGATTGTACAATCAAAATAGGAGGTGCTAGAGTGACCATAACATAAAATATGAATAGAAAGCACACAGATTGTACAATCAAATTTGGAGGTTCTAGAGTGACCATAACATAAAATACGAATCGAATAGAAGGCACATAGATTGTACAATCAAATTTGGAGGTGCTAGAGTGACCATAACATAAAATATGAATAGAAAGCACACATATTGTACAATCAAATTTGGAGGTGCTCGAGTGACCATAACATAAAATACGAATAGAAGGCACAAAGATTTTGCAATCAAATTTGGAGGTCCTAGAGTGACCATAACATAAAATACGAATAGAAGGCACAGAGATTGTACAATCAAATTTGGAGGTGCTAGAGTGACCATAACATAAAATATGAATAGAAAGCACACATATTGTACAATCAAATTTGGAGGTGCTCGAGTGACCATAACATAAAATACGAATAGAAGGCACAAAGATTTTGCAATCAAATTTGGAGGTCCTAGAGTGACCATAACATTAAATACGAATAGAAAGCACAGAGATTGTACAATCAAAATAGGAGGTGCTAGAGTGACCATAACATAAAATATGAATAGAAAGCACACAGATTGTACAATCAAATTTGGAGGTTCTAGAGTGACCATAACATAAAATACGAATCGAATAGAAGGCACATAGATTGTACAATCAAATTTGGAGGCTCTAGAGTGACCATAACATAAAATACGAATAGAAGGCACAGAGATTGTACAATCAAATTTGGAGGTTTTAGAGTGACCATAACATAAAATACGAATAAAAGGCACTCAGATTGTACAATCAAATTTGGAGATCCTAGAGTGACCATAACATAAAATATGAATAGAAAGCACACATATTGTACAATCAAATTTGGAGGTCCTAGAGTGACCATAACATAAAATACGAATAGAAGGCACACAGATTGTACAATCAGATTTGGAGGTCCTAGAGTGACCATAACATAAAATACGAATAGAAGGCACACAGATTGTACAATCAAATTTGGAGGTCCTAGAGTGACCAAATCATAAAATACGAATAGAAGGCATACAGATTGTACAATCAAATTTGGAGGTCCTAGCGTGACCATAACATAAAATACGAATAGAAGGCACACAGATTGTACAATCAAATTTGGAGGTCCTAGAGTGACCATAACATAAAATACGAATAGAAGGCACAACGATTGTACAATCAAATTTGGAGGTCCTAGAGTCACCATAACATAAAATACGAATAGAAGGCACAGAGATTGTACAATCAAATTTGGAGGTCCTAGAGTGACCATAACATAAAATACGAATAGAAGGCACACAGATTGTACAATCAAATTTGGAGATCCTAGAGTGACCATAACATAAAATACGAATAGAAGGCACACAGATTGTACAATCAAATTTGGAGATCCTAGAGTGACCATAACATAAAATACGAATAGAAGGCACACAGATTGTACAATCAAATTTGGAGATCCTAGAGTGACCATAACATAAAATACGAATAGAAGGCATACAGATTGTACAATCAAATTTGGAGGTCCTAGCGTGACCATAACATAAAATACGAATAGAAGGCACAGAGATTGTACAATCAAATTTGGAGGTGCTATAGAGACCATAACATAAAATATGAATAGAAGGCACACAGATTGTACAATCAAATTTGGAGATCCTAGAGTGACCATAACATAAAATACGAATAGAAGGCACACAGATTGTACAATCAAATTTGGAGGTGCTAGAGTGACCATAACATAAAATATGAATAGAAAGCACACAGATTGTACAATCAAATTTGGAGGTTCTAGAGTGACCATAACATAAAATACGAATAGAAGGCACATAGATTGTACAATCAAATTTGGAGGCTCTAGAGTGACCATAACATAAAATACGAATAGAAGGCACAGAGATTGTACAATCAAATTTGGAGGTTCTAGAGTGACCATAACATAAAATACGAATAGAAGGCACAGAGATTGTACAATCAAATTTGGAGGTTCTAGAGTGACCATAACATAAAATACGAATAGAAGGCACAACGATTGTACAATCAAATTTGGAGGTCCTAGAGTCACCATAACATAAAATACGAATAGAAGGCACACAGATTGTACAATCAAATTTGGAGATCCTAGAGTGACCATAACATAAAATACGAATAGAAGGCTCAGAGATTGTACAATCAAATTTGGAGGTCCTAGAGTGACCATAACATAAAATACGAATAGAAGGCACACAGATTGTACAATCAAATTTGGAGACCCTAGAGTGACCATAACATAAAATACGAATAGAAGGCACACAGATTGTACAATCAAATTTGGAGATCCTAGAGTGACCATAACATAAAATACGAATAGAAGGCACACAGATTGTACAATCAAATTTGGAGATCCTAGAGTGACCATAACATAAAATACGAATAGAAGGCATACAGATTGTACAATCAAATTTGGAGGTCCTAGCGTGACCATAACATAAAATACGAATAGAAGGCACACAGATTGTACAATCAAATTTGGAGGTCCTAGAGTGACCATAACATAAAATACGAATAGAAGGCACAGAGATTGTACAATCAAATTTGGAGATGCTATAGTGACCATAACATAAAATATGAATAGAAGGCACACAGATTGTACAATCAAATTTGGAGATCCTAGAGTGACCATAACATAAAATACGAATAGAAGGCACACAGATTGTACAATCAAATTTGGAGGTGCTAGAGTGACCATAACATAAAATATGAATAGAAAGCACACAGATTGTACAATCAAATTTGGAGGCTCTAGAGTGACCATAACATAAAATACGAATAGAAGGCACATAGATTGTACAATCAAATTTGGAGGCTCTAGAGTGACCATAACATAAAATACGAATAGAAGGCACAGAGATTGTACAATCAAATTTGGAGGTTCTAGAGTGACCATAACATAAAATACGAATAGAAGGCACAGAGATTGTACAATCAAATTTGGAGGTTCTAGTGTGACCATAACATAAAATACGAATAGAAGGCACAGAGATTGTACAATCAGATTTGGAGGTCCTAGAGTGACCATAACATAAAATACGAATAGAAGGCACAACGATTGTACAATCAAATTTGGAGGTCCTAGAGTGACCATAACATAAAATACGAATAGAAGGCAAACAGATTGTACAATCAAATTTGGAGGTCCTAGCGTGACCATAACATAAAATACGAATAGAAGGCACACAGATTGTACAATCAAATTTGGAGGTCCTAGCGTGACCATAACATAAAATACGAATAGAAGGCACAACGATTGTACAATCAAATTTGGAGGTCCTAGAGTGACCATAACATAAAATACGAATAGAAGGCACACAGATTGTACAATCAAATTTGGAGGTCCTAGCGTGACCATAACATAAAATACGAATAGAAGGCACACAGATTGTACAATCAAATTTGGAGGTCCTAGCGTGACCATAACATAAAATACGAATAGAAGGCACACAGATTGTACAATCAAATTTGGAGGTCCTAGAGTGACCATAACATAAAATACGAATAGAAGGCACACAGATTGTACAATCAAATTTGGAGGCTCTAGGGTGACCATAACATAAAATACGAATAGAAGGCACACAGATTGTACAATCAAATTTGGAGGTCCTAGCGTGACCATAACATAAAATACGAATAGAAGGCACACACATTGTACAATCAAATTTGGAGGTCCTAGAGTGACCATAACATAAAATACGAATAGAAGGCACACAGATTGTACAATCAAATTTGGAGGTCCTAGAGTGACCATAACATAAAATACGAAACGAATAGAAGGCACACAGATTGTACAATCAAATTTGGAGGTCCTAGAGTGACCATAACATAAAATACGAATAGAAGGCACACAGATTGTACAATCAAATTTGGAGGTCCTAGCGTGACCATAACATAAAATACGAATAGAAGGCACACAGATTGTACAATCAAATTTGGAGATCCTAGAGTGACCATAACATAAAATACGAATAGAAGGCACACAGATTGTACAATCAAATTTGGAGGTTCTAGAGTGACCATAACATAAAATACGAATAGAAGGCACAACGATTGTACAATCAAATTTGGAGGTCCTAGAGTGACCATAACATAAAATACGAATAGAAGGCACACAGATTGTACAATCAAATTTGGAGGTCCTAGAGTGACCATAACAGAAAATACGAATAGAAGGCACAACGATTGTACAATCAAATTTGGAGGTGCTAGAGTGACCATAACATAAAATATGAAAAGAAAGCACACAGATTGTACAATCAAATTTGGAGGTCCTAGAGTGACCATAACATAAAATACGAATAGAAGGCACACAGATTGTACAATCAAATTTGGAGGTCCTAGAGTGACCATAACATAAAATACGAATAGAAGGCACACAGATTGTACAATCAAATTTGGAGATCCTAGAGTGACCATAACATAAAATATGAATAGAAGGCACACAGATTGTACAATCAAATTTGGAGGTCCTAGAGTGACCATAACATAAAATGCGAATAGAAGGCACAACGATTGTACAATCAAATTTGGAGGTCCTAGAGTCACCATAACATAAAATACGAATAGAAGGCACACAGAGTGTACAATCAAATTTGGAGATCCTAGAGTGACCATAACATAAAATACGAATAGAAGGCACAGAGATTGTACAATCAAATTTGGAGGTCCTAGAGTGACCATAACATAAAATACGAATAGAAGGCACACAGATTGTACAATCAAATTTGGAGATCCTAGAGTGACCATAACATAAAATACGAATAGAAGGCACACAGATTGTACAATCAAATTTGGAGATCCTAGAGTGACCATAACATAAAATACGAATAGAAGGCACACAGATTGTACAATCAAATTTGGAGATCCTAGAGTGACCATAACATAAAATACGAATAGAAGGCATACAGATTGTACAATCAAATTTGGAGGTCCTAGCGTGACCATAACATAAAATACGAATAGAAGGCACACAGATTGTACAATCAAATTTGGAGGTCCTAGAGTGACCATAACATAAAATACGAATAGAAGGCACAGAGATTGTACAATCAAATTTGGAGGTGCTATAGAGACCATAACATAAAATATGAATAGAAGGCACACAGATTGTACAATCAAATTTGGAGATCCTAGAGTGACCATAACATAAAATACGAATAGAAGGCACACAGATTGTACAATCAAATTTGGAGGTGCTAGAGTGACCATAACATAAAATATGAATAGAAAGCACACAGATTGTACAATCAAATTTGGAGGTTCTAGAGTGACCATAACATAAAATACGAATAGAAGGCACATAGATTGTACAATCAAATTTGGAGGCTCTAGAGTGACCATAACATAAAATACGAATAGAAGGCACAGAGATTGTACAATCAAATTTGGAGGTTCTAGAGTGACCATAACATAAAATACGAATAGAAGGCACAGAGATTGTACAATCAAATTTGGAGGTTCTAGAGTGACCATAACATAAAATACGAATAGAAGGCACAACGATTGTACAATCAAATTTGGAGGTCCTAGAGTCACCATAACATAAAATACGAATAGAAGGCACACAGATTGTACAATCAAATTTGGAGATCCTAGAGTGACCATAACATAAAATACGAATAGAAGGCACAGAGATTGTACAATCAAATTTGGAGGTCCTAGAGTGACCATAACATAAAATACGAATAGAAGGCACACAGATTGTACAATCAAATTTGGAGATCCTAGAGTGACCATAACATAAAATACGAATAGAAGGCACACAGATTGTACAATCAAATACGGAGATCCTAGAGTGACCATAACATAAAATACGAATAGAAGGCACACAGATTGTACAATCAAATTTGGAGATCCTAGAGTGACCATGACATAAAATACGAATAGAAGGCATACAGATTGTACAATCAAATTTGGAGGTCCTAGCGTGACCATAACATAAAATACGAATAGAAGGCACACAGATTGTACAATCAAATTTGGAGGTCCTAGAGTGACCATAACATAAAATACGAATAGAAGGCACAGAGATTGTACAATCAAATTTGGAGGTGCTATAGTGACCATAACATAAAATATGAATAGAAGGCACACAGATTGTACAATCAAATTTGGAGATCCTAGAGTGACCATAACATAAAATACGAATAGAAGGCACACAGATTGTACAATCAAATTTGGAGGTGCTAGAGTGACCATAACATAAAATATGAATAGAAAGCACACAGATTGTACAATCAAATTTGGAGGTTCTAGAGTGACCATAACATAAAATACGAATAGAAGGCACATTGATTGTACAATCAAATTTGGAGGCTCTAGAGTGACCATAACATAAAATACGAATAGAAGGCACAGAGATTGTACAATCAAATTTGGAGGTTCTAGAGTGACCATAACATAAAATACGAATAGAAGGCACAGAGATTGTACAATCAAATTTGGAGGTTCTAGTGTGACCATAACATAAAATACGAATAGAAGGCACAGAGATTGTACAATCAGATTTGGAGGTCCTAGAGTGACCAGAACATAAAATACGAATAGAAGGCACACAGATTGTACAATCAAATTTGGAGATCCTAGAGTGACCATAACATAAAATACGAATAGACGGCACACAGATTGTACAATCAAATTTGGAGATCCTAGAGTGACCATAACATAAAATACGAATAGAAGGCATACAGATTGTACAATCAAATTTGGAGGTCCTAGCGTGACCATAACATAAAATACGAATAGAAGGCACACAGATTGTACAATCAAATTTGGAGGTCCTAGAGTGACCATAACATAAAATACGAATAGAAGGCACAGAGATTGTACAATCAAATTTGGAGGTGCTATAGAGACCATAACATAAAATATGAATAGAAGGCACACAGATTGTACAATCAAATTTGGAGATCCTAGAGTGACCATAACATAAAATACGAATAGAAGGCACACAGATTGTACAATCAAATTTGGAGGTGCTAGAGTGACCATAACATAAAATATGAATAGAAAGCACACAGATTGTACAATCAAATTTGGAGGTTCTAGAGTGACCATAACATAAAATACGAATAGAAGGCACATAGATTGTACAATCAAATTTGGAGGCTCTAGAGTGACCATAACATAAAATACGAATAGAAGGCACAGAGATTGTACAATCAAATTTGGAGGTTCTAGAGTGACCATAACATAAAATACGAATAGAAGGCACAGAGATTGTACAATCAAATTTGTAGGTTCTAGAGTGACCATTACATAAAATACGAATAGAAGGCACAACGATTGTACAATCAAATTTGGAGGTCCTACAGTCACCATAACATAAAATACGAATAGAAGGCACACAGATTGTACAATCAAATTTGGAGATCCTAGAGTGACCATAACATAAAATACGAATAGAAGGCACAGAGATTGTACAATCAAATTTGGAGGTCCTAGAGTGACCATAACATAAAATACGAATAGAAGGCACACAGATTGTACAATCAAATTTGGAGATCCTAGAGTGACCATAACATAAAATACGAATAGAAGGCACACAGATTGTACAGTCAAATTTGGAGATCCTAGAGTGACCATAACATAAAATACGAATAGAAGGCATACAGATTGTACAATCAAATTTGGAGGTCCTAGCGTGACCATAACATAAAATACGAATAGAAGGCACACAGATTGTACAATCAAATTTGGAGGTTCTAGAAAGACCATAACATAAAAGACGAATAGAAGGCACAGAGATTGTACAATCAAATTTGGAGGTGCTATAGTGACCATAACATAAAATATGAATACAAGGCACACAGATTGTACAATCAAATTTGGAGATCCTAGAGTGACCATAACATAAAATACGAATAGAAGGCACACAGATTGTACAATCAAATTTGGAGGTGCTAGAGTGACCATAACATAAAATATGAATAGAAAGCACACAGATTGTACAATCAAATTTGGAGGTTCTAGAGTGACCATAACATAAAATACGAATAGAAGGCACAGAGATTGTACAATTAAATTTGGAGGTTCTAGTGTGACCATAACATAAAATACGAATAGAAGGCACAACGATTGTACAATCAAATTTGGAGGTCCTAGCGTGACCATAACATAAAATACGAATAGAAGGCACACAGATTGTACAATCAAATTTGGAGGTCCTAGCATGACCATAACATAAAATACGAATAGAAGGCACAACTATTGTACAATCAAATTTGGAGGTCCTAGAGTGACCATAACATAAAATACGAATAGAAGGCACACAGATTGTACAATCAAATTTGGAGGTCCTAGCGTGACCATAACATAAAATACGAATAGAAGGCACACAGATTGTACAATCAAATTTGGAGGTCCTAGCGTGACCATAACATAAAATACGAATAGAAGGCACACAGATTGTACAATCAAATTTGGAGGTCCTAGAGTGACCATAACATAAAATACGAATAGAAGGCACACAGATTGTACAATCAAATTTGGAGGCTCTAGGGTGACCATAACATAAAATACGAATAGAAGGCACACAGATTGTACAATCAAATTGGAGGTCCTAGCGTGACCATAACATAAAATACGAATAGAAGGCACACACATTGTACAATCAAATTTGGAGGTCCTAGAGTGACCATAACATAAAATACGAATAGAAGGCACACAGATTGTACAATCAAATTTGGAGGTCCTAGAGTGACCATAACATAAAATACGAAACGAATAGAAGGCACACAGATTGTACAATCAAATTTGGAGGTCCTAGAGTGACCATAACATAAAATACGAATAGAAAGCACAACGATTGTACAATCAAATTTGGAGGTCCTAGCGTGACCATAACATAAAATACGAATAGAAGGCACACAGATTGTACAATCAAATTTGGAGATCCTAGAGTGACCATAACATAAAATACGAATAGAAGGCACACAGATTGTACAATCAAATTTGGAGGTTCTAGAGTGACCATAACATAAAATACGAATAGAAGGCACAACGATTGTACAATCAAATTTGGAGGTCCTAGAGTGACCATAACATAAAATACGAATAGAAGGCACACAGATTGTACAATCAAATTTGGAGGTCCTAGAGTGACCATAACAGAAAATACGAATAGAAGGCACAACGATTGTACAATCAAATTTGGAGGTGCTAGAGTGACCATAACATAAAATATGAAAAGAAAGCACACAGATTGTACAATCAAATTTGGAGGTCCTAGAGTGACCATAACATAAAATACGAATAGAAGGCACACAGATTGTACAATCAAATTTGGAGGTCCTAGAGTGACCATAACATAAAATACGAATAGAAGGCACACAGATTGTACAATCAAATTTGGAGATCCTAGAGTGACCATAACATAAAATATGAATAGAAAGCACAGAGATTGTACAATCAAATTTGGAGATCCTAGAGTGACTATAACAGAAAATACGAATAGAAGGCATACAGATTGTACAATCAAATTTGGAGATCCTAGAGTGACCATAACATAAAATATGAATAGAAGGCACACAGATTGTACAATCAAATTTGGAGATCCTAGAGTGACCATAACATAAAATACGAATAGAAGGCACACAGATTGTACAATCAAATTTGGAGATCCTAGAGTGACCATAACATAAAATATGAATAGAAGGCACACAGATTGTACAATCAAATTTGGAGGTCCTAGAGTGACCATAACATAAAATACGAATAGAAGGCACAACGATTGTACAATCAAATTTGGAGGTGCTAGAGTGACCATAACATAAAATATGAATAGGAAGCACACAGATTGTACAATCAAATTTGGAGATCCTAGAGTGACCATAACACCAGAGGACCATTGGTCCTGAGAACGCTCACCTGAAGCCTGATCTTGGAGTATTAAGTCATAATGAAATGACCTTGACCTTGAATACTCACACACCTTGATTGACTTCATAAGTTGTCTGCATCTGCAAAGTTTCAGGTCTCAGGCTGCAATAGTTTCCAAACCCAGTGATTTCTGAGAAAACCATAATTTTAATTTGATATTTAAATGACCTAGGGCCAAGGTCAAGACATGACCTTGGCCTTCATTAATTACTTACCTTCATTGACTCCATTAGTTGTCTGCCTCTAGCAACTGTCACCTGGTCTCAGGCTGCAACAGTTTGTTTTCGCCTTTTCCCATGTGAAAGCCTATGTTTCCAAAATTGACCTTGCCGTAAAATAGGTCAAGGTCATCATACGGTCATCATTTCAACAAACTATGATGGGCTGGAGTCCCAAATGCTACATACCAAGTTTCATGAAAATTAGCCTGCCGGTTCTGGAGAAGAAGATTTTTGAAAGGTTTTTACCATATATGGGCGTGGCGGCCATCTTGGTCATATGACCTGGATTTCGCGATCAAACTTTCGTCTCCCCTACCCATGGATGCTCGACATAAAATTTCACTTTGATTTGCCAAGCAGTTTCAGAGAAGAAGATCTTTGAAAAGTGTGTATGGACAACAGACTGGCCAAGGCCAAGAGATGACCTTGACCTATATTAATCACATACCTACATCTACTCCATTAGTTGTTAGCATCTACCACTTTTCAGGCCTCAGGCTGCAATAGTTTTCAAAAAATCCATAGTTTTCACTTCTTCCTATGTAAAAGCCTATGTTTCCAAATTTGACCTTGCCGTAAAATAGGCCAGGGTCATCCAAGGGTCATCATTTTATCAAACTATGATGGTCTGAGGTCCTTGATGCTACATACCAAGTTTCGTGGAAATCGGCCCACCGGTTCTGGAGAAGAAGATTTTTGAGTGGTTTTAACCATATATGGGCGTGGCGGCCATCTTGGTCATGTGACCTGGATTTCGCGATCAAACTTTCGTCTCCCCTACCAATGGATGCTTGACATAAAATTTCACTTTGATTGGCCGCGCAGTTTCAGAGAAGAAGATCTTTGAAAACTGTGTATGGACAACAGACTGGCCAAGGTCAAGAGATGACCTTGACCTATATTAATCACATACCTTCATCTACTCCATTAGTTGTTTGCATCTACCACTTTTCAGGCCTCAGGCTGCAACAGTTTTCAAAAAATTCCATAGTTTTTACTTTTTCCTATGTAAAAGCCTATGTTTCCAAATTTGACCTTGCCGTAAAATAGGTCAAGGTCATCCAAGGGTCATCATTTTATCAAACTATGATGGGCTGAGGTCCTTGATGCTACATACCAAGTTTCGTGGAAATCGGCCCACCGGTTCTGGAAAAGAAGATTTTTGAGTGGTTTTTACCATATATGGGCGTGGCGGCCATCTTGGTCATGTGACCTGGATTTCGTGATCAAACTTTCGTCTCCCCTACCCATGGATGCTCCAAATAAAATTTCACTTTGATTGGCAGCGCAGTTTCAGAGAAGAAGATCTTTGTAAAGTGTGTATGGACAACAGACTGGCCAAGGTCAAGAGATGACCTTGACCTATATTAATCACATACCTTCATCTACTCCATTAGTTGTTTGCATCTACCACTTTTCAGGCCTCAGGCTGCAATACTTTACAAAAAATCCGTAGTTTTCACTTTTTCCTATGTAAAAGCCTATGTTTCCAAATTTGACCTTGCCGTAAAATAGGTCAAGGTCATCCAAGGGTCATCATTTTATCAAACTATGATGGGCTGAAGTCCCCAATGCTGCATACCAAGTTTCGTGGTAATCGGCCCACCGGTTCTGGAGAAGAAGATTTTTGAAGTGTTTTTACCATATATGGGCGTGGCGGCCATCTTGGTCATGTGACCTGGATTTCGCGATCAAACTTGAAATGCCACTACCCAAGGAGGCTCCACATAAAATTTCACTTTGATTGGCCAAGCAGTTTCAGAGAAGAAGATCTTTGAAAAGTGTGTATGGACAACAGACTGGCCAAGGTCAAGAGATGACCTTGACCTTATTAATCACATACCTTCATCTACTCCATTAGTTGTTTGCATCTACCACTTTTCAGGCCTCAGGCTGCAATAGTTTTCAAAAAATCCATAGTTTTTACTTTTTCCCATGTAAAAGCCTATGTTTCCAAATTTGACCTTGCCGTAAAATAGGTCAAGGTCATCCAAGGGTCATCATTTTATCAAACTATGATGGTCTGAGGTCCTTGATGCTACATACCAAGTTTCGTGGAAATCGGCCAGCCGGTTCTGGAGAAGAAGATTTTTGAGTGGTTTTCCATATATGGGCGTGGCGGCCATCTTGGTCATGTGACCTGGATTTCGCGATCAAACTTTCGTCTCCCCTACCAATGGGTGCTCCACATAAAATTTCACTTTGATTGGCCGCGCAGTTTCAGAGGAGAAGATCTTTGAAAAGTGTGTATGGACAACAGACTGGCCAAGGTCAAGAGATGACCTTGACCTATATTAATCACATACCTTCATCTACTCCATTAGTTGTTTGCATCTACCACTTTTCAGGCCTCAGGCTGCAATAGTTTTCAAAAAATCCATAGTTTTTACTTTTTCCCATGTAAAAGCCTATGTTTCCAAATTTGACCTTGCCGTAAAATAGGTCAAGGTCATCCAAGGGTCATCATTTTATCAAACTATGATGGGCTGAAGTCCCCGATGCTACATACCAAGTTTCGTGGTAATCGGCCCACCGGTTCTGGAGAAGAAGATTTTTGAAGTGTTCTTACCATATATGGGCGTGGCGGCCATCTTGGTCATGTGACCTGGATTTCGCAATCAAACTTGAAATGCCACTACCCAAGGAGGCTCCACATAAAATTTCAACTAGTTGGGCCAAGCGGTTTCAGAGAAGAAGATCTTTGAAATTGTGGACGCCGACGGACGGACGGACGACGGACGGACGGACGCCGGATCATGGCCATCCTATAAGCTCACCTTGTGAGCCTTCGGCTCAGGTGAGCTAATAAAATACGAATAGAAGGCACACAGATTGTACAATCAAATTTGGAGGTCCTAGAGTGACCATAACATAAAATACGAATAGAAGGCACACAGATTGTACAATCAAATTTGGAGGTCCTAGAGGGACCATAACATAAAATACGAATAGAAGGCACACAGATTGTACAATCAAATTTGGAGGTCCTAGAGTGACCATAACATAAAATACGAATAGAAGGCACACAGATTGTACAATCAAATTTGGAGGTCCTAGAGTGACCATAACATAAAATACGAAAAGAAGGCACAGAGATTGTACAATCAAATTTGGAGGTTCTAGAGTGACCATAACATAAAATACGAATAGAAGGCACACAGATTGTACAATCAACTTTGGAGGTCCTAGAGTGACCATAACATAAAATACGAAAAGAAGGCACAACGATTGTACAATCAAATTTGGAGGTCCAAAGGTAAACATAACAAAGGAGTATTAGGAATATTTTGTGGCGTGTATGTGTTAAACCATGATATAGCAAAATGTTGCTATCACAAATTAGATTATCCAATCTGAACTGTATCTGCATTATCGTCATAGTTTGATATCTTTTTTTTTTGAAACAATCAGATAACATTTTCAAAAACGTGACTTGTGGGTATATAATGTAGGTGGGTGAAATAATTATTTATTTAATAAACGAGTGTGCGTGAGAAAACCAACAATTTGGGTTCCGACAAGGTCCGACACAAACCGGGTTACACAGTCGCAGAAGATGGTTAGAGGCTGGAAATTTTAGATTTAGAAAGTGGAGGAATTGTACTATTCGTGTAGCGAACACAAAGGCGCTGATCAGCTTCGCAGTTTTTCGCATATGCAGATTGTTGGTTTTCCCATGCGGTTTATTTTATTTATTTATTTATTTATTTATTTATTTATTTATTTATTTATTTATCTTAAAACTTACAAATATACGAATCATGAGATGAGAAGGGGTTTACCGTGGAGACGTTTTCTATTATAGGAACACTGACAACCGTCATAGCCGGTATAGTTTTGTGTTAAATGTGGCTGAATGTGGAATCGAGAGGTAGCAAGGATGAGGTCCCATTCTGTTTGAAGCCGTCTTCAATGCTGTGTTTAGCGTTTTGCAATATTTTCATGTTTCATTTGAAATAAGATTCAAACATGTCGCATAATAATAAAGTAGGACAACAATGTAAAAAGAGGAATAAACAGGTTTTAATAATACAGATATGACAATAATAATCTACATAAATGAACATACGCAAGTTGCGGGGCCACTTAACAAAGCATTTTGCCTCATCTAATACAACGATTGATTGATATGGGGAGCACAGGTTTACAAAATAGGTCTAGATGGTTGCCATGGCCATATATCGTAAAAACGAAGACCAAACTAGGGTCCCTTTACCCATCGCAGCTCAATATTATTTTGCAATATTAAAGCTCTAACGGACGGGCGCAGAATGTACATGTTTAAGCCCTACCCTCCTGGTGAGACATCATTTCTAGTGAGATTATTCCACGAACTTAAAGCTCCATTTAGGCTGTGAGAAAAAGAGTAGTTGCTCGTGCCTCTAGGCGAAGCTTATATCTGACAGGCCGATCACCTTAGGCCGACCACGCGTATAATGTCTCGGCCTGCCCAGGAGAACTGGTCAACCATCCATACTTATAGGCCTTAGTTTTTTCTTGGTTGGTTATATTTTATAGCACATTTTAGATGTAATGACCCCCCTATTTTGGGTCAAGTCCAATTAAATGGCAGCATCGTTCCGACATGACCGTAGCTATTGGGCGGAACATTGAATGCATCTTATCAAATAAAACAAACATTTTCAATAAAAGTAAATACATTATAAATTAAAGAATACCCAGTGGCTTACACTAGATACAGAGCAAGAAATATTTACTAAAGAAAGTACTAGTTTATACCTAGGAAGAGGTGGCCCCGTCCCGACATTACTGAAAAATGGTTGATAGTACGTTAAACCTTAATACATACAACAAAACGTAATGAATTTGTGTAATTACAGTATGGCCGACAGCGTAGGGTCTCGGCAACATGGGGCCAGTGATGAGCCACATGACACCTACTGTGACACCACAGAGCTCGACAGTGTCGGCTCCCGACCGGGAACTAGCGATGAGTACTTCGACCCCTTCTGTGAACCCTGTGAGGAATCGAGAGGAAGAAATGTCAAGACCGAGTGTTTCTGCAAGGACTGTAACCAGTACTTGTGCACCGATTGCTATACCACACATAGACGTTTGAGGACTACCAGAGGTCACGTGATCCAGCAAGGCGATGACATGCCAAAGTCTATGGCTGATAAGCCACCAAGGTATGATATATGTGACAACCACCCTAAACATCTCAAAGATCAGTTTTGCTGTGATCACGGAATACTTGTTTGCTCCGCATGCTGTACTACCAGTCACAGTACGTGCGACACAAAAGCCGTAGCAGATGCATGCCAGTATGTCCAACCAAGCGAGGTCGACAAACTGTGTGGCCTCAACAAAACCTACAAGAGCAAGCTGTCAAAGTTTTTATCCTCGGTAGACGATCATGGTATGAAGCTGACGGAACAGAAGAAAACAATGCTGGAAGACGCACTAACAACGTATGACAAAGTCTTGGCAGAAATCAACAAATGCTACCAGAATATGAAGACTGCGATTGAAGCTGAATACAACTCAGAAGCTGCTACAGTGTCACTGATTAAGCAAGACATAAAGGATCAGATAAGCCGAGTTGACACGGAGATAAACCTCACAAAGAAGGTCAGAGGCAGTCCCATCACTGTGAAAACATTTCTGAGCCTACAAGAGTCGATCAGCAACACCAGAGAGAGTGTTGCTGTCATTGAAAGGCTGAAGGATTCACTAGACCTCAAATCCATTGAGTTCGAGCCAAGCAAAGATATCCAGAAACTTATATCTCAGTCAGTGAGATTTGGCAGTATCAAGAAGTCCAGTGTCAACGTTGACGTCAATGTATCCATTCCAGATATCAAACTTCCCATCTCTATTAAATCATCTGTCGGCGCAGTCGGTACACAGCAGACAGGCAGACCCCAACCAGCAATACAACAAACTTCACTCAGACAAACACCACCAACAAAAACATCGACTGTTGCAGTCGGATACTCAAAACAGCAGGGCAGACCACAACCAGCAGTACAACAAGCTTCACTCGGACAGATGAAAGCCACATCAATCGTAACGTTCAATGTCAGAACACAGGCGGACAAGTATAGTTCCAACATAAATGGTCTAGCTATAACACCAAGTGGACAGAGACTGGTGGTAGATAGAGAGAATAAGAAAGTGAAACTGTTTTCCCAAGATATGAGATTCTTGTCCGCAGTGCCAATGTCTGGTTGCCCCTGGGATATAACAATGATGAATGATAGACAGGCTGTTGTTACTGTGAGACAGTCTCTGGTGTTTCTGGAAGTCACTGATACACAGCTGAGGATCAAACGTACAGTTAACTTGTTATTCCTTGGAATAACATACAGCAAAGATAAACTTATTGTTACAGACGGTACAACAATACACGCACTAGACCTGGGAGGTAGAAAGCTATGGTCAGTGGGACAGTCTCTGTTTGGCTACGCCAAGTACGTCTGCAGCAACAGTGACGGTCGGTGGGTGGCAGTTACAGACCTTGAGAAGAACACCATAACTGTTCTGGATGCCAACAATGGCGCTGTTATCACCAGTAGACGACTGGAGAAAGGTAGCCGTCCACGTGGAGTATCAGTTGACACTGATGACAATATATTTGTATGTGCTAACTACGGCATTGTTGTTCTGTCAGGAGACTTACAGAATGAGCACATGCTGTGTAACCTTGGGGATAAGTGGCTTAAGGCCATTGCCTATGACGAAAACAAACGTCAGCTTATCATATCACATGCCTATAATGACGACCTGAGCTGTCTTCAACTTTCGTAACATGACAACACTTCTATTCAACACCGTCAATATGTATCTTGAACTATCGTCTTGTTAAACTGTCAAAGAGCATTCCAAACCTGCACCTGACAATTTCAATTGCAAGAGACACAAGGTTTTATGAGGTCCCCTGCTAGAGGATTGAAAAGACCGTGTCATGAAAATCCTTGTCTTCGGATTTAACTTACAAAATATGACAAATGGCATGTCAAAGTGAAGCAAAACTACAGGTGCTGATCAGTTGTGTTACGTCTTCAGATGGAGAACTTAAAGTTATCGATGAACAGACCATATATTCTCATCACTTCTCAGCAAAATATACTATGATCGGGATTACTTCGAATTTCGAATTTGAGCTTGTGACTGATAATGGTGTTTTTTATTTCTTGAAATTATGAAAAGGCACGTTTCTTTAAGTCCAAAGATTCGTTTTCTTCGAACGCGATCTTTCATGTTTTACCACGTTTCGAAAACAATCTATTTTTTGTTTTATTCAAAAATACTTTGATGGTAGATAAAAAAAATCTAAATGAAAAATGATTGATTAAATAAAAAATATAACGACACAACAAAAACAAAACGTTCGCTGGATTGACCCAGGACATTTTCTCTGTCAAGTAGCGTGTTGAAACATTTCACTGCGCAAATAACGAGAAGAACGCGTACATCATGATTGAGCTTATTTTGGAAAAAAGCAAACAGATATCTAGCACTTTTTGGCAAAAGCCAATTTTACAAAACAAAAGTTCCTTGTATAGTGTCATTTTGTAAACATGTCGTTGCAAAGGTCATATTGTTCTATTTTTTCCTTTTAAGGACAGTCTTTCCCATCGCTAAAATATTGATAGTAGTCATGTTTGCAAGGTATTTAGCCTACCTTAGGAAAATGTTACAAGCATAATCTGCATGTCACCTGAAAGAAGAGAAGATGTTCTTTCTACTGATATATGTATGTGTTGAGAATATTTTGTAGCCTTTTGTTGGCTCAATGAGACAATTTTAATTGTCTTTTTGCAGTTTATTTGCATCTTCTTTTCAAGTTTTTGAGTTAGAGGTACCTTTTTCTGTGACAGCCATTAGTTAATAGAGATCTACAATAATGTATCAGGGATTTTTGAAATAATGTCTCAAAGCAGAAATACAGCACATTTTGTCATGCAGTTCATAATTAATTGGTCATCCCTAACAAAATCCTTGATAGATCAAGAACCGTTCAAAATTAAGAAAATCTGTGATACATTTATCTTTGTCATACTTCAAACCACCCACCCACCAAATATTATGTAGATCCGTCCATAAATAAAAGAGTTATACCACTTTGAAATCGAAGTTCTTTTGAAAATCTAATTGTCAGATAAACCTTAAAACTGTTTGATGATACAAAATGTCTATAATCCTCTTGAATAGGTAGATTCTAGAACATGGCATCTTCACACATCCAATCAGCACTCTGGGAGACTTTGCTACACACCTTTTGGGCTGGTCTGCTTTATCATAGTAGGCCAAAATTATGAAAATATTGTTTATTTTAACCAATAGCCAGATCTCCAGTCATGAATACATTTCACGGTCATTAATTAATGACCTGCCCTAAGTAGTGGAACATTCTCGAGAAATCTTCAAAAGGGAGGCATAATCTGCTATCACTTAATGATGGATGTGGAAAACCAACTGTTACAGGAAATGAATGGATTGGGGCAAGTTTATTGCCTTTTTACTGTCTTCAGTATGTCTGATGTTAGCCTTTGTCTTGGGAAAACCTATGTACATCCAAACCCGAGAGGTTGGATGCAAACTATGACTTTAGAGATTACACTTTTTACATTGAAATTTGAAATTAATCAACTACATGTAGTAAGATTATACTAGATATACAGTAAAGAGAAAAAAAAAGAAAGAAAAGAAAAAAAGTTCTGATCAAGCTTATGCAACCAATTTGAGAAAAAGATAAGCTAAGCTAATACATGGACTGATCTTCAGGGTTTCGGACCAGGTCCGACACAAACCGGCCTATACAGCTACATGATATGGTTAGAAGCTTGAAGTTTCGGATCTAGGAAGAAGAGTAATTGTACTATCAGTGAAGCGAAAACAAAGACGCTGATCAGCTGTGCAGTTACTGCACAGATGATATCCGCCTTTGTTGTCGTATATATATATATAGGCAAAAGTCCAGTTTTCTCATGACGCGGCTCAAATATAATACCATGAGCAATGAATGATGCTATGTAAAAAGAACAATGCCCCACTGTGAGAGTTACAGGTGTCTAGGCCATTTAACAGATACACAGACTAACCAGTTTCTAGTAATAGGGATGTTTAAAACGAAGTCCTGAACTTTGCAGCAGAAACACAGCTCATCTTTTCTTTATTATATTTTTTCTTTTTATTTTTCTTTTATGTCTTGTGCAAGAACTAACACAGGTTTTCTCAAGGCAAGACAGTTCTTGTCTGTCTTAGTTGATTAATAGCCTACTGGCCCTTCAGCCTCCTGGTACAGAAAAATCTTTTTAGTGTGTGAAATCAATTGGCCATTAGCAATCAGGGGTAAATTGATAGAACAAACTTATCCACATTTTACAGTTACTTTGGAAATTTTATCAAATTCTAGCATTTCTGACAAAGATATGATTTTAATTTTTGCACATGATGTAGAATATACTTAATGTATTTATAAACTATTAGTTTTGAAAAACGAGCAAAAAATAAAGTCATTGACGTCTGACTGTCCTTAACTAAAATGGAACAAAACTGGTCACGGGAGGTGACAATAAACAATGCGGCTATGTGGCTCTTACTCCATGGACTTTCCGTTTTAATTTAAATTGCTATTTTTGTCTTGATGACTGGAACATACATAGTGAAAAAGAGAGGCTTTAAGCACATAGACCAATAAATGTATGGACACTTTAAACTGATACATTTCTTTTAACAATGGAAACTAGAAAAACTTCAAAATAGATAAAGTTTGGAAGTTTTAGCAGATCAATTTTACTACAAATATGCTTGCCCTCTACAATATGTCCAGATCCCCGTGCTATGTTAAAACAGTCTCTTCAAGAATAATCTATATACTTGCGCGTATATAGATATATATTCAATATACGTATGCAATTGTGAATATAAGTAAGTGCAGTAATGGCGTCGCTGTATATAAGTAAAGATTTCCTATCTAATATACCCATTTGTTCATGTCATCATATCTACAATTTTGTAAAAAAATGTTATATAACTCGTGTCACTATAATAATACACTGTAAAAAACTGTTACTGTGCAGCAAACTTTCGTAATATAATAGGTATTAAAAGTATAATTTGTGTCCGCCCACCGTTAGTTTACTAATTTAGTTAGTAAGCCAATACTTACTTGTACTAGTCTAGTACATACTTACTTTACATTCGGCTGAGACACAATCAGGGTTGCCTTTACTACCTTGGTCATGTTATGCATCTGTAATTCAGTGTGATATTATCCAATACCTATTGTTTATATTTTATTATAACACTGGGATAATAAGCTTTCTGGCGATATATAATGATACCATATTGTGTACAATATTTTGCGTCAGTGAGAGATTATATGCTAAAAAAACACTGTTTTTAGCATGTTATGATGTTGCACTTTTATTTTGTGTGTTTTGTAAACATGTTTGCTTTAATGTTCATGAATGAATTATGTTGCATATGGCTCTAGAACTAAGGAGACATATGTCCCCTGTAATATACTTTTTTCGGCTTTGAATTTGGACTAAAATTAATGAAAATATGGAGTATGAAGTGAAACAGTACTTTTCTTATGTTTTTCAATTTTTCATGGTGTCTTTAGTTGGCAGGTAAAAAAATTACACCCATGATTAGAACATGATTTTTTGGTATCTAGTCTTTCATTGTTAAGAACAAGTAGGCAAAGATCAGGAAAAGGTGCAATCAGAAAAAGACTCCCACTCCAAAAACCAAGGTGGGAAAAAACCAAACTAACAATCAGGTACTTATACCATGAAAACATTTCGTAAGCCGAATGAGCAGCTATTTTCCCAATAGGTGGCCACTCAGTTACCTTAACTTAACTAAAAATATGCAAACACACATAAGGCGCCAACAGCACAAAAATATTTTAAACACCAAGACATAAAACAAAAAGAACCACCACAGAAGTATCGACTTGGAACGAACAGTAACACAAAGTTACTGGCGGGTTTAAATCGATTTTACACGGCCGTAACCTCACCCTCAGCTTCTGCGGTGGTTCATAACATTTAGTTAGTTCTTCGGTCCTCGTGGTGAATCTCTAACTAGTAAATGAATCATCAAGAACAAACAAATAAATCATGATAAACATCCCGATGAATCAAAAACCAGGACTCACAGATTCAGTAAGCTGCCCGACGATGGAGATCCCTGGGCGCCAAATAACTTACTAACTCCGGAGCTAAAGAAAAACATCAGTTGGACCCCGGTGGGCCAAGCAACAGACAAGAAGCTCCGAATCAATGGAAAGTTTAGAATCAATGGAAGTTAAATTTATCCTCACAGTAAACAGTACTTGTTTTTTTAAAAATCATCATTTTTATGTAGAGTCCGTAGCCCCTATTTTGATAATGGATGTTCAAAGCCAGATTCCTATTAACAAGACCAAAATGGTCTTATTATTTTTCAGACTGAGGACTAGTAAAACATGCCTGAAGGTTTTGTCAAGAAATTGTATAGGACCGCTGATGTGGTCAAATATATTTTTTGCATGGCCTGTAGAGTCCGTAGCCCCATGTTAAGAGACACCCTAGAAATAAAATGTGTTTTGCAGTCAAAGTTTCCTTCAATTTTTCATATGCAACCACACATGTTACAATGTATTAAATTAACTGCAGCATGGAACAATGACTTATCTAGGCTGCATATGATCTTATTTAAGCAGCCCAAAACACTGGTTTGAAGCTCCTTTTCTGAACTATTCCCATTACCCACTATGGTGAAATTTGAAAAACGCGAGAGCCAAAAGAATTATTTCTGGAATATAAACCTGATAGGTCATAAGTTATTATAAACCAAGAAAAATGAAAATACAAAGAGGTTACATTTTTGCCTTTAGTGCAACACAAAAGGCAACCCTGATTGTGTCTCAGCCGATTATCTTTCCAGCAAACTGTTCCGTAGGCATAAAACTGTGGCTTACAGAATATATTGCAACTTGTGTTGCTTTGAAAATGATTTTTCCGAATTAAGTCTTCAATAGATGTAGATAACAATAGATAACGACGATAACAATACACATCCCAATAATTTTAATGAGGCATTTAGCATAAAAGCACAAAACACAAAACATGTACATTTTTTTTTTCATTTAGGCGAATGTGGCATTATCAGAATCGTCTTCCACATGCGATCTTAATATCGATATTGACGTCGCCAAGATCAATAAGTGCCAGCATAATCGGCGAAATCGCGTGTTCATGATTGTGTAAAAATCAACATAAAACTAGGAGGCACAACATCCTTACAATAATAATTATTAATACCCATTAAACGATATCGCCATTAAAAGAATCGTCCACCACAAGCGATATTGATATCGATATTAACATCGCCAAGAGCGATAGGCGGCAGCATCGGCGGTATCGATGGAGGTAATTCACTAGAAAATACGAATACGCTGCTTGGTAACGGTGACGATGTGAATATAGAATCATCACATATATCGATATCAATACTGACGTCCCCCAGGTCGATAGGTTGGGGTGGTGGTGGTGTGACGGTGGCTGTTGTGGTGCTAGAGGTGGAGCTGGTACTGGAGGTCGTAGTGGAGGTCGTTACCGTCGTATTGGGGACAAACTCACCACATACACCAAACGAACACGTCTGTGGAGGAGATGAAGAATTAAATTGATTTTAAAGTATATTCATGATATCGCTCCGCCTTTCATTCCCTTTCCCTGCCTACCCTTCTCTGTCTGTCTGTCTGTCTGTCTCTCTGTCTGTCTGTCTGTCTGTCTGTCTATCTGTCTGTCTTTTTGACATAGCATATGTTAACCGGTTGCTATTATATGCCTAGGTCACACTAGGGCTTACGTACGCTGCGGACGCTGCGGATAGGTGTTCCGTATCTGTCCGTCCTATCCGTAACGATTCGTATCTCATCCGTAATGTCCGTAACTGTACGTATCGTATCCTCAGGGCGCGGTAGATCCGCGGGCAAATTTTCATAACTGTCAAAACTGCATGCGCGGATGGACGATCGGTAATGGTAGGCAATGGTACGTAACTGAAGGCATTTATTCGAATCTGTCCGTATCTAATCGCATCTTATGTTACGTCTACACCGGGCCACGTTCTCACTACGTCCTTACTACGTCCTAAAAAAATTAAGGACGTAGTGAGGACGTGGTACGGTCTTGTAGGACGTGGTAGGAACGTAGTAAGGACGTAGTGAGGTCTTGATGGACGCGGAGGTCTTGGTCAAATTTTGAACATGCTCAAAAGAAACGTGGCGAGGACGGGGTGGAATTAGAACGCAGTAAGGACGTAGTAAGGACGTGGTAAGGACGTAGTAGGAACTTGTAGGACGTAGAAAGAACGTGGCGGAAACGTAGTGCGGTCTTCGTGGACGCGATGCAAATTTGTTGCAGACCATCAAGACATCGCTACGCTTCTACTACGTCCTCGCTACGTCCTCGCTACGTCCATCAAGTTCTCGACAAGACCATACCACGCTTCTTGTACGTCCTTACCGCGTCCTAGAAGACTGCACTGCGTTCTTATCACGTCCTAGCGGTTCCTAACACGTCCTTAGTAGGTTCTTATCACGTTCACACCAGGTTCGAACTACGTCCTCCACGTTTTATTAATTTTGTTTTAATTGTCCCGTACCCTCAAGCAATTGCTTTGAAATTCGCTTTTATTTTAATCATATCGAAATCGAAACATGAACAGAGAAGTACTCTTGTAACTTGCTCTCCTTCAAGGACATCATGGCTTACTTGGTGCACAGGCTGCACTTGTGCTATTTCACAGGAGGAGGAATAGAAGGGCAAGATCTTGTTGGGTGCGCCCTTGGCTATCAGCTGAAAGGAGGCTTCAGTATGGGCATTACGACCGACTACTAGCGGAGTTGAGGATAGAGGCATTCTTCAATTTCATGCGAATACCACCGGAAATGTTGTCCGCCCGTCACTTTCTTACTGCAATTTCAAGCTGTTTCGCAACTTATCTGACACTTAATACACGACTGATTAATATATTTACAGTTAGAACGTACTGGAAACGTAGTTCGCGCGTGGTATGAACTGCTTGGTCTTTGTGAGGACGTAGCAAGGACGTAGTGGAAACGGGATGAACTTGGTAAGCCCGTATTGAGGACGTAGTGGAAACGTGAAGGACGTAGAAAGGACGTGGTGCGGACGTAATAAGAACGTGGCGGGGACGTAGTAAGGACGTAGTTGGAACTTAGAAATCCGAAATTGTTTCATTTTGACCCCGTCCTCGCCACGTTCTTGAATTTTTAGAACGTGGTAAGGACGTAGTGAGAACGTGGTCCAGTGTAGACGTAACATAAACGTATCATTCCGCGATCAAGCATTTGTTGCGGATCGATACTGTTACATACGTGTTGTTTCGTTCGGTTGCGGTCTTTGTCGTTTATACACACTTTTCGATACAATTTAATACGTTCAGATACGAACACGTAATGTTACGGTTTTCCTAAAGTTTACACAGCATGCCACACGTATGAAAACGGAATCAAACCAGGATGCAACTTGAACAATGCTAATAAGCGTGTGGCTGAGCCCTCTAGAGCATAACATAATCTGTATCCAATGCTTGAATGAATCATACAAGAACGTTTCTGGAATATATAGTCTCCTTGACAAAAATGTCCGTCATTTTTCTATTATACAGGTAATTTATTTATTTAAGGATATCCATAATTCATTTATGGATATCCTTAATTCATTTATGGATATCCTAAAATAATTAAGGATATCCATCAATATTTTTGGATATCCTAAAATGAATTATGGATATCCATAAATGAATTATGGATATCCATAAATGAATTATGGATATCCTTAAATGAATTATGGATATCCATAATTGAATTATGGATATCCTGAAATACATTTTTGGATATCCAAAAATCACGATGAATTATGGATATCCATAATTCGATTTTTGGATATCCAAAAATCGAATTATGGATATCCGTAAATCAGCTCATTAAAGGATATCCTTAAATGTGTTTTAGGATATCCAAAAATAAGCTTGAATTTAGGATATCCATAATTCGATTTTTGGATAACCATGATTCTTTTTTTGGATATCCATAATGATCTGATTTAAGGATATCCATAATCCGATTTTAGGATATCCATAATTAATTTTAAAAAATATTTCTTTTCCATAATGATTTTTTCCGTGTAATACGCATGCGCTAACTTAAACTGAACGAAACGGAAGCCAACGTAAATTCAACCACACCGGATGACTCCATTCTCTGACTAGGGAGAAGTCATTATTTCCCATAGGCACGTATGGGGTGCCGTTTTACTATTTATTTCCTATTTATGGATATCCATAATTCATTTTTGGATGTCCAAAATTCATTTTTGGATATCCATAATTCATTTTTGGATACCCATAATTCTTTTTTGGATATCCTAAAATCGATTTATGGATATCCTTAATTCGGCTGAATATTGGATATCCATTAATTGATTTTAGGATATCCTATAATCGAATTATGGATATCCTTAAATACAATCCTATTTTTGGATATCCATAATTCGATTTAAGGATATCCTAAAATCGGGCTAATATTGGATATCCATAATTCGATTTATCCTTAATTATTGTAGGATATCCATAAATGAATTAAGGATATCCATAAATACATTATGAATATCCTTAAATAAATTCTGGATATCCAAAAATAGGGAATAAATAGTAAAACGGCACTCCATAGGCACGTACATCATTTTTGTGATTTAAGGATATCCTTAAATTATGGATATCCTAAAATACAGTTCTATTGAAGTACATCCATAACTATGGGGTGCCGTTTTACTATTTATTCCCTATTTATGGATATCCTAAATTCATTTTAGGATATCCATAATTCATTTATGGATATCCATAAATGAATTAAGGATATCCATAATTCATTTATGGATATCCTTAAATCAATTTATGGGTATCCTTAATTCTGCCGAATTATGGATATCCATAATTTGATTTTAGGATATCCTTAAATGAATTATGGATATCCTAAAATACAACACTATTTAATGATATCCATAATTCTATTTAAGGATATCCTTAAATCGTATGAATATTGGATATCCATAATTCATTTTAAGGATATCCATAAATGAATTATGGATATCCTTAAATAAGATTGTATTTATGGATATCCTTTATTCATTTTAGGATATCCTAAAATCAAAAAAATAATATAGGGCACAACGACTTCTCCCCAACCAGAAGTGACGTCCATCCTTAAATCGAATTATGGATATCCTTAAATCGGCCTATTTAAGGATATCCATTATTGAATTATGGATATCCATAAATTGAATTATGGATATCCTTAATTGCAGATTATTTCTGGATATCCTTAAATACATTTAAGGATATCCTTAAATAGGCTGATTTAAGGATATCCATAATTCGATTTAAGGATATCGAATTTTGGATATCCAGAATTCAGCATGATTTAAGGATATCCTTAAATGCATTTATGGATATCCTAAATTCAATTATGGATATCCTATATTCATTTATGGATATCCATAATTCATTTATAGATATCCTTAAATCAATATAGGATATCCTAAAATAATTAAGGATATCCATAATTATTTAAGGATATCCTAAAATGAATTAAGGATATCCATAAATGAATTATGGATATCCGTAAATGAATTATGGATATCCATAAATAAGGAATAAATAGTAAAACGGCACCCCATACATAACTCATTTATGGATATCCATAAATCGAATTATGGATATCCAATATTAGCCCGTTTTTATAATATCCTTAAATCGAATTATGGATATCCAAAAATAGGATTGTATTTTAGGATATCCATAGTTCGATTTTAGGATATCCTAAAATCAATTTATGGATATCCGATATTCAGACGAATTAAGGATATCCATAAATCGATTTTAAGTATCCAGAAATGAATTTTGGATATCCAAAATGAATTATGGATATCCATAAATAGGGAATAAATAGTAAAACGGCAACCCATATGATTGTTGGTTGATGCGTTCATTTACGGTGTAGATACGTTTGTGTTACGGTTTAGATACGGAAAGATTCGAATCAACGCCTTCATTTACATGTCATTACGTACTATTACGGATGTTTCATCCGTGCCCAATTTTTGACTTTTTTCAAAATTTGGGTGCGGATGGAATCGGACTTGCATATACAATACGTTAAGATACGAACATATACGGAAAAGATACGAATTGTTACGGATATGACGGATAGATACGAAAGGTCAGCCCGCAGCGTCCGCAGCATCCGGTTGTGCTAGTGTGACTGTAGTTTGACTAAAACATGCGTTTTCTTGCATCAAATTTCACCGTTTTATACGCAAGAAAACGCAACATTACGTATCTGAAGGTGTATGTCTGTATCTAAAAGTAACAGATGGTATCGAAAGGTATGTAGTCGAGTATCTTAACCGTATGTATTCGAATTTATCCGTAACTATCTTCGAACGTATCCGTATCTTTCCTGAACTACCCGTATTTATTCGTATTTAAAGGTAATAAATTCATTAAGAACCGTTAGCCCCGCCCACAAAATTCTGCGGATCGCTACGTATAGTATTCGCAACTATCCGCGGCATCCGTAAGCGCTAGTGTGACCTAGGCATTAGTCCGGGAAAAATAAACGTAAGGGTCATTGCATTAGCATAAGAGACCCCAGCAGCAATTTTACTGTACTCCTCGTTTGTTTTCGGTTGGGCTCTACAATCATCAGTCCTCCGCTTAAGTCCTTTACTCGTCGTTTCAAAGTAATTTTTCTGTGATTAAATATTCATATTATTGGGCAGTTTCTTTTGAAATGCACGACAACATTTTTTATTAGGTTAAATTTGAGTTGAGGACAAGCACAACTGTTTAGCTCTCTGTAAATATAATGTATGCTAGTATTGTATAAGCTTGATTCACATCTGGTGCCTCATGTACGCCATACTTGTGCTTGGATTGTGACATATGGAGGTGCTTGTCCTACCGTCCTTGTGATTGGGTTGATATTTTAAATTCAATTGTTTCTGTTAAAGATAACAAATGACAATGTATACTAACCATCCCGCTCTCGTCACAGGTTGTGTTGACTCCCACCATGACATTGACACACATGCCTGTATCAGGATCTAGGCAGTCTAGGCCTTGACAATCAACTTCCATAGTCTGGAAATAAAGTCAGCCGCCACATAAAAAGCATACTATCTGCTTACGTGAAGACAAAGGCGCAGAACAGATGTGCAGAAACTGCACATCTGATCAGTACCTTTGTTTTTACTACACGGATAGTAAAGACTCTTCTTTCTAAATCTGTAATTGCAAGCTTCAAGCCTGCTTCTGTGGCTATACAGGTAGGTTTGTGTCGGACCTGGTGGGGACCACCGATTGTTAGTTATCTCAGGCGAAAGCTCACATTACTACATTAGACACACACCTCACGGGAACAAGGGATATTGTACAGCTTATGACAAAACTGATGCCCCTCAAATGACAGTGATTGATAATGATGGGCAAGTCCATTTGTATATAAATGGCTAAAATAGGTCAATATGACTTACACATTTTGACGAGGCTTTGCCAAAGACATGCTGACACTGTTCGTCTACCGTGTATGCCTCCCCAACATATAATGTCTGCAGGAATGTTTCGTAATCAAATGTTGGGTCGAAACTCTTCATACAGTTCGTCTGTAAACTGAAGGGAAAGGAAACAATATGCGCAAATATGAGTCGCGACGCGAGAAACCCGGTCTTCGGGGTTTCCGACCAGGTGCGACAAATCGG
This sequence comes from Rugalucina vietnamica, assembly GCA_964017185.1. NCBI lineage: Eukaryota > Metazoa > Mollusca > Bivalvia > Lucinida > Lucinidae > Rugalucina > Rugalucina vietnamica. The sequence goes on along the minus strand of OZ024871.1, from coordinate 8,629,264 downwards.
CCTATAACGTCACAGAAGCAGGCTAGAGGCTTGATATTTTGGCTATACTAAGTAGAAGAGATACTGTACTATCCGAGTAGCGAAAACAAAGGCGCTGATCAGCTAAGCAGTTACTGCACAGCTGATCTGCGCCTTTGTTTTCGCACGGGCAAAAATCCGGTTTTCTCATGACGCGGCTCATATGTAAACATAAAAAAGCTTCTGTTGAAAATTCCCATTTCTGTGTATCATTTCTGTTACTAATTGATATAATAAGAAGAAATAAGTCTATGGATATTAACAATGTCTCATGGAAACGTATCATCAGGAAAACATGTCCATGAAATGTATACCCCCCTGAACCCCACTTTTATACAGAAAAACTGGGATTTGCAGGGATATACCTATTTTTCTTATTTTTGCTCCAAAACATAGATTATGGGTTAGAACCGCCTCGCCGAGGCGATTCTTATGTGTACCCACAATCTATGTTTTGGGCAAAAATAAGAAAAAATATCAAAATTTTTCTATTGACTTTTTTAATTTTTTCAGCTGAAAAAATCTCTGTATATTGCATGGGTAAGTTTGCTACTAAATAAATACAAAAGTCATTAATAGACTCGTATACTGCCTTATAGCCACGTTCTTAAAATGTCTGAACGACCATAAGCAGACTCGTCCATTTTGCTAGGAAAGTTCCCACCCACCCCATTTAATTAGAACAATGTTCAATGTGTAATTTGGTTTCGTTATATGTTAGAAAGGTTAGAGAAAAGGCCATAACAATAAAAATACTTACCCATTGATATTCAATCTCATGCTTTCTCTAGAGCACGGTGAGAACTTGTAGGGGTTGATGGGCGCTGGGGCGCTGTTTTCTGTGTAAATATCCGACATTATGTACTGGGCGCTGTTTCTACAGTCAGTGTTGTTGTCATAGTCGGCTCCTAGTCTGCAAATAATATGGAATATTAATAATGAGTTCTGCGTTTACCCACTTTATTAACACTATGAGCGTTTAATTTCAATTTGTAAATGATTTGAGCCGCCGCATGAGAAAACCAACAATCTGCATAGTCGAAAACAAAGGCACAGATCAGCTTCGCGGTAACCCTTAAGTGATCAGCGCCTTTGTTTTCGCTATACGGATAGTACTCTTCCTATTCTTCTTAAATCCGAAATTTCAAGCTTCTAGCCTGCTTCTGTGACTGTACAGCCCGGTTTGTGTAGGACCTGGTTCGGGCCCAAATTGTTGGTTTTCTCACACACAGGCTCATTTCTAAATGATCTATCTCATAGTAAAAAGACTATGTACGTACGATAAAGCCAGTACTTGGGCTAGGTATCTCGGTAAATTTTCATCCATCTCTATAACAGATGTTGACATTGTTCCATTGGTATTACAAATGGGTGTCCCGTATATAACTGCAAAGACAAAAGCATACACGAATGAAATTCATTACATATGCATACTCGGTATTATCAAAGGAAATTGAATTTCTCAAAACTTGATATTGCTCAAATTCTATTAACTACAGTCAAAAGGAAAACTGTCTTGGCACCATCTTTTACGAAACTGCTATTTTCTGAAACACCTCGATACATGTAAGTATCATGTCACCCTTATGCATTTCATTTTTATTTAAAGTGCAACAAATGTATGGCACATTATTCTGAATAAGCAGTTTCTGAAAGATCTAAAGAAAGTATAAAATGCTTATGCCATTCAATAGACCTTGCGATCCTTATTGGAAATCCTCGATATATCGGAAAAGGCACGCCAATGACAAGTATAAAAGACACAGAAAATGTATAGCTAAAAGTAAAATCCCACTGAGGCACCTCTTGTAAAAGAAAGTACCGTACAAAACATCACAATAATGTTACACCACGCATGAAGAGCAAAATGGCTAGCTCTTTCCCAACAGAGTAGCCATCCGGCTAGCATCAACCAAATACAAAATTGAGCCACCACATGGGAAAACTAACAATCTGCATAGGCGAAAACAAAGGCGCAGATCAGCTTCGCAGTAACTGCGAAGCTGATCAGCGCCTTTGTTTTCGCTACTCGGAAAGTACAATTCCTCTTCTACTCACGCTTCTAGCTCTTTACTGTGCTTGTACAGCTCGGTTTGTGTCAGACCTGTTCGGAAACCACATTGTTGGTTTTCCCACGAGGCGGCTCAAACGTGACGAGTACAACAGTGAGGTAGACAGAATAAACAAAACACATGAAGATAAATCTCATAAAAACTGGATAGCTACTGTTTTCTTTTCAGTTCTGAAAATTACGACGACAGCTTAAAACAGTCTTTCTTGGGAAAGTACTTAAAAGAAATATATTTGAAAGATACCTACATTTTCCTGGTCCTGGTATATTTACAACCGGAAGTCTGAAATGTAAAGAACAGAAATTCCTACAATATACCACACAGACAACCATATCACGGATACATATCTCGCAGAACAAGCTGATCAAGCGCAGAAGACAGCTAGAGTATACCTGATGTATATATGAGCCGCGTCATGAGAAAATAAACAATGTGGATCCCAAATGTCCACCATGTCAGATGAACAATATTTCCGCCACATCCATCTGCGGTAAAGACCTTTAAAACTCGAGAACAGGAGGACGCAACTTGGTACACAAGTTGTATGTAGCACAATTACATTGACCCATCATATTTAATCTAGTTATGACCTTGGGTCAAATTTTGAAATATAGGAGTTTCAGTGGAGAAAACTTTCAGAATTTTGTAGCCTGTGGTCTTAGAGTTAGTAGATACAGATATAACGTATTGAGTAAATGAAGTTATGTAAGTATTCATTATCAATTTCAATGAATGAGATGAATGTCATCCATTGATCTATGCCCCTTGACCTTGGTTCAAGGTCATTTTCATACTAGATTATTATTAAAAACTGATTTTGATGGGAACCACTGGACCATTTTAGCAAATGTTTGTATGCTTAATAAAGAATGACCTTGGGTGACCTTAACAAATTTTATGACAAAGTCAAATTCGGTCACATAGGTTTGCCAATGAGAAAAGGATAAACAATTGTTTTTGCCCGAAAGTATGTATTGCAGCCCGAGATTTAAAGATGAAAGGTCATTTTTGTAAAGGTCATTTCTTGACCTTGGTCAACTGTTAAAATCACAACCTGGTTTTGAGTTATATTTGTCCAAATTTTGAGTGGAAGCTGAAATAGAAACCGTTACGCTGAGACACTCAGTACTCTGATATGTTTACTCAGAACTTAAAATTGGATTCCCTTTAGCATGTTTGGAATACATGCACACAGTTTTGGTTACGAATCCAATGGCTATTCGAAAGTGGAGCTTGTGGGTTATACAAACTTTGTGAGGCCTATGACATGGTCCGGCTCTGGAAAACCTAGCTGTGTCACTAGGAAGTCCATATAGGCCGTAAGGTCGTCTAAAGCTTCGTCGGCCTTAAGGTTTCTGTCAGAGTCTTTATTGCCCTTTGTCCACGACGACTGGAACTTTGTCTACAACAAATATGTCAAAAAGTTAAACGTGAAACGCATTTAGCACCAGCAATACTTTTTAAGCTAAAGAACTGACCAAAGTTAACATTTTGGCGCAAATTTTGTTCAAATTGTTCAAGAAATAAGTCAATGTTTTGTACAAAAGTAACTGATAAAAAACATTTCAATGTTTCCAGCTTTAATGAGAATTTGTATATTTGAGCCGCCTCATGGGAAAACCAACAATCTGCATAGGCGAAAACAAAGACGTAACCGCGAAGCTGATCAGCTCCTCTGTTTTCGCTACTCGGATAGTACAATACCTCTTCTACTTAAATTCGAAATTTCAAACTTCTAGCTCTTTTCTGTGCTTATACAGGTCGGTTCGGAAACCACATTGTTGTTTTCCCACGAGGCGGCTCATTTCATGAGCGTAGTTATTCGTTATGTTGTCTTTGAACACTCACCTCTGCAATCTGATATGCCAGGAAATGCAGTCGGATATTGAGTCGACTGTAGGTTGTCAGGTACTCGAACATTGTATCCACCTGAAATAGAGGATGAAGACGTTGAGTCCGACAGTGACTGTCGAAAAACGTCGATAAACGCATACGTTGCGTTATTTTGTCATTTCATTCGGCGATTATAATTAGCAATTACAAAATAAACAATACACTCTGACTTTGCCGGTTCAGCTCACTTAACGTTTCATTAACACCAGCAGAGGGTTATCGTACCTACATTGACATGAAATGCAGTTTGTGAAGAACATGGGCATTTTGATAACGCACCCATTAAAGAAGGCCGATTTATGTCGGAAATCCTGAATACAGGGTTTCTCGTGAAGCGGATCATACTGAACTTACATCTCGAATGAGCGACTTCAAATAGTCCAATATATAGTCTGACACATCCGCGGCAGTTGCCCCCTGTAGTGAATCCAGGGCACTGAAACTGAGAGCAGAAAATATGTTGCAACATTCATTCGTCCATAAGACATTTCCTGATGCAGTGGCCATCATTTGAAATTGCATTTTCGCATTTTTCCGCTCTCAGTATTTATTCATCTGATAAGAATAAGAAAGTCCAGGAACTGATGCAAATAAATCAAAAATTCAAACCTAGACACCAGGTGGGAAGGAAACGGCAAATACCATTTGTAGCGTAAAATAAAAGAAAATAATTTATTGAGAAGCCTCGTAGCGTTTTGGTAAAAGTCACTTGCCGTTTAAACCAGGCCCCGAGGTCATAAAACTTTTTTCAAGCTCAACTCAGCTGAGCATGAAATTTAGACAGCTCATAGATACTGAAATTGTGGCCAGTGCGGGGTTCGAACCCACACCAAACACAGCGGTGTGAGGAGCGCGCTCTTACTCACTCGGCCACGGGGCCGCCTCCTAAATAGATAGCATAAATTGTTCAACATCAGATCCTTAAATGTAAGCTCACACCACACTTTTATATAATAAAACTCAGGTATACAGGTTTTTCTTATTATTAATCCAAAACATAGATTGTGGATATTTGTTAGAACCGCCTTGGTGAGGCGGTTCTAACGTGTATCCATGATCTATTTTTGAATAAAAATAGAGAAGTTATCAAAAATTTCGATGAAAATTTTTATTTTTACAGCTGTAGAAATTCTGTATTTGACTTGTACCTGCCCTATACGTATATAGGCGTCACTTTTGGTGATAACGGGGTACCAGTTTAATTCTGTATGTGACATGGAGCTGTTTTCGTAACGAGCGATCCCAATGACCACCATAAAAGTGGGCTTCTCCTATCAGACTTAAATATGAGCCGCCTCGTGGGAAAACCAACAATGTGGTTTCCGAACAGGTCCGACACAAACCGGGCTGTGCAGTAACAGAAAACAGCTAGAAGTATGAAATTTCGGATTTAAGAAGAAGAGGAAATGTACTATCCGTGTAGCGAAAACAAAGGCGCTGATCAGCTTCGCGGTTACCGCGAAGCTGATCTGCGTCTTTGCTTTCGCATATGCAGATTGTTGGTTTACTCATGAGGCGGCTCATATCTAGATGCGGGCCTTCTCGGTATGTGCTTGCAAAGGACTTACAACTGAAATGCTGCGTAGTCGGTGATCAAGACCAGTTCTATGACATTGTCGGGTAGCTCGGGAGCATCCCTGCGAACTCTGCCAGCTTCACTGTATTCTGCAAAAGGAAAACATTTTGTCCAATTTAAGTCAAATGCGCATGCGCTTTGAGATCTGCGCGTGAATATTTGTGCATATACATGTATAATGCTGCCAAATAATGAGTCAACTGTAACTCCATTGTTCTTCAGGAAATGCCTCTAGAATGATTCTCTCCCGTTGATCGGAGAGGGAGTGAATATTATGCCGGTGCAATACGCAGAATATTTTACGGCTCAGATACTCGAAACTTTTTCAGTTAAAAAGATTCAATTTTCTTGCTCAAAACATAGATCGTGAGTAAACGTTAAAACCGCCTCGGCGATGCGGTTCTATCGAGTACCCACAATCTATATTTTGGATCAAAAATAGGTTTAAGCCAGTAAACCCCAGTTCTCATAATTATTATATAATATACAGGGGTATATTTTTAATGGACATAATTTCCTGATGCATTAGAAAATCAGAAGTCCTCTAAAACGTTTTGTTCGCTTGTGACTGGACAGATGGTTTCCTAAGGCAACATATAAAATGTTACAATTAACAATATAACAATTAATGATTAATTATTGATTACAATCAAGGTAAATGTTTACGACTTATTTGCTGGAAGCGTTTTAATAAATCATGGAAATATCGCTTTTCTCCATACGGAAAACGCGTCTACTGCCCCATCAAAGTTCCTAAACTAGAACTTTCTTTTATTGCTATGGCAACTGCGGCCTGTGTACGACTACGTTTCACTAGATACACAGTGTCACGTTCGGTAACCTCACTGGCGTCCATGGCTTTGTTGGGTGTGGCATTTTTAGCGGAAAACGTCCGGATCACAAGCGAGAATCTCTTCGAGTTTGTGGTTATTTTTGAAGAAGCTGTCGGATCTTCTCTGTCAATGACGTTGATGCGCTACAGAAAAGCTTTCGGAATCACATAGAAAAACTCAAACATTGTTTTTTCTTGAAAACGTTTCGATTTTCAAAAACGTAACATCCATTGGCAGCCTCCTTAAACATACTGGAGACTATAATCCTCGAATTTTTGATCGAAAGTTGGTAAAATATATAAGTAAACACACCTTAATGGTTATGTAAAAGTATACTTAGGGACTGCAGAAACGCATCACATTACATACTAGATTATTATTTGCTTTTAACTACTGTCAAGTTGAGCTGATATATAATATAAGCATAATACAACATCATGTATCTTAAATACCAAACATGAGCACACGCCTTCATCCAGTATCATATTTGTAACTTGAGTAAAAACTAACGTTTACCATTCGATTGGACGTGGTTACTTTGTAAGCACTCCGACACCAGCAGAATTAAAACAATATATCCGAAAATGCGATTCATATTCCAGTAGATGGGAGGCCCGAAAAATTAATAATATGACGAAAAACTGTGATTGTCAGATACCGCTAGATAGATTCCATTCAACAACACCTATGACACACCCGTTTGAAATTATTTTAATGAACAACAATATACAATTAAAGTTTAATGGAATGAGAGGAGTCACGAGAAACACTAGGTTTTGGAAATGTGCAAACTGAGTCACATTCTGACCGAATATTGTCTAGAATTATTTCTATATTAGTTTCTTTATTAGACTTTATGGCTTCTTCTTGTGAATATCTGCCATGTTGGTTATGGTCTTACCAAGCGTATAGCCAACTTCAGTGGAATTTCTCGAGACACGTTTTATTAATTATTATCCCCGAGGGTCCTATAAGATGTAAACAAATTATGTGAACATCTGGAAAGGTGAGACAGCAGAAAACAATATCAATGGAACACTTTTCAAGAAAAGCAAACATAGGTGCCTAGAAAATGGAAATACAAATTATATGGTTAAGTGAAACACTTTTCAAGAAAAGCAAACATAGGTGCCTAGAAAATGGAAATACAAATTATATGGTTAAATGAAAGTCTGAAGTTACATGTATCAAAGTTTCAGGTTTTTGTGATCGAAGTTGTAACTATTAATGTCTTCCTTTTTCAGCGAATTCAATATAACATGAAAGGAGCTTAACGCCGAACTTTCGTATCTTTGCATTTTTAGCCTTTCATACAGGCAAGTAACTTTATACAAGTGGGTTTAAGGGTCTGCAGAATACAATAATATTTAATCTTCTTGACAATGAATTTTAAACTTGAACGTAATTAAATGAAAACAAAAATAAAAAATCTATATACATGTAAAATTGGACCATCAAAGGTACTCATTATGTAAGTTACACTGTCAATATATCTAAACGATTTTATTTATAAATAGCTTTTTAACGATTCTATTTATAATTAGCTTAAAATAGCTTTTACCGTACTGGGCAATGATATTAAACCGTACCCAGCAACGACGTACTCGGTAAGGATGTTGCAAATAGATACTAATGAATAAATCTGCGTTTACAATTCATTTTATTAATTGTATTGACAAGCAAGATGGCAGCTCTCTCCTAGTTAGGTGGCCAGCAACCTGGCTCCGACTTTTTGTTTTTGAATTTTAACATTGGCATTTATTGGCAGGATATATTACTGGCTTTGATGGTCTAAACCAAACTTTGATAACCTCACTACTTATTTGAGCCGCCCCATGGGAAAACCAACAATCTGCATAGGCGAAAACAAAGGCGCAGATCAGCTTCGCGGTAACCGCGAAGCTGATCAGCGCCTTTGATTTCGCTGCTCGGATAGTACAATTCCTCTTCTACTTAAATCCGAAATTTCAAGCTTCTAGCTCTTTTCTGTGCTTGTACAGGCCGGTTAGTGTCGGACCTGTTCGGAAACCACATTGTTGGTTTTCCTACGAGGCGGCTCATTTCTTTGAACTATTCGTGTTGCTATTTTCTTGATTAACATGCCAATAAAAAGACAATTTGATTTCCCTTGATATTTATCAAGAATGATCTCCGATCTCATAGACCAGTGCCTAACACATCCGCGTCATGAGAAAACCAACAATGTGATTTCCGAACAGGCCCGACACAAATCAAGCTGTACAAGCACTGAAGATGGCTAGAGGCTGGCCATTATTGGTTTAGAAAGTAGAGGAATTGTACTATGCGTGTAGCGAAAACAAAGGCGCTGATCAGCTTCGCAGTTACTGACTTTCTCATGATGCGGTTCCATTCATATTCATAATTAATAAAGTTAATTAATTTCATTTTCATTTTCATTGCTCATTTGTGTTGTGGGCGTACAACAAAGACTTCGGTACGACCTACGCATATACAATCACGAATGACATAATGAAATTTTCGGAGAGTGAACAAGACAGATGCATTGTCAAATGTTTTAACATTGTACGTGACGCGCGATGTTCGTACAAATTTGTGTAACACGACGTTCACGTTCAGTTTGATTAATTTTGCGCTGAGCGATGCATGTAGGTGTCAGGTTATTTGATTGTGCGCTGCCATGTTTGTATTTTCGAGAGTTTTAATATTTCCTCTTTTTTCAAGTGATCCTCCGAAACATTTTTTTTCTTGTTACCACTGTGCAGTTCTGTTTTAAGAAGCTGATATGTGTGTTCCAATAAAAGTATGGTATCATGGCGTTCTGTGACGTACATTAACATGTGTTTACGTCAAGTGTGACAAAAATTCAGCCTTGAGAAATAATTTATAAAAATAGCATTATTTGTCGTACGTCAATGAAAATAATATGATTTTAAAGCTTAGAACATGAGCATTTTAGTAATAGTATAGTATGTCTTGTTTTCTTGCATTAAATTTTCTTTATCTTACAATAAGGAAGATAACCCACTCAAAAACAACGCAAAAATCGCATGTGTGACATTTTTTCAGCCAAAAGTAAAGATTTATAAGAGTTAACTTTTCAAAGTTTTATCAGATTTTCTGCGTACATTTCAATCAGCTGTTTATGAGCATTTATTTGGTATAAAAATAGTCTTACTCGTTAAATTTGTGTAATAATCGTTTATTTTATTTTCAAATGCAGCCTTGATTTTCCCCAAAGCGTGACACTTTTGGTACCGACAGTTTTTTAACTGCCAAAAATGGAAATGCGGTCGGAAGTTAACTAAAATTATATCAGTGATATCTACATGTATTGTCATTATCCCGCCGTATTTTGATGGAAATTGGTTAAAAAACTTAGGAGATATACGTTTTCAAACCTTTTTAGCAATGCGCTTTTGTTACGCGTGACATGCTGTTTTGGCGTAAAAACTGCATTTTATTTGTATCTTGTTATAATTTGCGCGATAAAAAACATGCATGATTGTTGTTATGCAATTGTCCATGCGAAGCGGATTATTTTGATATATAAAACATAGATATTGAGCCGAAACTGAGTTTGTTATTGCGTTTTTACTGATACAGCAAGCATTATTTTGAAATTTGTACGAACTTTGCGCGTCACTGTCATTAACAGGAAGAAACAAGAACCATGGAATGTGTGTGCGTGACGTGGGGGTGGTGGGGTGGGGGGGGTGGTGGTCTAATATTCAACGATGCCTTTGCTCTAAGATTCTGCAATGGTTGCTCTGTTGATTGGAGCGTAACGGTATACACGTAAAATTAAATTAAAGTGATGCAAAAACAATGGGCTGTATTATTTATATACCTACATGTCTCTGTCTCATATATATATAGGAAGAAAGAATGAAATGAAGCAACAGCAACAATTTATTTCAGTCCTGTAATATCTATATATATAAAAACACAATGTGTGTGTAAAACTATTTATGGACTCATTGGAAATATATTTTTTATCTTTGATTTTTCCGAGCAATATATTTTGTTCTGACATGTACGAGAGTGTGGACAATCACAACACAAGACAATTTTTCGGGAAGATAACAATAAACATGACACACAAGTACTATGAGCTTTCCAAAGAACTGTTTGGTCCCTCCAGCATGCTAAAATGCCACTGGCGTTGTAAACCTATTTTTCATATGAATATTTCAGTACAAACATATGACAACATGCCTAAAGTTAAACAACTGGCTGAATTATCGACATCACATGTGCAGGTTTGTTGTTGTTTTACACTTTCATTTTCCGGTTATCAATGATGACAGCTACTGGCTTGGCGGCGCGGGACCCACAAATGAGTCACAAACCTACGTTCGATGGTCAGATGTCGCCAGCTGCAGTCAGAAAAAGTGTAACCTCGACAAAGTGGAGACAATGAACCACGAAATCTCATGATGTTTCACGATATACTGTTTTTCTGATATCATACGCTGTCTTGTAGTTTATACACGTTCAAATGATAAATCGGACGCATTTGAGCACGATTCGTGAAAAAAATGAAATTGTAGGAGCCTCAGCGTGTCACAATACTTGAAGTTTCATTACAACGCTACTGGCTAAGGAACTGGAAACAACGTAGTGGCTAAGACCCCAGAGTTTCTCGGTGGGGAAAATGTTATAGTATGGTAGTAAGACTCGTGTCTTTCTCAAAGTAGGTTTTGAGGTCTAAATTATTGTTCAAACATGGTCTAGAGCTGCGTTAAACCATTTGAAGTTCGTTTGAGGTTACCTAAATTGTGTCGCAAAAATTTTGAAAATCGGTCCACAAATAAAAGTTTTATGACCAAAAGTAGCTTTGAATAGGGTTATTTTTCCATTGTAAAATGGGTGCAAGAACATTCCTAAAAAAAGGATAAAAGTAATAATTTTTCATTTAAATGCTGCAAATCAATGCCAAACGGTAAACTATGCCTGATAGAGGGCACAACACTTCAACAAAAACTCTAAATCTGCTAGATATATCCAATTTAAAAAAATTGTACTATCTACCTTGTACGCGCAAAAAACCCTAGTCAAAATTATTATTATTATTATTTTTTTTTTATTCAGTTTTACGTCCCTTTCAAGCTTTTTCACTCATATCGAGACGAATCAATCGGTAGGTGGGGCGAAAACCGGAGTACCCGGGGAAAATCAGCTGACACACCCGCAAGCAGAACATGGCTTGTCTCACATATGAATTCGTGCCCCGTGCGAGGCGCGAACCCACATCGGTGAGATGATCGAATGATCAAGAGCACTTAAGTCAGCGACCTTAACCACTCGGCCACGGGGATATTTTTTTTATTTGTGAACCGATTTGCAGTTTGGCCGTTTTGGGGCCTCTTGTATTGTAAAAGGATGACGACCAAATACTTTTCTTCTGGTGTTTCAGAACAATGGGGTATTGAAAAAGGTGAGTTCCAAAGGGTGGTGTAAGAAGAGTATCTATAAAACATTCGTAAACATCTTATATAGTTTACTTAAAATCATTTTAATTATAGTTGGGGATACCATGACATTTTCTGTGTACATAGGCTCGGTCTATTTTCTTTTCATTTTCTTTTTTTGTGGGTTGGGATCAAAATTTGAATGTCAATATTGGGGGGGGGGGGGGGGGGGGGTTTCTGTAAAAATCGGTTTTTCTTTTTTGGTCAGGGAGATTTTTGGAGATGTTTTGGGGGTCTCATAAAACATCGTATATGTTTTGGGTGTTTAATGTCGAAAAAGGGACTATTCTTAATGCGTTTTGGCAATTTTTGATATTTTTCGGGGAACGGGGGCGTAACCTCAAACGAACTTCAAATGGTATAACGCAGCTCTAGACCATGTTTGAACAATAATTTAGACCTCAAAACCTACTTTGAGAAAGACACTTACGAGTTTTACTACCATACTATAACATTTTCCCCACCGAGAAACTCTGGGGTCTTAGCCACTACGTTGTTTCCAGTTCCTTAGCCAGTAGCGTTGTAATGAAACTTCAAGTATTGTGACACACTGAGGCTCCTACAATTTCATTTTTTTCACGAATCGTGCTCAAATGCGTCCGATTTATCATTTGCATGTGTATAAACTACAAGACAGCGTACGATATCATAGAAAAACAGTATTTCGTGAAAAATCACGAGATTTCGTGGTTCATTGTCTCCACTTTGTCGAGGTTACACTTTTTCTGACTGCAGCTGGCGACATCTGACCATCGAACGTAGGTTTGTGACTCATTTGTGGGTCCCGCGCCGCCAAGCCAGTAGCTGTCATCATTGATAACCGGAAAATGAAAGTGTAAAACAGCAACAAACCTGCACATGTGTATCATTGTCCGCCATTTTCTTTCTTAGCCATAGCGTTGAAATTGCCTTAGCCAATACGTTCGTGCCTTAGCCACTGCGTTTACGTTTACCAGTGTGATTCTCCAATTCCTTTTGAGCTGTCTTGTGACGGAACTTGATTGATTTCGGGATGCCGACCCGGATCGTCAAAACCACCTTTCTTGGAGAGGATATATATCTTGTAACATGTATATATTTATTAATGGACAAATAAATATTGCCGGTTTAAACCAAAGCCACCTATCAGGATGGATGCCAAACTGAGATTCGAAGCTTTGTTTCGAATGATTAAGGGTGATACACATGTATATGCATTATCTGGGCATATGCATGCAACGGATAAGAACAAGTACGCCTAAATTATATTTATGAGCTATTAACTGGCTTGGTAAAATCCTGCCATGAGACAACCAAATATGTGGTTTTCCGACCAGGTCCGACACAAACCAGTCTGAACAGTTACAGAGAGGTACAAGTAGGCAAAGATCAGGAAAAGGCGCAATCAGAAAAAGATTCCCACTCCAAAAACCGAGGTGGGAAAAAACCAAACTAACAATCAGGTACTTATACCATGAAACATATCGTAAGCCGAATGAGCAGCTATTTTCCCAATAGGTGGCCACTCAGTTACCTTAACTTAACTAAAAATATGAAAACATACATAAGGCGCCAACAGCACAAAAAATTTTAAACACCAAGACATAAAACAAAAAGAACCACTACAGAAGTATCGACTTGGAACGATCAGAGACCAACTTCCAACGAGAGAATACTTAATTGCTTTAATTTTTGTCTCAGTTCTCAAACAAGAGGTTAAAAAAATGAACAATAAATCAGAAACCTATTGGAAAGGGGGGTCTGTAGACAGACCCCTCCTCGATATGCTGTAGATGGTGTAAAGTTGCCAGAATATACAACTTAGATTCTCATTTATTCCAGCCCTATACCGGAAGTTCCAGATTGAGCTCATAATTATGGATGACTGAGGCAGGAGTGACATGCTGGCAATAACGCTTTGGTGGCCAAATTTTGTCCTTGATCATGTATTTTTGCAGAATGTTGTGACTTTTGGTCGCCATGTTAAACAATTCAACGCGTCGCCAAAATCAAACAAAGTGAATTAAATTTTGTGGCAAACTAATGTTGAATAGATAAAAATGCTCCATATAAGTATTAATCCCATAGCTTCCTGGTTCAAATTTTATACACGAAAATTCAGGAGTTCGGTTAGGAGTTTTGTTAACTATATTTATAGTTTATTTATATAAGAGAATACATTTCATTGCTCGACGTTTCCTGGACATTAATTTTCATATTTTATGATTCATTCATTGAATGTTGCCGGGGATATTTTCTTCATCATGACTGTATCACTACCTGAAACCGTGACCTAATTTTGCCATTTTGTCTGATATATACGTGACTTGTATAAATCAGCCAGACAGACAGGACAGTCTCAGCAACAAATGGTAATCCTGTCTTTGACAGTTCCAGTAACAGGGTTTATCAGGAACCGTTTGAGTGTGATGAGAACATGACCTCATTTATGTTGCACTTGATTACTAACTAGATGTCTGACGCCGATAGTAATGTTGTTATGAAGCGTGGTCAGAGACACATACATCTTTCCGGTTCTATTCCAATTCCTGGTTTTTAATGGCACATTGCTTGTCCGTATTCACATACTACATTCTCGGATCCAGAAAATTTTCTCAGGGTGGGGGTGGGGGGGGGGGATGGGGGGTCCAAATTCCCAGAAGGGTCTGACGGAAAATTTCAACATGGCAAAAATTAATAATCTGGCAATTCCAGGGGGAGGGGGGGGGGGGGGTCCGGACCCCCTGTCCCCCCTCTGGATCCGCCTATGTACTAACAAATAATAACGTGACCTTCGTCACGTTAGGACTTGCTTGCCCTATTATTTTGCGAAAGGATCTATGAAGATTTCTTTTGTGATGTTGCTCAATATTTTTCTCAGGTTCCAGGCACTGAAATGAATAAAAGTAATTGTTAGATCCTTTGGAAGCAGTAAAACATTCAAAGAGAGAAAATGGGCCATATTGTACAATTTCGGGTAATGAACCTTCATCAGTGACCCTTTTGAAATAATAATAATAATAAAAAAAAAACTGGCAGCGAAAGCCAGACATTTTGCTGTAATTTCAAGAATTTACATCTGTGTAGTCTAAATCAAAGACTCATATTCCCAAAGGGGCCAAATAATCAAAATACTGTTAAGAAGATGATTCTTAATATCTTAATATGCAATATATTTCAAATACTCCAAATATATTCACTGATCCCAAAGGATCAAAAGAAAAATATAATCTGCACTATGGATGATGTACGGGGAGAATTTTCAGGGCCGCCACGCGGCACAACACCAGCTGCAGTAATAGCAAATAAAAATAATTGTTAGATCCTTTGGAAGCAGTAAAACATTTAAAGCGAGAAGATGGGCCATATTGTACAATTTCGGGTAATGAACCTTCATTAGTGACCATTTTGAAAAAAACAAAACAAAAACAAAACAAAACTTGCAGCGAAAGCCAGATATTTTGCTGCAGTTTCAAGAATTTACGTCTGTGTAGTCTAAATCAAAGACTCATATTCCCAAAGGGGCCAAATAATCAAAATACTGTTAAGAAGATGATTCTTAATATGCATTTATTTCAAATACTCCAGATATATTCACTGATCCCAAAGGATCAAAAGAAAAATATAATCTGCACTATGGATGATGTACGGGGAGACTTTTTAGGGCCGCCACACGGCACAACACCAGCTGCAGTAATAGCAAATAAAAGTAATTGTTAGATCCTTTGGAAGCAGTAAATCATTCTAAGCGAGAAGATGGGCCATATTGTACAATTTCGGGTAATGAACCTTCATCCACGACCCTTTTGAAGTCTGAATTTTAGTCGAAAAACAATTTTCTATTGTATTTAGACATGTAATGTCTAATGTAAGTCAATCAGTGACTTCTTTAAAAATTGAACAGAATCTTTGAATTTAATATAAGCTTAGGAAACTTTTTATAACTCCAATCCCCCCCCCCCCCCCCACTTCTTTGGACAAAACTATTTTGAACACAACTGTATTTTTTTAAATGACTTATGACGTCAAGATGCCATGTTTGTGCAAGGGGGCGGGCTGTCAAAAAGTCCCAAAACCGATAAATAGGCTCAGATCCATTTTATAATCTACCAAGGTAAATTATGTATGTTCTATCTGAATGAACAGGCTACCTGTATCTGTCCTATTTTAAAAGGTATACGCGAAGTCAACACATTATAATACATACTAATATACTGTGCAAAATATGTTTATAATTTGTTGACGGTTTAGATTTTATTTTTATATGCCTTCTTGGACATATCTAACATCACTTCAGCACCACACAGCGATCGGTTTTAGCGTAATTTGATACATCTTAGATATTGTCAGAAGAACTTCCCTAATGTCTAAAAACATATGGAGTCTCTGTTCAAAGAAAAATGGCTTAATTTATTTTGCAAAGTATATTTAAGGTATATGTATTTGCATAAGTGATGGACAGTGTTATTTATAGTTATAAATCTGATAGAGATGATGTACCCGTTATTCATGCATAAACAGTTTCTACCCGAAAAATTAGGTTGCAATTAGCATATTGTTGTACTTTCATGATAATCTATGGCAACAATATGTTTTCTGACTAAATATTTCTTTGAAAAAATCTGACGCCCTCCCCCCTTTGATACAGATTTATGCTGCGGGTATGTAACATCAATAGGCTTCTTCCATGTTGTTGCATTATTTATCAAATGTTTTATTTTACGGAGAAAGCAACAGACTTTAAATCACAGAAGCAGACAGAAACACCCAAACATTGGGCGGGAAACCCATGAAGTCCCGCAATCCTTTGCTCTATGAAAGGTTATAGTAGTTAAGAATCTTCACTACGCTATATTACACAAATGTTCAATATCACTCGGATATGTACCCTTTTGTAAAATATGATTAAACAGCAATGTGAAATGTTCTAAAAGTAAAGGTACAGATATACGTAACATTTCATTAGAAATCTCATCTATGCCGCAAGACTTGCCATTTTTCAAATTTTTGGCTGCTTTAAGAACCTCATCAACCGAAATATCTCTGTTAAGAACAGAATTATCTATAAAGGCAAACATAGCTTTTGACACAGTTAAAAGATGTGCTCTTTTTCATAAGCTGTTTAGATATAATATTAGAGGTCCTTTTTTAAACATATTGAAGGATATGTACGCCTCTTTAGTATGTTGTGTGAAGACCGATGCTGGGTTAAGTTCAAGTTTTGACACTAAAATTGGAGTGAAGCAAGGGTGTATTTTGAGCCCTACATTGTTTTCAATATATTTGAATGATTTAAATGACTGTTTCGATCATTTATGTGATCCAATTAAGATCCATAATACTAGCATTTCTAGTCTTCTTTACGCCGATGACATTGTACTCATCTCTAACAGTGCCGAAGGATTGCAAAGAGCTATGAATAAGTTAGGAAATTTTTGTCAGGTCTGGAATTTGACTGTTAATATATCAAAAACAAAAGTCATTGTCTTTAACAAATCAGGTAGAATTTTAAAAGGGTTTGCTTTTAACTTTCTGCAAACCGATGTAGAGGTAGTTCAAGAATATAAATATCTTGGTATAGTTTTTAGAGCCTCAAGTGTATTTTCAAATGCAGTTAAGCACTTGTGTAACAAAGCCTTGAAGGCAGTTTTTGTATCACATCAGGAAAACATGTCCATGTAAAGTATACCCCCTCAAACCCCACTATTATATAGTAAAACGGGGGTATGCAGGGGTATACCTATTTTTTCTTATTTTTGCTCCAAAACATAGATTGTGGGTACTCGTTAGAACCGCCTCGGCGAGGCGGTTCTAACGTGTACCCACAATATATGTTTTGAGCAAAAATAAGAAAAATATAGAACATTTTTTATTGAAAATTTTCATTTTTTTACAACTTTAGAAGTCACTGTATATTGCATGGGCAAGTTTTCATAATGAGAAAAGCACTAATGTCAGAAAGTATGAACACTGAATTATATCTTACAATATATCAACATTGTGTTAAACCTATACTTCTTTACTGTAGTGAAATTTGGTCACTAGATTTCATAGTTAATAAGAATGACTTAACTCAGATAGAGTTACTACAATCTGAAAAAATCCAGGTACGCTTTTTGAAGTCGGTAATGGGAGCACATAAGTATGCGAGCAATAATGCAGTAAGATCAGAATTTGGAATCTTCCCACTGGCTGTTTATGGTCTAAAAAGCTCTCTGAGTTTTTGGACTCATCTGGTGAATCTAGATCAAAGTACATATGCTTATCAAAGCTATAGTGATACTTTGTCTTATTCCAAAGGGTTTGCTTGTAAATTTAAACTGTTTATGAGTATAATTGGATTTGAACATGTATGGATTAATCGTTCAACATTTTCCAAGAATAAATTGAAATATGCTGTTTGTAACAAGTTGAAGGAATTATACATACAATACTGGAAAAAAGGTATTTTTGACGATTCTGGCTCTATAAATGGTAATAAACTTAGAACATTTAGAACTTTTAAAGTTAAGTATGATAAAGAAATGTATTTGCAAATAAATGATTTACCTAAGGAATATATTACATCTTTTGCAAAATTACGTGTTAGTGCACACAGTCTCCAAATTGAAAAGGGTAGACACAAAAATAAAGCTGTAACGAGCGATTATGTCCTTTGTGTAAAGCTGATATAGAAACAGAATCTCATTTTTTACTACAGTGCCAATCTTTAAATGACCAAAGAATACTATTTTTCACAGAGTTGGAAAAGGCTATTCCATCTTTCATAAATATGGATGAATCTGAAAAATTTAGATTCATTTTACAGAATAAAGAATATGACGTACTTAGTATATGCATCTCCCATATTCACAAGATGTTCAAAATCAGAGAAGATTTAATAGATAATGCTACTATCTCTAATTGATACAATTTGTTCATTGCTGGTATTGCCTTGTCATAGACATTACAAACTGTAGGCAAAATTTAGATTTCATACAGGTTAAATTGGTACGGCTAGTTTTATTGAAATATTTTGTCTTATAGATATCATTCCACATATTTAGTATTATTACATCTGTGATAGATACTTTTTTTTTCTAGTCATACATCTGTTCATAGATACCATGGAAATATAATCATGTGAATTTTAATGATTGATCCAATTGTTCATATATACCAGTTACTTACATTGGCATTAATAATGTTTGCTTCTTTTAAGGTTAATTTGTTAAATGCTAGTCTGAGTTGTATTATTATTAAGGTCATAGATACCATTCCAGTCATAAATTTGGTCATAGATACCATAAATGTTGTATTAAGTTGGGCATAGATACCTTTTATAGTCCTTGTCTGAGTTGTATATTATTAAGGTCATAGATACCATTCCAGTCATAAATTTTGTCAATTGTTGTATTAAGTTGGTCATAGATACTTTATATAGTCCTAGTCTGAGTTGCCAGTCATAAATTTGGTCATAGATACCATAAAATGTTGTATTAAGTTGGTCATTGATACCTTTTATAGTCCTTGTCTGAGTTGTATATTATTAAGGTCATAGATACCATTCCAGTCATAAATTTTGTCAATTGTTGTATTAAGTTGGTAATAGATACTTTATATAGTCCTAGTCTGAGTTGTATATTATTAAGGTCATAGATACCATTCCAGTATTAAGGTCATATATACCATCCCAGTCGTTAATCTGGTCATAGATAAAACATAAAATGTTGTATTAAGTTGGTCATAGATACCTTTTATCATCTTAGTCATAGTTGTATATTATTAAGATCATAGAAAAGTACAAGTAGGCAAAGATCAGGAAAAGGCGCAATCAGAAAAAGACTCCCACTCCAAAAACCAAGGTGGGAAAAAACCAAACCAACAATCAGGCATCCACACCACGAAAACATTTAGATACCATTTTAGTATTGTGGTCATAGATACCATTCCAGTCATTAATTTTGTCATAGATACCATAAAATGTTGTATTAAGTTAATCAGAGATACTTGTAATGCATATTTAAATCGTTTGCTGTTTGTATGTTTAGTATTATGTATGTTTGTATGTAGTTGGTAACAGTCCTGTTTCTGGATTTAAAACCAATAAAGATATTTGATTTGATTTTGATTTTGATCCGTATATGCTGAAGGTTTGTCTACGGTCATAGTAACTTTAGTTGTAAAGCCCCTGCTTCGAGATCGGAAAGACATAGGCATCTAACTTTATAAGCACCGTACCTAATGCATTTAACAAATGATACCAGCTGTTATTGCTACATTTGCATGCATTACCTACCATTCCATATTTCAGTGTGGGTTTGGCCTGCCCCTAAATCCGAAAGAGAAATAGAGAAAACAATGAATGGGATGTGATAAAATAGAAACATAATGTAAACCAAGTAATCAGTTTTCCCCCAAAGATGGCCATTCAGCTACCTTAATCATAACGTTTTCCCGAATACTATCATACGCTCTTGTTTAATCTCAGTGACTCCTGGAATGCAATTTGCTATGTTTTGTATAATTGTACGCCATAACATCTGTCATTCAAAATGATGTAAGCATTCATTGCTTACAGTTACAAAATGTTCTTTGAAATATATCTGACTTGCGTGTAATCGCATCTAACACAGACCTGCCACCATTCTCAACAGCCGTCATACATCATATAAGCCTGGCGTCCCTTTTGTGGGGCATAGGCAAACAGTATAGCCCCAGATGTGACGCCGCAGAACGCGGCGTCCCATCTGGGGCTATTCTGTTTGCACAGAGAAATTTCATCGAAAAATCAGTGACTCCTGGAATGCAATTTGCTATGTTTTGTATAATTGTACGCCATAACATCTGTCATTCAAAATGATGTAAGCATTCATTGCTTACAGTTACATAATGTTCTTTGAAATATATCTGACTTGCGTGTAATCGCATCTAACACAGACCTGCCACCATTCTCAACAGCCGTCATACATCATATAAGCCTGGCGTCCCTTTTGTGGGGCATAGGCAAACAGTATAGCCCCAGATGTGACGCCGCAGAACGCGGCGTCCCATCTGGGGCTATTCTGTTTGCACAGAGAAATTTCATCGAAAAATCAGTGACTCCTGGAATGCAATTTGCTATGTTTTGTATAATTGTACGCCATAACATCTGTCATTCAAAATGATGTAAGCATTCATTGCTTACAGTTACAAAATGTTCTTTGAAATATATCTGACTTGCGTGTAATCGCATCTAACACAGACCTGCCACCATTCTAAACAGCCGGCATACATCATATAAGCCTGGCGTCCCTTTTGTGGGGCATAGGCAAACAGTATAGCCCCAGATGTGACGCCGCAGAACGCGGCGTCTGGGGCTATTCTGTTTGCACAGAGAAATTTCATCGAAAAATCAGATAAAAAATAAAAATCATTCCTAACACCCCTAAAATGAAAGTGAGCTCACCCAATTGATAACGATGGGAGAATCCGTCAAATATGTGTTAAACAAAATATACGTATTTGTGTTTCAACAATATAAGTACATGAGTCTTGAAGATAGGTTCCCAGCCTCGCATCATGGGCACCGTTCTTAATGTAGCCATGACTTAAGAAGTTGCATATCTGCGGTGATGGTGAATCGATTAGTTGGTGTGAGCCATTACGAAAACTTTCCCGTGCAATAACAGAGATTTTTTTTGGCTTTAAAAATTGAAAATTTTCAGCTGAAAAAAAATGTAATATTTGGCGAGGCGGTTCTAACGAGTACCCACAATCTATGTTTTGGAGCAAAAATAAGAAAAATAGGTATACCACTGCATACCCCAGTTTTGCAATATAAAAGTGGGGTTCAAGGGGGTATACATTACACGGACATGTTTTCATGATGTATAGTTGAAATCTGTTTAGTCTTGTTTCATCTGCAAATAAATCAGTATAGATCATTTGACACTGGCCATAAACTGTGCAGCGATTGATTTTGCAGCTGTGCATGTTTACATACTCCTAACTAACAGATAAACAAGGGTTTTAAATTTCTTATTATCATTTTTCTTGATGAAATATTCACATTTATGAATAGTTTATTTTCTTTCATCTACGATTGTTTTACGAATGGGACGGATCAATAATTTTACCTAGAAGAAAAAAAACAAAAAAAAAAAAACAACAACAACTGAGAACTTAATCAAACGAAATGTTTTGCTGGGAACTGACCTCTGTCCGCCAGTCTTTTAGGCTTCAAAAGTGGGTAATTCCTAGAAAAATTGTTCTCAATATCAATGGCAGAGCGCATCAGGAAAACATGTCTGTGTAAAGTATACCCCCTCAAACCCCAATTTTATATGGTAAAATTGGGGTATGCAGGGTTATACCTATTTTTTCTCATTTTTGCTCCAAAAAATATAGATTGTGGGAACTCGTTAAAACCGCCTTGGCGAAAACACGAATTTTTCATCTCAACTTCGTGCAGAATTGCATTGTGCGTCACCCATTCCATACCACGTGTTTATCAGCTGTGCTACTATATTGTTGTTTTCTTTTTTATTATTGCCGTGTTATCGTAATAATCGTACAAGAATGGTTTCGTGATTCGAACTAATATATACATATCATTTGATCACTTAGAGACCATTCTCAGACAATATACAGACAATGGAAAGGTTCAACCAAAGGACACAGAACTCGATATTGATCGGTAAAAAGGCAAACGAGACGGATAAGTGCTTCCATTTATTGACAAACAAACGTATTTCAAGTTAAGAAAATACAATATAGTATTAAAAATTAAGACTCAGACACCTTCAATAGGTACGTCACTTTCTAGTTTCAGAAAATTAGAGGAATATGAACGTTAAGAAGAACGCCAGTTTCTAGTTTCAGACGGTTTATTATCTGCAACTAATTTTGGTAAGATGCGTGCCCGGTTGCCTAGTGGTAGACCGTCGATCTCCGAATCGAGAAGTCGCCATGGGTTCGAATCCTGTTGGCGACAGGCTGTGCCCACGGAGACGACACATTACTTCCCATAAAACTAAACGATGAATCCGTCCAGAAATGACTGTAAAATTGTTGACTGGGACGCTAGACAACTTTTCAAACTTAGAGATGAAAAGTAATTTAAGGTGCAGGAAATGATACAATAAATTCCCAACCCAGACATCAGGCGAGAAAGAAATGGCAATACAAGACATTACCAATATTTGAACCGCCTCGTGGGAAAACCAACAATGTAGTTTCCGAACAGGTCTGACACAAACTGGCCTGTACAGCTACAGAAGCAGGCTAGAAGCTTGAAATTTTGGAGTTAAGTAGAGGAGGAATTATACTATCCGAGTAGCGAAAACAAAGGCGCTGATCAGCTTCGCGGTTACCGCGAAGCTGATCTGCGCCTTTGTTTTCGCCTATGCAGATTTTTGGTTTTCCCACGAGGCGGCTCATTTCGGAATATTATGCATGAAATGGGAAATGAAGATGAATAGCTCTTTCCCAGCAAGGTCGCATAAACTAGCATAAACCAAAAGATGGATGACAAGCACAACAGAGGGGCAAAAAGAATAAACAGGTTAACTAAAATTAAATCAAATCAGAATAGATTAGACTTTGCATAAGAAAACCAACAATTTGGGTTTCCGAATAGGTCCGACTCAAACCGGTCTGTACAGTCACAGAAGCAGGTTAACAGCTTGAAAATTCGGATTTAAGATAAAGAGGAATTGTACTATCCGTGTAGCGGAAACAAATGTGCTTATCAGCTTCACAGTGACTGCGAGGCTGATCTGCGCATTTGTTTTCACATATGTAGATTGTTGGTTTTCTCATACTGCGGCTCAGATTAAAATGTAAGCGTAAGAACAACTCCATTATGAATCATAATCTTTTTTCGATTTTTCATTAAACTGTATAATTGACTTTAAAGCTGCAGTTTTTACTGTATCGTTTCTAAAGTTTTTTTAATCCAAACAGAATTCAAGCCTTAAATGCATTAATTGCTCGTCGTAAATTATTTAAGTAAGGTAAGTGTAAACAGATGGCAAATTAATTGGTTTCTTACCAAAAAGTAATGAAATGCTTATCTAGGATAAGTTACGTTGTAATATTATATATTTCTTTGGGTATTTTGTTTTCTACTTTCTTAATTGTATAAGTATCATTAAGAGTTTCTATAATTATAGAATTATGAAATAGTTTTTTTTTTATAAAGCAGTTTTGTAAGAACTGAAAGATAACTTCCCTTATTGGTATCTTGGAACACATTTGCACACGACACAAAATGAAATACGTCAATATGGATCCCATTTTCATGAATAAAACTGCTGTAGCGGATTTAGAGAGGTTCGGATGGTTCGCTTGAACCCCGTTCTATGACTATATACATGTATCAATTTCATGGGGGAAATGTTTAGCCCTGCAAACCCCAGTTTTACTATATAAAAGTATATAAGGGTTTAAGGTGGTATTTATTGCTCGGACATGTTTGCCTGATGGGTAATACTGAGCGAAAGCCAACAAGAGAGCTATGTACCAGATTTATCAAAAGACGATGCTCTAAAATGAATTCCATATCAGATAAAAATCATATTAATTTTGTTTCATCAACATATAAATTCAAGCACGGATCACTTGTTATTAACCATAAATTGTGTCAAATCGAATTTGCAGCTGTGCAGATGAGCAAATATATTGCAAACTGATAAATCAAAGGTTTCAATTTCTTATTATCATGCATCCACGATAAGAAAATAATTTTCTCAAAGTATTCTTTATTATTGTTTCATCTATCATGGTGCATCTGCTATGCAATTTAAATTGTAATTTAAAGAAACAAAATAATGATATACTCGTCAAACTCGTGTTTTAAGGACTACTGCACTATATACCTATTTGAAAAGGACACAGTATCCATTTTATTTGTTAGATAATGCTTACAAGAACGCTGGAACAGAAAATGTCACCAGAAAGTCTATACCCCTCATACCTACTTTTATATAGTAAAAATGAAGTGCACTGGTGTATACCTATTTTTTTTCTTAATTTTGGACCAAAACGGATTGTGGGTACTCTTGTGAACCGCATCACAGAGGCGGTTCTAACGTGAGACCAAAATCAATGTTTTGAGCAATACTATTACATCTTTTTCAAATGAATTTTTAAATTTTTACAACTGAAAGAATCTCTGTTCCTGTTTTGCATTGGTAAGTTTTCGTAATATCCTGCCAAAGCCTATGGATCATTTGCGCATTTTTTCAGCAAAATTCCATATTCCCAGGACCTTTTGCTGAAATTTCATAGAAAATTTGACATGAAAATGATTTTTTTTCCATGAACGTCAACTGATATGCATAACCAAAACTATTTGATGTTATACCATCATGAGACAAACAATTTACGGCCGTGACAATGATGACACTACACTGAAGGTTGAATACTCATAGGAAATCATAGAATACTATTTTATGGGCATAATTGATTTGACAGTCCGACACACTGACATCAAAGAAACAGGCACATGATGAAAGACCGCCATTGCGAACATTATCATGTAAACAAGGAGTCAGATCTGTCAATAGACTTGTGCAATCCCCTACTTATTTTAAGTTTTTTTTTTTTTATATACGGGCATTTTGTAAATTCTACTAATTATTTTGCTAATTTTATTGAAATTTCGTGACTTTCCTTCATTTCCGAAGCTATCAGAGAGGCATGCTATAAGATATTGAGAAGCTAGTATTATATACAGAATTAGCGACTGAATATCAGCCTAATCTGTCAATTTCAGTTGATATTTGCGCACGAGAGCCGGTAGCTTTTCAGATCGTATCTCATTTAAATACTTTATAATCATTTCTCCTTTAGTACATCTGAGTTAAAGCCACAGTATATTTTCAATCAATTTTATATGTGAAAAAAAATTTTTTTGGTCATAAGTTTTGTGCTAAAATGGTGGCTAAACATGGGCATTAACATTCTCATTTACACGCCTTAATTTGGGCTAAAATTAAGGGAAATACCTTAATTTTGCTTCATTTACATTTTTCGATTCTACCCCAAATATTATAAAGAGTTCTAGGCGTGACTTAAGGCGGGGTACCGTAGTAGGCTTGCGCACTCACATAGTCTCGCGTCATCAATAAAAATATAAACAACATGTAGCCATGAGCGGTTCGTCAATGCCTGAATGCGGAAACAAAACAACTTTGAAAAAGATTTAAAATCCAATGGAATATGGAGGAGATAGGAAGCGGGGAACAGGAGGAATGTTATCATCAGTGCAGGTCCCATGACGAGGCGGCTTCAAAACTTCTGGACATTCGGTAAGGGTACAGTGTCAGTTCTTTTTTTCAAACATAAAACTTTAAATAATAACACGCATGTATATTTTGCATTTCGTTTCACACATCCTGCTTAAGGAGCCACTGAGATCATGCGCGGATCCACGGGGGGGGGGGGGACCGGGGGTCCGGACCCCCTCTGTAATTTGAAAAATTTACCTAAAAAAAGGTAATTTCGGGATATTTGGGGGGTTGGACCCCCCCTCGTCTGTGACCAAAAATTACCATTTTCGTTGGACCCCCTCTCATGAAAATTTCTGGATCCGCGCATGGAGATGCCCCATGGATGGGCGTATACATAAATCTGTAGAATCTAGCACCTTGTCCCCCATCCAATTTAGATATTGTATAACAGAACTTTGGAAGTGGTATAGAGACACAATTTTATTACATGTACTGTAGATCTATTTTATTTGAGGTTCGATACGGGTATTGACTACTTACGACAAGTATTCGCTTGTCAAAGGGAAGTAACAGTTGAGATTTCGATAATCACAGATCATCACACTTTTCGATGCCTATAACCAGTAACAACAATGCATTCATATTATATATACCATGATTTTATCGTTTTAGGCATTGTTAGTGAGTCAGACACAGATGCTGCCAAGACCTATTGAGAGGGCTGAGGTAAATTTTTCATTGAGTGATACATTTTGATTTATTTTCAATATGGTGTCCAATCATTTCGAATCTGGATAATTTGTTGTTGTTTCTTTTTCTTTTTTTCTTTTTTTTCACTTCTTTTTTTTCACTTCTTTTTTTTTCACTTCTTTTTTTTTTTTTTTTTTTATTCATTTCGTACCCAATTACAACCATTCCCCAACAAAGTAATTTCGTAACCACTTTCATCCGCCCTAGCTAGCTGGGTACTAAATGGTCCGTTCGTAACTAATTTTGTCATTTTATACCTAGGTGTTTGGTCATTTAGTGCGTAGGTTAAAACGTGTTTGTTAACTTTGAGTCTCAGAAATAATGGTAATTTCCCGGGGGGGGGGGGGGGGGGCGTTACTACCTATATATGACGTAGTTGGTATTGCCGCCCGAATAGTCCCCCCTTTTCAGCCTCGCCAGATATATGAATGGGTTACCTTTTTCGTGTCAAAATATGAATGGCCCCATTTTTCCATATTTAGTCTATGAATGACCATTTTTCGGACATCCATGTTTAAGAGCACTTTCTTTGCTGACATACACAGCTCAGAAAGTCGAAATATTTGTATATAATTGTGTATAGGTCAAAATTTTGTACAATCAAATATATGAATGGGTCACTTTTTTCGAAGGCATGATATATGAATGGGTCCCTCTTTTCGATTACCAGGTATATGAATGGTGTATGTTTTAAAGTATCGGGCGGCACGTCCGTACCAAAATTACCTCCGAGTTACCCCCCCCCCCCCCCCCCCGAGGGTAATTGAGTGCCAACATAACTTAAGTTACGGTCATGCTCAACGAGTTAAACAGTTTTGCTTGATGCTTTACGTCACATTCAACAGCTACGGTCATGTCAGGACGGTGCCACCAATTGATTTGACTTCTTCAAAGCATTTGGAAGTCATGATATGCCCTTGTCGGATACATCTCTCTCTCTCTCTCTCTCTCTCTCTCTCTCTCTCTCTATCTCTCTCTCTCTCTCTCTCTCTCTCTCTCTCTCTCTTTTTTTTTGGTTCTAAGCTAAAACATGGCATTTTCTGTATTTTCCTTTTTCCTTCTTAATTTTTTGAGATTTTCTACAAAAAAAAAAAGTTTCGAAATATTGCTGGTGATCCTAAATCAATTGGTGATTGTTTGTTTGAGGCGGGGGTCTCGTCCCGACATGACTGGAGAATTGTTAAATTGGACGTTAAATTTCAATACATACCGGCGACCGCAGGACTGGAATGATAGTATATCCGGTATGTCTGCTGTTTCTTTATTGCCTAAAATACGTTGAAAGGCGTTTATTTAAGAAATAGATCAGCTCTAGCAGTGAATTGTTCAGTAATAATTCACTGTTTGGAGGTCAGTTGTAAAGAAGATCAAATCACGAGCGCGTAGCGCGAGTGATTTATCTTCTTACAACTGACCGACAAACAGTGAATTATTACTCAACAATTCACGGACTTGAGCTGATCTATTTCGATTCTAACACACAATAAACGGAATAAATGTTGCTGAAACCGTCGATATCGTTCAGCTTTCCACCATCGCATTGCAGATATCCCGCCAAATATTTGACTGTAATGCTGGTATTTACACACACTTATTACGTTTGTTGTGCGCTAAAACGACGTTTCACCGTCTAACGTTGCTTTGTGGGATAGCTGACGTCACAAATGCCGCAAAGTAACGTCACGCTTATTCGCCCAGTGAAATTGTTGCACAATATAACACGTTTTTTACCATTGGCTATATAGGCGAGGTGTGTTAGAATTAAACATTCACTAAAACAGGGGAAAAACTTATTCAAATCTTTAGAAGAAAAGCAACAACGACAACAACAAAGAGATATTTACGTTGATCTTGTTTCGTTTGTTGCGTGTTTAAGTCCATGCAACATTGACTTTCATGATGAGACGTTGAATTGTTTTCTTCATCCCATCCGAAACCAATGCAAACTGCTGAAAAATGACTTGCCAGCTCCAATTTTAAGTGACTATCTTTTTTTTTTAACTAAAAACTTGATAAAATTATAAAGATTCTTGAATGCATAGTTCATCAGTGGAATTTTTTTATTTATAGTTCAAACTAATTGTACATGTTTATATATATGTGCATAAGAATTTTGCATTTGTAGACTGAGAAAAAACATGCGAACTTGCTGGCAACGTTCAATACCGCATTAAACTTTCTTTAAAAAAATCATAACATGCGCGCGTGTGCTTGCATGTGTGTTGCCAAATTGGGAAAGAAAATGCATAGACGGCGTGCAGTCTGTCCGATTCGACATCGAATCCGAGATCGCGCTCGACTACCATGTCCGCACATTACGTAAACTTGTTTAAGAACATATTTATATTTATATTCATTTTTCCTCTTCCCCTGGTCCAAGGTCGGTGGTCTAATGTGCACTAAGTTGGCAATCTGCTATCATGAAGGTTTTGTATGAATTGATGATTAAAGTCCCTGTCAACAGCTAAGGTAATGTCGGGACTTTTTAACCAACGTGATGATGAGATACAACAAGTGCTTGAAATATAACTGTTTGTGTGCCCTTTTCTGATTCAATGACACCTCTATTTGCGATCACCTCATCAAACTGTAGAGTCGCGTCATAATAAAAGGCCTTCGGAATTTCTGATTAGCTCTGAAGCCGGACAGGACAGACACAGTATTGTATGGCGGTTTGAGAATTAGGATTAACAGACAATGCATTGTGTTTAATAAATTACAAAACAGGAGCGTGAAGAAAAAGCTATATAAAAATGCACTTTTGTTTTGATTAAAAAAGTTAAATATATTTCTTGTGCTGCGGCTCAGGTGTCATAAAACACAAGAATACCCCTAAAGTGTTTTTACAGTACGCGTGGTTGAGCTTCTCATTTCACACCTTGAGGCATTTTTATGACAACTTACCTTTGAGGTGTATTCGTGTGCGCCAATCTTTCATACACCGCGAAGAGTTACAGAATTTGACTAAATACGTATTTTAAAGATTTAAAATAAGGTACGCATGCCGCGTATAAAACAATAAATGTATTCGAGTTTTATTTGGTCCATGAACATCTGGGACTGACTGACTGAACGCATAACAGGTGTACTTAACCACTTAAAGCCGTTTTAAAAACTCTTTCTATTTTTTTTTTTTTTTTTTTTTTCAATATGACAGAACGTTCCTTGGACCCGTTGGACCCGTGCAATATGACAGAAGTTTCCATGGATAACATTCTAAACGATTGAATATGGAAAAACATTCAATGTTTTCAGCAATGCAAAGCGAACGGGACAATTTCTTGGGTATATAAAAATGAATAATTACATCCGTGGGCACATGGCAGGCAATTTTTGGGCAAGTAATTACATATTTTATTCTAACCTGGTTATCAAATCGGCTTCATTAGTTTTCTTTCTTTTAACTGCATTTTTTTTATATTCATTGCATTATTTAAGCTTGTGAAATTAAATCAGTGCTGTTTGTCTTTCAAAACTCAAGTTTGATCGGTCACCATCGTTACAGTACT
Source organism: Rugalucina vietnamica (assembly GCA_964017185.1). Lineage (NCBI taxonomy): Eukaryota > Metazoa > Mollusca > Bivalvia > Lucinida > Lucinidae > Rugalucina > Rugalucina vietnamica. Next base: position 8,598,986 of record OZ024871.1, on the reverse strand, counting down.
TCAAATTTCACGATTTATAAGGTTTATCTCTCGTATGTATCGTTGTTGAAAAGGTTGTGAATCCCCTAGAGCCGCTACGCAGTTACCACTTAAGCCTATATTCAAAAATATAACTTTTATTCATTATGTGCAGAGACTTGCGAATGTAGTTCACAAATTGCTAAATTTAATTATGCATAGTATCTTTCACCAATGAAATGATATTGATACTATTGCTTGAAGTCAGACGATATATCTACAGTAAAGTTTTAATCATTTCTGACGTTTCCATTCAATTGACTTCATTCTATATGTGGTTGACTTCAGAAAATAGGGGAGCGCAGTGGCGTTTGACTCAGTATGGAGAGGTCCTTGGTTCGATCCCCACAGGTGGAATAGTGCTGTTTCCTTGAGTAAGACACATTAACATCCAAGAGTGCTGGTTAAAACCGCGGAAACGGTAAATCCGTCCCGACATTCCTTAGAACGTAAGGCACTCTTAAAAAGTAAAAACGTAAAAATGTTGAGGAACTAAAACAATTAAATTCCAACCCGCACACCAATAGGAAAGTTAAAAGCTAATAGCGATATGCTGAAACCCAGGGATACTAGTTTTGGGTAGAAAAGTCGTCATTTTGATCGGAAGACCAAATAATGGAATGATGTGGACAGTAGATATGTTACAGTCATGTGCATTCAGTTGGTTTGATGATCTGGTTTTTACGTCCCAGTCAACAGCTGTGATCGCACGAGGACGAAATCTTGGTTTAATGTCTCGTCCGAAGAACAATAGAAGCTCGAGGTGGAACACATGGCTATGTTTTGCCTGGCAAAACTACACCCAGATCCATGTAAAGGTCTATCTATGATACACGAATAATATGATTTGATATGTTTATAAAATGTTATGAATCCATTATATCATAGCAAATATGGCCCAAAGAGTCATAATGCTACTGACAGGTATCAGTGATGTGCGCATGCGAATTTCGATACTTATTCGGTCTTTGATCTGTCTGTGGTCATTGTTGAGCTACTTGTGTGTGATACTGTTTCTAGCCTTTCCTTGCATGTGGGAATAAAGAGATTTTGAATTGACTATATGTACGCTGAGACCAAGGACGTATCTTGCTCCAGCTGCGTACGTACGACGTATCTATGGCGGTCCTGTGGCGTATGTGTGACTAGTCACATGTGTGGCCATCTTTACAGAATGATGGACCACAATGCTACCTTTGTATTGAGGCTTTGATCGTTTTGCATTTTGGTCGCTTAGAAATCGATTGAATTTCAAACATAAATCTTATTTTAAGTGCTTATTTTATGGTAATGAGCTGCAGCAAAAGAAAAAACAACAACAATCTGCATATGCGAAAGCAAAAGCGCAGATCAGCTGTCCAGTAAATGCATAGTTGATCAGCACCTTTGTTTTCGCACACTGAAAGTGCTATCCCTCTTCTTCTAAAATCCAAAATTTCAAGCGTCTCTGAGCCTTCTTCTGTGGTTGTACAGGCCAGCTTGTGTCAAAGCTGATCGAAATCATAGATTGTTTGGTTTTCTCATGCGAAGGGTCACATGTATAAATTGCTTATAAAATTAGTAAAATGCAGTTTGATGACACAAGAGCAACAAACATATCTACACCGTTTTTACGTGACATATTACTTAATCGTTACGTACACGTGGCGTATTAGGTGGCCTATTTGGTGTGCTGCGTTGCATTCTTGTGATTGACGTATGCACGTGGCGTTTCGGAACTGCGGCGTTATGGTACGTACTCGTTAAAATTGTTACGTAGCACCTCAGTCTGTCAGTTGTGAAGAATGCGAGCTACTCTTTAACTGTTTACACGCTTAGTTCCGGTTGTTCCCGGGTCGACGTGGCTCATACTCCACAGACCACTTTATTCTCGTTTTCAGTAACCCGGGCATTGAGAATTTTTGCGGTAAACGTAAGTTTTCTCTGATTTTATTGCAACGCCATCCCGTATGAAGGCTGACCACAAAACACAACATTATGGGAGAAAATATGACGTTGAGGTCATGATGTTGGCATAAAAATGAATGTGCCAACGTTCGGGTAATGCATTTTATCATAATATGATTATGACGTCCGGCTGTTTTCCAGTGGATAACGTCATGTCATAAAAGTCGTATGACCACAAAAATCGTATGTAATAACACTCTTGCGGGAATACGTAACGTCATTGATGCCGTCCGTAACAACATTGTTCATTGAAAATATGTCCACTTCGAAGGCGATGAAATCCTATTTTAAAAGTCATATGATAAAACGAATCTTGCACTCGTGTTCATTTCATATGAAATTTATTAAAGCTCGTTTAATAAATTTCATATAAAATGACCACTCGTATAAGATCCTCTATATAGAGAATGCAGAGTTGCAACAGAACGCGACAGTTTCATGTACAGTCTGCGCCGATCGTTATCTTTCTTAATTTCCCCCTATGTAGCCTCTCCGTAAATAAAATCGATTATGTATGACAAAATACCACTTTGTTTAGGGCACACACTTTTGCCTTTCAAGGCTTGGGGCAAGTAGTCATGAACTAGATTAGTCAATGCACATGATCATACTTTCAAATATTTTTATTTGACAGTAATCATAATCATGTTTGGTCGTAAATAGAGTTTAGCACGTGTTTGTGTTTACTTCCGGTATTCCAGAACTTTGCGCATAAAATTCGAGTGTGAAGGCGGGCAAAATTATATATTTATCACTGTCACTCATTTAAGTCAAATTTTAATTAGTCTTTAATTGGCTTATCTGTAATGCATTTGGGAAGTTTTCGACAGATCCTTGTTCGGCAAACGAAGCACTAGAACATATCAAAAAATATCAAAATTGAAAAAAATAATTGAAAATATACTGTGGCTTTAATGCACTCTGTTTTATTGGTTTGATATTAATAATGAAGTTCTATTTTCACCATGTAATTTTATTGCTTTAATGAACAGCATTGAGAATCAAGCATTGCCAGTGTTTGTATTGATAATGATAGCACTTCAACGAGTCTAAGAGATAACTAGAAATTAGAAATGCTAGAAAGGGGCCTGATCACGTCAAATATCGCATAGAGAAAGGATTCCGCTGCTAGGTCCAGTTGAACTTGCTCTTGTCACGTTGGCACACTTTAGTTTATTGCAAACCACCATGCTAATCTTGGCTAAACTGTTCCTACGAGAATGGACCACAGCTGATAGACTTCAACAGGCCAAGAACTAGTGAGGTGTGAGCATGAAAGTCTAGACCATGAGGCGGTTCTAACGAGTATCCACATTCTATGGTTTGCTGAACAAACTTTTCTTTTTTTTTTCAGCTGAAAAAATCTCTGTACAATCCATGGGTGCATTTTCGTGATGGAAATGCAAACCAACTGGTGATAATCTGTTCACAACATACATGCATATGTGCACAGAAAACAGTTTTCCAAAAGTAAAAGTATGAGCTCGCACATCTTCAGCGGCTGAAAAGTTTTATAAACGTTCGGCTAGTGTTGAAGCAATCTTAAAAACTACTGTCATTATTGCTAGAGTGATTCCAAACCACCTAAAGGCCATCGCAGCACTTTACTTTGACCAAGACTGAGTGACAGTCCTTGGGTGGTGTAATATCAAACTTTTAATTTATAGCTATAGCATTCACATCTTCGCTAGGCTTCTATTACGTTTGACTGTATTTAGATGGAAACGGACAATATGGAAACGGATTTTTGAAAACTTATTATAGTCCAATATAGTCCATACTATCCCCCTTTGAATGTTTTTACTGCTTCCAAAGGATCAACCCTTTATATTTTATTTGCTATTACTGCAGCTGGTGTTGTGCCGTGTGGCGGCCGTAAAAAGTCTCCCCGTACATCATCCATAGTGCAGATTATATTTTATTTCGGTCCTTTGAGATCGGTAAAGATATTCAGAGTGTTCAAAACACTCACGTTTAGAAACATACTTCTAAGCAATTTTTTAATTATTGACCCAATTTAGGAATATGTCTTTGATTTAGACTCCTCGTGTAAATTCTCGAAATTGCAGCACAATTATAGTCTGGCGTTCGTTGCCGGTTTAAAGAGGGCTACTGACGAGGGTTCATTACCCGAAATTGCGCAATATAGTCCATACTATCCCCCTTTGAATGTTTTTACTGCTTCCAAAGGATCAACCCTTTATATTTTATTTTTTCTATTAATATGCTATAAATTATTGGTGTAAAATACGAAAATCATTGATCTTTGGATGAAAAACATAGACCAAATTCCTAGCCCTACAAGTGTGTCAGTTATTGTGACTCACAACATTTCGTCAAAGACAGACGTCTCCAGAAAGATTATCATTATGAATTCTCATTTCAACATAATGAGACTAAATCAAATCGAAGTGTAGCATTAAGTGCATTGAGGATGAATATTTTCCCCAAGCTTATCATTTTAAAGCTGACGCGAACGATGTAAATTTTAAATCGATTGACACCGTTACAGAATCATCTGTTTATGAAAGGCACTTCTGGTCCCGATTTCATGAGATTACTAAATTTTGAGGTTTGAACCAATTTTGACTGTGCAGCTAAAATTTCTGATGTGTTTGAAATTTTTTTATAACCTCGAGGTCTTGATTGCATAACACCTCGATTACTGTGACCAGATAAGAATACCTATTTAAACGGTTTTCCATTAAAAAGCCAGTGGTTGGTTGTTAAATAATAAACATAACATAACATAACATAACGTAACGTAACGTAACGTAACGTAACGTAACGTAACATAACATAACATAACATAACATAACATTACATAACAAATAACAGCATGTGGTCTCAGCAAGGTAGAGCCTAATGACTCCATAATCCCCACAGAGCAGAGAAACCTTGAGATTTCTGAAGACAATTTTATTAGTGCACGATATGACCTTAGCTGTTGACCGTGAACTAAGTTACCAACCAACCAACAAATTACTTGGCCATATTGCAACGGGTATGTTTCGTGATGGCTGTTATCGTAAAACAATGCATATGTCTGTCTCAAGTTGTTTACATCGCAATGAAAATAATCACCGGAATTGAATAAGAGATGAAAACAAGGTTGGGTTTGTTTTGATTTTATGATATATTTCTGTTGGAGGCTAAATGATTGATAACGTGATTTGTTGCCTAATATAATAAATAAAGTATAATGAAAGATATTACGAGCCATGATTCGATACAATTGATGTGCGGGAATCTCAGCCCGCTCAGACAAATTCCAGAAAATCGTTGATATTCGTTCATTGATAATTGTTTTAGAGTAAAAATCTACAATTCTGATATCAAACCCTTTCACTAGCCATCTTGTCGTAGTGCCGTACATGGATATGATATTATTTTTCGTGATCAGCCGAATTACAGCATAGTATGAGATGAATATATTAGCGATGAAATGTTGTTTCTGTTAGTAGGTGGTCATGTTAAGGCTTTTTCATACTGTGAAAATTAAGCAAACTAGATTGACGAAATCCTTATTGTTAACCTTCAAACAGGAAAGTCTTTAGCAAACTACATAATCGTCTACATTTGCCAATAGATTATGCGTTATTTGGATTAACCTTGCCTCAATGACGTGGTTTTATTGAGACATTAATAGAATCTTTACCAAGAAGTCTTTTCTTTAGATGTTCGTTTGGTAATTTATGTCAGGATGCAATGCGCGTTTGTAGTCTTATCGACTCTGCACATTAACGGATTTAAATTTTACCTGATTTTGAAATGATTTTACTGGCATTCCAAGCCCATGCATTGATAATGTTATTTCGTTTTTCCTGAATACGCAGAATTGTCAACTGCAGACTAGCATGTCACAAGAACGGCACAACCAGTCTGTACAGCCACAAAAAATAGCCAGGAGCTTGAAAGTTCAAATTTAGGAAGCATGAAGCGAAAAAAGGCGCTGATCAGCTATGCAGTTACTGCACAGCTGATCTGTGCCTTTGTTTTCGCAAATTAAGAAAGCTACTGTATAATTTATTATGCAAATTGCATGTCGGTAATGGTTCTTCTCGTGTATGTAAAACAAGTTGATTCAATGATTCCAGATCACTCTGATTTGTTTTATTCGACTCATTTGGTTCCAATTATAAAACCAGATGCATATCTGAGATGACCTAGAACTGGCATCTAGAACCGTTTATATACAACTGTCGAACATAAACCTTATCATTAAAACGACAAATAAGAACATACAATAGATACAGTAACGGCTTCTAAAGTTGGTCATCCCATTACCGCTGGAGTTCTAACTTACTTCCAGGCGTACAGTTATAATGGTATCATTCAGAAAAATATACCAACCTTACTAACATTCTATGAGCACCATTTAGCGGTAGTATGATATTTAAATATCTAAAATAAGTTCTTTAGTGGAAACCAATCAATTGCTAGGCTTATAAAGGTTTGGATATTTTTTTTGTAATCAGTCGATGCAACCGTTTCACCCGATAAAAAGCGCATTGATTGGCAACGTCATTCCGCTGCACTAGGGATAAAAAGTGTTCAAAGCGCTTAGAACTGCATTTTAACGGATACTTGAAACCGTACGAAAATCTACCACAAATTTTTTATGACATAAAGGTAATTGTGAGATTACCTGTGTATATGCCAGTAGCTTTGTAGTACAGCAGTTGCTTAGCTTAGTGGTAGAACTTCGAGGTATCGGTGTGAAATGACGCGGGTTCGACTGCTATCTGTTAGGGCCGGAGCTTCTTTGTCTGTTGCTTGGCCCACCGGGGTTCAACTGGTGTTTCTCTTTTGCTCCGGACTTTAAGTAAGCTATTGGGCGTCCAGGGATCTCCATCGTCGGGTAGCTTACTGAATCTGTGAGTCCTTGTTTATGGTTCACCCTGGTGGTTATCATGATTTATTTGCTTGTCCTTGATGATTCACTGAGTTAGAGATTCACCACGAAAGCCGAACAACTAACTATGTGTTGTGAACCACAGCAGAAGCTGAGGGTGAGGTTATGGCCATGTAAAACTAGTTTAAGCCCACCAGTAATTTTATATTACTGATCGTTCCAAGGCGATACTTCTGTTGTGGTTCTTTTTGTTTTATGTCTTGGTGTTGATTTTTTGTGCTGTTTGCACCTTATGTGCGTTTTCATATTTTAGTTAGGTTTAGGTAACTGAGTGGCCGCCTATTGGGAAATAGCTGCTCACTCGGTTTACAATATGTTTTCTTAGTACAGGTGTCTAATTGTCAATTTAGTTTTTTCCCACTTCGGTTTTTGGAAATGGAATTTCTTTCTGATTGCGCCTTTTCCTGATCACTGCCGACTTGTACCTTTTTAGCAAGACAAGTGACGGACGGCCTTTGAAATAAATACTAAGGAAATTGTCGAACATCAAGACATGGCTGGTAGGGCGTTGACTCAACTCAACTGTGGACAAACAAAACAGTTTATTCTAAGAACGTCAGATCATCTGCTTGGATCTGGTCATTATATGCCGCGGTCCGCAATGTCTCACCGTGAATGTTGATGATAATTCCGTTCCCATCGGGAATATCGTATGTCAGATTCGCCCTGGTCAATCAATCATCATGCCACAGTAGTTGTAAACACGAAACACAATGTTGCAGACTGGCTGAGGCTTTAAAACTTTAGACGGAATATTTCAATCGGTGTTCCGTTAGACCTCACCGCACCTCGCTCCTCTGTCACGGAAGTGGAGCGAGGTAACGAAGTGTATCGGAGTGCAGGTTAGCCAGCTGATCTATTAAAACTTGACTGATAATTATTGTCGCTCAATATATCCGATGCAAGTGCATGATGTATATGACTTCTGCATCCCAATGTGGCGTTGATTAGTAGCCGAGTTTCAAACCATTTTTGAAGCGTAATTACCTTATGCGTTTGCAAAGGAGAACACGTCCCCGTGTTGCTGTAGTACTGTTTTAACTCAACAATAATCTCAACAATTTTACGAATATGAAAATTCGTAACTAAGAAATGATGCATAGTTTGAAAAATTCCCGCGTCCCTTATGGGATTCGAACCCGGATCGCCGGGGTAGAAATCCAATGCTCTCGGTTTTTGCGAATCCCATCTGGCACTTGGGATTTTTTTTCAAAGTATGCATCATTTCTTAGTTACGAATTTTCATATTCGTAAGATGGGGGCTCGTCCGAGATGGACCATTTGAGTCATTTAGTCATAAATGATTAGTTCTCGAAATGGGGGTGTGTTATGTCCCCTTGCACCACTCATCAATGATGCGTAGCTTCTATAAATAGCACAGCTATTCGATACAATGTATCATTTTTAAAAGTACAGTCTCTGACAAATTGCGTCAGGGGGTCGACTCTTTGTCTCTGTGGTTAGAGCAATGGATCCGGCGGCCCGGGTTCGAATCCCATCTGGGACGTGGATTTTTTTTTCAAACTATGCATCATTTCTTAGTTACGAATTTTCATATTCGTAAGAATAATTTGCCCAAGATTCGTACCAAGAGTAACGTGAAAATATAATACGCGTAAAAGGGTTATCGTAGGCAGTGATGGTTACAGGTGCAATGAAGAAGGCATTGCCCGTACAAGTCAGTTTATTCTGATCTAATAAAGACAAAACGATCGAGGATGGGCGTTAGTTAGACAGGTTACAGTGAGCTCCTGAATACAACAAATCAAGCGTTTGACGTCTTCATTTCCTACGTCTGTCTGGAACAAAATAAAAACGTGCCGTTTTGCATATGAGCCTGTGCGTGAGAAAACCAACAATTTGGGTTCCGACCAGGTCCAACACAAAACAGCCTGTACGGCTAGAATCTTGAAATTTCGGACTTAAGAATAAGAGGGGTTGTGCTATCCGTGTAGCAAAAACAATAGCGCTGATCAGCTTCGAAGCTGGTCAGCGTCTTTATTTTAGCATATGCAGACTGTTGATTTTATCATGAGGCGGCTCATATATTAATGACAGGACTGGAAAGCAGTTATTTCCCAAATGTATACGATTGGCGTATATACAATAAAGAATTAAAAGAATAACAAATCGTCATATAAATGAGCCGCCTCGTGGGAAAACCAACAATATGGTTTCCGACCAGATCTGACACAAGCCGGCCTGTACAGCCACAGAAGCAGGCTAGAAGCTTGAAATTTCGGATTTAAGAAGAAGAGGAATTGTACTATCCGTGTAGCGAAAACAAAGGCGCTGATCAGCTTCGCGTTTACCGCGAAGCTGATCTGCGTCTTTGTTTTCGCCTATGCAGATTGTTGGTTTTCCCACGAGGCGGCTCAAATGTGTCTGTCTCTCTATGTCAATATAGCTTTTAAAGCAAATGAAACGGCTGAGACAAGACAGTTGAGCCGACAGAAAAAATTGACACCATCAGTAGTATCACATTACCTTGTCAGTGGCTGTTTCGCTACATAGATAACGCAGTGTCCATATTTTGTAAACCCGCCATGTATTGCTCGATAATGACCACTGGCGCATCAAAGGTCAGACGAGTCAATGAAGTAGCATGTGAAAGGAAAATCAGAACGAAATGTCGCACGTTTTCCGTTACACGTCATTTGTGCGCACAGTAAGTATTCATACTGTTACGTTCTAAATACCATTTCACGTGCAACTTTGTGAACTCACCTGGCTTTTGACGCGCCAGAGTCAAAATAGAGCTATAGCAGCTAGTACAGATTATATACGATGTAACGCTGTAATTAAGATTGGTTCATTGAACTGGAGGAGCATCCCGAGGTTATGAGACTTTTTTCATGCTCAACTCAGCTGAGCGTAAAATCTATACTGCTCATAAATTCCGAAATATCTCAAATATATTACAATTGAAGGCTTAGAATTCCAAATCCTGTTATTTGTCCTGCTGATAAATGTTAAAATGCCAACAATTGTTAGCTGAGCTGAGCATGAAAAATGTTTTATAACCTCGGGCCCAGGGGCCAGTTGTTCAAAACTAACGACGTCGTTAGTTAACTTTTCGTTAAAATTTCAAACATGAATATTACAAATACACTGTTATTTTTTGTTGAAAAAAGGATTCTCACATTTTTTCAACAAAAAATAACAGTGTATTTGTTACTTTAGCTGATATTTGCTTAACAAAGTTATGTCTTAACGATATCGTTAAACTAACGATGCTTTGAACAACTGGGTCCTGGTCTATGTGACACTCCACTGGTTTATGAAGAACAAGGCAGATAGAAGTTATTTGAAATACATGAAATAAACATCTTTGTCAAATTGCCCGTTGAAGTTGTGCTGCCCTGTGAAAAAAGGAATAAACGAGAAAGGGTCCATCTTTACAAAGTTTTCTGGCAAGAAGCGTTAGGGGTCGAATGTGTCGAATAATCCTTTATTATTGAACAGACATAATGACTTTTGAATTCTTATAAATTTTCATGTAGAACTCCACTCTTGGAATTGCTTTAAATAAGCATTTATGCCTAGGTTACATTTGCCCCGATCATCATACGATTTTTCGGTCTGCGATATTCCCCACGATTTTTTTTTATTTATTTAACTGGAGATAGATGTCAAGCTAGGCTCTTCTGCTTAGCTGAGCATTTCTGCTTCGTAGACTCCGACTGTTAGACACCGTAGATGATCGTGGGCTTCAATGTGTTTACATCTCAAAAAGGCATCGTACGATTTCTTGTTCTGGCTTTCGTTGACGTTTGGAATCGTACGGAAGTTCTAGGGTCTCCGCATACTTTAAGTGGATATCGTACGGAGCCCATGCGATGCCTTTGAGGAGTCCCTACGATTTCTTACTGATCCCTTGCGGTCTCCCTACGATCACCGTACGATTTTCGGTCCCAAAATTATCATAAAAATCGCGTCTACGGGCTTACGATTTTTAAAAATTTGTAAAAGTTCAGATTATTATAAAATGGTAGAGGCTACGAAGATCGAAGGAAGCCGTAGAATCGTAGGGACATCGTAGGGTCACCCTGAGGAGACCGTACGAAAATGAAAAACTTGGCATCGTCCGATCATCGCAAGATGATCATAGGCCAAATGTAATCTAGACATTAAAACTGTTGTGTAAAATAAGAGATACTCGTGTTGTTTTGCTGCAGACACTAGGACGAGTCTGAGGTAAAACCTCATGGTTAAGAAATTGAAATTTGACTCCTACTGGTAGAAAAGATGTCAAGATGAGACTTATTAGCCCTTGTATCAGAGCCTTGTGAATATTCTATGAGTGTTTCATGGGTTTAACAAATGTTTCGCAATCTTCAACACAGCCATACTAATTCCCTCGAGCATAAACAAGAGATACCTGCAATCAAGTATGATCTTGCCTATACATGATTTTTTATTTACGACAAATGATCAAAGTGAAGAGATATATCCATGCTGCTTTAAGTGTATCTTCAATAGGCTTGATAATTATGTTTTATAATGCTAATGTTTTTATGTGTGAATCGTGTAAATTCAGTTAAACAAAAACTCCTGTATGAAACAAAAGCGATGTCAAATACAGTTCTCAGGAATGGACATACGTATACTGACGTCAACGAAAAAACGCCTTAGTCAAGTTTGACATGTCATAATATTTCCATGATTTACAACTTAAACGCTGAAATGAAATTATTCAGACAGCAGCTTGCAAAACGACATGCCGTTGAAAACATACAGCCCTTGCAAAAAGCCTATTCTGTTTATGAACCGGTCTATCAGGCATTGCTTCTTTCGTTTGCAATACAATGCATACGTCATAGAGTGTGACCATACGTTGAAACACATTTTTTTTTGAAAACCCAATATCTTCTTTAGCGTTATTGACGTCACTGCAGTTAGTGATCTATGCCTAAATGGTATAATCATAGTTAAAATGATTGAAAAAAAAAAAAAAAAAAAAAAAAAAAAAAAAAAAAAGTACAAGTATGCAATGATCAGGAAAAAGCGTAATCAGAAAGAAATTCCCACCCCAAACACCGAGATGGTATTTCAACTTCATGAAGTCCAGTAATGTAACGTTTCAAATGTTTGATGTTCTTAAGTTTGTGAAATGACTTTGCAGGGCTTTCAATGATTTTTACCTAAAAACGCCTGTATTAAGACGTCATGATGCAAATTTAAAAATGATGCACCCACACAAGTTTTGAGAAAAGTGCGCATCTTAACCGAATTCGGTTAAACCATGAGAGAGAACTTAAAAATAAGAATAATAAATACAAAGCGTTAATATTATATATCATCGGAGTCTAATGGCCAAATTATGCAGCATTTTCGATGAGGCGTTTTTTTATTGACGTCAGAATATATTCATAAAATGACAGTTCCATTGCGATCGCGCTATGATAATCTATATTTTGACTGTCATTCTGTCTCCCTCTCGTATGTGTCATTTATATTTGGTTCATATTCGGCAAAGGGCTACCTCCCTTGTTAAGAGCTAGTCGTCTTGCCCTTCGTGCGCGAACCCTTCGTGCATGAATTGATGTGCTTCTTTGTATTGTCTTTTTCCACGCTTGTATCTGGCTTAGGTTATCCTCGAGTTTTACTGTGTCGGTAAATCAGTTGTGAATTATTCTGAATTTAGACATTAGCGACAAACAATAAGTCCCAGATCAGCGATAAATTGTATGACCAGCTGAGTCCCACACCGTGCTTCTCGCGGACAACAGTCACTTGATATCAAACCGATTAGCAGCGTCTAATCGTTCAAAGTACTCCTCACAAAAAGGCTGGGTCAAAAGAATGCCATCTGTGCATATTTTCGATTATTCATCAACTTGAAGTTTAGTTGACGAAAATCTTTAAAAAGATAAAGACATATAGCCTTACACTGATGATTCCCCTGTGAATGTATTTGACGAATGAAAACATAAATACAGAAATCAGGCAGGATGAAGTGCTCCAACGTTTCCAGAAATGGCTCATATCAGATTACGTATCAACTATGACAGCAAGAACTGGATTGTCATAGATGAAAGGTTCATGACCAGGTCAAATAAGCCACATCACGAGATAATACCGGTATGTGTTTTGGGTTTTCCGACCAGGTTTGACACAAATCGTCATGTACAGGCACAGAGGTGAATAGATGGCTCAAGTTAAAAATTAGAAACCGGATTGTATTTAAATAGGCTCTATACACGTAGCAAAATCAAAGGGGCTGATCAGCTTTGCAGTTACTGCGGCACAGATCTGCGTCTTTGTTGTCGCATACATAGAAAGAAGGGTTTCTCATGCTACGACTCAAATATTCTCTGCTTTCTAGGAATGAATGTCTAAACAGGCATATCATCATGATCGAGACTAACAATCATTAGGGCCGTCAGACGAGAAAGTCTATCTATGAGATTTTATGTATACAATACCACTACAAACTGGGCTGACAAGATATTGACTGAACAAGGAACAGTATCATGTATGTAGTAAAACCAGAGGTGTGCGCACAGAGCAGCTGATCGGCACCTGCTTTTACTAAGTCAGTTACAAACCAAATTTCATTTGTCCTTTTTACTGTAGAAACTTTTGACATTTTTGGTTTTGTGTTTATAATTAATGCATTGCGATGATCTGCGAAGTATAGCAGAATAACAGTTATTATCTACTTTCACTACAGACAAACTTGTTCGTTATATACACGAGGTTTACATGCTGCTTACTTTAGTTTTACTTTTTCCCCTTAAGCTTGGAATCAAAAAAGAAAAACAACAACTGAATGGCATTTCTTAAACGTATTGCCTTGCTTGTGTAATAATCACACGTTATTACATACGTCACTCAAACATCATGTTAGGATTATCTACTTCAAATCTCCAGCATACCTAGCTACAAAAATATCTAATTGATGTTTTGGAAGAATATCGTTCTTCTGCTACACCAATCAAAATATAGTTAACACACTATGAGCGACCTAATTACTTGTTTTATCCATTCGTCTCTCAGTAATGAGAAAGGTCAGCCTTATTCCTTGAATATTAGTTGTTCATATGTGAGCCACCTCGTGGGAAAACCAACAATGTGGTTTCCGAACAGGTCTGACACAAATCAGACTGCACAGTCTCAGAAGCAGGCTAGAAGCTTGAAATTTTGGAGTTAGGAAGAAGAGAAAGTGTACTATCTGTGTAGCGAAAACAAAGGCGCTGATAGCTTCGCGGTTACCGCGAAGCTGATCTGCGCCTTTTTTTTCGCCTATGCAGATTGTTGGTTTTCCCATGAGGCGGCTCATGTGTTGGTAAGGTCTTTGGTGGCTGCTGTAGCAAAGTTTAGCGTTAAACTCTCTGTTGCAAACAAAGCAAATTAATTTCAAAATTTCCAACGATGGTCCGTTTACTCTGGCTCTATTGGCAAGTTTAATCTAACCTTTCTTTATCTTTATCTTACGAGGATAACATATTAAGGCAGGTACACACTCAGAGATTCGTCTCATAAAATTAATCTCTGAGATTTTTGTAACATGAAACACTGCTGTACACACACTGATACAAATCTCATGATACACCTCCTACCTGTTAATTTTTCTCCCGCCAAAATGATGCTATTGTGTATAAATAGTACCAAGGTCAATCAATATGCTGGTATTTTCCCGCCTTCTGTCAAAATGGTGCTTACAGAAGAAGATGAAGTTATCATTGCATTATGTTTAATTATTATGGCTGTTGCCATGCAAAACTTGGAAGGACGACAGGTGATGCGAAGTTCCACAGGTTTTCTTCTTCGCGCCATAATTCTATTAGTTTTTCAATATCTGTGTTTGAAAAAACGTTGTCTGCCATGCGCGGATCCAGAGGGGGGGACCGGGGGTCCGAACCCCCCCCCCCCCCCTGGAATTTGAAAATTTTACCCCAAAAAAGGTAATTTCGGGATTTTTTGGTGGTTGGACCCCCCCCCCCCCCTCGTCTGTGACCAAAAATTACCATTTTCGTTGGACCCCCTCTCATGAAAATTTCTGGATCCGCGCATGTCTGCCATGCTTTATGTGTGAAGGAAAGGGATTGTTCTGTGTTTACACCTGATAATGTTATTTCGTCTGCATGAGTTTATCTTCCAGCATCAGTAGGTCAACAGGTAACATTCCTTCCAGGAAATGCAGTGTTCTGATTGGCTAACACACTAATACAAATCTTAGCAAATAGAGCAGTGTCCTAAACCAAATACAGTTTCATGAAACTCGAAAAAGTTTCATGATACATGTATTAGGGGTGTACACACTATAAGATTTGTATCAGATACAAAAATCTTTAAGATTAATCTCTGAGTGTGTACCGAGCTTTAAGCATCAACTTATCTAACATATGGTCCTCAACGAGACAAATACAACAGTAAAACTACAATATATACAAATAAACAATACAATATCAACGATTAAAAGTGTGTGTAGGAATTTAAAATAAAATATACAAATAGTTGTGGTTAAGAATGTGATTGCAATGATGTAAAAAAGACACTAAAATATTAAATTCCAGCAGAATAATTTAGCACAGGAATGAATAAAATGCACGTTTAAGAGCGTTTCAATCAAATAACTTTTTAAAATTTTACGTATTTGGGGATATCGTTTAAGAGATTAGCTTGATAAGGTTAAGATATTGCCAAAATTATATAAAACGGAATGCTTATTATGATTCTGATTTCCTACACACAAGACATGGACAGTTGGTCAGGGAAATAACGAAAGAAAAAGAATATATTAAGAATTGTTTGTAGTAAATTCCAAGTCGTTTAACCTCCAGCAGCCCTTCCTACGACAACTGACTCACTGCATGTCGTCAAATACTTACCGTCAGGGCGGGAGGGGGGATTAATTCTAAGGCGATGCTTCTGTTGTGGTTCTAATTGTTTTATGTTTAGGTGTTGATTTTTGTGCTATGTGCTGTTTGCACCATATGTACGTTTTCATAGTTATAGTTGAGTTCGGGTGACTGAGTGGCCGCCTGTAAAAAAGCTGCTCATTCGGCTCATGATATGTTTTCTTAGTATAAGTACCTGTTTGATAATTAAGTTTTTCCAGGAGCATATAATCTTCTTAGGCTCCTGGTTTTTCCCACCTGGGTTTTTGAAGTGGGAATTTCTTTCTGATTGCACCAGTTTCCTGTTCATTGCCTTCTTTTACCATTTAAAGTACAATACAAATTGTATTTGTGTTTGTTCATTGCCTTCTTTTACCATTTAAAGTACAATACAAATTGTATTTGTTTTGTTCATTGCCTTCTTTTACCATTTAAAGTACAATACAAATTGTATTTGTATTTGTTCATTGCCTTCTTTTACCATTTAAAGTACAATACAAATTGTATTTGTATTTGTTCATTGCCTTCTTTTACTATTTAAAGTACAAGGATATATTTGTAGCGTGTCTTCTGCCTGTCCTTCCTGTAATTCTTTGTATAAACTGTCTTTGAAAGTAACTCACTAGTTATGGCATTCTTATATCCTGTCCAGTCAATTTTAGATATGTCATAGTTGTACCACTTCATGGAACTGTTATTATTTTTCAGCATGGTGTCAAGATTATTCTTCTTTGCTCCAAACACTTGAACAGTGTGTTTCAAATGCCACACTGGCTTTCTCATTTCTAGCAGTTTTAAACCCCACTTTTACATAGCAAAACTGGGTTTTACCTTTTACAAGGATATCAGTTTGTGTATATGTTCACGTTTCTAAAAATGTCAATGCAAAGCACTCCGGTCTGAAAGCGATAATATTCACAATTTTACATGCTTACACAATACCAATCGCCGAAACTTAAAGCATTGGCTTCAATCTGCCATGATTTTGGTATGCGTGAAATGCAGCTTCCTGCGCGATCGGACTGCTTATGATTAAATGAACTACCATTCAAGTTAGCACACATCAACACATACACATACAGAAAATGTAGTTTCACTTAAAGCAGGATTAAAAGCCATCCATCAATGATTGGTGCAAAGCAGATGAAGGGGTAATTTTTTTTTGCGACATTGCTTTTGAAACGGATCTATACTTACTTTCCCACCTGGTGTCTGGGCTGGGATTTTTTAATAGTATCGATCTGTGCTTTCTTTTCTTACTTCCCATGAGCCGATCAAGAATTTAGAACTACAGTTGTCCGATCTTTATCTTCAAAAGTTTTTTGAGGTTTATTACCATTAGAAATGTAACATTTAGATCTGGAATGTATTAGTTTATCTCGTAAATAAAAACAAAATTATTTTTAATTTTGACATATTGGAGAGTAGGATATCTGCAAAGTCTTGGTTGTATCATCAAGTATATAAAAGAAACATAAACATCGATATCTTTCGATAGATCGACCAAGCCGGTTAGCATCTGAGGATAGGATGCTGTGAATATGATGTTAACAAGACATTGTGGATATGTGATATTAAATTAGCCGCGACGCGAGAAAACCGGTCTTCGTGGTTTCCGACCAGGTGTGACACAAATCAACCTGTACAGTCTCAGAAAAAGGCTAGAAGATTGAGATTTCAGATTTAAGAAGAATTGAAAATGTACTATCCGTATAGCGAAAACAAAGGCGCTGATCAGTTTCGCAGTTACTGCGAAGCTGATCTGCGCCTTTGTTTTCGCATAGGCAAAATCCGGTTTTCTCACGACGCGGCTCATTTTATATTCTAAAATCCTCATGGCTTCCTAAAAATCTCTTATTCACATGCATCGTTTCTTATCACTAATGTTAAGCCGAGTCGCGGTATGAGTAGACGTCTTCAGTGTTATGCATGAGTTCCCCGGATTTCTCTTCTCACCTTACACAAACTGTCTAGAACACGGGATTGCGGGTTTAGGCACTACTAATACTATTGTAGACTCTATAGGTCGAGGAAAGAGTAACTTTGCATGTACCTTTGTTGTTTGTGTCCACGTGAGTGTCATCTTCTTTCAGATTATTGAGACTGCACCTACCCTATCTATGCAGATCTTCGCAGCTGACTTGGGCTATGGAAGGTAGAGCAATACCTTAGACCACCTTTCGCATTATGTCTTACACAAGTACGTCTTTGCGTACTAATTGATATCTAGAAATACTATTCTGACGAAAACCTGCCACAGTAATATTCATCAAGTATACACCCTTGAGACCCACTTTTATAAAACCGGGGTTTACAGGGGTATACCTATTTCTTCTTATTTTTGATCCAAAACATCGATTGTGGACACTCGTTAGAACCGCCTCGCCGAGGCGGTTCTAACGTGTACCCACAATCAATGTTTGAGCAAAATTATTTAAAATATCAAATATTTTCCAATTAGATTGATTGATTGATTGATTGATATTTATTCGGTAAAATCAACACATACATACATACATACATATAGAAACATAAAATGTATAAAGCACATTGCCTATCACAGTTAATTGTTATGAATAAATTAAATATATATAAAGACATCTTGAAAGACACTATTTATAAATCAATCTAAAATGTATAAATAAACATTTTTGAAAAACACTTTTTATAAATCAATTTAAAAAATATAAATATACATTTTTGAAAGACGTCACTGTATAAAAATAGTTCTGGGGGAAAATACGTTGCTAAAAATAACAAGTTAAAGAGGCAAGTAATAAAAAATTATCACAGCATAATCATGTCTCACACTCCCGGACCAAAGGAGTGTAGCAAAGCGTCACGTCAAGCTTCTTCGCCTACACCCACCGTCTCTGGAAGTGACCAAGCCTGGTGCCGCCAGCAGAACGGTGCCCAAGTGTATGAGACATGAAAAAAAAAAAAAATGCATAAAATGCATAAAATATATTGTTATGTATGCGTGTTGAAATAACCCAGGATAGCCCATGAAAGCCCAAAGGCTTATTTCCAATGGGGTCCTGATGGTTAGATCCAAGACTACCAGACAACAAGCGCAAAAATGAATCCTAAGTTTATATTCCAAGTTCTGAAAAGCCAATTAATAGTATATGAAATGATCTGTTTCCATAAGTTTCAGTTGGGTTCTAAGGTATTGTTTTGCAGCACTTTTAAATCCATTGGAACTACGCTTTTGTTTGACATCTAAGGGTAGAGAATTCCAATCTTTAATCGCATTATAATAGAAAGTTGTTGCTGCTGCACCACATACTGAAGGTAATACAAAATTTTCAATGCTATTCCTAGTGAAATGATGATGAACCTCCGAGGTTTTGATAAAATGTTCAGACATGTATGACGGCCCAGTTTCATTGTAAATTTTGTGTACATGACTCAATCGTAATTGTTTAACCCTGAAATCGACATTTAACATTTTCAGACTATCAAGTTCCGAGAAGCCAATGTGTGATCGAGGGCCAAGATTTTTTATGAACCGCACTGTTTTGTTTTGACAAATCTGAAGTTTTTTCTTGAGTTGTTTATTCAAACCGGAGTACCAAGATGAGCAAGCACAATCCAAGTGACATTGAATAAGTGCCGAGCATATTGATTTCCTAAGTTTCTCTTCCAAAAAGCTGCATTGCCTGTAAAGAAATTTAAGCCTACCATTTACCTTTTGAACAATACTATTCACAATTGCCTCCCCTGATAATTGATCATCCAAGTTAAGTCCGAGATATTTCACTGAGCGTTGAGCTTTAATCGTATGACCATTGCATTCAATCGAAAAATCACTAACCTTTCTTAGTTTTCTCTTTGATCCAAATAGTATACATTCTGTTTTTCCCATATGTAAAGAGAGTTTATTATCAATTAACCATTTACTGCACATCTCAAGTTCAAAACCAAGTTTTTCAGATATGACTTTAGGGTCCTTATGAGAATACAAAATAGCACTGTCATCAGCATATAACAAAAGTTTACTGTCATGACTTATACTGAGTTCCATATCGTTAATGTAACAAAGAAAGAGAAGAGGGCCCAATATACTTCCTTGAGGAACACCACAAGTTACAAGTGAAGGATCAGACACAGTGCCATTCACCTGAACAACCTGATTTCGATGAGACAAATAAGACCTAAACCAATCTACAGATTTGATACCCATAGCTTTTAACTTTTTGCACAATATATCATGGTCGACAGTATCGAAAGCTTTTTGAAGGTCCAACATGAGCATCCCAGTGTATAAACCCTTTGATGTTTGTGATTTTATATAGTCCGTCAAATAAGTCAAACATGAATCCGTGGAGAAATTACTATGAAAACCAGACTGGAAGTCGAACATAAGTTTTTTCTTGATAAGATAATCTTCCAATTGTGTATAAACAGCTCTTTCCAAGATCTTAGATATTACCGACAACACACTTACTGGTCTATAGTTTCCGACCTCACACCTTTTGTTTTTCTTAAATAAGAGAACGACTCTTGCATTTTTCAAATCATTTGGAACCAAATCCTGATCAATTGAAAGATTTACAATATGCAAAATAGGTTTTGTGAGCACTGAAGCTGCATCTTTTACGAATCTAGCAGGAATATTATCTGTTCCCGTGCTTTTAGAAGGGTTTAATTTGCACAACTCCTTATAAATGAAATCTTCACTTACTGGGGCCAAAATGAATTCATCAGGTTCAACATTTTTGCCAGCATAGAATTCCTGAAAAAATCTCTGTATATTACATGGGCATGTTTTCGTAATGTACTAAGGAATTCTCAATTTCTGCTACGTTCTGCCATCAGGCCTAAATGTCTTTTGGCTTATGGCACGTCTCCATATATTTGGGAATAGTTTCATAATTTTTTCTGTATGCATCTAAGTTATTAAGTTTTCTGCATAATGCACAAAATGACAGACACCTTGTTTCAATGACTGGCACTGTTTCATACATGTCTTTCCGCCTCAGATAAGCCGTATATAACGTTTCATTTGATCCAACATGCTTGAGATACCTTACTAATTCGGAAACACTGTCAAAGTTGGCTGTATTGATATAGATACCATCCGGTAATAACTTTTTGTAATCAGCTCCGCCTCTAAGAACCAAAACTACATCTAAGTTAAAATATCGGAAAAACTTTTCAGTTATATAATCTGAACATAATGAGTTTTCAAAACCTAAGTAGAATTTATATTCGGTACTTATCATTTTATATGGGTCAGATTGTAGCTGTTTTCCACAGCGACCATATATATCAATCTGGATACCTTGAGCTTTCATTTTCTTAACAAACTCATCACGTCCACTTAAAGCCCCACAATTACTTACTAGCCACGCTGCAAATTTTGTTTTCATTCTAAATATTTTGCTATAATTGCGTGGCAAAATATTTTTTCTAGGTTTGAGATAACCATACGGCGTGACGATATCCGAATCCAGCCGGTAAGTCATTGACCAGTTAAAACTGTTTTTCCATGTAGGGCGATAGTGTGAGTATATTTTGCTCAAATAAGCCGGTGTTTCCACACCGAAAAATATCCAAGCTTGGTCAGCATTTCTGTCAGGCGGGAGCAAAGGTTCTCGTTTACCTATCCCGCCATTTGTAATGCTGAATATTACAGCAGAACTACCTCGTATTGAGGATTTGTTTGTACTGAAAACGCAATTCGTGTAGGAGCAATTTTGAAGACAGTTATTATATTTATCGATCGGTACCCAAAAAGGTTTATTATACCACAATATTGTGTGTTTTGTTTTTGTAGAGGAACCGAAAAGTTCTTGTCTTTCTCCTCCAGCGAGGAATATTTCAGAAACATCAACGAGGACTGGTTTATCGTCGTGTTTATCTGCGTGTTTATCGCTCTTATATGTCGTTTTGTGGTAGGAATGTAAACGTGTCTTGTCTGTTTTAATTGCTGTAAATGAATATACAACTTAGTTAGTAGACATAGCAGTGATACATTAACAAAGACTTATAAAAAACTATGTTTCAAAAACGAAATGACTGTAAGTCTTCAAATTCTCTACATGATGAAAATAACCATTTTCAAACAGAAGTCTGAAATTTTTTCGCAATTGGTGATTTCTGTAGAAATAACAGGACTTTAGGAAACCGTACACTTCATTTGAAAAATCGGAAGCTGGTAAAATAAAAACAACAGAATCGCCTAGCCGGTGAAAATCGCAAATTAAGTCTATAATCATGATCTGTTTAATAATGTTATAGAATTTGAGTAAAAAGTACAACACCCATTGACATGAAAGTCAGTTTTGTGTCGAAAACAAAAGCGTCTCATAAAATCTGTAACTAACAATTTGATTTCTTAAGGATCCAGATCGTGTTACCTTACACAGCCAGTACCTGGTGAATACCTCAACACCATTTGCTCTTATTATTTCGCATTGACAGAATGTAGCCTGGTCACAATTTTTATACTGTTAGCCCGCTGAGCCAAACGTTTACCACTTGCATGTGAATTATTGTGGTGTGACAACGTCTTGGGACGACAGACAGAGGTAAACGTGACGGAAAATGTCAACATAAGGAGTAACGGTCAACGTCAAAGCTAGAGGTACCATAATATCATGCGACTTGTTAGAGTAAAATGGTGACAATAAAACGCATTTGTTCCATTGATTGTTAACGTATTTTAAAACGTATCTACGCTAAACGAGCTTAGCCAGTCGCTCTAGCGAATAGTTCGACATAAAGGCGATTTTTTTGTGTGACTTCCATTGGACGAACATCAAGCAGTCTAATTTCAATCAAAGATTATCAAAAGACAGTCACCACGATCAGCAGGTGCAGAAAAACTGTTTTTGCATGATCCTTTTATGACGTAGTCACATGATAAAATTTATTTTTATCTAGTCATTATGCGCAATTGCTCGTCAAGGAATAGTATTTAATGAAACGAAAGTTATTCAGTTTTTAAAACTGATGCGTTGGCATTTTTGCCAAGTGTATATAGCTAAATAAATGCAGGCGATTGTACTGGACAAGGTTTGACAAAGAATGAAAATAATCTATGACCAAAACGGCATAGAAATTATTTGTGACATGCATTCAGAAACGGTATAACAAAAACTGAACACCGATCCAGGCTCCAGGTGCTCCTGCTGATAATGGTCAACAGCCTAGCAAGGATTGCACTGGAATGATTAAAAAAAATAAAATAAAAATACAACTTGAAGGGTTTTTTTTTGCTTTCATCGTAACACAAACTTCTTATTTAATCAAGTCATATTCGTGCACATTGGTTTCTGATTCACCATACATGTATTCTATGTAAGCATTTTAGTAGGCCCATAGATTGATAAAACTAAATTCATAATCCCTAAATTACAATGTTAAAATCAAATAAGGTTCGATCCACAGAGGCGGCGCCGTGTTGTATCCTTGTAGAGCAAGACACATTAAGTCCGCCCCGACATGACTGAAAACTTGTTGACTGGGACGTTCAGCCTCAATGCAAGCAAACAAACAAAATAAATCAAATAACGAAAATTATAAACAACACGCATTAAAACGGTATAGGATAGGTATATAGCTCCTTGACTACAATGACTATCTCTTTCTAAGCGAGATGACGATTCAGCTAGAATGTCAACAGCGAGACTTATACAAAAATATGCTTATAGCAGTACCTGTTTCTGTTTTGCTTCTCAGATCCATCTGCATCAACGCTGAAGAAGTAAGAATAAACCCAATGTACACATCAGGAAAATATGTCCGTGAAATGCCCACTTAAACCCCACTTTCATATAGTAAAACTGTGGTATGCAGGGGTATAACTATTGTTTTCGTATTTTTGCTCCAAAACATAAATTGTGGGTACTCGTTAGAACCGCCTCGCCAAGGCGTTTTAACGTGTACCAACAATCTACGTTTTGAGCAAAAATAAGAAAAATATCATTTTTTTTTTCGCTAAATATTTTAGATATTTGAGCTGAAAAAAAAATTCTGTTTATTATAAGGGTATGTTTTTGTAATTAATTATGATAATCTGAGACGTCTCATTTATAAGAAACCCTGTCGATAGAAAAGGATATTAATCCACAATGGAGGGAGGGGTTACATGGCTACATGTGGTGTTTCTGAAAAGCGAAATTTTGAAAAATGCAGTTTCTGAAAGATGGTGCATGAACAGTAACTTCTTTCTATGTACCGAGATTTAAGGGGTTTGAGCTCAACTGACCCAAAGTCGTGGCCTTACGCAAGACGCATTACACAGCCTCTGCATATTGCAGGTATAATATTTATGAAAGAAAGCGAAAAACAATATATATTATTTATCTACGAGCAAGACAACTGAACATTAATCCAAATCGTTAATTCTTTAATTAAAATGACAAAATGTATAGTTAAGAAAACAAAAACACAAAGAAAAACATACCATAAAGCAGAAGACAGCCAATTAGAAATACGGGAACGATATACCGATACATGTATATTATTCTATCATACCCAGTATTTAACGAATATCGTTTATCAAAAACTAACAAAACTATGTCGTGATAATGGTTCATAATCTATAGCTCAATAAGGAAATACTTGATTTAATAATTTTATGTTTTCCTTACCCTAAAGCAAAATATAATTATATTATTATTTGTAACGTGCAGCCGAGCCAAGCCACAGCAAACGCCGTCAGTGGAAAAGCATGCTCATCCACCAAGGGTGGTTTACTGCGCTATATACTCTACACTTACTAATTAGTATATGCCAGAATTCTAGGTATCAGCTTACAGTAAATCCGACCATTCCTTGCATAATTACCCAGGAAAGGCAGCTCAACACTGTAAGCTGTATATTTTCTCAGCAGGTATTACAACATAAATGGACACCGCACTAACCCCCAAAACATAGGAAAATGGGGGTAAAGTGCAGTCTTTGAGATAAGAGTATGTTCACAGTATGGAGGGTTGTTTACGATACACATATGATGTACCAGGAAAGTAGAAGGGAGTGCTCAGGTTTTCATGGTATGAGTACCTGATTGTTAATTTATTTTTCCCACCTTGGTTTTTGGAGTCGGAATCTTTTTCTGATTGCGCCTTGTCCTGATCTTTGCCTACTGGTACCTTTTTAGAGTACCAAATTGGTGGTTTGTTGGTTAGGCGGTTGCCAAACTACCCAGGAGTAAAAAAGTCTTAAGTACAGTTATTTTACTTTCTTTCATATTAGCATTTTCGTACTTTTGTATGAATGTCAATTATAAACAGAATAATGCCTGAGTTTGGTTTTAGTCAGCGGAAACTTAAGAGTCACGTAAATCAAGTTCCATTCTGTTCTACATAATGCAGTATGGGTTTTTCGTTATCGACATATGGACAAATAAACAGCCGTACGAGGGTGGGTCAGAAAGTTATGTCATAGGTATTATAACTTTGTTAATAGACACGATTAGTTGCTGTATTATACCTTGATTGAAAGAGCTACATTATTCCTTTATAATGATGCCGAAATAATGCACGAAAGAAATATATACTTCGAAATAAACGCACTGAAAGACACCTGGGGTAAAATCACTGGCACGATTTCTTGAATTTGTGAATATTGTTTAAAGAAAAACAACATCGAAAAAATATAATCCATGCAATATACGAGTATACTATGCAAATTAAATCTAGCGATTTTTGTAACATTCGCCAGTTTCTGCACATAATGAATAAAAGTCATATTTTTGAATATGGGTCTAAGAAGTAACCTTTCGGCAAGAACTTGCAAGCGAAAATTTTCGAAAAAATCAAATCTTACGACGATACTGACGTGACGTTACAATTTAAGACACATGATCAAAGCTTGTAGGTCTGTTTAAAGTGGGAAACCAAAATCATGCTTAAGCAACTGTTTAGTCATCAAAACAAAGAAAAACATAAAAAATACAAGTAGGCAAAGATCAGGAAAAGGCGCAATCAGAAAAAGACTCCCACTCCAAAAACCAAGGTGGGAAAAAACCAAACTAACAATCAGGTACTTATACCATGAAAACGTTTCGTAAGCCGAATGAGCAGCTATTTTCCCAATAGGTGGCCACTCAGTTACCTTAACTTAACTAAAAATATGCAAACATACATAAGGCGCCAACAGCACAAAAATATTTTAAACACCAAGACATAAAACAAAAAGAACCACCACAGAAGTATCGACTTGGAACGATCAGTAACACAAAGTTACTGGCGGGTTAAAATCGATTTTACACGGCCGTAACCTCACCCTCAGCTTCTGCAGTGGTTCATAACATTTAGTTAGTTCTTCGGACGTTTGGAATTAAAATTTTATCTCCGAGCAATAAAGATCGTAAGTTTTTGAATTAGACGTTTTTTCTTGTGCTCCTCAGTAAATTATCGCCTTACAGTTACATTTCTAATTGGAATTTTCCAAACATCGACAATGAGTTTACATGTCTGATGCATACCGATATGTTAGAATAAAGAGAGTTTGCAAAATTCCCTATCTTGGCTTCATAACGTGTGCTAAAATAATGTGTTTAACGTCAGCGTTATCTCACTAGCATGACTGAAACTTTCAAGTGTTACTGAACACTGTATTGGCTACATTGTGCTTAGTTTTTCTTTTGTTTCTATGAAAATCAATGGAAACCAAGTAACCTGAAATGAAGGCAATTTCGACCACTTGACGGCGCGTTGACGTCGTTTTTGGCAGATAAAATTGTACCGAAAAAGCCCAATCTCACTTGTCACATAATCAACTAATCAACAACGTTCATAAAGAAGGGGCGAAAAGGATGGGCCTAAAGCACTTAACAAAAGTCAGCTGTTTGCATTGTGTTCAATGGTTGAGAATTTTGCATTCACACCCTTTCTGTATTTCGTTTTGTTCCAGAAGCCTTTTTAAAGGATGGCGTTTTTAAATTCATCGTATCATGCGCAAAAGACACTGTTCTTGTCATTTAAATTAATGTCCAAAATTGCTCTAAGGTGATCAAAAATATATGTAACATCGAAAATTGCTAAATTTATTTTGCATAGTATACAGGGTGATCCAGAATATCTGATACCATTTTCAGCTTGCAAAATTTTGTTCTACAAACACATATCATAATAAACCTTAAATCACAATGGGCTGTGACAATTCAAATTTTGTTTGGTATATAATAATAAGAACTTTAAGTAATGACAGTTTGAATAATAGAGATCAAACAATTTGGTAGTTTTTGCAAAATTTGTTATTTTACGTCAAATTAATGTTATAACGACATCTCGTTCAATCCGCTTGTTAATGTTTGCTACTACTGATGAACAAATGTGTGGCGTTAATTTTTAGAACATTTATAATTAGTGCGTTTCAGCTTTCAAAAAGTATTTGATTGAGGTGAATATTCCTTTTCGTTTAAGTGTCCTCACAAGAAAAAGGCGAGCTATCAAAGCAAGCTGATGCCATTGTAATCCAATATGGACGTCATAAAAGGCTTATATGTAAATTCTATGAAATTGTTTGAACAGTTCTATTTTACATGTTAGTGGTGTATATATCTAATGTTATATATCAAACAAAATTTGTATCTTTGTAGATTATTTTGATAAAGATTTAAATAATTTATGTGCTGCTGAAACCAAATTATTAAAGGTTGTAATGGTATCACATATTCTGGATCACCCCGTATGTTTCAATGAATATATCCTGCAAAAATCAAAATCATTCAACTAAATTTAATTCAGTTATTGCAAAATGAAATATTGAAATTGGCTTGTTGTACATACATTAAAATTACAGTTTAAATTCAAAAGAAATTTATTGACATCTACACATAGACCAGGGAGCTTAAAATGCATTTAACTATTTTATTGTTTCATCCTAGTGTGCTCTATAGTAAACTTACAAAACAGCAAGCAAATGCAATGGTTCAGCCGTGCCAGAAATGCTATAGGGGTACGTATTTTAATGACGTCATATATATCGCTTTATTATGAAGTCAGCATAGAACCGATAACGGTAATGTAAACTTGTCACATTGCTTTTCTAAATATACTATTATCTATCACCATACAGTTGGAGAAAATTTGATCAGTAGTTATTTAAGAAATGAATTGCATTTTTCTGGTGTTCATGGAGCTATGAACCGCAGTGGGTCGCGTGCAAAGCGAATGAACCCCGAAGGGGTTCATGTAAGCTTTGCTAGCGACCCAATGCGGTTCATAGCTCCATGAACAACAGAAAAATTAAACTCATTGCTTATATTTACATTCATTTCTCTCTATCGCTTGTTGAAATATCACCAAGGCGGTCACATTTACCAGCAAACAGAGAATCTACAAACAGTGTGTGTTCAAACAGCGGAACGGCGTCGACGTTTACAACGTCCAATCAGAATGGCGAGATTCATGTTTTTTGACGTCAAGTTTGGATTACGTCACGTCGCGTGACACAATGTTGTTCATGGAAGTATGAACACAGATAAACATCTAATGGTTCATCTAAGGAGGTTTTAGAAAAATATAAATATAAAGATATAACGCATGAAACGTACACAATATATTCACAAACTCAAGAAAACGTGCCAGCGGTTTTACCCAAGGTGTCTTTCAAAACGTCTATTTTGAAGTATTATTTTTTTCGTGCATAATTTGGCATCATTATAAAGAAGAAATGTAGCCCTTTCTTTCAAGGTATAATACAGCAACCTATCAGGTTTATTAACAAAGTTATAGCATCTATGACAGAACTTTCTGACCCACCCTCGTATAAATCGTTTCATGGAAATACCACTTAATGTTTGTAACCAGACACATTTTTCCGAAAGATTAACTATAAAGAATTTTGATAGATTAATCTAAGGTCACTAAATTTCAATAACATGATGAATTTGCTTCAACGTGGTAGAGCAATTTGCCAGACATACTATTTGTTTCCTTAGAAACATACTATTACATACAATCTTATCTATTTTCCACGGGTCTTTAATTTGTTTGAGGTCATGACAAATTCGTTTCGACTTGCCATCATTCGCCTCACTTGAATAAAAACACTCAATAAAAACAAGACACATATCATTCCTCATCCGGTCTAATAAGCAGATCATATCTCCCCTACACTTCAGCCAGAATCTATCTGAATGTTCTTATTCAGCAATGATGGGACAAAAGTTAATAATCAAATAAATGAAATTCTGATTCAGCAACTATATATACACCCAGTTGGGCCGAACGTCAATACAACATGTAATATTCTTTGCGAAAATATCAACCCCAAAAGTTGGTTATAACCGCTTCGGTTAGGCATGTAAATGTAGTTACGATATTACACTAGTAATATCTTCTATGGTG
Source organism: Rugalucina vietnamica (assembly GCA_964017185.1). Classification (NCBI taxonomy): domain Eukaryota; kingdom Metazoa; phylum Mollusca; class Bivalvia; order Lucinida; family Lucinidae; genus Rugalucina; species Rugalucina vietnamica. The sequence continues at coordinate 8,569,950 of OZ024871.1, read as the reverse complement.
TATTGTTATTATATGACATCTTAACAGGGCAAATGTCTGACTAGCCTAGTTCTGCTTGAAGCCATGTTTTTGATTCAAGTTGGCGTACTTACGTTTTCGCCTGGCCTACTGAATAGCGATATATTTTAGTGTATGGGGGGTGTTGAAATATGTCTTTGGGCCTGGATGTTTTTCACTTGAAGCACAATCCTGTCTTTTTTATTTTTATATAATATAGAGCGTACAACATAACTTACCATGTCCTAGACATTTTTTCGGGCGAAATTCGGTCATTGATTGTTTTTCACAAAAACTATTCCGACCCCTACCCCCCACTCACACAGTAATAAAATGGTCGCTCTCTTACATGAATGACATAACATTAAAATGACGTGGGAGAAGAATATACTTTAATAAAACAAAATTGAATACAAGAACGTTTTTTTCTCGAAGAACATTAAACTCTTGCATTAAGTAAAGCTCGATGATAAATACGTAGGTCATTCAAAAAGTAATGCAATATATAGCGTATTTTTGTGTATTTTTATCTGACAGAAGTAATGTTTATGATTTCTGAAAGTCTGATCCAATCTGCATTCAGGAAAATAAGCATCAACTAAATCGGACGATACACTTTATGTTGCTAAGCAACCATAGAATGGTTGCTAAGGTGTCTTTGTCACGAAAACCACTTTTCAAAAATCAAATAAGTGAACATAAAGCTTTGGTATTTCTTTGACGGTGTTTTAAACGACTATCTATTGACATGTTTGTGTAATGTCACCTTAGCCAGAACTTTCTAGGCAACTGCAATGTTCATACAGCCCCACGCGTGTTAACTGTTGCTTAGCAACGCCAAAACCCAGGCGATTTCGATTTTATGCATTTTCCATAGATTTTGGTTGCTAGGCAATGAAGTATGTTATTTGAGTGTTGCATTTTATAGCAAGTAGTTTACAAAGCGACAATGGTAGAAACAAATAGGCATATAAATGTTTGATTAAACAAACTAGATGTCAAATTATATTAGAAATTGTACTTCTACCCCCATTTTTCATTCTTCGATCTAGAAATTTTAGTCATTTTTTCAACTTTGATTATGTGTTATTTAAAATACATCAATCACATTATATTATCTTGAACACTTAATGCAACTATTTTAAGTTTGGTGTAACAAAATAAAGTGAATATGTTTGATTTGGTTTTCCTGTCACCATGGCAAGTGACGGTTTTAAGAGTCGTGGCCAAGTGCCTTTTCCCAGTGTTCTATTGTTGCTAGGCAAAATGAAGTCGAGCATTTGACTAAGTGTCGAAATGTCTCGCAGAGGGCGAATTGAATTTATGTTTCAAGAAAGCTAAATCAAGCTTTAATAATGTGTTCAAACAAAAAATTATGGTCAATATTGCATTAGTTATTGAATGACCCTTGTACAATCATCTACTGTTGAGTTATGGTATTATAAGCACTTGAAAGATTCCGAAACAGAAAATTTTCTTGTATAATGTGTTTTTTGTTGTCGGCGAAAGAGTCGATAATCAGACATCGAACACTTGATAGGATTAGCAGGATACCTAGTAAATAATAAAACATAAATCAAAAGCTCAAGAAGATTTGAAGATAAAATGCCGTACCATCTGAGAGGTCGGCATGACACCTTGTCACATGCTGAGCAAATGGTGCTAACAAGTATTCGCGTAAAAGCCACCTCATGTTTTACCCTTGTCCGAAAAATGTGTCAAACGTTCATGTAGTCATTTCATTGATACGAGATCAAAGTTTTATAAACGCAGTTTCACAATATAATTATGAACTTCTGGGTTTATTCGCAGCCTCTGTAGCAAGATACAAGATACAATTTTTTTTATTGCCAATTAGGGCGCCCTACATGAGCAGAATAATCAAACAATGAAATGTAACACAACTGATAAGAATAACTGCAGAATCAGACACTAGAAATACAAATCCAGACGAAACAAAGGAGTACCAAGGCGGGGGGGGGGGGACGTCCAACTTCTCAGATATCCCTGAAAGAGCTAACTGAACATCAAGATGTCCAAGTTTTGCTCAGTGCAGATGGAAACACTCTTCTCACAGATAAAGAGCTATCTTGAAAAGGTGGGCAGAACATTTCAATAGTGTGCTGAGTCGATCATCAAGCATCAATGAGGATGCAATCGACAGACTTCCACATACAGAGTGCAATGTTCTGTTAGATGAATTTCCAACCGTCATGGAACAAGAAAAGCAGTTCAACAACTGTCATCTGGCAAAGCTCCAGGTGCAGATGCAATTGATGCAGAGGTTTATAAGGCCGGGGTTACCCATGGCAGAGAAACTGGCAGAGTTGTTTCACTGTATGTGGAGGAAGGAGGCTATCCCACAAGAATTTAAGGATGCATCCATAATCCACGTATACAAGCGGAGAGGAAATCCACAAGTCTGTGACAACCACAGATGTATCTCCCTCCTATGCACTAGCAAAAATTATGTTGAACCGTCTGAATGTTCATCTTGATCAGAAGGAACTTATCCCAGAAAGTCAATGTGGATTTAGAAAAGACAGATGGACAACAGACATGATCTTCACAGCAAGACAGCTTCAGGAGAAATGCCAAGAACATAATATAGATATATGAATAGCGTTTGTCGACCTCACCAAAGCTTTTGACACAGTTAGTCGTGATTGACTCTTGAAAAATCATGGCCAAGTTTGGCTGTCCACCCAGATTCATAGCAATGGAGTGGCAATTTCATGATAGCGTGCAAGCACGTGTGCAAAATGATGGAGAATTCTCTGAACCTTTTTAGGTAACGCGAATGGGGTCAAACAGGGCTGTGTTATGGCACCAACACTGTTCAGCTTAATATTTTCTGCCATGCTCATGGATGCTTTTCAGGACAGTGACACTGGTTTTCCAGTCAGGTACCGTTTTGGTGGTAACGTATTCAACCTTAGAAGGTTGCAAAGCCAAAACTAAGGTGCAGACTGATGTGCTAGATGAGCTCCTCTATGCAGATGATATAGATAAGAAAGACAATTCAGAGGCAAAAATGTGAAGAGCCATGGATCAAGTCTCACAGTCATGTGATAACTATGATCTCACAATCAGCACAAAAAAGACAGAGGTTGTACACCAACCAGCTCTTGGAAAACCGCACAATGAACCAATCATCACTGTGAATGGACAAAATTTGAATATTGTTGATAAATTCACTCTTTCCGGAGCAATACACATTAATGATGAGGTCACTGTCAGAATTGCAAAAGCCAGTGTGGCATTCGGCAGACCGTGCAAATGTCTGGGAGCGAAATGGAATCGAGCTTGCCACCAAGCTGAAAGTCTACAAGGCTGTGGTACTGCTAACCGTTTTGTATGCATGTGAGACCTGGACAGTATACCAGCGTCATGCAAAGAGACTTAACCATTTACACTTAGGCTGTTTGAGAAAGCTGTTAGAAATCAAGTGGTAAGACAAGATTCCAGACACGGAAGTCCTGAAGAGAACAGCTAAGGTGGACTGGCCATGTTATAAGAATGCCTGATGAGCGACATCCAAAGAAAGTCTTCTATGGAGAACTACAAGAGGGAAAGCGCTCTCAAGGTGGCCAGAAGAAACGCTACAAAGACACCCTCAAAGCCCCTCTGAAGGATTTCGACATACCAATTGGGTCTTGGGAACAGACTCCACAAGAGCGATCAAAGTGGCGAGGTCTCATCAACAAAGGAGCAGCTCTCTATGAAAAAAAAAGAGAATCTGTGAAGCTGAAAGAAAGTGCAGAGAACACAAAGCCGGTACTAATGGGCCAACAGCTGATCCCATGACATGGACTTGCTCTACTTGCAACCGACAGTTTAAAGCTAGAATTGGCCTAGTCAGCCATCAAAGAACTCAACTATACACACGAGTCTATTCAAGAATTTTTGTGTTGTTGGTGCCTTACGTATGTTATCATATTTTTAGTTAAGTTTACGTAACTGAGTGGCCACCTATTGGGAAAATAGCTGCTCAATCGGCTTACGGATTGTTTTCATGGTACAAAAAGGTACAAGTAGGCAAATATCAGGAAAAGGCGCAATCAGAAAAACAATTCCCACTCCAAAAACCGAGATGGGAAAAAACCAAACTAACAATCAGGTACTTATACAATGAAAACATTTCGTAAGCCGAATGAGCAGCTATTTTCCCAATAGGTGGCCACTCAGTTACCTTAACTTCACTAAAAATATGAAAACATACATAAGGCGCCAACAGCACAAAAATATTTTAAACACCAAGACATAAAACAAAAAGAACCACCTTATTGTTAGTTTGTTTTTTTCCCGCCTCGGTTTTGGAGTGGGAATCTTTTTCTGATTGCGCTTTTTCCTGATATTTGCCTACTTGTACCTTTTTATATATAAAAAAAAAATAATAATAATAAATAAATAAAAAATAAAAAAAAAAATAAATAAAAAAATAACAAGCTATGGCTTGTCTCCGTCTTCTGAGCAAACTTTATATTACTGGTCGCTCCAAGGCGATACATCTGTTGTGGTTCCATTTATTTAGTGTTTTCGAGTCGAATTTTTGTGCTGTTTGAAACTTATGTACGTTTTCAAATTTTTATTAGTTCGGGTAACTGAGTGACCGCCTATTGGAAAATAGCTGCATACTCTGCTTTCTGTTTTTTTATGTGTATAAGTACCTAATTGTCAATTTAGTTTTTCCCACCTCGGTTTTGAAGAAGGAATTTCTTTCTGATTGCGCCTTTTCCTGATCGTTGCCTACTTGTACCTTTTATTTTCGTGTTCTGACGATCACTTCCTGTAATACATCGTTACATGTGCACACTTGCTCTATGCATACTTAAATATACCGCTTTTATTAACAGAAGTATTTATCATTTACAATGCTGATTGTGCAAGACGTGTTCACTTCATGGTGGTTTCTTCGAAGTTAATAAAAAGATCAAAGGGATTTAATGTAGGCAGACAAGAACCAGAAACTGTGAAAACGCTTAGAATGTTCGTCTTGTCTAACAGTTCCATGAGTTATCTCGAAAACAAAAGAAATAGCCTAGCCACTAGGCGTTAAAACGACAAATCTTCAAAGGTAAAATCTTTTATATAAAATGTACAACATTTGGGCAGAATATAAGTTTACTCCTCTGTCTCGATAAATCTGACCAAGATATGTTCATCAGAAAATATCTGGTGCTCTAACTTTCAAGAAAAGACAATTTAAATTTACAAAAAAAGGCAAAACAAAACTTATTTATCAGACTAGTGGCTAGTCTACAAAAGAAACAATGCTGTAATTTCCATTTGTATGCTTAAGAGAGTATCACAAGGTTACGATGCTGCAATACTGAGTCGTTATTTCTTTACAATGGAAACAAACTCCATCGCGAGAAAACGTGTTTTAAATATCTGCTTTTCTTAAGACTATGTTGAACCAAAGAAAGCATGCTTATTGGTGTATATCCAGCGAACTAGACGATCCTTGATCTATCGTGGTGTGTGCAAAAAGTCTTCTCCTGACCCTGATCATTTGTGATGCAATAATTCTTTCGGCTGATCTCTACAATAATTGCTTGGATGTAAGAATGTTATTCAAGGATAAAGAAACATATTTCCAGTGAAAATTGCCAAAGAGCTACACAGAACTTTTCGAAACGTTCGTGTGGTACAAAATTATCTAAAACATGGATACCTGGTAACAAACATCATAATACTGCAGGTTGTAACTTTGAATAGGGAGAAAAATACGACAATACCTCAAAACGAAATCATGAAAATGAATGCTTTACCATTTTTGTACGACAAGCAGCTCGTCCAAGACTACGGCAACTTTTCTTAAACTTGTAAAATATGCTCTATGCTCAGATGTCAAAGAAATCTCTGTTTATGTGTGTATACCCGGGTGCCTCGATATGTTCGTAGCTGTTTGTCGTGATCGTAACGTAACACGACAATGTAACAATGAGTTGACAAAATTCCTCGAAAGTCACACGGGTTTGCTTATGTCTGATAATCAGTGACGTAGAACAAACTAACAAACACTACTAGGGTATATATTTCTCTCAATCACTATAATGAGGCACAAATAGGCAATGATCAGGAAAAGGTTTAGTCAGAAAGAAATTCCCACTCCAAAAACCGAGGTGGGAAAAACAAAATAATTAGATATATAGAAAACATATCGTAAGCCGAGTGATCAGCTGTTATCCCAATAGGCGGCCACTCAGTTACCCGAAGTTAAATAAAATATGAAAACGTATTTATGGTTCAAACAGCACAAACATTCGACTCCAAGTGTACTATGACATAATCTATTATCTATGTTGGGTTTATGTAATGAAGAAACATGTAATTTGCAAAATAAATCTCTTATGATGTGATATGCTCAGAAACAAAAATTTAGTCAGTGAAAATACACGTATAATCCCATTTGGACTATTTTAATTGCTGTAGCTCCGAAATGTATGTCATAACCTGAGACTTATTTTATTGTTTTATTACAAAACCGTAAATATAATTTTTGTCTGGAGTTTATGGCACTTTTCTTGTCTTTATCAGAGGTATAATCAATCTCATTCCTTCACTGATCTACGCCCTAAGCGACTGTAACTTCAAGATTGATCCCGTGGAATGACAGATTGGAAAGCGGCTGATACATTCAGTAATTAAAGCTCAGTAGAAACAAGTTGAAAAACAACAATTTCCAATACCATGAACGAAATCATGAAAAAATAATCGTAAGAATTACTGTACATTTAATTGGTAATTTTGTGTTTTATTTTTTCAGAATGATGATTTTGATCCACTGCTTAATGGTTCCTCTCTATGTTTTTGTGCTCTTGCGTATCAAAATTACTATTCTGTATGTAGTCTCAAAACTCAGTAAATTCTCTATTGATATCAAGAAACATCTGTTTGTTGACTTTCGTAAATGCAAAAAATAACTGAATTATAACGGTCACACTGTCAACGGATTTAAATAAAAACAAAACCATGCATATGCTTATTGTTTTGTGCCCGTTCGTATAAGTGGATTTAAGTTGTTTTGTTATATGTTGCACAGACTCATTCGGCTGCTCATTCGGCTTACGAAATGTATTTATGGTATAAGTATCTTATTGTTAGTTTGGTTTTTTTCCCGCCTCGGGGTTTGGAGTGGGAATCTTTTTCTGATTGTGCCTTTTCCTGATCGTTGCCTACTTGTACCTTTTTATAAGCACAAGTTGGACTGGGAAATGATGCATTATGCATAATGCTTAAATTTTGGGCTTTTTTCATTTATTTCATGATATAGATTCTTTATTTTCTTTTTCTTAATGAAGTGTATGCTAATGACAGTCAGCCAAATGCTTGCATGCAGCCTCTGTATTAAATAATGGTGCAATGAGCTAAGAAGACAACAAATGCATAATCCTATACGTGGAAAGCCATAATAGATACTATCTATGACTTATGCATTATTCAGTCAAAATCTCTTAAAATGAATTATTTATCATTATTGATTTGTATTTCCACGTCAGTCACAGTAAAAATAAGTTATTAAAGTTACATTGGAGGTAAAGAGTGTCTCATGAAAACCTCTCATGAAAACCTCGAAGACCTAAAACCGGTGTTTATGTTTCTTTTTGTATACTTGGCAATACAACCAAGATTTGCATATATCCTACTCTCAAATATGTCAAAATTAAGAATTATTTTGCCCCGGGAATTTTGCTTTTATTTATGCGATAAACGAAGATCTTAATATTAGATTTCTCGTCGTACATGCGACAAAGCGCGTGCTGTGACGTCAAGGCGCGCGCCGTGACATCAAGGTCAAGTTTGGATGCACTCAACACGTGTCAACCATGTGTTATCTATTTTTATTCAATCGGATATTGTTTTGATCAAATGGAACCATCAAGGTCCGCGACAGAACGTGGTGGAGTGAGGTTTCACAACTAAGATTTTTGATGCTAAAGAATAATCGAAAAACTTGTTAAGCGGTCTTGTCATCCGCTTGTTGGTACCAGACTTGGGCACTTTACCTAAACGATAAACGTTTTATTTTTTTTTTCAGAGGCCCACGATTAATCTTTGACACATTCTTAATGCCCTAACAGGCAATATCAAATTTTCCATTTTTGAAAGAATATTACATCTATAAAATTGCCTCAATGTGTGTTCTTTGATTACAGCCATAAAAAACGAGCCACGTCATGAGAAAACCTAACAATTTGCTTATGCGAAAACAAAGACGCAGATCAGCTACGCAGTAAGCTACACGGATAGTACAATTCCTCTACTTTTTAAATATTCCAACCTTTTCAGCTTCTAGCCATCTTCTGTGCTTAGGCAGCTGTGTTTGTGTCGGGCTTGTTCGTAAACCATCTTGGTGGTTTTCTCAGGCTCAGTTGGCTTCAATACCTGGCAATATACAAACCGTGAGTGTTCAAACATTAGATATAGTAGCCTGTGCGTGACAAAACCAAAATTTGGGTTTCCGACAAGGTCCGACACAACCAGGCTCTACACTCACAGAAGATGCTTAGAGGCTGGAATGTTTTGATTTAAGTAGAAGAGGAGTTGTACTATCCCAGTAAAGAAAACAAAGGCGCTGATCAGCTTCGCAGTTACTGCGAAACTGATCTGCGCCTTTGTTTTCGCCTATGCAGATTGTTGGTTTTGCCATGCAGTGGCTCATAGTATGTTGAAAGTGCATAACAGATGCCTACAACATGCAATATAGCAGTATTCCAGATGTAGTGATGATTTTCTAAGTACGAAATCAGGGATAGTTATCTCGTCAACTTGTCTGCATTTTTTTTTTTCAAAAAGAAAAGCAACTTTAAATCGTTTCAAACATAATGACTTTTAAACTGCATATTTCTGCTTCTTTTAGCGATTCATTGTTGGAAATGCTGTCATCGATGCGTGCGTTAAGTAACCGTGGTTCATTTCTACTGAGTCACAACAATTTGGGAAAGAGCTGTCCATTCGATTTGTCTCAATAATGATGAATGTTTGTTTAATATTCATGTAATATCCAGAAGGTATAGTAGGTCTAATTTGCTCTATTTGCACTACCTCTCTAATGTAATCAACATCTTTGTTTTAGTTTATCAGCAAGAAAACATGTCTGTGAAATGTATACCCCACTTTTCTATAGTAAAATTGGGGTTTGCAGTGGTATGCCTATTTTCTTATTTTTGATTCAAAACATAGATAGTAGAAACTCGTTAGAAACGCCTCGCAGAGTCTGTTCTAACATGTACCCACAAGCTGTGTTTTAGCAAAAATAAAAACAATAACAAAACTTTTCCAGTGACAATTTTCACTTTTCAACAAAAATAATTTCTGATTATTGCATGTGCGTGTTTTCGTAATGTGGTAGACAGATGGCTAGATTACTGGGAAAGAGCTTAGCTATCTTGCCATACATTCGTGTTGTTAAAATGAAGGTGGCGTATTTTAATGTAATTTATTACCATCCTGGCATATTGGTCGGGGGTTCCAGTTAAATTGGATTGAATCCTTGGCTTTCTATCAATTGCCAGTTGCCCATTTATAAACATTTGGGGCAATACCATGCGTCGCAAAATGGTAATATAGTGTTCCACATTCTACAATGTCAATTTAACAGATCAATCAAATGCCAACTTAGTGACAGAAAAAAATATAGCTAAGTGCATGAGTTTTATGTACAACTATTTTTATGAAAGCAGATGACATGATCATAATTTCCGGGTACGATGGATTCAGCGGTACGATGCATGTAGTCTAATGAGGTATCATATGCGCCTATCGATGGATCTAAACAGACCGGTGTCAAGTTGGATGAAAATTTCATCCGGTGAAAATTTCATCTAGCAGAAGAAAAAAAAAGTTGGATGAAAATTTCATCTGGACCTGCCCAGTAAAAGTGGTTCATGTCAAAACAACTCCTGTTCCCGTACTAGCTCTTGTTTAGGCAAGCAGCTTATACTGCAATATAGATACATGTTGTATGAAGGTTTGTGGTAAGTCTCAGTAGTCAGGGCGCCAAAAGTCAGAGGGGGGGGGGGGTCAAAAATGCTTCTTTCCATATTTCTCGAGATTCTGTTCCGAATCCAGCTCTTGTGCCAGCAAGCCGCTTATACTGCGATATAGATAAATGTTCTATGAAGGTTTGTGGCAAGTTTCATCAGGATTGAAAGAGGATCCGAAGGGTAGTCAGGGCGCCAAAAGTCAGAGTGGGTGTCTAAAATGCGGTTTTTTATATTCCTCGGTCTCCTGCTCCCAAACCAGCTCTTGTGCCAGCCAGCCGCTTATGCTTGAATATAGATATATGTCCTATGAAGTTTTGTGTCAAGTCTCATCAGGATTGAAAGAGGATGAGATGGGTAGCCAGGGCCCCAAATGTCATGGGGGGTGTCAAAAAATTCCATTTTCGATAGTTTTTGGTCTACTGCTCCCAAACTAGCTCTTGTGCCAGGAAGCCGATAGTACTACGACATAGATGCATAGTATATACAAGTATGTGGCAAGTCTCATCAGGATTGAAAGAGGATGAGATGGGTAGCCAGGGACCCCAATGTCATGGGGGGTGACAAAAAATCCATTTTCGAGAGTTGTCGGTCTCCTGCTCCCAAACTAGCTCTTGTGCCAGGAAGCCGCTAGTACTACGACATAGATGTATAGTATATACAAGTATGTGGCAAGTCTCATCAGGATTGAAAGAGGATCAGATGGGTAGCCAGGGCTCCCAATGTCATGGCGGGTGTCAAAAAATTCCATTTTCGATAGTTTTCCGTCTCCTGCTCCCAAACTAGCTCTTGTGCCAGGAAGCCGCTAGTACTACGACATAGATGTATAGTATATACAAGTATGTGGCAAGTCTCATCAGGATTGAAAGAGGATGAGATGGGTAGCCAGGGCCCCCAATGTCATGGGGGTGTCAAAAAATTCCATTTTCGATAGTTTTCGGTCTCCTGCTCCCAAACTAGCTCTTGTGCCAGAAAGCAGCTAGTACTACGACATAGATGTATAGTATATACAAGTATGTGGCAAGTCTCATCAGGATTGAAAGAGGATGAGATGGGTAGCCAGGGCCCCCAATGTCATGGGGGTGTCAAAAATTCCATTTTCGAGAGTTTTCGGTTTCCTGCTCCCAAACTAGCTCTTGTGCCAGGAAGCCGCTAGTACTACGACATAGATGTATAGTACATACAAGTATGTAGCAAGTCTCATCAGGATTGAAAGAGGATGAGATGGGTAGCCAGGGCCCCAAATGTCATGTGGGGGGGGTGTCAAAAAATTCCATTTTCGATAGTTTTCGGTCTCCTGCTCCCAAACTAGCTCTTGTGCCAGGAAGCCGCTAGTACTACGACATAGATGTATAGTATATACAAGTATGTGGCAAGTCTCATCAGGATTGAAAGAGGATGAGATGGGTAGCCAGGGCCCCCAATGTCATGAGGGTGTCAAAAAATTCCATTTTCGATAGTTTTCGGTCTCCTGCTCCCAAACTAGCTCTTGTGCCAGGAAGCCGCTAGTACTACGACATAGATGTATAGTATATACAAGTATGTGGCAAGTCTCATCAGGATTGAAAGAGGATGAGATGGGTAGCCAGGGCCCCCAATGTCATGGGGGTGTCAAAAAATTCCGTTTTCGATAGTTTTCCGTCTCCTGCTCCCAAACTAGCTCTTGTGCCAGGAAGCCGCTAGTACTACGACATAGATGTATAGTATATACAAGTATGTGGCAAGTCTCATCAGGATTGAAAGAGGATGAGATGGGTAGCCAGGGCCCCCAATGTCATGGGGGTGTCAAAAATTCCATTTTCGAGAGTTTTCGGTTTCCTGTTCCCAAACTAGCTCTTGTGCCAGGAAGCCGCTAGTACTACGACATAGATGTATAGTATATACAAGTATGTGGCAAGTCTCATCAGGATTGAAAGAGGATGAGATGGGTAGCCAGGGCCCCCAATGACCTGGGGGTGTCAAAAAAATCCATTTTCGATAGTTTTCGGTCTCCTGCTCCCAAACTAGCTCTTGTGCCAGGAAGCAGCTAGTACTACGACATAGATGTATAGTATATACAAGTATGTGGCAAGTCTCATCAGGATTGAAAGAGGATGAGGTGGGTAGCCAGGGCCCCCAATGTCATGGGGGGTGTCAAAAATTCCATTTTCGAGAGTTTTCGGTTTCCTGCTCCCAAACTAGCTCTTGTGCCAGGAAGCCGCTAGTACTACGACATAGATGTATAGTATATACAAGTATGTGGCAAGTGTCATCAGGATTGAAAGAGGATGAGATGGGTAGCCAGACACCCCACTATGTCAGAGGGGGGTGCAAAAAAATATTTTCGATATCTCTCGGTATCTTGCTCCCAAACTAGCTCTTGTGCCAGAAAGCCGCTTATACTGCAATAAAGGTATATGATATATGAATGTATGTGTCAAGTCTCATTAGGATTGAAAGAGGATGAGGAGGGTAGCCAGGCCCCCCAACGGCTCTAGGGTCATATTTTCCTGTACAGAATTGGCTATTTTCGACACTTCTAGGTCTACTGATCCGAAACTAGCTCTTGTGCCAGGAAGCCGCTAGTACTGTGATAAATGTATATGTTATATACAAGTATATGGCAAGTCTCATTAGGATTGAAAGAGGATGAGATGGGTAGCCCGGGCTCCCAATGTCATGGGGGTGTCAAAAATTCCATTTTCGAGAGTTTTTGGTTTCCTGCTCCCAAACTAGCTCTTGTGCCAGGAAGCCGCTAGTACTACGACATAGATGTATAGTATATACAAGTATGTGGCAAGTCTCATCAGGATTGAAAGAGGATGAGATGGGTAGCCAGGGCCCCAAATGTCATGGGGGGTGTCAAAAAATTCCATTTTCGATAGTTTTCGGTCTCCTGCTCCCAAACTAGCTCTTGTGCCAGGAAGCCGCTAGTACTACGACATAGATGTATAGTATATACAAGTATGTGGCAAGTATCATCAGGATTGAAAGAGGATGAGATGGGTAGCCAGGGCCCCCAATGTCATGGGGGTGTCAAAAAATTCCATTTTCGATAGTTTTCGGTCTCCTGCTCCCAAACTAGCTCTTGTGCCAGGAAGCCGCTAGTACTACGACATAGATGTATAGTATATACAAGTATGTGGCAAGTCTCATCAGGATTGAAAGAGGATGAGATGGGTAGCCAGGGCCCCCAATGTCATGGGGTGTCAAAAAATTCCATTTTCGATAGTTTTCCGTCTCCTGCTCCCAAACTAGCTCTTGTGCCAGGAAGCCGCTAGTACTACGACATAGATGTATAGTATATACAAGTATGTGGCAAGTCTCATCAGGATTGAAAGAGGATGAGATGGGTAGCCAGGGCCCCCAATGTCATGGGGGTGTCAAAAAATTCCATTTTCGATAGTTTTCGGTCTCCTGCTCCCAAACTAGCTCTTGTGCCAGGAAGCCGCTAGTACTACGACATAGATGTATAGTATATACAAGTATGTGGCAAGTCTCATCAGGATTGAAAGAGGATGAGATGGGTAACCAGGGCCCCCAATGTCTTGGGGGTGTCAAAAAATTCCATTTTCGATAGTTTTCCGTCTCCTGCTCCCAAACTAGCTCTTGTGCCAGGAAGCCGCTAGTACTACGACATAGATGTATAGTATATACAAGTATGTGGCAAGTCTCATTAGGATTGAAAGAGGATGAGATGGGAAGCCAGGGCCCCCAATGTCATGGGGGGTGTCAAAAATTCCATTTTCGAGAGTTTTCGGTTTCTTGCTCCCAAACTAGCTCTTGTGCCAGGAAGCCGCTAGTACTACGACATAGATGTATAGTATATACGAGTATGTGGCAAGTCTCATCAGGATTGAAAGAGGATGAGATGGGTAGCCAGGGCCCCCAATGTCATGGGGGGTGTCAAAAAATTCCATTTTCGATAGTTTTCGGTCTCCTGCTCCCAAACTAGCTCTTGTGCCAGGAAGCAGCTAGTACTACGACATAGATGTATAGTATATACAAGTATGTGGCAAGTCTCATCAGGATTGAAAGAGGATGAGATGTGTAGCCAGGGCCCCCAATGTCATGGGGGTGTCAAAAATTCCATTTTTCGAGAGTTTTCGGTTTCCTGCTCCCAAACTAGCTCTTGTGCCAGGAAGGCGCTAGTACTACGACATAGATGTATAGTATATACAAGTATGTGGCAAGTCTCATCGGGATTGAAAGAGGATGAGATGGGTAGCCAGACCCCCCACTATGTCAGAGGGGGGTGCAAAAAAATATTTTCGATATTTCTCGGTATCTTGCTCCCAAACTAGCTCTTGTGCCAGAAAGCCGCTTATACTGCAATAAAGGTATATGATATATGAATGTATGTGTCAAGTCTCATTAGGATTGAAAGAGGATGAGGAGGGAAGCCAGGCCCCCCAACGCCTCTAGGGTCATATTTTCCTGTACAGAATTGGCTATTTTCGACACTTCTAGGTCTACTGCTCCGAAACTAGCTCTTGTGCTAGGAAGCAGCTAGTACGAGGGTGATCCAATAATGAATGGGACTTTTCTCCTATTTCATGAACCCTATTGACTGACTCAAGTTTACTACTTTCATTTACTAGATACACATCTGATCTCTCTATAGAGCACATTTTATCTGATTTGCCCAACAACTTTGGTTGCTATGGTTATTTGAGAACTACTCGTGCAGTATCCATGGCCACGATTTGTCCTTTGAACTAATATAGTATATTAAAATAGAGCTATGCCACACAGTTTAAAAGAGATAACTGATCATAGTTGAGTATTGTCTGTATAAAACATTATCTCTGAAAGATTTTCCTATAGTTAATTTGGATCTAGTGTTATTGATCAAGATGTGGTTGCCTAGCAACCGTTCTACTCTATGAATTCTGACTTTAAGCATTTTCTGAGTTCTGTTGTTGCTAAGCAACATAAATCTAAATGGTCAATTGTCTCTTTTGTAATTCATTTGCAATATTTGCATTATAACTTATAATTCCAAGGTTAAGAACCATTTATCATGTCATTTATACTCAGGCTATGATACATTTCCCACCCCTACCCCCAATTTAGATGTATTTTTTCGCAAACAAAACCCAGCTTTTCTCATAAAAATGCTCACCCTGTGTAAAGTTTTACCTGTATATATGAGGTATTTGCAGCGCATAAAGCCAACAATGCACTTTATAAACTACAATGTGTCTTTTGTGGATCCTTTGCCACCAGTTACCATGGCAACCAAATTTATGTACATATTACCTACGTGGCCATGGGCTGTTGACTAGCATTCTCTCGTTGCTAGGCAACGGTAGGTTGTTTTCTAGATGTCAAATTTTAGCATTGATTTGAGGTTGCATTATATTGAGCAACAATAATTATTTACTCTCAACAAGCAAATTTTATTTACATAGAAATAATTCAAAAAGTCCCATTCTTTATTGGATCACCCCCGTACTGTGATAAATGTATATGTTATATACAAGTATGTGGCAAGTCTCATCAGGATTGAAGGAGGATGAGATGGGTAGCTTGGGCTCCCAATGTCATGGGGGTGTCAAAAATTCCATTTTCGAGAGTTTTTGGTTTCCTGCTCCCAAACTAGCTCTTGTGCCAGGAAGCCGCTAGTACTACGACATAGATGTATAGTATATACAAGTATGTGGCAAGTCTCATCAGGATTGAAAGAGGATGAGATGGGTAGCCAGGGCCCCAAATGTCATGGGGGTGTCAAAAAATTCCATTTTCGATAGTTTTCGGTCTCCTACTCCCAAACTAGCTCTTGTGCCAGGAAGCCGCTAGTACTACGACATAGATGTATAGTATATACAAGTATGTGGCAAGTCTCATCAGGATTGAAAGAGGATGAGATGGGTAGCCAGACCCCCCACTATGTCAGAGGGGGGTGCAAAAAATTATTTTCGATCTTTCTCGGTCTCTTGCTCCGAAACTAGCTCTTGTGCCAGGAAGCCGCTGATACTGCAATAAAGGTATATAATATATAAATGTATGTGGCAAGTCTCATTAGGATTGAAAGAGGATGAGATGGGTAGCCAGGGCCCCCAATGTCATGGGGGTGTCAAAAATTCCATTTTCGAGAGTTTTCGGTTTCCTGCTCCCAAACTAGCTCTTGTGCCAGGAAGCCGCTAGTACTACGACATAGATGTATAGTATATACAAGTATGTAGCAAGTCTCATCAGGATTGAAAGAGGATGAGATGGGTAGCCAGGGCCCCAAATGTCATGTGGGGGGGTGTCAAAAAATTCCATTTTCGATAGTTTTCGGTCTCCTGCTCCCAAACTAGCTCTTGTGCCAGGAAGCCGCTAGTACTACGACATAGATGTATAGTATATACAAGTATGTGGCAAGTCTCATCAGGATTGAAAGAGGATGAGATGGGTAGCCAGGGCCCCCAATGTCATGAGGGTGTCAAAAAATTCCATTTTCGATAGTTTTCGGTCTCCTGCTCCCAAACTAGCTCTTGTGCCAGGAAGCCGCTAGTACTACGACATAGATGTATAGTATATACAAGTATGTGGCAAGTCTCATCAGGATTGAAAGAGGATGAGATGGGTAGCCAGGGCCCCCAATGTCATGGGGGTGTCAAAAAATTCCGTTTTCGATAGTTTTCCGTCTCCTGCTCCCAAACTAGCTCTTGTGCCAGGAAGCCGCTAGTACTACGACATAGATGTATAGTATATACAAGTATGTGGCAAGTCTCATCAGGATTGAAAGAGGATGAGATGGGTAGCCAGGGCCCCCAATGTCATGGGGGTGTCAAAAATTCCATTTTCGAGAGTTTTCGGTTTCCTGTTCCCAAACTAGCTCTTGTGCCAGGAAGCCGCTAGTACTACGACATAGATGTATAGTATATACAAGTATGTGGCAAGTCTCATCAGGATTGAAAGAGGATGAGATGGGTAGCCAGGGCCCCCAATGTCCTGGGGGTGTCAAAAAAATCCATTTTCGATAGTTTTCGGTCTCCTGCTCCCAAACTAGCTCTTGTGCCAGGAAGCAGCTAGTACTACGACATAGATGTATAGTATATACAAGTATGTGGCAAGTCTCATCAGGATTGAAAGAGGATGAGGTGGGTAGCCAGGGCCCCCAATGTCATGGGGGGTGTCAAAAATTCCATTTTCGAGAGTTTTCGGTTTCCTGCTCCCAAACTAGCTCTTGTGCCAGGAAGCCGCTAGTACTACGACATAGATGTATAGTATATACAAGTATGTGGCAAGTGTCATCAGGATTGAAAGAGGATGAGATGGGTAGCCAGACACCCCACTATGTCAGAGGGGGGTGCAAAAAAATATTTTCGATATCTCTCGGTATCTTGCTCCCAAACTAGCTCTTGTGCCAGAAAGCCGCTTATACTGCAATAAAGGTATATGATATATGAATGTATGTGTCAAGTCTCATTAGGATTGAAAGAGGATGAGGAGGGTAGCCAGGCCCCCCAACGGCTCTAGGGTCATATTTTCCTGTACAGAATTGGCTATTTTCGACACTTCTAGGTCTACTGATCCGAAACTAGCTCTTGTGCCAGGAAGCCGCTAGTACTGTGATAAATGTATATGTTATATACAAGTATATGGCAAGTCTCATTAGGATTGAAAGAGGATGAGATGGGTAGCCCGGGCTCCCAATGTCATGGGGGTGTCAAAAATTCCATTTTCGAGAGTTTTTGGTTTCCTGCTCCCAAACTAGCTCTTGTGCCAGGAAGCCGCTAGTACTACGACATAGATGTATAGTATATACAAGTATGTGGCAAGTCTCATCAGGATTGAAAGATGATGAGATGGGTAGCCAGGGCCCCAAATGTCATGGGGGGTGTCAAAAAATTCCATTTTCGATAGTTTTCGGTCTCCTGCTCCCAAACTAGCTCTTGTGCCAGGAAGCCGCTAGTACTACGACATAGATGTATAGTATATACAAGTATGTGGCAAGTATCATCAGGATTGAAAGAGGATGAGATGGGTAGCCAGGGCCCCCAATGTCATGGGGGTGTCAAAAAATTCCATTTTCGATAGTTTTCGGTCTCCTGCTCCCAAACTAGCTCTTGTGCCAGGAAGCCGCTAGTACTACGACATAGATGTATAGTATATACAAGTATGTGGCAAGTCTCATCAGGATTGAAAGAGGATGAGATGGGTAGCCAGGGCCCCCAATGTCATGGGGTGTCAAAAAATTCCATTTTCGATAGTTTTCCGTCTCCTGCTCCCAAACTAGCTCTTGTGCCAGGAAGCCGCTAGTACTACGACATAGATGTATAGTATATACAAGTATGTGGCAAGTCTCATCAGGATTGAAAGAGGATGAGATGGGTAGCCAGGGCCCCCAATGTCATGGGGGTGTCAAAAAATTCCATTTTCGATAGTTTTCGGTCTCCTGCTCCCAAACTAGCTCTTGTGCCAGGAAGCCGCTAGTACTACGACATAGATGTATAGTATATACAAGTATGTGGCAAGTCTCATCAGGATTGAAAGAGGATGAGATGGGTAACCAGGGCCCCCAATGTCATGGGGGTGTCAAAAAATTCCATTTTCGATAGTTTTCCGTCTCCTGCTCCCAAACTAGCTCTTGTGCCAGGAAGCCGCTAGTACTACGACATAGATGTATAGTATATACAAGTATGTGGCAAGTCTCATCAGGATTGAAAGAGGATGAGATGGGAAGCCAGGGCCCCCAATGTCATGGGGGGGTGTCAAAAATTCCATTTTCGAGAGTTTTCGGTTTCTTGCTCCCAAACTAGCTCTTGTGCCAGGAAGCCGCTAGTACTACGACATAGATGTATAGTATATACGAGTATGTGGCAAGTCTCATCAGGATTGAAAGAGGATGAGATGGGTAGCCAGGGCCCCCAATGTCATGGGGGGTGTCAAAAAATTCCATTTTCGATAGTTTTCGGTCTCCTGCTCCCAAACTAGCTCTTGTGCCAGGAAGCAGCTAGTACTACGACATAGATGTATAGTATATACAAGTATGTGGCAAGTCTCATCAGGATTGAAAGAGGATGAGATGGGTAGCCAGGGCCCCCAATGTCATGGGGGGTGTCAAAAATTCCATTTTTCGAGAGTTTTCGGTTTCCTGCTCCCAAACTAGCTCTTGTGCCAGGAAGGCGCTAGTACTACGACATAGATGTATAGTATATACAAGTATGTGGCAAGTCTCATCAGGATTGAAAGAGGATGAGATGGGTAGCCAGACCCCCCACTATGTCAGAGGGGGGTGCAAAAAAAATATTTTCGATATTTCTCGGTATCTTGCTCCCAAACTAGCTCTTGTGCCAGAAAGCCGCTTATACTGCAATAAAGGTATATGATATATGAATGTATGTGTCAAGTCTCATTAGGATTGAAAGAGGATGAGGAGGGAAGCCAGGCCCCCCAACGCCTCTAGGGTCATATTTTCCTGTACAGAATTGGCTATTTTCGACACTTCTAGGTCTACTGCTCCGAAACTAGCTCTTGTGCCAGGAAGCAGCTAGTACTGTGATAAATGTATATGTTATATACAAGTATGTGGCAAGTCTCATCAGGATTGAAGGAGGATGAGATGGGTAGCTTGGGCTCCCAATGTCATGGGGGTGTCAAAAATTCCATTTTCGAGAGTTTTTGGTTTCCTGCTCCCAAACTAGCTCTTGTGCCAGGAAGCCGCTAGTACTACGACATAGATGTATAGTATATACAAGTATGTGGCAAGTCTCATCAGGATTGAAAGAGGATGAGATGGGTAGCCAGGGCCCCAAATGTCATGGGGGGTGTCAAAAAATTCCATTTTCGATAGTTTTCGGTCTCCTACTCCCAAACTAGCTCTTGTGCCAGGAAGCCGCTAGTACTACGACATAGATGTATAGTATATACAAGTATGTGGCAAGTCTCATCAGGATTGAAAGAGGATGAGATGGGTAGCCAGACCCCCCACCATGTCAGAGGGGGGTGCAAAAAATTATTTTCGATCTTTCTCGGTCTCTTGCTCCCAAACTAGCTCTTGTGCCAGGAAGCCGCTTATACTGCAATAAAGGTATATAATATATGAATGTATGTGGCAAGTCTCATTAGGATTGAAAGAGGATGAGGAGGGTAGCCAGGCCCCCCAACGGCTCTAGGGTCATATTTTCCTGTACAGAATTGGCTATTTTCGACACTTCTGGGTCTACTGCTCCGAAACTAGCTCTTGTGCCAGGAAGCCGCTAGTACTGTGATAAATGTATATGTTATATTAAAGTATGTGGCAAGTCTCATCAGGATTGAAAGAGGATGAGATGGGTAGCCAGGGCCCCCAATGTCATGGGGGGGTGTCAAAAAATTCCATTTTCGAGAGTTTTCGGTTTCCTGCTCCCAAACTAGCTCTTGTGCCAGGAAGCCGCTAGTACTACGACATAGATGTGTAGTATATACAAGTATGTGGCAAGTCTCATCAGGATTGAAAGAGGATGAGATGGGTAGCCAGGGCCCCCAATGTCATGGGGGGTGTCAAAAAATTCCATTTTCGATAGTTTTCGGTCTCCTGCTCCCAAACTAGCTCTTGTGCCAGGAAGCCGCTAGTACTACGACATAGATGTATAGTATATACAAGTATGTGGCAAGTCTCATCAGGATTGAAAGAGGATGAGATGGGTAGCCAGGGCCCCCAATGTCATGGGGGGTGTCAAAAATTCCATTTTCGAGAGTTTTCGGTTTCCTGCTCCCAAACTAGCTCTTGTGCCAGGAAGCCGCTAGTACTACGACATAGATGTATAGTATATACAAGTATGTGGCAAGTCTCATCAGGATTGAAAGAGGATGAGATGGGTAGCCAGGGCCCCCAATGTCATGGGGGGTGTCAAAAATTCCATTTTCGAGAGTTTTCGGTCTCCTGCTCCCAAACTAGCTCTTGTGCCAGGAAGCCGCTAGTACTACGACATAGATGTATAGTATATACAAATATGTGGCAAGTCTCATCAGGATTGAAAGAGGATGAGATGGGAAGCCAGGGCCCCCAATGTCATGGGGGTGTCAAAAATTCCATTTTCGAGAGTTTTCGGTTTCCTGCTCCCAAACTAGCTCTTGTGCCAGGAAGCCGCTAGAACTACGACATAGATGTATAGTATATACAAGTATGTGGCAAGTCTCATCAGGATTGAAAGAGGATGAGATGGGTAGCCAGGGCCCCCAATGTCATGGGGGGTGTCAAAAAATTCCATTTTCGATAGTTTTCGGTCTCCTGCTCCTAATCTAGCTCTTGTGCCAGGAAGCCGCTAGTACTACGACATAGATGTATAGTATATACAAGTATGTGGCAAGTCTCATCAGGATTGAAAGAGGATGAGATGGGTAGCCAGGGCCCCCAATGTCATGGGGGGTGTAAAAAATTCCATTTTCGAGAGTTTTCGGTTTCCTGCTCCCAAACTAGCTCTTGTGCCAGGAAGCCGCTAGTACTACGACATAGATGTATAGTATATACAAGTATGTGGCAAGTCTCACCAGGATTGAAAGAGGATGAGATGGGTAGCCAGGGCCCCCAATGTCATGGGGGGTGTCAAAAATTCCATTTTCGAGAGTTTTCGGTTTCCTGCTCCCAAACTAGCTCTTGTGCCAGGAAGCCGCTAGTACTGCGACATAGATGTATAGTATATACAAGTATGTGGCAAGTCTCATCAGGATTGAAAGAGGATGAGATGGGTAGCCAGACCCCCAACTATGTCAGAGGGGGGTGCAAAAAATTATTTTCGATCTTTCTCGGTCTCTTGCTCCCAAACTAGCTCTTGTGCCAGGAAGCCGCTTATACTGCAATAAAGGTATATGATATATAAATGTATGTGGCAAGTCTCATTAGGATTGAAAGAGGATGAGGAGGGTAGCCAGGCCCCCCAACGGCTCTAGGGTCATATTTTTCTGTACAGAATTGGCTATTTTCGACACTTCTGGGTCTACTGCTCCGAAACTAGCTCTTGTGCCAGAAAGCCGCTAGTACTGTGATAAATGTATATGTTATATAAAAGTATGTGGCAAGTCTCATCAGGATTGAAAGAGGATGAGATGGGTAGCCAGGGCCCCCAATGTCATGGGGGTTGTCAAAAAATTCCATTTTCGATAGTTTTCGGTCTCCTGCTCCCAAACTAGCTCTTGTGCCAGGAAGCCGCTAGTACTACGACATAGATGTATAGTATATACATGTATGTGGCAAGTCACATGGGTAGCCAGGGCCCCCAATGTCATGGGGGGTGTCAAAAATTCCATTTTCGAGAGTTTTCGGTTTCCTGCTCCCAAACTAGCTCTTGTGCCAGGAAGCCGCTAGTACTACGACATAGATGTGTAGTATATACAAGTATGTGGCAAGTCTCATCAGGATTGAAAGAGGATGAGATGGGTAGCCAGGGCCCCCAATGTCATGGGGGGTGTCAAAAATTCCATTTTCGAGAGTTTTCGGTTTCCTGCTCCCAAACTAGCTCTTGTGCCAGGAAGCCGCTAGTACTACCACATAGATGTATAGTTTATACAAGTATGTGGCAAGTCTCATCAGGATTGAAAGAGGATGAGATGGGTAGCCAGGGCCCCCAATGTCATGGGGGTGTCAAAAAATTCCATTTTCGATAGTTTTCGGTCTCCTGCTCCCAAACTAGCTCTTGTGCCAGGAAGCCGCTAGTACTACGACATAGATGTATAGTATATACAAATATGTGGCAAGTCTCATCAGGATTGAAAGAGGATGAGATGGGTAGACAGGTCCCCCAATATCATGGGGGTGTCAAAAAATCCATTTTCGAGAGTTTTCGGTTTCCTGCTCCCAAACTAGCTCTTGTGCCAGAAAGCCGCTAGTACTACGACATAGATGTATAGTATATACAAGTATGTGGCAAGTCTCATCAGGATTGAAAGAGGATGAGATGGGTAGCCAGGGCCCCCAATGTCATGGGGGTGTCAAAAATTCCATTTTCGAGAGTTTTCGGTTTCCTGCTCCAAAACTAGCTCTTGTGCCAGGAAGCCGCTAGTACTACGACATAGATGTATAGTATATACAAGTATGTGGCAAGTCTCATCAGGATTGAAAGAGGATGAGATGGGTAGCCAGACCCCCCACTATGTCAGAGGGGGGTGCAAAAAAATTATTTTCGATATTTCTCGGTCTCTTGCTCCCAAACTAGCTCTTGTGCCAGGAAGCCGCTTATACTGCAATAAAGGTATGTGATACATGAATGTATGTGGCAAGTCTCATTAGGATTGAAAGAGGATGAGGAGGGTAGCCAGGCCCCCCAACGGCTCTAGGGTCATATTTTCCTGTACAGAATTGGCTATTTTCGACACTTCTAGGTCTACTGCTCCGAAACTAGCTCTTGTGCCAGGAAGCCGCTAGTACTGTGATAAATGTATATGTTATATTAAAATATGTGGCAAGTCTCATCAGGATTGAAAGAGGATGAGATGGGTAGCCAGGGCCCCCAATGTCATGGGGGGTGTCCAAAAAACTCCATTTTCGATAGTTTTCGGTCTCCTGCTCCCAAACTAGCTCTTGTGCCAGGAAGCCGCTAGTACTACGACATAGATGTATAGTATATACAAGTATGTGGCAAGTCTCATCAGGATTGAAAGAGGATGAGATGGGTAGCCAGGGCCCCCAATGTCATGGGGGTGTCAAAAATTCCATTTTCGAGAGTTTTCGGTTTCCTGCTCCCAAACTAGCTCTTGTGCCAGGGAGCCGCTAGTACTACGACATAGATGTATAGTATATACAAGTATGTGGCAAGTCTCATCAGGATTGAAAGAGGATGAGATGGGTAGCCAGACCCCCCACTATGTCAGAGGGGGGTGCAAAAAAATTATTTTCGATCTTTCTCGGTCTCTTGCTCCCAAACTAGCTCTTGTGCCAGAAAGCCGCTTATACTGCAATAAAGGTATATGATATACAAATGTATGTGGCAAGTCTCATTAGGATTGAAAGAGGATGAGGAGGGTAGCCAGGCCCCCCAACTGCTCTAGGGTCATATTTTCCTGTACAGAATTGGCTATTTTCGACACTTCTAGGTCTACTGCTCCGAAACTAGCTCTTGTGCCAGGAAGCCGCTAGTACTGTGATAAATGTATATGTTATATAAAAGTATGTGGCAAGTCTCATCAGGATTGAAAGAGGATGAGATGGGTAGCCAGGGCCCCAAATGTCATGGTGGGTGTCAAAAAATTCCATTTTCGATAGTTTTCGGTCTCCTGCTCCCAAACTAGCTCTTGTGCCAGGAAGCCGCTAGTACTACGACATAGATGTATAGTATATACAAGTATGTGGCAAGTCTCATCAGGATTGAAAGAGGATGAGATGGGTAGCCAGGGCCCCCAATGTCATGGGGGTGTCAAAAATTCCATTTTCGAGTTTTCGGTTTCCTGCTCCCAAACTAGCTCTTGTGCCAGGAAGCCGCTAGTACTACGACATAGATGTATAGTATATACAAGTATGTGGCAAGTCTCATCAGGATTGAAAGAGGATGAGATGGGTAGCCAGACCTCCCACTATGTCAGAGGGGGGTGCAAAAAATTATTTTCGATCTTTCTCGGTCTCTTGCTCCCAAACTAGCTCTTGTGCCAGGAAGCCGCTTATACTGCAATAAAGGTATATGATATATAAATGTATGTGGCAAG
Organism: Rugalucina vietnamica; assembly: GCA_964017185.1. Classification (NCBI taxonomy): domain Eukaryota; kingdom Metazoa; phylum Mollusca; class Bivalvia; order Lucinida; family Lucinidae; genus Rugalucina; species Rugalucina vietnamica. The sequence continues at coordinate 8,545,375 of OZ024871.1, read as the reverse complement.
TCTCATTAGGATTGACAGAGGATGAGAAGGGTAGCCAGGCCCCCCAACGGCTCTAGGGTCATATTTTCCTGTACAGAATTGGCTATTTTCGACACTTCTAGGTCTACTGCTCCGAAACTAGCTCTTGTGCCAGGAAGCCGCTAGTACTGTGATAAATGTATATGTTATATAAAAGTATGTGGCAAGTCTCATCAGGATTGAAAGAGGATGAGATGGGTAGCAAGGGCCCCCAATGTCATGGGGGGTGTCAAAAAATTCCATTTTCGATAGTTTTCGGTCTCCTGCTCCCAAACTAGCTCTTGTGCCAGGAAGCCGCTAGTACTACGACATAGATGTATAGTATATACAAGTATGTGGCAAGTCTCATTAGGATTGAAAGAGGATGAGATGGGTAGCCAGGGCCCCCAATGTCATGGGGGGTGTCAAAAATTCCATTTTCGAGAGTTTTCGATTTCCTGCTCCCAAACTAGCTCTTGTGCCAGGAAGCCGCTAGTACTACGACATAGATGTATAGTATATACAAGTATGTGGCAAGTCTCATCAGGATTGAAAGAGGATGAGATGGGTAGCCAGACCCCCCACTATGTCAGAGGGGGGTGCAAAAAATTATTTTCGATCTTTCTCGGTCTCTTGCTCCCAAACTAGCTCTTGTGCCAGGAAGCCGCTTATACTGCAATAAAGGTATATGACATATAAATGTATGTGGCAAGTCTCATTAGGATTGAAAGAGGATGAGGAGGGTAGCCAGGCCCCCAAACGGCTCTAAGGTCATATTTTCCTGTACAGAATTGGCTATTTTCGACACTTCTAGGTCTACTGCTCCGAAACTAGCTCTTGTGCCAGGAAGCCGCTAGTACTGTGATAAATGTATATGTTATATAAAAGTATGTGGCAAGTCTCATCAGGATTGAAAGAGGATGAGATGGGTAGCCAGGGCCCCAAATGTCATGGGGGGGGGTGTCAAAAAATTCCATTTTCGATAGTTTTCGGTCTCCTGCTCCCAAACTAGCTCTTGTGCCAGGAAGCCGCTAGTACTACGACATAGATGTATAGTATATACAAGTATATGGCAAGTCTCATCAGGATTGAAAGAGGATGAGATGGGTAGCCAGGGCCCCCAATGTCATGGGGGTGTCAAAAATTCCATTTTCGAGAGTTTTCGGTTTCCTGCTCCCAAACTAGCTCTTGTGCCAGAAAGCCGCTAGTACTACGACATAGATGTATAGTATATACAAGTATGTGGCAAGTCTCATCAGGATTGAAAGAGGATGAGATGGGTAGCCAGACCCCCCACTATGTCAGAGGGGGGTGCAAAAAATTATTTTCGATCTTTCTCGGTCTCTTGCTCCCAAACTAGCTCTTGTGCCAGGAAGCCGCTTATACTGCAATAAAGGTATATGACATATAAATGTATGTGGCAAGTCTCATTAGGATTGAAAGAGGATGAGGAGGGTAGCCAGGCCCCCCCCCAACGGCTCTAGGGTCATATTTTCCTGTACAGAATTGGCTATTTTCGACACTTCTAGGTCTACTGCTCCGAAACTAGCTCTTGTGCCAGGAAGCCGCTAGTACTGTGATAAATGTATATGTTATATAAAAGTATGTGGCAAGTCTCATCAGGATTGAAAGAGGATAAGATGGGTAGCCAGGGCCCCAAATGTCATGGGGGGTGTCAAAAAATTCCATTTTCGATAGTTTTCGGTCTCCTGCTCCCAAACTAGCTCTTGTGCCAGGAAGCCGCTAGTACTACGACATAGATGTATAGTATATACAAGTATGTGGCAAGTCTCATCAGGATTGAAAGAGGATGAGATGGGTAGCCAGGGCCCCCAATGTCATGGGGGTGTCAAAAATTCCATTTTCGAGAGTTTTCGGTTTCCTGCTCCCAAACTAGCTCTTGTGCCAGGAAGCCGCTAGTACTACGACATAGATGTATAGTATATACAAGTATGTGGCAAGTCTCATCAGGATTGAAAGAGGATGAGATGGGTAGCCAGACCCCCCCCCACTATGTCAGAGGGGGGTGCAAAAAAATTATTTTCGATCTTTCTCGGCCTCTTGCTCCCAAACTAGCTCTTGGGCCAGGAAGCCGCTGATACTGCAATAAAGGTATATGATATATAAATGTATGTGGCAAGTCTCATTAGGATTGAAAGAGGATGAGGAGGGAAGCCAGGCCCCCCAACGGCTCTAGGGTCATATTTTCCTGTACAGAATTGGCTATTTTCGACACTTCTAGGTCTGCTGCTCCGAAACTAGCTCTTGTGCCAGGAAGCCGCTAGTACTGTGATAAATGTATATGTTATATAAAAGTATGTGGCAAGTCTCATCAGGATTGAAAGAGGATGAGATGGGTAGCCAGGGCCCCCAATGTCATGGGGGGTGTCAAAAATTCCATTTACGATAGTTTTCGGTCTCCTGCTCCCAAACTAGCTCTTGTGCCAGGAAGCCGCTAGTACTACGACATAGATGTATAGTATATACAAGTATGTGGCAAGTCTCATCAGGATTGAAAGAGGATGAGATGGGTAGCCAGGGCCCCCAATGTCATGTGGGGTGTCAAAAATTCCATTTTCGAGAGTTTTCGGTTTCCTGCTCCCAAACTAGCTCTTGTGCCAGGAAGCCGCTAGTACTACGACATAGATGTATAGTATATACAAGTATGTGGCAAGTCTCATCAGGATTGAAAGAGGATGAGATGGGTAGCCAGACCCCCCCACTATGCCAGAGGGGGGTGCAAAAAAATTATTTTCGATCTTTCTCGGTCTCTTCCTCCCAAACTAGCTCTTGTGCCAGGAAGCCGCTTATACTGCAATAAAGGTATATGATATATAAATGTATGTGGCAAGTCTCATTAGGATTGAAAGAGGATGAGGAGGGTAGCCAGGCCCCCCAACGGCTCTAGGGTCATATTTTCCTGTACAGAATTGGCTATTTTCGACACTTCTAGGTCTGCTGCTCCGAAACTAGCTCTTGTGCCAGGAAGCCGCTAGTACTGTGATAAATGTATATGTTATATAAAAGTATGTGGCAAGTCTCATCAGGATTGAAAGAGGATGAGATGGGTAGCCAGGGCCCCCAATGTCATGGGGGGTGTCAAAAAATTCCATTTTCGATAGTTTTCGGTCTCCTGCTCCCAAACTAGCTCTTGTGCCAGGAAGCCGCTAGTACTACGACATAGATGTATAGTATATACAAGTATGTGGCAAGTCTCATTAGGATTGAAAGAGGATGAGATGGGTAGCCAGGGCCCCCAACGTTATGGTGGGTGTCAAAAATTCCATTTTCGAGAGTTTTCGGTTTCCTGCTCCCAAACTAGCTCTTGTGCCAGGAAGCCGCTAGTACTACGACATAGATGTATAGTATATACAAGTATGTGGCAAGTCTCATCAGGATTGAAAGAGGATGAGATGGGTAGCCAGTCCCCCCACTATGTCAGAGGGGGGTGCAAAAAAAATTATTTTCGATCTTTCTCGGTTTCTTGCTCCCAAACTAGCTTTTGTGCCAGGAAGCCGCTTATACTGCATTAAAGGTATGTGATATATGAATGTATGTGGCAAGTCTCATTAGGATTGAAAGAGGATGAGGAGGGTAGCCAGGCCCCCCAACGGCTCTAGGGTCATATTTTCCAGTACAGAATTGGCTATTTTCGACACTTCTAGGTCTACTGCTCCGAAACTAGCTCTTGTGCCAGGAAGCCGCTAGTACTGTGATAAATGTATATGTTATATAAAAGTATGTGGCAAGTCTCATCAGGATTGAAAGAGGATGAGATGGGTAGCCAGGGCCCCCAATGTCATGGGGGGTGTCAAAAAATTCCATTTTCGATAGTTTTCGGTCTCCTGCTCCCAAACTAGCTCTTGTGCCAGGAAGCCGCTAGTACTACGACATAGATGTATAGTATATACAAGTATGTGGCAAGTCTCATCAGGATTGAAAGAGGATGAGATGGGTAGCCAGGGCCCCCAATGTCATGGGGGGTGTCAAAAATTCCATTTTCGAGAGTTTTCGGTTTCCTGCTCCCAAACTAGCTCTTGTGCCAGGAAGCCGCTAGTACTACGACATAGATGTATAGTATATACAAGTATGTGGCAAGTCTCATCAGGATTGAAAGAGGATGAGATGGGTAGCCAGACCCCCCACTATGTCAGAGGGGGGTGCAAAAAATTATTTTCGATCTTTCTCGGTCTCTTGCTCCCAAACTAGTTCTTGTGCCAGGAAGCCGCTTATACTGCAATAAAGGTATGTGATATATGAATGTATGTGGCAAGTCTCATTAGGATTGAAAGAGGATGAGGAGGGTAGCCAGGCCCCCCAACGGCTCTAGGGTCATATTTTCCTGTACAGAATTGGCTATTTTCGACACTTCTAGGTCTACTGCTCCGAAACTAGCTCTTGTGCCAGGAAGCCGCTAGTACTGTGATAAATGTATATGCTATATAAAAGTATGTGGCAAGTCTCATCAGGATTGAAAGAGGATGAGATGGGTAGCCAGGGCCCCCAATGTCATGGGGGGGGGTGTCAAAAATTCCATTTTCGATAGTTTTCGGTCTCCTGCTCCCAAACTAGCTCTTGTGCCAGAAAGCCGCTAGTACTACGACATAGACGTATAGTATATACAAGTATGTGGCAAGTCTCATCAGGATTGAAAGAGGATGAGATGGGTAGCCAGGGCCCCCAATGTCATGGGTGGTGTCAAAAATTCCATTTTCGAGAGTTTTCGGTTTCCTGCTCCCAAACTAGCTCTTGTGCCAGGAAGCCGCTAGTACTACGACATAGATGTATAGTATATACAAGTATGTGGCAAGTATCATCAGGATTGAAAGAGGAAAGACTAGTATATACTATACATCTATGTCGTAGTACTAGCGGCTTCCTGGCACAAGAGCTAGTTTGGGAGCTGGATACCGAAAACTATCGAAAATGGATTTTTGACACCCCCATGACATTGGGGGCCCTGGCTACCCATCTCATCCTCTTTCAATCCTGATGAGACTTGCCACATATTTGTATATACTGTACATCTATGTCGTAGTACTAGCGGCTTCCTGGCACAAGAGCTAGTTTGGGAGCAGGAAACCGAAAACTCTCGAAAATTGAATTTTGACACCCCCATGACTTTGGGGGCCCTTGCTACCCATCTCATCCTCTTTCAATCCTGATGAGACTTGCCACATACTTGTATATACTATACATCTATGTCGTCGTACTAACGGCTTCCTGGCACAAGAGCTAGTTTGGGAGCAGGAAACCGAAAACTCTCGAAAATGGAATTTTGGAATTTGAAACCCCCATGACATTTGGGGCTCTGGCTACCCATCTCATCCTCTTTCAATCCTAATGAGACTTGCCACATACTTTTATATAACATATACATTTATCACAGTACTAGCGGCTTCCTGGCACAAGAGCTAGTTTCGGAGCAGTAGATCCAGAAGTGTCGAAAATAGCCAATTCTGTACAGGAAAATATGACCCTAGAGCCGTTGGGGGGCCTGGCTACCCTCCTCATCCTCTTTCAATCCTAATGAGACTTGCCACATACATTCATATATCATATACCTCTATTGCAGTATAAGCGGCTTCCTGGCACAAGAGCTAGTTTGGGAGCAAGAGACCGAGAAAGATCGAAAATAATTTTTTGCACCCCCCTCTGACATAGTGGGGGGTCTGGCTACCCATCTCATCCTCTTTCAATCCTGATGAGACTTGCCACATACTTGTATATACTATACATCTATATCGTAGTACTAGCGGCTTCCTGGCACAAGAGCTAGTTTGGGAGCAGGAAACCGAAAACTCTCGAAAATGGAATTTTTGACACCCCCCATGACATTGGGGGCCCTGGCTACCCATCTCATCCTCTTTCAATCCTGATGAGACTTGCCACATACATGTGTACTTGTATATACTATACATCTATGTCGTAGTACTAGCGGCTTCCTGGCACAAGAGCTAGTTTGGGAGCAGGAGACCGAAAACTATCGAAAATGGAATTTTTTGACACCCCCCATGACATTGGGGGCCCTGGCTACCCATCTCATCCTCTTTTAATCCTGATGAGACTTGCCACATACTTGTATATACTATACATCTATGCCGTAGTACTAGCGGCTTCCTGGCACAAGAGCTAGTTTGGGAGCAGGAAACCGAAAACTCTCGAAAATGGAATTTTTGACACCCCCCATGACATTGGGGGCCCTGGCTACCCATCTCATCCTCTTTCAATCCTGATGAGACTTGCCACATACTTGTATATACTATACATCTATGTCGTAGTACTAGCGGCTTCCTGGCACAAGAGCTAGTTTGGGAGCAGGAGACCGAAAACTATCGAAAATGGAATTTTTTGACACCCCCCCATGACATTGGGGGCCCTGGCTACCCATCTCATCCTCTTTCAATGGTGATGAGACATCTATGTCGTAGTACTAGCGGCTTCCTGGCACAAGAGCTAGTTTGGGAGCAGGAAACCGAAAACTCTCGAAAATGGAATTTTTGACACCCCCATGACATTGGGGGCCCTGGCTACCCATCTCATCCTCTTTCAATCCTGATGAGACTTGCCACATACTTGTATATACTATACATCTATGTCGTAGTACTAGCGGCTTCCTGGCACAAGAGCTAGTTTGGGAGCAGGAGACCGAAAACTATCGAAAATGGAATTTTTTGACACCCCCCCCCCATGACATTGGGGGCCCTGGCTACCCATCTCATCCTCTTTCAATCCTGATGAGACTTGCCACATACTTTTATATAACATATACATTTATCACAGTACTAGCGGCTTCCTGGCACAAGAGCTAGTTTCGGAGCAGTAGACCTAGAAGTGTCGAAAATAGCCAATTCTGTACAGGAAAATATGACCCTAGAGCCGTTGGGGGCCTGGCTACCCTCCTCATCCTCTTTCAATCCTAATGAGACTTGCCACATACATTTATATATCACATACCTTTATTGCAGTATAAGCGGCTTCCTGGCACAAGAGCTAGTTTGGGAGCAAGAGACCGAGAAAGATCGAAAAAAAAATTTTTGCACCCCCCTCTGACATAGTGGGGGGGTCTGGCTACCCATCTCATCCTCTTTCAATCCTGATGAGACTTGCCACATACTTGTATATACTATACATCTATGTCGTAGTACTAGCGGCTTCCTGGCACAAGAGCTAGTTTGGGAGCAGGAAACCGAAAACTCTCGAAAATAGAATTTTTGACACCCCCATGACATTGGGGGCCCTGGCTACCCATCTCATCCTCTTTCAATCCTGATGAGACTTGCCACATACTTGTATATACTATACATCTATGTCGTAGTACTAGCGGCTTCCTGGCACAAGAGCTAGTTTGGGAGCAGGAGACCGAAAACTATCGAAAATGGAATTTTTTGACACCCCCCATGACATTGGGGGCCCTGGCTACCCATCTCATCCTCTTTCAATCCTGATGAGACTTGCCACATACTTTTATATAACATATACATTTATCACAGTACTAGCGGCTTCCTGGCACAAGAGCTAGTTTCGGAGCAGTAGACCTAGAAGTGTCGAAAATAGCCAATTCTGTACAGGAAAATATGACCATAGAGCCGTTGGGGGCCTGGCTACCCTCCTCATCCTCTTTCAATCCTAATGAGACTTGCCACATACATTTATATATCATATACCTTTATTTCAGTATAAGCGGCTTCCTGGCACAAGAGCTAGTTTGGGAGCAAGAGACCGAGAAAGATCGAAAATAATTTTTTGCACCCCCCTCTGACATAGTGGGGGGGTCTGGCTACCCATCTCATCCTCTTTCAATCCTGATGAGACTTGCCACATACTTGTATATACTATACATCTATGTCGTAGTACTAGCGGCTTCCTGGCACAAGAGCTAGTTTGGGAGCAGGAAACCGAAAACTCTCGAAAATGGAATTTTTGACACCCCCATGACATTGGGGGCCCTGGCTACCCATCTCATCCTCTTTCAATCCTGATGAGACTTGCCACATACTTGTATATACTATACATCTATGTCGTAGTACTAGCGGCTTCCTGGCACAAGAGCTAGTTTGGGAGCAGGAGACCGAAAACTATCGAAAATGGAATTTTTTGACACCCCCCCATGACATTGGGGGCCCTGGCTACCCATCTCATCCTCTTTCAATCCTGATGAGACTTGCCAAATACTTGTATATACTATACATCTATGTCGTAGTACTAGCGGCTTCCTGGCACAAGAGCTAGTTTGGGAGCAGGAAACCGAAAACTCTCGAAAATGGAATTTTTGACACCCCCATGACATTGGGGGCCCTGGCTACCCATCTCATCCTCTTTCAATCCTGATGAGACTTGCCACATACTTGTATATACTATACATCTATGTCGTAGTACTAGCGGCTTCCTGGCACAAGAGCTAGTTTGGGAGCAGGAGACCGAAAACTATCGAAAATGGAATTTTTTGACACCCCCCCATGACATTGGGGGCCCTGGCTACCCATCTCATCCTCTTTCAATCCTGATGAGACTTGCCACATACTTTTATATAACATATAAATTTATCACAGTACTAGCGGCTTCCTGGCACAAGAGCTAGTTTCGGAGCAGTAGACCTAGAAGTGTCGAAAATAGCCAATTCTGTACAGGAAAATATGACCCTAGAGCCGTTGGGGGGCCTGGCTACCCTCCTCATCCTCTTTCAATCCTAATGAGACTTGCCACATACATTTATATATCACATACCTTTATTGCAGTATAAGCGGCTTCCTGGCACAAGAGCTAGTTTGGGAGCAAGAGACCGAGAAAGATCGAAAATAATTTTTTTGCACCCCCCTCTGACATAGTGGGGGGGTCTGGCTACCCATCTCATCCTCTTTCAATCCTGATGAGACTTGCCACATACTTGTATATACTATACATCTATGTCGTAGTACTAGCGGCTTCCTGGCACAAGAGCTAGTTTGGGAGCAGGAGACCGAAAACTATCGAAAATGGAATTTTTTGACACCCCCCATGACATTGGGGGCCCTGGCTACCCATCTCATCCTCTTTCAATCCTGATGAGACTTGCCACATACTTTTATATAACATATACATTTATCACAGTACTAGCGGCTTCCTGGCACAAGAGCTAGTTTCGGAGCAGCAGACCTAGAAGTGTCGAAAATAGCCAATTCTGTACAGGAAAATATGACCCCAGAGCCGTTGGGGGCCTGGCTACCCTCCTCATCCTCTTTCAATCCTAATGAGACTTGCCACATACATTTATATATCACATACCTTTATTGCAGTATAAGCGGCTTCCTGGCACAAGAGCTAGTTTGGGAGCAAGAGACCGAGAAAGATCGAAAATATTTTTTTGCACCCCCTCTGACATAGTGGGGGGTCTGGCTACCCATCTCATCCTCTTTCAATCCTGATGAGACTTGCCACATACTTGTATATACTATACATCTATGTCGTAGTACTAGCGGCTTCCTGGCACAAGAGCTAGTTTGGGAGCAGGAAACCGAAAACTCTCGAAAATGGAATTTTTGACACCCCCCATGACATTGGGGGCCCTGGCTACCCATCTCATCCTCTTTCAATCCTGATGAGACTTGCCACATACTTGTATATACTATACATCTATGTCGTAGTACTAGCGGCTTTCTGGCACAAGAGCTAGTTTGGGAGCAGGAGACCGAAAACTATCGAAAATGGAATTTTTTGACACCCCCATGACATTGGGGGCCCTGGCTACCCATCTCATCCTCTTTCAATCCTGATGAGACTTGCCACATACTTTTATATAACATATACATTTATCACAGTACTAGCGGCTTCCTGGCACAAGAGCTAGTTTTGGAGCAGTAGACCTAGAAGTGTCGAAAATAGCCAATTCTGTACAGGAAAATATGACCCTAGAGCCGTTGGGGGGCCTGGCTACCCTCCTCATCCTCTTTCAATCCTAATGAGACTTGCCACATACATTTATATATCATATACCTTTATTGCAGTATAAGCGGCTTCCTGGCACAAGAGCTAGTTTGGGAGCAAGAGACCGAGAAAGATCGAAAATAATTTTTTTTGCACCCCCCTCTGACATAGTGGGGGGTCTGGCTACCCATCTCATCCTCTTTCAATCCTGTTCAGACTTGCCACATACTTGTATATACTATACATCTATGTCGTAGTACTAGCGGCTTCCTGGCACAAGAGCTAGTTTGGGAGCAGGAAACCGAAAACTCTCGAAAATGGAATTTTTGACACCCCCATGACATTGGGGGCCCTGGCTACCCATCTCATCCTCTTTCAATCCTGATGAGACTTGCCACATATTTGTATATACTATACATCTATGTCGTAGTACTAGCGGCTTCCTGGCACAAGAGCTAGTTTGGGAGCAGGAGACCGAAAACTATCGAAAATGGAATTTTTTGACACCCCCCCATGACATTGGGGGCCCTGGCTACCCATCTCATCCTCTTTCAGTCCTGATGAGACTTGCCACATACTTTTATATAACATATACATTTATCACAGTACTAGCGGCTTCCTGGCACAAGAGCTAGTTTCGGAGCAGTAGACCTAGAAGTGTCGAAAATAGCCAATTCTGTACAGGAAAATATGACCCTAGAGCCGTTTGGGGGCCTGGCTACCCTCCTCATCCTCTTTCAATCCTAATGAGACTTGCCACATACATTCATATATCACATACATTTATTGCAGTATAAGCGGCTTCCTGGCACAAGAGCTAGTTTGGGAGCAAGAGACCGAGAAAGATCGAAAATAATTTTTTGCACCCCCCTCTGACATAGTGGGGGGTCTGGCTACCCATCTCATCCTCTTTCAATCCTGATGAGACTTGCCACATACTTGTATATACTATACATCTATGTCGTAGTACTAGCGGCTTCCTGGCACAAGAGCTAGTTTGGGAGCAGGAAACCGAAAACTCTCGAAAATGGAATTTTTGACACCCCCCATGACATTGGGGGCCCTGGCTACCCATCTCATCCTCTTTCAATCCTGATGAGACTTGCCACATACTTGTATATACTATACATCTATGTCGTAGTACTAGCGGCTTCCTGGCACAAGAGCTAGTTTGGGAGCAGGAAACCGAAAACTCTCGAAAATGGAATTTTTGACACCCCCAATGACATTGGGGGCCCTGGCTACCCATCTCATCCTCTTTCAATCCTGATGAGACTTGCCACATACTTGTATATACTATACATCTATGTCGTAGTACTAGCGGCTTCCTGGCACAAGAGCTAGTTTGGGAGCAGGAGACCGAAAACTATCGAAAATGGAATTTTTTGACACCCCCATGACATTGGGGGCCCTGGCTACCCATCTCATCCTCTTTCAATCCTGATGAGACTTGCCACATACTTTTATATAACATATACATTTATCACAGTACTAGCGGCTTCCTGGCACAAGAGCTAGTTTTGGAGCAGTAGACCTAGAAGTGTCGAAAATAGCCAATTCTGTACAGGAAAATATGACCCTAGAGCCGTTGGGGGGCCTGGCTACCCTCCTCATCCTCTTTCAATCCTAATGAGACTTGCCACATACATTTATATATCATATACCTTTATTGCAGTATAAGCTGCTTCCTGGCACAAGAGCTAGTTTGGGAGCAAGAGACCGAGAAAGATCGAAAATAATTTTTTTGCACCCCCCTCTGACATAGTGGGGGGTCTGGCTACCCATCTCATCCTCTTTCAATCCTGTTCAGACTTGCCACATACTTGTATATACTATACATCTATGTCGTAGTACTAGCGGCTTCCTGGCACAAGAGCTAGTTTGGGAGCAGGAAACCGAAAACTCTCGAAAATGGAATTTTTGACACCCCCCATGACATTGGGGGCCCTGGCTACCCATCTCATCCTCTTTCAATCCTGATGAGACTTGCCACATACTTGTATATACTATACATCTATGTCGTAGTACTAGCGGCTTTCTGGCACAAGAGCTAGTTTGGGAGCAGGAGACCGAAAACTATCGAAAATGGAATTTTTTGACACCCCCCATGACATTGGGGGCCCTGGCTACCCATCTCATCCTCTTTCAGTCCTGATGAGACTTGCCACATACTTTTATATAACATATACATTTATCACAGTACTAGCGGCTTCCTGGCACAAGAGCTAGTTTCGGAGCAGTAGACCTAGAAGTGTCGAAAATAGCCAATTCTGTACAGGAAAATATGACCCTAGAGCCGTTTGGGGGCCTGGCTACCCTCCTCATCCTCTTTCAATCCTAATGAGACTTGCCACATACATTCATATATCACATACATTTATTGCAGTATAAGCGGCTTCCTGGCACAAGAGCTAGTTTGGGAGCAAGAGACCGAGAAAGATCGAAAATAATTTTTTTGCACCCCCCTCTGACATAGTGGGGGGTCTGGCTACCCATCTCATCCTCTTTCAATCCTGATGAGACTTGCCACATACTTGTATATACTATACATCTATGTCGTAGTACTAGCGGCTTCCTGACACAAGAGCTAGTTTGGGAGCAGGAAACCGAAAACTCTCGAAAATGGAATTTTTGACACCCCCATGACATTGGGGGCCCTGGCTACCCATCTCATCCTCTTTCAATCCTGATGAGACTTGCCACATACTTGTATATACTATACATCTATGTCGTAGTACTAGCGGCTTCCTGGCACAAGAGCTAGTTTGGGAGCAGGAGACCGAAAACTATCGAAAATGGAATTTTTTGACACCCCCCATGACATTGGGGGCCCTTGTTACCCATCTCATCCTCTTTCAATCCTGATGAGACTTGCCACATACTTTTATATAACATATAAATTTATCACAATACTAGCGGCTTCCTGGCACAAGAGCTAGTTTCGGAGCAGTAGACCTAGAAGTGTCGAAAATAGCCAATTCTGTACAGGAAAATATGAGCCTAGAGCCGTTGGGGGGCCTGCCTACCCTCCTCATCCTCTGTCAATCCTAATGAGACTTGCCACATACATTTATATATCATATACCTTTATTGCAGTATAAGCGGCTTCCTGGCACAAGAGCTAGTTTGGGAGCAAGAGACCGAGAAAGATCGAAAATAATTTTTTTGCACCCCCCTCTGACATAGTGGGGGGTCTGGCTACCCATCTCATCCTCTTTCAATCCTGTTCAGACTTGCCACATACTTGTATATACTATACATCTATGTCGTAGTACTAGCGGCTTCCTGGCACAAGAGCTAGTTTGGGAGCAGGAAACCGAAAACTCTCGAAAATGGAAATTTTGACACCCCCCATGACATTGGGGGCCCTGGCTACCCATCTCATCGTCTTTCAATCCTGATGAGACTTGCCACATACTTGTATATACTATACATCTATGTCGTAGTACTAGCGGCTTCCTGGCACAAGAGCTAGTTTGGGAGCAGGAGACCGAAAACTATCGAAAATGGAATTTTTTGACACCCCCCATGACATTGGGGGCCCTGGCTACCCATCTCATCCTCTTTCAGTCCTGATGAGACTTGCCACATACTTTTATATAACATATACATTTATCACAGTACTAGCGGCTTCCTGGCACAAGAGCTAGTTTCGGAGCAGTAGACCTAGAAGTGTCGAAAATAGCCAATTCTGTACAGGAAAATATGACCCTAGAGCCGTTTGGGGGCCTGGCTACCCTCCTCATCCTCTTTCAATCCTAATGAGACTTGCCACATACATTCATATATCACATACATTTATTGCAGTATAAGCGGCTTCCTGGCACAAGAGCTAGTTTGGGAGCAAGAGACCGAGAAAGATCGAAAATAATTTTTTTTGCACCCCCCTCTGACATAGTGGGGGGTCTGGCTACCCATCTCATCCTCTTTCAATCCTGATGAGACTTGCCACATACTTGTATATACTATACATCTATGTCGTAGTACTAGCGGCTTCCTGGCACAATAGCTAGTTTGGGAGCAGGAAACCGAAAACTCTCGAAAATGGAATTTTTGACACCCCCATGACATTGGGGGCCCTGGCTACCCATCTCATCCTCTTTCAATCCTGATGAGACTTGCCACATACTTGTATATACTATACATCTATGTCGTAGTACTAGCGGCTTCCTGGCACAAGAGCTAGTTTGGGAGCAGGAGACCGAAAACTATCGAAAATGGAATTTTTTGACACCCCCCATGACATTGGGGGCCCTTGCTACCCATCTCATCCTCTTTCAATCCTGATGAGACTTGCCACATACTTTTATATAACATATAAATTTATCACAGTACTAGCGGCTTCCTGGCATAAGAGCTAGTTTCGGAGCAGTAGACCTAGAAGTGTCGAAAATAGCCAATTCTGTACAGGAAAATATGAGCCTAGAGCCGTTGGGGGGCCTGCCTACCCTCCTCATCCTCTGTCAATCCTAATGAGACTTGCCACATACATTTATATATCATATACCTTTATTGCAGTATAAGCGGCTTCCTGGCACAAGAGCTAGTTTGGGAGCAAGAGACCGAGAAAGATCGAAAATAATTTTTTTGCACCCCCCTCTGACATAGTGGGGGGTCTGGCTACCCATCTCATCCTCTTTCAATCCTGATGAGACTTGCCACATACTTGTATATACTATACATCTATGTCGTAGTACTAGCGGCTTCCTGGCACAAGAGCTAGTTTGGGAGCAGGAAACCGAAAACTCGAAAATGGAATTTTTGACACCCCCATGACATTGGGGGCCCTGGCTACCCATCTCATCCTCTTTCAATCCTGATGAGACTTGCCACATACTTTTATATACTATACATCTATGTCGTAGTACTAGCGGCTTCCTGGCACAAGAGCTAGTTTGGGAGCAGGAGACCGAAAACTATCGAAAATGGAATTTTTTGACACCCCCCATGACATTTGGGGCCCTGGCTACCCATCTCATCCTCTTTCAATCCTGATGAGACTTGCCACATACTTTTATATAACATATACATTTATCACAGTACTAGCGGCTTCCTGGCACAAGAGCTAGTTTCGGAGCAGTAGACCTAGAAGTGTCGAAAATAGCCAATTCTGTACAGGAAAATATGACCCTAGAGCCGTTGGGGGGCCTGGCTACCCTCCTCATCCTCTTTCAATCCTAATGAGACTTGCCACATACATTTGTATATCATATACCTTTATTGCAGTATAAGCGGCTTCCTGGCACAAGAGCTAGTTTGGGAGCAAGAGACCGAGAAAGATCGAAAATAATTTTTTTGCACCCCCCTCTGACATAGTGGGGGGTCTGGCTACCCATCTCATCCTCTTTCAATCCTGATGAGACTTGCCACATACTTGTATATACTATACATCTATGTCGTAGTACTAGCGGCTACCTGGCACAAGAGCTAGTTTGGGAGCAGGAAACCGAAAACTCTCGAAAATGGAATTTTTGACACCCCCATGACATTGGGGGCCCTGGCTACCCATCTCATCCTCTTTCAATCCTGATGAGACTTGCCACATACTTGTATATACTATACATCTATGTCGTAGTACTAGCGGCTTCCTGGCACAAGAGCTAGTTTGGGAGCAGGAGACCGAAAACTATCGAAAATGGAATTTTTTGGACACCCCCCATGACATTGGGGGCCCTGGCTACCCATCTCATCCTCTTTCAATCCTGATGAGACTTGCCACATACTTTAATATAACATATACATTTATCACAGTACTAGCGGCTTCTTGGCACAAGAGCTAGTTTCGGAGCAGTAGACCTAGAAGTGTCGAAAATAGCCAATTCTGTACAGGAAAATATGACCCTAGAGCCGTTGGGGGGCCTGGCTACCCTTCTCATTCTCTTTCAATCCTAATGAGACTTGCCACATACATTCATGTATCAAATACCTTTATTGCAGTATAAGCGGCTTCCTGGCACAAGAGCTAGTTTGGGAGCAAGAGACCGAGAAATATCGAAAAAAAAATTTTTGCGACCCCCTCTGACATAGTGGGGGGTCTGGCTACCCATCTCATCCTCTTTCAATCCTGATGAGACTTGCCACATACTTGTATATACTATACATCTATGTCGTAGTACTAGCGGCTTCCTGGCACAAGAGCTAGTTTGGGAGCAGGAAACCGAAAACTCTCGAAAATGGAATTTTTGACACCCCCCATGACATTGGGGGCCCTGGCTACCCATCTCATCCTCTTTCAATCCTGATGAGACTTGCCACATACTTGTATATACTATACATCTATGTCGTAGTACTAGCGGCTTTCTGGCACAAGAGCTAGTTTGGGAGCAGGAAACCGAAAACTCTCGAAAATGGATTTTTTGACACCCCCCATGATATTGGGGGACCTGTCTACCCATCTCACCCTCTTTCAATCCTGATGAGACTTGCCACATATTTGTATATACTATACATCTATGTCGTAGTACTAGCGGCTTCCTGTCACAAGAGCTAGTTTGGGAGCAGGAGACCGAAAACTATCGAAAATGGATTTTTTGACACCCCCCATGACATTGGGGGCCCTGGCTACCCATCTCATCCTCTTTCAATCCTGATGAGACTTGCCACATACTTGTATATACTATACATCTATGTCGTAGTACTAGCGGCTTCCTGGCACAAGAGCTAGTTTGGGAGCAGGAAACCGAAAACTCTCGAAAATGGAATTTTTGACACCCCCCATGACATTGGGGGCCCTGGCTACCCATCTCATCCTCTTTCAATCCTGATGAGACTTGCCACATACTTGTATATACTACACATCTATGTCGTAGTACTAGCGGCTTCCTGGCACAAGAGCTAGTTTGGGAGCAGGAAACCGAAAACTCTCGAAAATGGAATTTTTGACACCCCCCATGACATTGGGGGCCCTGGCTACCCATCTCATCCTCTTTCAATCCTGATGAGACTTGCCACATACTTGTATATACTACACATCTATGTCGTAGTACTAGCGGCTTCCTGGCACAAGAGCTAGTTTGGGAGCAGGAAACCGAAAACTCTCGAAAATGGAATTTTTGACACCCCCCATGACATTGGGGGCCCTGGCTACCCATCTCATCCTCTTTCAATCCTGATGAGACTTGCCACATATTTGTATATACTATACATCTATGTCGTAGTACTAGCGGCTTCCTGGCACAAGAGCTAGTTTGGGAGCAGGAAACCGAAAACTCTCGAAAATGGAATTTTTGACACCCCACATGACATTGGGGGCCCTGGCTACCCATCTCATCCTCTTTCAATCCTGATGAGAGTTGCCACATACTTTTATATAACATATACATTTATCACAGTACTAGCGGCTTTCTGGCACAAGAGCTAGATTCGGAGCAGTAGACCCAGAAGTGTCGAAAATAGCCAATTCTGTACAGGAAAATATGACCCTTGAGCCGTTGGGGGGCCTGGCTACCCTCCTCATCCTCTTTCAATCCTAATGAGACTTGCCACATACATTCATATATCATATACATTTATTGCAGTATAAGCGGCTTCCTGGCACAAGAGCTAGTTTGGGAGCAAGATACCGAGAAAGATCGAAAATAATTTTTTGCACCCCCCTTTGACATAGTGGGGGGTCTGGCTACCCATCTCATCCTCTTTCAATCCTGATGAGACTTGCCACATACTTGTATATACTATACATCTATGTCGTAGTACTAGCGGCTTCCTGGCACAAGAGCTAGTTTGGGAGCAGGAAACCGAAAACTCTCGAAAATGGAATTTTTGACACCCTCCATGACATTGGGGGCCCTGGCTACCCATCTCATCCTCTTTCAATTCTGGTGAGACTTGCCACATACTTGTATATACTATACATCTATGTCGTAGTACTAGCGGCTTCCTGGCACAAGAGCTAGTTTGGGAGCAGGAAACCGAAAACTCTCGAAAATGGAATTTTTGACACCCCCCATGACATTGGGGGCCCTGGCTACCCATCTCATCCTCTTTCAATCCTGATGAGACTTGCCACATACTTGTATATACTATACATCTATGTCGTAGTACTAGCGGCTTCCTGGCACAAGAGCTAGTTTAGGAGCAGGAGACCGAAAACTATCGAAAATGGAATTTTTTGACACCCCACATGACATTGGGGGCCCTGGCTACCCATCTCATCCTCTTTCAATCCTAATGAGACTTGCCACATACTTGTATATACTATACATCTATGTCGTAGTACTAGCGGCTTCCTGGCACAAGAGCTAGTTTGGGAGCAGGAAACCGAAAACTCTCGAAAATGGAATTTTTGACACCCCCCATGACATTGGGGGCCCTGGCTACCCATCTCATCCTCTTTCAATCCTGATGAGACTTGCCACATATTTGTATATACTATACATCTATGTCGTAGTACTAGCGGCTTCCTGGCACAAGAGCTAGTTTGGGAGCAGGAAACCGAAAACTCTCGAAAATGGAATTTTTGACACCCCACATGACATTGGGGGCCCTGGCTACCCATCTCATCCTCTTTCAATCCTGATGAGAGTTGCCACATACTTGTATATACTATACATCTATGTCGTAGTACTAGCGGCTTCCTGGCACAAGAGCTAGTTTGGGAGCAGGAGACCGAAAACTATCGAAAATGGAATTTTTTGACACCCCCCCCATGACATTGGGGGCCCTGGCTACCCATCTCATCCTCTTTCAATCCTGATGAGACTTGCCACATACTTTTATATAACATATACATTTATCACAGTACTAGCGGCTTCCTGGCACAAGAGCTAGTTTCGGAGCAGTAGACCCAGAAGTGTCGAAAATAGCCAATTCTGTACAGGAAAATATGACCCTAGAGCCGTTGGGGGGCCTGGCTACCCATCCTCTTTCAATCCTAATGAGACTTGCCACATACATTCATATATTATATACCTTTATTGCAGTATAAGCGGCTTCCTGGCACAAGAGCTAGTTTGGGAGCAAGAGACCGAGAAAGATCGAAAATAATTTTTTGCACCCCCCTGTGACATAGTGGGGGATCTGGCTACCCATCTCATCCTCTTTCAATCCTGATGAGACTTGCCACATACTTGTATATACTATACTTCTATGTCGTAGTACTAGCGGCTTCCTGGCACAAGAGCTAGTTTGGGAGTAGGAGACCGAAAACTATCGAAAATGGAATTTTTTGACACCCCCCATGACATTGGGGGCCCTGGCTACCCATCTCATCCTCTTTCAATCCTGATGAGACTTGCCACATACTTGTATATACTATACATCTATGTCGTAGTACTAGCGGCTTCCTGGCACAAGAGCTAGTTTGGGAGCAGGAAACCGAAAACTCTCGAAAATGGAATTTTTGACACCCCCCATGACATTGGGGGCCCTGGCTACCCATCTCATCCTCTTTCAATCCTGATGAGACTTGCCACATATTTGTATATACTATACATCTATGTCGTAGTACTAGCGGCTTCCTGGCACAAGAGCTAGTTTGGGAGCAGGAAACCGAAAACTCTCGAAAATGGAATTTTTGACACCCCACATGACATTGGGGGCCCTGGCTACCCATCTCATCCTCTTTCAATCCTGATGAGAGTTGCCACATACTTGTATATACTATACATCTATGTCGTAGTACTAGCGGCTTCCTGGCACAAGAGCTAGTTTGGGAGCAGGAAACCAAAAACTCTCGAAAATGGAATTTTTGACACCCCCATGACATTGGGAGCCCAAGCTACCCATCTCATCCTCCTTCAATCCTGATGAGACTTGCCACATACTTGTATATAACATATACATTTATCACAGTACTAGCTGCTTCCTGGCACAAGAGCTAGTTTCGGAGCAGTAGACCTAGAAGTGTCGAAAATAGCCAATTCTGTACAGGAAAATATGACCCTAGAGGCGTTGGGGGCCTGGCTTCCCTCCTCATCCTCTTTCAATCCTAATGAGACTTGACACATACATTCATATATCATATACCTTTATTGCAGTATAAGCGGCTTTCTGGCACAAGAGCTAGTTTGGGAGCAAGATACCGAGAAATATCGAAAATATTTTTTTTGCACCCCCCTCTGATATAGTGGGGGGTCTGGCTACCCATCTCATCCTCTTTCAAGCCTGATGAGACTTGCCACATACTTGTATATACTATACATCTATGTCGTAGTACTAGCGCCTTCCTGGCACAAGAGCTAGTTTGGGAGCAGGAAACCGAAAACTCTCGAAAAATGGAATTTTTGACACCCCCCATGACATTGGGGGCCCTGGCTACCCATCTCATCCTCTTTCAATCCTGATGAGACTTGCCACATACTTGTATATACTATACATCTATGTCGTAGTACTAGCTGCTTCCTGGCACAAGAGCTAGTTTGGGAGCAGGAGACCGAAAACTATCGAAAATGGAATTTTTTGACACCCCCCATGACATTGGGGGCCCTGGCTACCCATCCCATCCTCTTTCAATCCTGATGAGACTTGCCACATACTCGTATATACTATACATCTATGTCGTAGTACTAGCGGCTTCCTGGCACAAGAGCTAGTTTGGGAGCAAGAAACCGAAAACTCTCGAAAATGGAATTTTTGACACCCCCCATGACATTGGGGGCCCTGGCTTCCCATCTCATCCTCTTTCAATCCTGATGAGACTTGCCACATACTTGTATATACTATACATCTATGTCGTAGTACTAGCGGTTTCCTGGCACAAGAGCTAGTTTGGGAGCAGGAGACGGAAAACTATCGAAAATGGAATTTTTTGACACCCCCATGACATTGGGGGCCCTGGTTACCCATCTCATCCTCTTTCAATCCTGATGAGACTTGCCACATACTTGTATATACTATACATCTATGTCGTAGTACTAGCGGCTTCCTGGCACAAGAGCTAGTTTGGGAGCAGGAGACCGAAAACTATCGAAAATGGAATTTTTTGACACCCTCATGACATTGGGGGCCCTGGCTACCCATCTCATCCTCTTTCAATCCTGATGAGACTTGCCACATACTTGTATATACTATACATCTATGTCGTAGTACTAGCGGCTTCCTGGCACAAGAGCTAGTTTGGGAGCAGGAGACGGAAAACTATCGAAAATGGAATTTTTTGACACCCCATGACATTGGGGGCCCTGGCTACCCATCTCATCCTCTTTCAATCCTGATGAGACTTGCCACATACTTGTATATACTATACATCTATGTCGTAGTACTAGCGGCTTCCTGGCACAAGAGCTAGTTTGGGAGCAGGAGACCGAAAACTATCGAAAATGGAATTTTTTGACACCCCCATGACATTGGGGGCCCTGGAAACCCATCTCATCCTCTTTCAATCCTGATGATACTTGCCATATACTTGTATATACTATACATCTATGTCGTAGTACTAGCGGCTTCCTGGCACAAGAGCTAGTTTGGGAGCAAGAGACCGAAAACTATCGAAAATGGAATTTTTTGACACCCCCATGACATTTGGGGCCCTGGCTACCCATCTCATCCTCTTTCAATCCTGATGAGACTTGCCACATACTTGTATATACTATACATCTATGTCGTAGTACTAGCGGCTTCCTGGCACAAGAGCTAGTTTGGGAGCAGGAAACCAAAAACTCTCGAAAATGGAATTTTTGACACCCCCATGACATTGGGAGCCCGGGCTACCCATCTCATCCTCTTTCAATCCTAATGAGACTTGCCACATACTTGTATATAACATATACATTTATCACAGTACTAGCGGCTTCCTGGCACAAGAGCTAGTTTCGGATCAGTAGACCTAGAAGTGTCGAAAATAGCCAATTCTGTACAGGAAAATATGACCCTAGAGCCGTTGGGGGGCCTGGCTACCCTCCTCATCCTCTTTCAATCCTAATGAGACTTGACACATACATTCATATATCATATACCTTTATTGCAGTATAAGCGGCTTTCTGGCACAAGTGCTAGTTTGGGAGCAAGATACCGAGAGATATCGAAAATATTTTTTTGCACCCCCCTCTGACATAGTGGGGTGTCTGGCTACCCATCTCATCCTCTTTCAATCCTGATGACACTTGCCACATACTTGTATATACTATACATCTATGTCGTAGTACTAGCGGCTTCCTGGCACAAGAGCTAGTTTGGGAGCAGGAAACCGAAAACTCTCGAAAATGGAATTTTTGACACCCCCATGACATTGGGGGCCCTGGCTACCCACCTCATCCTCTTTCAATCCTGATGAGACTTGCCACATACTTGTATATACTATACATCTATGTCGTAGTACTAGCTGCTTCCTGGCACATTAGCTAGTTTGGGAGCAGGAGACCGAAAACTATCGAAAATGGATTTTTTTGACACCCCCAGGACATTGGGGGCCCTGGCTACCCATCTCATCCTCTTTCAATCCTAATGAGACTTGCCACATACTTGTATATACTATACATCTATGTCGTAGTACTAGCGGCTTCCTGTCACAAGAGCTAGTTTGGGAACAGGAAACCGAAAACTCTCGAAAATGGAATTTTTGACACCCCCCATGACATTGGGGGCCCTGGCTACCCATCTCATCCTCTTTCAATCCTGATGAGACTTGCCACATACTTGTATATACTATACATCTATGTCGTAGTACTAGCGGCTTCCTGGCACAAGAGCTAGTTTGGGAGCAGGAAACCGAAAACTCTCGAAAATAGAATTTTTGACACCCCCATGACATTGGGGGCCCTGGCTACCCATCTCATCCTCTTTCAATCCTGATGAGACTTGCCACATACTTGTATATACTATACATCTATGTCGTAGTACTAGCGGCTTCCTGGCACAAGAGCTAGTTTGGGAGCAGGAGACCGAAAACTATCGAAAATGGAATTTTTTGACACCCCCCATGACATTGGGGGCCCTGGCTACCCATCTCATCCTCTTTCAATCCTGATGAGACTTGCCACATACTTTTATATAACATATACATTTATCACAGTACTAGCGGCTTCCTGGCACAAGAGCTAGTTTCGGAGCAGTAGACCTAGAAGTGTCGAAAATAGCCAATTCTGTACAGGAAAATATGACCATAGAGCCGTTGGGGGGCCTGGCTACCCTCCTCATCCTCTTTCAATCCTAATGAGACTTGCCACATACATTTATATATCATATACCTTTATTTCAGTATAAGCGGCTTCCTGGCACAAGAGCTAGTTTGGGAGCAAGAGACCGAGAAAGATCGAAAATAATTTTTTGCACCCCCCTCTGACATAGTGGGGGGGTCTGGCTACCCATCTCATCCTCTTTCAATCCTGATGAGACTTGCCACATACTTGTATATACTATACATCTATGTCGTAGTACTAGCGGCTTCCTGGCACAAGAGCTAGTTTGGGAGCAGGAAACCGAAAACTCTCGAAAATGGAATTTTTGACACCCCCATGACATTGGGGGCCCTGGCTACCCATCTCATCCTCTTTCAATCCTGATGAGACTTGCCACATACTTGTATATACTATACATCTATGTCGTAGTACTAGCGGCTTCCTGGCACAAGAGCTAGTTTGGGAGCAGGAGACCGAAAACTATCGAAAATGGAATTTTTTGACACCCCCCCATGACATTGGGGGCCCTGGCTACCCATCTCATCCTCTTTCAATCCTGATGAGACTTGCCAAATACTTGTATATACTATACATCTATGTCGTAGTACTAGCGGCTTCCTGGCACAAGAGCTAGTTTGGGAGCAGGAAACCGAAAACTCTCGAAAATGGAATTTTTGACACCCCCATGACATTGGGGGCCCTGGCTACCCATCTCATCCTCTTTCAATCCTGATGAGACTTGCCACATACTTGTATATACTATACATCTATGTCGTAGTACTAGCGGCTTCCTGGCACAAGAGCTAGTTTGGGAGCAGGAGACCGAAAACTATCGAAAATGGAATTTTTTGACACCCCCCCCCATGACATTGGGGGCCCTGGCTACCCATCTCATCCTCTTTCAATCCTGATGAGACTTGCCACATACTTTTATATAACATATACATTTATCACAGTACTAGCGGCTTCCTGGCACAAGAGCTAGTTTCGGAGCAGTAGACCTAGAAGTGTCGAAAATAGCCAATTCTGTACAGGAAAATATGACCCTAGAGCCGTTGGGGGGCCTGGCTACCCTCCTCATCCTCTTTCAATCCTAATGAGACTTGCCACATACATTTATATATCACATACCTTTATTGCAGTATAAGCGGCTTCCTGGCACAAGAGCTAGTTTGGGAGCAAGAGACCGAGAAAGATCGAAAATAATTTTTTTGCACCCCCCTCTGACATAGTGGGGGGGTCTGGCTACCCATCTCATCCTCTTTCAATCCTGATGAGACTTGCCACATACTTGTATATACTATACATCTATGTCGTAGTACTAGCGGCTTCCTGGCACAAGAGCTAGTTTGGGAGCAGGAGACCGAAAACTATCGAAAATGGAATTTTTTGACACCCCCCATGACATTGGGGGCCCTGGCTACCCATCTCATCCTCTTTCAATCCTGATGAGACTTGCCACATACTTTTATATAACATATACATTTATCACAGTACTAGCGGCTTCCTGGCACAAGAGCTAGTTTCGGAGCAGCAGACCTAGAAGTGTCGAAAATAGCCAATTCTGTACAGGAAAATATGACCCCAGAGCCGTTGGGGGCCTGGCTACCCTCCTCATCCTCTTTCAATCCTAATGAGACTTGCCACATACATTTATATATCACATACCTTTATTGCAGTATAAGCGGCTTCCTGGCACAAGAGCTAGTTTGGGAGCAAGAGACCGAGAAAGATCGAAAATATTTTTTTTTGCACCCCCTCTGACATAGTGGGGGGTCTGGCTACCCATCTCATCCTCTTTCAATCCTGATGAGACTTGCCACATACTTGTATATACTATACATCTATGTCGTAGTACTAGCGGCTTCCTGGCACAAGAGCTAGTTTGGGAGCAGGAAACCGAAAACTCTCGAAAATGGAATTTTTGACACCCCCAATGACATTGGGGGCCCTGGCTACCCATCTCATCCTCTTTCAATCCTGATGAGACTTGCCACATACTTGTATATACTATACATCTATGTCGTAGTACTAGCGGCTTCCTGGCACAAGAGCTAGTTTGGGAGCAGGAGACCGAAAACTATCGAAAATGGAATTTTTTGACACCCCCATGACATTGGGGGCCCTGGCTACCCATCTCATCCTCTTTCAATCCTGATGAGACTTGCCACATACTTTTATATAACATATACATTTATCACAGTACTAGCGGCTTCCTGGCACAAGAGCTAGTTTTGGAGCAGTAGACCTAGAAGTGTCGAAAATAGCCAATTCTGTACAGGAAAATATGACCCTAGAGCCGTTGGGGGGCCTGGCTACCCTCCTCATCCTCTTTCAATCCTAATGAGACTTGCCACATACATTTATATATCATATACCTTTATTGCAGTATAAGCTGCTTCCTGGCACAAGAGCTAGTTTGGGAGCAAGAGACCGAGAAAGATCGAAAATATTTTTTTTGCACCCCCCTCTGACATAGTGGGGGGTCTGGCTACCCATCTCATCCTCTTTCAATCCTGTTCAGACTTGCCACATACTTGTATATACTATACATCTATGTCGTAGTACTAGCGGCTTCCTGGCACAAGAGCTAGTTTGGGAGCAGGAAACCGAAAACTCTCGAAAATGGAATTTTTGACACCCCCCATGACATTGGGGGCCCTGGCTACCCATCTCATCCTCTTTCAATCCTGATGAGACTTGCCACATACTTGTATATACTATACATCTATGTCGTAGTACTAGCGGCTTTCTGGCACAAGAGCTAGTTTGGGAGCAGGAGACCGAAAACTATCGAAAATGGAATTTTTTGACACCCCCCATGACATTGGGGGCCCTGGCTACCCATCTCATCCTCTTTCAGTCCTGATGAGACTTGCCACATACTTTTATATAACATATACATTTATCACAGTACTAGCGGCTTCCTGGCACAAGAGCTAGTTTCGGAGCAGTAGACCTAGAAGTGTCGGAAATAGCCAATTCTGTACAGGAAAATATGACCCTAGAGCCGTTTGGGGGCCTGGCTACCCTCCTCATCCTCTTTCAATCCTAATGAGACTTGCCACATACATTCATATATCACATACATTTATTGCAGTATAAGCGGCTTCCTGGCACAAGAGCTAGTTTGGGAGCAAGAGACCGAGAAAGATCGAAAATAATTTTTTGCACCCCCCTCTGACATAGTGGGGGGTCTGGCTACCCATCTCATCCTCTTTCAATCCTGATGAGACTTGCCACATACTTGTATATACTATACATCTATGTCGTAGTACTAGCGGCTTCCTGACACAAGAGCTAGTTTGGGAGCAGGAAACCGAAAACTCTCGAAAATGGAATTTTTGACACCCCCATGACATTGGGGGCCCTGGCTACCCATCTCATCCTCTTTCAATCCTGATGAGACTTGCCACATACTTGTATATACTATACATCTATGTCGTAGTACTAGCGGCTTCCTGGCACAAGAGCTAGTTTGGGAGCAGGAGACCGAAAACTATCGAAAATGGAATTTTTTGACACCCCCCATGACATTGGGGGCCCTTGTTACCCATCTCATCCTCTTTCAATCCTGATGAGACTTGCCACATACTTTTATATAACATATAAATTTATCACAATACTAGCGGCTTCCTGGCACAAGAGCTAGTTTCGGAGCAGTAGACCTAGAAGTGTCGAAAATAGCCAATTCTGTACAGGAAAATATGAGCCTAGAGCCGTTGGGGGGCCTGCCTACCCTCCTCATCCTCTGTCAATCCTAATGAGACTTGCCACATACATTTATATATCATATACCTTTATTGCAGTATAAGCGGCTTCCTGGCACAAGAGCTAGTTTGGGAGCAAGAGACCGAGAAAGATCGAAAATAATTTTTTTGCACCCCCCTCTGACTTAGTGGGGGGTCTGGCTACCCATCTCATCCTCTTTCAATCCTGTTCAGACTTGCCACATACTTGTATATACTATACATCTATGTCGTAGTACTAGCGGCTTCCTGGCACAAGAGCTAGTTTGGGAGCAGGAAACCGAAAACTCTCGAAAATGGAAATTTTGACACCCCCCATGACATTGGGGGCCCTGGCTACCCATCTCATCGTCTTTCAATCCTGATGAGACTTGCCACATACTTGTATATACTATACATCTATGTCGTAGTACTAGCGGCTTCCTGGCACAAGAGCTAGTTTGGGAGCAGGAGACCGAAAACTATCGAAAATGGAATTTTTTGACACCCCCCATGACATTGGGGGCCCTGGCTACCCATCTCATCCTCTTTCAGTCCTGATGAGACTTGCCACATACTTTTATATAACATATACATTTATCACAGTACTAGCGGCTTCCTGGCACAAGAGCTAGTTTCGGAGCAGTAGACCTAGAAGTGTCGAAAATAGCCAATTCTGTACAGGAAAATATGACCCTAGAGCCGTTTGGGGGCCTGGCTACCCTCCTCATCCTCTTTCAATCCTAATGAGACTTGCCACATACATTCATATATCACATACATTTATTGCAGTATAAGCGGCTTCCTGGCACAAGAGCTAGTTTGGGAGCAAGAGACCGAGAAAGATCGAAAATAATTTTTTTTGCACCCCCCTCTGACATAGTGGGGGGTCTGGCTACCCATCTCATCCTCTTTCAATCCTGATGAGACTTGCCACATACTTGTATATACTATACATCTATGTCGTAGTACTAGCGGCTTCCTGGCACAATAGCTAGTTTGGGAGCAGGAAACCGAAAACTCTCGAAAATGGAATTTTTGACACCCCCATGACATTGGGGGCCCTGGCTACCCATCTCATCCTCTTTCAATCCTGATGAGACTTGCCACATACTTGTATATACTATACATCTATGTCGTAGTACTAGCGGCTTCCTGGCACAAGAGCTAGTTTGGGAGCAGGAGACCGAAAACTATCGAAAATGGAATTTTTTGACACCCCCCATGACATTGGGGGCCCTTGCTACCCATCTCATCCTCTTTCAATCCTGATGAGACTTGCCACATACTTTTATATAACATATAAATTTATCACAGTACTAGCGGCTTCCTGGCATAAGAGCTAGTTTCGGAGCAGTAGACCTAGAAGTGTCGAAAATAGCCAATTCTGTACAGGAAAATATGAGCCTAGAGCCGTTGGGGGGCCTGCCTACCCTCCTCATCCTCTGTCAATCCTAATGAGACTTGCCACATACATTTATATATCATATACCTTTATTGCAGTATAAGCGGCTTCCTGGCACAAGAGCTAGTTTGGGAGCAAGAGACCGAGAAAGATCGAAAATAATTTTTTTGCACCCCCCTCTGACATAGTGGGGGGTCTGGCTACCCATCTCATCCTCTTTCAATCCTGATGAGACTTGCCACATACTTGTATATACTATACATCTATGTCGTAGTACTAGCGGCTTCCTGGCACAAGAGCTAGTTTGGGAGCAGGAAACCGAAAACTCGAAAATGGAATTTTTGACAACCCCATGACATTGGGGGCCCTGGCTACCCATCTCATCCTCTTTCAATCCTGATGAGACTTGCCACATACTTGTATATACTATACATCTATGTCGTAGTACTAGCGGCTTCCTGGCACAAGAGCTAGTTTGGGAGCAGGAGACCGAAAACTATCGAAAATGGAATTTTTTGACACCCCCCATGACATTTGGGGCCCTGGCTACCCATCTCATCCTCTTTCAATCCTGATGAGACTTGCCACATACTTTTATATAACATATACATTTATCACAGTACTAGCGGCTTCCTGGCACAAGAGCTAGTTTCGGAGCAGTAGACCTAGAAGTGTCGAAAATAGCCAATTCTGTACAGGAAAATATGACCCTAGAGCCGTTGGGGGGCCTGGCTACCCTCCTCATCCTCTTTCAATCCTAATGAGACTTGCCACATACATTTGTAGATCATATACCTTTATTGCAGTATAAGCGGCTTCCTGGCACAAGAGCTAGTTTGGGAGCAAGAGACCGAGAAAGATCGAAAATAATTTTTTTGCACCCCCCTCTGACATAGTGGGGGGTCTGGCTACCCATCTCATCCTCTTTCAATCCTGATGAGACTTGCCACATACTTGTATATACTATACATCTATGTCGTAGTACTAGCGGCTACCTGGCACAAGAGCTAGTTTGGGAGCAGGAAACCGAAAACTCTCGAAAATGGAATTTTTGACACCCCCATGACATTGGGGGCCCTGGCTACCCATCTCATCCTCTTTCAATCCTGATGAGACTTGCCACATACTTGTATATACTATACATCTATGTCGTAGTACTAGCGGCTTCCTGGCACAAGAGCTAGTTTGGGAGCAGGAGACCGAAAACTATCGAAAATGGAATTTTTTGGACACCCCCCATGACATTGGGGGCCCTGGCTACCCATCTCATCCTCTTTCAATCCTGATGAGACTTGCCACATACTTTAATATAACATATACATTTATCACAGTACTAGCGGCTTCTTGGCACAAGAGCTAGTTTCGGAGCAGTAGACCTAGAAGTGTCGAAAATAGCCAATTCTGTACAGGAAAATATGACCCTAGAGCCGTTGGGGGGCCTGGCTACCCTCCTCATTCTCTTTCAATCCTAATGAGACTTGCCACATACATTCATGTATCAAATACCTTTATTGCAGTATAAGCGGCTTCCTGGCACAAGAGCTAGTTTGGGAGCAAGAGACCGAGAAATATCGAAAAAAAAATTTTTGCGACCCCCTCTGACATAGTGGGGGGTCTGGCTACCCATCTCATCCTCTTTCAATCCTGATGAGACTTGCCACATACTTGTATATACTATACATCTATGTCGTAGTACTAGCGGCTTCCTGGCACAAGAGCTAGTTTGGGAGCAGGAAACCGAAAACTCTCGAAAATGGAATTTTTGACACCCCCCATGACATTGGGGGCCCTGGCTACCCATCTCATCCTCTTTCAATCCTGATGAGACTTGCCACATACTTGTATATACTATACATCTATGTCGTAGTACTAGCGGCTTTCTGGCACAAGAGCTAGTTTGGGAGCAGGAAACCGAAAACTCTCGAAAATGGATTTTTTGACACCCCCCATGATATTGGGGGACCTGTCTACCCATCTCACCCTCTTTCAATCCTGATGAGACTTGCCACATATTTGTATATACTATACATCTATGTCGTAGTACTAGCGGCTTCCTGTCACAAGAGCTAGTTTGGGAGCAGGAGACCGAAAACTATCGAAAATGGATTTTTTGACACCCCCCATGACATTGGGGGCCCTGGCTACCCATCTCATCCTCTTTCAATCCTGATGAGACTTGCCACATACTTGTATATACTATACATCTATGTCGTAGTACTAGCGGCTTCCTGGCACAAGAGCTAGTTTGGGAGCAGGAAACCGAAAACTCTCGAAAATGGAATTTTTGACACCCCCCATGACATTGGGGGCCCTGGCTACCCATCTCATCCTCTTTCAATCCTGATGAGACTTGCCACATACTTGTATATACTACACATCTATGTCGTAGTACTAGCGGCTTCCTGGCACAAGAGCTAGTTTGGGAGCAGGAAACCGAAAACTCTCGAAAATGGAATTTTTGACACCCCCCATGACATTGGGGGCCCTGGCTACCCATCTCATCCTCTTTCAATCCTGATGAGACTTGCCACATACTTGTATATACTACACATCTATGTCGTAGTACTAGCGGCTTCCTGGCACAAGAGCTAGTTTGGGAGCAGGAAACCGAAAACTCTCGAAAATGGAATTTTTGACACCCCCCATGACATTGGGGGCCCTGGCTACCCATCTCATCCTCTTTCAATCCTGATGAGACTTGCCACA
This sequence comes from Rugalucina vietnamica, assembly GCA_964017185.1. NCBI lineage: Eukaryota > Metazoa > Mollusca > Bivalvia > Lucinida > Lucinidae > Rugalucina > Rugalucina vietnamica. The sequence continues at coordinate 8,514,581 of OZ024871.1, read as the reverse complement.
TATTTGTATATACTATACATCTATGTCGTAGTACTAGCGGCTTCCTGGCACAAGAGCTAGGTTGGGAGCAGGAAACCGAAAACTCTCGAAAATGGAATTTTTGACACCCCACATGACATTGGGGGCCCTGGCTACCCATCTCATCCTCTTTCAATCCTGATGAGAGTTGCCACATACTTTTATATAACATATACATTTATCACAGTACTAGCGGCTTTCTGGCACAAGAGCTAGATTCGGAGCAGTAGACCCAGAAGTGTCGAAAATAGCCAATTCTGTACAGGAAAATATGACCCTTGAGCCGTTGGGGGGCCTGGCTACCCTCCTCATCCTCTTTCAATCCTAATGAGACTTGCCACATACATTCATATATCATATACATTTATTGCAGTATAAGCGGCTTCCTGGCACAAGAGCTAGTTTGGGAGCAAGATACCGAGAAAGATCGAAAATAATTTTTTGCACCCCCCTTTGACATAGTGGGGGGTCTGGCTACCCATCTCATCCTCTTTCAATCCTGATGAGACTTGCCACATACTTGTATATACTATACATCTATGTCGTAGTACTAGCGGCTTCCTGGCACAAGAGCTAGTTTGGGAGCAGGAAACCGAAAACTCTCGAAAATGGAATTTTTGACACCCTCCATGACATTGGGGGCCCTGGCTACCCATCTCATCCTCTTTCAATCCTGGTGAGACTTGCCACATACTTGTATATACTATACATCTATGTCGTAGTACTAGCGGCTTCCTGGCACAAGAGCTAGTTTGGGAGCAGGAAACCGAAAACTCTCGAAAATGGAATTTTTGACACCCCCCATGACATTGGGGGCCCTGGCTACCCATCTCATCCTCTTTCAATCCTGATGAGACTTGCCACATACTTGTATATACTATACATCTATGTCGTAGTACTAGCGGCTTCCTGGCACAAGAGCTAGTTTAGGAGCAGGAGACCGAAAACTATCGAAAATGGAATTTTTTGACACCCGACATGACATTGGGGGCCCTGGCTACCCATCTCATCCTCTTTCAATCCTGATGAGACTTGCCACATACTTGTATATACTATACATCTATGTCGTAGTACTAGCGGCTTCCTGGCACAAGAGCTAGTTTGGGAGCAGGAAACCGAAAACTCTCGAAAATGGAATTTTTGACACCCCCCATGACATTGGGGGCCCTGGCTACCCATCTCATCCTCTTTCAATCCTGATGAGACTTGCCACATATTTGTATATACTATACATCTATGTCGTAGTACTAGCGGCTTCCTGGCACAAGAGCTAGTTTGGGAGCAGGAAACCGAAAACTCTCGAAAATGGAATTTTTGACACCCCACATGACATTGGGGGCCCTGGCTACCCATCTCATCCTCTTTCAATCCTGATGAGAGTTGCCACATACTTGTATATACTATACATCTATGTCGTAGTACTAGCGGCTTCCTGGCACAAGAGCTAGTTTGGGAGCAGGAGACCGAAAACTATCGAAAATGGAATTTTTTGACACCCCCCCCCATGACATTGGGGGCCCTGGCTACCCATCTCATCCTCTTTCAATCCTGATGAGACTTGCCACATACTTTTATATAACATATACATTTATCACAGTACTAGCGGCTTCCTGGCACAAGAGCTAGTTTCGGAGCAGTAGACCCAGAAGTGTCGAAAATAGCCAATTCTGTACAGGAAAATATGACCCTAGAGCCGTTGGGGGGCCTGGCTACCCATCCTCTTTCAATCCTAATGAGACTTGCCACATACATTCATATATTATATACCTTTATTGCAGTATAAGCGGCTTCCTGGCACAAGAGCTAGTTTGGGAGCAAGAGACCGAGAAAGATCGAAAATAATTTTTTGCACCCCCCTGTGACATAGTGGGGGATCTGGCTACCCATCTCATCCTCTTTCAATCCTGATGAGACTTGCCACATACTTGTATATACTATACATCTATGTCGTAGTACTAGCGGCTTCCTGGCACAAGAGCTAGTTTGGGAGTAGGAGACCGAAAACTATCGAAAATGGAATTTTTTGACACCCCCCATGACATTGGGGGCCCTGGCTACCCATCTCATCCTCTTTCAATCCTGATGAGACTTGCCACATACTTGTATATACTATACATCTATGTCGTAGTACTAGCGGCTTCCTGGCACAAGAGCTAGTTTGGGAGCAGGAAACCGAAAACTCTCGAAAATGGAATTTTTGACACCCCCCATGACATTGGGGGCCCTGGCTACCCATCTCATCCTCTTTCAATCCTGATGAGACTTGCCACATATTTGTATATACTATACATCTATGTCGTAGTACTAGCGGCTTCCTGGCACAAGAGCTAGTTTGGGAGCAGGAAACCGAAAACTCTCGAAAATGGAATTTTTGACACCCCCCATGACATTGGGGGCCCTGGCTACCCATCTCATCCTCTTTCAATCCTGATGAGAGTTGCCACATACTTGTATATACTATACATCTATGTCGTAGTACTAGCGGCTTCCTGGCACAAGAGCTAGTTTGGGAGCAGGAAACCAAAAACTCTCGAAAATGGAATTTTTGACACCCCCATGACATTGGGAGCCCAAGCTACCCATCTCATCCTCCTTCAATCCTGATGAGACTTGCCACATACTTGTATATAACATATACATTTATCACAGTACTAGCTGCTTCCTGGCACAAGAGCTAGTTTCGGAGCAGTAGACCTAGAAGTGTCGAAAATAGCCAATTCTGTACAGGAAAATATGACCCTAGAGGCGTTGGGGGCCTGGCTTCCCTCCTCATCCTCTTTCAATCCTAATGAGACTTGACACATACATTCATATATCATATACCTTTATTGCAGTATAAGCGGCTTTCTGGCACAAGAGCTAGTTTGGGAGCAAGATACCGAGAAATATCGAAAATATTTTTTTTGCACCCCCCTCTGATATAGTGGGGGGTCTGGCTACCCATCTCATCCACTTTCAATCCTGATGAGACTTGCCACATACTTGTATATACTATACATCTATGTCGTAGTACTAGCGCCTTCCTGGCACAAGAGCTAGTTTGGGAGCAGGAAACCGAAAACTCTCGAAAAATGGAATTTTTGACACCCCCCATGACATTGGGGGCCCTGGCTACCCATCTCATCCTCTTTCAATCCTGATGAGACTTGCCACATACTTGTATATACTATACATCTATGTCGTAGTACTAGCTGCTTCCTGGCACAAGAGCTAGTTTGGGAGCAGGAGACCGAAAACTATCGAAAATGGAATTTTTTGACACCCCCCATGACATTGGGGGCCCTGGCTACCCATCCCATCCTCTTTCAATCCTGATGAGACTTGCCACATACTCGTATATACTATACATCTATGTCGTAGTACTAGCGGCTTCCTGGCACAAGAGCTAGTTTGGGAGCAAGAAACCGAAAACTCTCGAAAATGGAATTTTTGACACCCCCCATGACATTGGGGGCCCTGGCTTCCCATCTCATCCTCTTTCAATCCTGATGAGACTTGCCACATACTTGTATATACTATACATCTATGTCGTAGTACTAGCGGTTTCCTGGCACAAGAGCTAGTTTGGGAGCAGGAGACGGAAAACTATCGAAAATGGAATTTTTTGACACCCCCATGACATTGGGGGCCCTGGTTACCCATCTCATCCTCTTTCAATCCTGATGAGACTTGCCACATACTTGTATATACTATACATCTATGTCGTAGTACTAGCGGCTTCCTGGCACAAGAGCTAGTTTGGGAGCAGGAGACCGAAAACTATCGAAAATGGAATTTTTTGACACCCTCATGACATTGGGGGCCCTGGCTACCCATCTCATCCTCTTTCAATCCTGATGAGACTTGCCACATACTTGTATATACTATACATCTATGTCGTAGTACTAGCGGCTTCCTGGCACAAGAGCTAGTTTGGGAGCAGGAGACGGAAAACTATCGAAAATGGAATTTTTTGACACCCCATGACATTGGGGGCCCTGGCTACCCATCTCATCCTCTTTCAATCCTGATGAGACTTGCCACATACTTGTATGTACTATACATCTATGTCGTAGTACTAGCGGCTTCCTGGCACAAGAGCTAGTTTGGGAGCAGGAGACCGAAAACTATCGAAAATGGAATTTTTTGACACCCCCATGACATTGGGGGCCCTGGAAACCCATCTCATCCTCTTTCAATCCTGATGATACTTGCCATATACTTGTATATACTATACATCTATGTCGTAGTACTAGCGGCTTCCTGGCACAAGAGCTAGTTTGGGAGCAAGAGACCGAAAACTATCGAAAATGGAATTTTTTGACACCCCCCATGACATTTGGGGCCCTGGCTACCCATCTCATCCTCTTTCAATCCTGATGAGACTTGCCACATACTTGTATATACTATACATCTATGTCGTAGTACTAGCGGCTTCCTGGCACAAGAGCTAGTTTGGGAGCAGGAAACCAAAAACTCTCGAAAATGGAATTTTTGACACCCCCATGACATTGGGAGCCCGGGCTACCCATCTCATCCTCTTTCAATCCTAATGAGACTTGCCACATACTTGTATATAACATATACATTTATCACAGTACTAGCGGCTTCCTGGCACAAGAGCTAGTTTCGGATCAGTAGACCTAGAAGTGTCGAAAATAGCCAATTCTGTACAGGAAAATATGACCCTAGAGCCGTTGGGGGGCCTGGCTACCCTCCTCATCCTCTTTCAATCCTAATGAGACTTGACACATACATTCATATATCATATACCTTTATTGCAGTATAAGCGGCTTTCTGGCACAAGTGCTAGTTTGGGAGCAAGATACCGAGAGATATCGAAAATATTTTTTTGCACCCCCCTCTGACATAGTGGGGTGTCTGGCTACCCATCTCATCCTCTTTCAATCCTGATGACACTTGCCACATACTTGTATATACTATACATCTATGTCGTAGTACTAGCGGCTTCCTGGCACAAGAGCTAGTTTGGGAGCAGGAAACCGAAAACTCTCGAAAATGGAATTTTTGACACCCCCATGACATTGGGGGCCCTGGCTACCCACCTCATCCTCTTTCAATCCTGATGAGACTTGCCACATACTTGTATATACTATACATCTATGTCGTAGTACTAGCGGCTTCCTGGCACAAGAGCTAGTTTGGGAGCAGGAGACCGAAAACTCTCGAAAATGGAATTTTTTGACACCCTCATGACATTGGGGGCCCTGGCTACCCATCTCATCCTCTTTCAATCCTGATGAGACTTGCCACATACTTGTATATACTATACATCTATGTCGTAGTACTAGCGGCTTCCTGGCACAAGAGCTAGTTTGGGAGCAGGAAACCGAAAACTATCGAAAATGAAATTTTTTGACACCCCCCATGACATTTGGGGTCCTGGCTACCCATCTCATCCTCTTTCAATCCTGATGAGACTTGCTACATACTTGTATATACTATACATCTATGTCGTAGTACTAGCGGCTTCCTGGCACAAGAGCTAGTTTGGGAGCAGGAAACCGAAAACTCTCGAAAATGGAATTTTTGACACCCCCATGACATTGGGGGCCCTGGCTACCCATCTCATCCTCTTTCAATCCTGATGAGACTTGCCACATACTTGTATATACTATACATCTATGTCGTAGTACTAGCTGCTTCCTGGCACAAGAGCTAGTTTGGGAGCAGGAGACCGAAAACTCTCGAAAATGGAATTTTTTGACACCCCCATGACATTGGGGGCCCTGGCTACCCATCTCATCCTCTTTCAACCCTGATGAGACTTGCCACATACTTGTATATACTATACATCTATGTCGTAGTACTAGCGGCTTCCTGGCACAAGAGCTAGTTTGGAAGCAGGAGACGGAAAACTATCGAAAATGGAATTTTTTGACACCCGCCATGACATTTGGAGCCCTGGCTACCCATCTGATCCTCTTTCAATCCTGATGAGACTTGCCACATACTTGTATATACTATACATCTATGTCGTAGTACTAGCGGCTTCCTGGCACAAGAGCTAGTTTGGGAGCAGGAGACCGACAACTCTCGAAAATGGATTTTTTGTCACCCCCCATGACATTGGGGTCCCTGGCTACCCATCTCATCCTCTTTCAATCCTGATGAGACTTGCCACATACTTGTATATACTATGCATCTATGTCGTAGTACTATCGGCTTCCTGGCACAAGAGCTAGTTTGGGAGCAGTAGACCAAAAACTATCGAAAATGGAATTTTTTGACACCCCCCATGACATTTGGGGCCCTGGCTACCCATCTCATCCTCTTTCAATCCTGATGAGACTTGCCACATATTTGTATATACTATACATCTATGTCGTAGTACTAGCGGCTTCCTGGCACAAGAGCTAGTTTGGGAGCAGGAAACCGAAAACTCTCGAAAATGGAATTTTTGACACCCCACATGACATTGGGGGCCCTGGCTACCCATCTCATCCTCTTTCAATCCTGATGAGAGTTGCCACATACTTGTATATACTATACATCTATGTCGTAGTACTAGCGGCTTCCTGGCACAAGAGCTAGTTTGGGAGCAGGAGACCGAAAACTATCGAAAATGGAATTTTTTGACACCCCCCCCATGACATTGGGGGCCCTGGCTACCCATCTCATCCTCTTTCAATCCTGATGAGACTTGCCACATACTTTTATATAACATATACATTTATCACAGTACTAGCGGCTTCCTGGCACAAGAGCTAGTTTCGGAGCAGTAGACCCAGAAGTGTCGAAAATAGCCAATTCTGTACAGGAAAATATGACCCTAGAGCCGTTGGGGGGCCTGGCTACCCTCCTCATCCTCTTTCAATCCTAATGAGACTTGCCACATACATTAATATATTATATACCTTTATTGCAGTATAAGCGGCTTCCTGGCACAAGAGCTAGTTTGGGAGCAAGAGACCGAGAAAGATCGAAAATAATTTTTTGCACCCCCCTGTGACATAGTGGGGGGTCTGGCTACCCATCTCATCCTCTTTCAATCCTGATGAGACTTGCCACATACTTGTATATACTATACATCTATGTCGTAGTACTAGCGGCTTCCTGGCACAAGAGCTAGTTTGGGAGTAGGAGACCGAAAACTATCGAAAATGGAATTTTTTGACACCCCCCATGACATTGGGGGCCCTGGCTACCCATCTCATCCTCTTTCAATCCTGGTGAGACTTGCCACATACTTGTATATACTATACATCTATGTCGTAGTACTAGCGGCTTCCTGGCACAAGAGCTAGTTTGGGAGCAGGAAACCGAAAACTCTCGAAAATGGAATTTTTGACACCCCCCATGACATTGGGGGCCCTGGCTACCCATCTCATCCTCTTTCAATCCTGATGAGACTTGCCACATATTTGTATATACTATACATCTATGTCGTAGTACTAGCGGCTTCCTGGCACAAGAGCTAGTTTGGGAGCAGGAAACCGAAAACTCTCGAAAATGGAATTTTTGACACCCCACATGACATTGGGGGCCCTGGCTACCCATCTCATCCTCTTTCAATCCTGATGAGAGTTGCCACATACTTGTATATACTATACATCTATGTAGTAGTACTAGCGGCTTCCTGGCACAAGAGCTAGTTTAGGAGCAGGAAACCAAAAACTCTCGAAAATGGAATTTTTGACACCCCCATGACATTGGGAGCCCAAGCTACCCATCTCATTCTCCTTCAATCCTGATGAGACTTGCCACATACTTGTATATAACATATACATTTATCACAGTACTAGCTGCTTCCTGGCACAAGAGCTAGTTTCGGAGCAGTAGACCTAGAAGTGTCGAAAATAGCCAATTCTGTACAGGAAAATATGACCCTAGAGGCGTTGGGGGCCTGGCTTCCCTCCTCATCCTCTTTCAATCCTAATGAGACTTGACACATACATTCATTTATCATATACCTTTATTGCAGTATAAGCGGCTTTCTGGCACATAAGCTAGTTTGGGAGCAAGATACCGAGAAATATCGAAAATATTTTTTTTGCACCCCCCTCTGACATAGTGGGGGGTCTGGCTACCCATCTCATCCTCTTTCAATCCTGATGAGACTTGCCACATACTTGTATATACTATACATCTATGTCGTAGTACTAGCGCCTTCCTGGCACAAGAGCTAGTTTGGGAGCAGGAAACCGAAAACTCTCGAAAAATGGAATTTTTGACACCCCCCATGACATTGGGGGCCCTGGCTACCCATCTCATTCTCTTTCAATCCTGATGAGACTTGCCACATACTTGTATATACTATACATCTATGTCGTAGTACTAGCTGCTTCCTGGCACAAGAGCTAGTTTGGGAGCAGGAGACCGAAAACTATCGAAAATGGAATTTTTTGACACCCCCCATGACATTGGGGGCCCTGGCTACCCATCTCATCCTCTTTCAATCCTGATGAGACTTGCCACATACTCGTATATACTATACATCTATGTCGTAGTACTAGCGGCTTCCTGGCACAAGAGCTAGTTTGGGAGCAAGAAACCGAAAACTCTCGAAAATGGAATTTTTGACACCCCCCATGACATTGGGGGCCCTGGCTTCCCATCTCATCCTCTTTCAATCCTGATGAGACTTGCCACATACTTGTATATACTATACATCTATGTCGTAGTACTAGCGGTTTCCTGGCACAAGAGCTAGTTTGGGAGCAGGAGACGGAAAACTATCGAAAATGGAATTTTTTGACACCCCCATGACATTGGGGGCCCTGGTTACCCATCTCATCCTCTTTCAATCCTGATGAGACTTGCCACATACTTGTATATACTATACATCTATGTCGTAGTACTAGCGGCTTCCTGGCACAAGAGCTAGTTTGGGAGCAGGAGACCGAAAACTATCGAAAATGGAATTTTTTGACACCCCCATGACATTGGGGGCCCTGGCTACCCATCTCATCCTCTTTCAATCCTGATGAGACTTGCCACATACTTGTATATACTATACATCTATGTCGTAGTACTAGCGGCTTCCTGGCACAAGAGCTAGTTTGGGAGCAGGAGACGGAAAACTATCGAAAATGGAATTTTTTGACACCCCATGACATTGGGGGCCCTGGCTACCCATCTCATCCTCTTTCAATCCTGATGAGACTTGCCACATACTTGTATATACTATACATCTATGTCGTAGTACTAGCGGCTTCCTGGCACAAGAGCTAGTTTGGGAGCAGGAGACCGAAAACTATCGAAAATGGAATTTTTTGACACCCCCATGACATTGGGGGCCCTGGAAACCCATCTCATCCTCTTTCAATCCTGATGATACTTGCCATATACTTGTATATACTATACATCTATGTCGTAGTACTAGCGGCTTCCTGGCACAAGAGCTAGTTTGGGAGCAAGAGACCGAAAACTATCGAAAATGGAATTTTTTGACACCCCCCATGACATTTGGGGCCCTGGCTACCCATCTCATCCTCTTTCAATCCTGATGAGACTTGCCACATACTTGTATATACTATACATCTATGTCGTAGTACTAGCGGCTTCCTGGCACAAGAGCTAGTTTGGGAGCAGGAAACCAAAAACTCTCGAAAATGGAATTTTTGACACCCCCATGACATTGGGAGCCCGGGCTACCCATCTCATCCTCTTTCAATCCTAATGAGACTTGCCACATACTTGTATATAACATATACATTTATCACAGTACTAGCGGCTTCCTGGCACAAGAGCTAGTTTCGGATCAGTAGACCTAGAAGTGTCGAAAATAGCCAATTCTGTACAGGAAAATATGACCCTAGAGCCGTTGGGGGGCCTGGCTACCCTCCTCATCCTCTTTCAATCCTAATGAGACTTGACACATACATTCATATATCATATACCTTTATTGCAGTATAAGCGGCTTTCTGGCACAAGAGCTAGTTTGGGAGCAAGATACCGAGAGATATCGAAAATATTTTTTGCACCCCCCTCTGACATAGTGGGGTGTCTGGCTACCCATCTCATCCTCTTTCAATCCTGATGACACTTGCCACATACTTGTATATACTATACATCTATGTCGTAGTACTAGCGGCTTCCTGGCACAAGAGCTAGTTTGGGAGCAGGAAACCGAAAACTCTCGAAAATGGAATTTTTGACACCCCCCATGACATTGGGGGCCCTGGCTACCCACCTCATCCTCTTTCAATCCTGATGAGACTTGCCACATACTTGTATATACTATACATCTATGTCGTAGTACTAGCTGCTTCCTGGCACAAGAGCTAGTTTGGGAGCAGGAGACCGAAAACTATCGAAAATGGATTTTTTTGACACCCCCAGGACATTGGGGGCCCTGGCTACCCATCTCATCCTCTTTCAATCCTAATGAGACTTGCCACATACTTGTATATACTATACATCTATGTCGTAGTACTAGCGGCTTCCTGGCACAAGAGCTAGTTTGGGAACAGGAAACCGAAAACTCTCGAAAATGGAATTTTTGACACCCCCATGACATTGGGGGCCCTGGCTACCCATCTCATCCTCTTTCAATCCTGATGAGACTTGCCACATACTTATATATACTATACATCTATGTCGTAGTACTAGCGGCTTCCTGGCACAAGAGCTAGTTTGGGAGCAGGAGACGGAAAACTATCGAAAACGGAATTTTTTGACACCCCCATGACATTGTGGGCCCTGGCTTCCCATCTCATCCTCTTTCAATCCTGATGAGACTTGCCACATACTTGTATATACTATACATCTATGTCGTAGTACTAGCGGCTTCCTGGCACAAGAGCTAGTTTGGGAGCAGGAGACCGAAAACTCTCGAAAATGGAATTTTTTGACACCCTCATGACATTGGGGGCCCTGGCTACCCATCTCATCCTCTTTCAATCCTGATGAGACTTGCCACATACTTGTATATACTATACATCTATGTCGTAGTACTAGCGGCTTCCTGGCACAAGAGCTAGTTTGGGAGCAGGAGACCGAAAACTATCGAAAATGGAATTTTTTGACACCCCCCATGACATTTGGGGTCCTGGCTACCCATCTCATCCTCTTTCAATCCTGATGAGACTTGCTACATACTTGTATATACTATACATCTATGTCGTAGTACTAGCGGCTTCCTGGCACAAGAGCTAGTTTGGGAGCAGGAAACCGAAAACTCTCGAAAATGGAATTTTTGACACCCCCATGACATTGGGGGCCCTGGCTACCCATCTCATCCTCTTTCAATCCTGATGAGACTTGCCACATACTTGTATATACTATACATCTATGTCGTAGTACTAGCTGCTTCCTGGCACAAGAGCTAGTTTGGGAGCAGGAGACCGAAAACTCTCGAAAATGGAATTTTTTGACACCCCCATGACATTGGGGGCCCTGGCTACCCATCTCATCCTCTTTCAATCCTGATGAGACTTGCCACATACTTGTATATACTATACATCTATGTCGTAGTACTAGCGGCTTCCTGGCACAAGAGCTAGTTTGGGAGCAGGAGACGGAAAGCTATCGAAAATGGAATTTTTGACACCCGCCATGACATTTGGAGCCCTGGCTACCCATCTGATCCTCTTTCAATCCTGATGAGACTTGCCACATACTTGTATATACTATACATCTATGTCGTAGTACTAGCGGCTTCCTGGCACAAGAGCTAGTTTGGGAGCAGGAGACCGACAACTCTCGAAAATGGATTTTTTGTCACCCCCCATGACATTGGGGTCCCTGGCTACCCATCTCATCCTCTTTCAATCCTGATGAGACTTGCCACATACTTGTATATACTATGCATCTATGTCGTAGTACTATCGGCTTCCTGGCACAAGAGCTAGTTTGGGAGCAGTAGACCAAAAACTATCGAAAATGGAATTTTTTGACACCCCCCATGACATTTGGGGCCCTGGCTACCCATCTCATCCTCTTTCAATCCTGATGAGACTTGACACAAAACTTCATAGGACATATATCTATATTCAAGCATAAGCGGCTGGCTGGCACAAGAGCTGGTTTGGGAGCAGGAGACCGAGGAATATAAAAAACCGCATTTTAGACACCCACTCTGGCTTTTGGCGCCCTGACTACCCTTCGGATCCTCTTTCAATCCTGATGACCTTCATAGAACATTTATCTATATCGCAGTATAAGCGGCTTGCTGGCACAAGAGCTGGATTCGGAACAGAATCTCGAGAAATATGGAAAGAAGCATTTTTGACCCCCCCCCCCCCTCTGACTTTTGGCGCCCTGACTACTGTACCACAAACCTTCATACAACATGTATCTATATTGCAGTATAAGCTGCTTGCCTAAACAAGAGCTAGTACGGGAACAGGAGTTGTTTTGACATGAACCACTTTTACTGGGCAGGTCCAGATGAAATTTTCATCCAACTTTTTTTTTCTTCTGCTAGATGAAATTTTCACCGGATGAAATTTTCATCCAACTTGACACCGGTTTAGCCCCAAAATTGAATCGGCCTAACAAGCATGCGATAATGTTTCGAAGTGGTGACAATATGTGCTCAGATTTTTAAACAGGATTCGAATCCGACTGGTAGGAAATTAAAGGCCGTTGTCAGCATTTATTTGGCGCATATAATATTTTGGATAAAGTATGTGACTGAAATCAGATTCGCATAGTGAGAGAAGCTGAGGGTATGCACGTTACACTGTCTTCGGAGTTTCGTACTAGGTTTGAAAGAAGCCGGCCTGTGCAGCCACAGAAGGAGGCTGGAAGCTTTAAATTTCGAATGAAAAAATGTATTGTACTCTCCGTGGAGCGAAAACAGAGGCGCTGATAAGCTGTGCAGTATCTGTATAGGTTTTTGACTAATGCGGCTCGTCTGATGTATTCTATAGACCATTTTGAGGATCTGTCAAAACAGGAAATTATCAAACTAGAAATTGCTGAGTCTTTCGTCTATAAGACAGTTCTTAATACTGTTTAATCGACATTTAATGTGATATATAGCTCAATGATAATTGTTCGGTCTGTCTGACCTTGGTGAGGGATAAGCACTAGACACACGGTGCAGAAAAATTGTCTTGGATACGAGATTTTGCTAACATCGTGAATGACAAACCATTTACGTCAAATTCATGTAAATGAGTCGACACCGTTAGGGATATAGCTTTGTAAGGTCTCTTTGTATATATATATATCAGTACATCAAAGTAATTTTGATTGCTTCCCACTTTGGGTTTTGGGAGGGACTTTTGTTCTGATTGCACTAGTTCCTGCTCATTTCTTACTTTTACTTTTACTGTTATTTCACTCTGCATTATTTTTTTAGGCCAATTGTTTCGACATTTTAGGGAATGGGCTGTCGTTAGAAACAGTTTGTTATTGTAACTAGTCTACTTGTTACATGTTCTTCGGTTGATACCTTCCTGCAGATGTTGTGGAAATGGCACAACATCTGCAGTATTTTAGATTGGGATACATATTGATGATATACATTGAATGAGCAATAAAAATTGTCAATCTAAGGAAATTCATTTTTTCACCACATCAGTAAAATCTAGGGGGTAGGGTAGATTAAACTTGAATATTACATATCTTCAAATTTGCACTAGTCAGTCTTTCCTGATGTGCTAGTTTTAAAATTTTCGGTGGTATTATGAAATGGACATTAGGAAACAAAACAGCAGAAAAAAGGTTTAAATTGGCGATTTTCAAGTTGTTGGTTCGCTCTTATATGCACACTATACTACAAGTCTATAATGTGTGAAAATACGTAAAAAAAAGTTTGAATCTACATATATGGTTTTGGCACATTTCAAAATATTGCTTTTTTCCGACTTTTGAAGTATGGTGGTAGGGTTGGAAATCAACTTGTTAAATTTTGTCATGCACTTTAAGTTGCAATTATTTCTATGCTTTTTGCACAAAATAGTCTGCATTACGTAAATATTATGACTTTTGAAAGCATTCTAGGTGTATTTTTGTTCAAGACAGGTATGTTTCAAAGAAACAAAAATTAAATAAATTTTACTTAACTTAAAATATGGTGTTCAGAGGTCTCATTCAGATGCCTGTAGCTTGAAACAATGCACACTACCCTATACTTATTTTGTTTTCAAATGTCTTTTGTTGTTGTTTGGGATCAAAAAAAGAGTGGTGAGAAAAAAGTTTGAATACTTTTGCATTGGCAGCGAACATCCCTACATAAAAAATAAGTTTCTGGCCTTCATCTGTGACTGTACAGACCAGTTTGTGTCGGGCCTGGCCGGAAATCCCGAAGATCGGTTTTCTTGCGCCGCTGATCAATTTACACGAAGATTGATTCTAACACGACGTTACCGTCTTTCCCATTGAACCTAATGGAAACGCCACCGTTTGCAAATAAACAATAATTCACTGTAAACAAAATTACGCGCTCAAGGTGGTGTTTTGTGACAGTCAAAGTCTCATGTGCTCTAAACCATTTCGTAATATTTTCAATATAAATGTATATGTACATGTTTGTAGATTTTGTTTGTATTGTGTGTTTATATGTTACATGTATATTGCCTTTAACCCAGTACCTGGGTACAAGCGAGCAATAAAGTATATTCTATTCTATTATATTCAATTATATTCTGTCCGTTGAGAATGAGTCTACTGGGAAACATTTTGAATTATTACCCAACATACTAACATACTATATAAAGAGAAATAAAGAAATAAAACATTTCAGGCTGTTTTTTTTTTTTTTTTTTTTTTTTTTTTTTTTTTTTTAACAATTTCAATTAAAGCCAGTTGAAAGCAGTTTCAATGAACTGTTTCATGTCATGTGACGAACCGTTTCATGGGAAACAGTTTTTACTGTTTCCCAGTCAAGTGACATGATTTGCATGCTTTTATACTGCCTAACCATACCTGCAAATATTGTCAAACAAAAAGTAATCAAAAATCAAACAACAAACAAAAGTAGGCAATGATCAGGAAAAGGCACAATCAGAAAGATATTCCCACTCCAAAAACCGAAGTGGGAAAACTAAATTAACAATCAGGTACTTATGCAATGAAAACATATCGTAAGCCGAATGAGCAGCTATTTTCCCAATAGGTGGCCACTCAGTTACCTTAACATAATTATAAATATGAAAAAGTAGATAAGGTGTACACAGTACAAAAATTCAACGCCAAGACATTAAAAATAAGAAATACCATAGAAGTTTCGCCTTGGAACGGCCAGTATTCTAAAATTACTAGCGGGCTTAAACCAACAGCTCCTAACCTCGCCCTCAGCTTCTGCAGAGGTTCTATTATACACAAATATTTCTATTATACACAAATATAAACAAGAATTTTATATGAAAGTTATTAGAAAGTCACCGAATCTAAATGACGACCCCAGAAAAGATCTCCCGAGTAAGCAAGAATTTGTTGATGACAATGATTCAAATGATGCTGGTTTAAAACAACATAAGACAAACCGGAGAACAATGCATGGACACGACGAAATCTAAAGCTGCTTACTCTGAAACTTACGTTTGTAAAACCATAGATGATTGGATAAGCAAAGGGTATAAGTTGGCAAAGATCAGGAAAAGGCGCAATCAGAAATAGATTACCACTCCAAAAAAAAAACCGACGTGTGTAAAAAACTAAATTATCGAGTACTTATACCATGAAAACATATCGTAAGCCGAATGAGCAGCTATTTTCCCAATAGGTGGCCACTCAGTTACCCAAACTTAACTAAAAAACGCAAACACATAAAATGGCAATATAAAGAAAAATATGTTTGATTTTTACTTATAAAGTCATAGGCGGTTACGACCGTCTCTCTATGACGATACACATATGATGTAGGGAGTATTTGCCCTGCTAAGCTCAGTTTTTAGAGTATAAAATTAGGGTTTGGGGGTTAGGCGGTTGCCAACCTATCATAGCGTATTAAAGTCCTGAAAGGGTACAAGTAGGCAATGGTCAGGGAATGGCGCAATCAGAAAGAAATTCCCACTCCACAAACTGAGGGGTGGGAAACGAACAGCTATTCCCCAATAGGCGGCCACTCAGTTACCCGAACTTAATTAAAAATGCGAAAACATACATTAGGCTCAAACAACACAGCTGCGACTCTAAAACACAAAACAATTAGAACCAAAATAGAAGTATCGCCTTGGAACGATCAGTTATATAAATTACTGGGGGACTTAAACCGGTTTTACAGGCGCCTAACCTCGCCCTAATCTTTTGCAATGGTTCACAACATTCATTTAGTTGTTCGGTCCTCGTGGCGAATCTTTAACTAGTCAATGAATCATCAAGAGCAAACGAATAAATCACGATTACCACCCTGATGAATCAAAAACGAGGACTCAACAGATTCAGTAAGCTGCCCGACGATGGAGATCCCTGGGCGCCGAATAACTTACTGAAACCCGGAGTAAACGAAAAACACCAGTTGAACCCCGGTGGGCCAAGCAACAGACACGAAGCTCCGTCCCTAACCAACTACATGTTTAGATATTTATACTATAGATTATTTAATTTCTATAGATATTTAATATACATATTTAATAGTATAGATATTTAATTTCTTTCATTATCGTACTTTTTATGAATGCTAATAATAAACAGAATAATGCCTGACTTTGGTTTCAGTCAGCGAGACTGCTCCATGGAAACATAAGAGCCACATAAATCAAGTTCCATTCTGTTCTACATAATGCAGTGTTGGTTCAGCGGTATTGACACATGGACAGATAAATATGCCTATATATCATTTCATGGATGTTTGTAATCAGACACATTTTTCCCGAAAGATTAATTGTAAAGAATTTTGATAGATTTTTCTAAGGTCACTAAATTTCAATAACGTGATAGATTTGCTTCAACGTTGTAGAGCAATTCGCCAGACATACTATTTGATTCCTTAGAAACATACTATTACATACAATCATATCTATTTTCCACGGGTCATTAATCTGTTTTAGGTCATGACAAATTCGTTTCGACTTGCCATTATTCGCCTCACTTGATGTCAGTAATACAAAAAAGATACATATAGTTCCTCATCCGGTCTAATAAGCAGATCCTATCTCCCCCACATTTCAGCCATAATTTGTCTGAATGGTCTTATTCAGCAATGATGGGAAGAAAATCATTCTCAGAGACATGAAATTCTGATTCAGCAACTATAATAGATCCAGTGTACTTTAATACTTCGTATAACATTCTTGAGAAAAGATAAACACTAAAAGTTGGTTAATCTGGTTATGGTATTGTACTACATGTATACTGACGTCAATAAAAAACGCCTCATCGAAAATGTTGCATAACTTGGCCAAAAGATATACAATGCACGAAATTTGCATTTTCCTTATTTTCACATTCTCTCTCATGGTATAGCATAAACCGAATTTGATTAAGATGCGCACTTTTCTCAAAACTTGCGTCGGTGCACCATTTTTTGAAATGCTTCCTGACGTCATAATACAGACATGAAATTATTTTAGGGACTTTTCACAAGAAAAGAAACAGACGGAACGAAAAAATGTTACTGCTCGGTTTCTGGCGTTTGAAGCGACTCCATTGTCCGGGACCATCGTTCGCATCGACACAAGATTCCCTCTATCGATTATTTGTTACCCTAGCTCTTTCGCTTGCGCTTCTGTAGTAAAATCATTTTGACGTCGATGTCTCTTATGCTTACGAATTCTGATGATGAAACATTTCAGAAACGATGCCGTTATATTCGGATGTACACCTTGAGTTGATTTTCATAACGTAAACGCATTATTTCAAATGAATAGCCAAGAATGGAGCAATGGTATTCTGACGCTTATTTATCTAGACGTCAAATACACTTTATCCGTAAGAACGTTCGTTTTATGCTGAAAGGCAAGAGAAGTAACAATAGAAACTGTTCTTTGTCAAATAGCCATGCCAGGATAGCATTTGAAAACTTTTTGACCATTTTGACGGCGGTTGCCATTTAAGCATTGATCATTAGCTGCAGTGACGTCAATAATAATAGAGAACGAATTTTGGTTTTCAAAAAATGTGTTTCAACAACATATGGCCACGTATGGATATCCGACTCTATGGCTTTTGTGTTGGTATTGCAAAGGAGACTTTCAGTAATCGAAAGAAGCAATGCCTGATAGACCGGTTCATGAACAGAATAGGGCTTTTGTGAGGGGTGTATGTTTTCAACAGCATGCCATGTTTCAAGCAGATGTCTGAATAATTCCATTTCATCATTCCCGAATGCGTAAAAGATGAGCAAAAGATATGACTAATATTAAAAATAATTTAAGTTGTTAATCTTGGCAGTATTTCGTGTTAAAGTTGACTGAGGCATTTATTGTTGACGTCAGTATATTTGGGAATTACATGAAAAGGTACAAATAGGCAAATATCAGGAAAAGGCGCAATCAGAAAAAAAGATTCCCACTCCAAAAACCGAGATGGGAAAAAACTAAATTAACAATCAGGTACTTATACTATTAAAACATATCGTAAGCCGAATGGGCAGCTATTTTCCCAACAGGTGGCCAATATGGTATACTGTTATTGTAATGTTAGGTAATATCACGAAATTCGGTCCTCAAACACTTTTCCACACACCTCCACCCGAAACCAAATGGTCGCTCTCTTATATGAATGGCATAAAATGAAAAAGACGTGGAAGTAGAATATATGTAGTAATAATACATACTTTGTGTTGTTGTTGTTTTTTCTCGAAGAACATTAAATACTCGCTTTAAGTAAAAGTAAAACTCGCTGATAAATACAAGTTATGGTATAATAACGAAACAGAACATTTCCTTGTATATTGTGGTTTCTGCTGTTGGCTAAAGAGTCGATAATCAGACAGCAAACACTTGATAGGATTAGCAGGATACCTAGTGAATAATAAAACATATATCAAAAACTCTAAAAGATCTGAAGATAAAATGCCAAACCAAATGAAAGGTCGGCATGACACAGTATTACATGCTGTGAAATCGATGCTAACAAGAATTTACGTACAAGCCACCTCATGATTTACCCCTTGTCCGAATATTTATGTGTCAAACGTAGTCTCTTAATAGATACGTGATCAAAGTTTTTATATTTACATTTTTCTAAAACCTCCTTAGATGAAACATTAGATGTTCATCTGTGTTCATACTTCCATGAACAACATTGTGTCACGCGACGTGACGTAATCCAAACTTAACGTCAAAAACATGAATCTCGCCAATCTGATTGGACGTTGTAAACGTGGACGCCGTTCCGCTGTTTGAACACACACTGTGTGTAGATTCTCGTTTTGCTGGTAAATGTGACCGCAATGGTGATTTTTCAACAAGCGATAGAAAGAAATGAATGTAAATATAAGCTAAGCTTACATGAATCCCTTCGGGGTTCATTCACTTTGCACGCGACCCACTGCGGTTCATAGCTCCATGAACACCAGAAAAATGAAATTCATTTCTTAAATAAACGCAGTCTCACAATATAATCATGAACTTCCTGGTTTATTCGCAGCCTCTCTAATAAGGTCGCGCCAGTAAGAGCTTTGGCTTGTCTCCGTCTTCTGAGCAAACTATAGTTTCGTGTTCTGACGATCACTTCCTCTAATACATCGTTACATGTATACACTTGCTATATGCATACTTGCATACTTAAAAACTTATATTGCTTGTATTAACAGAAGAATTTATCATTTTCAATGCTGAATATGCGAGACGTGTTCAATTCATTATTGTTTTTGGAAGTTAATAAAAAGATCAGAAGGATTTAATGTAGGCAAAAAGAACCAGAAACTGTGAAAACGCTTAGAATGTTCGTTTTGTCTAACAGTTCAATGGGTGATCTCGAAAACAAAAGATATAAATGCTGTAATTTCCATTTGTATGCTTAAGAGTATCACAAGGTTACGAGGCTACAATTAAAGAGTCGTTATGTCTTTACAATGGAACCAAACTCCATCGCGAGAAAACGTGTTTTAAATATCTCTGTTCTTGAAACTACGTTGAACCAAGAAAGCAAGCTATTGGCGCATGTCTAGCGAACTATACGATCCCGCCTTGGTGTGTGCTACAAAATCCTTCTCATGACGCTGATTATTTGTGATACAATAATTCTTTTGGCTGATCTCTACAATAGTTGCTTGGATGTTAGAATGTAATTCAAGGATAAAGAAACATCCGATTTCCAATGAATGTTCCCAATGAGCTACACAGAACTCAATGTACACAGAACTTTACGAAACATTTCTTGTGGTACAAAGCTATCCTAAATATTGATTCCCGCTGACAAACATCATAATAATGCAGGTTGTAAAATAGGGAGAAAAAAACGACAATCCCTCAAAATGAAATGTGAAAATGATTGCTTTACAATTTAATTTACGACAAGTAATTCATCCGGCAAGCCTTTTAGGCAACATCCATTTTTTCAACCTGTCTTAAGCTTTTAAATATGCTTTATGCTCAGTTGTCACAGAACTCTCTGTTAATGCGTATAATCCGGGCCTCCCGACATGTCGTGATCGTAGCGTAACAAGACAATGTAACAGTGAGTTGATCTGGTAATCAGTAACATAGAACATACAAACACAGCTTGGGTAAATATTTGAGCCGCCTAATGAGTAAATTTGCGAAACCAAAGACGCTTTGTTTTCACTACACGGATAATACAATTCCTCTACTTTCTAAATCCGAAATTTTCTGCCTTTTGCTGTCTTCTGTGCTTGTACAGCTCGGTTTGTGTCGGACCTGGTCGGAAACCACATTGTTGTATTTATTTAGATGTAATCTATTAGCTATGTTGGGTTTATGTAATAAAAACACAAGGAATTTGCCAAAATAAATCTCTTATGCTCAGAGGCGGAATGTAATATGCTCAGAGGCGGAAGTTTAGTCAGTGAAAATAGTGAAAATACGGGTACAATCCCATTTGGACTATTTAAATGGCTGTAGCTCTGATAGTCCTCGACAGTTTGTTATAACAATAACCAGTGATAAATTTATGAATGGTGCCTACCATTTCCATGAAAAACGATAGAACTATCATGTGTGATTTTGTCAGAGTATATTTACCAATTTCTGTTCTTGTTTTAAATAAAAGAGAGATAATAACCAAATTCTGATTATTTGACCTGTTATTTCTAGAGACTTCGACTGAATTTGCTGGGATTTTTTCGTTTTTTTTTTGTCAATGGCAACAATTTCTATTCGACAACGCTAGTAATCAAAGAACTATTATTACTATTTATCTGGTTGTTATGTTATGTATATGATAAATTTAATAATATTGGCTTTCTCTCTTAATGATGTTGGCTAGTATTTGCTTGCTTTAATAAAAGGGTTTACTTGTGATCAAAGGGGAGTAACTTTGATTTCATTGTATGTTATCCTTTTGTTTCTAGAATTTATAGCCTAGAATTTGATGGAAGTGTGTCGTTGATAATTTTTATGACTTGAGAAATAATTGTACTTTACGGTGAATTATCGTGATTAACGTGGGATGTTGGAGGGC
Source organism: Rugalucina vietnamica (assembly GCA_964017185.1). NCBI lineage: Eukaryota > Metazoa > Mollusca > Bivalvia > Lucinida > Lucinidae > Rugalucina > Rugalucina vietnamica. Next base: position 8,493,140 of record OZ024871.1, on the reverse strand, counting down.
AAATTGCGATGTATTAATTCACGACGGCGCAGCCGGAGTGAATTCAAAATCGCATCTGCTCGACAATATCACGCGTTAATCAAAGATAATTCACCGTAAAGTAAAATTAGTTCGATTCTAACACGACTAATAAGTAAATGCGTTATCCAGTGGACTCATTCTCGGCGGACAAGAATCTTTATGTGCGACGTTACAAATACGCCACCTTACGCGCGTAATTTTGTTTACAGTGAATTATTGTTAATTTGCACAGGATGACGTTTCCATTAGGTTCAATGGGGAAAACGATAACGTCGTGTTAGAATATTATATAATTAAGAAGTTATGTGCACATTATTATACCCCCGGCATATCAAGTATTAGGGGGTATACAGCTGTATAGTTTTTGCTTTTTCCGTCTGTTTGTCCGTGTGTCTGTTTGTCTGTAAACTTTTTTGTGTCAAAGATTTTTCAGGAACTGCTTAACCTAGATTTTTAAAATTTGGTACAAAGCTTGGGTATGTTAAGTTGTATTGTGTATTTGAGAATCAACAATCTCCGGCTTATCATTCCCTTTATTTATCCATTTTTATCTCTATCCGAGAAATTTTTCCATCATAGCAGCTCAGTCTGTATAAGAGTTAGAGACTTCAAATTTTATATGCATGTTCAAAATGACCAACTATATTACTGAATACAAGATTATGATTCTGTGATTTACTTGTCTTCTTTTTTTACTTTGTTTCTTTTCCCATCTGTCACTCCTATACAAATCTGCACCTTTTTGTGTCAAAGATTTCTCAGGAACTACTCAACCTAGAATTTTAAGATTTAGTACAAAGCTTGAGTATGTCGTTGTATTGTATATTTGAGAATCAACAATCTCTAGCTTATCATTCTTTTTATTTATCCATTTTTCTCTCTATCCAAGAAATTTTTCCATCATATCAGCTCAGTCTGTATAGAAGTTAGAGACTTCAAATTTTATATGCATGTTCAGAATGACCAACTCTATTACTGAAAACAAGATTATGATTCTTCGGTTTACTTTTGTCTTCTTTTTTACTTTGTTTCTTTTCCCATCTGTCACTCCTATACAAATCTGCAACTTTTGTCCGGCATACGAAGTATAAGGGGCTATATAGTTTTTGCTTTTTTATTCATGAATATATTTTTGTTGGATGTAACACAGTAACACCATGTGAGCTATACCACAAGAAAACCTTTCTTTGAGATCTCCGATAACGTTGGAGAAAAGATGTGGCTATATAGCACAAAATGGTTAGGCGCTTGCAGTTGATGATTGAGAATGTTGAGGGGCTGTTCAATCTGCACAGGAAAAACAAAAAGGAACAAGTAGGCAAAGATCAGGAAAAGGCGCAATCAGAAAAAAGTTTTATACACCAAGACATAAAACAAAAAGAACCACCACAGAAGTATCGACTTGGAACGATCAGTAACACAAAGTTACTGGCGGGCTTAAACCGGTTTTACATGGCCATAACCTCACCCTCAGCTTCTGCAGTGGTTCATAACATTTAGTTAGTTATTCGGTCCTCGTGGTGAATCTCTAACTAGTAAATGAATCATCAAGAACAAACAAATAAATCATGATAAACATCCTGATGAATCAAAAACCAGGACTCACAGAATGAGTAAGCTGCCCGACGATGGAGATCCCTGGGCGCCGAATAACCTACTAACTCCGGAGCAAAAGAAAAACACCAGTTGGACCCCGGTGGGCCAAGCAACAGACAAGAAGCTCCGGCCCCAACCAACTAAAATGAATAGCTTTATGTCGGGGCCATCATAGAGTCTGACGCCTGACACACCGGCGTGCAATTAAAGAAGGCAGCATAGTCATCAACCATGATTGGGTTAAAAACTAAGCATGCAGACTGTCGCATAAGATTCAAGTTATAACCTATACGTCTGTAACGTGTTATGATTTTTCTGAACTGAAAAGAAAAATAAAATCATTAATTCCTTTAAGTTTCTTAAATTTGTAAACCAAGTCACCATAAAATTCAGGTTCCGAAAGGCCCTCACTTAAAAGCGTCTTTAACCCAACATTATATTTGGAAATCAATTCATAGTGTCTACGATAAAATTTAGAAAATGTTTTTCGAAGTTTATGATACCGATAGCCCTGTTGGAGAAGTTTTGCCGTTAAACATTTATTTCGAGCGTTGAAGTCTGTAACATGATTGCAGACTCTAGCAAACCTAATAAGTTGCGAAATGTATACACCATAAGAAGCACGACGAGGAACGTCACCATCCAAAAAAGGAAAATTTACTATATCAAAATCAAAGTCATCGCGCTTATCATAAATTTTAGAAGAAACAAATCCATTAGCAACAGAAAGATGTAGGTCTAAAAAGGGGGCTTCAGTATCTGAGATATTGGCTTTGTTCAACTGAAGTTCAGGTGGATAAATTTGATTGACCATACCTTCAAAATAAGGGTTGTCAATGTTCAAAAGGTCATCGAGGTACCTAGATGTGGAAAACCTTTGATCAGCAGTTCATTTTCTATGCAGGTGGTAAATTTGCAGCTGATACAAGTCTTTGTTTTCACATATGCAACCAGCAAGTTTTCCTATAATACAGCTCAGTTCTCAGAACTTTGTTTTTATAATTTTCCTAAATTTTAAACAAATCTACACCAGAAGATGTTCTCATCTTTGTAGATGTAGCACCTGGGTATTCGTTTGATGACTAGATGTATACCTTTTTCTGTAATCTGTTTTTTGTCTCAAAGTGGTATGACCTCTGATGGCTACCGCCAGGGGTATGTGAGCTTTGCTCACTTTTGCTTTATTATAAAATTCTATTAGTACATTATAGTGAATTCCAGATGAAACTGAAATAACTTATTTGTCATATGAAATAATGTACTTTACAGTGTAAATATATAGTTCCCTTATATTCTCTGGTTAAATCTTAAATGGTCTTTTCGGTCCTTGATCGTTCGGGAAGTTTTTCTTGCCGAAGGCTTCTGAATAACAATTGTTACATTCTTTACTGTTCTAGAGAACAGTTTATTATGTAATTTGCTAGAAGCTAGTAGATTTTTCTCAGATGTATATATACAGGTCTCAATCCAGTCTCTGGCATTCAGAAATTCGAAGTTAGTTAATGTTTATAGTTTTGCTTGTTTCTAGTTTTGATGGATTATGATTATAAACGGTGGACATACATCTTGTGCTCCTATGGACTTAAACATTTGGAAACTGGATTGAGGATATATGTGAACTGACATTATGAGGGACAAGGATTTATTTACACTTATACTGTAAGTTGTTAATTTATTTATTTACTTATTTACTCATTTATTGGTATGTTTGATTGCATTTATTTGTTTAATTAGAATATTAAGTTTTAAACTTTGTTGATTGTTCTTTGCTGGTTTAGCCAGATCCTTGATATCAGTTTTAGGGTTAAAAGTTTCTTTTATTTTTCCAGTTACGCTCGCCCGTAGCAGTTATAAAATCGATTTTTGCAAAAAGGGCCAGTAACTGTGTTGAAATGTGCAACTTATACAGCTTTTCTTTATCACAATAAGCAATACTTTGCCTTTGCAAATTTAAGAAGGGGGAGCAGCTAAGACAAGCAGCATGCTACAATAGATGTTAGGCTAGTCAAAGTTACCGACTAAAAAAAGGTACAAGTAGGCAAAGATCAGGAAAAGGCGCAATCAGAAAAAAGATTCCCACTCCAAAAACCGAGGTGGGAAAAAACCAAACTAACAATCAGGCACTTATACCATGAAACATATCGTAAGCCGAATGAGCAGCTAATTTCCCAATAGGTGGCCACTCAGTTTACTTAAATTAACTAAAAATATGATAACATACATAAGGCGCCAACTGCACAAAAAATTTAAAACACCAAGACATAAAACAAAAAGAACCACCACAGAAGTATCGACTTGGAACGATCAGTAACACAAAGTTACTGGCGGGCTAAAACCAGTTTTACAGGTACCTAACCTCACCCTCAGCTTCTGCAGTGGTTCATAACATTTAGTTAGTTCTTCGGTCCTCGTGGTGAATCTCTAACTAGTCAATGAATCATCAAGAACAAACAAATAAATCATGATAAACATCCTGATGAATCAAAAACCAGGACTCACAGATTGAGTAAGCTGCCCGACGATGGAGATCCCTGGGCGCCTGTTCCTCTGAGTATAATTTCGTTGCTTCAAGTAACCACACCTCAACAAGAAATCTAAGATGGCAGAATTGAATTCATTCAAAGTATTTAGACAGCATAGTCCGATTTTCTATGGTTTTCTTTCTTTACTCTGTTAGAAAAACAACAACAGCCACAACAACAACAAAAAATTTAATTTCAAAGCCTACATGTATCCTGCTCTGGCAAACGTATGCTCTAGTCTGAGACTTATTTCATTGTGTTAGTACGAAACCGTAAGTCTTATTTTTGTCTGTTTTTTACGGCACTTTTTTCATTGTCGTAAATTCTAGTAAGCATAGCATGTAATTATCTTATTGTTGTCGTATATTTGTGGAAGGCAGTCTTCATCAGAGGTATAATCAATCTCATTCCTACACTGATCTACGCCCTAAGCGCCTGTAACTTCATTTGATACATAGGAATGACGGATTGGAAACGGCTGACACATTCAGTAATTAAAGCTCAGTAGAAACACGTTGAAAAACAACAATTTCCAATACCATAAACGAAATCATGACAAAATAATCGTAAGAATTACTGTACATGTAATTGGTAATTTTGTGTTTTATTATTTTAGAATGATGGTTTTGATCCACTGATTTACTGTTCCTCTCTATGCTTTTGTGTTCTTGCGTATCAAAACTACTATCCTGTATGTATTCTCAAAACTCAGTAACTTCTGTATTGTCCGTGAATGCAAAATTAACTGAATTATAACGGTCACACTGTCAACGGATTTAAATAAAAACAAAACCATGCATATGCTTATTGTTTTGTGCCCGTCTGTATCAATTGGATTTAAGTTGTTTTGTTATATGTTGCACATACTTATAAGTACAAGTTGGACTGGGAAATGATGCATTATGCATAATGCTGAAATTTTTGGCCTTTTTCATTTATTTCATGATATTGATTCTTTATTTTCTTATTCTTAATGAAGTGCATGCTAATGCCAGTCAGTCAAATGCTTGCATGCAGCCTCTGTATTCAATAATGGTGCAATGAGCTAAGAAGACAACAAATGCATAATCCTATACGTGGAAAGCCATAATAGATAATATCTATGACGTATGCATTATTAAGTCAAATCTCTTAAAATGAATTTTTATAATTATTGATTTGTATTTCCACGTCAGTCACAGTATAAATAAGCTATTAAAGTTACATTGAAGGCACAGAGTGACTCATGAAAACCTCTCATCCCGGGGGGAGGGGGCACTCCCTGGTCAGCGGTGTACCGATGCGTGAACAAAAAAACGATGAGAAAGGGTACTTTTTTCAGGCAGGGCAGTGCGCAGCGCTGTGCATCGTTTAGGGTAGGAAAAATGCTGATTTTGATGAAAAATGGTATGTTTGTGTGATACGGGGGTGTGCTGAGCACCAAACTTAACACGGCAGCGGGGCCGAAATGACTTCGTCTTCCCAAAACTGCAGTTGTATCTATAGTAAACTGCAGTTGTATCTATAGTTTGGTTAAACGAGTTGTGCTTATTATTCATAGTGTCATTGACAGATTCAATTTCCCAACAAAATCTGTTTCGTTTATTGTGATCCCTTTGGTTTGGGTAGAGGCATCCTGGATGAAGATGGTTAATAAAGAATGAATTGAGGGAAAAATAGTGCTTCCTAGTGTTTTAATTGACTACACTGGAAAGGGTATGGTCACATTTTAAAGAGAACACAGTGAAAAGGGGGGTCAAATTCAAAATGTCGATCACACTGTTTAGGGTATGTTTAACAATCCTTTGTTCGCGCATCGGTACGCCGCGGACCAGAGAGCGCCCCCACGGGCCTCTCATGAAAACCACGAAGACCAAAAACCGGTGTTCATGTTTCTTTTTGTATCACCGTCTATCAACGTACACCGGATATAGCGATTGACCTATCGAGGAAATTAGGACGCGGTGCACTACGAGGTCAGTATTTCTCTTTTTTTTTCGTGTAAATACCTTAAAATACTCTGTAAGTAATTTTCACTCTAGTCGCTTAGATATTAATGAATGGTTATTAGAATAACAGGTGTTTAGCAAACATCTACAAGAGCTACGAATAACAAAAATCTGTCCATAATCACTGTTTACATTCTTTAGTCAGTCGCGAAAATACATGATGTAACAAATGTGTCGGTAAAATATCAATCTACAATGTTATGGAATACCTGATAGAATGACTAGCAAATCGAGGACAGTCACTAGAAATACTCTAAAGTTACTTTTGAAATTGCAATTGTCGATAATTTCCTCTTCTCCAAAGTTATCTGGTGTACCGTCTATAGCGCAGTGGTGTACCACCTATAGTAAAACGCCCTTTTCGTAGTGTACGGTCTATAGCAAGATGAAATCATCTCGGATGAAACCGTTTAGTGCTTGTAAACGTTAATTTTGACGATGGAGTACAAGTTTTTGCAATTCGGACATACCACAGACCCCAACCCCATCCTTTCTTAATAACAAAATTGCTACTTTTGGAGTATTAGATGTAATTACGTTACATTTTCTCTTCTATTTGCGTTCATATGCTCAGCGGCTGCGTGTAAATCAGTACTATGTAGCGCTTAAAATGTCGTCCTCAAAGACGTATGTATCGAACTAATTCCTCTCGCTCCGGAGTCCTAAACTACACCCGAGGTACAAAAATACACCTGGGTGCAAATGTCGCATATGAACACGGCTAAGACGACGTTAGTTTTTGAAACAAAAATTCCACAGGTTTAGTTTGGTATGGGTTTTAACGTTCCAGTCAAACTATACATATCCCAATTTTGTCATGTCGGGACGGGGCCAGTGATTCCTGGATATATGTTTTGTTCAAGGAAACACCGCGGCGGAGGTATGTATCGTCGTACTCTACCGAACTCCGGGTTGACAATTTCAAAATTGACCAATATTCTATTTAATGAATAAGCTCTAACACTTCTTAAAAAGGAAGTGAAATTCCTTAACTTTTGCATTACTAAAACGAAAAATTTGGTGCACTTTCGAACGAATACTATAAAGAAAGAAAGACTAAAAAAGAAAGAGTGAAAGGAAGAAAAAAAACAAAGAAAGAAACATATGAACATATTCTAAGTAAGGACATCTAAAATAGCTGAGCAATTATTTCATGAAACAAGTTCGTGTATGTTTCGCTTTAAAAGTGGATTACAACAAACTGTAAAACGATGCAATAACTGCTTTATTATACTCCTTTTCGTGCTTATTGTCGTGACATATGCTCTATTTTTGTTTGGTGTTTCTCGATTATCAATATGTAAACGGGAAAGTGAATGTCACGTCGAACGTCATGTGTAATCATTCAAGCTATTATACCTGTCTTTCTTCATCCGATTTCAGACCACGACAATGCAGAAAATACTGATCTGGTCAGTGGCAATATTCCATAATTGCATGTACAATAATGTTTTATTATTATTCGTACATAATTTTAACTAAAAACGTATTTTTTTCGTCCAAAAAGTCATATTTTCATAGCTATAGTCCGTACACTGCTTTAGCTATAAACGGTACACTACCATAGCAACAGACTGCTATAGACGGTACACCGGCAAGTTTTGTTTTTCATAAATATCCACAAAGCCAGGAGCAGTTGCAATGTGAAACTTCGTTTTCAAGGACGTTGGGCAATAAGGAATAGTTGCCGATGCGAAGTTTGGTCATAATTAACAACTTATAGCTCTTAAAAGTGCAGATTGGAGTTAGGCAGGTAATTGTCATGAAAAATATTAGTGATTGGGCAGGTATTTTTTTATTGAATATCACACATACACGCATTTCCTGTCTGTGTCACATAGTCACAGATAAAGATCAATGTATCAACGATGTATTTTCCATATTTGACAAGCCGACTTTGATTTTATATGAAAAATAATAGAACAAAAACTGACCTCGTAGTGCACCGCGTCCTAATTTCCTCGATAGGTCAATCGCTATATCCGGTGTACGTTGATAGACGGTGTGTATTCTTGGTAATACAACCAAGACTTTGCATATATCCTACTCTCAAATATCTCAAAATTAAAAATAATTTTGCCCCGGGAATTTGGCTTTTATTTACGCGATAAACGAATATATTCCAGATCTTAATGTTAGATTTCTCCTCGTACATGCGACAAAGTGCGCGCTGTGACGTCAAGGCGCGCGCCGTGACGTCAAGGTCAGGTTTGGATGCACTCGTCACTTGCCAACCATGTGTAATCTTTTTTATTCAATCGGATATTGTTTTGATCAAATGGAACCATCAAGGTGCTGTTAAGCGGTCTTGTCATCCGCTTGTTGGTACCAGACTTTGGCACTTTACCTAAACGATAAACGTTTTATTTTTTTCAGAGACCCACGATACACATTCTTAATGCCCTATCAGGCAATATAAAATTTACCATTTTTGATAGAATATTACATCTGTAAAATTGCATCAACGTATGTTCTTTGACTACAGCCATAAAAAATTGAGCCGCGTCATGAGAAAACCCAACAATTTGCTTATGCGAAAACAAAGACGCAGATCAGCTTCGCAGTAAGCTACACTGATAGTACAATTCCTCTACTTTCTTAATTCAAATAAAACCTTTTCAGCTTCTAGCCATCTTCTGTGCCCGGCTTCGGTGCTTGTACAGCTCTGTTTGTGTGTCGGTCTTGTTCGTAAACCATCTTGGTGGTTTTCTCATGACGCGGCTCATTTGGCTTCAATACCTGGCACCATACAAACGGTGAGTGTTCAAACATCAGATATAGTAGCCTTTGCATGAGAAAACCAACAATTTGGGTTTCCGAGCAGATCTGACACAAACCAGACTGTACAGTCACAGAAAATGCTTAGAGGCTGGAAGTTTTTGATTTAAGTAGAAGAGTTGTACTATCCGTGTAGCGAAAACATAGGCGCTGATCAGCTTCGCAGTTACTGCGAAGCTGATCTGCGCCTTTGTTTTCGCCTATGCAGATTGTTGGTTTTTCCATGCAGTGGCTCATAGTATGTTGAAAGTGCATAACAGATGCCTACAACATGCAATATAGCAGTATTCCAGATGTAGTGATGATTTTTCTAACAAGGAAATCAGGGATAGTTATCTCTTCAACTTGTCTGCAGTTTTTCTTTCCATTTTTACAGGTTGTATAGTAAAAAGAAAAGCAACTTTACATCGTTTCAAACATAATGACTTTTAAACTGCATATGTTTTCTTCTTTCAGTGTATCATTGTTGGAAATGCTGGCATCGTTGCATGCCTTAAGTAACCGTGGTTTATTTCTACTAACTGAGTCACAGCGTTTTGGGAAAGAGCTGTCTATTCGATTTACCTATTGTCTCTATAATGATGAATGTATGTTATCATTCATTTAATATACAGTAGGCTATGTTCTCTTTTTGCACAGTGTATCGTCCTCTCTGTTGTAATTAACATCGTTGTTTTAGTTTATTCTAGTGAGATGGCTAGATTGCTGGGAAAGAGCTAGTTATATGTTCTGTGGTGGTTCTTTTTGTTTTATGTCTTTTTGTGCTGTTGGCGCCTTATGTATGTTTTCATATTTTTAATTAAGTTAAGGTAACTGAGTGACCACCTATTGGGAAAATAGCTGCTCATTCGGCTTACGATTTGTTTCATGGTATAAGTACCTGATTGTTAGTTTGGTTTTTTCCCACCTCGGTTTTTGGAGTGGAGATCTTTTTCTGATTGCGCCTTTTCCTGATCTTTGCCTACTTGTACCTTTTTATCTTGCCATTCATGTTCTTAACATGAGGATGGCGTCTTGTGTTGTCACTATTACCATACTGGCATCTTGATTGGGGGTTCCATTTTAATGGACCAAATCCATTACCAATTGCCCATTTATAAACATTTGGGGCAATATCATGCATCAACAAATGGTAATATATAGTGTTCCAGATTCCAGTTGAGAGCATGAGTTTTCATGTACAACTTTTTTATTAAACCGGATGACATGATCATAATTTCCGGGTACGATGGATTCAGCGGTACGATACATGTAGTCTAATGAGGTATCATATGCGCCTATCGATGGATCTAAACAGCCTAACAAGCATGCGAGATTTTTTTAAAGGCGTGGCAATATGTACTCGTAGATTTTTAAACAAGATTCGAATCCGACTGGTAGGAAATTAAAAAGGTACAAGTAGGCAAAGATCAGGAAAAGGCGCAATCAGAAAAAGATTCCCACTCCAAAAACCGAAGTGGGAAAAAACCAAACAGCTAAGACAAGCAGCATGCTACAATAGATGTTAGGCTAGTCAAAGTTACCGACTAAAAAAAAGGTACAAGTAGGCAAAGATCAGGAAAAGGCGCAATCAGAAAAAGATTCCCACTCCAAAAACCGAGGTGGGAAAAACCAAACTAACAATCAGGCACTTATACCATGAAACATATCGTAAGCCGAGTGAGCAGCTATTTTCCCAATAGGTGGCCACTCAGTTACCTTACTTAACTATAAAGGCCGTTGTCAGCATTTATTTGGCGCATATAATATTTTGGATAACGTATGTGACTGAAATCAGATTCGCATCGTGAGAGAACCTGAGAGTATGCACGTTACACTGTCGTCGGAGTTTCGTACTAGGTTTGAAAGAAGCCGGCCTGTGCAGCCACAGAAGGAGACTGGAAGCTTTAAACTTCGAGTGAATAAGATGTATTGTACTGTCCGCGGAGCGCAAACAGACGCGTTGATAAGCTGCGCAGTATCTGTTTAAGTTTTTGAATAATGCGGCTCGTCTGATGTATTCTATAGACCATTTTGAGGATCCGTCAAAACAGGAAATTAACAAGATGTTCATAAATAACTAGAAATTGCTGAGTCTTTCGTCTATAAGACAGTTCTTAATACTGTTTAATCGACATTTAATGTGATATATAGCTCAATGATAATTGTTCGGTCTGTCTGACCTTGGTGAGGGATAAGCACTAGACACACGGTGCAGAAAGATTGTCTTGGATACGGGATTTTGCTAACATCTTCAATGACAAACCATTTACAAGTCAATAGAAAAATTAGCTTGTAATTTATCCAGTATAAACCACTTACGTCAAATTAATGTAAATGAGTCGACACCGTTAGGGAAAAAGCTTCGTAAGTTATATTTGTATATATGGATATGGCGTGTGCATTATAATGGGCAGGTGATGCTCACCCTTCGCGAACACCTATCCACACCCTCTGTTTAGGGGGGTCCATGCCTGTATGACTACATATTATGTATTCGTCAATTTTATTACGGATGTTAATGAGCTACGACATACGATTTCGGTACCTTGACTCCTTTACTTCACCTCAGTACGACTATGTACTCGTAATTTTGGTTGGTTCCCGCTTTGGTTTTTGGGAGGGACTTTGGTTCTGACTGCACTAGTTCAAGATCATTGCTTACCTTTACTTTTCTCCCTGCATTATTGTTTTAGGCCAATTGTTTCGACATTTTAGGGAATGGGCTGTCGTAAGAAACAGTTTGTTATGATAATAAGTCTACTTGTTGTTTCAGTTGTTACCCACTATAAATGTCGTTGAAATGGCAATGCGTATCATTGTCTGATCCTGCTCATCGTTATTGCTATTTAGTGATGTCATAGGATGCATTTCAAGGAGTAAACCATCAAAACACAGAATCAACAATATATTTTCTAATATAAAATATAAATTAATGATACGAAACATGATTAAAACAATGAAAACATTTTCTCCTTCAACGCATATGCCCAGCTGCACAGGTGATCACCGCCTTTATTTTCGCTACTGAGATATAACAGTTTCTCTTCTTCTTAAATCAGAAATTTCAAGTTTCTATTTCCTGCGGCTGTGACTGTTCAGGCCGGTTTGTATCGAACATGATCGGAAACCCAAATTGTTGTGTTTTTTTTTCTCATGCGACTGTTCAAATATAAAGGGCCACCGGCCTCTAGTCTTGCTACCACGGCAGCCTGATCCTAGTCACACCGTCACACCTGGCAGGTAGGTTTCGGTGAGGCATATATGTGAGCCGCGACGCAGGAAACTGATCTTCGGAGTTTCCGACCAGGTTTGACACAAACCGACCTGTGCGGCCACAGAAGATTGCCGGAGGCTTGAAATTTTGGATGAAACAAGAAGAGGGATTTTGCTATCCGTGCAGCAAAACAAAGACACTTATCTGCGTCCTTGTTTTCGCATTTAGCGCAAAAGCCGCTTTTCGGTAAGGCCTAGCTATGAATAGTGATTAGTAAACTTTCAGTTATATTAGGGGCATCCGGAGTGGTTATATTTTATATTTTAGGACTCGATGATATTCCATTTAGCAAACATAATACATGTAATTCGAAATGGGATACTGCGTGTTTGCGGTGACACATCTCGGGTTGCACTGGTTGCCTTACAAAACAGGATACGGGGCTCACATTTTGCTTGCTTGTTTTTCGAAAAGCAAATATGCTTTGGCTTTTGATCAGCCTGAGGAATGACGCCCGACATAGACAAAGCCAGGTTATTTTTATAATATTACATGAAAATGCGTGAATATTACTATTACTAATTTGGCGTCTAACGAATATGCCGTACTGCTCATTGTACTCACGTTTTCTACTAATGACACCAGAGTCTGGCCAAGAAATAATATTTTTGTCGTTAGCTGAGCAATTCTGATAGTATATTTGTAAATAGCAGCGATGCTAAACAGTCGTTTATATGACTCTATCGTGCACAAGTGGGTAACTAAGTTTCCCTACGATGACCACAAATATATCTACGATTTCATTGGCATGAATTTATTTTAAGTTACGGTCACTGCAGCGTTTGGAACAGACTCGTTTACACTATGTGCCGAGTCTTCACTGACAGAATTATCCGCCTGGAATAAACCATTTGTAGTAGTACAATGTCAAGAAAGCGGTTTGACATCAACCACATGCTTAACAGTCTTAACGATTCGGTTTGGCATTACTGATTTGTTTCTGATCAGGCATAGCCTACTTCGTAACAGCGCTACACATCAGAGTATGGCATTCACCACATGTATCTACATTCATTCAAAGTTTTTCTGGCAAAGACCACCTATAAAACGTTGGGACTTTAAAAATAGCTTACCACTGAGATCAGCCTACCCAACCCTCAGTGCTTAAGGTACAATATGTGTCGACAGTTTACCACCAGTTTACCCCCAGGTATCAATATGTAATATATTTTATATGGCATCGCTGTTATTTGGCGACAACTTGATATTAATAAACTGTTCTGTAGAGAGGTACATGGCGCCATTTTCAATGACATTGTGAATGCCATAATCATACTTTGTGACCATAAATTCATTTTCACGTCGTATGGCAGAGTCTTACATGAAACATGTATTTCAAATTTCATATGAAAAGCTAAAAGTAAGCAATGATCAGGAAAAGGCGCAGTCAGAAATATATTCCCACTCCAAAAACCGAGGTGGGAAAAATAAATAAACAATCAGGTACTTATACAATGAAAGCATGTCGTAAGCTGAATGAGCAGCTATTTTACCAATGGATGGCCACTCAGTTACCTAAACTTAATTATAAATATAAAAAACGTACATAAGGTGTAAACAGCAAAAATATTCAACGCCACAGACTTAAAGCAATAAAAACTACCACAGAAGTATCGCATTGGAACGATCAGAAATCTAAAATTACTGGCGAGCTTAAACCAGTTTTACAGGTACCTAACCTCGCCCTCAGCTTCAGCAGAGATTCTATTGCTTTGCATAGAATGATTTCGGTAATCGATGGTGTAAACGAGAGGGTGTTGAGGATAATGCTCTTAAAGAATGGAAAAGAAGTATCTTCACTATCGTGGATAAACGTATAAAGTTTTATTCACAAAATACTAATCTTTCAAAAAAAAACCCTAAATCGTCATTTAGGCATTTGAAGCAGGGTATCCAAGAATTTCATAGAAAGTATGTCTTGGTTCCGGTAGACAAAGCCGCAAACTATGTGATTGTCGTTTGTAGGCTTCACTACGTTAACACCTTAAAACAGGAGCTAGATGGTACCAGGGCTTATCTGGAGACAGATACTGATGAAATGTCTGTAGTTACTGCTCACTTAAACGATTTACCTGTTAAGTTTTCTGCTTGTGTCAATGAAGGCCAATACAAACTTCCTACGATGTATTGGTTACCTAAGCTTCACAAGAGACCATACAAAGCTAGATTTATTGCAAATTCTAGCTCTTGTACTACTACTGAACTTTCTAAATTATAAACTTCCTGTCTTACTGCTATTAAATCTCATGTTATAAGATACTATGAGACAGTGTATGAAACCTCAAATAAAAATTGGTTTTGGTCAATAAAAATTCTGGCGAGGTGCTCAGTAAATTGAAGTGTAGAGGGTTCCGTGCGACGAGGTTGTCCACCTATGATTTTTCTACTCTGCATACAACAGTACCACATAATCTTATCAAAGAAAAACTTCTGGAATTGATAGAGTGGACCTTCAAAAGGGCATTAAAAACTATGGTTCACTTTATTTGGCATGTAATGACAGAAAGGCTTTTTTCACTTCCTCTGACCAAAGTCGGTATACACTTTGGTCATGTCAGAATGTGTGCGACGCCTAATCCTATCTCCTGGATAATATTTATATTAGATTATTGGAATTTCGATGGGTACAAATTACGCACCTCTCGTAGCTGATTTATTTTATACTACTAAGAACCGTGTATCCACTATCTATGTTTTGAGCAAAATTTATTGAAAATATCTAAAAAATTAGTCATTTTCATAGGCAGAGTTTTTTTTTATATTTCATGGGCGAATTTTCTATTTAAATTCTTTAAGGGAACAGAATAGCAACATATGGCGTCGTAACAAAGAGGATACATGGTTAATGTGGGATTAAGTTGATTTGCATTTGCCGAAAAACAATGATTATAACTTCTATATCATAAAATTGGCATTTTAAGGATTTTATACTGATACAGTAATAGGCGGTGTTATCGAACGTTACGACCGTCTCTCTATGACGGTTGTATATGATACACATAATGATGGACCAGGAAGCTTGATGGGAGTATTTGCCCTGCTAAGCTCAGTTTTGGCGAATAAGATTGGGGGGTTGTTGGTTAGGCGGTTGCCAAACTACCCGAGCGTATAAAAGTCTTAAGTATAGATATTTTACTTTCTTTCATATTAGCAATTTCGTACTTTTTATGAATGCTAATTATAAACAGAATAATGCCTGAGTTTGGTTTAAGACAGCGATACTGCTCCATGTAAAATTAAGAATCACATAAATCAAATTCCATTCTGTTCTACATAATGCGATGTGGGTTTTGCAGTATCGACACATGGACAAACATGTATAAACAGACGTATATATCGTTTCATGGAAATACCACTTAATGTTTGTAACCAGACACATTTCCCCAAAGATTAACTATAAGGAATTTTGATAGATTTATATAAGGTCACTTTTAAATAACATAATAGATTTGCTTCAACGTGGTAGAGCAATCCGCCAGACATACTATTTGATTCCGTAGAAACATACTATTACATACAATCTTATCTATTTTCCACGGGTCTTTAATATGTTTGAGGTCATGACAAATTCGTTTCGACTTGCCATTATTCGCCTCACTTGATGCCAGTAATAAATACAAGATACATATCGTTCCTCATCCGGTCTAATAAGCAGATCCTATCTCCCCACACACTTCAGCCATAATTTGTCTGAATTTTTCTTTTTCAGCAATGATGGGGCGAAGATCATTCTCAGAGAAATGAAATTCTGATTCAGCAACTGTAATAGATCCAGTGTACTTTAATACTTCATATAACATTCTTTAGAAAAGATAAACACTTAAAGTCGGTTAACTGCATGTAAATCTGGTTATGATATTGCACTATATGTATTTGGGAATTACAAGAAATTGATCAAACTTAATCAGTAGAATGCATTTGCAGTAATCCCTTCCATGGTATACTGTTATTACAATATCAGGAAATATCACAAAATTCGGTCCTCAAAAACTGGTCCCCTCCACCCGAAATCAAATGGTCGTTCTATTATATGAATGGCATAACATTAAAAAGACGTGGACGTAGAGTATATGTAGTAATAATTCCAACTTTTCTAATTCCCTACATTCTGGTTGGTTGTTTGGAAGACTTTGTACAATATAGTCCATCTTCTCGCTTTAAATGTTTTACTGCTTCCAAAGGATCTAACAATTATTTTGATTTTATACTTCGATAAAAGCAATGCGTAAGAATACTCAGTTTTTACCTTGACACGGCGCGACGTTACGTGATAACGTGACGTTTCTTCTCAAAAACGTTGACGTCATCAAATCTAAACGTCATACAAACAATGGATGAACGCGTTTTGAAGGCGTCGAAATGAATATTTGGAATTTTTGTTAACATGGAAGCCTTTTCTTTTAACAGAACATCGCGTGGTAAGTGTTTTAATCTTCCTGTTGTGTGTTGAAATTTGATGTTTGAATTTCTAATATTCCGAGCCCCAGTTCAAAATCGACATGTCTTTCTATCGGTCCAGACAGCGATATTTTCTCCCAAACGCACAATTTTGAATGAAGGGGAGACGTTTTACAGCTCCCGCTTTGACAGCCTGCCTATAGCAAGCCAGTTATAGCTTCTATTCATTGCGAGAAGTGTGTTTTATGATTTGGAAATTTTCAAGATGGCTGCCTCATGAAGATCCGTTTTGCTCTATTTTCCTTCCGCTGGCTATAAACATTTAAATCAATGTAGACAAATGCAGAGTAATGAAACAAAGTTGGAATTATAAGGAATCAATTATTATTTTTGTTGATTTTGTCGATGTGTAAACTCAGGCGAATCACTCACAAACTTTTTCTTAAAGCCCTTCGGGCTTTATTTAGTTTGTGAGTGATTCGCCTGAGTTTACACATCGATAAAATCAACAAAAATAAAATTCATTCCTATGATAAAAACATACTTTGTGTTGTTGTTTTTCTCGAAGAACATTAAATACTCGCTTTAAGTAAAAGTAAAACTCGCTGATAAATACCATCATCTACTTTTGAGTTATGGTATAATAACGAAACAGAACATTTCCTTGTATATTGTGGTTTCTGCTGTTGGCTAAAGAGTTGATAATCAGACATCAAACACTTGATAGGATTAGCAGGATAATAAAACATATATCAAAAGCTCTAGAAGATCTGAAGATAAAATGCCGAACCAAATGAAAGGTCGGCATGACACAGTGTTACATGCTGTGAAATGCTAACAAGAATTTAAGTACAAGCCACCTCATGATTTACCCCTTGTCAGAAAATTTATGTGTCAATCAAAGTTTTTATAAACGCAGTCTCACAATATAATTATGAACTTCTTGGTTTATTCGCAGCCTCTCTAATAAGCTCGCGCCAGTAAGAGCTTTGGCTTGTCTCAGTCTTCTGAGCAAACTATAGTTTCGTGTTCTGACGATCACTTCCTCTAATACATCGTTACATGTATACACTTGCTATATGCATACTTGCATACTTAAAAACTTACATCGCTTTTATTACATGTAACAGAAGAATTTATCATTTTCAATGCTGAATATGCGAGACGTGTTCAATTCATTATTGTTTTTTGGAAGTTAATGAAAAGATCAGAAGGCTTTAATGTAAGCAAAAAGAACCAGAAACTGTGAAAACGCTTAGAATGTTCATTTTGTCTAACAGTTCAATGGGTGATCTCGAAAACAAAAGATATAAATGCTGTAATTTCCATTTGTATGCTTAAGAGTATCACAAGGTTACGAGGCTACAATTAAAAACGTTCTTGTGGTACAAAGTTATCCTAAATATTGATACCCGCTGACAAACATAATAATTATGCAGGTTGTAAAATAGGGAGAAAAATACGACCAATTCCTCAAAATGAAATGTGAAAATAATTGCTTTACAATTTAATGTAATTCATCCGGCAAGACTTTTAGGCAACCTCCATTTTTTTCAAACTGTCTTAACCTTGTAAATATGCTTGATGCTCAGTTGTCACAGAACTCTCTGTTAATGCATATAACCCATATATATTTATCACTGGTTATTGCTATAACAAACTGTCGAGGAGTTTTAGAGCTACAGCGATTTAAATTGTCCAAATGGGATTATACCCGTATTTTCTCTATTTTCACTGACTAAACTTTCGCCTCTGAGCATATTACATCGTAAGAGATTTATTTTGGCACGACACGTCGTGATCGTAGCGTAACAAGACAATGTAATAGTGAGTTGATAAAATTCCGCGAAAGTCATATCAAGGCAACGGTTTCGCTTATATCTGGTAATCAGTAGCATAGAACACACAAACACAGCTTGGGTAAATATTTGAGCCGCCTAATGAGTAAACCAACAATCAGCATTTGCGAAACCAAAGACACTTTGTTTTCTCTACACGGATAATACAACTCCTCTACTTTCTAAATCCGAAATTTCCTGCCTCTAGCTGTCTTCTGTGCTTGTACAGCTCGGTTTGTGTCGGACCTGGTCGGAAACCACATTGTTGTATATATTGTGACGTAATCTATTATCTGTGTTGGGTTTATGTAATAAAGAAACAAGCAATTTGCCAAAATAAATCTCTTACGATGTAATATGCTCAGAGGCGAAAGTTTAGTCAGTGAAAATAGAGAAAATACGGGTATAATCCCATTTGGACAATTTAAATCGCTGTAGCTCTAAAACTCCTCGACAGTTTGTTATAGCAATAACCAGTGATAAATTTATAAATGGTGCCTACCATTTCAATGAAAAAAGAACTATCATGTGTGATTATGTCAGAGTATATTTACCAATTTCTGTTCTTGTTTTAAATAAAGGAGAGATAATAACCAAATTCTGACTATTTGACCTGTTATTTCTCGAGACTTCGACTGAATTTGCTGGGATTTTTTCGTTTTTTTTTTGTCAATGGCAACAATGTCTATTCGACAACGCTAGTAATCAAAGAACTATTATTACTATTTATCTGGTTGTTATGTTATGTATATGATAAATTTAATAATATTGGCTTTATCTCTTAATGATGTTGGCTAGTATTTGCTTGCTTTAATAAAAGGGTTTACTTGTGATCAAAGGGGAGTAACTTTGATTTCGTTGTATGTTATCCTTTTGTTTCTAGAATTTATAGCCTGGAATTTGATGGAAGTGTGTCGTTGATTATTATTATGACTTGAGAAATAATTTTACTTTACGGTGAATTATCGTGATTAACGCGGGATGTTGGAGGGCAGATTGCATCTGCTCGACAATATCACGCGTTAATCAAACATAATTCAGCGTAAAGTAAAATTATTTCGATTCTAACGCGACTAATAATTAAATGCTTACATTTTGAAATGTTAGCCAGTGGACTCATTCTCGGCGGACAAGAATCTTTATGTGCGACGTCACAAATACGCCACCTAACGCGCGTAATCTTGTTTACAGTGAATTATTGTTAATTTGCACAGGATGCCGTTTCCATTAGGTTCAATGGGAAAAACGATAACGTCGTGTTAGAATATTATATAATTAAGAAGTTATGTGCACACTATATAAAATTCTATTAGTACATTATAGTGAATTCCAGATGAAACTGAAATAACTTATTTGTCATATGAAATAATGTACTTTAAATATATAGTTCCCTAATATTCCAGTTTTCTCTGGTTAAATCTTAAATGGTCTTTTCGGTCCTTGATCCTTCGGGAAGTTTTTCTTGCCGAAGGCTTCTGAATAACAATTGTTACATTCTTTACTGTTCTAGAGAACAGTTTATTATATAATTTGCTAGAAGCTAGTAGATTTTTCTCAGATGTATATATTCAGGTCTCAATCCAGTCTCGGGCATTCAGAAATTCGAAGTTAGTTAATGTTTATAGTTTTGCTTGTTTCTAGTTTTTGATGGATTATGATTATAAACGATGGACATACATCTTGTACTCTTATGGAGGAAACTGGATTGAGGATATCTGTGAACTGACATTTTGAGGGACAAGGATTTATTTACACTTATACTGTAAGTTGTTTATTTAATTATTTATTTACTTATTTATTTACTTATTTACTCATTTATTGGTATGTTTTGATTGCATTTATTTGTTTATTTGTAAATTAGAATATTAAGTTTTAAACTTTGTTGGTTGTTCTTTGCTGGTTTAGCCAGATCCTTTATATCATTTTTAGGGTTGAAAGTTTCTTTTATTTGCCAGTTACGCTTGCTCGTAACAGGTAAAAAATCGATTTTTGAAAAAAGGGCCAGTAACTGTGTTGAAATGTACTACTCATACAGGTTTTTTTTATCGCAATAAGCAAGACTTTGCCTTTTCATATTTAACAAGGGGGAGCAGCTAAGATACGCAGCATGCCACAATAAGTGTAAGGCTAGTCAAAGTTACTGACTAAACCTGTTCTTCTGAGTATAATTTCGCTGCTCCAAGTAACCACACCTCAACAAGAAATCTTAGATGGCAGAATTGAAATCATTCAAAGCATTTAGACAGCATAGTTCGATTTTCTATGTTTCTCTTTCTTTGCTCTGTTAGAAAAACAACAACAACAACAACAACAACAAAATCTAATTTCAAAGCATACATGTCTCCTGCTCTGGCAAACTTATGCTTTAACCTGAGACTTATTTCATTGTTTTAGTACGAAACCGTAAGTCTAATTTTTCTCTAGAGTTTACGGCACTTTTCTCATTGTCGTAAATTCTAGTAAGTATACCATGTAATGATCTTATTTACGATAATTGTCGTATATTTGTGGAAGACAGTCTTCATCAGAGTTATAATCAATCTCATTCCTACACTGATCTACGCCCTAAGCGACTGTAACTTCATTTGATACATAGGAAAGACGGATTGGAAACGGCTGACACATAAAACATTCAGTAATTAAAGCTCAGTAGAAACGAGTTGAAAAACAACAATTTCCAATACCATGAACGAAATCATGAAACAATAATGGTAAGAATTACTGTACATTTAATTGGTAATTTTGTGTTTTATTATTTCAGAATGATGATTTTGATCTAACTGATTTACTGTTCCTTTCTATGATTTTGTGCTCTTGCGTATCAAAACAACTAGTCTGTGTGTATTCCCAAAATTAATAAATTCTCTATTGATATCAAGAAACATCTGTTTGTTCTCTTTCGTTAATGCAAAAAATAACTGAATAACGGTCACTCTGTCCACGGCATTAAATAAAAACAAAAACATACGTATGCTTATTACTTTGTGTCCCTTTGTATCAACTGGATTTTAGTTGTTTTGTTGTATGTTAAAATTGCGACACGAAGTGGACTGGGAAATGATGCATCATGCATCGTGCTTAAATTTTGGGCCTTTTTCATTTTTTATATTGAATCTTTATTTTCTTACTCTTAATGAAGTGTATGCTAATCACAGTCAGTCAAATGCTTGCATGCAGCCTTTGTATTATGTAATGATGCAATGAGCTAACAAGACAACAGATGCATAATCCTATACGTGGGAAGCCATGATGGATAATATCTATGACTTATGCATTATTAAGTCAAAATCTCTTATAAATGAATTATTTATCATTATTGATTTGTATTTCCACGTCAGTCACAGTATAAATAATCTATTCATCAGGAAAACATGTCCGTGTAATGTATACCCCTTGAACCCCACTTTTATATAGCAAAACTAGGGTATGCAAGGGTTTACCTATTTTTCTTATTTTTGCTCCAAAACATATATTGTGGGTACTCGTTAGAACCGCCTCAGCGAGGCGGTTCTAACGTGTACCCACAATCTATGTTTTGAGCAAAAATAAGAAAAATATCAAATTTTCTGATGAAAATTTTAAATTTTTACAACATTAGAAATATATGCATATTACATTGGGCATGTTTTCGTAATGCTAGTTGCAATGGAGGTCCACAGTATCTCATGAAAACCTCGAAGACCCAAAACGACCTGAAAGATACAAGTGTTTATGTTTCTTTTTGTATACTTTGTAATACAACCAACACTTTGCATATATCCTACTCCCAAATATGTCAAAATTGAAAATCATTTTGCTTTTATTTACGCGATAAACTAATATCATATATTTCAGATCTTAATATAAGATTTCTCGTCGGTTACGCGTCAAAGCGCGCGCTGTGACGTCAAGGCGCGCGCCGTGACGGCAAGGTGAATTTTGGATTCACTCACCACGTGCCAACCATGTGTAATCTTCTTTATGCAATCGGATATATTGTTTTGATCAAATGAAACCATCAAGGTCCGCAAAAGAACGTAGTGGAGTGAGGTTTCGCAACTAATATTTTTGATGCTTAAGAAAAATCGAAAAACTTGTTCAGCGGTCTTGTCATCCGCTTGTTGGTACCCCGACTTTGGCACTTTACCTAAACGATAAATGTTTTATTTTTTCAGAGGCCCACGATATGTATCTAAATTTTTAAAACATAGTAACCCCAACAGGCAATATTTCCATTTTTGAT
Source organism: Rugalucina vietnamica (assembly GCA_964017185.1). Taxonomy (NCBI): domain Eukaryota; kingdom Metazoa; phylum Mollusca; class Bivalvia; order Lucinida; family Lucinidae; genus Rugalucina; species Rugalucina vietnamica. The sequence goes on along the minus strand of OZ024871.1, from coordinate 8,470,521 downwards.
AGAATATTACATCTGTAAATTTGTATCAATGCGTGTTATTTGATTACAGCCATAAAAATTGAGCCGCGTCAGAGAAGACCAACAATTTGCTGACGCAGACCAGCTTCGCAGTTATTTACGGGGTAATTGAGGGACAGCAAATTGGGAAAGAGCTGTCCATTGGAATTACCATTTACAGTCTTTTGATAAATGTATGTTCATCATTCATTTAATGTCCAGTAGGTGTATGTTGCTCTTTTTGTACAGTGTATCGACCTCTCTGTTGTAAACGCCATTCCTTGTTTTAGTTTATACTAGCCAGGGGCCAGTTTTTCAAAATTAACGATGTCGTTAGTTAACGAGTTGTTAAAATTACAAATGGCAATATTACAAATACACTGTTGTTTTTGTTGTAAAATATGAGAATCATTTGCAATGCAAAGGATTCTCACATTTTATCAACAAAAATGTAAGTGTGTTTGCTTTTGTAGTCGGCATTTACTTAACGAGTTGAGGTATTAATGATGGCGTTAAGCTAACAAAGCTTTGAACGACAGGCCCCAGATGGCTAGATTGCTGGGAAAGAGCTAGTTATCTTGCCATTCATTCAGGTTCTTCAAATGAAGGTGGCGTCTTGTGTTGTACTTGTATCTTGGTTTGGGATTTCAATTGAACTGGATCAAATCCTTTCTTTCTATCAATTACCAGCTGACCATTAATAAACATTTAGGGCACTATTATGCATCGCCAAATGGTAATATATAGTGTTCCACATTCCATAATGTCAATGCAACAGATCAATCAAACAGAAAAAAAGCAGCTCAGTGCATGAGTTTTACGTACAACAAGTTTTATTAAACCGGATGACATGATCGCAATTTCCGGTTACGATGGATTCAGCGGTACGATACATGTAGTCTAATGATCATATGGATCTAAACAGCCTCAAAATTGAATCAGCCTAACAAGCATGCGAGATGTTTTTAAAGGAGTGACAATATGTGCTCGTAGATTTTTAAACAAGATTCGAATCCGACTGGTAGGAAATTAAAGGCCGTTGTCAACATATATTTGGCGCATATAATATTTTGGATAAAGTATGTGACTGAAATCAGACCCGCATCGTGAGAGAATCTAAGAGAATGCACGTTATACTGCGGAGTTTCGTACTAGGTTTGACACAAGCCGGCCTGTACATCCACAGAAGGAGGCTGGAAGCTTTAAATTTCGAATGAAAGAAGATGTGTTGTATTCTCCGGGGAGCGAAAACAGAGGCGCTGATAAGCTGTGCAGTATCTGTAAAGGTTTTTGAATGATGCGGCTCGTCTGATGTATTCTATAGACCATTTTGAGGAACCGTCAAAACAGGAAATTAACAAGATGTTTATAAATAACTAGAAATTGCTGACTTTTTCGTCTATAAGACAGTTCTTAATACTGTTTAATCGACATTAAATGTGATATATAGCTTAATGATAATTGTTCGGTCTGTGAGACCTTGGTAAGGGATAAGCTCTGGGCAGATTAGTCTGGGATGCAAGATTTTGCTAACATCGTCAACTGACTTAAATTCGTGTAAATGAGTCGACACCGTTGGGGATATACATCAGGAAAACATATCCGTGAAATGTATACCCCCATTAACCACATTTTTATTTAGAAAAACTGGGGTTTGCAGGGGTATACCTATCTTTCTTGTTTTTGATCCAAAACATACATTGTGGGTACTCTTTAGAACCGCCTTGCCGTCTAACGTGTACCCACAATGTATGTTTTGAGCAAAAATATTAAAAATATCAAACTTTTTCCATTGGAAATTTAATATTTACAGCTGAAAAACGAAATCTGTATATTGCATGGTCATGCTTTCGTTATGTCTTCGTAAGTTCTCTTTGTACGTGGGGTGATCGGAAAGTACGTATGAAAATGTTGTCATTTCTTTATCGTTTGTTATTTCGAAATGAAATTTCATCAAATAATGCAGCAATATATATGCAGTTATTCCATTGCAATAACGCATGCATAATACGCACACGTGCGTTGCATCTGTCGTTATGGAAACACCGCCTAACGTTATGCGGCGCAACGTAACGTCGAAGTTTTATTCTTATTTCAAAATACTTCTTAGTTCAAAGTACTGTAACATCCGTTTTGATTGCGTATGCCCACATTTTATTTAATACCTATAAACTGCAACGTACACAGCTTATATTTGTAAAGTTACGAGGTTGTTTATCGAATGGATTGGTCTGTAGAGTCTTGCAAAATCCGACTGTGTCAAATAGACAAAACGGTTAAGATTTTCGAAAATGTTGCATTTTCGGATAGTCATTTTTTAAAAGTATAATATTTACTGCAAGCTCGAAACATATCTATTCTTGACATTGCCTCTACTAGTTATAGTTTATGTCAATCTTTTATCATTTCGTTAAAAATCGGCCAGAAAACAAGGTATTGAATTTAAATTTACAAAATCAAATCGACGTTCTTGCATATTTTACGCTAACCTGTTGAATTCAATTTCACCGTATTAGTAGATAAAGCATCAGAATGCCATATGCTTTCGAAAAATGGTCAATTAATGTTAGAAAATTATTTTCATTAAACAAATGTCGACCAACTTTTCCAAACCCCCCAAATACACTAACAAAGTCAACCCAGGGGTACAGGTGCGCCGGGTCACGTGAAGTGACGTCATGACGCTGTCTCGTGCATGAAAGTCTGACGTCATTATTTTAAAATGGCAATGTCATTTAAATACAAAAGGATCAATGTTTATTTGTACAAAATTTCATATCAATCGGTTGACGCAAAGTTATTTTACAGCATTTTTATACGTACTTTCCGATCACCCCTCGTATATATCAGTGCATCTATGTAGTTTTGTTTGTTTCCCACTGAGGTTTTATAGATGGACTTTGGTTTTGACTGCAATAGTTCCTGATCATTGCTTACCTTCACTTATCCTGTTATTTGACTCTGCATTATTGTTTTAGGTCAATTGTTTCGACATATTAGGGAATCTGCTGTCGTTAGAAACGGTTTGTTATTGTAATTAGTCTACTTGTTGTTTCAGTTGTTACCCACTATAAATGTCGTGGAAATGGCAATGCGTATCATTGTGTCTGACCCTGCTCTTTATCACTGCTATTTAGTGATGTCATAGGAGGCGTTTCAAGGAGTAAACCAACAAAACACAGGGTCAACAATATATTTTCTGATATAAAATATGAACTAATGATATGATATGATAAACTTAAAGAAACATGATTAAAACAATGAAAGAATTTTCTCCTTAAACGCATTATTGCCCACAAGCTGAAACGCTTAGTGCGTTGTAACATGAGAAATTGAGCCGACGTATCAGAAAAATATCAATCTATATATGCGAAAACAAAGACACAAATAATATGTGCAGTACTGCACAGCTGATCAGCGCCTTTGTTTTCGCTACTCGGATAGTAAAATTCCTCTTTTGCTTCTGTGGCTGTACAGGCCGGTTTTTGTCTGACCTGGTCTGAAACTCAAATTGATGTTGCTGGGTTGTTTTTTTTTTATGCGAAGCTCAAACAAAACAGGTAACGAGCCTCTAGTCTTGCTCGTGACGGTCAGATTCTAGTCACACCTGGGCAGGTAAGCTTTCGGTGAGGATTATATAAGAGCCGCGACACAAGAAACTGGTCTTCGGGGTTTCCGATCTGGTTTGATACAAACCGGCCTGTGCATCCAAAGAAAATTGCTTGAAGCTTGAAATTTCGGGGATGTAAAGATAAGAGGGATTGTACTATGCGTGAAGCGAAAACAAAAGCACTGATCTGCGTCTTTTGCATAAGCAAAAAGCCGGTTTTCAGTTAGGCCTAACTATGAAGAGTGATTATATCACTATATACTGTCAACAAAAAAATCTCCTTTGCTATATATTTTAAATAGAGTCTGGATATTCACATCACAGGTCCAGGCGTCATATCTAGGGTTACACTGGTTCCCTGTCGCTCACGGGTCCAGGCGTCATATCTGGGGTTACACTGGTTGCCTGTGGCTCACAAAGCAGGATACGAGGCTCAATTTTGATTGTTTTTTTTGCCGCTTCATGTTTAAAATATAAACTCTTGAATTTAACTAATTTGCCGTCTAGCGAATATACCGTATTGCTAACTTTACCCCCCTTTGTCACTTAAGACACCAGAGTCTGTCCGAGAAATAATATTTTTGTCGTTAGCTGATCAATGCTGATAGTATATTCGCAAATAACAGCGATACTTATCAGTCATTTATGATTCAATCGTGCATGAGTGGGTAACTAAGTTTCCCTACGATGACCACAAATATATTCAAGATTTCATTGGCATGAGTTTATTTCAAGTAACGGTCACAGCGGCATTTGGAACAGACTCGTTGACACTATGTGCCGAGTCTTCACTGACAGAATTATCCGCTTCTCTGGACAGTCTCTTTAACCGGACGTATTCTAGTTCACCTTTTAAATGGGTCACGTGACTATTAATCAGCCTGCCATTGGCCACCTTTTTGTTTTTAAACGAATTGTTTCTATCACATAAATCTTCATATTCAGATTTGTTCCTATGTCCGTTTAAGTAGGGTTTACAATCCCGGGATTGTCTGACGGTTCTAGTGATATATTGTCCGTTTTGTTTGGCACCCTGTTTGTAGAGACTCTGTCGCCGGTAGACCACCGTCTCGTATGTAGACCCACTGGAATGTCTAGGTAATATCTTAGTGAGGCACACACAGCACGGGAACCACATATAGAACAATGTTACCAAATCGGCCTGAAATAAAAAAGTACAAGTAGGCAAAGATCAGATTATACATTTGTTTAATACACTGTAAAGAAATCGGTTTGACATCAAATACATGTTGAACAATCTTAACGATTTGGTTTGGCACTACTGATATGTTTTTGTTCAGGCAAAGCCAGCATCATAACAGCGTTACACATCATAGTATGACATTAACCACATGTATCTACATTCATTCAACGTTGGTCTGACAAAGATCACGTGTAAATCGTTTGAACACATTGACTGGTTTTAAAAACAGCTTATCACTGGCATCAGCCTGGCCCAACCCTCAGTGCTTTAGCTACAAGGTGTTGACGCTTGGCCGCTTGCCGTGACGTATTTCACATTTCGTATGAAATTTATTTAAGTCGCCGCATCTAAATAACGACTCTAGTAATATCTCCTGAGTAAAGCAACGCTTTGTTAATGACAAGGATTCATAAAATGATCTGCTGGTAGAAGAAACCGGAGAACAATGCATTGACACGACGAATTCTAAAGCTACTCACTCTGAAACTTTCGTTTGTAAAACCATATATGATTGGATTAGCAAAGCTATTGGACATCGCCAGCCAATGGCAGCAGATGAAGAGGCTCGTGAGCACGTGAATGTCGACAGTTGTCATGACAGCAGGGTAGAAGTCTAGCACTAATGTAAACAAATGAAGTGGGAGCCAGCAAACACCAAACATGGCAACGACAATAACCAGCATCTTCACCACCTGGAAATAGAAGAAACGGAACCTGAAATTAGTCATTTTCGACAGCAGATAAATCTTTTTATGATGCATGAGTTTTCGATTAAATTTCTATAAGGCAACAGAATAGTAACATGTGGGCGTCGCAATAAAGAGGACATATGGTTCATGATGGATTAAGGTAATTCGCATTTGCCGGAAAACAACGACTATTTTCTATATCATAAAAACGGCATTTTAAAGAAAAAATATATATGTTCGATTTAATACTGATTTACTTATTAGGTCATGGGCGGTTAGCGAAGTTACGACCTTTTCTTTATGACGGTTCTTACGATACACATAATGCACTAGAGTATTTGCTCTGCTAAGCTCAGTTTTTAGATAATAAAAATATTTGTTAGATCCTTTGGAAGCAGTAAAACATTCAAAGCGAGAAGATGGGCCATATTGTACAATTTCGGGTAATGAACCTTCATCAGTGACCCTTTACAAAACTGACAGTAAAAGCCAGACATTTTTGCTGCAATTTCAATAATTTACATTTGTATACTAAATCAAAGACTCATATTCCCAAAGGGTCCAAATAATCAATATACAGTTAAGAAGATGATTCTTAACGTACAATACATTTGAAATACTCCAAATATATTCACTGATACCAAAGGATCAAAAGAAAAATATAATCTGCACTATGGATGATGTACGGGGAGTACAAAATAGTATAAAATTTGGGTTTGGTGGTTAGGCGGTTATCCTGGCGTATAAAAGTCTTACATTGTAAGTATAGATATATAATTTCTTTTATTCGTGTACTTTTTTATGAATGCTATTATTAAAAGGAATAATGCCTGAGCTTGGATTTAGTCAACGAGACTGCTCAGAGTCACGTAAATCAAGTTCCATTCTGTTCTACATAATGTAGTGTGGGTTTTGCGGTATCGACACATGGACTGGACAGATAAATAGACGTATATATAGTTTCCTGGACTACCACAATGTTTATAGCCAGTCAAAGATCCCAAAGATTAACTATAAAGAATTTTGATAGATTTATCTTAGGTCACTAAACATTTCAATAACATGATAGATTTGCTTCAACGTGAAAAAGCAGTTCGCTAGACATAATTTGATTCCTTAGAAACATACTATTACATTCAATCTTATCTATTTTCCACGGGTGTTTAATTTGTTTGAGGTCATGACAAATTCGTTTCGACTTGCCATTATTCGCCTCACTTGATGTCTGTAATAAAAACAAGATACATATCATTCCTCATCCGGTCTAATAAGCAGATCCTATCTCCCCCACAGTTCAGCCAGAATTTGTCTGAGTGTTCTTATTCAGCAATGATGGGACAAAAGTTAATCATCAAAGCAATGAAATTCTGATTCAGCAAGTTGGTCCGAACGTTAATATAACATATACCGTTACTATTCTTGCGAAAAGATAAAGGTAACCGCTTCGGTTAGGCATGTAAATATAGTTATGGCATTTCACTAGTAATATCTTCTATGGTTTATTGTAATTGTATTGTATTTTAACAGGGCAAACTAGTTCTGTTTGGAGCTATGGTTTTGATTCTTGGGCTACTTATGTTTTCGCCTGGCCTACTTTTATTGTATGTGTGTGGGGGTGTTGAAATATGTCTTTGGGCCTGGATATTGTTCCTTTGCAGCACAATCCTGTCTTTTTATTTGTAAATGATATAGTGCGTACAGCATAATTTACCATGTCCTACACATTTTTTTTTTCAGACGAAATTTGGTCCTGGATATTTTCTCTCAAAAACTCGTCCATCCTACCCCCGATAGAAATCAAATGGTCGCTCCCTTATATGAGCGAAATAATCTCGAATGGACGTAAAGTGGAATATGCAGTTTAAGCATAAAACGTAGTCGAATGTAAGAACACTCGCTTCAAGTTAAATTCGCTGATGAATACAATCATCTACTATTACATGTAAGTTATGTTATTATAAGCACTTAAATGATTCCGAAACAGAAAATTTCATTGTATAATGTGGTTTCAACTGTTGCCTAAGAGTCGATAATCAGGCATCAAACACTTGAAAGGATTAGCAGGATACCTAGTTAATAATAAAACATATATCAAAAGCTCTAAAAGCTGAAGCTAAAATGCCGAACCATCTGAGAGGTCGGCATGACACAGTTTTGCATGTTGAGAAATTAGTGATTACAAGAACTGGCGTAAAATCCACCTCATGATTTACCCTTGTCCGAAAATGTATGTGTCAAACGTAGTCGTTTCATTGATACGTGATCACAGTTTTTAACCCCACCCCCGATCAAGCTATTCATTTTAGTTGGCTGGGCCGGAGCTTCTTGTCTGTTGCTTGGCCCACCGGGGTTCAACTGGTGATTTTCTTTTGCTCCGGAGTTAGTAAGTTATTGGGCCCCAGGGATCGCCTTCGTCGGGCAGCTTACTCAATTTATGAGTCCTCGTTTTTGATTTATCATGGAGTTTATCATGATTTATTTGTTTGCCCCATGATGATTCATTGACTAGTTAGAGATTCACCACGAGGATCGAATAACTAACTAAATGCTGTGAACCACTGCAGAAGCTGAGTGTGAGGTTAGGTAGTTTAAGCCCGCCAGTAATTTTATATTACTGATCGTTCTGTGGTGGTTCTTATTGTTTTATGTCTTGGTGTTTAAATGTTTTGTGCTGCTGTCGCCTTATGTATGTTATCATATTTTTAGTTAAGTTTATGTAACTGAGTGGCCACCTATTGGGGAAATAGCTGCTCATTCGGCTTAGGATGTGTTTTCATGGCATAAGTACCTGATTGTTAATTTAGTTTTCCCCACCTCGGTTTTTGGAGTGGGAATCTTTTGCTGATTGCGCCTTAAAATATTTTTAATTTTTGTGTATTTGAAGCCTCTCTAACAAGAGTGGCAAAAGCCAGTGTGGCATTTGGAAGACTCCGTGCAAATGTCTTGGAGAGAAATGGAATCAAGAATGACACCAAGCAGAAAGTCTACAAGGCTGTGGTACTTGTAACCCTCTTGTATGCATGTGAGACCTGGACAGTATAACAACGTCATGCAAAGAGACTTAACCATTTCCACGCAAGCTGTTTAAGAAACCTGTTAAAATCAAGGCAAGACAAGATTTCAGACACAAAGGTCCTGAAGAAAGCAGGGGTACAAAAAGGTACAAGTAGGCAACGATTAGGCAAAGGTGCAATCAAGAAAGAGAATCCCTCTCCAAAAACTGAGGTGGGGAAAAACTAAATTAACAATCAGGTACTTATACCACACGAAAACATATCGTAAACCGAATGAGAAGCTATTTTCCCAATAGGTGGCCACTAAAGCACGTAAACTTATTTAAAAATATGAAAACATAAATAAGGCGCAAACAGCACAAAACGTTTTAACACCAAGACATAAAACAATAAAAACCACCACAGAAGTACCGCCTTGGAACGATAAGTGATATAAAATTACTGGCGGGCTTAAATCTATTTTACAGGTACCTAACCTCACCCTCAGCTTCTGCAGTGGTTTACAATATTTCGTGGTGAACATCTAACTAGTCAATGAATCTTCAAGGACAAACAAATATAGCATGATGAATCAAAAACGAGGACTCACAGATTGAGTAAAGGCTACCCAACGATGGAGATCCCTGGGCGCCAATAACTTACTAACTCCGGAGCAAAAGAAAAACACCAGTTAAACCCTGGTGGGCCAAGCAACAGACAAGAAGCTCCGGCCCCAACCAACTACAATGAATAGCATTAAGTGAGACTATTGAGTCTGCCGCCCGACGCACCGGCGTGCAATTAAAGAAGGCAGCATATTTATCAACCATGATTGGGTTAAAAACTAAGCATAACATTTATGTTATATCCTATTCGTCTGTAACGTGTAATGATTTTTTCTGAACTGAAAGGAACGATCATTCCTTTCTATAAGTTTCTTAAATTTGTAAACCAAGTCATCATAAAATTCTGGTTCCGAAAGGCCCTCGCGTAAAAGGGTCTTTAGCCCAACATTAAATTTTGAGATCAATGCATAGTGCCTGCGATAAAATTTAGAATTCTTTTTTGAAGTTTATGATACCGATAGCCCTGCTGGAGAAATGTGGCTGTTAAACATTTATTTCGCGCACTGAAGTCCGCAACATGATTGCAGACTCTAGCAAACCTAATAAGTTGCGAAATGTATACACCATAAGATGCACGGTGAGGAACGTCACCACCCAAAAACGGAAAGTTTACTATATCAAAATCAAAGTCATCGTTTTTATCATAAATTTTAGAAGAAACAAATCTATTTGCAATAGAAAGATGTAAGTCTAAAAAGGGGGCTTCGGTATCTCTGGTGTTTGCTTTATTCAACTGTAGTTCTGGGGGATAAATTTGTTTGACAATGCCTTGAAAATAAGAATGCATACAGTCCCCAGCATGATTACAGAATAAGCATGCGTACAGTCCTATGGACTAGCAATTTTATTAAAATGGCCGATGCGAGACCTCCAAAGAAAGTTTTCTATGGAGAACTACAGGAGGGAAAGCGCTCTCAAGGTGGCCAGAAAAAAACGCTACAAAGACACCCTCAAAGCCTCTCTGAAGATTTTCGGGTCTTGGGAACAGACTGCACAGGAATGATCAAAGAGGCGAGGTCTCATCAACAAAGGAAATAAAAAAAAGAGAATCTGTGAAGCTGAAAAGAAGCGCAAAGAACGCAAAGCCAATAACGATGGGCCACCAGCAGATTCCATGATATTGATTCTCTATGTGTTGCAACCGACAGTTTTGAGCTAGAATTTGGTATAGTCAGCCATCAAAGAACTCACTAACACACATGGACCTTATTCACGAAATAACGATGGTCTTCCTCATTAGTGAGGGAAACGACTAAACAAGATTTCGCCAGTAAGAGTTGCCTCGCCCCCATTTTTTGAACAGACTATAGTTTCGTGGTATGGCGATCCCCTGGAGTTCTTATACATAGCTATACACTAGCTACATGCATACTATAAATATGTACCGCTTCTATTATAAACTTCGAAATTAACAAAACCATTTATCATTTTCAATGCCAAATCAGATTATACGAGGCGTATTCAATTAATGATGTTTTCTTCGAAGTTAATGAAAAGATCAGAACGATTTGAGCCGCGTCGTGAGAAAACCGGTCTTCTGGGTTTCCGACCAGGTCCGACATAAACCGGCCTGTACAGTCTCAGAAAACAGCTAGAAGCTTAAAATTTCAGATGTATGTTGAAGAAGGATTGTACTATCCGAGTGGCGAAAAGCCGGTTTTCTCATGACGCGGCTCATTTAATGTAGGAAGGCAAAAACAGAAACTGTGAAAACGCTTAGAATGTTTGTCTTGTATAACAGTTCAAGGGGTTACCTCGAAAACAAAAGATATAATGCTGGTATTACCATTTGCATCAAAAGGTTACGATGCTGCAATTAAATAGTCAATATTTCTTTACAATGGAACCAAACTTCATCGTGTCTTAAAACGTGTCTTAAAATATTTGCCAGATTCGGCACACGCTGATCTTAAAACCCCGTTAAACTAAGAAAGAAAGTTGTTGGTACATTTGCAGCGAACTACAAGATCGCTGATCTTCCTTGGTATGTGTAACGAAAGTCTTCTCATGACGCTGATCATTTGTGTAACAACATCTCTACAATAATTGCTGATATGTTAGAACGTAATGTTTGATTAGGGAAGCATCTTTCTAAAGACAATTGCAAAAACGCTACTCAGAACTTTACGGAACGCTCTAGACTTGTGGAATAAACTTATCCTAAGCATTATTGGTACCAGCTGAAAAAAATCTAAATACTGCAGCATCAGAATCAGAATGATAGTTTACTGGTGAAACACTACAGGTTGTACAATAGAGAGAAAAATACAGCAATCGCACCATTGAAAATGAATGAGCGCAGATTATATTTTGCGTTTGGTCCATTGAGATCAGCGAGGATTTTTTGAGAAACCAGAAAATTATTATCGGTTTAGACTCACTTTAATATATTTGGCCCAATTTGGATTATACTTGTCTTTGTATAGACTACCCTGTTGAACGTTGCGAAATTGCAGTAATTCCTTTGCTCCATTTTGCCAAATTTATATGGTCAGAAAAGAGGCTCACGTAGCCGAAAACAAGGTACAGCCCACCCCCTTTCTCATTAATATGTTCACTGCTCTTAAAGGAGCTCAGTTTTATTTTTATTTACAATTTTATGTACGATAAATAGTTCATCAAAGACTATGACAACATTAATCTTTTCAACCGAAATGTGCTTCGGCTCACTTTTCAAACGACTCTCTCTTATGTATACCCGGACACCCCGACATGTTTGTAGCTGTTCCTCATGGTCGTAACGTAACAAGACAATGTAACAAAGGGTTGATAAAATTCCTCGCCAACAGTTTTGCTTATGTCTAGTAATCAGTAACGTATAGAACAAACAAACACAGCTTGGGTATATATTTCTCTCCATCACTCTACAATAAGTATAGTATGACATAATTTATTATCTATGATGGGTTTATGTAATAAAGAAACAAGCAATTTGCAAAATAAATCTCTTACGATGCAATATGTTCAGAAGTAAAAGTTCAGACAGTGAAAATACACGTACACTCCCATTTTGACGATTTAAATCACTGTACCTGCGCAAGTCCTTGACAATACTGTTTGTTATTACAATAATCAGACCATGAAAGACGATAGAATATGAGCCTGTGCATGAGAAAACCAACAATTTGGGTTTCGACCAGGTCTGACACAAACTGACCTGTATAGTCACAGAGGATGGTTAGAGGCTTGAAATTTTGCATTTAAGTAGAAGAGGGATTGCACTATCCGTGTAGCGAAAACAAAGGCGCTGATCAGCTTCGCGGTCACCGCGAAGCTGATCTGCGGCTTTGTTTTCGCCTATGCAAATTGTTGGTTTTCTCATGCACAGGCTCATATCATGTGTGTTTTTTTTTCATAGTACATGAAAGTCAGGTAATTACCAAATTCCGAATATTTGACCTATTATTTCCTGGGATTTTTTTTTCGATTTTTGTCACTGACAACAATTTGTATTATCAAAGCACGAAGATTACCGTTTATCAGCTACTTAAAAAATTGAAGTTTTGCAAAAATAAAGGACCAATAACTGTGTTGAAATGTGTAACTCATATCACAATAAGCAAAAATTTGCCTTTACAAATTACACAAGGGGGAGGAGCTAAGGCAAGCAGCAGGCCGTAATAGATGTTGGGCTAGTCGAAGTTGCTGACTGACTAAACCTTTCCTCTGAGTATAATTTCGTTGCTCCAAGTAACCACACCTTAACGATGGAAGAATTGAAATCGTTTAAACCATTTAGGTAGCAAAGTCTGATTTTCTCTTATTTCCTTCTTTATTCGGTTAGAAATTGAAACAAAAGAAACAAAACATAATTACAAAGCCTACAATTCTCCTACACTTGCAAAATTATGATCTAACCTGAGACTTATTTTATTGATTTAGTACCAAACCCTAATTTCTGTCTGGAGTTTACGGCACTTTTCTCATTGTCGTTAATTCTAGTAAGCATCCCATGTAATGATCTTATTTACGATAATTGTCGTATATCTGTGGAAGACAGTCTTCATCGGCGGTATAATCAATCTCATTCCTTCACTGATCTACGCCCTAAGCGACGGAAACTTCATTTGATACACGGGAATGACGAATTGGACGGCTGCCACACGTTCATTCAGCAATTAAAAGTCTGTAGAAACAAGTTGAAAACACTATTTTCCAATACCATGAACGAAATTAATCACAAGAATTACTGTAATTGGTAATTTTGTGTTTTATTTTTTCAGAATTATGATTTTGATCCACTGCTTAAGGTAAAGAACCATAAAGTTGCTGATCCATAGATTTTTTTATTGTTTTATATTTTAGAGAAAACATTTATATCTATCGATTTTTGTAATAAAAAAAACCCAGAGGACCAATGGTCCTGTAAACGCTCACCTGAGACCTGAGATATATACCAATAAACTTGTTTGACTAGAATGGTAATATACATGTATATAACCCCAGGGCAGGGTCAGAGCAACGTCTGGAGTCAATTTCTTTTTTAAATCATAAAGATTCATGATCAGTCCATTTGCCAATTTATTGCAAGTTTTGCCCTTCAAATGACATTGTAAAAATTTTCCCCATTCAAATGCATGGGCAACCTAAGTTGACCTTGCCGTAAAAAAGGTCAAGGTCATCTCAGGGTCATGATTTAAACAAACTTTGTAGAGCTCCATTGCTTGATGCTTCATGCCAAGTTTCAAAATCATAGGCCTTCTGGTTCTGGAGAAGAAGATTTTTAAAGGTTTTTGCTATTTATAGCCATGGCGGCCATCTTGGTCACGTGACCTTGACCAACTTGACAAACTTTCATTTACTCTTCCTAAGAATTCTCCTGGGCAGGGGCAGACAACCCTCTGGGCCAAAAACATTTTCATAAACATGAATATTCTGTCCATTTTCTCATTCCTAGCAAGTTTTTGCCATTAATTGACATTTTCTTATTTTTTCCCATTCAATCGCATGGGCGGCCTAAGTTGACCTTGCTGTAAAAAAGGTCAAGGTCATCCCAGGGTCATGATTTATATAAACTTTGTAGAGCTCCATTGCCTGATGCTTCATGCCAAGTTTCAAAATCATAGGCCTTCTGGTTCTGGAGAAGAAGATTTTTAAAGGTTTTTGCTATTTATAGCCATGGCGGCCATCTTGATCATGTGACCTTGACCATTTATATAGACTTTCATTCACTCTTCCTAAGAATGCTCCACATAAAGTTTCGCTTTGATTGGCCAAGCGGTTTCAGAGAAAAAGATGTTTGAATAATTTGGTCATACACATGTATATTGCCCCGGGGTGGGGGCAGACAGACCCCTGGGGTCCAAATTTTTTCAGAATCATCAATCATAAGTCCATTTGCCCATTTCCTGCAAGTTTTTCCCTACAAATGACATTTTAACACTTTTCCCCATTCAAATGCATGAGCGACCTATGTTGACCTTGCCGTAAAATAGGTCAAGGTCATCCCAGGGTCATGATTTATATAAACTTTGTAGAGCTCTAGTCACTGATGCTTCACACCAAGTTTCAAAATCATTGGCCTTCTGGTTCTGGAGAAGAATATTTTTAAAGGTTTTTTTCTATTTATAGCCATGGCGGCCATCTTGATCATGTGACCTTGACCATTTATATAAACTTTCTTTCCCCCTTCCCAAGGATGCTCCACATGAAGTTTGGCTTTGATTGGCCAAGCGGTTTCACGGGAGAAGATGTTTGAATATTATGGTCATATACATGTTTATAGCCCCAGGGCAGGGGCAGACAACCCCCCAGGGGCTAAAATTTTCCATTAACATTAATCTTCTGTCCATTTGCCTATTCCCAGTAAGTTTTACCCATTAAATAGCATTTTACCATTTTTTCCCATTCAAATGCATTGGCGACCTAAGTTGACCTTGCCATAAAATAGGTCAAGGTCATCCTAGGGTCATCATTTATATAAACTATGATGGGCCCGCGTCCTCAATGCTACATACCAAGTTTCGTGGAAATCGACCCACTTGTTCTGGAGAAGAAGATTTTTAAAGGTTTTTGCTATTTATAGCCATGGCGGCCATCTTGGTCATGTGACCTGGACCATTTATATAAACTTTCGTTCCCCCTTCCTAAGGATGCTCCACATGAAGTTTGGCTTTGATTGGCCAAGTGGTTTCAGAGGAGAAGATCTTTGAAAATGGTGGACGACGGACGACGGACGGACGCCGGAGCATGGGTATACTATAAGCTCACCTGTGAGCCTTCGGCTCAGGTGAGCTAAAAACATGGTTACCAGGTCGGTTTTCCCGCAAACCGCTACCCTAAAATGGCTAAAAATGCCTTAAGTTGTACGTGACGTAATGGGAAAGTAATAAAAACGCGTCGCTTTTTGCACATGAGCGCCGTTTACAAGAGAACTAATCCATAGATTAAAAAAAACAACAACTAAATATAGTCTCGTTTTTATATTGTGAGTCAAAAAGTAAAATAAAAGTTCTTGACTACCAGGTTGTTTTCGGCGGTATTTGTCAACGAATGAAGACAGGTAAGCTAAAAATCTTAATTTTCCGTAAGTGACGTTGACGTCATGAGAATGGCGCCTTTCGATGTTTCACAATCTATGTATCCGAGTCAATAATGTGTACTTTCGGAAGCGCTTCCAGTATAGTGGTGCCAAAGAAATACCTTATAGAGTGTATATTAGGCATGTGACGAGTTTCTCTGCCACATGTACGTAGATATTCTCTTTGTTAGTTTGTATGTGTTACACGTTTCAAACTCCTTAACGGGGTCTGCAACACGTTTCAAACTTCTGATTTTATTACAGCCTATATCACAAAGGTACTCTGTTTCTATTCTGAATATGCACTAGTAAGACACCGTCATCATCAAGTTACATGTAGTTTCGGCGATATTTGGCAACAATTAAAGGCAGTGCAGAGAACGAGTGTGGGCGCGGAGTGCAACATGCCCGTTTTTAGGCAGTGTTGATGGTCAAAAAGTAGTTCCATTCGCTTTAGATAGTAGAGGGAAATGGTTGGCTGGCATGCTGTAAAAGAAGGATTGGTAATTCTGATGCTTTTTGGACGTATTTGGACGTATTTCTCATTAATATGCTCACTGCTCTTAAAGGATCTCAGTTTTATTTTTATTCAGTATACCAGGTGCTTAAAAAAGGTACCTGGCAAACCGCGTAGCACATGGTTCCGCCAGCTCCGGCGTTCAACAATATTTTTCGAGATATTTTTCAAAAATCAAATACCTCTTCCCTACTGTTGCTAGTTTCCGATGCTATGGGGCCAAATGATGACTCGTGCAGAAAGAAAAGTAGAACAGATGAAAACTATATCATTTGAAAGTCGTGAATTTACAAGAAATCTTCAAAATCGTCCCACCCACCGTATCGGTACTCGAATGTATTCCTAAATGCTTAAATAAATCACCAAGTACATGCCACGCACGTCTTTCCGATGTAATTGTATAGTCCCTTTGGCATACGAGATGTTTTGGAATAAACTATAACTGAAGAAAAGCAGGATAATATGTACCACTTCCGCAGTTTGTTTATTGTTGGCCGCCATTTTATTCCAAAAATCAGCGTATCAATCCCCGGCAAGTCCGCGTAGACCCCGGCAATGCAACGTATAGATTGACCAGTGTGAAATTGTAAAATTGGAGCTGAGTTGATTTGTCAAGGCTTACGTTAAATGTTAAAATTGCAGCACGAATTGGACAGGAAAATGGTGCATCATGCTTCTTTTTTTTTTTTTTTTTTTTCATTTGTATACTGATTCTATATTTTCTTATCATTTAACACGTGTATGCTAATGTGACAGTCAGTCAAATGCTTGCATACAGCCTCGATTCGATATTCAATAATGGTGCCATCCATGAACTAACAAGACAACAAATGTATATAATCCTATACGTGGGAAGTCATAATAGATAACATCTTTGACTCATGCATTATTAAGTAAAAACCTCTTAATAATGAATTAGGTAAAATAATTGATTTGTATATTCATATCAGTCACAGTAAAATAAGCTAGTATGCCAGTTACATGGGAGGTCCAGAGTGTCTCATAAAAACAGGGGCCTTAAAGACCTGAAACGCCGAACCTGTACATGCATCATTTGCATCATTTGAGTGAGGGGAAACTAATACAATTGAGGAAACGATATAACGAGCTGTTGATAGCCAGACACTTCAGTTCCAAAACAAAACGAAATGCGTCTTAAAAGAACTTACATAAATAAATCGAATGCCATGACAGTGCTACATCAATATTACTCTTCGTCCTAAGTCTTCTGCACGGCACGTTAATGAAACAGCACAGAAAACAACAAATAAAGCATAACGACAAAGCAGAAACGAGGATTAAACACTGGTAACGTCTATGAAATAAAGAAGCATACTCGCCAATATTTAACCCCCGGTAGACTGATATCTAATCTCATAGAGGAGTAGACAACTTTATCTCCGTCGTATCGAAAACTTTCATTTCATCCGAACATGGCAACACTTGAACAGGCAATGGTGAAATCTTGGTGTTTATTAAGTGTGGTACAGTACAGTTGTCACGATGCTTTGAGCGATCGCGCAACGCGCAAAATTTTTTAATCCCTTCTAAAAACGTTTTGCGAGTGACTCGCGCGTCACTCGCGAGTGACTCGCGAGTGACGCGCAAGTTTTACATAATACAGTTTGCGAGTGACGCGCAAAGTTCTTTTGGTTCGTCGCGCATCGCGCATGGATCTTTGCGCGATGCGTGACGTGATTCATTGCACTATAACATTCAAGTACATGTGCTTATAAAAGTATTTGTAAATTACTACTTTTTTGCTCAGTTTTTTTTTTTTTTTTTTTTTTTTTTTTTTTTTTGTAAATGACGCTCAATTTTACTACAACTACATATACGTTTGACTATTAATCAGTTGTTTTGTCCTTTATGTTTGGGGCTATTTCGGACATAAAACAAAACAAAACAAAACAATTGTTCACTGTGAAGTACAGGCTAGCCAATTACCCAGACTACTGTACGACAGTGAGTTGTTGTTAGTCAATCATCAAAATTGTTTGAAGCATAACAAGTCATTTTTATCAAATGAAAAAAATGATTGAGGCTCATCTTGGTCATCTTACTTTTACCATCATCTACGTAAATTAAACCACAGCCCACGCGTAAAATTGCTTGCGCGCAAACAGTTTAGACTAGTATTCGCATATGAACTTGCTGGAGTTTTATTTATATTTTCCTGCTTTTTATAATTTTTGTTTTTCGTGTAACTTAAATTGTTAATCGGGATGTAAAACCACAAATCAAAAAAACACAGATTTATGTTGTAACAAGTTGGTTTTACGGCTGCATATAAATATACAAACACGACATACTGTACATGTTTGTGTGTTTAAATCCAATGGTGATTAGAGATTCACCACGAAGACCGAACAACTACAGTGCACGTTTTTATAGTCATTACGAAAACATGCCCATGTAATATACTGATTTTTCCAAAGTTGTAAAAACTGAAAATTTTCTGTAGATTTTGTTTACTTTTCTTATTTTGCTCAAACATAGAATGTGGGTATACGTTAGAACCGCCTCCGCGAGGCGAGGCGGTTCTAACGATTACCTACGATCTATGTTTTGGAGCCAAAATTAGAAAATTAGGTAAACCACTGTATACCCCAGTTTTGCTATTAGAAAAGTGGGGTTCAAGTGAGTATACATTACACTGAAATGTGTTCGTGATGTTTAGTTAAGTTCGGGTAACTGAGGGGCCACCTATTGGGAAGTAGCTGCTCACTCGACTTACGATATGTTCTCTAAGTATGAGTACCTAATTGTCATTTTGTTTTTTCCTACCTCGGTTTTTGGAGTAAGAATTTCCTTCTGATTGTGCCTTTTCCTGATCATTGCCTACTTGTATCTGTATCTGTAGATTGAGAAAAGAATGCTTGGTTTAATAGAAAAAATATTCTCCATACCTGTATTTGGGATAGCTAAGGTATGTGAGGGGGCTCACCGCAGACCTTCTATTTACACTATTTTCTTCTCATTATTTATATTATAGAAAATATACAGTGTATAAATTTTCTTCGGGTCAGACGAATATTCTACATGTATCTTTAACCTAGTCGCTTTGTACTACCTTTGTACGAAGTATATCTACACGTATTAAGTATGAATACTTGGATGGATCAGACAGTAATCAATTGACATACATGTTGACATCAGGCGGGCATGAAAATTCTACATGAAACATTTTTTACAACACACCTTACAAGCAAGATTGTTTAAATTGTGTAAATCGCGCATATCTGATTCACGTCGCGCGTGTTTGACAAATGGTTTTGCGCGTTTGCGAGATGATCGCGCAAGATTGCGCGTACTTTGCGAGTCACTTGCGAGTCACTCGCGAGTGAAGATAATCCCCTACGCGCCACCACGAGTGCGCGTACGCTGAAAGCATTGCGACAACTGTACTGTATTTTAGACTGAATCCCAATTTGAAAGCTTCAAGCTTTTAAGATAAAACACATAAATGTAGTTAATATGAAAGAACAGTCGGAACAAGTGTTCTCAAAACCATGGCTCATAATAAGAAAACAATTTAATGAAGAAACAATAATAAACATATAATTCAAAAAAAGCGGTAGGCAAGACTACAAAAGTTTTAAACTATCCAAACGCCTTGGTCATTTGGTCACTCTACGGCTAAAGCTAACGGCAAAACCAACACAGCCACGGCACACAGCTTACCGCACTGAAAGAAACAACAACAAGAACCACAGACGGGCTACTTAATGTTTATTGACATGTATACTTTCGTACATAGAGTAAACCGCTTGCACGCCTGGAGTGAGTGAGTATTCAGTTACAATATATGGCTACCTTGATACAAAGAACCAAGGGGTGAGATTCTCGCAATGTATGTTCGAACCAACACAGGCTTTGCATAACTGCGGATCACTTTATTTTCAACAGTTCTGTCAACTTCTAACGGTAAAACGGTGCTGAGTTGTCGGGTGACATCAAGATTCTATATACAGGCTTTTAAGGTGTGTCTATAAATCATACACTTTCACTCAACTTCGCGATGTTGATCGCTGCTTTAACGACATTTCGCCTGGTAAGTCTTTTTAATTTTATAGTGAAGTCTAGATTTATTGCAAAGTCTAGTTTTTGTACTACCACTGAACTTTCTAAATTATTAACTTCCTGTCTCACTGCTATCAAATCTCATGACATACGATACTGTGAGACGGTGTAACTTCAAACTTCAAACTTCAAATAAAAATTGGCTTTGGTCAATAAAAAGTTTGACGAGGTGCTCAGCAAACTGAAGTGCGACGAGTTTGTCCACATACAATTTTTCTACTCTGTATACCACATTGCTACATAATCTGATTAAAGAAAATACGTTTTACACTTCCTCTGACTAAAGTCGATATACACGTTGGTCATGTCAGAATGTATGCAACGCCATATCCTATTTCCTGGATAATATTAATATTAGATTCGGAACCAAGTGATACAGACAAATTGTTGGAATTCCGATGGGTACAAATTGCACCCCTCTCGTAGCTGATTTATTTTATACTGCTACGAAAGAAATATCATGGATTCTCCTAACCATGACAACCAAGCTGTTATCGAGGCTTTTAATTCGACTTCTAGGTACCTCTTTGACCATTTGAACATTGACAATCCTTATTCTGAAGACATCTTTTTAGGTTTACATCTTTCTATTGCAAATGGATTTGTTTCTTTTTAATGATAAATGAGCCTGTCCGTGAGAAAAGGTACAAGTTGGCACAAATTCTAATTTTCTGGAAAATTCAT
This sequence comes from Rugalucina vietnamica, assembly GCA_964017185.1. Lineage (NCBI taxonomy): Eukaryota > Metazoa > Mollusca > Bivalvia > Lucinida > Lucinidae > Rugalucina > Rugalucina vietnamica. The sequence continues at coordinate 8,449,598 of OZ024871.1, read as the reverse complement.
TTTAAAAAAATTAATGTCATTTATTGGTCATATATTTATCAAAACTACCTTTCAGCCTTTGAAATTAATTCGCATTGATGCAAATATTGTTCAGCATATCAATCTGAGTGATATTAGGTCTGTTACTAATAGCAACACAAGATCATTTGTGTTGCCATGGCAACCAGTAGCACAATTTTAGAAGTGAAATCGCAAATAGTAAACTGTGATATCTATACTTGTACCTAATGTATTTTCTTAAAAATAGTATCAAATGAAAGGTTAGTGAATGCCCTTTATTATTTTGATAGTAGCGTTGAATTAGCTTATTTGCATATTCATGAATATTCATTAATAATCCATTTTTATTTTAACTTTTTCATATTATTTTGACTTTAGACTTAAAGGCAATGTCAAATACAAGGCGTCAGTACTTAAATACCAGCTATAAATATTTTAGAACATTGTCCATTGCAAAATACAAGAAAATCAAGATAGGTAATATACCATATTTAAAGAATTATGTTTCCATGGTAACCCATGTATCAAAGACAGAGCTGACATAGCAAATGATTATTCAACCATAACTTACTTAATACTCAATTCACTTTAGCAAAACTGGATACAGATTAAAGAGAATAAATTTTCTATATCATTATATCACCATAAAGAAATAAACTCATTTGCATAATCATGAATATTCATTGAAATATAGCATTTTTACCATTTTAGTCATTAGTTGAACATAAATATTATTAAAATGCAAAAATCATACCAAAATGTTATAGGTAATCGTCTAAATACCTTAGATGTAAAAGTTGATTATGATGCAAAACACGAGTAAGTATATTTGTGTTAGCAGTGTTAAAGCATTTCTGTTTCCATGGCAACCAATGTTTCATAAGACATGCTAACGATACAAACGGCTACTTGCTATTGTCATTATTTCACTTTGTATTTCAAAGCAGATACAATGTCAAATTTTAATGAGTTTTTTTTTTTTTTTTTTTTTTTTTTTTTTTTTAAAGATTATCCAAATAAGTGAACTTACTGTTTCCTGAATTTTCAAAGACAAACATTTTATTTTTAATTCCTATGTAATGTGTATAGATACTACGGCATCCTTATCTCTGAGTATTATATGCTGTTATGTGTGCAAGTGAGTATGTAAATTTAAAATTAAAGCAAGACTTCAAACTCCCACAACACAAATTTGTATAAGTCATACGCACACACCCAAGAACATCTTACTTTGTTAGGGCATTACACTCAAAATATTCAAATTACAGAGAAATGCATGTAGGGAGAAATGCATATACTTGGCCATAATAAAAGGTAGATGACATTCGCGAAGCTATTTTGAAAATCATTGCCAGAGGGGCATGGCAACCATGTCTGTAACTGATATCTTTTCACATCAGATTATGACAAGATGTGTTTTATAAATGAGCTGATCTAAGTAATAATAATAATAATAATAATAATAATAATATTGATAAAAGCAAGACAGTTAATACCAACATAAGACCTAGCCGATCCTGATCTATATACATGTCTGATGATGCACAAACCTAACATAAATTTGCAAACATTCAGAAAAAAATGTTTTACCGGTTCATCAAATTTCCAAATTTGTGTTTACTGTCCTTTTTGCTTTTGAAAACAAACATTGGTTGAATTTTCATTTTCGCATACAATGTAAGGTGTTGCACCAACATCGAAGTTTTGACGTTTTCTCGGCAACCTAAGTCACACCGTTCTGAGTATCATGTTGTATGCGAGGCAAAGAACTGGATTTGTAAATCATAATTACACCGAAAGAAATGTTTCAGTCAATAAGAAGAAATTTGCATTGTATAAGTGTTGCGAAATGTTTGCGTTTAAGTATACATGTACTAAACATTAAGTGGCTATCGTTCAATGCCGTTATATGAAAACGTACAGACATGTAAGGTGCAAACAGCACAGCAATTAAACACCAAAGCATAAGACAATGAGAACCACAAAAGAAGTATCGCCTTGGAACGATCAATAATATAAAATAACAGGGGGATTAAACACGTTTCACAGGCCCTGACCTCACCCTTATCCTCTGCAATGGTTCACAACATTTAGTTACTTGTTCAGTCCTCATGGTGAATCTCTAACTAGTCAATGAATCATCAAGGACAAACAAATCAATTATGATAACCACCATGATGAATCAAAAACGAGGACTCACAGATACAAAAAGCTGACCGGCGATGGAGATCTCTGGGTGCCAAACTACATCACTGAAAATCTGAAGTTGCATTTTAATTTGTCAATTGTAATACATTATATCTGCTTTGACATCAATTTGGACCTGAGAAATCACACAACAAAACGAATTGCGACAATTAATGCATGTTACACATATAAACACATCTAAACATTTATCAATTATTCGCTTGTATATGCAAGAGCACAGAGAATCAAGAAGTATACCAAGCATGCAAAAAAGCAACGCAAGTGATATTGGCTTTGTAAAACACCATTCCTTTAGATTCTGGTGCGCATTAGACACTCAACAAAATATATTCCATATAAGTCATATATGTTTGGTTTATATTTCTAAGAGAGTTACACCACATGCAAAGAATAAAATTCACGTAAAACACGCGTCAAAAAGTGCAAATTTGCCTGGAATTAATGATCAGATTATATGTCTTGCTGACCTGTGCTACCAGAGTTTTGTATATTAATAATGAAAACCCTAGCCTATTTCTGAGGTCAAGTTGGATTTATCTATTTTTGGGAGATTATCAATCATCTCCGTGATAGGAAAAAGTCCAACAAAGTTATAGCCGGCTGGCCTGACATGACCTGATCTGTATCGATGATGTTTAAGCAGCACCTCGCTATAACATTGATTGCCATGGTAATGATGAGATGATGTAAATAAAAATAAAACTGAGATGCTTTCAGCAATAATCACAATACACATTTTTGCCATAAACCTCCATTAATTCAGTACGACGAATGTTCTTCCAGTGCGCTTTGCATGTTCACATAATCTTTTCGTTACTATTTTTACATTTTAGCATTGTGATTTGTGTTAGTTCTTAAATACATGTATTTAAAACTTATATATGAATATTCAAATGAGCTCATTTACATATCTGTATTTGCATATCTTGGTTTTTAGAGCATTATTAGCTTAAGTTTGGTATTAGTCTTGTAACTAAATACTAAGGGTGCTTCAAAATTAGATTACACTGTGGTACATTTACAATTTTCATGAGATTTTATTTTGAATAATGACAATCTAAGGTTACCATGGCGACAGCCAGGTTAAAAATCTATAAGTTAACCTTGTTGGCGTTGTTGCCTTCTTACTTGAAACAAGTGCTACCATTAGCATCATGCATGCAGATAAAATAAACACAAAAGTGTGCGCTCATGTGATCCAAGTATGATGTCATTTGTCAGAAAAACTGAGGTAGGAAAATCAATTTAATGAATATTAATGGCATTACCTTTATGAATATTCAAATGAGTGTATTTGCATAAACAAAAATATCAACTGTGACGGTGGTGATGCTTGTGCAAATCCCTTTAATTCAATTCAAACGATGCTTAAGTATTGAACAGACACATAGATACCGATGTTATATCAAAAGTCATACCAATTTCCCAAAATTAACCAGTGTTGCCATGGAAACGATACAATTTCAAATGAAATTGTCAAATAAGTCAATAGCTAATTGGTTCCAGCATCCACTTTGACATTTATAATACATCTTCTATGGTTTCAATGAGGTCACTGACACCTGAAACGTACTATTTTAAAGTATTCTTAAAAAAATCATAAAATATTGTAAAAAACGTCACCATGGTGATCTCGTATGATGACGTCATTTACTAGTTATATTGAAAATGTGGTTATAAAATTACCTAAAAATTAATCTTATGATATTTAACTACTGTTTTATGCAAAAAACTAAATTTTGAATTTTGTGACCAACTTGTACCTTTTCCCACGGACAGGCTCAAATGCAATAAGTTTGATTTTGATATAGTAAATTTACCGTTTTTTGGATGCTGACGTTCCTCGCCGTGCTTCGCGCTACGAACTTTGCGCGTTGAAATCCGTAAGTAAGTAAGTAAGTAAGTAAGTAAGTAAGTAAGTAAGTAAGTAAGTAAGTTCTTTATTTAAAGAGGGTGACCCAATTGGAAGGAACCAATCTTCCTTGGGGCCCTCTATAGCAAGTTAACATATAACATAATATTAACATACTGGGTGAAAACAACAATGTTAAGAAATACATGAATAATTGTACGTTTGGTAACTGCAGAGGCATGTTTACGGTGAAAACTGATCATATTTACATTTTACATACAAAATTCATGAACAATAACTTTACAAAAGCACACATGTAGATGGATGTATGCATAAAAATGTGTAATGGCGGTGGAGGTTAAAGACTCAAAATAGTACTTAATCCATTCAGCGCATCTTTTGCTGAATACATTCAGGGAAGATGAGTTTTTCATGTCTAGCGGAAGACTGTTCCATATCAGAACTCCAGAAAAAGATAAGCTTCCTTTGAATAAATTGCATTTTGCCTGAGGTAAAACGTAGTGTTTGTTTGCTACTGATCTTAAATTTGACATTGTGCTGTCTAAGTTTACGTTTCTCATTTGGAACATTTCATGCAAGTAACAGGGGGCCAAGTTATTATAGATCTTGTACATAATTTTAGCCTTAGCAAGGAAAACGTTTTGATCGAAAGATAGGATATCTAGTTGCTCAAGTGATTCATTCAAACTTACGTACTCGTGTAATAAATTCAATTAACATGCCCTTCTTTGCAATTTATTTATTTTATCAATGTTGAAATTTGACGAATTACTCCAAATCACACTACAGAGATCAAACTGCGGTTTAATGTAAGAATTGTAGAATAAAAGTCTGTGTTCCCTTGATAAGTAAGTTTTAATTTTACTTAAAAGCCACAAGGATGACGAGACTTTCTTCGATACATGCTGATAATGATCATTCCGTGATAAATTTTCATCATCACAAACACCTAATATCTTATCGCTTGTGGTCATTTTAATATCTATATCATTGTATTTAAGAGACAACGTGTCTTCTAGTAAATTATTTCGCTCAAGTTTGTCTACTTGTGATAAGCATGACTTTTGTCTTTAAAGTGTTTAAAACCATTCCATTTTTCCTACACCAGTCATGAAGGGAGTTCAAGGACTTTTGCAAATTGCTTTAAAGAATTTTCATATCAGAATGCTGCTCATATATGGTTGTGTCATCGGCATATAAATCTACAAAAGATGTGCCATGCAAAGATAAGGGAAGGTCGTTGATGAAAAGTAAAAATAGTAATGGACCTAGAATAGATCCTTGAGGGACTCCACAACTGAGTTTTGACGTCTCAGACAATTCATTGTTTATAGCAACACGCTGAGTTCTGTGAAATAAATATCATTTAAACCAGGATAAGCAAGAATTAATGCATTTATAAGACTGTAATTTTTTCAATAGAATTTGATGATCAACAAGATCAAACGCTTTTCGGAAATATACCATTACGCAACCAACTAGTTTGCCAGCGTTTAAAGCTTTTAGCCAAGAATCTACCATAAGAATCAAAGCAGATTCTGTAGAGTGCTTAGCGCGAAAACCACTTTGAGACTTATGAAGCAAACTAAAATTGTTCAAAAATGAGGAAACAATTAAATCAACCCATTTTTCAATAATTTTGGATAAAGTGGGAAGAATAGAAATGGGTCTGTAATTGTTTACGTCGTCTTTATCTCCAGATTTGAAAAGCGGCTTAACCTTTGCTTCTTTCCATATACTGGGAAATGACCCAGAAATTATGCTTTTATTTATGATCGATACGAGAGTTGGAGATAATATCAGCAGATAGTTTGAGAATCTTCGGTTTTATGTTATCCAAACCCGTAGATTTAGTTACATTTAAGTTTGATAGGATTGTCTTACAAATCCAACATTGGTAAAAGGAATATCAAATTCAACATTATTTGGAACTTTTGATTGCACAAACATATTTAACTCCTCAAATTCCGAATCAACAATTGGCTCTTTAAGTTTGGAAGCAATGTTTACAAAGTAATTATTAAAAATGTCTGCCAAATCTGATTCCTTTGTAATAAGTTCATTTTCACATTTTACTCCAAGATTATTTTCACCACTATTTCCTTTACCTTTCATTCCAAATTCTTTGAACAACTTCCAAATAGTTCTTGGGTCTGATTTTCCTTCTTCAATTTTAGTTTGGTATGTTTTAGTCTTTGCTGTTTTAATCATATTTGTTACTTTATTGCGCAGTTCTTTGTATAATGACACAAGAGCTTGATAGTATCAGGGCCTACCAGGAGACAGATACTGATCAAATGTCGGTATTGAATGCCAGATTAAACAAATGGTGTTTTCCGGTTTCTGTTTGTTTAAACCAAGACAAACTTGCTAGAATGTATTGGTCAACGAGTAAACTTCACAAAGACATATAGAACATTATTTTTGCGAATTCTAGTTCTTGTACTCCTACTGATCTTTTGAAATTATTACCTTCCTGTCTTACTGCTCTAGGAACCCATAAAAAGGTACAGTAGTACGGTGTATGCAAATTCGGATAAGAACTGTTTTGCCGACGATGTGAATAGCAAATTAAAGTCAAACTCGCTTGTCCACATAAGATTTTTCTATTTTGTATATCACATTGCCGCAAAATCTTTTGCACTCCAACTGTCATATTCATCACGAAAAAAAGTCCATGTAATGTATTTATATTGTAAACTGGGGTTTTTAGGGGTATGCCTATTTTTCTCATTTTTTATCCAAAACATAGATTGAAGGTACTTGTTAGAACCGCGCACTTATAACATGTACCCGCAATCTATATTTTTAGCAAATATAAGAAAAATATAGAATAAAAATATTTGATCAAACTTTCATTTTTTTTCAGCTGAAATATATATACCAGAGGACCAATGGTCCTGTAACCGCTCACCTGAGATCTGCTGCTTATACAAAAAACATGTTTGAATATTATGGTATTTAGTTCCAGTGCAGGGGCAGATGAAGCCCTTGGGCTGTTTTGTTTTTTTAGAATCTTCAATATTCCGTCCATTTGCCACTTTTCCTGCTGGCTTTTCCCTTCAAATGACATTTTAACAGTTTTCCCAATTCAAATGCAAAGACAACCCATGTTGACCTTGCCATAAACTTGGTCAAGGTCATCACAGGGTCATGATTTATATATACATTGGAGTACTTAACCATTGATGCTTCACACCAAGTTTCCTTGAAATCAGTCTATCAGAGAAGAAGATTTTTGATGGGTTTTTACCATATATGGGCATGGTGGCCATCTTGGTCATGTGACCTAAACATGATGAGAACATCTCTTATATCTGTAAACAAGAATTCTTATCTTGCAGTTATGCACCTATTATGTAAATGAACTAATTAACACCTAGAGTCTTCAGCTACATTTACCTGTATTTTGTCCATTTTTTGTGGGGGAGAGATGAGGCCCTGGGGCCCAATTTTTTTTTTTCAGAATCATTAAAATTCAGTCCTACTGCTAATTTTTTGCAAGTTTTTTCCTTTAAATGGCAATTTAACAATTTTACCCATTAAAATGCATACGCTACCTATGTTGACCTTGCCGTAAAACAGGTCAAGGTCATCACAAGATCATGATTTACATATACGTTGTAGTACTTAAGTCATCGATGCTACATGCCAAGTTTCATTGAAATTGGTCCAGTAGTTCCGGAGAAGAGAGTTTTTGAAGGGTTTTTACCATATATGGGCATGGCGGCCATCTTGGTCATGTGACCTGGATTATTTATATATACATTGGTTCCCCCTTCCCATAGATGCTTCATGTAAAATTTGGCTTTGATTGGCCAAGCGGTTTCAGAAAAGAAGATGTTTGAATATTATGATAATATAAATGTATATTGCCTCGGGGTGGGGGCGGATGAGCCCCTGGTGCCCAATTTTTTTCAGAATCATTAATATTTAGTCCTACTGCTCATTTTCTGCAAGATTTTCCTTTAAATGACAATTTAACAATTTTTCCCATTCAAATGCAAAGGCGACCTATGTTGACCTTGCCGTAAAATAGGTCAAGGTCACCGCAAGGTCATGATTTATATATACATTGTAGTACTTGAGTCATCGATGCTTCATGCCAAGTTTGGTTGAAATCGGTCCAGTGGTTCCGGAGAAGAAGATTTTTGAAGGGTTTTTACCATATATGGGCATGGCGGCCATCTTGGTCATGTGACCTGGATTATTTATATACACATTGGTTCCCCCTTCCCATAGATGCTTCTTGTTTGTTTGTTCTTGATGATTTATTGACTAGTTAGAGATTCACCACGAGGACCAAATAACTAACTAAATGTTATGAACCACTGCAGAAGCTGAGGGTGAGGTTATGGCCATGTAAAACCGGTTTAAGCCCGCCAGTAACTTTGTGTTACTGATCGTTCCAAGTCGATACTTCTGTGGTGGTTCTTTTTGTTTTATGTCTTGGTGTATAAAATTTTTTTGTGCTGTTGGCGCCTTATGTATGTTTTCATATTTTTAGTTAAGTTAAGGTAACTGAGTGGCCACCTATTGGGAAAATAGCTGCTCATTCGGCTTACGATATGTTTCATGGTATAAGTACCTGATTGTTAGTTTGTTTTTTTTTCCCACCTCGGTTTTTGGAGTGGGAATCTTTTTCTGATTGCGCCTTTTCCTGATCTTTGCCTACTTGTACCTTTTCATGTAAAATTTGGCTTTGATTGGCCAAGCTGTTTCAGAGAAGAAGATCTTTGAAAATGGTGGACGACGGACGGACGGACGACGGACGACGGACGGACGGACGGACGGACGGACGGACGACGGAGCATGGGTATACTATAAGCTCACCTTGTGAGCCTGACGGCTCAGGTGAGCTAATAATATATTGCGTAATGTATTAAATTTATACATTCGCCTACTAGCAGTGTCAGTATGATTTCCCGACAATCCTGGATCGGTTTCGCCGGAACAGTATGAAATAATTATTGGTAATTGTGATTGATTTATGCACTTCATAGAGTAAGCCAAAGCAGGAAATTAAGCAAGTTGAACATAATAACAAAAATCGCAGACAGCGTTGTCTAGCAGAGAGCCCTTAATTAGCCTAATCGACATTTGATGTTATATATGGCGACATAATCGTTTTCTGCATCGTCCGTGCGTCTAATTCAAGGCAACATTGCGACTCTCTTCAAGTGTAATTTGACTGCCCATAAACAGAGGAAACAAGTTCGTACTTGCGTCTGTTTATAATTTAAAGCGTAAAAAAAAGAAATCATTTCTAAAGCATTAGGAAAACATGCACATCATGGTGAAAGATCATTACGAAAACACGCCCATGTACGTAATATTCTTGAGGTGTAAAAATTGAAAATTTTCAGAAGATTTTTAAAAATATTTTTCTTCCTTTTGCTCAAAACATAATTGTGGGTACACACAATCTATGTTTTGGAGCAAACATAAGAAAAATAGGTTTACCCCTGCACACCCCAGTTTTTATCTACATAAAAGTGGGGTTAAGGGGTATAAATTGCACGGACATGTTTTCCATATGGATTGTGGGTATACCATTTGGAGCGAAAATTCGAGAGAGAGAGAGAGAGAGAGAGGGAGAAAGAAGAAAGAAACCGGATGGTTGGAATCCTCTAAGAAAATCTTGTCTTGGTTATATCGTGACCGAAGTTCTGTTTTGATGATTTGTCAATTGACGCCCAGTCACTCCCGCACCCCTTTATTACTGACTGAGGCCACGGATTTTTTTTTTCATAAAAATACTTACAAGTACGCGTTTTTATGAGTGTCTTTATATCGGAATCAACGTCTATAACCAGCTTCGCTGATCCGTTTCTGCGCTGGTCTTTTTGCAGGTCGTAATCGAAAGACAAAAACATCAAGTGTAATGAAGGAGCAGCGCACACCCACTCAGCACTGGAGGGCTGGTCTGTGGATCGGAATATAAATGGCGGTTATCTGTTAACTATCCAGGCCCACATGCAAATAATTCCATATTTTGTTTACATGCTTTTTTCATAGCAATTCTTTTACAGTTTCGTAAGTGAAATTATCTCGCGCATTTGGCAGGTATAAAACGGTATGAGAAAGGTGTAACCATTTGAATGTGTCCAGATGTTACGCGGAAATAAAACATAAAAAATACTGGGTTAATGAGCTCCATTACTTTGCAGTAATGAGTGTTCATTATCCTTTGAAACATTCTGACCGTGAGCTAAAATGAGCCGCCTCATGGGAAAACCAACAATCTGCATAGGCGAAAACAAAGGCGCAGATCAGCTTCGCGGTAACCGCGAAGCTGATCAGCGCCTTTGTTTTCGCTACTCAGATAGTACAATTCCTCCTCTACTTAACGCCAAAATTCCAAGCTTCTAGCCTGCATCTGTAGCTGTACAGGCCGGCTTGTGTCAGACCTGTTCGGAAACCACATTGTAGGTTTTCCCACGAGGCGGCTAAAATACAATTCTAATTATGCCATATTGCCAAGTAGTACAAATTACCTTGCTTTAAATGCAAGTGATCCTTTATGATTTATCGTTATCTTGAATGAATGGTATCTATAACAAACTATTTCAAAGCTTAGAAATGTTCCAATTACAGCCAGAAATAAGTACAACAAAATAATGACCAAAACACTTGCTTCGATTACCCATACGTACAAATGGTATAACAATAGACTTCGTCCTCGGACCAATATCAAATATGCAGTTCCATTTAAAATTATGCTGAAAGGTCTCTCTGATTTAGACCGTACTTCACTTCTTACAAGGATGGTAAGCAGTAATGCACACGTCTTGTATGTTCTGCTTAAAGCAAACATAAAAACACAGATTTCTTACTTCTATGATAACGCCAAACGAACAATATTATATAGAAATAACGTCAGGCCAGAGTCAAAAGCCATCGCCAGCTATAGACTTGCAGTCGACATAATAGAACAAAAACATAGGCACAGGCAAATTAGCTTTTGATGTTCCGCAAATAAAACAAATGAGCCGCCTCATGAGAAAACCAACAATCTGCATATGCGAAAACAAAGACGCAGATCAGCTTCGCAGTAACTGCGAAGCTGATCAGCGCCTTTGTTTTCTCTACTCGGATTGTACAGTTCCTCTTCTACTTAAATCTGAAATTTCAAGCTTCTAGCTCTTTTCAGTGACTGTACAGGTCGGTTTGTGTCGGACCTGGTCGGAAACCACATTGTTGTTTTTTCCACGAGGCGGCTCAAATGATTTCTCCTCCCATTATAATAACATGGTTTTGGCTTTGAGCATTATAGCCACATCATAAGAACAGTTGTTCATATGTGAAAACAACGGCACAGATAAGCTTCACAGTAACTACATTCCTAATCAGGTCTGTGTTCGCTCCAGCCTTCTTTCTCTGAATGTTTACATAAATGCTCCCAGACCCTACTACCTGGAATTTTATTGGCTACAAATAAATGAGTCATTGAGATAACGAAAAAGGTCCATCTAGTAAGGTGGGAGAAATAGCACATGTCCTATCTTAAAAATGGTTGATGAAGCTCGAACAAGTTGCACACAGCATGGACTACAAGAATATCATAATATATATTTCATGCTAGATATAGCAAAATTTCATGGTGTAGCCTGGACTTTACTTTTACTTTTCCTTAGTACTGAGCAATGAACAGTCACTCATAGCATCTGTTTTTGACGAAAATACTGGAACATCTCACTGTTTCATTTGCTGCTATTATCACTAATAAAATTGCATTATACTGTACAATCGCTAATTAAAGACAACCCATCAGACAGAAAAATATTATTATCGTCTGATCGGCGCATCTATGATATAAAAACAGTCAGGAACAGTAGAATAAAATACAGCCAATGCACATAGTTGCCGACCGACTATAACCAACACAAGAGCTGCCCACATTGCCAATCAGTATTGTGTATGATAAGGTAAAAGTAAGGAATGATCAGGAAAATGCGCAATCAGAAAAAAAGAAAACCTGCTAAATATAAGATGCATATACACACACATAAAATGAAAGAGTACGCATGTGGAACCCAATTCAATAAAACTCCGTTCCTTTTTAAGCCAGGTTGTATTGGTGTAAATGAGAAATTCACCACAATCTTTTAAACAAATGGAAATAGAGATTTATGGAGGCATTCATCTGCAAATTCGGGCTGTCCTAGTAAACTGACTTTGACACAGCCCTAAAATGTAAGAAATCAGATTATTATTTTTTTTTTCTTTTTATTTTTTTTCTCTTGAACATGTCACTAGAATACCGTTGCATCCATGCCAAACATTATGCGCGTTTTCAATACCGTTTCACTAACATTACAAAAAGACTGCTTTACGGTTACATAGTTTTAATTTGTGAATTGTGAATAATTTATTCATTAGTTTCACGCCAAAATGACAATGGTTAACTAGGCTGTATAAAGTCCCTGACTTTGCGATCTTGGACGCATTCACCAGTACGTAACTAATGATATATGACCAGTCTCAGAAAATCGGAGCGAAAGTCCCACCCTAAGATACAAGGATAGAAGCAACCAGAATCCATTCAAGTACTGACACAAAAAGAGTCTTACGGCGTCCGATCTGGACCAATGTTGTTTTCAAATGCCTACCAAAAGACTCCGCAACAATTGTCTGCTGTAATCACCGCGACTACTACGTTTTACCAGAGGACCAATGGTCCTGTAAACGCTCACCTGAGATCTACTATATACTCGAATACATGTCCTTATGCATAGCCATGAGACAACCTTTGACAGAGAACTTACATATAATTTTTTTATCCATTTGCTTATTTCTGCTATGTTTCCCCATCAAATGTCATTTTATCATTTTCTACCATCCAAAATGAGCTAGATGACATAAATCGACATTGTCTTAAAAGAGATAAAGGTAATGTCAAGGTCATGATATATATAAACTTTGTATAGCTCCATTTATTGATGTTTTATGCCAAGTTACAAATTCACAAGCTTTTTGGCTTTAGAGAAGAAGACTTTTAAAGTATTTGGCAGCCATCTTGGTCATTTGACCATTATCATTTATAAATTGATCATTTAAACATTCCATCAGGGAAACATCTCCATATGAAAGCTACCACAGATTTGCACCTTACATATAGTAAAAATGGGGGAAATCAGGGGTTGGTATAAAATTATAGATTTTATGGATTTTAAGTAATCATCCAAAAAAGCACATACAGTAGGTATCTGTTAAATCGAAAAATCGAATCAATGAGGCAAACATAACAGGTACTCAAAATTGATGATTTTATGGAAAACAAGTGTAATAAATGCAAAAATACAATCAAAATCAGCATAACTATATAAGAGATGTTTCTGAAATGATTCTCCTTTTGCAAGAAGGCTTCTTATGAAATTTGATTTTGATTGGCCAAGTGGTTTTAGAGGAGTTGTTTAAGGTACAGAAGACCATATACATGGATTTTGCCCCGGGACAGGCACAGACAATCCCTTGGGACCAGCTTGATTTCACAACATAAATATTTTGCCCATTTGCCAATTCACATCACGTTTTCATCCATACAATGCCATTTTGCCAATTTAAATGCACATGCCACCTAAGCTGGCATTGCTGTAAAATAAGTTAAGGTCATCCCAGGGTCAAGATTTGTATAACGTTTTGTAGAGCAGGAGACCATTATGCCTCATGCAAAGTTTCAAGAATTTAGGCCTTTTGGTTCTGGTACAGATATTTTAAAGGTTTGGGTGGTCATCGTGGTCATGTGACCTATACCATTTATATAACTTTTCTTTCCCTCATCCTAAGGATGCTCCAGATAAAGTTCAGCGGTTTCTGAAAAGTGTGAACAACGGCAACAACACCAATGACAACGTCGACGACGACGGACACCAGAGCATGCCCATCGGCTCAGGTGAGCTAAAATGGTTCAGACACAAATCTAGAAAGGCAAATCAGCAATCGTCTGTTTATATCATGCATGACAGAAAATCACCAGTGATCAAGTCAATGTCAATGGTGGTCTGACAGAATATTCAGTTATTTTGGTTTGGTGTGAAATATACAGAGCACAAATTTGAATACTGTCGGGCTACTTTAAAGAACTCGCTGTTTTATTACTAATGACATTCACTATGCTCAAGATAAATCATATGAAAATTCCACAGAGTAAATGATTTACATGTCAGACTCATTTGTTGCGCTATCTGTAGATTTAATGAAATCAATTTGTTTTGCAAATGTGAATCTATTTCTATAAAGGAATAAACTAAACTCAGTGCAATTTTTGATTTCACGTCAAATACATCAAACTTGCGTTTTCATAAAACTGTTATGTCTTACTGCTTTTGAAAAAGCGCTCGAGGTCATCAAGTTGTTATTGAAGTTGGCTTTGTTGATATGCATAAACCTTCTTCTTGTGATAATACAGAAAAGGAAAAAAAAATCATTGGTCAGGACCTGGTGCAATAAAAACACAAGTCCCGATCCGGAAAACCGAGGTGGGAAAATCCAATTTACAATCAGGTACTGATATAAAAAGAAGAGAAGACAAATTGCGCACCTCTAGTAGCTGATTTATTTTTATACTGCTACGAAAGAGATTTCATGGATTATCTTAACCAGAATAATCAAACTGATGTTATCGAGGCTTTTAATTCGACTTCTAGGTACCTCGATGACATTTTGATCATTGACAGCCCTTATTTTGAAGGTGTGGTCAATCAAATTTATCCACCTGCACTTCAGTTGAACAAAGCCAATATCTCAGATACCGAAGCCCCCTATTTAGATTTACATCTTTCTGTTGCAAATGGATTTGTTTCTTCTAAAATTTATGATAAGCGCGATGACTTTGATTTTATAGTAAATTTTCCGTTTTTGGATGGTGACGTTCCTCGTCGTGCTTCTTATGGTGTATACATTTCTCAACTTATTAAGTTTGCTAGAGTCTGCAATCATGTTACGGACTTCAACGCTCGAAATAATTTCTTAACGGCCAAACTTCTCCAACAGGGTTATCGGTATCATAAACTTCGAAAACCATTTTCTAAATTTTATCGCAGACAATTGATAAAATTGATTTCCAAATATAATGTTGGGTTAAAGACGATTTTAGGTGAGGGCCTTTCGGAACCAGAATTTTATGGTGACTTGGTTTACAAATCTAAGAAACTTATAGATGATTTTTTCTTTTCAGTTCAGAAAGATCTTTACACGTTACAGACGTATAGGTTATAACTTGAATGTTATGCGACAGTCTGCATGCTTAGTTTTTAACCCAATAACTATTGATAACTATGCTGCCTTCTCTATGATGGCCCCGACTTAAAGCTATTTATTTTAGTTGGTTGGGGTCGGAGCTTCTTGCCTGTTGCTTGGCCCACCGGGGTCCAATTGGTGGTTTTCTTTTGCTCCGGAGTTAGTAAGTTCATCGGCGCCCCAGGGTTCTCCATCGTCGGGCAGCTTACTGAATCTGTTGAGTCCTCGTTTTTTGATTCATCAGGATGTTTATCATGATTTATCTGTTTGTTCTTGGTGATTCACTGACTAGTTAGAGATTCACCACGAGGACCGAAGAACTAACTAAATGTTATGAACCACTGCAGAAGCTGAGGGTGAGGTTAAGCACCTGTAAAATCCATTTAAGCCCGCCAGTAATTTTATATTACTGATCATTCCAATGCCAAACTTCTGTGGTGCTTCTTTCCTTTTATGTCTTGGTGTTTAAAAGTTTTGTGCTGTTGGCGCCTTTTATATTTTTAGTTACGTTTAGGTAACTGAGTGGCCACCTATTTGGAAAATAGCTGCCCATTCGGCTTACGATATGTTTTCATGGTATAAGTACCTGATTGTTAATTTAGTTTTTTCCAATCTCGGTTTTTGGAGTGGGAATCTTTTTCTGATAGCGCCTTTTCCTGATATTTGCCTACTTGTACCTTCTTACAGATGGCCATTCAGTTATCTGAACTTAACGAAATATACGGAAACGCACATAAAAGGCACAAACGGCACTTTGACAGAGAACTGCAAGTTACATGTATATGTTTTGTCTTAAAAAGGTACAAGTAGGCAAAGATCAGGAAAAGGCGCAATCAGAAAAAGATTCCCACTCCAAAAACCGAGGTGGGAAAAAACCAAACTAACAATCAGATACTTATACCATGAAACATATCGTAAGCCGAATGAGCAGCTATTTTCCCAATAGGTGGCCACTCAGTTACCTTAACTTAACTAAAAATATGAAAACATACATAAGGCGCCAACAGCACAAAGATTTTATACACCAAGACATAAAACAAAAAGAACCACCACAGAAGTATCGACTTGGAACGATCAGTAACACAAAGTTACTGGCGGGCTTAAACCGGTTTTACATGGCCATAACCTCACTCTCAGCTTCTGCAGTGGTTCATAACATTTAGTTAGTTATTTGGTCCTCGTGGTGAATCTCTAACTAGTCAATGAATCATCAAGAACAAACAAAAAAATCATGATAAACATCCTGATGAATCAAAAACCAGGACTCACAGACTGAGTAAGCTGCCCGACGATGGAGATCCCTGGGCGCCGAATAACCTACTAACTCCGGAGCAAAAGAAAAACACCAGTTGGACCCCGGTGGGCCAAGCAACAGACAAGAAGCTCCGGCCCCAACCAACTAAAATGAATAGCTTTATGTCGGGGCCATCATAGAGTCTGACGCCCGACCCACCGGCGTGCAATTAAAGAAGGCAGCATAGTTATCAACCATGATTGGGTTAAAAACTAAGCATGCAGACTGTCGCATAACATTTAAGTTATAACCTATACGTCTGTAACGTGTTATGATTTTTCTGAACTGAAAAGAAAAATCATTAATTCCTTTAAGTTTCTTAAATTTGTAAACCAAGTCACCATAAAATTCAGGTTCCGAAAGGCCCTCACTTAAAAGCGTCTTTAACCCAACATTATATTTGGAAATCAATTCATAGTGTCTACGATAAAATTTAGAAAATGTTTTTCGAAGTTTATGATACCGATAGCCCTGTTGGAGAAGTTTTGCCGTTAAACATTTATTTCGAGCGTTGAAGTCTGTAACATGATTGCAGACTCTAGCAAACCTAATAAGTTGCGAAATGTATACACCATAAGAAGCACGACGAGGAACGTCACCATCCAAAAAAGGAAAATTTACTATATCAAAATCAAAGTCATCGCGCTTATCATAAATTTTAGAAGAAACAAATCCATTTGCAACAGAAAGATGTAGATCTAAAAAGGGGGCTTCAGTATCTGTGATATTGGCTTTGTTCAACTGAAGTTCAGGTGGATAAATTTGATTGACCATACCTTCAAAATAAGGGTTGTCAATGTTCAAAAGGTCATCGAGGTACCTAGATGTGGAATTAAAAGCCTCGATAACATCAGCTTGATTATCATGGTTAAGAGAATCCATGAAATCTCTTTCGTAGCAGTATAAAAATAAATCAGCTACGAGAGGTGCGCAATTTGTACCCATCGGAATTCCAACAATTTGTCTGTATAACTTGGTCCCAAATCTAATATAAATATTATCAAGGAGATAGGATACACCATTACATCTCATAAGTTCGGCCTTTGGTCGAACTTATGAGACCTTTGAGCAATTTTGAAAAAAAAAAAAAAAAAAAAAAAAAAAAAAAGAAGAAGAAGAAGAAGAAGATAATCGACATAAGACACGAAACCAATAGCACCACAAGTTAATTATCACCTTGGTACGGTCAGTAATAAAACCCACTACGGAATTAAATTAATCGACGTTAAGGGCCCAACCTGCCCCCCATCTTCGGCAGTGGATCAAAACATTTCAGTGGTTAGTAGTTCGGTCCTCGTTGTGATTTTCTAAACAAACCAATGACTCATCACGATCTTTTTAAAGGTAAATGTTGGTTGTTCTGAATATGGGATTCTACAATCATAGTCTAATTGATTCTAATTGTTAACTTCATTTTTATTACCAGAATAAGTCAGAGGGTAGTCTGACCAGTGACGACCTTACAGCTGCTGGTGATCTTGTGTGTGGTCTAAAACATATGGGCTTTTAGGGTGGGACTTTAGTAGTTGCTGATTACTGTTAATCATTAACTTTTTAGAAGAAAACTGTAAACTTTGTGCATATCAGTGTGTAAAAGTTTACAAATAGCGTGAAACCTTATTACATCAGTTTACATAAGAAGTTCCTCCTATGTCAAATAACAGCAAGAACCTACACGAAAGAACAATGACAGCACATAAATAATACGAAGCAAACCGCATATTTCCTATTTATTGCTGTGATTCATCTTTAATTTAGAAG
The DNA here is from genome assembly GCA_964017185.1 of Rugalucina vietnamica. Taxonomy (NCBI): domain Eukaryota; kingdom Metazoa; phylum Mollusca; class Bivalvia; order Lucinida; family Lucinidae; genus Rugalucina; species Rugalucina vietnamica. The sequence goes on along the minus strand of OZ024871.1, from coordinate 8,431,221 downwards.
GCGCGGACATATTCATATAGATTATATCAGTACTTGGTAATTCCTTACTGTTTTTCTTCCTTCAGACTTGTTTTGTGCTTTATTAATCGGCAAAACATGGCAACTATTTGCAATCCATCAAAATTTAAGATAAAATGTCGTAAGTATGGCTAATACCTGTGGTGATTTCATTTACTCTTGAGTAAACAACATATTTTGTCTCTGTTTCTTTCTAATTAAATAATGCGTTCCATTTACTATATTTTAGTATTATGTCACTCGGTTCTCCATGAGCCGCGTCATGAGAAAACCAACAGTGAGCTTTCCGAACGGGTTCGACACCAACCGAGCTTTGCAGCCACAGAAGATAGACAGAATCTTAAAATTTTGAATATAAGTAGAAGTAGAAAAGCAAAGTCGCTGATCAGCTGCACAGCAGAGCTGCGCCTTTGTTTCCCATAGGCAAAAATCCGGTTTTCTTATGACGCGGTACATATGAATGTGGGTGTTTATAATTCTAATGTTCGTTGTGATTGCATTAATTTAGTACCTTGCCATTTTTTTTTCATTAATCTCTGATTGTGATGGCATCAATTCATTAGCTATGTTGCAGTTGAGACAGCTAAACTAAGTGTATACATTACGAAAACTTGCCCATGCAACATACAGAGATTTTTTCAACTGTAAAAATTGAAAATTTCATCAGAAAAGTTTTGATGTTTTTCATATTTGTGCTCAAAACATAGATCGTGGGTACACGTTAGAATCGCCTCACCGAGCGGTTCTAACGAGTACCCACAATCTATGTTTTGGAGCAAAAATAACAAAAATAGGTATACCCCTGCATACCCCAGTTTTGCTATATGAAAGTGGGGTTCAGGGGGGTACACATTACACGGACATGTTTTCCTGATAGTGTATATACAGGACGTTCTGTAGTCGACAGTTGCCGGGTGTAGATATATCCTGCGTTTGTATAGATTCTTACAATTAAATTTTATTTCATATTATGAATATCAATATTTGATAATATTCTGTGCATGGGGTGAATCGCTAACTAACTATCTTACTTACTAATAAAAATAAATAAATAAATAAATAAATAAATAAATAAATAAATAAATAAATAAATAAATAAATCAAATGAATTGGATATGAATGTGCGATCAGAACTTCTGTATAGCAAAAGAAAGACAAAACAATTATAACCTATAATACTTCATGTATATAACACTAGCACCAAGTCATTTTTATATTATACAATTGTTGACTATTTGAGTCATTGAATATGATGTGAATATTGGTAGTCTCTGTTGGATATCACATCATATTGAATGACTCAATACTTATTTTTTTATTATTATTATTTTTATAACGCTTCCTTTTTTAATACAAAAGTTTTAAAAAAAATGAGCAGAAAAAATATCTTATATCTGAAAATGGATTGTTTTCAACAGCTTACATGTATATAGTCCCAGCATGACTGAAGAAATGTTCATTGGGACATGAAGTCTTAATTCAAATAAATTAAACAGTAGTAAATATCATCTGTAGTTCATCAGCAGGACTGCAAGACATCAATCAATGTACATTTGATGATAGATACAGTGTTCTAGATTTAGCATCATATATTTAATTGGAAAAAACCCTAGGTCATAGAATATGACAAAATATGCAACGGGCTGAAAGCATTGTCTGAAATAGTGTCTATTTATGGTTATATAATAATATACAATTATTGACTTCAATGAGGTAGATATAAGGATTTATCTACCTGAAAAATGATATTCACCGAGGCCTGTGGCCTCGGTGAATAAATATCACTTTTGAGGGTAGATAAATCCTTATATCTACCGAAATTGAAGTCAATAACTGTTTTATCATTTGACTTTTCAACTGTTTTCATGTTTATTTATAACAAATAAATAAACAAAATCATAACAGATGTTAAAGAAGACTATATAATAAGGAACTGGTGGCCATTCAGTTATCTGAACTTAACGAAATATACGGGGACGCTCATAAAAGGCGCAAACAGCTTCCGTATGATACGCAACTTAGTATTTGTCACCATAATATTCAAAGTTTACTACCAAAAATAGATCTTCTTCAGTATGAAATACAACCCTTTGACGTTTTTATTTTTTCTGAAACATGGCTCAATAACGATATAAATTCAAACGAACTAAAAATAATCAATTTCAAGGATCCGTTCCGCTGTGATCGAGATATCAGGGCCGGAGGAGTAGCAATCTATGTTAAAGAAAATATCGCCTGCAAAAGACGTTCGGACTTAGAAATAAATAATCTAGAATGTGTGTGGATAGAATTGAAGATATATGGTCGCTTAATACTTGTTGCGGGTATTTATAGACCGCCAGATGCAAGTCCAAATTATTGGAATTTGATTTCAGAGTCGATCGATAGGGCAAAAACTACTAATATTTCAGGTATAATAATCTTGGGAGATCTTAATAACGATATGTTGGTTCCATCCAGATGTAAAAAATTACGTGACGTGATGCTTGACTACGGGTTATCACAGTTAATAAACGAACCTACTCATTATACTGAGATTTCTTCCACGTTAATAGATGTCATCTTGACAACCAATGTAAATAGTATCCTTCTTAGCGAAGTATGTGATCCCTTTATACCAGACCGCATAAGATACCACTGTCCTGTCGCAGTTATTTTCGCTTTCCTCAAACCCAAATCTCAAAACTACAAGCGGAGAATATGGAAGTACGACGAAGCTGATTATAATAGATATCGCCAAATATTAACAGAAGTAGATTTATATACAATCGTTAATAGTGCGCAAGACAATGTCGATTCTATAGCGCGAAAACTAAATACTTCTATATTAAATGCTGCGGAACAATCGATTACTAATAAGATAGTAACAATTCGACCGACAGACTCCCCCTGGATGCATAACGAAATACGGAAATTAATAAGACAAAGAAAACGGGTACATAAACAAGCAAAAAGAACTAATAACGATCATAAATGGGCCAAATATAGAAGACTAAGAAATAAAGTTATACAAAAAGCCAGAACAGCAAAAATATTATATGAAACAAATACAGCTTCGCGGCTCAAAGATAGTAATACAAATGTTAAAACTTGGTGGAAATTATCAAAACAAATTCTGAATATTGATAATAAAGGTGATACTATACCTTGTATTGAATATAATGGGAATACGTATGAAACAAATAATGACAAGGCAGATGCATTAAACTCTTATTTTATTAGTCAGTCGAAACTAATGTACCGGGATAATGTACCGGTTCTTCCGAGATCTATACCGTCTCCTTATCGTACTCTGGAAATAATCAATATAAGTGAACAGGAAGTCAATGATGTCGTACGAAATCTTAATGTGACGAAAGCAACTGGTCCAGACCAAATTAGCCCGCGTTTATTAAAAGAAGGATCATCAGTGTTATGTGGGCCATCAGTATATTCTTTAATCGCCTGATTCGGGAGGGGAAATTCCCCATAGTTTATAAGGAATCAAACGTAATACCGATATATAAAAAGGGTGACCGGTCTTTGCCGTCAAACTTCCGACCCATATCTCTATTAAGCAATGTAGGTAAAACTATGGAACGCTGTACTCATAAACATGTTTATAACTATTGCATTTCAAATAATATTATTACACCGCTCCAGTCAGGGTTCGTTCGTGGCGATTCTACCACATATCAGCTGACAGACATTTATGATTCGTTTTGTGAGGCTGTCGACTCTGGAAAAGAGGTTCGCGTAGTATTTTGCGATATCAGCAAAGCTTTCGATAGAGTTTGGCATGCAGGCCTCCTACATAAACTCAAAAGCATAGGAATTTCAGGAAGGTTATTAGAATGGTTTCGAAATTATCTGGCGGATAGAAAACAACGTGTTGTCATCAATGGTAGTACTTCGGAATTCAAGTTAGTAGAATCAGGTGTTCCTCAAGGCTCTATATTAGGCCCCTTATTGTTTTTAATATACATTAATGATATAGTTCGTGAACTTAATTGTAATGTTCGACTATTTGCTGATGACACGAGTTTGTTTATCATTGTAGAAGACCCTGCAACCGCTGCTAACGTCTTGAACTATAATCTTAACCGCATATATTCATGGGCTGGTGACTGGCTAGTAGACTTTAATGAAACTAAAACGGAAACGATGCTTTTATCTCGCAAATCAATTAAACCTATTCACCCTCAACTCATGATGAACAACACAGTGCTAAATACAGTGAATTCACATAAACATTTAGGCTTAATTTTCTCCAATGACAGTTCCTGGCATATACATATTAATGAAATTACGAAAAAGGCATGGCAAAGGATAAACATATTAAGGGCTTTTAAATAGAAATTGGATAAAAATTCCTTAGAACGTATGTATTTTTCTTTTATACGACCCGTTCTTGAATATGGTGGAACAGTATGGGACAATTGTATAAAAGATGATAAAACTCGCATTGAAGCCATCCAAATTGAAGCTATGAGAATTGTAACAGGGGCAACAAAGTTGTGCAGTATTGCTAAACTCTATGATGATACGGGATGGGAATTATTACAGACAAGATGAACTAAGCAAAAACTTTTAATATTCTATAAAATGGTGCACGGTCTAACTCCTAATTACCTGAACAACTTGGTACCTCCACTAGTCCAGGAAGTTTCACAATACTCTTTAAGGAATGCAAGAAATATATCTACCCTAAGGTCTTACACAAATTTACATTATGATTCGTTCCTACCAACAGCAATACGAGAATGGAATAATTTATCAGAAGAAATAAGAAATTCACAAACGTTCCCAATCTTTAAATCTAAACTGTACGCCAACAGACGTAGGCCACCTTCATACTTTAATTACGGCCCCAGAACATTGCAAGTTCTTCAAACAAATGTAGTTCATTAAATCACCATCTTTCTTAGAAAAATATAGTTGACCCAGCAATTTGTTCTTGTGGGGCAATAGAAACCACAAAACATTACCTTTTAATCTGTCCTAATTACACTGCAGTTCGAAATCAAGTGCTTAGCAACTATTTAAACACGCCAATTAAAACATTATTGAGCGGAGATCCACTTTTAAACGACGAAGCAAACCAAAATATTTTCAAAGCAGTTCAAACATTCATTGAACGAACAAAGCGCTTTTCCTAAACATGATCTTTACTGTAACCTTGCCTATCACGTGGGTGCGGTGCGGGATTGTTGGGGGTCATCTGGTGACGCGGCCTCGATGAGCAACATACACACTTTTTTTTCTTTTCTTTTGATCATTGGTGCATTTTATCCAAAGGTACAAGTAGGCAAAGATCAGGAAAAGGCGCAATCAGAAAAAGATTCCCACTCCAAAAACCGAGGTGGGAAAAAACCAAACTAACAATCAGGTACTTATACCATGAAACATATCGTAAGCCGAATGAGCAGCTATTTTCCCAATAGGTGGCCACTCAGTTACCTTAACTTAACTAAAAATATGAAAACATACATAAGGCGCCAACAGCACAAAAAATTTTAAACACCAAGACATAAAACAAAAAGAACCACTACAGAAGTATCGACTTGGAACGATCAGTAACACAAAGTTACTGGCGGGCTTAAACCGGTTTTACAGGTACCTAACCTCACCCTCAGCTTCTGCAGTGGTTCACAACATTTAGTTAGTTCTTCGGTCCTCGTGGTGAATCTCTAACTAGTCAATGAATCATCAAGAACAAACAAATAAATCATGATAAACATCCTGATGAATCAAAAACCAGGACTCACAGATTGAGTAAGCTGCCCGACGATGGAGATCCCTGGGCGCCGAATAACCTACTAACTCCGGAGCAAAAGAAAAACACCAGTTGGACCCCGGTGGGCCAAGCAACAGACAAGAAGCTCCGGCCCCAACCAACTAAAATGAATAGCTTTAAGTCGGGGCCATCATAGAGTCTGACGCCCGACCCACCGGCGTGCAATTAAAGAAGGCAGCATAGTTATCAACCATGATTGGGTTAAAAACTAAGCATGCAGACTGTCGCATAACATTCAAGTTATAACCTATACGTCTGTAACGTGATATGATTTTTCCGAACTGAAGAGAAAAATCATTTATTCCTTTAAACCGCTTTATTGTCAAGTGATATCCATGACATGCGTTTTCATTTAAACGTAACTATACATCTCTTGGAGAGGATATATATAAGCTATTACAGCTTGCTTTCCAATCCAAATGCTCAATATTATATGCTTGTAACATATATATGTATTAATGGAAAAAATAAATATTGTTTAAACCAAACAGCACTTTCACAGAAACTGCAAGTTACATGTATATGTTTTGTCTTGAAACCCGCCTTTGGTCGATCTATTGAAATAGCGTAATTTTGAAGAAAAACAAATGAGCAAAAATCGACATAAAGCACGAAACCAATAGAACCACAAGAGAAGTATCACCTTGGTACGGTCAGTAATAAAAACCACTGGGAATAAAATCTACGTTATGCATCAGGAAAACATGTCCGTGCTGAGGCGGTTCTAACGTGTACCCACAATCTATGTTCTGGTCAAAAATAAAAAAAAATATCTTCTTCTTTTTTCTAATGAAAATTTTCATTTTTTTAAACTTTTAAAACTCTGTATATTGCATGGGCAAGTTTTCGTAATGTGGGCCCAACCTGTCCCCCGTGTTCGGCAGTGGTTAGTAGTTCGGTCCTCAACAAACCAATGACTCATCACAATCATTTTAAAGGTGAAATGTTGGCTGTTTCTGAATATGGGCTTTTACCATCAAAGTCTAATAGATTCTACTTGTTAACTTCATTTTTATTACCAGAGACGACCTTACAGCTGCTGGTGATCTTGTGTGTGGTATAAAGAATATGGGCTTTTAGGGTGGGACTTTAGTTTTGATTTTACTGTTAATCATTAACTTTTAGGAGAAAACTGTAAACTTTGTGCATATCAGTGAGTAAAAATTTAGAAATAGCGTGGAAACTTATTACATCAGTTTACATAAGAAGTTCCTCCTATGTCAAATAACAGCACGAATCTACACGAATAAACAATGACAGCACATAAATAATACGAAGCAAACCGCATATTTCCTATTTATTGCTGTGATTCATCTTTAATTTAGAAGGCGCGGACATTATCATATAGATTATATCAGTACTTGGTTATTCCTTACTGTTTTTTCTTCCTTCAGACTTGTTTTGTGCTTTATTAATCGGCAAAACATGGCAACTATTTGCAACCCATCAAAATTTAAGATAAGATGTCGTAAGTATGCCTAATACCTGCGGTGATTTCATTAACTCCTGAGTAAACAACATATTTTGTCTATGTTTCTTTCTAATTAAATAATGCGTTCCATTTACTATGTTTTATTATTATGTCACTCGGTTATCCATGAGCAAGTGTCATGAGGAAACCAACAATGTGGTTTCCGAACTGGTTCGACACAAGCCAAGCTGTGCAGCTATAGAAGATAGATAAAATCTTGAAATTTAGGATAAAAGTAGAAGGGAACGTGTACTATCCATGCATGTAGCGAAAGCAAAGGCGCTGATCAGCTGTGTAGATACTGCACAGCAGATCTGCGCCTTTGTTTTCGCATACGCAAAAATCCGGTTTTCTTATGACGCGGCACATATGTATCTGGGTGTTTATAATTCTAATTTGTCTTCGTTGTGATATTAGTACCTCGCCAATTCCTTTTACATGTATTTATTTCTGATTATGATAACTGCTTAAAATACAGACTTAAGCCGGAGCTTCTTGTCTGTTGCTTGGCCCACCGGGGTCCAACTGGTGTTTTTCTTTTGCTCCGGAGTTAGTAGGTTATTCGGCGCCCAGGGATCTCCATCGTCGGGCAGCTTACTCAGTCTGTGAGTCCTGGTTTTTGATTCATCAGGATGTTTATCATGATTTATTTGTTTGTTCTTGATGATTCATTGACTAGTTAGAGATTCACCACGAGGACCGAATAACTAACTAAATGTTATGAACCACTGCAGAAGCTGAGGGTGAGGTTATAGCCATGTAAAACCGGTTTAAGCCCGCCAGTAACTTTGTGTTGCTGATCGTTCCAAGTCGATACTTCTGTGGTGGTTCTTTTTGTTTTATGTCTTGGTGTGTAAAAATTTTTTTGTGCTGTTGGCGCCTTATGTATGTTTTCATATTTTTAGTTAAGTTAAGGTAACTGAGTGGCCACCTATTGGGAAAATAGCTGCTCATTCGGCTTACGATATGTTTCATGATATAAGTACCTGATTGTTAGTTTGGTTTTTTCCCGCCTCGGTTTTTGGAGTGGGAATCTTTTTCTGATTGCGCCTTTTCCTGATCTTTGCCTACTTGTACCTTTTTAAAATGTTGGATAACCACCTAAGTGCGAAAGAGAGCGCTCTTGTATTTGGTGTGGCGTTTGTGCTTTCCGTTGTGAGAAACATTTCACACCCTAGACGTTGATTCGTCCATAACTTTCGCTAATCGGGTTTTCACATTGTTTTAAACGACCAGAGCCGCGACGTGAGAAAACCGGTCTTCGTGGTTTCCGACCAGGTCTGCCACAAACCTGACTGTACAGTCACGGAAGCAGGCTAGAAACTTGAAATTCTAAATTTTAGAAAAGAAGGAATTATTCTATCAGTGTAGCGTAAACAAAAGCGTAGTAACTGCACAGCTGATCTGTGTTTTTGTTTTTGCATAGGCAAATTACCAATGACGTCTTCTCATGACGTGGCTCAATTCTGTAACTAAGACTTTGTCTACAGATACCTATTATGACGTAAATTATTGTCATTGCCAAAGTAAATGTTGTTATATCAATTATATTCTTGTTGCATAGGAAATCTTCTGCCAACGAAGCGGCAGAAGACAATCAAAAATACCAACACACTCTTACATCTATGACCGATTGTCGAGCTGAATCTTATTTGTATATGAGCCACGTCATGAGAAAACCGGACTTGCCTATGCGAAAACATAGGCGCAGATCAGATTCGCAGTAACTGCGAAGCTGATCAGCGCCTTTGTTTTCGCTACACGGCTAGTACAATTCCTCTTCTTCTAAAAATCGATATTTCAAGCTTCTATCCATCTTCTGGAGCTGCACAGGCTGGTTTGTGTCGGACATGGTCGGAAACTCCGAAGACCGGTCTTCTCGCATCGCGGCTCATATGACTGGCATAGAAGCTGATGGTGGCGTTGATACCGCAAATTTGACTAACCTATATATTAATAGCCCTTAGCTTCTAATGCGAGGGTTATATATTCTGGTTCATTCTTATAATACATGCCGTACATTAACTTTTTCAATGCCTGTTAAACATTTGATTTTGTTGCTTGTAGTTGGCCACCCTGCTAAGTGTATATCAAAGCAAATATAAATAAATGTGTCCAGCTTGAAGGAGGTGGTTATATGCCTATTTCAGCACCGTTCACTCATACCTCATAGTTTTAACTTAACTCCTATAAGCATGGCGTCCTTTTTATGGGACATAGGCAAGCAGTATAGCTCCAGAGGTGTCCCATCTAGGACTTTTCTGTTTGCTTAGAGGATATTCGTCGAAAACTGGAGTAACCATTCAAAATCACTGACGGTGCCCCTAAAATGATAGGGGACTCATCCACATGATAATGATTGGCAAATGATTCGTCAAAATGGGTGAAATTAAACTAAATCAATGCGTAGTATTTATGCCACTGTGACTTTATCAATGAGGATTTAAGAGGAAATTCGTGACAAGCTGATGCAAACATGAAAGTAATAATCTGCTGCTTAAATTTTAATCCAGGAATCAGACTGCCAATCCCTCTGCTCATAATATATAATTTAAAGAACCGATAAACGACAATCTAAACACGGCATGATAGTTACAGACTAGGATTTTCTCTAAGTTTCTAGTCCCTCTCAGTATAGAACGATTGATGTATCATAGATACTATTTTTGGAAAACAAGAACAAAGTCAGTGATACAACTTTGAAAAAGAAAAACACCTCTGGAAACTGGTGAAACAAAATTGTAAATGATCGTAGCTGAACCGAAAGCATAAGCTATTTTTCTCATAGATTGAGGACGTCTAAAGAATACACATCTACAAAGGTACACGTAGGCAAAGATCAGGAAAAGGCGCAATCAGAAAGAGATTCCCACTCCAAAAACCGAGGTGGGAAAAAACCAAACTAACAATCAGGCACTTATACCATGAAAGATATCGTAAGCCGAATGAGCAGCTATTCTCCCAATAGGTGGCTACTCAGTTACCTTAACTTAATTAAAAATATGAAAACATACATAAAGCGCCAACAGCACAATTTTTTTTTTAAACACCAAGACATAAAACAAAAAGAACCACCACAGAAGTATCGCCTTGGAACGATCAGTAACACAAAGTTACTGGCGGGCTTAAACCGGTTTTACAGGATCCTAACCTCACCCTCAGCTTCTGCAGTGGTTCATAACATTTAGTAAGTTCTTCAAACACTGCAGGAAATATGACTTGATGGAAACTTCAGACTGGGTGAAAGTTTAAAAATAGCTTGAAGCCTTATTACATCAATATGCAGTGCATTATAAGAAGTGCTTCCTAAGTCAAATAACAGCAAGAACCTACATGAAAGAACAAGAAAAACACACAGATAATAAATAAAGTAATACGAAGTAATCCACATCTTTAAATTTCCTATTGTATGGTGGGTTTCGAGGGTCCACATTGTCATTACGATTCTTCGTCATTCCCATTACTAAAACTTGCCCATGCAATATATTGAAATTTTTTTAACTTTAAAAATTAAAAATTTTCAGCTGAAAAAAAAATGATATTTTTCTTATTTTTGCTCAAAACATAGATTCAGGGTACACGTTAGAACCGCCTGGGCCCACAATCTATGTTTTGGAGCAAAAATAAGAAAAATAGGTATACCCCTGCAAACCCCAGTTTTGCTATATAAAAGTGGGGTATAAAGAGGTATTTATTTCATGGACATGTTTTCCTGATGTTACCGTTTTCTGCAGACTTGTTTTGTGTTTTATTTATCGACAAGACGTGACAACTATTTGCAGTTCATCAAAATTTAAGATAAGATGTAGATAGTATGCCTAATACCTGCGGTGATATCATTAACTCCTAACATATTTTGTCTTCAATTATGTTTCTTTCTAATTAAATAATGCGTTCCATTTACTATGTTTTATTATTATGTCACTCGGTTCTCCATGATATGAGCCGCGTCATGAGAAAATCAACAATGTGGTTTCCAGACGGTTTCGACACAAACCGAGCTGTGCAGCAACAGAAAATAGATTAGAAACTTAAAATTTTGTGTGTAAGTAGCAGAGAAAGTGTACTGTCCGTGTAACGAAAACATAAACGCTGATCAGCTGTGTAGATACTGCACAGCAGAGCTCCGTTTTTTTCTTATGACGCGGCACATATGTATCTGGGTGTTTATAATTCTAATGTCTTCGTTATGATTGCATTAGTAGCCTGCCAATTCTTTTCATTCATTTCTGATTATGATGACATCAATTCATTAGCTATTTTGCAGTTGTTTATGAGACAGCTAAACATCCCATCAAACATTAAGCGTATATACAGTAATCGACAGTTGCCGGTACACGTTACATGTTACATGTTTATAACACTTGCACTAAGTCATTTTATATGAGCCGCGTCATGAGAAAACCGGATTTTGCCTATGCGAAAACAAAGGCGCAGATCAGCTGTGCAGTAACTGCACAGCTGATCAGCGCCTTTGTTTTCGCAACACGGATAGTACAATTCATCCTCTACTTATACCCAATAGTTCAAGATTCTAACTTTCTTCTGTGACTGTACAGGCCGGTTTGTGTCAGACCTTGTCGGAAACCCCGAAGACCGGTTTTCTCGCGTCGCGGCTCATATGATACTATATTTTGTTTCAGTATGGTAACACACCTATAGTGATGAAGTTCAATACTTGACAGTAGTTATTTCTTTATTTCCAGAAAGCACTATTTCCGCTATCTGTGTCTTATTATATATAAGCCTCTGGTTTTCTCTGCTAAGAGCTTGTTGTATAAATTTTCTTTTCGTTTAACATCTGGGACAATAAACTCTTACATACTTACCGGTTTTATACCTTTTACCTTTAACATAGTTTCTTCCTGTAATAAATGGTAGTGGCTGCAAATTCATTCAGTACCATAATATATGATTAGAATCATTTGGGCTTTACTTGAACCAAAATAACTGCTTAAAATACAGACTTAAAAAGTCTGGTAACCACCTAATTTGGAAAGAGCGCGCTCTTGTATTTGGTGTGGTGTTTGTGTTTTCCGTTGTGAGAAACCTTTCACACCCTAGACGTTGATTAGTCCATACATTATGTTGACATCGGGTTACATCATATTATTCTAAAACGATCTGAGCCGCGACGTGAGAAAACCGGTCTTCAGGGTTTCCGACCAGGTCTGACACAAACCTGCCTTTACAGTCACGGAAACAGGCTAGAAACTTGAAATTCTAAATCTAAGTTGAGAAGGAATTGTTCTATCAGTATAGCGGAACAAAGGCGTAGTAACTGCAGGGCTGATCTGTGTTTTTGTTTTCGCATAGACAAATTTCCGGTTTTCTCATGACGTGGCTCAATTCTGTAACTGGGACTTTGTCAATAGATACCTATTATGGCGTAAATTATTGCCATTGCCAAAGTAAATGTTGTTATATCAATTATATTTTTGTTGTATAGCATATCATCTGCGAACGAAGCAGCATGAAAACAATCTAAAATATCAACATACTCTTATATCTATGACAGATTGTCCGGTGAGCTGAATCTTGTTTGTGTATATGACTGGTGTAGAAACTTGATGCAAACCTGATTAACCTTCTCGATAAAACATTATTGGCCGTTCTAATGCGGGGTCTATATTCTGGTTCATTTTTACAATACATGCCTTATGTTAACGCTTTCAATGCCTGTCCAACAACTGCTTTTGTTGATTGTAGTTGGCCACCCTGCTAAATTGTGTATATCAAAGCTTGAATGAGTTGGTTCTATGCCTATTTCAGCATCGTTTCCTCATACCTTATGGTGTCTGAAAAAAAAATCTGCACCACTTTTGCTTTTGGCATCCACCCTAATTTAACTTCAATAGAGATATACGTTTGCCTGGTACCAAAGAAAATTTTCTACCAGACCGGTTGAAAAGAATTTTACTCCAGCTGGCCAGCTCTCTGACTACCTCACACAGTTAAGCATGACGTCCTTTTTGCGATCTCCCGTTGGGAGATCGCATATATAGTTGATCAAGATCAGAACGTGGGGCTTAATCGACCACCGACTTCCGTCGTACTTGATTGGACGAGGCAGCTTCGATTGGGTCACACCAAATAGCGCATGTCGGCTCGGGTATGAAAGCTCACGTTGAACCAAGCTGTCATCTAGTCTTTTCGGTCTGTGGTTATCGCCGTGGGTTTATAATTATGTGGTCACACAGTGAAATTAGTGCTGAGAGATCGCAAGCGTTTTGGAAACGCTTAAACTTGTTGTGGGACATAAGCAAACAGTATTGCACCATAGGTGACGCGGCGTCCTATCTGGGACTACTCTGTTTGCTTAAAGTCTTCAAAAACTGGAATGTTAATTCAAAATCACTCCTGGTGCCCTAAAATGACAGTGGGCTCATCCATCTAATAATGATTGGCGAATGAATCGTCAAAATGGGTGAAATTAAACTAAATCAATGCGTCGTATTAATGTCACAGTGGCTACATCATTGAAGGGGAAATTCGTGACAAGCTGATGCAAACAACATGGAGGCAATAAAACTGTTGCTTAAACTTTAATCCAGGAATCAGACTGCCAATCCCTCTGCTCATAATGTATAATTTAAAGAACCAATAAACGAAATTCTAGGCACGGCATGCTAGTTACAGACTAGGGTGTTCTCTAAGTTTCTAGTCCCTCTCAGATGTATCATAGAGACTATTTTCGGAAAACCGGAACAAAGTCAGTGATACACTGACTTTGAAAAAAAAGCACCTCTTGAAACTGGCGAGACAAAAAGTGTAAATGATCGTAGCTGAATCGAAAGCATAAGCTATTTTTATTCATAAATTGAGGATGTCTAAAGAATTCGCATCTAAAACACTGCAGGAAATATGTCTTCATGGAAACTTCAGACTGAGTAATTTAAGAATAGCTTGAAACCTTATTACATCAATATGCAGTGTTTTATAAGAAGTGCTTCCTAAGTCAAAAAACAGCAAGAACCTACATGAAAGAACAATAAAAACATGCAAATAATAAATAAAATAATACGAAGCAATCCACATCTCTGAATTTCCTTTTTATAGTTGCGATTCATCTTTGGGTTTCGAGGGCCCACATTGTCATTATGATTATATCAGTTCTTGGTTATTGCTTACTGTTTTTCTTCTTTCAGACTTGTTTTTGTTTTATTAATCGACAAAACATGGCAACTATTTGCAACCCATCAAAATTCAAGATAGGTTGTCGAAAGTATGCTTGATACCCTGTGGTGATTTCATTAACTCTTTGTGTAAAAACATATTTTGTCTTCCATTTTTGTTTCTTTCTAATTAAATAATGCGTCCCATTATTATGTCACTCGGTTCTCCATGATATGTTGTTTCTGAACAGGGTCGACACAAACCAAAGTGTACAACCACAGAAGATAGAACCTTGAAATTTTTTATATAAAAGAGAAAGTGTACTATATGTGTAGCAAAACAAAAGCACTGATCAGCTGTGTACTTCCTTCACAGCTAAATTCGCATAGGCCAAAATCCGGTTTTCTTCTGATGCGGCACATACAGCTTGGTTTCAGAAGCCTCCGTAGTGCAGTGGTTATGTCACTCGCCTTGTAAACCAGGGGTCGCAGGTTCGATCCCGGACTTCTTCAGTCCGTCGGATGGGACTATAAACCGAGGTCCCGTTACCATTTGACCTTAGCTGTTGGTGGGACATTAAACCCCAATCAACCAACCAACAGTATGTATCTGAGTGTTTAAAATTTATATTTCTAATATCTTCGTTGTGGTTGCATTAGTACTTCGCCAATTCCTCTCATTCATTTCTGATTCTGATGGCATCAATATATACGAGGGTCATTCAATAAGTAATGCAATATTGACCATATTTTTGTTTGAACACGTTATTAAATTTTGATTAAGCTTTCTTGAAACATAAATTCAAATCGCCCTCTGCGAGACAGTTCGACACTTAGTCACATGCTCGACTTCCTGTTGCCTAGCAACAATAGAACACTGGAAAAAGGCACTTGACCACGACTCTTAAAACCGTTGCCATGGTGACAGGAAAACCAAATTAAACGTATTCACTTTATTTTCTTACATCGAGCATAAAATAGTTGCATTAAGTGTTCAAGATAATATAATCTGATTGATGTATTTTAAATGACACATAATCAAAGTTGAAAAAATGACAAAAAATTCTAGATTGAAGGATGAAAAATGGGGGTAGAGATACAATTTGTAATATAATTTGACATCTAGTTTGTTTAATCAAACATTTATATGCCTATTTGTTTCTGCCATTGACGCTTTGAAAACTACTTGCTATAAAATGCAATTCTCAGATAACATATTTCGTTGCCTAGCAACCAAAGACTATGGAAAATGCATAAAACCGAAATCGCATAGGTTCTTGGTGTTGCTAAGCAACATTTGACACACGTGAAGTTGTATGAACATTGCAATTGCCTAGAAAGTTCTGGCTAAGGTGACATTCACAAACGTGTCAGTAGATAGCCATTTAAAACACCATCAAAGAAATACCAAAAGTTTATGTTCACTTATTTGATTTTTGAAAAGTGGTTTTCGTGGCCATGACGCCTTAGCTACCATTTTATGGTTGCTTAGCAACATAAAGTGTATGGTCCGATTTAGTTGATGTTTATTTTCCTGAATGCAGATTGGATCAAACTTTCAGAAATCATAAACATTACCTCTGTCAGATAAAAATACACAAAAATACGCTACATATTGCATTACTTTTTGAATGACCTACGTAGTCAGTCATAAGTTAAGAATCACCCTAACAATATTCTGGAAGCGGTTTTTAAATACATGTAGCAATATCTTCATAAAAACAATTATTCTGAGACGGCATTTTACTCGTGCCTTTTCTTGATCTATTAGAATTGACAGAATGCCCCTATCGCTAAGATCCTATGGGATCATGTATACACTTACCCCTATTTTGGGGGTATGCTCTTAGAAATCGAAAAACTTATCAAAAACTATTCGATTTGAATTCGTATAATCGCGTTTAAATATAGACGAGTTCCAAGTGGCATTTTATTGTACTCAGTGTTTTATGGAAGATATACAGGAATGGCCATCCAAAAGTATTTGCTTGTTTTTAAGCATTTAATTACGTTTTCACACAATGACATTAACATTTTACATTTTTTGGCGGTTTGAACATTTTTTTACAACTTTCTGGGCTATTTCAGGGGTGTATGCACAGTCAATTACCAAGATTTGTTATAAATTATCATTGATATATCACACATTATAGATGTCACAAGTCAGATGGTTTGTATAGTTAATTCCGGATCTTATTATAAGAGATGTTGTAGTTGCAGTTGAATCATAAAGCACTCTTCACTGTGTACAGCGGGTCCATGAAAAGCAAGGTACAGTATATATGTATGTGTATAATATGTGCCAAACTTGTGTTTTGAATTCATGGAGGATAGGTTGATGCATCCGGTTAGTTCGACAAATGTGTACATGTCCTCGACAGGTTCTCAACACCCAATCAAGTTCGGTTCCAAAAAATACATGGTAAAGAAATATCATCTATTAAAACAGTTATGGCACAATATGTTCAGGTGATGCTTAAATTACGTCTGACACCCTGTCGGCGGTTTGCCTTCATTTAAGTCAGAGTGAACATTTGTCACCAACATGACAGGCATATGTACCAGCCGGGTTTCGAACCCGCAACCTCTTGATTGCTAATCGAATACGCTATCCATTTCACCACCCAGACTGTATATTGGCTATGTCGCAGTTGTTTATGAGACAGCTAAACATCCCAACAAGCATTAAGCGTATATAGCACATAGACAGTCGTCGGGTGCAGATATTTCTTGCGTTCGTATAGTTTCTTTAAATGAATTTCATATCAATATCAAATTCGATAATTTTCTGTACATGGCTGATTCGCAGACATAACAGATTCAAAGTATATTCTTATTTTTTTCTTTGCAAAACTACCCACTCAATGCCAGTAAAATACTTTGGGTCAACTGGCCAATTTGAACTGTTCCTCCGTTTAACCAGAGGACCAATGGTCCTGTAAACGCTCACCTGAGACCTGAGATATATACATGCACATGTACCAATAAACTTGTTAGACTAGAATGGTACAATGCATGTATATAACCCTAGGACAGGGTCAGAATAACTCCTGGAGTCAATGTCTTTTTCAAATCATAAAAATTCAGTCCATTTGCCAATTAACTGCAAGTTTTGTCCTTCAAATGACATTTTAACAATTTTCTCCATTCAAATGCATGGGCGATCTAAGTTATCCTTGCCGTGAAATAGGTCAAGGTCATCCCAGTGTCATGATTTATATAAATTTTGTAGACCTCCGTTCCTTAATGCTTCATACCAAGTTTCAAAATCATAGGCCTTCGGGTTCTGAAGAAGATTTAAAAAATAATGCTATTTATAGCCATGGCGGCCATCTTGGTCATGTGACCTTGACCATTTATATAAACCTTCATTTCCTCTTCCTAAGGATGCTCCACATTAAGTTTGGCTTTGATTGGCTAAGCAGTGTATGAGAAAAAGCTGTTTGAATATTTTGGTCATCTACATGTATATAGCTCCGGGGCAGGGGCAGACAACCCCTGGGCCTAAAATATTTTCATAAGCATTTGCTCATTCCTACATGTAGCAAGTTTTCTGCCATTACATGACATTTTCCTATTTTTTCCCATTCAAATGCATGGGCGACCTAAGTTGACCATGCCGTAAAATAGGTCAATGTCATCCCAGGGTCATGATTTATATAAACTTTGTAGAGCTCCATACCCAGATGCTTCATACCAAGTTTCAAAATCATAGGCCTTCTGGTTCTGAAGAAGAAGATTTTTAAACGTTTGTGCTATTTATAGCCATGGCGACCATCTTGGTCATGTGACCTTGACCATTTATACAAACTTTCATTCCCTTTTCCTAAGGATGCTCCACACAAAGTTTGGCTTTGATTGGCCTAGCGGTTTCAGGGAAGAAGAGGTTTCAATATTATGGTCATATACATGTATATATCCCCGGGGCAGGGGCAAACAACCCCCTTAGGCCCAAAATATTTTCTTAAACATAAATCTGCTGTCCATTTGCTCATTTCTAGCAAGTTTTCTGCCATTTAATTATATTTTCCTATTTTTCCCATTCCAATGCATGGGAGACCTAAGTTGACCTTGCCTTAGAATAGGTCAGGGTCATCCCAGGGACATGATTATTCCCTCTTCCCAAGATACTCCACATGAAGTTTGGCTTTGATTGGCCTAGCGGTTTCAGAGAAGAAGATGTTTGAATATTATGGTCATATAAATGTATATAGCCCAGGAGCAGGGGCAGACAACCCCCCCAGGGGCTAAAATTTTCCATTAACATTAATCTTCTGTCCATTTGCCCATTCCCAGTAAGTTTTACCCATTAAATAGCATTTTACCATTTTTCCCATTCAAATGCATTGGCGACCTAAGTTGACCTTGCCAAGGTCAAGGTCATCCTAGGATCATGATTTATATTAACTATGATGGGCCCGCGTCCCCGATGGTACATACCAAGTTTCCTGGAAATCGGCCCACTGGTTCTGGAGAAGAAGATTTTTAAACGTTTTTGCTATTTATAGCCATGGCAGCCATCTTGATCATGTGACCTGGACCATTTATATAAACTTTTGTTCCCCCTTCCTAAGGATGCTCCACATGAAGTTTGGCTTTGATTGGCCAAGCGGTTTCAGAGGAGAAGATCTTTGAAATTGTGGACGACGGACGACGGACGGACGCCGGAGCATGGGTATACTATAAGCTCACCTGTGAGCCTTCGGCTCAGGTGAGCTAAAAATGGCGACAACATTCAAATACACTGCGAAACTAAGCGGATGGCTGATCCGTTTATCACATTGGGGTATGTAAATAATTATGAGAAAAATCGCTACCTATAAATTTTTTGAAGTACCTGAAGATATCTAACTTGGTTTCGTTCTGTAACGGGATAGACTCTCTTGGTAGAATACGTTGGTGCAACGTTTTAGCGGCATACTGAGTGCTTGTAATATCGAAACTTTGTGAAGTGAGTAAGTGTTGACTATATAGCGAAGTAAACCACCCTTGGTGGATGAGCATGCTTTTCTACCTACGGGGTTTGCTGTGGCTTGGCTCGGCTGCACGTTACATTTGGTGGCAGCGGTGGGATGATGACAACTGCCAGAACGGAGTTGCCTTACCAATATAGTCCCCAGGCCGAGACTCGGGACGAGTCTTCTCGGAGGAGGAAGTAATGTAACAGGATAGTCTCTCTTGGTAGAATACGTTGGTGCAACGTATTAGCGGAATACTGAGTGCTTGTAATATGCAAATTAGAACCTCGAAACTTTGTGAAGCGAGTAAGTGTTGACTATATAGCGCAGTTAACCACCCATGGTGGATGAGCATGGTTTTCTACCGTGTTTGCTGTGGCTTGAGCTCGGCCGTTCGTCACGGTTCTTTCCTATAGGATTAAATTTTAAATCCGACGACTTCATTAATCAGTTATATAAAGTCTTTTTTGCATTCCAAAAGTCTTAAACAGTGCCGAAAAAACAACAACAACCGGAAATGGATTCAGAAATACAAATTATATGAGAGAACATTATTTTGATTAGAACTTTTCCACTGTGAAAATGTGAGCAAGGAAAAAAAAGTCAAACTTGATTAGTTTTCGTTAAGATGCACCAAACCAAAGCAAAATTGTATAAATACATAACCCAGAATACTTAAAATCATTCAACCGATCTCGCGGTATTTCAGAAAAGGCTGATTATGAAAAACCATTATAAAAGCTTGCCCATGCAATATACAGAGTTGTGGCGGTTCTAACGTGTACCCACAATCTATGTTTTGAGCAAAAATAAGAAAAATAGGTTTACCCCTGCATACCCCAGTTTTAGTATATACAAGTGGGGTTTAAAGGGGTATTCATTGAACGGACATGTTTTACTGATGAAAAACAGTTTCTGAAAGATGGTGTAAGGACAGTGTTGAGTCAGATTGGCGGAACCAACAACACCCGAAATTATAATGGCAGCTGTCGCCAACGGGGTTTGAACCTGTACATTAGATTATCTCTACAGATAGTCAAACTGAGGACAAATGATCCGGGCGCCACTTTTATTTCTAGTTGTATTTATTAGAATCGTTTTTCCCCAAGGCAACAATTTTAGTTCATTTTAGAATGTGATAAAATAATGTATAAAAATTTATGATGATTGCAGTGAAATTGATATTTACCCCAGGCTTCATAATGACCAGCAACCGACACATCATGTTTCATATGGCATCATTTTCTGGAAATTACAGGTAAAAGAGACCCATCAAGAAAAAAGTAATAGGCAAAGTACGGAAAATAAATGTGGCCGGCAAAATAGCGCATTCTAGATCTTTAAATCGTGATTGGCTCGTGCTAACTTTATGGACATTTGGTCCTTGATAGCTTTTCTCAGTAATTTTCCAAATGCATTACATAATTCTCTTTTGTTTTTCATTAATTACCAGGCATGTTTTCTTCAAATGCTACTCCTTAATGCGGCGGACAGGTGGTCTCTTTCTGGCTACCTAAATGCCCGTTTGCTGTCGTCAGTGAAACTTCTGACCAAACATTGTACTCTTGACGGTCGATCATCTGTACAACATGAAGACCGCCGTTGTTTTGTGCTTGTGTTTACTTTTGGGAACCATCTACACTTCGGCAGGTAATGGATATCTATTTATTTATTTATTTATTCATTTATTTATTATAATATATCATATCGTATATCATTTCTTTCTTTCTTTCTTTCTTTCTTTCTTTCTTTCTTTCTTTCTTTCTTTCTTTCTTTCTTCATTTATTTATGATGGTGTTTGACGCCTAGTCAATCATGTTTAGTCATTTCATAGAGTCGCCGCTCCTTGTGTCCTTAGCTAGTTATCCGGGGGAACTTTGAGCGTCTTGCTCCAGAACACACAAAGATATTGACCCATATTTGACGAATGAACTTGTCCATCATTATCATTTAGGTGAACCCTCTTTCATTAATAGGGGAATCA
The DNA here is from genome assembly GCA_964017185.1 of Rugalucina vietnamica. Classification (NCBI taxonomy): domain Eukaryota; kingdom Metazoa; phylum Mollusca; class Bivalvia; order Lucinida; family Lucinidae; genus Rugalucina; species Rugalucina vietnamica. The sequence continues at coordinate 8,409,899 of OZ024871.1, read as the reverse complement.
GGAGTGATATTTAATTTTTATCCCATTTTTCGATGAAACAAATAAAATCATGATAACGTCCAAGATGAATAAAAAACGAGGACTCACAAATACAAAAAGCTGCCCGGCGTTGGAAAGTATACGTACGTGCGTGAGTCCATGACGGAGAGTAGAAGTAGGGTATAAGGGGTAATCATTGTACGGGCATGTTATTCTGATTTTTTTTATTCCAACAGGCTGGGAACAAGATTGGTCCAAAGTTCAAACTAACCCCAACTCGGCATGCAGCTCAAACAATGACTGTCCCCCTGACAAACCGATCTGTTATGATATTACTGATCCGCCCGGTGGATTCTGTGTACAAGCTGAGGTAAACGTTTAGCCGCAACTTGCGAAAATCAACATTGTGGTTTCCCCAACAGGTCTAACACAAACCGCGCTCTACAAGCACAGAAGATGGGTAGCGGCTGGAAATTTTAGATTTAGAAAAAAGAGGAATTCGACTATGTGCGTAGCGAAAACAAAAATACTGACCTGCTCATATGTAGTTGTATGATGCATTTTGACGGTCGTATGGATAAGCAAATCAATAGTCAGTCGTGGCAATAAAGAAACAAATAACAACGTCAACAATATATAGCATGATTTCTTTAACCGTGCCGGATTACCTTTGACTTAGATATGCATTTGTTGATCGGACTGTTTCAAATGGGTAAAGTTTCATTAATGCGATTCTATTATGGTATTATTGGGCAAATTGAACGCTGTATGGCGGCAACTTTAATATTCATATCTGGGCGTGGTCGACTAGTCCATCTGTTTAGGTAGGGAGATTATAGAAAAGTCGAACTCAGTCAGCCTAGAGGGCTGTCACATATTTACCGTTAGAGATAAGCTACCTGTATTTTGTCCAGATCATACACAATAACGTATTCACGAGGTAACGCTCATACAGTAACCTATTTGCCGAATTATACATGTCACTGTGTTTCTCATGACACTAGCAATTACATGTATAGCTCGATTTTGACATCAGACGCGTCAAAAGATCGACGAGTCCACTGTACACTGAATCTTTTTCTGATTGCGCCTTTTCCTGGTCTTTGCCTACTTGTACCTCTGTATTTTGTCCAATTCAGTGAATTAGACAAAGTCATGTTTCATTCGTATTTTTAACGGAAAACGCGTGAGTTGAATCTTTCAACTGTATACCTTTAGCTTTTACCTAGGTCAAACGTAGATCATACACAATAACGTATTCACGAGGTAACGCCCATACAGTAACCTATTTGCCGAATTATACATGTCACTGTGTTCCTCATGACACTAGCAATTACATGTATAGCTCGATTTTGACGTCAGACGCGTCAAAAGATCGACGAGTCCACTGTACAGCACGTGAAAGGGAAAACAGGTAGTTAGCGCTATTGAAATACTGGTTTCATATAAATTGAAAGTAAGGGTAAAGCCATTATCGGCTGTAGCGCAGTGGATAAGCATTTAACGGCGCGAACGAAGAAGTCTTGGGTCTTCGAGCCGAGTTCGAGCCTCGGTAGATTTTGTTTTCTTTTTTTCTTTTTTCTTTCTTTTTTTTGTATTTTAGACTATTTCAAGTTTAATTTCTACGATTTCACTGACTACTGATATAATGCTTCAAAATGTCACCGACTACTGATATAATGCTTCAAAATGGATGCCACCTAGTTGCAGAAATTTAAAGTTACTTTCCTGATGAAGGCCCAGGGCCGAAAATTTGAAATAGAGTGAAAAATTACCCTAGTGTTTATCATCTATTCCCTCTGGAATATTTATTTGAGAATATTTTTATCGATTATATATTTAAACCTGATCTCCTATTTTCCATGTCGATATGGACTCGTCGATCTTTTGACGCGTCGGCGGTAAAAAATCGAGCTATAGGTACCCCATTTCTAGTGTTTACAACACTTTCCCATGTGAGTTTAACCGGCACGGTCAAAATGATTGTTTTTTTACTATTCATGTGTCTGTTTTCTTCAGTGATTTATTTATCTGCTTTGTTTCTTTTTCACCCTGCCGGCTTGCCTCTGACATATAAGCCGCGTCATGAGAAAACCAGCATTTTGCATCTGCGAAAACAAAGGCGCAGATCAGCTGTGCAGTAACTGCACAGCTGATCAAAGCCATTTTGTTCGCTTTACGGATAGTTCAATTACTCTTCTCAAAACCAAGCTTCTAACAATTTTCTGTGACTGTACAGCTTGGTTTGAGTCGAACCTTTTCGGAAACCACACTGCAGTTTTTGCATGACGCAGCTCATACAGTGTATTTACTAAAGCGGTGTCAGAGGTAAGCAAATACGTCGCCAATTGTTAGATATTCCAAAACACCCATCTACCCAATGCAATCGTTTCATTACAGCTGCGTTCAGTTATTAATATACCCCTGCGATATTTAGTTCTAATAAATTGACAACTATTCTTGTTTTTTAGTTAACAATCGTCACTCGTCTGGCAAGAAATGGACAACTTGTTTCCTTGTGGAATCTTTGAAACTCGAATATTAGCGATATTTTTGTTAAAAATTGGGCTCCTTTATTATGTAATCAATTTAGGCATACGACATCAAAAATCTGGAAGTTTTATATACAGAGTAAATATTTACACTCATACTTAACATAATATATAAACAAATTCTTCCAGTCGTCTATTTCTTGCCGGTGACGATTGTTAAAAACAAGAAGAGTTGTTAATTTATTTCTGAATATCACAGGGTATATTAATAACTGAACACAGCCGTGTATGTCTGAGGTACATGCAGACTTCCAACACAAATTTTGTAACACTTTTACAAAGCACCTGTGTATATAAATGTTATTAAATAAGCAGTGATCAGGAAAACGAGCAACCATTCCAAACAACCAAGTTGGGCAGAAACTAAAATGACAACCAGGTACTAACACAAAGAGAACAATATGAACACATACATAAGATGCAACCAGTATAAAAATCACCACCAAAACATTGAACAATTAGAATAATAACAGAAGTAACGGATAAGACCTGTAGATATTTACCAGTTATTCTTTGTTTCAGGTATCGGTCAACGATCCAGGCTAACTGGGGGAACTTCATTCTCTCGATATCTGACAAGACCTCATCTAAATCTCTCGCACATGACGCTTTGAACTATGGGATATAGCCGAATTCAGCTAATCCCCCTTTCCCGATCTCAGACGAGACATTATCATTCAAGAGTATCAATAAAATCAATAAAAGTGTTGTTTTATCTTATGTATATAAGGACTTTGTTGCCCTACATAAAAATTATTCAATATCGAAAGAAAAACTTACAAAATACATGTACATTCAATTCCTGATTATAAAATGAAGGTCTGCGGATGCCAAGTAGTCTCAATATGACGGAAAATATGGCCGCAATGGTGGTCAGTCCCAGAAGTCATGCGTGAATGTCGACAGGTCAGTGCCATCAGGAAAACATATCCGTGCAATGAATATGAGGCGGTTCTAACGTGTACCAGCAATCTATGTTTTGAGCAAAAAATAAGAAAAATATGCAAAAATTTCCACTGAACATTTTCATTGTTTGCAACTTTAAAAATATCTGTATATTGCATGGGCGTGTGATCTACCTCTTCCATCGACGGGGGTTTGTTGCTGCGAGTTGACTCGCAAATTCTAGCAAATGAAGAAGGCATGTAGAGATTGTACGATTATATCTAAATTATATGGTCACGTGACTATCGGACAAAAAAGGCGAACTCATTGACGAAGTAGGACATGATAGAATTTGAATAAATATATACAGTCGGACATATGCATTACCATTGTTTTTTTCTAAAGGTGATTTTCAAGTATTTTTTTTGCAAAAACAACATTTAGTTTGTAAGGGTCTTTGCCTCGCGTCTATCCTTGATTTGTGAGGCTTTTCAGTATGACATTTGACCTTGTCGCTCAAGTTTTATTATGTCCTAAATACGCCTACCCCTACTTTGGGGGTACGCTATTAAAAGTTGTTTAACTATAACTCCTCTTCAGGACAAAGAAACAAAAAAAAATCATAGTACACAACATTTCTAGGTTAAAGTTAAGGGCACGAAGCAGCGTGAAATGAATAATAATACATTCGGACTATGTATGCCTGCATAAACAAAGAAGACTCGTTTACTTTAAGGTCAATTTAATCAGGGTTTGCTTTAAATAATAACCCATATTAAATAAATATCACACATATCAAAGAAAATATTTCTGTTCTGTTTATTCCCGGAAAATATTCATGCGTTGCTTTACTTAAGTATGTCTGACTGTATATATAAAACTAACTAACTAACTAACTAACTAACTGTACACACATTTCTCTAAAAATCGAAACAATCTACCAAATAAAATGATCTGTGGTAGCAAAGCATGGACATAAACATACCTATGTCACAATATAACAGTAGCACTTGTAAATGTATACAGTGCTGTAGCTTAATACTTTACATTGGTTATTTCGATATTTCCAGAACACAGCCTATTTCCGCTATCCGGGGCTTATTATAATTTAGCCACCGCATCACAAAACCACCAATTTGCATATGCGAAACCAAAGGCGCAGATCAGCTGTGAAGTAACTGCACAGCTGATCAGGCTATACAGATAGAACAGTTCCTCTTCTTCGTCAATCCGAAAGACCACCACTTTCAGTGTACACATCGGTTTGTATCGGTTCTGGTCTGAAACCCAAAATGTCGGTTTTCTCATACGAAGGCTCTTATTATTTTGCTAAGAGCTTGTTGTATAAATTTTCTTTTCTGTTCAACATCTGGAACAATAAAATCCTACCTACTTACCGGTTTCACACCATCAGGAAAACATGTCCATGAAAAGTATTCCCCTTATACCCCTCTTTCATATAGCAAAACTAGGGTTTACAAGAGTATATATACCTATTTTTCTTATTGTTGTTTCAAAACATAGATTGTGAGTACTCGTTAGAACCGCTTCGCCAATGCGGTTCTACCGTGTACCAACAATCAATGTTTTGTGCAAAAATAAGGTAGAGTGACAGGTTGCAGATTCGTACAGTTTTTAAAGTGTTTTGATCTCATCTCACTCACCTCTCTAATTAGCCCTTTCACCTGTCGCTACAAAAAATAATACACGCTTCTTGATTAATTTGCTGAGCAACTTTCATTTTCAGCAGTTCCTGTTTGGTAGGGATCTCTCATTATTTAAATGGATGAAAATCAGGGAAAATCATGCATCACAGGTTGCAGATTCGTACACTATCTCTGTGGAATAACAATTACATGCAACTCCAAACAATCATTTCCAAGATGGAAATAGATCAATTTTACTTCGCCATGCAAAGTTTCATAGATATTTGTCAACAGTAAAAGTAAGTTCTGAACACTTGAAAACAGCTGGTATTGACAAATTTTTAAGTTGAATAAAATTCAGTGAGTTTGATTAAAACATATAATATGCATTTTTATTTCTGATGCTTTTCGCCAAAAAAGTTGAATATGGGTGTAGAAAAGTAGCATGAATGGAACGAAAAGGTAATGACCCATCTGACAAAATAATGATGTCTCCCTAAGGGAAATCCCAGGATGACAGCTGAGTGGAGACGTCAGCTGATCGACCAAAACTGTAAACAACTGAACAAAGTGGTAGAGATGTAAGTACCTGGGATACAAACTGTTGTTATTTTCTTACCATATACTGTCCTAATTAGTCATTTGGGCAGAAATCTTTATTTCAACGAAAAGCAATAAGGAATGCACCAAATCTGCCGCTTTGGTTGACCGGAAAAATCGTCTGCAGTGCGCACGCGCTGCCATGCACGCGCGAATTTTTACAGAAATATTTTACTGATTGCTGATACAATCGATTGTCTGCTTAAATGGATGCTTTATCTTACAGAGGCCTAAAACTGCCGAGTGTACGAATCCTTGAACTGTACGAATCTGCAACCTGTCACTCTAAAATATAAAAGAAAATACGTGAAATCTACTGAAAATTTTCATTTTTCATAACTATGTATATTGCAGGGGCAAGTTTTCGTAATGCTTTTTACATGCTTGTTTAACTTCTTGTGATGAATGGTAGTGGGTGCAAATTCATTCAGTTCTCTAAAGTATTTGAATCTAGTTCATTCTTGCATATATTAATGTTTGCAATGGCTGTTCAACACCTGACTTAATTTATTGTAGTTGGCCGCCCTGCTTAATTGTGTATATCAAAGCAAATAAAAACAAACGTATCGAGCCTGAATGAGGCGGTTCTATGCCTTTTGCAGCACCGTTCCATCATACCACATAGGTTTAACTAAAACTAAATCAATACGTAAGTCGTATTAATATCACCGTGTCTTTATCTTTGAAGAGGTAATTCCTGACAAGCTGATACAAACAACATGGAAGTAATAAACTGCTGCTTAAATTTTAATCCAGAAAATCAGACTTACAATCCCTCTGCCTCATAATATATAATTTAAAGAACCAATAAACGACATTCTAAGCACGACATGCTAGTAACAGTCAAGGATTTACTTCAAGTGTCTAGTTCCCTTAAGTATAGATCATTATTGCAACGAATGGTGAATCATAAAGATTAATTTGAAACCAGAGGACCATTGGTCCTGAGAACGCTCACCTGAAGCCTGATCCTGGAGTATTAAGTCATCATGATATGACCTTGACCTTGAATACTCACACACCTTTATTGAATTCATAAGTTGTCTGCATCTGCAAAGTTTCAGGTCTCAGGCTGCAATAGTTTCCAAACCCAGTGATTTATGAGTAAACCATAATTTAAATTTTGATATTTAAATGACTTTGGGTCAAGGTCAAGAAATGACCTTGGCCTTCATTAATTACTTACCTTCATTGACTCCTTTGGTTGTCTGCATCTAGCAACTTCCAGGTCTCAGACTGCAACAGTTTCCAAAATATCCATTGTTTTCGCCTTTTCCCATGTAAAAGCCTATGTTTCCAAAATTGACCTTGTCGTAAAATAGGACAAGGTCATCCTTGGGTTATCATTTTATCAAACTATGATGGGGCTGGAGTCCCAAATGCTACATACCAAGTTTCGCGAAAATTGGCCTGCCGGTTCTGGAGAAGAAAATTTTTGAGTGGTTTTTACCATATATGGGCGTGGCAGCCATCTTGGTCATGTGACCTGGATTTCGCGATCAAACTTTCGTCTCCCCTACCCATGGATGCTCCACATAAATTTCACTTTGACTGGCCCAGCAGTTTCAGAGAAGAAGATCTTTGAAAAGTGTGTATGGACGACAGACTGGCCAAGGTCAAGAGATGACCTTGACCTACATTAATCACATACCTTCATCTACTCCATTAGTTGTTTGCATCTACCACTTTTCAAGCATCAGGCTGCAATAGTTTACAAAAAATCCAGTTTTCACTTTTTCCCATGTAAAAGCCTATGTTTCCAAAATTGACCTTGCCGTAAAATATGTCAAGGTCATCCTAGGGTCATCATTTTATCAAACTATGATGGGCTGGGGTCCCAAATGCTACATACCAAGTTTCATGAAAATCGGCCTGCCGGTTCTGGAGAAGAAGATTTTTGAGTGGTTTTTACCATATATGGGCGTGGCGGCCATCTTGGTAATGTGACCTGGATTTCGCAATCAAACTTTCGTCTTCCCTACCCATGGATGCTCCACATAAAATTTCACTTTAATTGGCCCAGCAGTTTCAGAGAAGAAGATCTTTGAAAAGTGTGTATGGACGACAGACTGGCCAAGGTCAAGAGATGACCTTGACCCACATTAATCACATACCTTCATCTACTCCATTAGTTGTTTGCATCTACCACTTTTCAGGCATCAGGCTACAATAGTTTTCAAAAAATCCATAGTTTTCACTTTTTCCCATGTTAAAGCCTATGTTTCCAAAATTGACCTTGCTGTTAATTAGGTCAAGGTCATCCAAGGGTCATCATTTTATCAAACTATGATGGGCTGGAGTCCCAAATGCTACATACCAAGTTTCATGAAAATCGGCTTGCCGGTTCTAGAGAAGAAGATTTTTGAGTGGTTTTTATCATATATGGGCGTGGCAGCCGTCTTGGTCATGTGACCTAGATTTCGCGAACAAACTTTCATGTCCCCTACCCATGGATGCTCCACATAAAATTTCACTTTGATTGGCCCAGCAGTTTCAGAGAAGAAGATCTTTGAAAAGTGTGTATGGACGACAGCCTGTCCAAGGTCAAGAGATGACCTTGACCCACATTAATCACATACCTTCATCTACTCCATTAGTTGTTTGCATCTACCACTTTTCAGGCATCAGGCTGCAAAAGTTTTCAAAAAATCCATAGTTTTCACTTTTTCCCATGTTAAAGCCTATGTTTCCAAAATTGACCTTGCTGTTAATTAGGTCAAGGTCATCCTAGGGTTATCATTTTATCAAACTATGATGGGCTGGAGTCCCAAATGCTACATACCAAGTTTCATGAAAATCGGCCTGCCGGTTCTGGAGAAGAAGATTTTTGAGTGGTTTTTACCATATATGGGCGTGGCAGCCATCTTGGTCATGTGACCTGGATTTCGCGATCAAACTTTCGTCTCCCCTACCCATGGATGCTCCACATAAAATTTCACTTTGATTGGCCCAGCAGTTTCAGAGAAGAAGATATTTGATAAGGGTGAATGGACGACAGACTGGCCAAGGTCAAGAGATGACCTTGACCTAAATTAATCACATACCTTCATCTACTCCATTAGTTGTTTGCATCTACCACTTTTCAGGACTCAGACTGCAATAGTTTTCAAAAAATCCATAGTTTTCACTTTTTCCCATGTAAAAGCCTATGTTTCCATATTTGACCTTGCCGTAAAATAGGTCAAGGTCATCCAAGGGTCATCATTTTATCAAACTATGATGGGCTGAAGTCCCCGATGCTACGTACCAAGTTTCATGAAAATCGGCCTGCCGGTTCTGGAGAAGAAGATTTTTGAGTGGTTTTTACCATATATGGGTGTGGCAGCCATCTTGGTCATGTGACCTGGATTTTGCGATCAAACTTTTGTCTCCCCTACCCATGGATGCTCCACATGAAATTTCACTTTGATTGGCCCAGCAGTTTCAGAGAAGAAGACCTTTGAAAAATGTGTATGGACGACAGACTGGCCAAGGTCAAGAGATGACCTTGACCTACATTAATCACACACCTTCATCTACTCCATTAATTGTTTGCATCTACCACTTTTCAGGCCTCAGGCTGCAATAGTTTTCAAAAAATCCATAGTTTTCACTTTTTCCCATGTATATGCCTATGTTTCCAAATTTGACCTTGCCGTAAAATCGGTCAAGGTCATCCAAGGGTCATCATTTTATCAAACTATGATGGGCTGAAGTCCCCGATGCTACATACCAAGTTTCGTGGAAATCGGCTCACCGGTTCTGGAGAAGAAGATTTTTGAAGGGTTTTTACCATATATGGGCGTGGCAGCCATCTTGGTCATGTGACCTGGATTTCGCGATCAAACTTGAAATGCCACTACCCAAGGAGGCTCCACATAAAATTTCAACTAGACTGGCCAAGCGGTTTCAGAAAAGAAGATCTTTGAAATTGTGGACGACGGACGACGGACGGACGACGGACGGACGGACGGACGCCGGATCATGGCCATCCTATAAGCTCACCTTGTGAGCCTTCGGCTCAGGTGAGCTAAAAAGTCAATGATACCACTTTGAAAAACAAAAAACACTGGTGAAAGGCGAAAACAAAGTCATTTTTTTTCTCAGAGATTGAGAACGTCTAAAGAATGAACATCTAAAACACTGCAGGAAATACATTACGAAAACTTGCCCATGCAATATACAGAGATTTTTTGAGCTTTAAAAACTGAAAAAATTCAGCTGAAAAAATTTGATATTTTTCTTATTTTTGCTCAAAACATAGATTGTGCCGAGGCGGATCTAACGAGTACCCACAATCTATGTTTTGGAGCAAAAATAAGAAAAATAGGTATACCCCTGCAAACCCCAGTTTTATTATATAAAAGTGGGGTTTAAGGGGGTATATATTGCACGGACTTGTTTTCCTGATGGAAACTTCACACTAAGCCAAAGTTTAAAAATAGCTTGGAACCTTATTACATCAATATACAGTATATTATAAGAAGTGCTTCAGTTCCTTAGTCAAATACAGCAAAAACCTACCACGAAAGAACAATAAAACACGCAAATGATACGAAGCAATCCACATATTTCCTATCTATAGTTTCCCTTGAGTTTCGAGGGTCCACATTGTCATTACGATTATGTCAGTTCTTGATCATTCCTTGCTGTTTTTCTTAATACTTGTTTTGTGTTTTATTTATCGACAAAACATGGCAACTATTTGCAACCCATCAGAATTTAAGATAAGATGTCGTAAGTATGCCTAACTCCTGTGGTGATTTCATTAACTCTTTGTGTAAAAAAACCAAAAAAAACAAACAAACATGTTTTGTCTTCAATTATGTTTCTTTCTAATTAAATTCTGCGTTTCATTTATTATGTTTTATTATTATGTCATTCGGTTCTCCATGATATAAGCCGCGTAATGAAAAGAAAACAACAATGTGGTTTCCCAACAGGGTCGACACAAACCGGGCTGATAGATAGAAATACTTGGAAATTTTGATATAAGTAAAAGAGAAAGTGTACTATCCGTGCAACGGAGGTGATCGGCCATGTTGTTACTGCATAGCTGACTTGCGGCTTTGTCTTCGCATAGGCAAAAATCCGGTTTTCTTATGACGCGGCTCATATATATATATATATATATATATATATATATATATATATATATATATATATATATCTGGGTGTATAAAATTTTATATTTCTAATGTCTGCTTTGTGATTGCATAAGTACCTCACCAATTCTTTTCATTCAATTTCTGATTATGATGACATCAATTTATTAGCTATGTTGCAGTTGTTTATGAGAAATCCCGTCAAGCATTAAGCGTATATCGCACACAGACAGTTGTCGGTTGCAGATATTTCCTATTTTCGTATAGTTTCTTTAAATGAATATTGGGAAAAAACTAAATTAACAATTAGGTACTAAATACTTATACTATATTATATCGTAAGCCGAGTGAGCAGCTATTTCTCAATAGGCGGGCACTTACGGCCTATGAAAACGTACATAAGGTCCAAACAGCACAAAAATTCGACTCCAAAACATAAAGCAAATAAAATCACAACAGAATTATCGCCTGGGAACTGTTAATTTAGTTTTTCCAACCTCGGTTTTTGAAGTGGGAATTTCGTTCTGATTGTGCCATTTTCTGATCATTGCCTTCTCATGACGCGGCTCAAACTATATACTGTGTCCGTATATATACTCATCAAAAGAAGTTTTACACCAGTTAATATTTTTCTCATTTTAAAATAATCATGTATAGTATAGATCTTTTTCAAATAAATTTTTAAAACTTAGAACAATCTTAAAGGGCTGGACTTCGTGTTTAAAAAGAAATAATGTGTCTTAAAAAGATTTTAGGTACCTGTAAAACCGGTTTACGCCCGCCAGTAACTTTCTGTTTCTGATCGTTCCAAGTCAATACTTCTGTAGTGGTTCTTTTTGTTTTATGTCTTGGTGTTTAAAATTTTTTGTGCTGTTGGCGCCTTATGTATGTTTTCATATTTTTAGTTAAGTTAAGGTAACTGAGTGGCCACCTATTGGGAAAATAGCTGCTCATTCGGCTTACGATATGTTTCATGGTATAAAGTACCTGATTGTTAGTTTGGTTTTTCCCATCTCGGTTTTTGGAGTGGGAATCTTTTTCTGATTGCGCCTTTTCCTGACCTTTGCCTACTTGTACCTTTTTAGTAAATATGTGCAAAAATGCATGTTTTTGAAAACATCAAAACGCCCAAATCTTTATTTCTGGGCTTCCAAACCTGAATTCGTCTCACATCCTCACTCGAGATACTGAAAGCAATCATTTAAAGCAAAAAATTAAATAAATAAAATAAAACAAAAAATGATTTTTTTTTTGGACAAAAAACACTATTATTCACCAAAAATAGCGATTTTTGAGATTTTGTTTTCACTATATGATTTCTTTCTCAAAAATTCCAATTTTATCAAAAATTGCATTTTTACCCAAATTTTGAGATTTTTTTTAAAATTGTTTTTGGCTTAATCATTTGCTTTGAAGCTGTGCGTGTAAACTTGGAAACAAAAATGTGTTTTCATCACTGTGGCATTTTTGGTGGAATTTTTCGATATTTCAATTTTCAGTACAGTATTTACAGAAAATGGGAATTTTCAATTTTTCTTATAATCGTTTTCGCAACGTTTTTGGTCTCATCACACACATTATCAAATTCTTTCAGTCTGTGCAAATTCAAAAAGATAGGTTTAAAATTTATTAGTCAAATTGTCACTCAAACATATAAAAGTGGTGCAAAACTTCTTTTGAGGAGTATATAACACAGCTACAGTGATGTAGTTTAAACCTTGTAATTGGTTATTTTTACGTTTCCAGAAAGCAGTATTACCGCTATCCGGGGCTTTTAATAATATGATCCAGTTACATCATAAAACCAACACTGCATATGCGAAACCAAAGGCGCAGATCAGCTATGCAGTTCCCCTTTATTTTCGATATACAGAAAGTAAACTTCCTCTTCTTTTTAAATCCGAAAAAAAAAGTTTCTAGCCTACTTCTGTGAGTGTACATACCGGTTTGTGTCGCACCTGGTCGGAAACCCAAAATGTCGGTTTTCTCATTGTTATTGCTCTTGGTATTTTGCCCTCTGGTTGTCTCTGCTAAGCTCGTGTTGTATAACATTTCTTTTCTGTTCAACATCTGGAACAATAAACTCTTACCTACTTACCATCAGTTTCCGGTTTTATTCGTTTTTACTTTTTTTTCTTTAACTTCTTGTAATGAATGGTAGTCAGTACAAATTCATTCAATCTCTTCAGTATTTGAATCATGTGGAATACATATACCTGTCGGAACTTACAAAATAATACATGCAACTGTTTAAAATGCAAACTTGAAAATGTTGGATTTCCTCCTTTTTCAGAAAGAGCGTGTTCTTGTATTTGTTGTGAGGTCTTGTGTTTGATATACTATAGGCATGTACATGTACCTCTCAGGCCCAAAACGCGAATTGGTCGATAGTTTTGTTAATTATAGGACTTTTGAAGAATTTTTTTTTTCAAAGCGATCTGTAACTGGGACTTTGTCAATAAATACCTGTTAAGACGTAAATTATTGTCATTGCCAAAGTAAATGTTGTTATATCAATTATATTGTTGTATAGCAAATCTTCTGCCAACGAAGCAGCATGAAAAAAATTAAAATACAAACTCACTCTTACATCTATGACAGATTGTCGAGCTGAATCGTATATGACTGGCGTAGAAACTGATGGTAACGTTGAGCCTGCAAACCTGTTAAACCCTGTCAATAAATTTATATAATTGACCCGTTTAAAGGCGCTCATTCTTGTATTAATATATTGACTTTTGCAATGACTGTTCAACACCTGACTCAATTTGTCGCCCTGCTTAATTGTGTATGTTAAAGCAAATAAAAACGTGTCGAGCCTCAATGGGGTGGTTCTATGCCTCGTTCAGCTTCTTTCCATCATACAGGTACCTCATAGGTTTAACTAAAACTATATCACTTAAAGTTATTTTAATGTCACTGTGTCTTCATTATTGAAGACATAAAGGGAAAATCGTGACAAGCTGATGCAAAAAACACGGAAGTAATAAACTGCTGCTTAAATTTTAATCCGGGAATCAAACTCCCAATCCCTCTGGTCATAATATATAATTCAAAGAACCAATAAACGACATTCTAAGCACGGCATGCTAGTTACAGTCTAGGATTTACTTCAATTTAGATGCTGTTTACAATTGTTTTCTGATATTAAAAAAATGAGGCGTGGGTTTGAAAGCTTTGCGATTTTAATGGATTTATTTCATCTTATTCATCTGTTTGTTGATTTATTTTTTTTTTTTATAAAATGTATGCGATTTTATCTCCTGGATAATATTCATATTAGATTCGGAACAAAGTTATATAGACAAATTGTTGGAATTGCGATGGATACAAATTGCGCCCCTCTCGCAGCTGATTTATTTTTATACTGCTATGAAAGAGATTTCATGGAGTCTCTTAACTATGACAATCAAGCTGATGTTATAGAGGCTTTTAATTCGACTTCTAGGTACCTCGATGACCTTTTGGACATTGACAATCCTTATTTTGAACGCATGGTCAATCAAATTTGTCCACCTGAACTACAAATGAATAAAGTCAACATCACAGATACCGAAGTCCCCTTTTTGGGTTTACATCTCTCTATTGCAAATGGGCTATCAGTATCATAAACTTCGAAAAAAACATGTTCTAAGTTTTATCGCAGACATTATGAGTGGATTTACAAATATAATGTTGGGCTATAGACGCTTTTACGTGAGGGCCTTTTGGAACCAGAATTTTATGGTGACTTGGTTTACTTTAAGAAACTTATAGGAATGAGTCATTTTTCTTTTCGGTCAGAAAAGACGTATAGGTTATAACTTGAATGTCATGCGACGGTCTGCATGCTTAGTTTTTAACCCAATCATGGTTGATAACTATGCTGCTTTCTTTAATTGCACGCCTGTGGGTCGGGCGTCAGACATAAAGCTATTCATTATGTCCCCCCAACCGAAGGAGGGGGACATATTGTTTATGGTGCTGATCCTGTCGGTGTCGGCGTCTGCGTCCGCGTCCGTGTTGGCGTCGGCTCCGCGAAGCTTCTTTCCGACATGATATCTTTTGAACAATTGGGTGGAATTTCACCAAACTTGCATAGATATATATGGTTTGGAGGGGGGAAAGAGTTGATTAGATTTTGGTGACCTTGACCTATTTCAAGGTCACCAGCCCATGACAACTTTCAAAATTAGATTTTCCGACACAAAATATTCTGCATAAATGAATGGATTTTAATTTTGAATGGATCTTAATTTGCATAGAAAGATTGTTGGAAGAAGCCTTACAGTTGATAAAATTTTGGTCAACTTGACCTAAGTTTCAAGGTCACCTGCCCATAAACACTGTTGAAATTAGCCTTTCCGGCAGGATACCTTCTGAACGAATGGATGGATTTATACTTAACTTGCACAGAAACATTGTTGGGAGGAGACATAGAGTTTATTAGATTTTGGTGACCTTGACCTGTTATTCAAGATCACAAGCACATGGAAATCGTCAAAATAAGCTTTTCCGACTCGATATCTTCTGTATAAATTAATGGATTTTAACCAAACTTGCTCAGAAAAATTGTTTGAAAGAGACTTAGAGTTGATTAAATTTTGGTCAACTTGACCTAATTTTCAAGGTCACCAGCCCATGAACACTGTTGAAATTAGCCTTTCCGGCACGATATCTTCTGAACCAATGGACGAATTTTAACTAAACTTGCACAGAAACATTGTTGAGAGGAGACATAATGTTTAATAGATTTTTGTGACCTTCAACTTATTTTCAAGGTCACAAGCCCATGAAGACTGTTAAACTTAGCATTTCAAGCACCATGGATGGATTTTGACCAAACTTGCACAGACACATTGCTGCGAGGAGACTCAGAGTTGATCAGATTTTGGTGACCTTGTCCTAATTTTCAAGGTCACCAGTCCATGAAAACTGTTAGCCAACACCATATATTCTGATCAAATGGATGGATTTTTACCAAACTTGCACAGATACATTGTTTGGACTTAGTTCATAAAGTTGGTGACCTTGACCTTATTTTTCAAGATTGAGTTGATTAAATTTTGTTGACCTTGAAAATTAAGCATTTCGGACTAAATATCTTCTGAGCAAATGGATGGATTTTTTTACCAAACTTACAAAGAAAAATTGGTGGGAGGAGACTCAAGTTTTTTAGATTTTGGTGACCTTGACCTAATTTTCAAGGTCGCCAGCCCATGAAAACTGTTTAAATAAACATTTGTGCTGTCAGACCAACTAAAACCAAGTGAACATATACAACTCTTAGTCTTCTTCCAACAATCTTTCTGTGCAAGTTTGGTCAAAATCCATTCATTTATGCAGTCGGATAAGCTAATTTTGACAGTTTTCATTGGCTGGTGACCTTGAAAAATAGGTCAAGGTCACCTAAATCTAATCAACTCTTTCCCTGCTCCCAACCATGTATCTAAGACGGTCATGGTGACCCCCATAGAAAGAAACTTAATGTCACAAAGTAACTACAATTATTTTACGATGGGGGACACAGTACACTGTTTTAATTTCAATTTGTTGGGGCCGGAGCTTTTTGTCTGTAGCTTGGCCCACCGGGAATCAAAGGGTGTTTTTTTTTCTTTTGCTCTGGGTTTCAGTAAGTTATTCTTCATCGTCGGGCGGCTTACTGAATCTGTTGAGTCTTCGTTTTTATTCATCTGGGTGGTTACATGATTTATTCGTTTGTCTTTGATGATTCATTGACTAGTTAGAGACTCACCACGAGGACCGAACAACTAACTAAATGTTGTGAACCACTGCAGAAGATGAGGGTGAGGTTAGGCACCTGTAAAACCGGTTTAAGCCCCCCAGTAATTTTATATTACTGATCGTTCCAAGGCGATACGTCTGTTGTGGTTCTAATTGTTTAGTGTTTTGGAATTTTTGTACTGTTTGAGCCTTTTGTACGATTCCATGATTTTAGTTAAGTTCGGGTAACTGAGTGGCCGCCTATTGGAAAATAGCTGCTCACTCGGCTTACGGTATGTTTTCTTAGTATTAGTACATAAGTGCAATTTTAGTTATTCACATCCCTCGGTTTGTGGAGTGGGTATTTCTTTCTGATTGTACCATTTCCTGATAATTGCCTACTTGAACCGTCTTACATTTAATCACCAGCCTGAGGATAATTAGTTATAACATTACATTACCCGAAACCTTGACATGGTAGGTACTATCATAACACCATTGTCATTATTTACAAAATCTATTGGTCCATGCAGAACTATCTTGAAACACCGCGTAAATACACGATGGTTTTCATTGTAAAATCTCTCTTCTATACGATAAAACAAAATGCAGGTCATTCATTCATTTTCCAATATCAAGTCCTGAATTATAGAGCTATGATGTTGTCTCATTTAAGCCCATTACCATTTTAAATCAGATATAATGGGTAATTAAGTATTCCCAAGACAATATCAGGATTCTAAGATGCCACAGTGTAGGTGAAAAGCAGCCTTTTGGGATGTTGGACAACTAGAACAGAAACCTAGATGATCCATTGTAAAGTTTGGAAATCATCAATGCATGTGGTTCAATTAAATAGAATATAATGTTGAGATCCTTTGCAATGCCTATTTCAGCCCGAAGATTTCTGCTTAAGTTGGATTCTCTGTTCCACATGTAAACTTTGTATATAAATGTATTCATGTGACAATATGAAGCTGTTGGGATGGAAGAAATATTACAAAAAGAAAACTTCAAGCCAAATTGAAAAAAATGAAAGCAGAGAACAATGGGTCCTAAAACGCTCACCACATGTTGTAAAATAGGTTAAGGTCATCCCAAGATAATGGTTTTAATATGATTGAGTCTCCAGTGTGTAAAAATGCTAATTTTCAAAGACATATGACATAAGTATCTGAATGAGATTGTCAAAGATTTTACCATGCACATTGCGTATTACCTCAAGTTTACTCCGCATGATGTTCGGATTCGATTTCAGAGAAGACGACGTTATGCTACCATAGCCTTATATTTTTCCGCGTGGCAATCTGTATCCCGCAGTAAAATATGTTGTGCAATTTCCAGATCATAAGCTGTAAACGTTTATGAAAATCAATTGTTTACACATTTTCCAATTGAAAAGCCCACGTTACCATGTTTGAGTAGCCTTAAAATAGGTCAAGGTCAACCCAAGGTCGTGATTAGCTATGCTTAGCATTCATGCAATATACCATTTTCGTAGAAGAAGAGTTCTAAGAGTTTCATAATATATGGACACATAACGGCCATCTTTGCCGAGTGACCTTGGGCATTTATATATTCTTTCGTTCTGCCTTCCCAAAGAAAATCTAAAAAAGTGTATTAAATAGCAAAGCTGTTTTTGAAACATGTTTCTTATTAATATGTATATAATCTTCGGTTAATGTCAAGGTCACTCTTATAACTTCATCGACTAAATAAGCAACTTTCTGGTCGAAGGCTACAAAATATTAATTCTAATGATAGCAATTTTACTTGTACTTAAGCTAAAAGCCAATGTGTAACCACTGCAAATTTGACCTTGTCCTAATTTATACAAACAATGATGGTCCATTGTCGAAGATGCTACATAACAAATTGCGTTGTATTTAACCAAACGGACTCATAGGCGATCTTCGAAACTGGTAGATGGTGACGGACGAACCACAGAAAACTGAACATTAATGTACTGTAAGCTCACTTTGTGGGCCTTCGGCTCAGGTGAGCTAAACTGGCAAACTGTAAGTAATGATTAGAAACTGGAGCAGTAGCCAATATACCACACTCATCCTTCAGGATAACATTTCCGTGCAATGTATACCTCCTTAAACCCCACTTTTACATAGTAAATCTGGGGTATGCAGGAGTATACTATTTTTCTTATTTTTGCTCCATAGCATAGATTGTGGGTACTCGTTAATAGAACCGCAACAAAACATAGAGGCTGGGTACTTTTAAATTGTGAGTAGATCAAAACATACATTGTTGGTACTCATTAGAACCGCCTCGCCATTGCGGTTCTAACGTGTACCCACAATCAATGTTTTGAGCAAAATTATTAAAAACATCGAAAATTTTCAAATGAAATCAAAACTTTAAGCTTAAAAATCCCTGTTTATTGTATATGGGCCTGTTTTCATATTGTCCTGAAACCAATGTTGGAAACAGCCAATGCTTAAACCACTTTGTAATGAAAAGAAACAAATGGAAATAAATAGTTCCAATATTGTCGTACACGGAAGTCACTGGCACTTAGTGGTAGTTATCCAGTCTCATCGCATTACAATTTCAAATTAGTCGTTGGAATTCAGAGTCATAATGTACAATTTACCTATTTGTGATGAATGGATTTGCCCATCAGTATCGGTGAGTCCACTTGTATCTTTGTATTTTAGAGAGTCAGTATTGTTTTCTTTATTAATAAACATTCTAAAGGCATACTGAAGAGCAGATGGCAAACAGTGTTTTGTATGTTGGGCTTTACTGACTCACAAAAAGACATCAGTCAAGAGGGTTAAGAAGGCAGCGTGCTTACAAGAAAGCTACAATTGCATATCATTAAGCAGCATTGGAACTTTTCATTTACGTACAAATGGGTAAATGTCATGATATTCCAATGCAATTACTGAGTACGGAACCACAATGAATTATTGTATAAAGTGACAATGGCATATAGCTTTAACCAACGTAATAAAAGTACATGACAGACCATCAATTTGTATCAGCAACAGCTTAAAGGGGCAGAGCCAAATATCGCCATATAAGAAATGAAACAATAAACCACCGAGTCAACGGAACTTCTATAATAATATAATCAAAACTCGGGTTATCTTAACTCATTTAAGCCTGGCGTCCCTTTTATGGGGCTATTCTGTTTGCTTAGAGAGTTTTCATAAAAAAAAAAATGAATAAAATTTAAAATTCATTCCTGGCGCACCTAAAAATGAAAGTGGACTAACCCAAATGATAATGATGGGAAAATCCATTCGTCAAATATGGGTTAAATACTAAGTAGCAGCGCCGGTGTTATACTTCTATGTATGAGGGGGGGGGGCACATCTCCAATGGTAACAAACAAGAGATTGACTGATCGATACACAAAAATCCGTTGTTGTACTGTATGTGGAGAAGGAAGACTATGGATACTGTTTCAGAATCATGTGACAACTATGTACAGTGGTGTTGTTTCGTCAATTAAAGAGCAGCTCAGTATGGAGTATGCCGGAGTAAGAATTTAACCAGAACTAAAGGGCCATCACTGAGACATAGCCTGCTTCCCTTGCACATGGCAGCTAAAATGGCTTCATTTGCCAAAGAATACACCATCACACATAAACAATCATTCAGCTTCAGAAACAATGATACATGTAATACTCCAACGTTTCACCAGTTTGTCCTCGCCAGCTCAGCTTTCAGTTTTCAATCACAATAAATAACACAATTACTGGTAACATCAAGTTAAACTATGTCCATAACTCTTAAGTTTATAAAAAAAAAAAAAAAAAAAAAAAAAAAAAAAAAAAAAAAACCTGCTTTCATTGATTCATCTTGTTTAAGATAATCCGTACCCAGCAATGAAAGACTTAACTACTCGCTGTGTCACTGATTTCTATCTAATACAGGATCAAATCAAGAAAGACGGAATTATATTTTTGAAATTGCGAATGTTTTTCTGCCGTTTGGAACTGAATGCACGGAACTAACTGAATGAGTCATCAATGCAATTAGGAAAGCATGCCCATGCAATATATAGATATTTTTGAAGCTGCAAAAAAAAAAAGAAAAAAAAAAAAAAAAAAAAAAAAATGGAGGCGGTTCTGTTCTAAAGAGTACCCACAATCTATGTTTTGGAGTAAAAATAAGAAAATTAGGTATACCCCTGTAAATCCCAGTTTTACCATGTAATGTTAGGATTTAATGGGGAAATATTTCATGGACATGTTTTTGATAGAGTACCTGTCCAGATAGTTCAGCCTGCACTGCCAGGAAAACGTGACTGAAATACAAAGATGCAATAGCCAATGTGATTGATCAACTGAAGACACTGCACGGGACAAAATCAACAGAACCACAGCATCTGAACGAATAATAATAAGCTATTATGCATTATCATTGCTTCTTGGGATATTGATTAAAACCATGTTTGCGGCCCCCGTGGCCGAGCGGTTAAGAGCGCTGTTTCTCAATCACTCGATCATCTCACCACTGTGTCTGGTGTGGGTTCGAGCCCCGCTCTGGCCACATGTGAGACAAGCCAAGTTCTGCTTGCCAGGTAGATTTTCCCGGGGTTCTCCCGTTTTCGCCCACCTACTGATTGGCCCGTCTCATATGAGCTGAAATAATCTTGAAAGGGACATAAAAATAAATTACAAAAATCAAAACCAATTTAGAGGGTACATTACGTGACACAATGAGCCGCATCGTGAGAAAACCGGATTTTTGCCTATGCGAAAACAAAGGCGCAGATCAGATTCGCTTCGCAGTAACTGCGAAACTGATCGGCGTCTTTGTTTTCGCTACACGGATAGTACAATATCTCTTCTACTTAAATTCACAATTTCAAATTTCTAGCCTGTTTCTGTGACTACACAGATCGGTTCCAAGGCGATACTTCTGTTGTGATTCTATTTGTTTCATGTTTTGGAGTCGATTTTTGTGCTGTTTGAACCGTATGTACGTTTTCATAGTGTAAGTTAAGTTCGGGTAACTAAGTGGTCGCCTATTGGGAAATAGCGGCAATGATAAGACAGACACTGTGTAACCGTGCCAGATTCGCCATGAATTTCTTGCTCTGTTGCGACACACTATCATGGCATGATGCCATTTCGGTCGACGGAGAAAACAATAACAATATATTGTGAAAACATACAGAAGTTTCATTTTCTTAAATTAGCTTTTATTTGTTGACCAGAACCTCGAAACACTACAGTGCTATGTAATTCTGAGAAATTATAAATAATGCTCACAAAAACAAAAATGTGTGGCAATTGCTCACAGCCAATGTCGTAAACGAAATCGGTGATGGTTGTCACAAAAGCATCTGAACCGCGTCACGAGAAAACCGGATTTAGCTATGCGAAAACAAAGGCGCAGATCAGCTTCGCAGTAACTGCGAAGCTGATCAGCGCCTTTGTTTTCGCTACTCAGATAGTACAACTTCTTCCTAAATCCGATATTTAAAGCTTCTAGCCATCTTCTATAGGTACATAGGCCGGTTTGTGTCGGGCCTTGTCGGAATCCTCAAAGACAGGGTTTCTGGCGTCGCGGCTCATCTAAAGTTGAGGATGACACATTTGTTCTGATTCACTCATGTTTCTTAATACAGAGTAGGCAATGACCAGGAACATGCGGACTCAGAAAGAAATTTCCACTCCAAACATCGAGGTGGGAAAAACTAAATTGCCAATTATGTACTGATACTAAGAAAACATACCGTAAGCCGAGTGAGCAGATATTTCCCAATAGGCGGCCACTAAATTACCCGAACTTAACTAAAACTATGAAAACGTACATAAGGTTCAAACAGCACAAAAATTTAACTCCAAAACATAAACAAATAGAACAGCAAAGAAGTATCGCCTTGGAACGATCAGTGATATAAAATTACTGGGAGGGGGTTAAACCGATTTTACAGGGCCATAACCTCACCCCCATCTTCCGCTGTGGTTCAAAACATTTAGTTAGTTGTTCCGTCCTCGTAGTGAATCTCTAACTAGCCAATTAATCGTCAAGGATAAACAAATGTATCATGAGTTATTTGATATTTCTGTGTCTTGATATCACATAGGCGTTCTAGACTTATTTGTAAGTCCGTTTCCTCCTCATCCTGGTTCTGTTATATCTTTACGATGCTTCCGATTGAACAAGTTAATGCCGGTAAATTTCCACCCTGATAATTTTTGGTGTATAGAGTAGAGAAGATGATTGCACATCACATCAATCTTAAGTTCTATATACAATATCTATCATGCAGGGACAGCATAGACTACTGTATATGTAAATATCAGTGCTTTTCTTTTAATCTGATACTCAGTGCTTTTGCAAAAAATAAATGCTTATTTAAGATGTAAGATTCAGATAGTCGAACAGATGTACAATCTAAGTATCAGACCCCATTCGATGTGCTATCAGTCAAGTTAATTAAACTTAATTCGTGTGCCATTCTGTCTCCTCTCCTGAAGGAAAAAGCCACTCGCAGTGGCATTCAGATATTATGTTGGATACAATATTCTTATACCAGATTAAATACTATTGTTTTTTTAATACCGGTGTTTAGTCTGTCAGTTTGCTTGGCGGTGCACGTGGAGAAAAATTCTTTAAACCGATATTCATTAAGATCCCAGACTCTGACTAGGAATGGAGTTACATATTTTGCATAACACTTATATAAATTGGAGACATCAAGTACAAAATCCCTATTAGACATTTTTCACTTTTGAACGTAAATGTTGCTGGCGCGTGCGGTTACGATTTTCGGTGTGATGGGGGACGACTCGTGAGGGCATATTTGAGACAATGACGAGGGGCGATATGAATAATTACTTGGTAAAAACTACCTATAGTCTAACGGAGACCAATTGAACAAGACAGGCAAAAAAGAAATAGTCCACGACGTCTTACTCTGTAGCTCAGTAGGTAGCATGTATGGAATAAAACCAAAAGGTCCTGGGTTCGAGTCCGGCTAGAACAAAACTAGGACAAAAATTCTTTTTCTATTCTTAATTGCTTCCTTTTTTCGCATCTGTGACAATATAGCTTAGAAAATGAAAAAGAAAAGAAAAGAAAAAAAATGCAAAACTCACAAAATGCACTACTGCATTTAATACTAAAATCGTTAATTTGTGGATTAAAGTGTGTATTGAGAAGGCAGTCCGCACGTATAGGTTTTTCACTAAGTCTTGTTGTCTTTTCACCGATTAAGCCGGTAGCTTGATCGTAATCGGCAGAAGAGCGGACCCGCGACCGATCCTCACGTCAACATTTATTTTCTGAAGGCTGGTACAGATAATGCGGCTAGGATAAGTTGACCGCCTCTAATGACTTAGCGGCCCCCGTGGCCGAGCGGTTGAGAGCGCTGTTTCTTAATCACTCGTTCATCTCACCGCTGTTCGAGCTCCACACTGGCCACATATGATACAAGCCAAGTTCAACCTGCGGGAGTGCCAGGTGGTTTTTCTTAGGGTGCTCACGTTTTCACCCCACCTACTGATTGGTGAGCTGAAATAATCTTGAAAGGGACGTAAAACTGAACTAAAATGCGCAAGACAATAAATCGAATAGTATAGTGTACATGTTCAGATACATGTATATCTGTGTTTATTAGATGTAAAACTACAGTTTCACGTGCTGTTTCGTGAGCGAACATAATTCATTCTGTTTATATTTCAAACAGATTATCAGCTTGATGTCGAAGTTTCGCTCATTCGATAGTCATCTGCATGCCATACGAAGTGCGATGGAGGCAACATCCTACATGTAGCTTTTTTTTCGCCAAGCCACACAACTAATTTTGTTTATTGTAGACCTTCAACAGTAATTCAGCCATATCCAGTGTGCTGGTTACGATGTAGTAAATTAATTTGGCAAGACATAAGTTTTCTTTTTGGTCCATATTTATTCTTTCTGATATTGTATGCGTGTTGTTTACTTGGTTGAATTCAAATAAATATGATTACAATAAAACTAACACAATATTATTTTTATGAGTTGCTAAAGTGTTTCCATAAAGCACTCCATGTCGTCGTGGTTCAGTCAGTCGCCTCGTAAAACGGGCCGCGCGTTCAATCCAACGCGTAACTCCGTCTTTCGGTCGAGACCAGGGTCCAGTATGTAAATAGTTGTTATTTGCACGTGAGACACCGAATATTCCTCCTTATATGGTTTACATTAAACATGCGTGCATGATGGAATGTAAATGCATTTTTTTCTTATTGGCGCGAGTAACATCGGAGAAGTTTTGCTATCTGTTAAAATCTAATCAGGGCCCAGAATTACACTACGCCCACCTTAGTGAGGATGTGAAATTTAATTGTATCGATTCCAGGTCATTCTATTGATTACAGATAAGAGTCTGATTGTGCTCATTTCAGATCATAATTTCGTTTTTATACAATTTTCGCCCCGTTCAAGATTATTTTAGTAATATGAGACGGATAAATCAGTAACAAGGTGGGGGGGGGGAACCCTGAGAAAACGACTTGGCACACCCACAAGCAGAATTTGGTTTGTGTCACCTGTGATTGTAAGACTGATCAATTGGGCAGCAACCTACGACGAAGTGTTCATTGTCTTGGTGATGGTTGTTGCCAAAGCCATATTGCTTTTTTCAATTACTCCATCACATGTTGTGTGATGTTGCATCAATCTTTGCTGTAAGGATTTTTGTTGTATCGCAGGCATTTACGATGTTGCTTATACTGATAGACAATTCCTGAATATACATATTTATGCACAGTATATCACGCAGACATTTTACGTGCTCAATTTACCGGCTTTTTATATTTAAACAATCGAAACGACATCCGTGAACCTAGTATTGTGCTGTGTTTGGCTGTTGAAATTTTGTCCCACGGCCCCTCGAAAAAAAAAAAAAAAAAAAAAAAAAAAAAAAAGTTTTTTATCAAGCAGGATCAGTTATCAAACCACATTGCTGCTTGACAAACCGAAAACAGTTAGTGTTAACGGCATGTGTTCGTCCTTTTAAATCAGGGACCGCGGGTTTGATCCCGGGATCCTTAAGTCTGTCGGATGATACTATAAACTGATGTCTCGTTTCCATATGACCTTTGCTGTTGGATTAACGTTAAACCTCAAATCAACAAACCAATCAAATTTATTATTTATGTAAATTCTGATTAAGAAGCTTATGCGCATTTATGCTCGCCCGCTTCCGGACGCAAAAAATGCCCATATGAGTAAGGTTAAGAATGACCAAGGTGTTGTACATGTAGCTCTGTTGTTAGCATGTGTAATACATGTGCACTAAAATGGTGCCGTGTATCTTGACGCTAGCATAACAAAACCTTAACAAGCGATATACAGTGTTTTTAAAGTTGTAAAAAATAAAAATTTTCAGTTCAACATTTTTATCTTTTTATTTTGCTCAAAACATAGATTGTTGGTACACGCTAAAACTGCCTCGCAGAGGCAGTTCTAACGAGTACTCACAATCTGTTTTTTCAGATGCATGGGCATCCTAAGTTGACCTTGCCGTAAAATAGGTCAATATCATCCCTGGGTCATGATTTAGGCCATGTATAAACTTTGTAGATGCTTAATGCCAAGTTTCAAAATCATAGGCCTACTGGTTCTGAAGAACATTTTAAAGGTTTTTGCAGTTTATAGCCATGGAGGCCATTTATACAATCTTTCGTTCCCTTTCCATGAAGTGTGGCTTTGATCGGCCATGCGGTTGCAGAGATGTTTGAATATTTTGGTCATATGCATGTATATAGCCCCCGGGCAGGAGCAGACACACCCCTGGGGACTAAATGTTTTCATGGACATAAATCTTCAGTACCTTTGCATGCTCATCGCGAGTTTCCACCCATTTAATTTCATTTAACTTATTTTCCCCATTTAAATGCATGGGCGACCTAAGTTGACCCTGCCATAAAATAGGTCAAGGTCATCCCAGCATTATGATGTATACCAACTTTGTAGAACTCTATTGCCTGATGCTTCAAACTTAGTTTCAAAATCATAGGACTTCTGCTTCTGGGAAGAAATTGTTTTAAAGGTTTTAGCTATTTATAGCTATGGCGGCCATCTTAGTCATGTGACCTGGGTCATTTATGCAAACTTTCGTTCCCCCTTCCTAAGAATGCTCCGCAAGCAGTTTAACTTTGGTTTGCCATTTGGTTTCAGAAGAGAATATCATGGAAATTGTTGACGGACGACGTCGGACGGACGTCGGGGGCATGGTCATCCTATAAGCTCGCTTTTTGAGCCGAAGGGCTCATGTGAGCTTAAAATAGGTATACCCATGCATACCATAGTTTTGCTGTATAAAAGTGTGGTTCATTGGGTATTCACGGACACGTTATCCTGATATGGATAACCGACCATGCTCGAGATGACTTGAAATATGTCAAAACGTTGTAAGGCGTAGAATAAAAAACTGCACATAAAATTAAAGATCAACTTATGTTTCAAATCGTAAATCATGCCATGTGTACATGTATAAAGTTTTCTGTGCGTCCACGAAAAACACGTGAAAATGTAGCTTAGCAGAACCAATGTACGTATATACATAAGCCAGTATGTAAAATGTCACATGGCGATAACAAATAGTTGATAGTGGTTTTTCCCACCAACAGTTATGGTCATATGAAGCCGGGACCTCGGTTTATCGAACGAGCGACGCCTAGTTATACACACGAGTGTCTAAAATAATCGAATTCTGTATTGGAAGCTGTTAAAACGGAGGCAGTTTCTTCGCGCCAAGCATTTGTAAATCCGACTCGTATTGAACGAGTAACGCATCTTTAATGGCAACCATGATAAGTGATATATATATGATGCGATTTTAGAAAATATTTCGTGTCAAAGGTCACTTCTTGTTCCTTGTTCCATCAGAATTAGACAGTTTAACGGAAAGACAACAATTTTCATTTGTAGGCGTTTCGTTCTCTCGCTCAACCTGCGAAACGAGTCAAATGTTCTTATTAAAATCATTTTGTACCTGTCTTATATCAACTACGCATTTATTTTTGCCATGTTATTTTAGGAGGCGACTGACTGAGCCACTGCGAGACAAAGTCCTCTACGGAACGTGTTTGCGTGAACTAAGTGTGTGTTTGTGAGTTAGAGTGTGTATGCGCGCTTAAAAGTCAGAATATTGTTGTCCTGTTTTAGGGTTAAGCAAGGTTCGCAGCACGTTTGATCAGCTGGCTAACCTGCGCACCGATACACTTCGTGACCGCGCTCCTTTTCTGTGTATGGAGAGGTCTAACAGAATACCGATGGAAATATTCCGTCTAGCAACACGTAATGAAAACCAGAGGACCAATGGTCCTGTAAACGCTCTACGGGGGTCCGTCCCCCCCCCGGAATCTGAAAAGTTTACCTAAACAGGGTAATTTTGGGATTTTTTGGGGGGTTGGACCCCCCCCTCCTCGTCTGCGACAATATTTTACCATTTTGGTTGGACCCCCTCTCGTACAAATGTCTGGATCCGCAAATCAAGGTCTTCCAAGGGTCATCATTTTTTCAAATTATGATGGGCTGGAGTCATCGATGCTACATACCGATTTTCGTGAAAATCGGCCTGCCGGCTCTGGTGAAGAAGATTTTTGAGTGGTTTTAGC
Source organism: Rugalucina vietnamica (assembly GCA_964017185.1). Taxonomy (NCBI): domain Eukaryota; kingdom Metazoa; phylum Mollusca; class Bivalvia; order Lucinida; family Lucinidae; genus Rugalucina; species Rugalucina vietnamica. The sequence continues at coordinate 8,381,865 of OZ024871.1, read as the reverse complement.
CATATATGGGCGTGGCGGCCATCTTGGAAATGTAACCCAGATTTCACAAACAAACTTTCGTTCCCCCTACCCATAGATGCTCCACATAAAATTTCAATTTGTTTGGCCAAGCGGTTTCAGAGGTGAAGATTTATTTTTTTATATTCAGTTTAACGTCTCTATTAAGATAATTTCAGCTCATATGAAACGGGCCAATCAGTAGGTGGGGCGAAAACGGCAGAACCCCGAGAAAAACCACCTGGCACACCCGCAAGCAGAACTTAGCTTGTCTCACATGTGGCCAGTGCGGGGCGCGATCCTACACCAGAGACAGCGGTGAGATGATCGAGTGATTAAGAAACAGCGCTCTCAACCGCTCGACCACGGGGGCCGCCATGAAGATGTTTTAAAAGTGTGTATGAACAACAGACTAGTCAAGGTCAAAAGATGACCTTGACCTAAATTAATTACATACTTACATCTACTCCATTAGTTGTCTGCATCTGCCTTTTTCAGGTCTCAGGCTGCAATCGTTTTCGAAAAATCCATAGTTTTCACTTTTTCCCATGTAACAGCCTGTTTCCAAAATTAAGCTTGCCGTAAAACAGGTCAAGGTCATCCCAGGGCCATCATTTTATCAAACTATAATGGGCTGGAGTCACTGATGGCGGCCATCTTTGTCATGTGACTCGGATTTCATGATCAAACTTTCGTTCCCCCTACCCATGGATGCTCCACATAAAATTTCAACTTGATTGGCCAAGCGGTTTCAGAGATGAAGATGTATGAAAAGTGTGTATGGAAAACAGACTGGCCAAGGTCAAAAGATGACCTTGACCTAATTTAATCACATACTTTTATCTACTCCATTAGTTGTCTGCATCTTCCTCTTTTCAGGTCTCTGGCTGCAATCGTTTAAAAAAAATCAATAGTTTTCACTTTTTCCCATGTAAAAGCCTATGTTTCCAAAATTGACCTTGCCGTAAAATAGGTCATGGTCATCCCAGGGTCATCATTTTGCCAAAATTTAATGGGCTGGAGTCACTGATGGTAAATTCCAAGTTTCGTGGGAATCGGCCCGCCGGTTCTGGAGGAGAAGATTTTTGGGTGGTTTTTACCATATATGGGCGTGGCGGCCATATTGGTCATGTGACATGGATTTCGCGATCAAACTTGAAATGCCGCTACACAAGGAGGCTCCACATAAAATTTCAACTTGATTGGCCAAGTGGTTTCAGAGAAGAAGATTGTTGACGACGACGAAGACGGACGACGGATCATGGCCATCCTATAAGCTCTCCTTGTGAGCCTTCGGCTCAGGTGAGCTAAAAAAAAAAGACTAGATGTTTCTTAGTTTTATAATCATTTATTTACTTGAAAATAACATTGTGTTAGTTTGAAGATTAATTATATTTATTTGAAGTCAACCAGACAAACAGCACGCATACTACAAGAGAATAAATGAGGATCATACAGAAAGCCTGTGGCTTGCAAAAATCATCTAAAATTCGTAATTATCGCACTCGATATGGCTGAAATACTGTTGAAGGCCTACAAAACCTCAAATTATTAGTATGGCTATATGCATAATGAAGTTAGGATATCGCCCTTATGACATGCAGATGGGTGTTGTATGGGATCAAAACGAAACATCAACCAAATAAACCCCACCAAGCTTTCGAGTATCTGTTTGAAATACATGTATAAACTTGCCAAATGAATTATGTTCGCTCACGAGACAGCACGTGAAACTGTAGTTTTTACACCTTATATATACATACATATGTCTGTACAGGTACACTATACTATTTGAGTTAGTGCCTTACGTCCGCGGAAAACATTTAAAGTCATTCATTGTGGCTAACTTATCCTAGCCACAATATTCCTGTACAAGCCTTCAGAATATGAACATTTTTATGTCTCCAAGAAAGAAATATTGACATGAGGATCGCTCGAAGATCAGCTCCTCTACCAAAACAAATACGATCGAGCTGTCGATTTCAACAGGTTAAAAATCAACAAGAGAGAAACATTAATGTGAGGTGCCGTCTCCTTCAATTCCTTTACGATTTAAGTATTTTATGCACAAGGGCATTTCCTGATTCTTGCATTCGCCAATAAATATAATCAGCTGATAATACATTTTTTTTTATTTCCTTAGCTTTATTGTCACAGGGGAGACAAATAAAGAAAAGAAAAAAGCGGTCCGACCAGGACTCGAACCCAGAACCTTTCGTTTTGATTCCAAGCTTGCTACCTACTGAGCTACAGAGATAGACGTCCTACACTATAACATTTATTGCATGTCTTATTTAATTCGACTCCGTTGGGCTGTTGGTAGTTTTGTCTGTGTAATTCTTCATATTGCCCCTCGTCTTAGTCTCACATATGCCCTTACGAGTCAGACATTTTTCACTTTTGAACGTAAATGCTGCTGGTGCGTGCGGTTACGACTTTCTGTGTGATGGGGGACGACTCGTGAGGGTATATGTGAGACTAAGACGAGGGGCAATATGAAGAATTGCACAGTCAAAACTACCAACAGCCCAACGGAGGCGAATTAAATAAAAAATGCAATAAATGTTATAGTGTAGGTCGTCTAGCTCTGTAGCTCAGTAGCTAGCGTGCTAGGATTCAAAACGAAAGGTTCAGGGTTCGAGTCCTGGTCGGACCGCTTTTTTTCTTTTCTTAATTTGTCTCCCCTGTGACAATAAAGCTAAGGAAATAAAAAAAAATGTATTATCAGCTGATTATATTTATTGGCGAATGCAAAAATCAGGAAATGCCCTTGTGCATAAAATACTTAAATCGTAAAGGAATTGAAGTGCGAGACGGCACCTCACATTAATGTTTCTCTCTTGTTGACTTTTAACCTATTGAAATCGACAGCTCGATCGTATTTTTTTTTTTTTTTTTTTTTTTGGTAGAAGAGCTGATCTTTGAGCGATCCTCAAGTCAATATTTCTTTCTTGGGGACAAAAAAATGTTCATATTCTGAAGGCTTGTACAGGAATATTGTGGCTAGGATAAGTTAGCCACCCTGAATGACTTTAAATGTTTTCCGCGGACGTAAGGCATTAACTCAAATAGTATAGTGTACCTGTACAGATATATGTATATTTATAAAGTGTAAAAACTACAGTTTCACGTGCTGTCTCGTGAGCGAACATAATTCATTTGGCATGTTTATACATGTATTTCAAACAGATACTCGAAAGCTTGGTGGGGTTTATTTGGTTGATGTTTTGTTTTGATCCCATTCAACCGCCATCTGCATGTCATAAGTGCAATATCCTAACTACATTATGCATAGCCATACTTATAATTTGAGGTTTTGTAGACCTTCAACAATATTTCAGTCATATCGAGTGTGATGATTACGAATTTAAGATGATTTTTGCAAGCCACAGGCTTTCTGTATGATCCTCATTTATTTTCTTGTAGTATGCGTGCTGTTTGTCTGGTTGACTTCAAATAAATATAATCAATCTTCAAACTTACTCAATGTTATTTTCAAGTAAATAAATGATTATAAAACTGAGAAACATCTAGTCTTTTTTTAGCTCACCTGAGCCGAAGGCTCACAAGGAGAGCTTATAGGATGGCCATGATCCGTCGTCCGTCGTCCGTCTTCGTCGTCGTCCACAATTTCAAAGATCTTCTTCTCTAAAACCACTAGGCCAATCAAGTTGAAATTTTACGTGGAGCCTCCTTGTGTAGCGGCATTTCAAGTTTGATCGCAAAATTCATGTCACATGACCAAGATGGCCGCCACGCCCATATATGGTGAAAACCACTCAAAAATCTTCTTCTCCAGAACTGGCGGGCCGATTTCCACGAAACATGGTATTTACTCCAGTCCATCAAAGTTTGACAAAATGATGACCCTGGGATGACCTTGACCTATTTTACGGCAAGGTCAATTTTGGAAACATAGGCTTTTACATGGGAAAATTGAAAACTATGGATTTTTGAAAACGATTGCAGCCAGAGACCTGAAAAGATGTAGATGCAGGCAACTAATGGAGTAGATGAAGGCATGTGATTAAATTAAGTCAAGGTCATCTCTTGACCTTGGCCAGTCTGTTTTCCATACACACTTTTCAAACATCTTCATCTCTGAAACCGCTTGGCCAATCAAGTTGAAATTTTATGTGGAGCATCCATGGGTAGGGGAAGGAAAGTTTGATCATGAAATCCGAGTCACACGACAAAGATGGCCGCCATGCCCATATATGGTAAAAACCACTCAAAACTTTTCTTCTCCAGAACCGGCAGGCCGATTTCCACGAAACATGGTATGTAAGCATCAGTGACTCCAGCCCATTATAGTTTGATAAAATGATGACCCTGTGATGACCTTGACCTGTTTTACGGCAAGGGCAATTTTGGAAACAGGCTGTTACATGGGAAAAAGTGAAAACTATGGATTTTTCGAAAACGATTGTAGCCTGAGACCTGAAAAAGGCAGATGCAGACAACTAATGGAGTCGAGGTAAGTATACTGTATGTAATTAATTCAGGTCAAGGTCATCTTTTGACCTTGGCCAGTCTGTTGTTCATACACACTTTTCAAAAATCTTCATGGCGGCCCCCGTGGTCGAGCGGTTGAGAGCGCTGTTTCTTAATCACTCGATCATCTCACCGATGTGTCTGGTGTAGGATCGTGCCCCGCACTGGCCACATGTGAGACAAGCTAAGTTCTGCTTGCGGGTGTGCAAGGTGTTTTTTTCTCGGGGTTCACCCGTTTTCGCCCCACCAACTGATTGGTCCGTTTCATATGAGCTGAAGTTATCTTGAAAGGAACGTTAAACTGAATATTAAAAATATCTTCATCTCTGAAACCGCTTGGCCAATCAAAGTGAAATTTTATGTGGAAAGGTACAAGTAGGCAAAGATCAGGAAAAGGCGCAATCAGAAAAAGATTCCCACTCCAAAAACCGAGGCGGGAAAAAACCAAACCAACAATCAGGCACTCACACCATGAAACACACCGCAAGCCGAACGAGCAGCCATCCTCCCAATAGGTGGCCACTCAGTTACCTCAACTTAACTAAAAATATGAAAACATACATAAGGCGCCAACAGCACAAAAAATTTTTCAAACACCAAGACATCTATGGGTAGGGGCAACGAAAGTTTGTTTGTGAAATCTGGGTTACATGACCAAGATGGCCGCCACGCCCATATATGGCTAAAACCACTCTAAAATCTTCCTCACCAGAGCCGGCAGGCCGTTTTTATCGAAAATCGGTATGTAGCACTGATGACTCCAGCCCATCATAATTTGATAAAATGATGACCCTTGGATGACCTTTACGAGAGGGGGTCCTATCAAAATGGTAAAATATTGTCGCAGAGGGGGGTCCAAGCCCAAAAAAATCCCAAAACTACCTTTTTTAGGTAAAATTTTCAGATTCCAGGGGGGGGATCCGGACCCCCCCCCCCCTCTGGATCCGCGCATGACCTTGACCCATTTTACGGCAAGGTCAATTTTGTAAACAGAGGCTTTTACATGGGAAAAAGTGAAAACTATGGACTTTTTAAAAAATGATTGCAGCCTGAGACCTGAAAAGTGGTAGATGCAGATAACTAATGGAGTAGATGAAGGAATGTGATTAATTTAGGGGCCAGTCTGTTGTCCATAGCATCTTCATCTCTGAAACCGCTGGACCAATCACAGAGAAATTTTCATGTGGAGCATCCATGGGTAGGGGGAACGAAAATTCTGTATATGGTAAAAACCACTCAAAAATTTTCTTCTCCAGAACCGGCAGGCTGATTTTCACGAAACTTGGTATGTAGCATCGATGACTTCAGCCCATCATACATGTAGTTTCATAAAATGATGACCCTGGGATGACCTTGACCTATTTAGCGGCAAGGTCAATTTTGGAAACTTTTACATGGGGAAAAGTGACAACTAGGTCTCCGGTCAGCGTTTACAGGACCATTGGTCCTCTGGTTTTCATTACATGCTGCTAGACGGAATATTTCCATCGGTATTCTGTTAGACCTCTCCATACACAGAAAAGGAGCGAGGTCACGAAGTGTATCGGAGTGCAGGTTAGCCAGCTGATCAAACGTGCTGCGAACCTTGCTTAACCCTAAAACAGGACAACAATATTCTGAATTTTAAGCGCGCATACACACTCTAACAAACACACTCTCACACGTTCCGTAGAGGACTTTGTCTCTCAGTGGCTCAGTAAATCACATGGCGAGAATAAATACGTAGTTGATATAAGACAGTTACAAAATGAGTTTAATAAGAACATTTGACTGGTTTCGCAGGTTGAGTGCGAGAAGGAAACGCCTAGAAATGAAAATTGTTGTATTTCCGTCAAACTGTCTAATTCTGGTGGAACAAGGAACCAGAAGTGACCTTTGACACGAAGTATTTTCTAAAATAGCATCATATATATATCACTTATCATGTTTGCCATTAAGGGGATGCCAATTGTTAAAATCTAATACTTGTATAATTTTACCTGTATAAAGAAAAATGACAATTTTTCCAAGGAGACTGGATAGTCTTGAAACATTCTTGTATGAGTCATTCAAACATCAAATACAGATTATTTTATGCCCAAAAACTCAGCTCTAGAGGGCTCAGCAGCACGCTTATCAGCATTGGTCAAGTTACTTCCTGGTTTGATTCCGTTGTCATCTGTCTGGGATGCTGGATAAGTTTTACTAAAAGCTACCACCATAAACATGATCTCCAAAAGCCAGACTACAATCTGTGAAAGTTTGTCCACTCGGAGATGATTTCTTCTCGGGGAAAACATGGTATTTATCATATATGCTGAAAACCTTATACAGCAGATACAGTAAATAGTATGATTTCTCCCAAAATATTGACTTTTTGTTCAAAATACTTTCACAGATTGTAGTCAAAACATTGGGGATCATGTTTACGGTGAAAGCTTTTAGTAAAATTTATCCGGCATGCCAGACGGATGACAATGGAATCAAACCAGGAAGTGACTTGAACAATGCTGATAAGCGTGCTGCTGAGCCCTCTAGAGCTGAGGTTTGGGGCATAAAAGAATATGTATTCGATGTTTGAATGACTCATACAAGAATGTGTCAAGAATGCCCAGTCTCCTTAGAAAAATTGTCATTTTTCTTTGTACAGGTAAAAATTATACAAGTATTAGTTTTTGACAATTGGCATCCCCTTAAAGATGCGTTACTCGTTCAATGCGAGTCGGTTTTACAAATGCTTGGCGCGAATAAAATGCCTCCATTTTAACAGCTTCCAATGCAGAATTCGATTATTTTAGACACTCATGTGTATAACTAGGCGTCGCTCGTTCGATAAACCGAGGTCCCGTCTTCATAAGACCATAACTGTTGGTGGGAAAAACCACTATCAACTATTTGTTATCGCCATGTGACATTTTACATACTGGCTTATGTATATACGTACATTGGTTCTGCTAAGCTACATTTTCACGTGTTTTTCGTGAACGCACAGAAAACTTTATACATGTATACATGGCATGATTTACGATTTGAAACATAAGTTGATCTTTAATTTTATGTGCAGTTTTTTATTCTACGCCTTACAACGTTTTGATATATTTCAAGTCATCTCGAGCATGGTCGGTTATCCATATCAGGATAACATGTCCGTGAATACCCCATGAGCCACACTTTTATACAGCAAAACTTTGGTATGCATGTGTAAACCTATTTTAACCTCACGTGAGCCCTTCGGCTCAAAAAGCGAGCTTATAGGATGACCATGTCCCGTCATCCGTCCGACATCGTCCGTCAACAATTTCCATGATATTGTGCTCTGAAACCAAATGGCAAACCAAAGTTAAACTGCTTGCTGAGCATTCTTAGGAAGGTGGAACGAAAGTTTGCATAACTGACCCAGGTCACATGACTAAGATGGACGCCATAGCTATAAATAGCAAAAACCTTTAAAACAATTTCTTCCCAGAACCAGAAGTCCTATGATTTTGAAACTAAGTTTGAAGCATCAGGCAATAGAGTTCTTCAATGTTGGTATACATCATAATGCTGGGATGACCTTGACCTATTTTATGGCAAAGTCAACTTTGGACGCCCATGCATTTAAATGGGGAAAATAAGTTAAATGTAATTAAATGGGTGGAAACTCGCGATGAGCATGCAAAGGTACTGAAGATTTATGTTCATGAAAACATTTAGTCCCCAGGGGTTTGTCTGCTCCTGCCCGGGGGCTATATACAAGCATATGACCAAAATATTCAAACATCTCTGCAACCGCATGGCCGATCAAAGCCAAACTTCATGGAAAGGGAACGAAAGTTTGTATAAATGGCCGCCATGGCTATAAACTGCAAAAACGTTTAAAATGTTCTTCAGAACCAGTAGGCCTATGATTTTGAAACTTGGCATTAAGTATCTATAAAGTTTATACATGGCCTAAACCATGACCCAGGGATGATATTGACCTATTTTACGGCAAAGTCAACTTAGGATGCCCATGCATCTAAAAACACAGATGGTGAGTACTCGTTAGAACCGCCTCTGCGAGGCAGTTTTAGCGTGCACCAACAATCTATGTTTTCAGTAAAATAAAAAGATAAAAATGTTGAACTGAAATTTTTCATTTTTTACAACTTTAAAAACACTGTATATTGCTTGTTAAGGTTTTGTTATACTAGCGTCAAGATACACGGCACCATTTTAGTGCACATGTATTACACATGCTGACGACAGAGCTACATGTACAACACCTTGATCATTCTTCGGGCGAGCATAAATGCACATAAGCTTCTTACTCAGTCAGAATTTACGTAAATAATAAATTTAATTGGTTTGAGGTTTAACGTTAATCCAACAGCAAAGGTCATATGGAAACGAGACGGATCCCGCGGTCCCTGGTTTAAAAGTAAAGGACGAACACATGCCGTTAACACTGATTTCGGCTTGTCAAGCAGCAATGTGGTTTGATAACTGATCCTGCTTGATAAAATCTTTGTTTGTTTTTTTTTTTCGAAGGGCCGAGGGACAAAAATTGAACAACCAAACACAGCACAATATTAGGTTCATGGATGTCGTTTCGTTTGTTTACATATAAAAAGCCGGTAAATTGAGCACGTAAAATGTCTGCGTGATATACTGTACATGAACATGTATATACAGGAATTGTCTATCAGTGTCAGCACCATCGTAAATGCCTGCGATACAACAAAAGTCCTTACAGCAAAGATTGATGCAACATCACACAACATGTGATAAAATGGAGTAATTGAAAAAAGCAATATCGCTTTGGCAACAACCATCACCAAGACAATGAACACTTCGTCGTAGGTTGCTGCCCAATTGATCAGTCTTACAATCACAGGTGGCACAAACCAAATCTACTTAATTGTGATCAGAAATGCGCACAATCAGACCCTTATCTGTAATCAAGTAACAATAGAAGGACCTGGAATCGATACAATTAAATTTCACATCCCCACTAAGGTGGGCGTAGTGTAATTCTGGGCCCTGATTAGATTTTAACAGACAGCAAAACTTCTCCGATATTACTCGCGCCGATAAGAAAAAAAAATGCATTTATATTCCATCTTGCATCTTAATGTAAACCATATAACGAGGAATATTCGGGGTCTCACGTGCAAATAACAACTAGTTACATACTGGACCTTGGTCTCGCCCGAAAGACGGAGTTACGCGTTGGATTGAACGCGCGGCCCGTTTTACGAAGCGACTGACTGAACCACTACGACATGGAGTCCTTTTATATGGAAACACTTTAGGAACTTAATATAAAAATAATATTGTGTTAGTTTGATTTTAATCATATTTATTTGAATTCAACCAGGTAAACAACAAGCATACAATATCACACAGAATAAAAAGAAAACATATGTCTTGCCAAATTAATTTACTACATCGTAACCAGCACACTGGATATGGCTGAATTACTGTTGAAGGTCTACAATAAACAAAATTAGTCGTGTCGCTTGGCGTAATGTAGCTCCATGTAGGATGTTTCCTCCATCGCACTTCGTATGGCATGCAGATGACTGTCGAATGAACGAAACTTCGACATCAAGCTGAGAATCTGGTTGAAATATAAACAGAATAAATTTTGTTCGCTCACGAGACAGCACATGGAACTGTAGTTTTACATCTAATAAACACAGATATATATATGTATCTGAACATGTACACTATACTATTTGATTTATTGTCTTGCGCATTTTAGTTCAGTTTTACGTCCCTTTCAAGATTATTTCAGCTCACCAATCAGTAGGTGGGGTGAGTACCCTAAGAAAAACCACCTGGCTCTCCCGCAAGTTGAACTTGGCTTGTATCATATGTGGCCAGTGTGGGGCTCGAACACACAAAAGACACAGCGGTGAGATGAACGATTGATTAAGAAACAGCGCTCTTAACCGCTCGGCCAGGGGTGGCCGCTAAGTCATTAGAGGCGGCCAACTTATCCTAGCCGCATTATCTGTACCAGCCTTCAGAAAATAAATGTTGACGTGAGGATCGGTCGCGGGTCCTCTTCTGCCGATAATTACGATCAAGCTACCGGCTTAAATCGGTGAAAAAAAAACAACAACAAGAATTTTACGATTTTAGTATTAAATGCAGCAGTGCATTTTGTGATTCTTGCATTTTTTACTTTTCTTTTCTTTTTCATTTTCTAAGCTATATTCTCACAGGGGCGAAAAAAGGAAGCAATTAAAAATAGAAAAAGAATTTTTGTCCTAGCCGGACTCGAACCCAGGACCTTTTGGTTCTATTCCATACATGCTACCTACTGAGCTACAGAGTAAGACGTCGTGGACTATTTCTTTTTTGCCTGTCTTGTTTAATTGGTCTCCGTTAGGCTATTGGTAGTTTTGACCAAGTAATTCTTCATATCGCCCCTCGTCATCGTCTCAAATATGCCCTCACGAGTCGTCCCCCATCACACCGTAAATCGTAAACGCACGCGCCAGCAACATTTACGTTCAAAAGTGAAAAATGTCTATTATTAAACTCATACTTTGGATCATTAAGGAAGCTTATTAAAATGCGACGCCACTTATATGTACCAACAAAACAAAACGAAAAGACCAATGAGTCTCAGTGCAATAAAAAGAAAGCGAGATGAGTAAGAAAGCGAGATGAGTACAATAAAATAATATGTGTCCAGCTAGTAGCAATAAACGTTGATGATAATTATCACACAAAATTCACAACAAATCATTTAACATTAAAACGAATCCATGGGTCAGCCGAGATCTTCAAATAGAATTTGCATCGCCTTTCGACGCATACGTGCATTGACTCATATCTCTCAAATGTTTCTATATTATATAGCATCTAAATATTTTCATATTTATTTCTTCATTCTGTCTCCTGTTTTCTCTCTTTTTCAGTTACTTATGAACAACACTATTAAGTATATATAGTATCTTTGTTTCTATTTTGCATCATGACAAAATCAGTGGCAGAACAGTTTAGCTTGATGGTAGAGCTACGGTCCAAACATTTTCAGCGAAGTGACACATATTAGTAACTATTCTGGTATATACATGTACTAATAAATCTACTATCAGAATTGCTACCAGTAAGAACAAATGAGCAATTTTAAATGCTACCGATGTTTTCACCGGAATTAAGCAGAGCTGATCACACTACCATTATATATACCTTAATTTCACTCAATCCATACAGCATATGGAATAAGATGTAAAAAGCAATTACAACATATGAAAAGGTACAAGTAGGCAAAGATCAGGAAAAGGTGCAATCAGAAAAATATTCCCACTCCAAAAACCGAGATGGGAAAAACTAAATTAACAATCAAGTACTTATACCATGAAAACATATCGTAAGACGAATGGGCAGCTATTTTCCCAATAGGTGGTCACCCAGTTACCTAAACTTAACTAAAAATATGAAAAAGGTACAAGTAGGCAAAGATCAGGAAAAGGCGCAATCAGAAAAAGATTCCCACTCCAAAAACCGAGGTGGGAAAAAACCAAACTAACAATCAGGTACTTATACCATGAAAACATTTCGTAAGCCGAATGAGTCAGCTATTTTCCCAATAGGTGACCACTCAGTTACCTTAACTTAACTAAAAATATGAAAACATACATAAGGCGCCAACAGCACAAAATAATTTAAACACCAAGACATAAAACAAAAAGAACCACCACAGAAGTATCGACTTGGAACGATCAGTAACACAAAGTTACAAATTTTACATGGCCATAACCTCACCGGCAGCTTCTGCAGTGGTTCATAACATTTAGTTAGTTCTTCGGTCCTCGTGGTGAATCTCTAACTAGTCAATGAATCATCAAGAACAAACAGATAAATCACGATAAACATCCTGATGAATCAAAAACGAGGTCTCAACAGATTGAGTAAGCTGTCCGACGATGGATATACCTGGGCGCCGAATAACTTACTAACTCCGGAGCAACACCAGTTGTACCCCGGTGGGCCAAGCAACAGACGAGAAACTCCAGCCCCAACCAACTAAAGTGAATAGCTTTAAGTCGGGGCCATCATAGAGTGTGACGCCCATCGGCGTGCAATAAAAGAAGGCAGCATAGTTATCAACCATGATTGGGTTAAAAACTAAGCATGCAGACTGTCGCATAACATTCAAGTTATAACCTATACGTCTGTAACGTGTAATGATTTTTCTGAACTGGAAAGAAAAACCATTCATTCCTATAAGTTTCTTAAATTTGTAAACCAAGTACCATAAAATTCTGGAAAGCATGCACGAGGGAAGAAGAATCATACATTGAAATTCAAATGTTAAACTGAATCCAAATCAGATCGCTGATATCGTGTACGTTCGAGGAGGACTGACTGACTAAAATCAAAATGATAAAGAGTAATAAAAAGTCCAAAATAACTGATACAACAAAAATTCTGATTTTGCAAACTCCTGAAAACTTTGCGAAAATGGACGTAAGTTATCATGTTGAATCATTTCTAAGGTCAGCCAGCCAAAACAATATTGTTTTTTAGGTTTGTTAAAAGCTTTGCACGAGGAAACTTACACTTACCGTTTCATTTTAAGAGTACTCTGATTTAAAGTGTATCTTGTTGAAAACAAAGACTATGGTTTTGATCTTTAAGCGTACAGAGCTTACAAATTGAATTACCTAAATGATAGAAAAGTACAAGAAGGCAATGATCTGATGAAGTCTGAAATACTTTACTTTACCAATAGTTCGATATTTGCAAAGATATACATGTATATGTTTGATTCCTAACCTTATATGTCCAGTATAAGTAGGGGTATGCCGTGTTCCCATACATTGCGCATTATATGTATGAGTAAGCTATATAGACACCTTCATCACAGTCAAATAATGCACAGATATAATGAGCCCATTTATAGATGATATAAAACACATACTGTCAGCGATTACCTACAACAAACACGAACACATCTAGCACTATAGGAATATCTAGCATTATTCCTTTTGTTTGGCATATCTCTAATTTGTAATGTCGTAAACAATTATTGACCGATTGATGGTTTGTTAATTGGTATGCGATTGGTACTATGGACAAAATCATTTAATCTATTGCGATGCTTACTGTTGGTGTGCGATGAGATACACTGAAAGCCTATAAGAGATGTCATGTCAGTACTTCTCACTGTTAATGCGGTAACAATAATCACTGTAAAGACGATTTAAATACCATTGATGGGATTTGGCATCAAAGTTCTTTTTATGCCCAACCTACTCGGCAAATGAATTATCCTGCTACTAAATGTTCGAAAACCAATAACGACTATTATTTCAACATTTATTTGTGCAGTTTGGTTTTTGATGAATATTTCAATTAACAAAATGCTTATATTTCTTGTTCAGATGAGTTGGACACAAAAAGTTGCAACACGGCAGATCTCGTACATACCTTTCGTTTTGAGCGTAACTGATCCATGTCCCTGGCTTGGTCTCTGATACCGGGTGTGATATGTTTCCATAATAATATTGCAACAATTGAATAAGTTATTTGCAGAATCAACAATGGTATTAAATAAAAGGACTATGGTATACGTTCTTCTGGCGTTCACTGAGTGCCAAAATCCCCACAAACTATTTTGTCTGGTGCATATTCAAATATTCAATGGCATGTGCTACGTTTGTAACAGGAAGTCCAGTGAGAGTTTGCCTACCTAAAAAGGTTTATCGTTGTTATTTATAGATATAATGTTGGGTTACAGGCGTTTTTACATGATGGCCTTTCGGAACCAGACTTTTATGGTGACTTGGTTTACAAATTTATGAAACTTAAAGGAAGGAATGATTTTCCTTTTCAGTTTAGAAAAATATCATACGGTTTAAACGTATAGGATACAACTTTAATGTTACGCGACGGTCTGCATGCTTAGTTTTTAACCCAATCATGGTTGATAACTATGCTACCTTCTTTGATTGCACGCCGGCGGGTCGGGCGTCAGACTCTATGATGGCGCCGACTCAAAACTATTCATTTTAATTGGTTGAGGCTGGAGCGTCTTGTCTATTGCCTGGGAAGCTTCTTGCATCTGTGAGTCCTCGTTTTTGATTCACCTTGCACGTCCTTGATGATTCAATGACGAGTTAGAGATTCAACACGAGGACCGAACAATTAACTTAATGGGCCTCCTCATGAGAAAACCAACAATCTACATATGCGAAAACAAAGACGCAGATCAGCTTCGCGGTAACCGCGAAGCTGATCAGCGCCTTTGTTTTCGCTACACGGATAGTACACTTCCTCTACTTTCTAAATCCCAAATTGCCAGCCTCTAACCATCTTCTGTGACTGTGCAGCCTGGTTTGTGTCAGACCTGCTCGGAAACCACATTGTTGGTTTTCCCTCGAGACGGCTCAAATGTTGTGAACTACTGCAAACGCTGAGGGTGGGGTGTGTTACCTGTAAAACTAGTTTTAGCCTGCCAATAAATTTATATTACTGATCATTCCAAGGCGATACTTCTGTGGTTGTAATTATTGCTTTATGTCTTGGTGTCGAATTTTGTGCTGTTTGCACTATATGTACGTTTTTATATTTTTAGTTAAGTTTGTGTAATTGTGTAGCCACCTATTGGGAAAATAGCCGTTCACTCGGCTTATGATATGTTAGTATAAGTACATAATTGTTAACTTAGTTTTTTCCCTCGGTTTTGGAGTGGGAATTTCTTTCTGTTTGTTTCATTCCCCGATCATTGCCTACTGCTACCTTTATATTTGTTTTATTTAAGTTTAGCAATGATACAAGTATAAGCTTTGACAAAAAGCTTGGTCTACCTTTCGCATATATAAACTAGAATGTCGACCAGAAATGAAAAGCAGTCCTATTAGGAAGTGGCATGTCAGTTGAAAAATTCAAACATTAGAGGGACCAAGTTAGATGATTGACATGTTCTTTTAAAAGACATAACTGTAAAAACAGCATTTGATCTTAAGATAGCGCTACGAACGACAATCCAGTTATGTGTGCTTCAAGTGTGTGAAGGCAAATGGGCGTAACAGCATGTGGGATTGAAAACATTTAGGCAAATGTTTATTTATTTTGAATGTATTATCCTCCAACCACTTTATCCCCGAGTAACGGCATGACTACACTGCCTTCCACCAACCATCACCTTATTCCCATCATTGAATTTATCTTTATTATCTCTTTGGGAGAAGAAAAGAAAGTGATTGCTCTAATGCTGAGCGCCAAGCAAAGGTGGCGACTGGTACCGTTTTTAACGTCTTTGGTACGACGCGGCCCGGGATCGAAACTACGACCTCCCGCTCCCGAAGCGGACGCTCTAACCATTACGCTATCGGGACCGGCAAGTCGACTGGGTTAAAACATTTGGTGACGAAACGACTTGTCAGCGTTAAAAAAGCTAGAAAATGGTGGCTTAACTAAGCATTAGATTGTCTACGGCCGTGGTCGACGATAATAGTTACAATAATTCACAAAGATACGATATATGAATAAAGAGGTCCCTACAACATCTATAGTATATTTCAATTGTTTTAAGGTGAGGCCTCAAATCGTGAAAACAACCAATATCTGGTATGTACGTTGAGGAGCAACTTTAGTGAATTCTTTACCTCCGACCACGGTAGGAAGAGTACATGATTTTGCTATTTGTCTACTCTGTTGTCTTGAATTTTTTTGTTTTCACTTTGTGTTTCTGTGGATGCACACACGTCTGTGTGTTTTGCACCTTTCACTTTTCATACAATTTCATTTCACGTCGGTTTGCCGAAGATTAATTGAAAACACTGTCATCAGATTGAGCTACGTAAAAACAACATCATATGAACGGACAATGATAACCTAATAGTTACTCGGGGTTATTTTTTAGAAAGCCAGAGGGGCATTATATTCACAGCTATTCACTATGCCGTTGACCATCGAACGTGTGTTTTTACTTGTACTTTACCAAACAAAATCAGTGAAGTCACATAAATGCTGTTTTAATTAATACCACTCGCATTACATAGCAAAGTCCTTGCCAACTTCACAGTATGATATGAACAATGATAAGACAGACACTAAGTAACCGTGCCAGATTCGCCATGAATTTCTTGTTCTGTCGCGACACACTCTCTTGGGTTGATGCCATTTCGGTCGACGGAGAAAACAATTATAACAATATATTGTGAAAACAAACAGAAGTTTCATTTGCTTAAATTAGATTTTATTTGTTGACCAGAACCTCGAAACACTACAGTGTAATTCTGAAAATCGTAAATAATGCGTACAAAAGTTGGCAATTGCTCACAGCCTATGCCGCAATAGAAATCGGTATCGGTTGCCACAAAATCATCTAAAGTTGAGGGTGACATTTTTTCTGATTCACTCATGTTTCTTAATACAGAGTTAAAAGGTACAAGTAGGCAATGGTCAAGAAAAGACGCAATCAGAAAGAAATCCCCACTTCAAAAACCGAGGTGGGAAAAAACTAAATTGACAATTAGGTACATATACTTAGAAAACATAAGCCGAGTGAGCAGCTATTTCCCAATGGGCGGCCACTGAGTTACCTGAACTTAGCTAACACTATGAAAACGTACATAAGGTTCAAACAGCACAAACATTTGACTCGAAAGCATAAAACAAATAGAACCACAACAGAAGTATCGCCTTGGAACGATCAGTAATATAAAATTACTGGAGGCCATAAACCGGTTTTTCAGGCACCTTACCTCACCCTCATCTTCCGCAGTGGTTCACACGGTGACATTTAGTTAGTCTTCATGGTGAATCTGGATCGTCAAGACAAACAAAAAATCATGAACTATTTGATATTTCTGTGTCTTAATATCCAACTGTTAGGCTACTGGTTTAGCAAGTTGAAGAGAGAGCTGCTCACTCGGTTGTGAAACCGCGGCCGGTATCTATGGTTCTATACTTTTTCCTTCCTGGTAAGTTTTGGTATATAGAGAAGAAAAGATGAGTGCACATCAATCCTAAGTACTATATACAATATCTAGCATGCAGGGACAACATAGACTCCTGAAAATGTAAATATCAGTGGTTTTCTTTTAATCTTATACTCAGTTTGTTTACGAAATGTTTTTTTGCAAAAATAAATGCTTATTTAAGATGTAAGATTCAGATAGTCGAAACGATATACAATCTAAGTATCAGACCCCATTCGATGTGCTATCAGCCAAGTTAATTAAACTTAATTCGTGTGCCATTCTGTCTCTCCTACTGAAGGAACCAGCCACTCACAGTGTCATGTAGATATTATGTTGGATACAATATTCTTATACCAGATTAAATACTATTAGATTTTTAATACCGGTGTTTAGTCTGTCAGTTTGCTTGGCGGTGCACGTGTAGAAATAATTCTTTAAAACGACATTCATTAAGATCCCAGACTTTGACTAGAAATGGGGTGCATAACACTTATATAAATTGGATACATCAAGTATAAAATCCCTTTTATTAAACTCATACTTTGGATCATTAGGGAAGCTTATCAAAGTGCGACGCCATTTACATGTACCAACAAAACAAAACGAAAAGACCAATGAGTCTCAGCGCAATAAAAAGGAAGCGAGATGAGTAAGAAAGCGAGATGAGAACAATAAAATAATATGTGTCCAGCTAGTAGCTATAAAAGTTGATGATAATTATCACACAAAATTCACAACAAATCATTTAACATTAAAACGAGTCCATGGGTCAGCCGAGAACTTCAAATAGAATTTGCACCGACTTTCGACGCATACGTGCATTGATTCATATCTCTCAAATGTTTCTATATTATATACGAGGGTTGTCCCAAAAGTTCCATTACACTCACAGTTTTGCATTGATAACAACACGTCAGAGCTTACATCACTTATGTTCACCAAGTACTATATCTAAGGTCTGAGGGGGCAAATTTTCGTACTGCTACGTGCATTTGTTAAAATGCAGTGGAGGTTTGAACCCTTGTTCCCCTACTTCAGCGGAGCAGGTGTAATGACGTTGCCGTTAATTTTGATTTTTTCTTAATATTTTGCCATATGGATAAATACACAACAAACAAAAAAATCTATTTCAAAATTAGATTTACATTTAGCTAAACGATACTGTAGCATATATTTGGAAATCTGAGTAAAATATTTATAAGAAAATCGTCAAAATAATGCTATAAAGATCAGCCATGCAAAATAATAATTATTAACCAAATGCTAACCACTGTAAACTACTGCCCATGTTTCATTAGGTCAAGTAATATAACTGTTAGCTGATATATCATTTTAAAAGTAGGTGTTTTGTTCTAGTATTGAAGTCACCAACTAATATCAAGCTAAACATTTGCTTGGTTTCTCTTAAAGAACATATTTTAGATGTTTAAATATTACGACCCTGTATTTTTGCTCCGCATGTTTTTGCCGACGTCGTAATTTTGTCATTGAAGTTTTATAGGTAAGCTTCTTTATTTGTCTCCCAAACTATCAAATCTTTCTTAAATTTTATAAAATTATCACTAAATGATGCTCATAGAATAGTAGCTATGCTGGTATATTTTTCTAAATGATCACATTATACCTATGTTGATTTAGCAGACTGCGAAAAATAGAAATTAAGGAAACATTTTGCATATTTTGACTTGCTCCGGTCATGCCTACTGATGGTAACCAAGGTAACTGTAGCAGTGAGTTCATTGAAGTGAGTATCATTTTGAACAGTAAAATAAGTTCCAATATGGCCAATTATTCTGCATGAGTAACTGTTGTTGGTTCCTGCTATGCGTTCAAAATAAAATGTATGTGTAACGGGACTTTTAGGACAAGCCACGTAACATCTAAATATTTTCATATTTATTTCTTCATTCTGTTTCCTGTTTTCTCTCTTTTTCAGTTACTTATGTACAACACTATAAAGTATATATAGTATCTTTGTTTCTATTTTGCATCATGACAAAATCATTGGCAGAACAATTTAGCTTGATGGTAGAGTTATGGTCCTAATATCAGTTACTATTCTGGTATATACATGTACTAATAAATCTACTATCAGGATTGCTACCAGTCAGAACAAATGAGCACTTTTAAATGCTACCAATGTTTTCATCGGAATTAAGCAGAGCTGATCACACCACCATTATATACTGAACAAAAAACGAAACGCAACAATTACATTTCACTAAATTTTGAGCCAACTTTGATACAATCAGAAATCATTGCATTTTCACCTTCTGCATTAGACATCAGGCTTCCGAATGCAAGAAACCGATTTTCATTTTGATGCGTATTAACGGAGTTATTTAATGCCGACCATGGGCATGCTGAAAGTGGAAAACCACACAGTGCGCATGCGCGAGCATTAAAATAATGGTACGATTTAAATCCGCTCTAAACCCGCATTCAAAATCACAATGTACCAGTCAGCAGATAACTCACACGTTAAAGAAATAAAATAAATAAAATTGAAATTATCCCCCTTTCAATTAAACATATAGGGATTTTGATGGTTTTAATTACGAGCTTGTGTGTCGTTGAACTTTATTTCTTTTTCTTGAAGTTTAATAAGGGAGCAGCTGACATTGTTTCTTGGTGATTTGGAGTTTCAAAAGTGTGCGCATGCGCAGAGCAGATCTGTCACAATTTGCATTATTTAAGATGACACAAATTTCTCATTCAATTTTTATCGAAATGAAAATCAGTTTTTTGCATGATATACCCTACTATCCCATGAATGGGAATCATAGAGCAACAGACCTGGAATTATCAACGTTTTACCCTTAAACTCGAAAATCCTCGGTGGCCTATTGTTGCGTTTCTTTTTTTGTTCAGTATATATACCTTTATTTCACTCAATCCATACAGTATATGGAACAAGAGGTAAAAAGCAATTACAACATATGAAAAGGTACAAATAGGCAAAGATCAGGAAAAGGTGCAATCAGAAAAAGATTCCCACTCAAAAAAAAAAAAAAAAAAAAAAAAAAAAAAAAAAAAAAAATCCGAGAAAAAACTTAATTAACAATCAAGTACTTATACCATGAAAGCATATCGTAAGCCGAATGGACAGCTATTTTCCCAATGGGTGGTCACTCAGTTACCTAAACTTAACTAAAAATATGAAAACATACATAAGGTGCCAGCAGCACAAAAATTTTAAAACACCAAGACATAGAACAAAAGAACCACCACAGAAGTATCGCCTTGGAACGATCAGTAATATAAAATTACTGGCGGGCTTAAATCGATTTTACATGGCCATAACCTCACCCTCAGCTTCTGCAGTGGTTCATAAAATTTAGTTAGTTCTTCGTTCCTCGTGGTTAATCTCTAACTAGTCATTGAATCATCAAGGACAAACAAATAAATAACGAGAAACATCCTGATGAATCAAAAACGAGGACTCAACAGATTCAGTAAGCTGCCTGACGATGGAGATCCCTGGGCGCCGAATATCTAACTCCGGAGCAAAAGAAAAACACCAGTTGGACCCCGGTGGGCCAAGCAACAGACAAGAAACTCCGGCCCCAACCAACTAAAGTGAATAGCTTTAAGTCGGGGCCATCATAGAGTCTGACGCCCACCGGCGTGCAATTAAAGATGGCAGCATAGTAATTAACCATGATTGGGGTAAAACTAAGCATGCAGACTGTCGCATAAAATTCAAGTAATAACCTATACGTCTGTAACGTGTAATGATTTTTCTGAACTGAAAAGAAAAATCATCCCTTCCTATAAGTTTCTTAAATTTGTAAACCAAGTCACCATAAAATTCTGGAAAGCATGCACGAGGAAAGAAGGATCATGCATTGAAATTCAAATGTTAAACTGAATCCAAATCAGATCGCTGATATCGTGTATGTTCGAGGAGGACTGACTGACTAAAATCAAAGTGATAAAAAGTCCAAAAGAACTGATACAACAAAAATTCTGATTTTGCAAACTCATGAAAATTTTGCGAATGTAAGTCTTCATGTTGAAACATTTCTAAGGTCAGCCAGCCAAAACAATCTTGGTTTTTTTTAGGTTTGTTAAAAGTTTTGCACGAGAAAACTTACACACCATCAACTATTCTCTATAGGGATTTCTTACCACTTTCATTATAAGGGTACTCTGATTTAAAATGTGGTCTTGTTGAAAACAAAGACTATAGTTTCGATCTTTAAGCGTACAGAGCTTACAAATTGAATTACCTCAATGATAGAAAAGTACAAGTAGGCAATGATCTGATGAAGTCTGAAATGTTTTATTTTACCAATATTTTCTAGAAATGTACAAAGTATATGTTTGATTCCTAACCTTATCTGTCCAGTATAAGTAGGGGTATGCCATGTTCCCATACATTGCGCGTTATATGTATGAGTAAGCTATATAGACACCGTCATCACAGTCAAATAATGCACAGATATAATGAGCCCATTTACAGATGATATAAAACACATACTGTCAGCGATTACCTACAACAAACACGAAAACATCTAGCACTATATAGTCTTCTAGCTACCCATACACCCTCCCCCAAGAGGGAATTTTCTACACTATGATTTTTTTAAAAGTACATTAAAAAAGCTATCAAACCCTGTTTTCTGCCATCTGGAAGTGGAAGCGTTTGCGTTTTATGCTATGTTTCATTATATTACCCTAAATATTCAATTTTTGCGTTTTAATAATGGGGGTACACATAGAAAATTGAAGATATCTCAGTTGTTTCTTATCCTAGACCATTGAACTTGGTCTCAGTTTAATGCTTATACATAGCCCTTTTATCCAAAAATAAGTAATGGAAAGTATCTAATAAGCTTATTCATGAATTTTTATTAAAACATTAAAATGAAAAACAAAACTTTTAAAATTAATTATCCCCGTAAAATCTAATTTCAGGCCTAAACTATCATTGTGGCTCATTGTTATTGTACCAGTAATACTATTTGACAAATTTGTTGACGCCATGGACCTTAATGAATTTTTTTTCATTTGCATTTTCATGAATATTAATGAAAATGACAAAAATCAAAATTTACTCTATTGTCATTTAAGGGTTGTAGGATGTACAACCATTAGTGGGTTGTAGGATGTACAACCTTAGACCAAATGCTCATGGGTGCCAATTTGGTCAGAGGATCACTTTAATGTCCATTTGAGTGATCACCCCCACCCTAATAAGCAGAGGAATTAATGTGGTACACCTCTATTACCACATGTATCTTGGCTACTGATAGACATAGAGAGCTGAAATTGGTATCAAATGATTGCTTTGGCAATGTTTTATAATCATGTAATAAGATATATAAACAACTGGCTATCTTAATGCTCAAATATTAAAAAATATTAAGTTCATATATTAGAAAAGAAACAGATAAAGGAAGGGGGTATACCAAACAAAATTGCTAATATCTCAGTGACCAAAAACTCTAAGAGAGCTGAAATGTGTATCAAATGATTGTTGTGATAATGTTCTATAATCATGTGATAAGATACAGAAAGAATCTGACTTTCTTGATGTTCAAATATTGATATGAACTTTCAACAGAAGAGAAAAATCACAGAACATTGGAGGGGGTATACCTACAGATATGTTTATACCTCGGCAACCAAAAGCCATAGAGAGCTGAAACTTACAACAAATGATTGCTATGATAACAACCTTGAAATAAGATACATTTACAATCAGACTTTTCTGCTGTTTGACTTCTGATGAAATCAATAAATATAGTAGAAAAATCACAGAAATTGGAGGGGTATACCTATGGAAATGTTTATATCTCAGCAATTAAAAGCAATAGAGAGCAGAAATTGGTGTCAAATGATTGCGTTGACAATATTCTATAACCTTATAATAAGATATATAAACAAGCTGACTCTTTTGTTGCTCGAATATTTAAGAAAACTTAAGATATAAGAGGAAAATCACTGTCAAAGGAAGGGGGTATACCAATAAAATTGCTAATATCTCAGTGACCAATCGCTCTAGAGAGTTGAAATTGGTATCAAATGATTTGTATCATAATGTTCTATAATTGTGTTATTAGACATATAAATAATCTAACTTTCTTGTTGTTCGAATATTGATGAGAACTTTAAATATTAGATAAAAATCAAAGAAAAATGGAGGGGGTATACCAATATAAACGTTTATATCTCAGCAACCAAATGTCATAGAGTGCTGAAATTGGTATCAAATGATTTCCCTGACAATATTCTACAAACCATGTAATAAGATATATAATCAAGCTTACTTTCTCGTTGCTCGCTCAAATATTTAAGAAAACATAAGATATAGCAGAAAAATCACTGCCAAAGGAAGGAGGTATGCCAATAAAATTGCTAATATCTCAGAGACCAATAGCTTTAGAGAGCTGAAATTGGTATCAAATGATTGGTATGATAATGTTATATAGTCGTCTGATAAGACATATAAATAATCGAACTTTTTTGTTGTTCAAATATTGATGAGAACTTTTAATATTAGATAAAACTCAAAGAAAAACGGAGGGGGTATACCAATGTAAATGTTTATATCTCGGCAACCCAATGTCCTAGAGGGCTGAAATTGGTATCAAATGATTGCTATGACAATATTCTACAATCATGTAATAAGATATATAAACAAGCTTACTTTCTTGTTGCTCAAATATTTAAAAAAAAACATAAGTTATAGCAGAAAAATCACTGCCAAAGGAAGGTGGTATACCAGTAAAATTGCTAATATCTCGGTGACCAAGAGCTCTAGAGAGCTGCAATTGGTATCAAATCATTGCTAGGATTATGTTCTGTAACCATGTGGTAAAAACACAAACATTCTGACTTTCTTGTTTTTCGAATATTGATAAAACTTTAGATTTAAGGGAAAAATCACAGAAAAATGGAGGGGGTATACCAATGAAAAGGTTAATAACTCAGCAACCAAAAGCTCTAGAGAGCTAAAATTGGTATCAAATGATTGCTATGATAATGTTTTATATTCATATAATATGATTAATGAATAATTAAAATTTCTTATTGTTCGAATATTGACAAGAACTTTAAAAATTAGATAAAAAACACAGAAAAAGAGGGGGTATACCAACGGAAACGTTTATATCTCAGCCACCAAAAATCCCAGAGAACTGAAATTGGTATCAAATGATTGATATGGCAATAATTTATAATTATATAATAAGATATAGGAAAAAGTTGACTATCTTGTGGCCAAAATTTAAGAAAACTTTAGATATAAGAGAAAAACATAGACAAATGAAGGGAATATACCAATAGAATTGACAGTATCTCAGCAACCAAAAGCTCTAGAGAACTGACATTGGTATCAATTGATTGATAGGATCATATTCTATACACAAAAAATATGAAAATAACATAAATAATCAGATACAAGTCATTCTGTAGGTATACCAGTTCATTTTTTCATTATTTCTCTGCGATTTCTAGTTTTCATTAATATTCATGAAACAAAAAATAGATGCGCCTTATACCCTTAAATACATGTATTATATGTATAAGGGTGATAGAACATGGCCATAGCATTCAATTGATTCCATATTAGTGTTCCATGTTTATCAACAGCCCAGGTACAAATGATATTATATGTATACACCCTATTTTTCCAGGATTTTTTACTTTTTAATTAATATTCATGAATATACAAATGAGATAATTTTCTCATAGGCTCATGACAACAATAAATTCATGAAATATGTCTAAATGGTGCAATATAAATGTGTCACAACTATAGTTCAGGCCTCAAATGAGTTAAGTTATGGGTTTTTAATGATTTTCTACCATTTTCATGTTTTCATTAGAATTCATGAATATGCAAAGTAGATATTTTGCATTACTTATCATAGAATAAAAGGGCTATGTCTAAACTTTACAAAAAGACCAAGTTCAATGGTCTAGGATTAGTAACAGCAGAGGTATGATCGATTTTCTACGCCTACCCATGCGCGGATCCAGAGGGGGGGACCGGGGGTCCGGACCCCCCCCCCTGGAATTTGAAAATTTTACCTAAAAAAAGGTAATTTCGGGATTTTTTTGGGGTTGGACCCCCCCCCCCTCGTCTGTGACCAAAAATTACCATTTTCGTTGGACCCCCTCTCATGAAAATTTCTGGATCCGCGCATGCCTACCCCCATTATTTCTATACAAAAGATGGTATCAGGTCATATAATAAAACATAGCGTAAAATGCAAACGCTTCCACTTCCAGAGGGCAGAAAACAGGATCTGATAGCTTTTTTGCTATACTTTTAGAAAATCATGGTGCAGAAAATTCCCCTGGGGGAGAGGGTTTGCCCTACTGGCCATTAGCCTAATAGGAATATCTAGCATTATTCCTTTTGTTTGGACAATCTCTAATTTGTAATGTCGTAAACAATTATTGATGATTTGTTAATAGGTATGTAATTGGTACAATTGACATACTTATTCATTCAGTATATTGATATGCTTACTGCAGCTGTGCAATGATATACACTGAAAGTCTATAAGAACTATCATGTCAGTACTTCTCACTGTTAATGCGGTAACGATAATCACTACTTCAAAGACGATTCAAATACCAATGAATGGGATTTGAAATCAAAGTTCTTTTTATGCTCAACCTACTCGGCACGTGAATTATCCTGCTACTAAATGTTCGAAAACCAATTACAACTGTTATTTTAACATTTATTTGTGCAGTTTGGTTTTTGATAAATAATTCAATTGACAAAATGTTTGTATTTCATGTTCAGATGAGTTGGGTACAAAAGGTAGCAACATGTACCTTTCGTTATGAGCGTAGCTGATCCATGTCCCTGGCCTGGTTTCTGTTCCCGGGAGTGATAGGTTTCGATTATAATATTGCAACAATAATCAATAATGGTATTATATAGGTTATTACAAAGAGGACTATGGTATACGTTCTTCAGGCATTCACTGAGTGCCAAAATTCCCCACAAACCATTTTGTCTGTAGCATATTCAATTGCATGTGCTACTTGAAATTGCACAGCGGACAAGGCAACGGCACAAATCCAAATCACCATGATAACATACTTTCGTTTGTTTGTCAATTGCGACCGTTACGAAAACGACAGGTTTATTGATACTGTAATTTATAGATGTTACATTCGTACAGGTAGGCAATGGTCAAGAAAAGGCGCAACCAGATAAAAAAATCCACGCCAAAAACCGAGGTGGGAAAAAACTAAATTGACAATTAAGTACTTACACTTAGAAAACATATTCTAAGCCGAGTGAGCAGCTATTTCAAAATAGGCGGTCACTCAGTTACCCGAACTTAACTAAAACTATGAAAACGTACATAAGGTACAAACAGGACAAACATTTGACTCCAAAACAAACAAAAACAAATAGATCTACAACAGAAGTATTGCCTTGGAACGATCAGTAATATAAAATTACTGGAGGGGTTAAATCGATTTTACAGTGCCCCCTCACCCTCATCTTCTGCAGTGATTCTCAACATTTAGTTAGTTGTTCGGTCCTCGTGGAGAATCTCTAATTAGTCAATGAATCATCAAGGACAAACAAATAAATCATGATAACCACCATGAAGCTGAAGAAGCTGTGGGTAAGGTGTATTACCTGTAAAACTAGTTCAAGCCTGTCAGTAATTTTATATTTCTGATAGTTCCAAGGCGATACTTCTAGGGTGGTTCTTATTGTATTTTGTTATTCGCTTGTATTGCTTTATGTACGCTCTACGATCTTGGAGGAAATAAAATATTTTATCTCACCTTATGTACGTTTTCATATCTTTAGTTAAGTTTGGGTAACTGAGTGGCCACCCACAGGGAAATAGCTGCTCACTCGGCCTATGATATGTTTTTAGTATAAGTACATGATTGTTATTTTAGTGTTTTTTTTTCCCACCTCGGTTTTTTGTTTTGGGATTTTTTTTCTGATTACGCCATTCCTTTATATTTTTCATCACTGTAGTATATTCAAGTTCAGCAATGATATAATAATTATAATAATTCACAAAGATACAATATATGAATTAAGATGTCCCCTACAACATAAATAGTATGGTTTCAAGTGTTTTAAGGTGAGCACAGTAGGCCTCAAATTGTGAAAACATCCAATATTTGGTATGTGAGATGTCTGTACGTCGAGGAGGAACT
Source organism: Rugalucina vietnamica (assembly GCA_964017185.1). Lineage (NCBI taxonomy): Eukaryota > Metazoa > Mollusca > Bivalvia > Lucinida > Lucinidae > Rugalucina > Rugalucina vietnamica. The sequence continues at coordinate 8,354,320 of OZ024871.1, read as the reverse complement.
TTAGCGGGTTCTTTATCTCCGACCGCAATAGGAAGAGTACATGCATTTGCTATTTGCCCACTTTGTTGTCTTGCATTTATTTGTTTAAACTTTGTGTTTCTATATATGCACACACGTGTGTGTTTTGCACCCTTCATTTTTCATACAATTTCATTTCACGTGCGTTTGAAAGCACTGTCATCAGATTGAGCTACGTAACAAACAACATCACATGAACGGACAATGACAACCTAATAGTTACTCGGGGTTATTGTTTAGAAAGCCAAAGGGGCATTATATTCACAGCTATTCACTGTGCCGTTGACCAGCCAAACGTGTGTTTTTACTTGTACTTGTACCAAACAGAATCAGTGAAGTCACATAAATGCTGTTTTGATTAATACCATTCGTATTACATAACAAAGTCCTTGCCAACTTCACAGTATGATATGAACAATGATAAGACAGACACTGTGTAACCGTGCCAGATTCGCCATGAATTTCTTGTTCTGTCGCGACACACTCTCTTGGGTTGATGCCATTTTGATTGGCGGAGAAAACAATAACAATATATTGTGAAAACATACTGAAGTTTATTTTTCTTTGTTGACCAGAACCTTTGACCACAAAAAGTGTAATTCTGATAAGTAAAGTAAACAATACCAACGTAAGTACCGCAAACGAAAGACCAGAAACCTCTAAAATCTAGTACACAATATGCGAACAATATACCCGAAATCCGCTCTCATATTATCAAATAAATGATCGCTAGCCACAGAATCAGCTACGTTGAGGGTAACATATTTCTTTCATATTTTTGTGCAAAATCGTGTATTAGCTGTCCTGTCTGTGTCTTAGTACCACACATATAGGCTACCGGCCTAGCAAATATATCGTCAATCTATTTGGAAAGAGCTGCTTACTCGGTTGACCGCATGTTCTCCAGACTTTCTAGACTTTTTTTGTTAATTTGTTTGTTGCTCATCCTGGTTTTGTTATGTCGTAACGATGCTTTTGATTAACATCGTGGAAACGGTCGTCCTGGTAACCTAGTAGTTCGCCTATCAGTAATGAGAATGAGCATCGTTATTTGAGCCGCCTCGTGGCAAAACCAACAATGTGGTTTCCGAACAGGTCCGACACAAACCGGCCTGGGCAGTCATAGAAAAGAGCTAGAAGCTTGAAATTTTGGAGTTAAGTAGAAGAGGAATTGTACTATCCGAGTAGCGAAAACAAAGGCGCTGATCAGCTTCGCGGTTACCGCGAAGCTGATCTGCGTCTTTGTTTTCACCTATGCGGATTGTTCGTTTTCCCATGGGGTGTCTCATTTCTTGAATAAGGTTCATGTGTGTTGGTGAGATCTTTGATGGCTGACTAGGCCAATTCTAGTTCTAACTATCGGTTGCAAGTAAAGCAAGTCAATGTTATGGAATCTTCTAGTGGCCCATTGGTCTTGGCCTTGCGTTCTCTGCACTTTCTTTAAGCTTCACCAATTAAGCTTCACCAATTCTCTTTTCTTTATAGTGAGCTGCTACTTTGTTGATGATACTTCGCCACTTTGAGCGCTCCTGTGCAGTCTGTTCCCTGTTCCCTATTGGTATGTCGAAATCCTTTAGAGAGGCTTTGAGGGTGTCTTTGCAGCGTTTCTTCTGGCCACCTTGAGAGTGCTTTCCTTCCTTTAATTCTCCATAGAAAAGTTTCTTTGGAAGTCACACATCAGGCTTTCTTAAAACATGCCCAGTCCATCTTAGCTGAGCTAGCTTTAAGACTGTGTGCATGCTTTGCATCCCTGCTTTCTTCATGAACTCTGTGTCTGGGATCTTGTCTTGCCATTTGATTTAAACAGCTGTCTCAAACGGCTTAAATGGAATTTGTTTAGTCTTTTTTGCACGACGTTGTTATACTGTCCAGGTATCACATGCATACAAGAGGCTTGGCAGTACAACAGACTTAAAGACTTTCAGCATGGTGTCAAGCTTGATTCCATTTCGCTCCCAGACATTTGCACGGAGTCTGGAGTCTTCCGAATAACACACTGGCTTTTGCAATTCTGGCAGTGACCTCATCGTCAATGTGCACTACTTTGGAAAGAGTGTTTCCAGGGTAGGTGACTTTATCAACAACTTTCAATTTTTGTCCATTCACAGTGATCGTTGGTTCATTGTATGGTTTTCCAGGTGCTGGTTGGTGCACAACCTCTGTCTTTTTGTGCATGACTATGAGACTTGATCCATGGCTCTTTGCATTTTTGCCTCTGAGCTGAAATTCTTATACATATCATCTGCATAGAGAGCTCATGTAGCACATCCGGCTATACCTCAGGTTTGGCTTGCAACCTTCTAAGGTTGAATAAATTGCCATCAAAACGGTATCTGATTGGAAAACCAGTATCACTGTGATAAAAAGCAACCATGAGCATGGCAGAAAACATCATGCTGAACAGTGTTGATGCCATGACACAGCCCTGTTTATCCCCATTCGTCACCTCAAAGGGTTCAGAGAACTCTTTATCATTTTGCACACGTGTCTGCATGCAATAATGAAATTGCCACACAGCTGCTATGAATCTGGGTGGACAGCCAAACTTGGCCATGGGTTATGTAAATATCCGTGGCTATCTTTAAATCTGATACTGAATTTGTTTACGAAATGATATTGCAAAAATAAATGCTTATTTAAGATGTAAGATTCAGATAGTCGAAACGATATACAATCAAAGTATAATTCAGACCCAAGTAGCACATTAGACAGAGCTATCAGGTACAATTTCAGGTCTTTCGGCAATGGATTACCTGATTGGTCAGGATTTCAAAGACCCCTTGGAACCATATCTAATTTTATCAAAGCAGGGCAGTTAGTCAGGAACGTGGCAAGTCATTAAGGTCAGATAGGCTGGCTGTTTTATGGCCATGCTTCCCTGAATAATTACCTTAGAATACCTAACATTTCAGTTTGGAAAAGTTTTACATTGGATGTGTTGTTAAAATGCAAACAGCAACATGTCTTGAGATAACTTGTACTGTAGTAATAATAAATAATACTAAATCAAAGAAAAATTATTATTTTTTTTAGATCAAGGAAAATGGAGTAGTCTCAAGGAAAATATTGCTAACAACAGAGAAAATTATGCAGAACGGTTCAGAGAGAAGTTTTGTGCCTCTTATGCAGGATATTTGGAAAATTTGATGGAGAGAAAACAATAATTGTTTCATGAGAAAACCTGTTTGCATGTGTGACAATAAAAGACATAGGTCAGCTGTGCTGCCTTCATGCAGACTGATCAGTGTCTTTGTATTTCACTGTTGCCAAGATTTAGTCTCTAAAATTCCATTAAACCTTCCTTTAACTGAAGACAGATTTTCTTGTCAGTGTGAACATTTACAAGAAAACTTGTGCACTAATATGCATGGGCTGAGCAGAAACCACTCCGTTCAACAGTAGACTCTAGTTATAAATTTTTACTTCAGAATATGAATACATTACATGTATATGTTATATGGGATATACATCTATACAGGCAGCAAATATGAACCGATTGATCAGATTGATAAGCAGGTTATCTCAAGACATGTTGTTTTTTTCACTAGTGCATACATGCCTTTAGGACTTTACAAGACAGATACTGGTAGCAGTAGACAAGTTAAAATTAATGTTGTGGCAGATGGTGATAAAACTCCCAGCAGGGCCAGCATTTTGATGTAATACTGGGGGCAAATGATCCTGGAGAAACAGTAAACCTTTGATCCCTTTATCCAATGAAAGGCCATGGAAATTTGGTTGGCAGAACTACCAGAAATCTATACCCCATAGAGGTACTTGGAAGCTCTGTCTGATAAGCTCTTGTTCAGACCCCATTTGATGTGCTATCAGTCAAGTTAATTAAACTTAATTCGTGTGCCATTCTGTCTCCTCTCCTGAAGGAATAAGCCACTCGTAGTGGCATTCAGATCTTATGTTGGATACAATATTATTATACCAGATTAAATACTATTGGTTTTTTAATACCGGTGTTTAGTCCGTCAGTTTGTTTGGCGGTGCACGTGGAGAAATAATTCTGTAAAACGACATTCATTAAGATCCCAGACTCTGACTAGGAATGGAGTGTATAACACTTATACAAATCGGAGACATCAAGTACAAATCCCTATTATTAAACTCATACTTTGTATCATTAATGAAGCTTATTAAAATGTGACGCCTTTAACCGAAGTATAGCGGTGTGCTATCAATAGATATGTAATTTTCAAACTTGGTACGTTGTGAAATTATGGAAGTGGTGCATATGTAGCGCAGTAAATCACTCTTGGTGGATGAGCATGCTTTTCCACTGATGGGTTTGCTGTGGCTTCCTCGGCTATTCGTTAGATTTGGTGTCAGAAGTGGGATAATGGCAATTACTAGACCGGAGTTGCCTTACCCATATGACTCGGGACATGTCGTCTCGGAGGGGAGTGGATAGTGTAACGGTGTGTTATAAATAGATATGCAAATCTCAATCTCAGTAATTTGTGAAATTAGGAAGCGGTGCACATAATTGTGACAGTATCTGGCATTTCGTGTCTTATGTAGACACAGATATTAACCTTTTATTATGTTTAATATGTTATAAACAGATTTCGAAACGCTTGAATAAATTGTGCTTAAGATGAATGCGAAAAGTTACAAAACATGCAATGTGCTCAGTTTACATATTTTATTAATAAATAAAAAATAATAGTTCATGGGAAAACCTTTGCAAAACTGAGTTACGAAGTCATGTTCTACTACTATTATGCTTTTTGGTTGCTGAACCATCACAGAATTAGAAATTGAATGCTATTGAAAGAAATTATAAAAGGTACTCATTAGACGGCGTACCCAGTGTGCCGATAATCCAATTAACGGTGCATGCGATTTCATATGTCAAGTTTATTCAAGTTTTGTTACGTCAACGTTGTACCTTCACAAGACCAAAATTCACACCCTTGGTGGATGAATATGTTTTGTTGTTTTTTTTCCACTGACGGAGTTTGCTGTGGCTTGGCTCGGCTGTTTTTTACAGAACGAAACAAAACGGAAAGACCAACGGATATCAGTGCTACAAAATGAAATCGAAGTCAGCACAACAAAATTATGATCAAGCTAGCAGCTATCGAAATTGATGATACTTATCACACAATAATCACGAAAAGTTATTTAACATCAAACATCAAAACGAATCCGTAGGCCGGCAAACATCTTCAAATGCTGAGACTTTCATCAGGAAAACATGTCCGTGTAATATATACCCACTTTAAACCTCACTTTTATATAGTAGAACTGAGGTTTGCAGGGGTATACCTATTTTTCTTATTTTTGCTCCAAAACATAGATTGTGGGTACTCGTTAGAACCGCCTCAGCGAGGCGGTTCTAACGTGTACCCACAATCTATGTTTTGAGCAAAAATAAGAAAAATATCAAAATTTATCAGCTGAAAATTTTCAATTTTCAAAGCTAAAAAAATCTCTGTTTATTGCATGGGCATGTTTTCGTAATGTTTGCGCTGTCTTTTGACGCATACGTGCATTGATTCATATCTAACAAATGTTTCTATACCATTTATCATTTAAAATCTGTATATACATCTTCATTTTTTATTGATTCCGTTTCCTTTTTTATTTTTATGTGTGTGTGTGTGTTTGTGTGTGTGTGTGAGTGTGTGTGTGTGTTATAATTTACTATTGTGAAACACTATAAATGTATCTTTTTTTCCAATTGTGCATCATGCCAAAATCTTTGCAGGAACATTTTAGATTGGTGGTAGGATTACTTGTGACGGTCCTAAACATTTCAGCAAAATGACAAATATCAGTTACGATTTTATTAATTTCATTTTTCCGTGATCAGGTATATATTAATCAATCTACTATCAGAATTGCTACCAATGAGAATAGTTTGACGTCACATACTCCCACCAAGGTTGTGATTTTCTGGTAAAATGACATTCTATAAAGGCGACGTAGTACAGTGTTATATAGGTTACCGGTCAAACTTTTGAGAGTACATTTTTGGACGTATCGAATTGATCAAATAAAAATTAAAACTGAGATCCTTTAAGAGCAGTGAACACATTAATGAGAAAGGGGATTTATATGGTGGATAGGCATTTATTGCACTAAATTTGAAATTATGCATCATCTGAATTAAACACAGTTGATCTTTAAATCAAAGTAGTGATAAAAAGTCGATACGCCAGAACTGATGCGCAAAATTTTCAACTTAGCTTTGCGCAAATGCAAGTAAGTCATCAATTTTAATTTCTATGGTCAGCTAGCCAAAAATATTGGAATCGACATTTTTTTTAAAGTTTTGCACGGGCAAACTCACACACCATCATTTCTCTGTGGGAATTTTTAATTACCACTTTCATTTTAAGGGTGATCTGACATAAAGTCAGGCCTTGTTGAAAACAAATAGTTTGAATCTACACAGAGCTTACAAAATGAATTACCTCAGTGATAGAAATGTTTGATCCCTAACTTTATTTGTCCAGTAGAATTAGGGGTATTTCATATCCCCATACATTGCGCTATATACGTACGTGTATGTGTTGGTGTATTCAAGTAGAGTAATGAACGTGGATGTAATGAGCCCATTCATAGGTGATAAAGTCTAGCTCCTAGACCTTGATGTTTATTTTTTTTAGTCATTTAAGAATGATAGATATCATGCATAGCCTTTCCTATCATCAAGCCATATTTCAGCCAGTCACAAATATTTTAAATCTTAGAGGCAAGACAAAAATGAATTAATTTAAAGATCATACGGACAAAACATAATTAAAAAAAAAAAAAAAACAATATGGTGACTAGTAGCTAGTCTATGGGTGATACAAAACATATTCTTTTAGCGATTATCTTCAACAAACACGAAAACATGTTGTACTATAGGAACATCTAGCATTATTCCATTTGTTTGGCCAATCTCTAATTTGTTATGTCGTAAACAGTTATTGACCCCATCGTTGATGGTTTGTTAATTGGTTTGGTATTGTACTATTGACGTAATTATTTAGTGCACTGAGATGCTTACTGTTGGTTTGCGATGATATACACTGAAAGCCTATAAGAAATAGCATGTCAGTTCTTCTCACTGTAATTACGGTAACTATATACATTACTACTAGACTATATTCTAAAAGAGACGATTTAAATACCATTGATGGGAGTTGGCATAAAAGTTATTTTTATGCTCAACCAACTGAACATGTAAACTATCCTGCTACTTAATGTTCGAAAACCAATAACGACTGTCATTTCAACATTTATTTGCGTGGTTTTGTTTTAATAATTATATATTTCACTTAAGCTCACGAACTACTTATATTGATAATTCCATGCTCAGTTGAGTTGAGCACAAAACGTTGCAACACGGCAGATCTCGTACATACCTTTCGTTTTGAGCGTAGCTGGTGCAAGTCCCTGGCCTGGTCTCTGTTCCCGGGTGTGATACGTTTCCATAATAATATTGCAACAATAGAATAAGTTATAGAAAGAATCAACAATGGTATTAAATAAGTTATCACAAAGATGAATATAGTATACGTTCTTCTGGCATTCATTGAGTGCCATACTTCCTCACAAACTATTTTGTCTGGTGCATATTCAATGGCGTGCGCTACTTTGAACTGTACAGAGGATAAGGCTACTGCACAAATCCAAATCACAACGATCACATACTTTGCTCGTTTGTTTGTCAATCGCGACCTTAACGGAAAAGACACGGCAAGAAATCTATCAATTCCGATCGCCATATTTGTAAATACACTTCCGGAAACGGAAAATAACTGTACGAATAGCACTATTGGGCACATAGGTTTTGAGAATATCCACGTCTTTAACATGGTATAAACAAACGTAAAAGGCATACAAAATATGGCCATTATCAAATCCGCAACTGCCAGGTTTATCAAGAATGGTCGTAGATCCGTCCTTGACCTTCGGCCTCGTGCGAACACGAGCACAACAAAGACATTGCCGACTATCGACAACAGCATAGTAAATGTAAAGAGAACGGCAAGACCGGCTTGCGAGTCGTCCGAGAAATCACTGGCGGTTTCCGTTTCATTTTCGGTAACATTAACCCTCGTTACATTCAACAGAGTATAGTTGATGGAAACCGTGGAGTAATTACAACATGTATCCGTACTGACCATGGTAGAACAATAATTTCTCGTTGTTGTGCAATTAGATTAGAAGGTTTGTTCTGTATGAATTTCTCGTTGTTGTGCAATAAGATTAGAAAGTTTGTCATGTATGGCTGAACAGTATATGAGCCGCCTCGTGGGAAAACCAACAATGTGGTTTCCGAACAGGTCCGACACAAACCGACCTGTACAGTCACAGAAAAGAGCTAGAAGCTTGAAATTTTGGAGTTAAATGGAGGAGGAACTGTACCATCCGAGTAGCGAAAACAAAGGCGCTGATCAGCTTCGCAGTTACTGCGAAGCTGATCTGCGCCTTTGTTTTCGCCTATGCAGATTGTTGGTTTTCCCATGGGGCGGCTCATATGTTACCGTTGTTTCTATCTGATATTCCTCCTCAGTCTCTCTACTGACATATTCCTTGCATAAATACCATTTGCAATTAAACCTACTGGGATGGAACGATGCACTTCTGTAGGTTCCAGTGAAATCGAATAAAAATATGTCTACAAGCTCCAGATGAAGTATTTTAGTATCGCTTAGCGCCTCCACATTCTATCGTTACTGGAGACTGGGATCACTATCTTTGCTGTTACTTATGTTACACGCACATGTTCCTACCTGAGGTCCTGGCGGTAGACCACAATTATAGAACATCATTACGTGGTTAACACCAACATGAGATTCCATTGTGTTAAAGTGTTGTCATTATCACAACGTACACGTTACATGTATCTAATTCTGATATGCGACACATTAGCGTAGCCTCAGTCCGCGTAATTCGTAGAATTCGAGGAAGATAAAGTCTGTACTTTTAGATCTATTCAACAGTTTATTTATAATGTTTTTCCTACCGCTCTTTAAGCTGAAAATATCAATGTGATTTGATCACAGATCCTAAGCATCTAGGCGACTACGGATATAGCCTTCAAAAAGAAAATTTAGACTTATGATGGATGGCTAGCAGAAACAACAAACATTCCAAATAATTTTCACCTACATCAAGACGATGTTTAAGATCATTATGAGTAATTATGTTTTATTTTGCATATTTACATTTCTCGTAATAAGAATATTACATCCGTTAAATATTATATGAATCCCTGAAACTTGATCAAGGAGAACCAGGTTGAATAGAATATAATCAATCTTTTGGTTAAATGTAGCAGGAAGTCTAAAGAGAGTTAGTGTAACATTATGAAAACAGGTCCATGTTATATTAAGAAATTACTACAGCTGTAAAAATAAAAAAAAAAAAAAAAAAAATGATAACTTTATTTTTTATTCAAAACATAAATCGTGGGTACACGTTAGAACCCTATGTATATATTATGATTTCAAGTATTTTACGGTAAACATACTAGGCATAAAATCACGGACCCATCAAATATGTGGTTATGTGCGTTGTCTATCTATTGAAGGCAGTAATCTTTAAAAACATAAGCAGACACTTTACTTCAAGTAGGAAAATAGATGCGAGCTTTTGCTATTGCCCACTTGGATTTCTTGTATCTTTTGTATTGCTGTAAGTATACCCCCTGTTTGTTTTGTATCCGACTTTCACTTTTCGTACAGTTTTTCTTCGATGGGGCTAGGCAATTATTTCATAGTTATTGCTATTTTCATCTGTTGGTGTTTCTAAATGTACATGCATGTATACTAAACAAATTACTTGATTGCGTATGATTTGAAATTTAAAAGAGTTTAAACGATTGTATAGCGGTTATAAATACATCTAAATGTATTGTTCGCTTTACTGACCCATCTTAATCCCAACATTGCTTAATAATAATTGTCACCCATCTTATTCTTGGGTTCAATATTGTATTCAATCTAACATTGGAGATGTACTAATGCATACTTAAACTTTTAAATCTGTCATGACATTTGTACCACATTATAGATTAAATTTGATAAACCGCATTTGATCTACTACTTTTGATAATGCGTACATTTTATTAAATAACGATTATTTGCAAATAATGATATATTTATATATTTTAAAGCATTACTCCATTTTAAAACAATATACACTATCATCCATTCAGCAGTTACACAAACAGAAACATTTCCAAGAAAATTATGTGCATAAGCCCATTTTCCATACGGAATCCTAGGCGCCAAATCTCCCGATTCGATCATGCTATATCCGATTGTCGTTTTGTCTTAATTACATACGCTGCACTAACATTTTATTCCAGGCATTTAAAGACAAATCCGCTTAAATGAGAAACGGTAATTAAATCCAATTTCTTAGCACACACTAAAGGAATAATTTACTGAATCACAAATTGCTATCTTACTACTGTTCACTGATGCTGGGATATTCTGACATTGGATGGAAACTTTCTCTATACCTAGTTAATTACATTATAGTCAGAGCATGAGGAAAACGAATTTGGTATTATACACCAACAAACAAATATTGGCGCTGTTTATTGATAATGCAGCTGACCAGCGTCTTTATGTTTCACGTAGATAGCATAGTCAATGAATGTTTTTTTCATTCGGAATATAAAAAAACACACACAAAAAAAAAACAAAAAAAACACAAAGCTCCGGCGATGTCTTTGGCAATACTGGTACAGCGTGCGTCTGACCTGGTTCGGACAACTCGAAGACTGACTGTCTCATGACGCGGCACAATGACACACAAACCATTGCATCGTGTCGTGCAAACCTCAATACTCAGCTATTAAGCCAGGAGAACACTGTTCAGAAACAATACATTTCTTATTCAGCAAGAGAAAGTAATATTTTCAATATATCAATCGCGACATCGCACAGAATAATTTCAGGCTTTCTATGCGCTGGCTCTAACCTTGGCCTGGGACAATGTATCGGAATTTAACCCATGTGTGCGCATTAAACAATAAAACTTAACTGATGTTTAATGAAGTCTCAGAAACCCCCATATCCGCATCATTTGTGATGCAGTAAAACAGTTGAATACTCAACCCCTTCAGATTCAAAAACAAATACAGATGTAAATTAAACTCTCATTGTTTCATGCCATTTCGTGTTTTTTTTTTTTTTTTTTTTTTTTTTTTTTTTTTTGCGGTAACAACATGTCACATGGGCAGACAAGCAACACTATTTTATATGAAAGTCTCTCATTACTTTCAATTAATCAGTGTTAAGAGCAACATGAGCTACAGGATCATATTGGATTTCTCCGTATTGTATTGTGATGTAAATTAAGCTTCAAAAGCCTTAAATAATAAAGATAACATATTTTAAGGCTAATTTGACAGCATTTTCTTCACTGAAAATTTAACGTAACAAATGAAGTACTCCGACATCACAAGCACTAAGCATCATTGTCTTGGCATATATTCCCCAGAGACAGCGCCATTCTGTTAACATGCCCATGTATTATAGAGCCTTTTAGAAACGCAAAATCACTCAGTTAAAAAGTTTTGATATCTTTTTTATTATGCCCCCAACTTTGAAAAAGTTGGAAGGGCATATTGCTTTTCGGCTTGTGTGTGTGTGTGTGTGTGTGTGTGTGTGTGTGTGTGTGTGTGTTAACTTCTGAATGGTGCATGTTAAGGATTTGAAATTTCATGTGTGTATTTCTCATGAAAAAATAGTTGACCAGTATTTTTTCATGTCCTAGTTATGCCCCTTTTCTGAGTTATGTCCCTTTGAAAACAAAATTCGAAAATCTTGTGTGCGAGATATCTCAAAAAGTATTTAAGCTAGAGCCTTCATATTTGGTATAATTGTTGGGGCTGAGGAGTAGATGACCTGGTTAACTTTTGAGAACTTCCGCCAAATTTTGACAAAATTTCGGAATTTTGATTGATTTTTCCACTTAAAATTTTCGGAGAAATTTGAAACTTTTGAATGGTGAATGCCGGGTTTTTGAAATTTAATATACAGATTCCTTATAGAAAAATAGTTGACCCGTATTTTTTTTCATGTTCAAGTCTCGGTATGCCCCTTTTCTGAATAATGTCCCTTTAAAAACAAAATTTGAAAGTCTTGTGTGCAAGATATCTCAAAAAGTATTTGAGCTAGAGCCTATATATTTGCTATACTGGTTGGGGCTGAGGAGTAGATGACCTGAGAAACTGTTGAAAACTTTCCGTCAAATTTTGACAAAAAATACCGAATTTTGAAATTTTGATCTTTTTTCATGTCCGAGTTATGTCCCTTTTCGGAGTTATGTCCCTTTGAAAAGTGACAAAATTTGAAAATCTTGTGTGCAAGATATCTCAAAATATATTTAAGCTAGAACCTTCATATTTCGAATACTGGTGGGAGTTATGAAGAAGATCTCCTAATTAACTTTTGAGGACTTTCCATCCAATTTTGTCAAAATTACTCCATTTTGAATTGTTTACTCCATTTCTAACTTGTCTGCAAAAAGCTTACATTCTGTTTCTGGATCGAGGTAAAAGCAGAGGCAACCGAACATGCTTCTTCAGGAAATTAAATTTCACTTTATTCCAATGAAATAAATCAATCATACACAGTGTTAGCTTAGGGGACAGCATACAGTTGGGGGTATAGTGTTTTACAAACACGCATTTCTATTTTTCTCAAAACAGCAATTATGGGTAACGAGTAACCACAATCTTTGTTTTTGAGCAACAATGAGAAAAAAGTTTACCCCTGCAAACCCCAGTTTTACTATATAAAATTGGGGTTCAAGGGTATGTATTTCAAGGAAAGTTTTCCTGACGCGCGCGATTACATAATATTAGTAGAGCCTCTAAATCTATTGTCTGAACACCATCTTTCAGAAACTGCTTTTTTCGAAATATCACTTTTCTGAAACACCATAAGAAAAATATGACCATGTCATCTTTTTGCAACTCGTGCCACAAAAACTTTGAAAATCGGTTCACTAATAAGGTAATGATGCCCAAAATCATTTTGAATAGGCATTGTGCATGTGCAAGGGAGGTAACCCAAACACCTTAAAACTGAAAATTCAGCAAATCATGTGGAATAATTTTAAGAGTTTGACTCTCAACTATGCATACAAAACAATTTTGTTTTGGTTTGGAGCATTTTAGATGAAAAATAAGCAATTTAGATTTTTTTCCAAGAAAATTGTAACTTCCCTTGCTGGCAATTTTACAATGGAAAAAGTCCTATTCAAAAATATTTTCTTACATAAAATTTTCATTTGTTAACCGATTTTCAAAATTTTTGTAGCACTTTTTTAGACTTTTGGAATGCAAAATGGTGACATGCTCATATGTTTCTTGAGGTCTTTCAGAAAAGTGAGATTTCGAAAAATGCAGTTTCTGAAAGATGGTGTTCAGACAGTAGTGAGTATGATACGATGATATAATTCGCCTTTCGTATTTAACTCAACAATTTTCTATGACCTAGTGTTGCCATATTTACAATAGTTATAACTTTGATTGATACGAGTATTATGTCCATTTTGACGACTGATATAAACACAAATGAAACTTGCTTAACACTGGTCGTCTCTCACTAAGGAGAAAGGCCATCATTATTTCTTGAATAAATTCGTGTGTGTTGGTGAGTTCTTTGATGGCTGACTAGGTCAATTCTAGCTCTAAACTGTCGGTTGCAAGTAGAACAAGTCAATGTCAGGTAATCAGCTGGTGGCCAATTGGTATTGGCTTTGCGTTCTCTGCGCTTTCTTTCAGCTTCACAGATTCTCTTTTTTTTCATAGAAAGCTGCTCCTTTGTTGATGAGACCTCGCCACTTAGGCTCCTGTGCTGTCTGTTCCCAAAACCCCATTGGTATATCGAAATCCTGTAGAGAGGCTTTGATGGTGTCTTTGTAGCGTTTCTTTTGGTCACCTTGAGAGCGTTTTCCCTCCTGCAGTTCTCCATAAACCAGAGGACCAATGGTCCTGATATCGCTCACCTGAGATTTTGTCTTTGATCAATGACCTTTGGCTAAGGCAATATTAGTCAATTAACGTAAAATGTAAACTTGACCTTAAATACTCACATAATTATTAACTCTATAGACTGTCTGTCTCTACCAACTTTCAGATCTTTCTGGCAATATTTAGGGTGCGTTCATTTACCAGAATGGACATAATTACCGGAATGGACTACCGGAATGGACATTATGCTATGGCTCTGGGTGCTTTTAATGTATTTACTTGCATAAAATGTACTTCTGTAGTCGTATGAGTAGTTTGCATCAGATAAAATTCATCTAAGTATAGCAAAATTTACTTCCCAGGGTGGTTAGGGAAGCTCAGAGGTGGGGTCTGGGATAGGGCCACTGTTCATAGGTTTCTTTGATTGAAATATATAGAGATCACCAGTGGTTGTTCTATAGCAAACATATGGATATATATAGAAGTAGAAATGAGTAAAATGTGCTGGCACTGTGACGGGGACCTATATAACCATATATGGGCACCTGACCCAGGCTACCCGACCGTAAGGAACACAATTTAACTAATTATCGTTAAATTCTATAACTTATCACTGTATGTATATATTCTAGGCCAGTCTGTCCTCGAAAACCAAATGAAAAGTACTCAATGACACATATAAATGTCCATTCCAGTAGTCCATTTCGGCAATCAGGTCCATTCCGGTCCATTCTGGTATAGGAATGCACCGCAATATTTGACCTTTCTGTTTTAATCAACAGTTTCGTAGGTCAATTTCAACCCAAGGTCATGATTTATACCAGAGGACCATTGGTCCTGTAAATGCTCATATAAGACCCTAATAGATAGCTATCGCCTGTTCCGGGAGGACATTCTGGTGCACCCAAAGCCTCTGTAGAATGTTGGTTAAGCTACTCCTCAGGATCCTGGATTCGATCCCAGGCTTCTCCAGTTTTTCTGATAAGGCTTTAAAAGAAGGTTTTGCTTTTAGCTCTTGAGTGGAATATAAAACTTAAATGAAATCAACTGACCAAATCTGATGAAACCATTTACCTTAATTACCACTTGGTGCCTCCTTTGATTTCGAGCGCAGTGTTAGGCGCCTCTCAAAACTAATTAAAGCCCAATAACAGTAAAATATATTGCTGAGCATTCAAAGATAGTAGTTCAGCAGTAGTTCTATCTATTCTATGTTTTGGTATGGATTTTGGCCACCTTTAAGGAAATAGCTACTACATTTAACTCTGCTTATTATACTATGTTCTCTTTAACCAGTACCTGTTTTTGTAAATTTGGTTGTTTCCCATATGGGATTTTGTGAGACTTTGTTCTCATTGTGCCAGTTCTTGATCATAGCTTTAATGCCTTCTACTTCTCTGTCCTGCCATACCCAACTTTGTAATCAATAGGTCAGAATCAACCAACTGTCATCATTTTAACGGTACTACACAGGTAAGCAAAATTAGTTGCTGCAAAAGGAGTTTCAGTGAAAACACAACTAGTGTCGCTTTCTAATATTTTTTATTCATTGAACTACAGTACACTGAATCTTATAGTTCATCTATCAAAATGTATTTACTTTAGACACTTATTTTTAAATAAAACACAAAGATACTACATGATAAGGGCTACTATAATCTAATGACAACAATTTAAAAGGTGATTATAAAAGATGAAGAAACTTAATCATGAATCTTAATAATCTTGGGTAATCTAGTATCTTATTGTAGATGTAGAAGTAATGAGACTGTGTCTATAACATTAACAGTTAGAAAACATTCCAAGTCTGGACTTATGCATGTAAAATTTCTGTGGCTTAAATAGATACCTTGTAAAATCATTGTAAATGTATAGTTTTACACAATCTATTAACAATACAAGACTACATCATAGAGAATAGGACAAATAATGACACATTTTTAATGGGCAATATGTTTATAAACTTGTCAATAAAATTAAGATTGTATGACAGTTTAAACAAAATGAAATATATGTACTGATAGTATATTTCTAATATTCATTCAATCCAGCATAATGTTCATTTTTGTTTAAATTATATACATAATTGTAAATAATAAATACTTTTGACCAGTATTTATGTACATTATCAACACAGAATCAAACTCTAAGTCACTATGCTTTTGTGAAGCAATACAACCATTCACTAATGTACAGAATCTTTACAATAAAAAAGACCACTCCCACTAACTGTTTATCAATATATTGCAATAATGTCTTTTTACAAAACATTGCATAATTTGCATTAATATATAGTGAAAAGCATATCCTCTTGCCAAAAATTTATAAAACAAATATAAAACTATATAGCACTTGTTACATCAGTTATCACCATATCATTACAATGAAATTTTCACAATGCATCTAACTGCCTGCTTCAATGTTATTAAAAAAAAGTAATATACTGCATATTTGAGATTCTACTCAAATCATATGTTATAGTCACAGTCTCTTTAATTCTAACATCTTGTTTGAGAATACATGTATTTTTACATGTTCTTTATACACAAATTATATATATCACTATAACAACAGTTACTGCATTTTACCATAGTGAAATTTGCTATTAATAATACATAACTTTATGATACTTTTTACAGCCTAAATGTAACAATAATGATAAAAGAATTATTTTGTTCTTTGTTTTGGTTAGAGTTGAGGTTTAATGTCTCTCTCAAAATCTTTTCAGTTATGCCTAAATAGAACAACTACTTCATAAGTACTAGACCAATACTTTGGTGATTACAGCTTCTTCTACAAATATATGACACCTCAAAGAGATGGCTCTCGCTCCAGTTCTAAGGTCTACTACTGAGCCTCCACACTCCCTATTCAGGGAGTAAAAAAGTAAAGCTGAGATCCTTTAAGAGCAGTAATTAAGCCTCAATTCAAAAATAATTCATTACTGATACAGAACATTAAGTATGCCACTGTGAACTAATTGTAAGAACTCACCATAGTGCCAAAAAATGACTGAAATGAATATGATTGGATGTAATGTTACACTTAAACAGAGAGAGAGAAAAAAATTAAACAGAAAAAAAAAAGGTGGCAACCCCAATAATAAGCTAAACCACCTGATTCAATTCCTAGTGGGGTTACGCCTACATTTTTAATGATTTCCACAAAGACCAAAATTCTCAATTCTACTCTGAAATGACATACAATTCGGAAGATTTTAGTAATACTGAGACAAAGCAATTTTAGTTGCTAGTCCTAGTCAACAACAATACATGTATTTAGCTCATTTAAATTTCCATGTTCTTGCCGAGTTGTAAAGTTGCCATGTAACTTGAGGGTGCTATCTTTATTCTGATTTTTGTACTTCATAACTTCATTCATGTTCAGCATCATTCATTTGAATATCTATTTGTCTATGGCACAATATATTAGTTTATGATCAGACCAATAAGCCTCAATGACATCACAAAGCCCTTCAGAATTTGAAAATATCAAATCTAGTACTGATCCAGAGTCCGTTGTACATTGCTTGATTTGCTGCATACACCCAAATAATGTCTCCACAAAATCCACAAACCCTGTACTGGTACCATCTATCTGTATGTTGAAGTCACCTAATATGACTAATTTAGCATTCAGATCAATAACAGGCCTAAGATGACAATTAAGATCTTTTCTAAAATCTGTCTGTGAACTTTTTGGGTATTTGTACAACACAACAACTTGAACATAACTTCGTTGAATGCTGAAAGTGTTAGTGAATATGAATTCAAATGACTTGCATTGCATTTTAACAACTTTCTGAATCTGCAAGTACTCCTTTACATACAATGCAAGTCCATGATATGGTCTGTTGTTTGTCTCTTTTACTGTGTCATCAAGTCTAATAAGTCTGAACCGTTTCAGGGCAAAATGTACATTTTCATCCCTACTACATAACCTTGTTTCAGCAAATCCAATGATATCTGCTGCCAACACATTTGGTTCAAATTGGACATCCTTATAATGTTTATGCAAGGATCTAGCATTGTTGAATGCAATTTTGGTTTTGTCTGATCCGATTTTATACAGAGGAACATAACACAGTTCTAAGGCAGCATCTGTGCGTAGCCTTTGCATCTCTATAGTCACATCATCATCTAGCGCCATAGCAGCTTCATTCATATTCAGTATATATAAATCTTCCAGCTTTTTCACTCTACTAAATGCAACATAGTGAACGTGTGGTATTTTCTTTGTTACAATCTGGGACAAATCAACAACTACCTTGTCAACTGTTGCACCTTCAGCTTTCCAGACTGTTTTACCTGAAGCTGGTGTCACTGGGAACTGGCTTCTCTGAAATGTTTTGTAGTTCACTATAAATGTTCGTTGTGTTTCAAATACAGGTGTCCAGTCTGAATGAATGCTTGAATTGTAGAATTTCTTGTTTTTCTCACGTGTTGCTCTACCAACCCGAGGGTCATCAAACAATACCCAAATAATGCTAGGACGGTTAGTTCCTTCCATCCACCTGAAGTCAACATGTTTTACTACACCAGTAGCACCATTAGTTAAACCATCTTCTACATCTACATTAGCTGTATGAACAACAATCATTCCAACAACTACAGTCAATGATTTCTTTAGCTGGCCTGTTTGTCCATAGTCCTTTGGGAGATTATCAATCAAGGACTGGTGCCTGCTGGCAGGAATGTTTGCTGAGACAACACTGTCATGGCATGGAATCACAAACTTTTCTCCAGGCAACTGACTCAAAATAGTGTCATTGTGTTTGTCTACATAACAATTCATAGCAAACAAATGAAGGGCATCCTTTGGATAGTCACCAGTTTCACGGTCAACAACACGGGTCTGCAGCTTTTGTTTGTCTTCCTCTGTCATTTCATTCAATCGAAGTCGATTTAATAACTGTGCAAATGCTAGATCGTCTTTCTGTCTCATGATATCAACCAATTCGTACATCGTAAAGAGCTCTTTCCATAAGTTCCTTCCCAGTGAAGATGCTCCCTTTTTCAAATCAAGACATATCAAGTAATCACCTACTGGCTTAAGCTGGAAAAGATCCCCAACAGCAATAACACTTAAACCACCAAAAACTTCTTTTGTTCCCATCAGCTGCTGTAAGCGAGTGTCAATAAAGCTTAGTGTCATGTTGCCTACCATTGATATTTCATCAATAATGATAATTTTCAGATGTCGGTACTTAATTCTGAATGTATTTAACTCATCAGCTGAAAGATGATTTGTGCCCTTTTGATACATTTTCCTGTGAAATGCAGAGCAAATAGTTTGGCCACTAATATTAAATGCAGCAAAGCCCATGTACGCACACAGCAGAATTCTTTTTTCATCTGGATTTTCTCCATCTTTCAAATTCAAAATCCTGAACAGACTTTGATAAAGTGCTCGAATCACTACTGATTTACCAACACCTGCCCCTCCTGTTAGGAAAGCGTAGACTGGTTCATCTTTACACTTAATCCAGTGCACAATATGATTAAAGAATTCTCTTTGTCTCAAATTAAGACTTCTGAGTAGTCCTAAGTATTCTTCTTCTGGTAATAAAATGCTGTTAGTTTCTACTGGGGGTACTGAGCAAGTTGACTGTAGTTCTATTCCAATATCATAATGTCTCTGCTCTACAACTCTACTTGGGTTAAAACAAACAAACTTTTCTGATTCTCCTGACCCTTCTTCTTCTGCCTCCCTATTTTCTTGCTCTGCATTTGGTGCAATTTGATCATAGTCCCTTTCCTCAGCTTCCATCATCTGCCTTGCAAGCTCAAGCTCTTCAGCATGATGCTCATATTCATTTCTTTTGGATATCAATGATGTCTGTACAGAGTTATAATGAGCTTCATATGTGCCAAAACAACCAATTAAATCTTTTAGTTCATTTCGCCAAGGTACAAAAAGCATTAGCTGCTCTCTGAAGTAATTTTCTGGATCCTTTTTCTGGTTGTATTTAACATACCTTATTATTCTTGGAACTTTTCTTTTCTTGTATTTTGTTCCATTCTTTGCTTTGAACAGCAAATCTGAAGTTTTTGTGTCACTTTCATCCAAACTTTCATGACCTTCATCTTCAGAGCTACTGACGAAACTGTCGTCATCATTAGTATCATCAAATTTCTCTGGTAGTTTATTTCCTTTCGGATAAATAACATCAATCTTTGAAACATAATCAGCCAGGCAAAACTTCCCAAGCTGCCTTGGTCTTTTAGAATACCTCTGTATGACATTTTCTGATTCTATATCTGTAGATTCAGCAGGAAGTTCATCAAGAGCAGCTTTTGGCTTCAGCAGGAAGATTCTTTCTTCAGGTATAGATGTATTGATGAAAACAATATCCCTTGTGCACTTTGTCAAAGGTATTTGCAGATCAAGATAAACTGCCTCTTGAGCACTAACCTCCACACAGTTTGAAAATACATTCCCAATATGCCGGACTTGTTTTTTAAGGTCAAGGTTTCCTCTTCTAGCCTCTTTTGCTGCTGCATCAAGTTGTGCACTCATTCCTCTTTGTGATTTACTTATATAACCAACTATATATGAAGCACATCCATATGGTTCAAGAACAATCTGAATGTCAAGATTAGCTTTCCAGGCAAGAAGTATGTTTTCATTAAATGGATTTATCCTCATTTCCTTTGTTTTACGTTTTAAGAAAACCTTCGGTGCTTTCAAAGAGCTTCTGATGCAACAAATGTAGTCTTCAAAGTCCATTTTAGCGATGTTTTGTAGAAATTCGTTAAATGTCATATCTTCATTTTCTTTACACTCATTCATCACTTTTTGGAGCTCTGTATTCTTCTTTTTGTACTTGTCAACATTCTCCTCAAGAGGGTACAACAACATAGTTCTTGGCAATGGTGGCAATGGAAATCCAAATCGACATATTGGTTTTCCCTTTTTTCTGCAGGTTCTAGAATGTTTGTGACTTTGAAGTTTAACAAGATCTGCTGTCTTCTCATTATCACTACTGCATGTTAGATACTGATCAACAAACTGAATTATTTCCTCTTCAGAGTTTGTTTCTAAAGTTGGAGCATTTTCTACCCAAACAAGCATATGGATATGAGGAGAGCCACGCTGCTGAAACTCAACTCTATAAAAATAGTCACGTACCTTTCCGACTGGCTCACAACTGCTTTTTAGAATAGTATTGAGGAACTCTTGTACCCTATGATCAAAGTACCTTGAACATGTAACTGGGTCTTTCTGGACAAGCTTTGTTTTCTGTTGCCAAGTTAGCTTTTCTAATTCCTTTTCAGAATATTCAGTGCCATCATTCAATTTTGCTAACATCTTCAACAGATCTGTCCATCTAGTATCAGCAGCTGACAATGACATAAACCAAGTAGGCAAGGAAAGTTGTCTAATCATTGCAAAAATGTCTTTCTTGCGCATTTCCAAATAGGCTGGAGAATTTCGCAGCTGGCGAAATATATAGTAACCTTCATCAAGATTTACAAGTTTGTCCAAATAATTGGAATCTCTAGCTTCAGCTGCTGTGATTTTTTGGCCTCTTTTTTTACACCTTCTAATGGCTAAGTTGACTTTGTCACTTATTTGTTTCATCTGTAGCTTTTTATGTTTAAAGAATATATTGGGAACTGACTGTGCAGCTCTCCTGTCAACACTTCGTAATTCCCACTTTACAATGTCACTGTAATGAACTGGCACTACCCTTTCATCCTTGCTGGGCGGGGTCTGGCCACAAAATATTGTTGGAAAGCATAAGTACTCAGCCTCTTGATCTTGATATAAGCTTAATGGATGTTGTCCTTCACCTGGTGCAAAAGTGAACACTTTATCATATTTATTGTCAATATCAGCATCATCCACTAATGTATCTATATTTCCAACATGATCATTAACATCAATCTCACTGTAATGATCAGATTCATAGTCAGTAGCCTCTTCAATTGCATTTTCACAACTTTTATCTTGTTCCTGCTTTTCATTTTCTGTACTACTTCTACCCGTGGATTGCTCTTTTGACACTTCCAAAAATTCTCTGACTGTATCCTCAGCACTTTCAGTAACTTCCTGAAACCAGCTATCATTAATAACTATGCCAGAATTTTTATATAGTTTGCTATTGTTCATAAGCCAGTGTAATGCAGACAAAACTCTTAATGGTCTTACATTTTCTTTGAAATCCACCTTCTTGTATGACAATTTCTTTTTCAGTTGGATGGCAACTGTAAAATTTTCATCCATTGGCCTTGGGAGACAGTTTATAGTGGGCTGAATGTCAACAGGTACATTTATAACATTTCCTTTCAAAGAATATTGACCACCACGTGGCAATTCCCTAATCTGCATAAATGGGATACGCAGGGCTATTAACCTTTCTTCTAGCTGATGTAAATTGAGCTCTGGAGGCTTGTCTGGCCATTTCATGCCATTAGCAACTGATAACTTTGGAATTTTACTATCTTTCAGGGCACTCAAGCAGGTATGACAAATCCATTCTTCATTTCTTAAAGATGTCAAACCTGTACAATGGAGTCTTTTACTTTCTGCTGAAATATGGGTGTTCTTTAACATTGAAACACTTTTCCTGAACCATGTCTGATGGCAACATGAACAAGCATATATAGGTCCAATAGAGATATCTGAATGGAATTGTTTGATAGCATTTTCAATATTTTCAAAATGTTTATGATGAGGTTTTGAAACAGTATCTGTGTCATGCTTACATCTTTTTCTAGGAACATTTATCTCTGAATTATCTTCAATTTTTCTTTTTTCCTGCCTTACTTGTTGCTTCTTAATTCTCTCACATTCAAGAATATAAGGGTTTTCCCTTGCCTTCTTTTTAGATGCATTCTGGTATACTCGCTCACGTGCTCTAAAAGCCTGATTTTCCCTTGCTATTTGCTTTGATTTCCTTTCCTTTGTTTTGAATGCCTGATTTGTCCTTGCAGATTGCTTTGATTCTCTTTCTTTTGCTTTAAATACAGGGTCTTTTCTGGCTGCTCGCTTCGATTCCAACTGATACACAATTTCTTTGGCATTTAAATCAGGATTGGCTCTCACAGATTGCTTTGCTATTCTTTCTTTTGTTCTGAAGACAGGGTCTTTTCTTGCTGATTGCTTTGCTATTCTTTCTTTTGTTTTGAAACCAGGGTCTTTTCTAGCTGATTGCTTCGATTCCAACTGGTACACAGTTTCTTTGGCCTTAAAAACAGGATTGGTTCTCCTATATTGCTTTGATATTTTTTCTTTTGTTCTGAAGACAGGGTCCTTTCTTGCTGATTGCTTTGATTCCAACTGGTACACAGATTCTTTGGCCTTAAAAACAGGATTGGTTCTCCTATATTGCTTTGATATTTTTTCTTTTGTTCTGAAGACAGGGTCTTTTCTTGCTGATTGCTTTGATTCCAACTGGTACACAGTTTCCTTGGCCTTAAAAACAGGATTTGCTCTAGCAGTCTGCTTTGATTGTTTTTCTTTAGCTTTGAATGCTGTGATTTGTCTACATTTTCTTCTATAAAGTTTATAATACTCCATGCGATTTTTCTTCCTTTTTTTTCCTAATGCCGCCTTTGATTCTTCAATTGATATGCTTGAAATTCTACTTCGTTTTAATTGTGCTTTGTGAGCTTGTCTCAACCTTTGATCATTGAAGTAAGCTTCCATATTTCTATCCATTTGATCTTTAAAACTTCGTGTTTCTTCAGTCATTTTAATTTTGATAGGTAAGAAGTCAAACTGTAAGTTGGTGTTGGTATCCAAATTTAAACTGTCATAAAATGCATACATATATGTAACTAAGTCATTGATACTTGTGAAAGTTATCAAACAGGACGTACCATCATTTGACGAAAGTCCATTTTCTCCATGGGAATGAGAATCAAAAAATACATACATGTCATTCTTTCTAAATACAGCAGAGCATATGGCTCCAATAGTTAAGAGCCCTGATGTTGCATACAAAAAGACGGATTGCAATACTTCGTGAAGTGTTGGCAAACCAAGATTTTGAGTATCAAGAAGCACACCACTTACAATAGGCAATTTCTCAGATGTAAATTTTCCTATCTCTACCTTAAAGTCATCTGGAATTTCTTCTAAAGTCAGCAGGTGGTTAACAAATTTTCCATCCTCTCTTAATTTTTTTATAACACTTTGATACAGAACATCTCCCTCACAAAGCACCTTGTCTAATATAGAGCTTTTTTCGGTATCAAGGCATGAAGAGTATGACAGCATACATAATGCGTTACATGTGCATTGATATCCTCTTGATTGCTCAGAAAATCTGACATCATTCTGGTGAAAACTTCCAAAGACCAAATCACAGGCATTCCACAATTGTACCGATGATTTTACTGCTTGGTAACACACCACATCATTATCTAATCCCGGTTCTGATGAATCTCTGTTGACATGAGGCTGTGCTGTAATGTCTTTCTTATGCCATGCATGTTGTTGGAACATTGTTTTTTGTGAACAAACCGTTATATCCTGTCTTTCAGACAAATTTTCAATGTTTCTTGATTGATAATCAGCATCCACACCAGGAAAAGTATCGAGAAATACTGCATCAAAATCTGTCTGTACATTTGATTTAACATTTTCTATGAGCTTGCTGAGATCAATAACTAACTGTTGAAACTCATTTGTATTTGCCTGATTGTCTTTGTTAGCCCTTTTTTGTTCTGAATCAAGACTTGTCAATAAAGCATCCTCTAACAAATCATTATGCTGAAACTCAGTCTGTTTATTTTGTATATTTTCACCTTCTAATTCAGTGTTGTATACTGACTGTTTTTGATTATATGCCTGTTTCTTTTCATGTATAAACACCGGCATCTTTTCCGGACTTAGTGCCTGCATCTTTTCAGGTCTTAATGCCGGCTTCCATTCCGGACTTTGTGCCCACTCGCTGATGGGACTAAATGCCGGCCTCCTTTCCGGACTTTGTGCCCACTCGCTGATGGGACTTAATGCCGGCCTCCTTTCCGGACTTTGTGCCCACTCGCTGATGGGACTTGTCGATGATTCATACTTACCTGTCCTCCAGTCTGTCCTCTTGCTCTTTGACTTTTTCCACCCTTTCCTCTTAGGCATCTTTACTCAATCTGAAAATATAAAAGAAGACACCATTTAGCAAGACACATTAACTAACATTAACTCCCAACAGTACTGGTTAAGCATGGGAAGCATTGGTTCCATCCCGACATGACTGAAAATGTGTTGACTGGGATGTTAAGCAAACAAAATAAATAAATAAATAAAATATATATTTTCCTTGTGAAAAAAAATGGACCCAATTCTTCTGAGTAGGAGTAACTTTTTAGGGTTAATCACATATGGGGGAAACAAACTTAATTTTAGTTTTGGCAGGGTGAGGGGTGGGCAGAGGGGGGGGGAGGATTTAAACAAAAACAAACACATTTATATTTTTGCATTTATTCCATTACATCATCATATAACAATATATTCACCTCTTCCATGCCTCCAATACCCAATCCCCTACCACCCCTATGAGAATCAAATTAAGTTAAAATGGAGGAAACAAAATGTTCAAATATATGTTATTTTTAATCTTTTCTGAAGGAAGTTTTTGTTTATAAATCTACTTTAAACACAGCTAGAACTTTTTCTCAGTTCAATAAAATTATATATGATGAATAAATTTTCAATCTGCATTTTATTTGTATATTATACTCACCCTCATAAAGTACCATTTCTAATAGTGAACTTTATTCTACATCAAGGCAAACTGAGTATGCCAATGCATGTGCACTTATAACCTCTAGACTGTTCGGAAAAAGTTTGCATCATTTTGATGAACACTTCTAAACACAATGGTACTTAAATAATCTGAAGAATGGTTATCTGAGATTTTTGTGTTCGAAGTATTAGGCAGATTTGTTTCATGACTATACACAGAAGCATTTTCTAGTTAATAATTGTACTGTAATTCACAGTGTCATCATTTCTTGAATTAGTGCCTGTATTATTTCAGGACTTCATGCCGGCATCATTTCCGGACTGTCATTTGCATGTATTCTTTAAAGTCTTTATGCCGGCTTCCTTTCCGGACTTGTTGCCCACTCGCTGATGAGACTTGGTGCCCACTCACTGATGGAACTTGTTGCCCACTCGCTGATGGGGCTTAATGCTGGCTTCTTTTCCACACTTTGTGCCCACTCACTGATGGGACTTAATGCCGGCCTCCTTTCCAGACTTTGTGCCCACTCGCTGATGGGACTTGTCTATGATTCATACTTACCTGTCCTCCAGTCTGTCCCCTTACTCTGTGAATTTTTCAGGTCTGAAAATATAAAAGAAATCATTTAAATCTAAGCATCTACACCAAAAAAGCACTGTGTTATGCATCAAAAGCTACCAAGTGGATGCACAAATCAGCTGCAAAAACCCACAGACTCTTCATGTGACCTGGAAAATTTAACAATTTTTTTTGCTTCCAAATGAAATTCATTTTTGACTAATCAAATTTTCAACGGCTCTTGATTGATAATCAGTTCCACACCAGGAACAGTATCAAGAATACTGCATTAAAATCTGTCTGCACAATTGAGCATGTCGGACATCTTGGTCAAGTGACCTGGACAATTTACATAGTTTTAGGTCCCACTTTCTAAGGAGGCTCCACATGCAGTTTGGCTTTGATTGGCCAAGCAATTTTCGACAAGAGGATGCCTGACTATTTCTATCAATTACATTTATAAAAGCCCTGAGACAGGGGCAGATAACCCCCTGGGACTAAGAAGATTTTTAAAGGTTTTGCTATATATAGCCATGGCGGCCATCTTGGTCATATGACCTAGACCATTTATCCAAACTTTCGTTCACCCTTCCTAAGGATCCTCTGCACAGTTGGCTTTGATTAGCCAAGAGGTTTCGGAGAAGAAATAATTTGAATATTATGGTCATATACTTGTATACAGCCTCAGGGCAGAAGCAGACAACCCCTTGGGCCCATAATATTTTCAGAAGCATAAATCTTCTGTCCGTTTGCTCATTCCTAGCAAGTTTTCGGACATTAAATTACATTTTCATATTTTCCCCCATTCAAATGAATGGGAAACCTAACATGACCTTGCCATTACATAGTTCAAGGTCATCACAGGGTCATGATTTATACAAACTTTGTAGAGCTCCATTGCCTGATGCTTCATGCCAAGTTTTAAAATCATAGGCCTTCTGGTTCTGAAAAAGAATTTTTTTAAACATTTTTAAAGGTTTTTGCTATTTATAGACATGGTGGCCATCTTGGTCATGTGACCTTGACCATTTATACAAACTTACATCCACTCTTCCTATTGATGCTCCACATAAAGTTTGGCTTTAATTGGCCAAGCGGTTTCAGAGAAGAAGATGTTTGAATATTATGGTCATACACATGTATAAAGCCCCGGGGCAGGGGCAGACAACTGTCTGGGCCCAAAATATTTTCATTTACATAAATCATCTGTCCATTTGCTCATTCCTAGCAAGTTTTTTGACAATATATGACATTTTACTATTTTTTCATGGGCAGCCTAAGTTGACCTTGCCATAAAAAAGGTCAAGGTCATCCCAGGGTCATGATTTATACAAACTTTGTAGAGCTCCATTGCCTGATGCTTCATGCCAAGTTTCAAAATCATACGCCTGCTACTTCTGGAGAAGAAGATGTTTTAAGGTTTTTGCTATTTATAGTCATGGCGGCCATCTTGGTCATGTGACCTTAACCATTTATACAAATTATCATTCTCTCTTCCTATTGATGCTCCACATAAAGTTTGGCTTTAATTGGCCAAACGGTTTCAGAGGAGAAGATGTTTGAATATTATGGTCATACTCATGTATATAGCCCCAGGGCAGGGGCAGACAACCCTTGTGGCCCAAAATATTTTCATAAACACAAATCATCTGTCCATTTGCTCATTCCGAGCAAGTTTTTTACCAATATATGATTTTTTCCTATTTTTTTCCCATTCAAATTCATGGACGGCCTAAGTTGATCTTGCTAAAAAAAGGTCAAGGTCATCCCAGGGTCATGATTTATACAAACTTTGTAGAGCTCCATTGCCTGATGCTTCATGCCAAGTTTTAAAATCATAGGCCTACTAGTTCTGGAGAAGAAGATTTTTTAAGGTTTTTGCTATTTATAGCCATGGCGGCCATCTTGGTCATGTGATCTTGACCATTTATACAAGCTATCATTCACTCTTCCTAATGATGCTCCACATAAAGTTTGGCTTTAATTGGCCAAGCGGTTTCAGAGAAGAAAATGTTTGAATATTATGGTCATACACATGTATATAGCCCCGGGACAGGGGCAGACACCCCTCTGGGCCAAAAATATTTTCATAAACATAAATCAACTGTCCATTTGCTCATTCCTAGCAAGTTTTTTGCTATTATATGACATTTTCCTATTTTTTCCAATTCAAATGCATGGGCAGCCTAAGTTGACCTTGCCATAAAAAGGTCAAGGTCATCCCAGGGTCATGATTTATACAAACTTTGTAGAGCTCTATTGCCTGATGCTTCATGCCAAGTTTCAAAATCATAGGCCTTCTGGTTCTGGAGGAGAAGATTTTTAAAGGTTTTTGCTATTTATAGCCATGGCCGCCATCTTGGTCATGTGACCTGGACCATTTATACAAACTTTCGTTCCCCCTTCCTAAGGATGCTCCACGTGAAGTTTGGCTTCGATTGGCCTTGTGGTTTCAGAGGAGAAGATCTTTGAAATTGTGAACGACGGACGACGGACGACGGACGACGACGGACGACGACGGACGACGGAGCATGGGTATACTATAAGCTCACCTGTGAGCCTTCGGCTCAGGTGAGCTAAAAACTTTCTTTGGAAGTCGCTCATTAGGCATTCTTATAACATGGCCAGCCCACCTTAGCTGTGCTAGCTTTAGACAGTATGCAAGCTTTGTATCCCTGCTTTCTTCAGGACCTCCGTGTCTGGAATCTTGTCTAGCCACTTGTTTTAACAGCTTTCTCAAATAGATTGAGTGAAAATGGTTGTCTCTTTGCATGGCGCTGGAATACTGTCCATGTCTCACATGCATACCACAGCCTTGTAGACTTTCAGCTTGGTGTCAAGCTTGATTCCATTTCGCTCTCAGACATTTGCACGGAATCTTCCGAATACCACACTGGCTTTTGCAATTCTGGCAGTGACCTAATCATCAAAATGCAACTTTATCGAGTAGAAAAAGCGAGGCTATTTGATCAGGAGATCAAGTCGTTAAAATGTTTCGTAATTAATGCAATAATAGATAGACGAAAAACTCATATTTGAATTTTAAATAAATTTTCCTATTCAAATTCATATTTGAAAAGCAAAGACGTACATGTACGTCCATCGCGGAATGCATTTGTGAAAAATAAAAATAAAATAAGCCCATATCAAAGGTCATCAAATAGTAAATAGCTAGTATGCGTGTATTGGTTCCTGTCCATCGGTTACTGCACGGAAGTGCGTACACTCTTAATGATGCTCCCTACAAACCCGTCCTAGGTCAACCTAAGGTAACCGATAAGCATCAGAGAAGCAATAACCGCATCAATTCAAGAAATTGTTCTGAGTTTTGCTGTAAAATCTGTCTTTCAAACATTTGGTATTTGAAATTCTCAGCAAATTAAGAAGTCTGACAGGTATGAAGGATGATTTAAGAGGATGAAAACGGATTGAAATGTAAGAAGTGGGTTCTTTCAACTTCTAATTAGCCTTTTTCATTCCAGCACTCTGAGGTTTACGAGTTTTGGCAGGAATTTCTGTTTCCGGATGAACTACATATTTAACCTAATGGTTACTCCGCGGTGGCGAATATTGAACAGGCTTTTCTTTGAAGTAAGCAAATGGCCATTCCACGATATGCAGTCGACACTTGTTCTACGATTGCGACCTCTATAAAATCATGCGCCAGATCATCATAATACTTTTTGTCGGGGTTTCCGATCAAATCAAATACAAATTGGACTCTATAGCTATCCTAAATAGTTTGATTATTACATTGAACAAGGGTAAAAGAGAATAAAGGGCTTGTGAAAAGATGTAGTAGTAGTGATAATGGAGGGAGAGGTGGTAGCGACGATAATGGCATAGCAAGACATTCAATTAATTTATCCATTTCCAGATTTATTATGTTTCCTTTTGAGCCTTTGAGGTCAGTGAGGGTATTCTAAGAATTCAGAAATTCATTTTTAGATACGTTCATGATTGGACTAAATTTGGACTGGCTTATGTCTTTTGAACCCTCTGCAATGATGAACATTGCCTAATCATAGGGTAATAATTGAAACCGCGGTCTGGGTCGACCCTATACCTACTTTGTTATTAGGACCAATTTGAATTGTTGTTTGTATGGTATAGTACGACTGCTTCGACCGTACCGCTTTATCTCTATAAATACATCAGAAAAACATGTCCGTGCAATGTATATCCCCTTACACCTCACTTTTATATAGCAAAACTGGAGTATGGAGGGGTATACCTAATTTTCTTATTTTTGCTCCAAAACATAGATTGTGGGTACTCGTTAGAACCGCCTTGTCGAGGCGGTTCTAACGTGTGCCCACAATTTATGTATTGAGCAAAAATAAGAGAAATATCAAAAGTTTTCTACTAAAATTTTTCAATTTTTAAAACCGAAAAAAATCTCTGTATGTTGCATGGGCAAGTTTTCGTAATGTAAGCGAAGGGGTTTCTCCTCGCTGAGACATTTGAGGTACATGTACATGTACCATTGACCTGATCAAAGTGTTATAACTTAAATGTCTATTTGAAGCAGTCTGATCAACGAATACATATATCTTACCAAATGTCAGCCGGCACTATAATTCATCTCGGAGATATTTACAACTCGGTGTTAACATTATTCGAAGCATTCATCGTCTGAAAACTGCGTTCAGTATTCATTCAATAATGCCGGATGGGACACAGCGATCCATATCACATTAAAAGCATATTGGAATACCTAGAGTTAATTGATGACTTTCAATTTCAAATAAAACATGCCAAGGGAAAATAGGTTAGAATACATACGCTCGTACGCTTACAACAGACTTGATGTGCTCCGAACACGTTTAAATATTATGTTTAATAAGTTTTACAGCCGTATGTCGTAAAATGAAATGTACCTAGGTCCGTGGTAAGGACACTTAATATTACAAAGTCTAAAGTGACGCAATAAGTACAAAAAAAAATCGGAACTAAACCGAGAGCACTCGTGCTCACGGGATCCAAAACACAGGGTAATAAGTACGGTGAACAATGCAGAACTGTTCACTAAGCGCACAGATGGCGTCAGCATTTGTTCTGATCCCCCTTAAGTAACAAATTATGAAACGCTGTAATATTCTGGTAATTGCTACGAAGAATTATAGGAAGGAAAGCGCCCTCAGTGTGGCCAGTAGAAACGCTTCTAAGACACTCTCAAAGACTCACAGAAAAATTTCAGTTCCCAAACAGGGAAGTACAATATCGTAGAAAATGGCGGAAATGAAGCAGTTAGAAAGAAATTCCCACTCCAAAAATCGAGGCGGGAATAAACAAACTAACAATCAGGTACTAATACTAAGAAAACATATAGCAAACTGAGTGAGCAGCTATTTTCCCAACAGGTGGCCACTCGGTTACCCAAACTTAACTAAAAAAAAAAAAAAAAAAAAAAAAAAAAAAAAAAAAAAACCGCTAAGGTGCTAATAGCACAAAAGTTCAACACCAAGACATAAAACAATAAGAACCACCACAGAACCACCACACCACACGAAACAGCCTTACGAGAAAGGTTTTGAAAAACGTGTGTAATGAAAACAATGCATCAATCAAAGGGTCACATTAAGTATCTCTATCATCAGACATTTCTTGATAGTTTGATAGTTAAATTTTACACGAATGGCAACGGTTACAGTCAACATACATGCAAGCACACATGTGTTCTAATTTATTATGCATAACATTCAGTAACGTTCCATTTAATAACAAAGTCAATAAAATCAGACCGAGCACAACTGGGCGTGCAATATTAAAAGAACATTGAAACATTCTGTTAATGGATTAGTTTCTGTTTTAATGAATATTTATTCACGTGAAGCTATTAATTCTAAATATGATTATACAATAGGTCTAAGCAGTATCGATGTCGATTGATTGGTAAATACAAATTGATCCTTCATGGTCATAGAAAATGACATCTTGGAATCTTTCATTATGGTTACAATCGACTCACTGCTATTATGAAGCTACCATGGTGTATTCATCAGGAAAACATGTCCGTGCAATGAAACCCCCTTATACCCCACTTTTATATAGTTAATTTGGGGTATGTGGTATACCTATTTTTCTTATTTTTGATCCAAAACATAGATTGTGGGTACCCACGATCTATGTTTTGAACAAAAATAAGAAAAATATCCAAAAAAGGTAGTGATTTTATTTTAATTATGATCCTTCAAAAATCTCTGTACTTTGCATGGGCATGTTTTCGTAATGTTAAATTACGTCGACTTTCTTTATAACCTGATACTAGTGTAGGCAAATTGAGTAAGGCACTTTGACCTAGCGTGCTGCTAGGTTTGTAAGTAGGAATTATATACATGTGAAAAGAAGTATGACTGGCATCCTTCAAAAACAACAAAAAAATGGGAATCCCTGCAGAAAAAAGATAATAAAATCATATTGCTTTACAAAGGTCTTAAAGGGAGAGTAAAAATACCTACTGATGACCTTATCCCAAAGAATAGGCGTTGTAGAAATCAACACTCCTTGGCATTTCAGATACCTTCAACAAGTACAACTGCCTATTTACATTATTTACATAGTTTTTTCCCCAGGCTATTAGTGTTTGGAATGACCTCCCTAATTCTCTGATCTCCAGATAATTGAGCCGCCTCGTGAGAAAACAAACAATCTGCATATGCGAAAACAAAGACGCAGATCAGCTTCGCGGTAACCGCGAAGCTGATCAGCGCCTTTGTTTTCGCCACATGGATAGTACTATTTCTCTTCTACTTAAATCCAAAATTTCAAGGTTCTATCTCTTTCCTGTGCTTGTACAGGCTGGTTTGTGTCGGACCTGTTCGGAAACCACATTGTTGGTTTTCCCACGAGGCGGCTCAATTGTGTGTCCAAATTTATTTCTCTTGTAAAAGCTCGGAACTTATCACCTCTGATCAAGCTCCATCCCCGTTTTGTGGTATATCACCAGTAAACTATACTGATTCATTGCCAGGATGCAGTGACTCAGTCCCGGCATGACTGGGAAAAATGATTCGCATTTTGTTTGCGTTTTCTTCAAAACTATTATGCAGATCACTGTCAAAGGTGACATATGCCTTAATCAATCCAAAACAAATCAATATATTTATGTCGACCAGTACAGTAGTGCATCTATATACGCTTGTTTGCTTAGGCCAACATGTTTACGTTTTCAGAACTTCGTGCTACACAGATCAACCGGCAATATTATCTTATTATGCAGTTCCGCTTTTGAAAAACAAATATTTTTTCAATTTGCTGGTAAATCCACAGACATTACCAAATAAATACATGTATCATAAGTTCATACAATCATACAAGTCTACAAACGTCTAAAACAATATTCCAAATCAAGATTGATTTGCCCGGGTCAAATGTATTCTCAAATCAAGTCAATACATTCAATGTTTATTCAAACTGACAATTTTAACAATGTTCCTACAGTGGACAAAATTCTATTATATAACAAGCAGTAAAAATATACATTACGAAAACATGCCCATGTACTATACAGAATTTTTTGGGGGGGTTGTAAAATATAAAATTTCATTAGAATTTTTTGAATATATTTCTTATTTTTACTCGAAACATACATGTAAGATTGCGCACGTTAGAACCGCCTCTATGTTTTGGAGCAAGAATAAGAAAAATACTTATACCCCTGCATACCCCATTTTTGTATAAAAGTGGGGGTTTAAGGGGGTATATATTGCACGGACATATTTTCCTGATGAAAACTGAGAAGCCGAAAAAGAGCATGTTCTTTGGTTCAAAATCGTTGTTTTCGCGTCAGTTTCTTCTAGACGTCATCGTAATGCTCCGTGATGGAGAAAGTGGGCTTTTCAGTTCTTTTTACTTTTGTAACGGAGGAAGGCAGTGGCGGATTTAGAGGGGGTTCGGGTGTTTCGCTTGAAACTCCTCTGGAAACAAATTATTTCATTTTCATGGGAAATTTATGAAAAATCAGGTAAAATGTTGTAAACGATCCCCCTCTTGATGGATTTGAACCCCCTTTCAGAAATACTGGATCCGCCCCTGGAAGGTATTGTGATGAGACTTTTCAGACTGCTGCATATTACATAGGAATGTCTGTTTTGAAACTTGAAATGAAATTGAGTAATTTAATCAAAAGATGGAAGAAAAGTAAATGCAATTTTTTATAATACCTCGTATACCATTAACAAGTAATGCACATATAATATGTACCAAATTTGATTCAAACTTAAATAAATTCTAGATTTTAAAAATAATGTTTCATTTATTTTGGCCCCTTAGCAAGCAAACAAGAAAATCATCAACTAACAGTAGATCCTGCGAAGCATAAACGACCATTCTAAGTTCATTACAAAAACATGCACATGTAATAGACAGGCTTTTACCAAGTTATAAAAATTAAAAATTCTTAATTTTTGATATTTTTCTTATTCTTGCTCGAAACATGGAGGTGGTTTGAATGAGTACCCACAATCTATGTTTTGGAGCAAAAATAAGAAAACTAGGTAATACCCATGCATACCCCAGTTTTGCTATATACTCGTATATAAGTGGGACATTTCACGGACATGTTTCCCTGATGTCGGATATAAAAGCAAAATGGAATGATCTAGGCTAGAGCCACTCATTATTTTTATATTTTAGCCGCCTCATGAGAAAACCAACAATCTGCATAGGCGAAAACAAAGACGCAGATCAGCTTCGCGGTAACAGCGAAGCTGATCAGCGCCTTTGTTTTCGCTACTCGGATAGTACAACTCCTCTTCTACTTAAATCCGAAATTTCAAGCTTCTAGCTCTTTTCTGTGCTTGTACAGGTCGGTTTGTGTCGGACCTGTTCGGAAACCACATTATTGGTTTTCCCACGAGACGGCTCATTTTAGTTGTTATTTTCAATTTCAATTCTTGGCATCCATTGCACGGACTGATTCACGATTAACATTCTTACTATTCGCCATTGACTAGATGGTAAACTGCATTTCTAATCAAAGCATTAACTGTTTGTTTCATCTGGTGCACAGCTGTCAGCAAACAAGTTATGACACTACGGAAATAGTAAGACTAATGATGTTGCAGTAGCGAAAACTTATTGCTAACTGGGAAATGAAAGAATTCAAAGAGATTTTGGAATACAAAGTAGATCGGAAGCGTCTGATACATTGACAGGTGATGAGTGATGAAAGTAAAGTCCGTTTTATTCATTAGTACACATTAAAATTATCTTGATCCAGATAGCATGCTTCTTATATGTTTCGATACTCGGAATTTGAACTATACTGAGAAGAACTAGATTTTTTTACTTTTAATATTTGATTGGGGCCCCGTAAAATCTAGTATAGGCCTTCAGAAACTTAGTTACTGCAATATAAAGATGAATCACACCAGGATTGCCTTGTATCACCATCATGTCCGTGTAATGTATACCCCCTCAAACCCCTCTTTTATATAGTAAAACTGGGGTATGCAGGGGTATACCTTTTTTTCTTATTTTTGCTCCAAAACATAGATTGTGGGTACTCGTTAGAACCGCCTCGGCGAGGCGGTTCTAACGTGTACCCGCAATCTATGTTTTGACCAAAAATGAGAAAAATATCCATTTTTTTTTCTAATAAAATTTTCAAATTTTACAAGTCAAAAAAAATCCCTGTTTATTGCATGGGCAAGTTTTCGTAATGCGGTTAGTAAATACATAACTGGAGGGCCGGAACCCAAACAATAAGTTTCGGAAGTTAAAACCTTAAGATCCAGTTTCTTTCACTATATAAATGAACAAACACTTCTTTGCTGACAACTTAGGAAGGGTTATTGTCAAAAAGGTACAAGTAGGCAATGATCAGGAAAAGGCGCAGAGAGAAGTTCCCACTCCAAAACCTATATTAACTCTACAACTTTAATGTCATTTACTGACATGAACTTGACACATACGCTCATCAAAAGTTGACTGCTTAAAAAACTGAACATGGCCTCAGTGCTATATTAGAATGAGTTTTCTAAACTATTAACTGCCTGTCTTACTGCTACAAATGTCATACGAGTGAGACGATGTATGAAACTTCAAATACAAACTGTTTTTTGTCTAGTGTTGAGGATTCCGTGCGATGAGCTGGCCCACATACGATATCCATTGCCACAAGTAAAGAAAACACTTTTCGATTTGATTGAGTGGACCTTCAAAAGGCCACTTAAACTATGGTTCCCTTTATTCATTATTTCACCTCCTATGACCAAAGACGATAAAAACTTTGTAATGTCAGAATGAATGCGACGCCTTATCATATCTCCAGGATAATCTTTATACATGTATTAGATGTGGTGCCAAGTTATAAATTCAAATTGTGGGAATTTCCATTCCTCTTGTAGCTGATTTGTTTCAATATACTGCTCCGAAAGCAATTTCATGGATTAAAATCAAGCTGATGTTATCGTGGTTTTGACTTCTCGATGCACTTATTTTGAAGGCATGATGAATCAAATTTATCCACCTAAACTACAGTTGAATAAAGCCAACAGCACAGATATCGAAGTTCCAGTTTTGGATTTACATCTTTCTATTTCAAATGAATTTGTTTCAACAAAAAATATGCTGTAATTGCTTTGATTTTGATAAACTTAATTTTCCGTTTTCGGATGGTGACTATGAATTCATTTCCAAATTTAATGTTGGGTTAAAAAGGTAAATGTAAGCAATGACCAGGAAATGGCGCAATCAGATAGAAATTTACAATCCGAAAACCAATATGGATAAAAACTACATTGTCAATCAGGTACAAACACAGCGAACACATCGTAATCCGAGTAAGCAGCTGTTTCCTAATAGGTGGCTACTCTGTTACACGGACTGAACTAAATATATGAAAACGTGCATAATATGCATGCAACCAGTACAAAAATCAATACCAAAACATTGGACAATTAGAGCCAAAACTGAAAGATCGCATTGGAACGGTCAGTGATATAAACCAGAATTTATAGTGACTTGGTATACAAATTTAAGAAACTAACAAGAAGGACTGATAGTTAAGAGATTCACCACGAGAATCTTACAAATGGCTAAATGTTGTGAACCACAGCAGAAGCTGAGGGTGAGGTTGGGATCCCGTTAAAACGATTTAAGCTCACCCCCCCCCCCACTAGTAATTTTATACTAACCATCATTCCAATGCAATGCGTCTGAATTTTTGAATTTTCGCGCTGTTTGCACCTCATCTTTTCATATGTAGTTAAGTTCGGGTAACTGATTGACCACCTTTTGGGAAATAGCTGATCACTCGGCTTACGATATGTTTTCTTTATAGTAGTATCTGACTGTCTGGTAGTCTTTTCCCAAATTGTTTTGGATGGAAACTTCATTTTGATTCATTGTTTGCTTTTACCTATATATACTTTACATATAACATCGCAATTTTATTCGTTTTAATGGCAACCACACAATAACACAGAATGTCTAGTTGCATTGTATTATTTATATTGTAGCTTAAAGGCAGAGCCCTAACATTGCATTCATATACTAACATTTCTGATGCAAAGTCTTATCAATAGAATTATAGCACGCGACGTCACATGATCAAACTTGACGTCAAAAACAAAACATGAGTTTCACTAATGTGATAGGACGTTGAAAACGTCATGACCTCATCGATGCCTGTCCCGCTGTTTTAATATACACTGTGTGGAAATTATCTATTTGCTTGTAAATGTGATCGCCTTGATAATTTTTCAACAAGCGATAGAGAGAAATGAATGTAGATATCACCGCTGTGGCTGCTGTTGGTTCGAGCCCCGCTCTGGTCACATGTGAGTCAAGCCAAGTTCTGCTTTCGGGTGTGCCAGGTGGTTTTTCTCGGGGTTCTCCCGTTTTCGCCCCACCTACTAATTGGGCCGTCTCATATGAGCTGAAATAATCTTGAAAGGGACGTAAAACTGAATTAAGAAACAAAAATGTACATGTAAATATGAGCAATGAGTTTAATTTTTCTGGTGTTCATGGAGCTTTGAACCGCAGTGGATCGCTAGCAAGGCTTACATGGACCTCTTTCACTTTGCACACGACCCTCTGCGGTTCATAGCTCCATGAACATCTGAAAAATGAAATTCATTTCTTAAATTCAATTTAAAGACGGGAACCAATGCATTATGTAGTCAAACAATAAATTATGAACCGACTGACATAAGCATTACTACTGAACATGGGTATATTTTAAATGCTATATTAATAGTGTCGTATGCTGTATCCATGTGTTATGAGCTGGTGGCCTAAATAACAAATAAATCATCTGAATTTGTACGCTCTTTCGGTATTGGCAAGAAATAAAATACGTCAAATCCTGTAATATTGCTTTTAGCTCTACCCTGTGAAATGCATATAAATTTTAAGAATCTTAATTTGTTGCAAATATTTGGCATTTCAACGCTTCGAGAGATAAGGAGACAGACAATATTTAAATGATGATTGCACTTGATGAAAAGAAATAAAATTGGAATATAATGCCAAGGTAGGCAATGATCAGGAAATGGCACAATCAGAAAGGCATTCCCACTCCAACAATCAAGGTGGGAAAAACAAAGTTAACATACTAAGAAAACATATCGTAAGCCGATTGATCAGCTATTTCCCCAATAGGCGGTCACTCATTTACTCAAACTTAACTAAAATACGATAACGTACATAAGGTGCAGACAGTACAAAAATTCAACACCAAAATATAAAACAATAAGAACCACCACAGGAGTTAATGTTTCGCCTAGGAACGATCAGTAATATAAAATTATTGGCGGCCTTAAACTAGTTTTACAGGATCCAAACCTTACCCTCAGCTTCTGCAGAGGCGAATCTCTAGCTCGTGGAAAATCAAGTACAAACAAATAAAATCATGATAACGTTCATCATGAATCAAAAACAAGGACTCACAGATACAATAAGCTGCCGGGCGATGGAGTGCCCTGGGCGCCTAACAACATCACTGAAAATCGGTCCTCGTGGTGAATCTCTAACTCGTCAAATGTTTTCGTTAAAATATTACTTATTTTGGACCATTTGAATGTGCGTTGGGGTGACATATCCAAAACGAAAGACATAAACCATAGTATGCACCATTCAAAGGTTTCCAAACAGACACAGACAAGCTCAAAGCAATATGCCCTTCCAACTTTTCTAAAGTTGGGGGCGTAAACATTAAGATAGATGTTGCAGTGGTAAAGACCAACATCACGAAGAGTATTCGTTAGACTACCACACCAGACCAATAAATACTATTTCATTACTCTGTATCAAATTCCTAAACAAGTAATGTTTTCATGCTTACAATTTTGCCTGTTTGCTTAGAGTTTGAGGGAACATCTATTAGCTATTCATTTTCTGCGCTAAGTTACGCCTAAATACTTGCCCGACATTTTCCTCTGGTATTTCAGTTTTTCTCCTCGTACTGTAACTGACAGTTTTGCAATAGATAAGACAGTGTACGTAATGATAGAGAACGCAAGCATCATTAAAACGGTATTTTAGAGGCGAAAGAAAGTTAATGATTGCAAAAACAGAGGGTGATCAATTTTAGTTTGCGATGATATAATCTATTGAATTACACGTTGCGTAAAACAAACTGGCAAGACCGATTAAGTCTAACCTGAGGAGAAAATAAAACAATTGGTAAGGATCGAAGTCATATGCGTAACAAACAAACATGCACTCCGTGGTCATAGTAGAAAAATGCTAGATTTTTAGTCATTTTTTTGTCTTCAAAACAAATTATAGTCTGTTTGGTAGTGAGTGATAATGGTTTTTCGCAGATATTTTTAACTGTTCAAATGTAGAAGAAATATTTTCTTGGCACAATTAAGCATTTAGTTTGTCGCAAAATGTGCAGCAAACATTTTGAAAATCGGTTGACAAATAAAAAAGTTCTGGTCAAAAACATTTTTTGAATAGGGATTTCCTGTACAAAAATCTCATGGAAGGGAGGTAAATATTTTCCCGCAAAAATTTTAAATTCTAACTATTTAATTATGATTGCTCAAAATTATTATAAATTGACACAAATGACATACCTAAGACAAAATCTTCATGATCAGATAAAAATGCTCGAAAAATATGCATTTTCATGATCATCGATTATCTCCCTTGCCAATGCAAAATCCCTATGCAAATTTCATTTTGACCATAAAAACTTTATTTGTTAACCGATTTTCAAAATTTTTGCAGGTCCTATTAGGACAAACTAGGATCAAGATTATGATATAAAAATATTTTTTCTGTCATCCCCCATACAAAAATTTTCTGCGAAAAACAATTATCAGAGGCAAGTTTTTAGACAGTTACATAATTCACGTTACTTGAACAGTACATGTACTGTCTTACATACTATACATCATGCAAACATGCCCATGCAATGAATGTCGCCTTATACCCCACTTTCATATAGTAAAACTGGGGTTTACAGGGTTATACCTATTTTTCTTATTTTTTCGTCCAAAACACAGATTGTGGGTACTCGTTAGAACCACCTCGCCGATCAGTGTTTTGAGCAAAAATATTCAAAATATCAAAATTTTTCCAGTGATATTTTCAATATTTCCAGCTGAAAAGTCTCGGTTCATTGTATGGGTAAGTTTTCGTAATGTATTATGTAAAGAAAACATTTCAAAGCATTTGCAAAATATTTGTATGATTCATGCTACAACCGGAATTGGTTGTTAAGCAATATCAGAACACCACCTAAAACTGAGCACCACTGTGTCGTTTGTGGTTGCTATGGTTACAGTGGCAAACATTCTCCGGTAGAGCTATACATTTTCTAAATTTTGTCTAAGGCACTATGATTGATTTCCAAATTCAATGTTGGGTTAAAGAAGCTTTACGTGAAGGCCTTTCGTTACCAGAATATTATGGTTACATGGTTTACAAATGCCTTTAAGAAACTCACGGGAAGGAAAATCATCATACGTTACAAACGTATAGGATATAATATAAATGTGATGCGACAGTCTGTGTGCTTATTTTTTACCAAACTATGCTACCTTCCTTAATTGCACACCGGTAGGTCGGGCGTCAGACTCTATGATTGTTCCGATTTAAAACTATTACTTTTAGTCGGTTGGGGCCGGACCTTCTTGTCTGTTGATTGGACAACAGGGGTGCAACTGGTGTTTTCTTTTGCTCCAGATTTTCATTGATACTGTTTGGCTTTTTAGGGACCTGCAAGCTTATTTGTATCTGTGATGCCTCGTTTTTGATTCAGCATGG
The DNA here is from genome assembly GCA_964017185.1 of Rugalucina vietnamica. NCBI lineage: Eukaryota > Metazoa > Mollusca > Bivalvia > Lucinida > Lucinidae > Rugalucina > Rugalucina vietnamica. The sequence goes on along the minus strand of OZ024871.1, from coordinate 8,312,873 downwards.
TATTTATTATGATTTATTTGTTTGTCATTGTTGATTCATTGACTAGTTAGAGATTCACCACGAGGACCAAACAACTAACTAAATGTTGTGAATCACTGCAGAAGCTTAGGGTGAGGTTATGGCCATGTAAAATCGATTAAAGACCGCCAGTAATTGTATATTACTGATCGATCAAAGGCGATCAAAGTTTTGTGTTGAATTGTTTTGTTGTTTGCACCTTATGTGATGTTTCATTAAGTTCGGGTTACTAAGTCACCGCCTATTTCGAATTTAGCTGCTCAATCGGCTTACGATATCTTTTTTACCTAGAAGTATATAAGTTTTTCCCACCTCGGTTTCTGCAGTGAGAATTCCTTTGTCAAGTGCATGCGCCATTTCCTGAGCATTGCCTACTTTTACCTACTACCTCCTAATATTTGATATTTGATGAGATAAAAGATAATATCATTTGACACTCATCTAAAGGTCATTAACAGGTTACAAACTAATGTAGTATAAAATGACATTAGTTTAATTGCCCCAGAAATTTTGAGAACATTGACACACCCACTGACTTCAATCGGTTAACTTTGTCTTTCGTGCTTGTCTTCAGGTTTAAAAAGGCTGCTACATTGTATTATTTCTGTTTGCAAGTAACTTTTCGTTGCAAATCAGCCAGTGGTAAGCAAGTATGTTTCCATGGCAACCATTTTAGTTGATCGTGTATCTATTCATCAGTCAATTTGGTTGAACATGTATTTTCACCAAGTAAGTTTGCTTCAAACTGATATGCAACAATACAAGATGTTTTAAAGCATGATTTTAATAAAAATTTAAACCCCAAAAATTGACTTTGGGAACTCAGTTATGGCCACACTGTACTGTTATATATATGGTATATTTTATTTATTCCTTTACTTGTTACAGATAATCAAAGGGGACTAACCTTGATTAATATATAGTTCAGTTGTATGATATTCTTTTGTTTTTAGAATTTATAGAGTCTAGAGCTTGACAGAAGTGTGTCATTGATTATTTTTGTAGCTCTTATTATAGTTTAGAAGTTATTAGCAGATTATAGAAGCTTCTGGTTGAAACTGGGTGATTTGAACCGGGTGATTTATTATTGTCACCATATAACAGAAATGGTATATTTTCTATACCTACTAGCAAAATCTGGTGAAACCTTGAGTGATCTGACTTCGGCCCTTGATCTTTCAGGATCTTTCCGAAGCTTCTCAAGAACATTTCTTATGTTCTTCTCCGTTCTTTTAGAGAACAGTTTATTATAAAATTTTCTAGAAGCTAGTAGTTTTTCTTCAGATGTATATATACAGGTCTCAATCCAGGCTAAAGCATTCAGAAATTCGAATTGCTTAAAAGTTTATAGTATTGGTTGTTTCACTAGTTAGAATTATTCTCTGTGGAATATTATTATAACGGTGGACAATGTCAACATCTTGTGCTCTTATGGACTGGACACTGGATTGAGGATATCTGCGAATTGAAATTTGAGGGACAAGGACTTATTTAGACGCATATATTGTAAGCTGTTTGTTTGTTTATTGAATTACATGTAGTTATTTATTAATTTATTTATATGTTATGGTTGCATTTATTTGTTTATTTGTGTGAATATAATATTAAGTTTAAAACTTTGTTGGTTGTTCTTTGCTGGATTAGCCAGATCCTTGAAATCATTTTTATGGTTAAAAGTTTCTTTATTTGTCTAGTTCCGCTTGCTCGTAACAGTACTAAATATACTAAAACGCAAAAGAAACGCATACACTTCGACTCGCTTTTTCGATGCTCGTAAAAAGTCCACATTTATGACCATTTAAATGGGATAATCCTTGTTGAGACGTAATCAATATTCAACTTTGGTCGAGGTTTTCTGACCTACATGTAATAATGACGTTGTGTCTTAGCCATCGGTGATGAATTCGATTTCGTAACAAACAGTGTTCGGAATGATGATCAGATGTCTAAATGTACGGAAAGCACAGAGGACAATCACAGAGGCAGTTTCTTTGTTTACGTAAGTCCATTTGAGGCGCGTCATGAGAAATCCATCATTTTGCACATGCGGAAACAAAGGTGCAGATCAGCTTAACTACGAAGCTGATCAGCGCCTTACATGAATAGTACTATGTCTGTACTTTCTAAATCCAAATTTTCCAGTCTCTAGCCATCCTCCGTGCTTGGTTTGTCTGACCTGTTCGGAAGCCACATTGTTGGTTTTCTCATGTTGCGGTTCATTTTTTCGATATCCGATCATTATGCGATAATGTTTTAACCTCACCATTCTGATAAGGGCTTTCTTGTGACTATTGAAGATTTCGATTCGAGAATAAACACCAAGTTATGTCCATAGCTCAAGATCTCGCATAGATTGCTAATTCAATCTTGTCTTCAATGTAGCTTTCGAAATCAAAAGTAAAATACAAGCAACGGTCAGGCCATGGCGCAATCAGAACGAAAGTACCACTCCAAAAACTGAGGCTGTAAAAACCTAAATTGGCAATCAGGTTTTGATACTTTTTTCGCTCGCATGATAATGTAAAAAATGTACAAGTAGGCGACGATCAGGAAAAGGAACAAAAAGAAAGAAATTCCCACTCCAAAAACCTAGGTGGGAAAAACTAAACTGACAATTAGGTACTTATACTTAGAAAACATATAGTAAGCTGATTGAGCAGCTATTCCCCAATAGGCTGCCACTCAGTTTCCCGAACTTATATAAAATACAAAAACGCATTTAAGGTACAAACAGCACAAAATCCGACTTCAAAACATAAAACAAATGGAATCACAACAGACGTATCGCATTGGAACAATCAGTAATATAAAATAATGGGGGGGGGGGCTTAAATCGATTTTGCAGGCGCATAACCCCACCCTCATCTTCCGCAGTGGTTCACATTTAGTTATTTGTTCGGCTCTCGTGGTGAAGCTCTAACTAGTCAATGAATCATCAAGGACAAACAAATAAAATTTATTATAATATAGGCCATCATGATGAATCAAAAACGGGGACTCACAGATTCAGTAAGCTGCCCGACGATGGAGATACCTGGGCGCCAAATAACTTACTGAAACCCGGAGTAAAATAAAAACACCAGCTGAGCACCAGTGGGCCTAGCAACAGACAAGAAGCTCAAAAAGGTAAAGTATTGCAAGTCTGTAACTTGTAAAATGGTGTTGCCTTAATATCACTGTGGCATCTCGATAACCATAACCAGAGCATTCTGATTTCCATATTGCAGAAAAAGAAAAGTGACGGCACTTTGACGTTATTATCACCAAACTATTAAGTTAAAGCTGCGAAAGAACAAGCATAATATACACTGCTCAAAATGATTGTAAAAAGAACACTGCACTGATTTCATGTACCGCAATGTAAACAAAGGTAAAGGTATGCAATGCTCAGGAAAGGGTGCATTAAAAAGAAATTCCCACTCCAAAAACCGAGGTGGACACTAAATTAACAATCAGGTACTAATGCCAAGAGAACATATCATAAGTCGTGTGAGCAGCTATTTTCCAACAGGCGGCCATTCAACTACCCGAACTAAACTAAGAATATGAAAACGTACATAAGGTGCAAACAGTACAAAAAATAACACCAAAACATAAAACAACCCTAAATGTGGCTTATATTTTAAGGCGAACCACCAAGCATTAAAATATCCATTCCATTTTGAAAAATTTTCCTAGTGACTCGAAATTACTGAAAACACAAATTTGGATACAGCTCATGTCCATGGAATAATGTTTTGCATTTTTGAAAATTGAAAGTTATAACTTTTTTTCTTTGAAAGTCTACAGGTTCACGAAAGCATGTCCACAGTGCGAAACTTCTGTAAATATCAGTCAACAATGCATTCCGGTTCATGAACGAACAAATATTCAAAGTCTCTTGCAATGGTCCTTATTGTGTGCTCATATTGAAAATTACCATTTTTAGCAAAATTCAAATTTTACAAAAATCAACTTATTGAGATAAGCAGGACATTTTTTGTATCCAAATTTGTGTAATCAGTAATTTCGAGGCACTAAGGTAAGTGTTCAAACGGAACGGATAATCTAATGTTTTGTGGTATGCCTCAAATTAAAGATCAAGGGAGGGGTAGTTTTTATTTGCAGTATATGAAAAAAAATGCAGTGATCCTTTAAATCTTGTGTGCAGTGTGAAATAATACCACTGTTTTGTGTTTAAGTATAATATATTAACATGCTATTGAATTTTACGACAGCCTATGCAAGTCATACCAATGAGTAAAATTGTACTAAAAATTTAAGTTGGGATAAACATTCATGACTATGCAAATGCGTGCATTTGCTTGTGATGACATAACATGAAAGAAATAAAATATTAGGATTAGTATGTAATATTTATATTAAATTTCTGTCCCGTGCTACAATGGAATCGGAAATGATATTGTGTTGATTAAAAAAAAAGGGGGTCAATCTTATTCAAATGAATAAAATAATGAAAATAATTATCCATTTGGAAGCAGTGAAAACGTTCAAAGAAAACAAAATTACGTGCGTAAGGTGGCGTTTTTGTGACTTCGCACATAAGCATTCATCTTCGCCGAGAACGAGTCCACCGGAAAACATTTTAACACGTAAGCATTTATTTATTAGTCGTGTTAGAATCAAAATAATTTTACTTTACGGTGAATTATCTTTGATTAACGCGTGATGATGTCGGGCAGATGCGATATTTAGTTCATTCCGGCTGCGCCGTCGTGAATTAATACATCGCAATCTGCCCACCAACATCCCGCGTTATTTCATGGTCAAGTAAAATTATATTTTAAGTATAGTAATCTGAAATTATTGGAAGTTGATTTAACAGATAAAACAGAACCCTAAACTGACTAACACAAACAACGTTCTACATCAGATTTCTCGTAGATAATTTTGAATGACAACTTTGTTCAAAAACGGATATTTAATACAATGCATGCTGCATATAAAATGCATATTGAACTAGCAGGTTAATGGATTAGTTTCTATTTAAGATGACACATTATCAAATTTTGTCATCATTACTAAGAATTTGATTAGGGTAGTCAAGGATGTTGCTTAGCTATAAACAACGAAATAACAGATAAAATATAAACGTTTGATCATTTGGAATCAGAGACAACGTTCAAAGGGCTGTCCCCATGGATAGATACATTGATTGATTAGTCAACTTAGCACCAAAGCTTTTCTTCAGCCTGTTGAAAAACGCGTTCGACCGGGAGTCATATTTTGCATTCAGAGCTTGATTTTTTCTGTGAACACACACACACACACACACACACACACACACACACACACACACACTAATAATCTTTGAAGACTTAAATAGAGCCAATAGCATCATGCTACAAGTGTATGGTCACAGAAATGTATCATTATCATTATATCACCAGTTCATAGTGCTTCAGGATATGCAAGCTGTGTGATAAGCGTAACTGTTTAGTTCTGGTGTATGTCAGACGTGTGTGTATGTCAGACGTGTATAATTCTGCGTTGGCTGTAATGTTGTTTTACTGCATGATATTAATTATCCATAACATTTGTGTCTACAATTGCTCGATGAACATGACAGATAACGTGTTCAGACAGTACGAAAGAAATTCTAACATTTACTTGGCTGAGATCGTGATTTGGAACTTTTCCGTTGTGAATTAATGATCTTAGTCGAGGAATTACATTACTGGCCATTCCAAGGCGGTTCTGTTGTGGTTTGACTACAATTTGCATGTATGTTCATCTGTTTCTCTTTATTGCTCGTCATCTTTATTCATTTGCATCTTTACTCATTTTAAACGATTATTGAAACAAATATTTATTCAAACTAAATCATTTAACAGAGTTTGGTTTTCAGTTTTGACTGTGCCAGCCTTTCCAGTTTGTTTTACACATCTTGTAACTCAATAGATCATATCATCACATAGTATGATTGACTACCCCCTGTTTTTGCCATCCTTAACTTTCCTTCGCCTCTAAAATACCATTTTAATGATGTTTGCGTTTCCTGTCATTACATACACTGTCTTATCTATTGCAAAACTGTCAGTTAAAGTACAAGGAGAAAAACTGAAATAGCAGAGTAAAATTTTGGGGAAGTATTTAGGCGTAGCTAAGAGCATGTTGCTTCAACTCTAAGTCAGCAGAAGCAAGCATTAAAAGGGAATTTAACAGGCATCAATCCAATCATTATGTACACTGTATGTATTGCTAAACCGTCAGAAACCAAACTAAGAAGATCCTGGAAAAGCGGAGGACAATAATGGCGAGTGATGTTTGATACTAAGTACAGGCGACGGAAAAGTGGCATACCGATAAAGAAAAACAATATGAAGCCATACGACGTAATGAACAGCCGGATGTTTCAATGCCTGGATCGTCTGCTTGGGTAGTGGTAGGTCGTGGGTTTGAGCCTCGGCTGCGCCATCACAATGACTTACAATTGGAATTGGTAGCTCATTAACTGGTTCTCGCAAAAAAGGGTAGTGTCAGGAAGATACAAGAAGGTCAGTATCTATCTGTCTAGGCTATTTGTCAGTAAGATACAAGTATGTTAGTATCTATCTGTCTAGGCTTTTTGTCAAGAAGATACAAAAATGTTAGTATCTATCTGTCTAGGCTATTTGTCAGTAAGATACAAGAATGTTGGCATCTATCTGTCTAGGCTATTTGTCAGGAAAAAACAAGAAGGTGAGTAAGTATCTGTCTAGGCTATTTGTCAGTAAGATACAAGAAGGTGAGTATGTATCTGTCTAGGCTATTTCTTTATTTATATGTTTTTTCTTGATGATTCATTGACTAGTAAGAGATTCACCACGAGGACCGAAGAACTAACTAAATGTTATGAACCACTGCAGAAGCTGAGGGTGAGGTTAGGCGCCTGTAAAACCGGTTTAAGCTCGCCAGTAACTTTGTGTTACTGATCGTTCCAAGGCGATACTTCTGTGATGGTTCTTTTTGTTTTATGTCTTGGTGTTTAATTTTTTTGTGCTGTTGGCGCCTTATGTGTGTTTTCATAGTTTTAGTTAAGTTAAGGTAACTGAGTGGCCACCTATTGGGAAAATAGCTGCTCATTCGGCTTACGATATGTTTCATGGTATAAGTACCTGATTGTTAGTTTGTTTTTTTCCCACCTCGGTTTTTGGAGTGGGAATCTTTTTCTGATTGCGCCTTTTCCTGTTCTTTGCCTACTTGTACCTTTTTGTCAGTAAGATACAAGAATGGTGGCATCTATCTGTCTAGGCTATTTGTCGAGAAGATACAAGAAGGTTAGTATCTATCTGTCTAGGCTATTTGTCAGTAAGATACCATAATGATGGCATCTATCTGTCTAGGCTATTTGTCAGGAAGATACAAGAAGGTGAGTATGTATCTGTCTAGGCTATTTGTCAGTTAGATACAAGAATGTTAGTATCTATCTGTCTAGGCTATTTGTCAAGAAGATACAAGAAGATTAGTATCTATCTGTCTAGGCTACTTGTCAGTAAGATACAAGAATGTTGGCATCTATCTGTCTAGGCTATTTGTCAGGAAGATACAAGAAGGTGAGTTTGTATTTGTCTAGGCTATTTGTCAGTAAGATACAAGAATGTTGGCATATATCTGTCTAGGCTATTTGTCAAGAAGATAAAAGAATGTTAGTATCTATCTGTCTAGGCTATTTGTCAGTAAGATACAAGAATGTTGGCATCTATCTGTCTAGGCTATTTGTCAAGAAGATACAAGAATGTTAGTATCTATCTGTCTAGCCTATTTGTCAAGAAGATACAAGAAGGTTAGTATCTATCTGTCTATGCTTTATGTTTTGAGAGTAAAAGCTCTACAGAGCTTTGGTGTCTGTTACACACGCGACGTTTGATAAAAAGGTACAAGTAGGCAAAGATCAGGAAAAGGCGCAATCAGAAAAAGATTCCCACTCCAAAAACCGAGGTGAGAAAAAATCCAAACAATCAGGCAATTATACCATGAAAACATATCGTAAGCCGAATGAGCAGCTATTTTCCCAATAGGTGGCCACTCAGTTACCTAAACTTAACTAAAAATATGAAAACATACATAAGGCGCCAACAGCACAAAAATTTAAAACACCAAGACATAAAACAAAAAGAACAACCACAGAAGTATCGCCTCGGAACGATCAGTAACACAAAGTTACTGGCGGGCTTAAACCGGTTTTACATGGCCATAACCTCACCCTCACCTTCTACAGTGGTTCATAACATTTAGTTAGTTCTTCGGTCCTTGTGGTGAATCACTTACTAGTGAAGCTTTTTTACCCTTATCTGCATCTGAATAGGCACTTGACAAATGTGCGATGGCATCCGATGTTCTACATGTTTAATAATTGTTCTTTTATTCCAAATGAAAATAATACCTTAAAAATCATGCATGTGCTCCCTATTTTTTCATCAGTGTGTATATAAATGTAACTCGCTAAATCCCAAACGTTTGAAACCAAAAGTTGGTGTGAGATCTGGAAAATAATTACCAAGCCCTTAGTAATATACCACGGGACATGGTAGCCGCAAATGTCACAGACATGTCGGCCGAGACAAGATCAGGGTTGCTATCTGTGTTGCACTTGAGGCAAAAAAATCAACATCTTTCTATTTTCATTTTTCCTGGTTTATAATGGTTTAAGACCTATCAGGTTTATGTTCCAGTGATAATTAGTAGGTAATGGGAATAGTTCAGTGCAGGAGCTTCAAAACAATGTTTTGGGCTGCTAAAATGAGATCATATGCAGCCTAGATAAGACATTGTTCCATGCTGCAGTTAATTTAATACAATGTAACATGTGTGGTTGCATATGGAAATTTGGAGGAAACCCTGACTGCAACTAACATTTTATTTCCAAGGTGCCTCTTACCATGGAGCTACGGACTCTACAGGACATGCAAAAATATATTTGACTTTATTAGCAGTCTTTTACAATTTCTTGACAAAACCTGCAGACATGTTTTACTAGTCCTCAGTCTGAAAAAAAAACAACAATAAGACCATTTTATCCTTGTTAATAAGAACCTGGCTTTGAACTTCCATTTTGAAAACAGGGGCTACGGACTCTACATTAAAATGATTTTTAAGGAAACACGTACTCTTCAATGTGAGGATAAATTCAACTTCCATTGTTTCTAAACTTTCTTTTATCTTAACAATGAAAGACTAGAAACAAAGACAAATCATATGTGTTTAATTTCTTTGACCTGCCAACTGAAGAATCCTAGAAAAATGGAAAAAAGTATAACAAAAGTTTCACTTACTACGCCATATCTTTGTTATATTTTGTCCAAACTCAATTCCGTAAAATGTATATAAACATAATTGAGCCGCCCCATGGGAAAACCAACAATCTGCATAGGCGAAAACAAAGGCGCAGATCAGCTTCAAGGTAACCGCGAAGCTGATCAGCGCCTTTGTTTTCGCTACTCGGATAGTACAATTCCTCTTCTACTTAAATCTGAAATTTCAAGCTTCTAGCCCTTTTCTGTGCTTGTACAGGCCAATTTGTGTCGGGCCTGTTCGGAAACCACATTGTTGGTTTTCTCACGAGACGGCTCATATGTGCCTTTCATCTTACATAAATATCGGACATTACTTATTTTTGAACATAACAGCAAACCAGCTTAGAAAACACCCAAAATAAAAGTGCAACATGTGAAAAAAATGTGATTTTTGGACATTTATTGCTTTGCTATAGCAAAATGTTGCACAAGACATTCTATTGTTATATATCGCCAGAAAGCTTATTGCCTCAAGTGTTGTGGTAAAATAAAAACACTGATTTGGATAAAACTCTATTTAATTATACGCGCATAACATGACATAGCTGGTAAAAGCAACCCTGATGATCTACGAATAAAATGATAAACGCCGGACGCAGCCGTACCGCACCGGCTATTGATTGTTTGTTTAAATTGATGCTTAACGTCCCAGTCAACAGCTTGTCGGGACATTGCCTCCACTTTATGGGACTTGTGCAAACATGTGCTTCAACACTAACCACTCAAGCAATTCATAAAGGCTTATATCTATGGATGGTTTGACTTGAACCACTTTCCTGAGCAGGCGCAGACCGGAGCGGTTAACCAATTATCAAATGGTAAGTCAGTATATAGCGTATAGGCTTTGACTGGAGGCACAAGCAGGCCATTTATTTTTTAGGCCCCAATTATTCCCATCCAACCACCCTTACCGGTTATTGATGTTTAGAACGAAATAATTAGAGAACGCGTGTTTATTATTAACATATCAGCAAAATAGTAAATTTAGCCCTAAAAGATGGGTGAAATTAACCTACATCGCTGTAGAGATTTACAAAGACACAATTATACTCTGAAAATTTCTTGGCATCATAGTGCCTAAATATGAGCCGCGACGCGAGAAAACCGGTCTTCGGGGTTTCCGACCAGGTCTGACACAAACCGACCTGTACAGTCACAGGAGCAGGCTAGAAGCTTGAAATTTTGGATTTAAGAAGAAGAGAATTTGTACTATCCGTGTAGCGAAAACAAAGGCGCTGATCAGCTTCGCGGTTACCGCGAAGCTGATCTGCGCCTTTGTTTTCGCATAGGCAAAAATCCGGTTTTGTCACGATGCGGCTCATATTTCTATGAAAGTGAATCTTGTTTTGACAGCTGGGAATAATTAGTTGCATAGAATCTGAAGTGTAACAAACTAAATCAGTTCAGGAATATCATTTTTGAAAGGATATCGTATCGATTTCTAAACCAAATTGAATAGAGAAATTCATCAAGAACTTGAACGCTGCATAGCGAGACAGAGGCCACACAGTGATGATGTCATATATTTCAGGATGTTGTCAAAATGCAATCGCCAAATTTGATCCGTGCAGTCAATGTGGCTCGTTGACAAAAGCTAATAAAGTGAGTGTACATTTGTGTGGGTGTCCACTACTTTGATCATGGGATTGCCTTTAAAATCGTTTTCGATCCTCATTTGGAGCGACGATTTTCAATTCTTAGAGCTATACTACTCAAATTTGATAAGCATCAAGTATTTATTTTAAATACAACACAATGCAAAACACCTCGAGTTTGACCCAAATTTAATGCCAATGCTCAAGGACCAAAATGTCGGTCTCATTTGAGTTTTCTTAGATAATGCATTGACGTTTCTGGCTTCAATAAATGTGAAACAGGAAATTTCCTACCATAGCCCATTCAGCCATCTTTGCATTTTTCTTAAAGTCCTGAAATAATGGCATTTTTCTAAACGTCCAAGGAGCACGAAAATTCGACTTAAAATTGATTTCTCTATGAAAGTCAGTCTGAAGTGCATTTTAACAGATGTGTGCAGTGCAGGATGAAAGCTAGCTTGTAATGATCATGTGTGGGCCAATTTTCAAAAGAACCACTGTTTTTGTCAAAATTCAAATTTTAGAAGAACTGTTCCATGGACTTTGGTAGGACATTTCTTGTTTCAAATTTTTTCTAGTCGGTAGCTTCGATACATTTTCTAGCAAAAATCAAAGAAACTACTTGCTCCTTGGGGATTGCCATTAAATTTGGGTCAAACCCGGGGTGTTTTACACTGTGCTGTATGGAAAATAACGCTTTGATGCTTATCAAATTTTGAGTAGTATATGTACTTAATGTAAAATGATACTATTAAAATAATACTAATAATCTCTGGTTTTCTCGCGTCTTAGGTTGGGATTTTAACTTAATTGCATCATACGTTTTTGTAACATGTATTAGCTGGTTGAACACTATGTTGGGACGTCGCGTCAGATGTTCAGGCACAATTTGCGATTTTTTCACGTTCTTGGTGCTAAAATGCTGTCATGTCAAAATTTTTTGAGGTAGCGGTATGCAAAATGCATCAAAATAAAGTTCTTGAAACCAGCTTCTGGACCATGTGCAAGTTTAGTATGTCTTGTGACCTATTACTGAATACACCGCCAATGAATGATCAAAAAACGCTTAAAACGTCATGTCAGGCGTTACAAAATTAATCGTTACTTTTGACGAAAACGATCAGAAAATCGCGATCTTTAGTGTTTGTGCACCGAAACGACACACATTTGCAGTGACTTCGTTGAAAGAACGCCCGACAAAAGCTGAAGCCAGAAGACGAAATATTAAAGATACTCGTACAGTCGCATCTTGTTCGGGAGGTCCGAAAATGTCAGGATCAGTGTGAAAAGTTATAGGTAGTGTGTTGTTTGTATTATAAAAATACCACAGAAATAGTAAATAACTAAATTTTTAAATGGACGTTTAGTTCAGTAAATGCGCATTCTCTCTGTATGAAAATAAGTTCGATTCAGAAATTGAAAATAATTAAAACATAAAATTTTCCTGATCTTAAAAAATGAAACACTACCGATTTTTTAGATAAAAATCCATGCGTCGTTTGTTCCGTATCATAATTTTCATGTCAGCATACATCTTTTTAGGTTTTGATTTGCATGACGTTTAAGTTCCTAAACCAATCTTTCATGTGATATTTATAAAATGATTAGATGCGTTCACTATCAACAAAATTGTGTTGATTTTCCGTGATCTTAAAAAATGTAACATTTTGACGTTTTAGTCGATTTTACGTTACGTTACGTTATGTTCACAGGGCCAGCCCGTCTATTTGAACAAGGCGTCTAGCGAGGTGTTTAATCACAGTCTGGCATAAACATACGTGGCTGGTGTTGCTATACTGACGCGTACTTTAATGCTCGTAGCTGTCGCTACAAATTGCAATTGAAGCGCGTGTAAAAACACGCGTTAGAACGCACTGTAGCGGCGATGCTATGATACCGGCTTCAATCTTTTCTTGTAACGTTATTGTGCCTGAGCATCTGACGCGACGTCTGGTTGTTATTTAATTTTCTTTCTTAATAAAATCGACAGTGTAAAAATGGTGATTGAATGTCCCCAGTAAAAATATTATCGGCGTTATCCCCAGTAAAAACGGCAATCGGCCTCCCGGTAAAAGTGATTTATCTTCATGGTACACATCAGGAAAACATGTCCGTGCAATGAATACCCCCTTAAACCCCACTTTTATATAGCAAAACTGGGGTATGCAGGGGTATACCTTTTTTTCTTATTTTTGCTCCAAAACATAGATTGCGAGGTGGTTCTAACGTGTACGCACAATCTATGTTTTGAGCAAAAATAAGAAAAATATCAAAATTTTTCAGCTGAAAATTTTCAATTTTTAAAGCTAAAAAAATCTCTGTATATTGCATGGGCAAGTTTTCGTAATGATCTGTTACTTCTGTCTACTTCTCTGTTGTGCTCGTTGTCTTTGATTTTGGTTGGGACTATCCAGATGGATACCTTGTTGGGAAACAGCTAGTCATCCTATTGTTCAAGTGTGTTGTCGGAAAAAAGTTTTGTTATATTTATGTATTTTCTTTCCCACCTGGTGTCTGTTTTGGAACTTTAAATTTAATTGCATCGATTCCTGGTCTATTCTCACTTCTCACCTTAGTAATATAAGCGCTGTAAGTTTCAGCCTACCATGCACACAGTGACCTTGTATTTTATTTTTCCAGAGTTAGAAAACTATGAGTTCAATCAGGTGAATATGTCTCGTACATACTTCTTATGATTCTTCATAAGTATTAACAGATGATTACAGCAATGCAATATCACTAATGATTAGAGTGATAATAAAATACACCTTTATTTCAAGAAGATTACACTAATTCAATAACATGTAACAGGTGAAGACGAAGAAGTATCTTGCCGTCAGAATAAAATCATTGATATGAGATAGGTAAAAGTAAGCAATGTTTAAGAACTGGTACAGTCGATACCCAAACCTTAGCCTCATTGTCGATATATAAAAACACTGATAATAAAACGTTGCTGACTCTTTGGTTATGCGTTCATATTAACCCGTTTTAACGAATGTACCTATCAATTGGATGAGTCCACTTTGTGTTTCAGGAACTTCAAGTGTGATCATTTTTGACATTTAGATTCAGAGTTTGTTTTCTCAAAATACAAGGTACAAGATTTCTTGCTTCCCAATGGATCATGGAATGGCTCACCGCGCACTGAAGGTCTCCTCGGCGTAGTAGTGTGTTTAGATGTGCAAACACAGATGCATTTCGCGCATGTTACTACCGGTCCTAGCGGGGACTCATAAATAGAACACGTTTCCTCAAAATGTGGAAATTTTGATAATTTAATTTTTTATTTCTTTAAAGATATTTTTTATCATTGTAATGTACAACGACTAGAGGCGGACTTATTGACTGATATGGAGTTGCACTTGATTTATTATACAAGACAAGAGCATACAATAACGGCGAGTCGTTTCGGCCCAGCAATAAGCATAAAACTGTACCTCCCTCTTTGTTTGGAATGAGCAAAACTGCATCAAATAACTTTTAGACATGATATATGCAACTGTTTAACATTTGTAACATTAAAATGTTTTTGTTATGCACTGTAAATTATACTGTCTTTAAATAAAGTCAAACTTTGAGTAGTTGAAAAAGGTACAAGTAGGCAAAGATCAGGAAAAGGCGCAAAAGCCAAAGCTTGTTCGTATATTTGGTATGCAGCAATGTCATGTAGAGCTCTATACAAATCTTGCTAACAATGGCCCTGGGATCAAAAACTGTATCAGCTCTGCCAATATGAAAAACAAATAAATTCTTCTTCTCCGAAACCACAAGATCATGGCTTTCATTTTGTGTGACGATGGATAGTACTCCATTTTATAAATCCTGCCAACCAAGCCCCTATGGTCCATACAGGCGGAACATTTCAGTTTACATGGACATGAATTTAACAGTCAAAAGGTACAAGTAGGCAAAGATCAGGAAAAAGTGCAATCAGAAAAAGATTCTCACTCCAAAAACCGAGGTAGGAAAAAACCAAACTAACAATCAGGTACTTATACCATGAAACATATCGTAAGCCGAATGAGCAGCTATTTTCCCAATAGGTGGCCACTCAGTTACCTTAACTTAACTAAAACTATGAAAACACACATAAGGCGCCAGCAGCACAAAAAAAAAATTTAAACACCAAGACATAAAACAAAAAGAACCACCACAGAAGTATCGCCTTGGAACGATCAGTTACACAAAGTTACTGGCGGGCTTAAACCGGTTTTACAGGCGCCTAACCTCACTCTCAGCTTCTGCAGTGGTTCATAACATTTTGTTAGTTCTTCGGTCCTCGTGTTTAAGTATACATGACTTTATGCAAAAATGTGAAGATCAAATAAACTTTAAACAGTATACTGTCTTGATTTGCTGACTGTCACAAGCTGTGTATAGCTCTTAGTCTGTATTCTGTAGCTGTGGATCTCAGTAGAATGAATGTTCATGAATTCTTTGAGTTACTGATTTTAAGTAAGAACTGATATTGTTTTTGAAAATTATTTTTAACTTAAAGTTGAACAGAACTCATGCTCTGTAAGAGTGCACTGGAGGTTATTGTGCTCCACAGTGCATCTCTTGGTAAAATGCAACTAAAAACTCTTGATACTGAATGTACATAAGGCTGCATTCATATAGAAATATACGGTCTACGGTATTCACTATACTTATATACGGGCATGGCGGTTCACATAGACAGTACGTGCTTTCAATGCGTTCCTTTCGTAAGTATGAAAAATATGGGCTGTCCGTTGCCGGCCCAATGCTATATACAAGGACATATATGAAAGTATTTGAGTATATACCAAATCTCAGGTGAATGTTAACAAAACCATTGGTCATCTGGTTTATAAAATCCTTCAAACATACACTCTAACACACTGCCCAGATCTATAAAAACAGTTTGTTTATAATGCAATGATAACCTAGCAGTGTTAGGTACATAGAACCAAACCCTTTTATATTTACACTTCTGGTATGACTCCTTACAAATTGATCAACACGGGTGAGACTTTCCTTTTAAAAGGATTTTTTTTTCAATTTGTTTTTCTAAGCAAACAGAATAACCCCAGTTGGGACGCCACATTCTGTAGCGTCATATCTGGGGCTTTATTTTATACTTTACAGTGAAAACCAATGTATATCAAAACTTGATAAAATTGGTATTTTCATTGATATGAAATTTCACTGATATCAAATCTCACTGATATCAAAAGTCACTAGTGACTGATATCAGCCTATATCTTCACTGTAGATTTTGGATTACTTCTGACGTTTCCATTTACTTGACGTCATTGAATGTGTCTCACTTCAGAAATCCAAACGCATATAACTGCGTTATTTATGTTAGAATGTAAGGAACAATGTGGTACCAAAATTATTTGTGTTTTTTTTTATTTTTTTTTTTATTTTTTTTTTTTTTTTTGCATTTTCACTGCCTGCCTTGTGAATTAGAAAATGCCCGTGTATTGTATAAAATAAAAAGAAAATTTGCTTTTTTTTTCGGTGAATACCAAATATATTTCATCTCGTGAGTTGAAAACATAAAAATTTTCACTCGTGCTGCGCACTCGTGAAAATTCTAATGTTTTCAACTCACTCGATGAAATATATTTGGTATTCACCTCAAAAAGGCAAATATCCTCTATATACTATTTGATTATGTCCCATTAATAGGAAGCCAGGCTAAATCAAGGTGTATTTTGTTCTTATGTATGACTGAGCCGCGTCATAAGAACAGCCACGTTTTAAATTTGGGCCAGTAGATGGAAAGCTTACACCCTTATTATAAACGCATTAGGTTAATATGGTATTTTATTTTACAGTGAAAGTTTCGGTATTTGTGCTCGAACTTTCTGATCATTCCACGTATATACCATTGTATGTTATATACTCCAATTTTGAATCTGACAACTCATTTAAGGATGTTCGCTGCCAATGAAAAAGTATTCAAACTTTTTTTCTAATCACTCTTTTTTGACAGCATAGCCCCAGATGTGACGCCGCAGAACGCGGCGTCCCATCTCGGGCTATTCTGTTTGCTTGGAGGAATTTCATCTAAAAATGAGATAAAAATTAAAAATAACTCTTAACACCCCCCTCAATGAGAGTGGACTCACCCAAATGATAACAATGGGAAAGTCCATTCGTCATGAATGGGTTAAGCACAATATCCTAAAAACCAAAGTGATACAAAGTCCATAAAAACTGATTCAACAAAGAATTCAGTTAAGCCAAATCATGAAAATTTTTACGAATTTGAACGACAGTCAGAAAGATTTTAAGGTCAGCCATCTAAACAAAATTGGAAATTTCAAGCCATTTTAAAAGTTTTGCACGAACAAACTTACACACCATCAATTTGCTATGGGAATTTCATACCACTTTCATTTAAAGGGTAGTCTGACTTAAAGCCTGATCTTGTTGAATGCAAAGAATATTGTTTCAATCCTCAAGTGTACAAGGCTTACAAAATGAATTACTTTGATAATAGAAATGTTTCATTTTACCAGTAGTTCGAAATCTTGTTTAAAAGTTTTATCCCTATCTTTGTTTGTCCTGTTTACTAAATTCTTATTTGTTGTATTGTGTTGTATATATTATATGTGAACCGACATTACACTCAAGTTCCAAATTAGGGCTTACGTCATGCCGAGAAAACCTGACCCAAAACTTACAATTAATTTTAAAGCTACCGTTTCCTCCATATCTATTACTTTGATGGCAATCCATTTATTTTCTTCTTTCTTTAACTCATTTAAGTTTGGCGTCCCTTTTATGGGACATAGGCAAACAGAATAGCCCCAGAACGCGGCGTCCCATCTGGTGCTCTACTGCTTGCTAAACGTAATTTCATCGAAAACTGAGAAAAAAATAAAACTCACTCCTAAGTCCTAACATCCCTAAAAATGAAAGTGGTCTCATCCAATTGATAATGATGGGCGAATCCTTTCGTCAAATATGAGTTAGACAACATACTACGTCCAAGAGAGCAAACTATGAAATAACCAATATGCTTCTTCCACAGAGAGTTGTTTGAACATATGTATCCAGCAGAGTATCTATCGATACTTGGAGGATAATATTTGATAGAGGTGACCTGATGAGCACAACAATGTTGCTCTGTAGCAACGCCACCTGTCCAGCAACGACAACTGTCCATCATTGACAATTGTCAACCGTGTCCACAAACAAAATGGACAATAATCGTTGAGCATGTATGTATATTTTTTTGTTCATTTTCGTAGAGCACTGCAAAAAGAAGCTTATTACTGTAAAAACGCTTGTTGATTTTCTGCTTGATGGTGATCCACATTTTGACATCTAGCCCATTTTACTTATAGCCCCATCCCTTTTTACTTATGGACGCACCCAGACATAGATCCAGGGTCCTATCCTAGTATAAAACAAGAAACATCTTTAAAAAAGATAATTGTCGAAGATTAATATCTGTTCTGCAATAGGGTACAGGATGCATGATGTACATTTTATTTATGCTTTATTCTAAAATATAAATTGTTGACAGTGCATAGACGCTCAGTGATGTAGTAGTGATACCTAGGCACAAGATATATAGTTTTGGGACTGAAATCCATCTTTGACGGACACAAGACTAGTTTGCTCTGTTGTTGGAATGACATCACTACCTTAGCCTGACAGCTAAACGCTCAGTGAAAAAAACTGTACCTATTCGTTTTAACGTTGACAGTTTTAATGCATGTATACCTTTCCCAAAATTCCCGAATATCAATCTGATGCAAAAAAAAATGTAGTAAAAATATCGTTATTGTACGGTGAGCCCTTACTGGTGGAAACAACTCGTTCTGTGAAACAGAGCCTTTGATCCGAACACGCCTATATTCAATGGAGAAAATCAGAACGCATCTTATCTACGATGGCCTGCATGGATCATAAAATTTCAAAATCCACAGATTTTTTATTTTAATTTTTCTTTGCTAAAGCTTTCGTCACACAAAAAGCGATTAAAATGAATAACAATAAGGATCAATGATGACTTGTATAGTAAAAAAACATCATATTAAAGTACTTTTTAAAGAGATGCAGTTTGTTGCCTTTTTCATCTTCCATATGGAAAAAACCCAGATGCAGGTCAAAAATGATCTGAGATGTCTTCGACAAATAAAAATCATCAGGAAAACATGTCCGTGTAATGTATACCCCTTTAAACCCAACTTTTATAAAGTAAAACTGGGGTATGCAGGGGTATATCTATTTTTCTTATTTTTCCTCCAAAACATAGATTGTGAGTACTCGTTAGAACCGCCTCAGCGGGGCAGTTCTAACGTGTACCCACAATCTATGTTTTGAGCAAAAATAAAAAAAATATCAAAAGTTTTCTACATAAAATTTTTATTTTTCACAACTTAAAAAATCTCTGTATATTGCATGGGCAAGTTTTCATAATGAAAACCGATATCCTTTGAGCATGCAGTAAGCGGCTGTGAAGATATACACTCATATAATCTTTTGCATCTTGCTCATAAGTTTGAGGGGTTTTCAAAAATTTTTGTTTGTTTGTTTTTTTTTTTTCAATGAAATTTTCATTTTTTTCCTCTGAAAAAATCTCGGTATGTTGCATGGGCAAGTTTTCGTAATGGAACATAATAATGTTTTCTGCGAAAACATAGATAAGAATAAAAGAGATAGACATGTTTACTAGAACTAGATTTGTGCAGACATCGAATATATTCTTGTAGCAAGTAAATTGCAAGGGCATGTTGTAATGTTCAAATTATGTCATTACAAGACAAGTGCTGTTGAATGAACCATTTACTTAGCTCATTTGGCGGCTATTAAACCAATATTATTAGCGTCGACATGCAAGCAGACAATTTACAAATCATCTTATCATTCAAGTGGAGAGAAACTGTCGGAAATAATTAAAACCTTTAATAGCCTCTTTCATGAAAGTGCCAATCATAGACGATTACCTTGGTCAAGAATTGTGTCTATGTCGTTTTGTTTTTGCAAACAAATGACATTAAAGTAACAAGAACGCCGCGGTGGTCGATATCGCACCTTCATCGGTCAAAATAGTTAATAAAATAGTATAAAACGTCAAATATAGGTCGAGAGCTCCAGGTCAAGGTGTGCGCTTAAAGGGTATGTCAAGGACAATGACTTTGCATGGTATCACATTCGCAGCTACCTTAGGTGCTGAGAAAATCAAACTTTGACGTAAAAATTAACAAGTAGCCCAAGGGCAACGATCGCTCATCTGAGAGTCAACAAGTACAATCAATGGACAAAAGAAAAGTACATGTAGTTCGGGGTTTTACCATATATGGGCTTGGCGGCCATCTTGGTCATGTGACCTGGATTTTCTATAGGCCTACACACACTACATAAAAATATACACACCATTACAAACTAGAAACAGTGAAAATGGCTACAAAATTTGCAAAATTTAAGAAAGGGTGGGGGGGGGTCTCATATGCGCCCACGCACTAATTTTGTTCTTGCTTTGCATGGTGTATGTCATTATAACACCTATAAAAATGCGTTTATTTATTTTGAAAAAAAAAAACATTTTTAGGTCTCAGGATAGAACCCTGACTTACTCCATCTTAGTTACCATACCTGCCTTATACTTTGCCTATATGTTATCACTTACTTAACTTTTATTACCCCAATTAAAAGGTACAAGTAGGCAAAGATCAGGAAAAGGCGCAATCTAAAAAAGATTCCCACTCCAAAAACCGAGGTGGGAAAAACCAAACTAACAATCAGGTACTTATACCATGAAAACATTTCGTAAGCCGAATGAGCAGCTATTTTCCCAATAGGTGGCCACTCAGTTACCTTAACTTAACTGAAAATATGAAAACAAACATAAGGCGCCAACAGCACAAAAATATTATAAACACCAAGACATAAAACAAAAAGAACCACCACAGAAGTATCGACTTGGAACGATCAGTAACACAAAGTTACTGGCGGGTTTAAATCGATTTTACATGGCCATAACCTCACCCTCAGCTTCTGCAGTGGTTCATAACATTTAGTTAGTTCTTCGGTCCTCGTGGTGAATCTCTAACTAGTCAATGAATCATCAAGAACAAACAAATAAATCATGATAAACATCCTGATGAATCAAAAACCAGGACTCACAGATTGAGTAAGCTGCCCGACGATGGAGATCCCTGGGCGCCGAATAACTTACTAACTCCGGAGCAAAAGAAAAACATCAGTTGGACCCCGGTGGGCCAAGCAACAGACAAGAAGCTCAGGCCCCAACCAACTAAAATGAATAGCTTTAAGTCGGGGCCATCATAGAGTCTGACGCCCGACCCACCGGCGTGCAATTAAAGAAGGCAGCTTTGTCATCAACCGTGATTGGGTTAAAAACTAAGCATGCAGACTGTCGCATAACATTCAAGTTATAACCTATACGTCTGTAACGTGTTATGATTTTTCTAAACTGTAAAGGAAAATCATTACTTCCTATAAGTTCTTTAATTTGTAAACCAAGTCACCATAAAATTCTGGTTCCGAAAGGCCCTCACTTAAAAGCGTCTTTAACCCAACATTATATTTGGAAATCAATTCATAGTGTCTACGATAAAATTTAGAAAAGGTTTTTCGAAGTTTATGATACCGATAGCCCTGTTGGAGAAGTTTGGCCGTTAAACATTTATTTCGAGCGTTGAAGTCTCTAACATGATTGCAGACTCTAGCAAACCTAATAAGTTGCAAAATGTATACACCATAAGAAGCACGACGAGGAGCGTCACCATCCAAAAACGGAAAATTTACTATATCAAAATCAAAGTCATCGCGCTTATCATAAATTTTAGAAGAAACAAATCTATTTGCAACAGAAAGATGTTGATCTAAAAAGGGGGCTTCGGTATCCGAGATATTGGCTTTGTTCAACTGTAGCTCAGATGGATAAATTTGATTGACCATACCTTCAAAATAAGGGTTGTCAATGTTCAAAAGGTCATCAAGGTACCTAGAAGTGGAATTAAAAGCCTCGATAACATCAGCTTGATTATCATGGTTAAGAGAATATATACTTCGTAGCAGTATAAAAATAAATCAGCTACGAGAGGTGCGCAATTTGTACCCATCGGAATTCCAACAATTTGTCTGTATAACTTGGTCCCAAATCTAATATAAATATTATCCAGGAGATAGGATAAGGCGTCGCATACATTCTGACATGACCAAAGTGTATACCGACTTTGGTCAGAGGAAGTGAAAAAAGCCTTTCTGTCATTACATGCCAAATAAAGTGAACAATAGTTTTTTAATGCCCTTTTGAAGGTCCACTCTATCAAATCCAGAAGTTTTTCTTTAATTAGATTATGTGGTAAAGTTGTATACAGAGTAGAAAAATCATATGTGGACAAGCTCGTCGCACGGAACCCTCTACACTTATTGAGCACCTCACCAGAATTTTTTATTGACCAAAACCAATTTTTATTTGAAGTTTCATACACTGTCTCACAGTATCTTATAACATGAGATTTGATAGCAGTAAGACAGGAAGTTAATAATTTAGAAAGTTCAGTAGTAGTACAAGAGCTAGAATTTGCAATAAATCTAGCTTTGTGTGGTCTTTTGTGAAGCTTAGGTAACCAATACATCGTAGGAAGTTTGTCTTGGCCTTCATTGACACAAACAGAAAACTTAACAGGTAAATCGTTGAATTCAAACAGGACTCCATATGGGTTACTTTGATACCATTTTGGGTTAAATAGATAAACAGATAGATTTTTTGTAGAAACTTTAACTTGAAATTGTCAAAATTTTATGAAGAATATTTTCGAGAATGACAAATTGTGTCTCATATATAGTGCATAATTCAGCTATGTGATAGGCTTTGCCCTTTGTAAGTGTTCAGATGTGATGCTCAGGTAAAGCTCTCACTTTAAATATCAGATTTATTTTAATTCTACATTAAACATATGCATTATTGACAATCTGTCTACCATTTAAATGTGTGTTGTTTTCTATTTTTGAAATGAATATTAGAGTATTTCATAATGCAACTGAACACTCAGACAAATATCCAAACTTGATGTTTAAAAATCTGAAGGCTTTTAACAGATTTATGAATCCGTAAATGGCCATGGGTTTATTTTAATAAATAGTCAAATATAAATGCAGTAAAATGTTTGTATTTTCATGCTGATAGTCGTCTAGATACTTTTCTTCAATTATATCCTTGGTTAGAAATCATAGCTACTTTGTCAATTATCTGTCAGCTAGGTAAAACAAAGCTTGTCAGCTGCATGTAAGTTTATAAGTTCAAAAGCCCCATTTCGATTAAGGGTTTCAAATTGTGAAGTGTTGGAAGAATGTTTGAAACTTCCAGTAATAGGTTTGCCTGCTGTAGCAGATGATTAAATGCATGCATAAGATTAATAACTTGTATCTCAGATTTGATATATGGTATAGCCTGTTTCAAAAATGCTATTATACGAGGGTGGGTCAGAACGTTCTGTCATAGGTGTTATAACTTTGTTAATAGACATGATAGGTTGCTGTATTATACCTTGATTGAAAGGGCTACATTTCTACTTTATAATGATGCCAAAAGAATGCATGAAAGAAATAAATACTTCAGACTAGACGCCTTGAAAGACACCTGGGGTAAAACCAATAGCACTTTTTCTTGAATTTGTGAATATATTTTAAGAAAAACGACTTCGAAAAAATATAACCCCTGCAATATATTTTTCAATCATAGATGAATATATCCTGCAAAAATCAAAATAATTCAATTAAAATTAATTGAGTTATTGCAAAATGAAATAGTGAAATTTGCTTGTTTTACATACATTAAAATTACAGTTCAAATTCAAAGGGCATTTATTGACATCTACACGTTGACCAGGGACCTTAAATACATTTTACCATTTTATTGTTTTATCCTAGTGTGTCCTGTCGTAAACTCGTAAAAATGCGAGCTAATATAATGGTTCAGCGGTGCCAGAAATGTTATAGGGGTACGTATTTTAATGACGTCATATATATCGCTTTATAATAAAGTCAACATAGCATCGATACCAGTAATTTTTGTCACATTGCTTTTCTAAATATACTATTATTTATCACTGTAAAGTTGGAGAAAATCTGATCGGTAGTTATGACGATATGACGCATGAAACGCACACAATAATATTCACAAATTCTAGAAAACGTGCCATTGGTTTTACCCCAGGTGTCTTTCAAGGTGTCTATTTCTAGGTATTTATTTCTTACGGGTATTATTTTGACATCATTATAAAGAAGAAATGTAGCCCTTTCAGTCAAGGTATAATACAGCAACCTATCATGTTTATTAACAAAGTTATAATACCTATGACAGAACTTTCTGACCCACCCTCGTATATTGGTATAATGCTGTCAAGTACATGCGTACACTGCTTCAAATGGAGGAGAAAAGAAAAACATGGTTCCTGTTGTTAGTAACTTATCATATAATTTTATAATTTTGTTTTCTCTCTTCATTCTATTGGTGTTGCTTCATTATATACTTGGGTTGATGGGTTATTTTTTTCTGAGGTCGCGATATAATCAGCAAGAAATGAACTTTCCTTAGCCTCATCTGGTAATTTCATGCAAAATGCTAAATCGTTTAGGTTTTTCATATGGCATGAGCTACAGAATGTGGAAATCACCAATATGTGTATAAGCTCATTTGATTAATTAATACCTAAACAGCTTAATTTTTGAGCAAAAAAAAAAGTAAAAACTAGATAATTGCATCATAAACATAAATAAATTATAGAGAACGGCTTACTAGTAGATAGAATCATATTCTGAAATCTAATTATGAAAACTAAAAATAATGGGCAGATATGCTTTATAAGGTCCAAGACAGGGTGCAATTTAATTTTCTTCCTTAAATCAATATTCAAAATATACAGTATAGTGTTGATGGTCATGCAAGACGCAAAATTGCTTACCTGGAAAATTATTCACAAAAAGTTTGCTATGTAACATTGTAAACATGAAATACTTATAATTGGATAAATCATTATTAATTTTAAGTTTTTCAGCATTCTGACGTGTATCACTCAATGTTCTAGAAAAAGATGTTACCGGTCTTCAAATTTCACGAAATTTTCAGCATATAATCTATATATGTGTAGCCTAATTTGAGGTTAAAGTTATATGTTGACAAAACCTGGAACATGTTAATATTGAAAATCAAACATGTGGCTACATCATTATGGAGATAAAATTTGGGGTCATCTGCAAAACAAATGATAATCAGCTGAGTTTAATATTATAGATATCAACACTTATGCAATACAGAACTGATGGGTGATCATTTTAGATTATTTTACCAACAAAAAGAACCAAGTTGAGGCTATTATGACGGTTATGGGCGACTTTAATCATAAATACCCCTGTACTAAGACCCCCTCTAATACAAAATGTTGTGTTTAAAATTTTTAAGTACATGTAGTTAAGAGAAAATCTACATAACTAATAAAGTGGTTATGTACCAAGTAAGCAATATGCATTATTTTATAAAAATCGGTGCATGGGCAGAACCCTATGTAAATTTCATAAAGCGTGAGACCATCCCTTTGGAAAAATAACAAAAATATGATACTTTGAGGCTAATACCTCTAGAAGTGGTTTGTCAAAATATTAGATCCGTTAAAGTTGAGAAACTAAGGTACAAGTAGGCAACGATCAGGAAAAGGCGCAATTAGGCGGGAAAAAACCAAACTAACTATAAGGTACTAAGACCATGAATACATTTAGTAAGCCGAATGAGCAGCTATTTCCCAATAGGTGGCCACTCAGTTACCTAAACTTAACTAAAATATGATAACATACATAAGGCGCCAACAGCACAAAAAAAAAAAATAAAAAATAAAAAATAACACCAAGACATAAAACAATAAGAACTACAACAGAAGTATTGCCTTGGAACGATCAGTAATATAAAATTACTGGCGGGCTTAAACCGGTTTTACAGGATCCTAACCTCACCCTCAGCTTCTGCAGTGGTTCATAACATTTAATTAGTTGTTCGGTCCTCGTAGTGAATCTCTAACTAGTCAATGAATCATCATGGACAAACGAATAAATCATGATAAATTCGATGATGAATCAAAAACGAGGACTCACAGAATGAGTAAGTTGCCCGACGATGTCCAGAGATCCCTGGGCGCCCAATAACTTACTAACTCCGGAGCAAAAGAAACCACCAGTTGAACCCCGGTGGGCCAAGTAACAGACAAGAAGCTCCGGCCCAACCAACTAAATGGCGTAAAATCGTGTAACTGAGATTGACCGCTCACCTGGAAGATTATCGGCCTTCTAAAGTGTCACTTGTAAACACACCGCTACAAATATAGGAAACGCTAATTTAGGACAATTTAAGTAAGATATAGATAAAGGCGATGTCTGTATGTGCAAAGTGAAGGAGAAAAGCCTATCAGGATATGGATAGACCGTGTGTAGACACGGAAAAAGTCCAAAAAGGATCGCCAAAACGGACCAAATATAAATATTTGGCTAACTTTGCATGTTGGCCCATTGCACTCTGCTGTAACACCACTGTGTTTAATCACCTTTATTGATGCCATACATGGCTGGAGTGTGTTAAGGCGTCCGACCCTATACGTTTCACGGATTTTTCTTGCAGAATCGGATTAGTTGGGGTCATGGTCAAGACAGCAGAAAGCAACTTTACTGATCGTTCCAAGTCGATACTTCTGTGTTGGTTCTTTTTGTTTTATGTCTTGGTGTTTGAAATTTTTATGCTGTTGGCGCCTTATGTGCGTTTTCATATTTTCAGTTAAGGTAACTGAGTGGCCACCTATTGGGAAAATAGCTGCTCATGCGGCTTACGATTTTTTTCTTGGTATCAGTAGATCTACCTGTTTGTTGGTTTGGTTTTTTCCCACCTTGGTTTTTGGAGTGGGAATCTTTTTCTGATTGCACCTTTTCCTGATCTTTGCCTACTTGTACTTTTTGACTGTTAAATTCATGTCCAGGTAAACTGAAATGTTCCGCCTGTATGGACCACAGGGGCTTGGTTGGCAGGATTTATAAAATAGAGTACTATAGTGTGTGTGGCCTATATGGGCCCCAGGGGTATAGTTGGCAGCATTTTTAGAGAGGACCATTACAATTTGTTACACATGTATAAAATATGAAAGCTCTAGAGAGGACCATTACAATTTGTTACACATGTAAAAAATATGAAAGCTCTAGGCCTTGTGGTTTCTGAGGGCCTCAGGGAAGATTGGTATTGCCAACTGTGTTTAACCCTCGTTAAATAAAGACATTACTTACTTACTTACTTACTTACTAGTTACACACACAAAATGAAAGCAATGGTCTTGTGGTTTCGGAGAAGAAGAATTTATTTGTTTTTCACATTGGCAGAGCTAATGAGGTGATACAGTTTTTGACCCCAGGGCCATTGTTAGCAGGATTTGTATAGAGCTCTACATGATATTGCTGCATACCAAATATACGAACAAGCCTTGGCCTTTGCGGTTTCAGAGAAGAAGATTTTTTCATGCATTTCCATTATACGCCTATGACAGATAATGACGCCCCGTGTGTGTGGCCTATATGGGCCCCAGGGGTATAGTTGGCAGCATTTTTAGAGAGGACCATTACAATTTGTTACACATGTATAAAATATGAAAGCTCTAGGCCTTGTGGTTTTGGAGAAGAAGATTTTTTTTATATTTTCTCATTGTAAGTCTATGGGAACTAATGACCCCCGAGTAGGGGCCATGTTTGACCCATGGGCATGATTGTCGGGATTTATGTTGAGCTTTACATAACAATGTCGCATACTAAATATAGAAGCTTCGAGTCTTGTGGTTTCAGAGAAGAAGAAATTTTCCCATTATAAACCTATGTCCGACAATGACGCGCCCGGGTCGGGGCTGGTATGGACCCCAGGGACATGGTTTGCAGGATTGATTAAGAGTAGTACCATACACTGCTACACTCAAAATATTAAAAGTGTGGGCCTTGTGGTTTTGGAGAAAAAGATTTTTTTAATGTTTTTTCCCATTGTAAGTCTATGAGTGCTATTTGTTGCCATGGAAACCACAGTTGTGATTCTACCTGGCCCAAAACCTAATGCAACCTTTCTCCCACCCAAATGGTGCTTCAGATAAAATTTGACTGCAACTGGCCGACTAGTTGCGGAGATATTTGTATTTGAAAGTGTGAACACATGCACGGATGCACGAACGGACGCAGTACGGCTCAACTACCATACTATAAGTTCACCTTGTGAACCTTCGGCTCAGGTGAGCTAATAAAGTCGATGGACCTTGAAATATAGGTCAAGAGCACCGGGTCAAGGTGCATGCTTGAAGGGTATGTCAAGGACAATTACTTTGCAAGGTTTCGCACTTATAGATAAGAGTGATGCAGAGAAAACCAAATTGCGACGTAAAAATTAACAGTCAATGAACCGTGAAATATAGGTCAAGGGCACTAGGTCAAGATGCGTGTTTGAAGGGTATGTCTATGACAATTATTTTGCAAGGTTTCACACTCGCGGCTCCCACTAATGCAGAGAAAACCAAACTTCGACGCAACTTCGACGTAACAATTAACAAAGTCAACAGAATAAAGTGAAACACCAAGTGCTTGAACAATTACCATGCAAGGTTTCACGCTTATAGGTATCACTGATGCAGAAAAATAAAACTACGACGTAAAAATTAAAAAAAAAGTACAAATAGGCATTGATCAGGAAATGGCGCAATCAGAAAGAAATTCCCACTCCATAAACCGAGGGATGGGAAAAAACTAAAATGACACTTAAAGGAATAGGCCCACAAACTATTATGTGTGCGTTTTATGAAGGCCTTCATGCAGCTGAACAGTTTGCAACAAATTTCATGAAAATCAACCAATATAAGAAAATTATACCAGTTTGAAAATTTTGATGGCCAAAATTCAGAACGAGGCTGTAAGGGTATGACGTCACTCCCTCACAATCATGGAATTATAAAAAATCTGCCATTTCCATGCATATTAAAGTATGAAAGTTGTTGAAATACTTTTCATTCACTTAATAGAACCATACTGATCTGTTTTCGAATGTAAAAAGTAAGTCTACTACTGTAAATAAGCATTTTTGCTTTTTGGTCACGTGACTAGCTAAACAAAATGGCGGCCACCATAGGCGGCCATTGTTGAATCTTGAAACTTTCATATCTTGAAAACCACTTAACCGATTTTAATAAATAAATGTGGTGTCAAAAAGTTTGTTTCGCTGATCGCTTTCTTTTGAAATGAAGGGTAAATTGAAACTGCTTCAAACAGTACCTTAGTGTTTATGATATAAATATCCATTATACTATCCATTATTATCTAGATTCTGAAGAAGAAGAAAGGTATGATATTAAAGATACAAAGATGGTTAAAGGGTCACTGAGGAGGCTTAAGTATCCGAAACCGCGGTATGGTCCATCCTTTTTCTCATTAATATGCTCACTGCTTTTATAGGATCTTAGTTTTATTTTTATTTGCTATTACTGCAGCTGGTATTGTGTCGTGAGGCGGCTGTAAAAAGTCTCCCCGTACATCAACCATAGTGCAGGTTATATTTTCCTTTTGGTCCTTTGATATCAGCGAGGGTATTCTTGGAAATCAGAAATTCGTTATCGGTTTAGATTCATTTTCTAACCAACGTTTTATATATTTGGCCGGTTTGGATAATACTAGTCTTTGTCTCGACTATCCTGTTGATACTTGCAAAATTACAGTTTCATGTTTGGCTCCATTTTGCCTAATTTAAAGGGTCTCTGAAGAGGCATAAGTAGCCGAAACCGCGGTCTGGCACATCCTTTTTCTCATTAAAATGCTCACTGCTCTTAAAGGATCTCACTTTTATTTTTATTACAACCAAAAAGCATTTACACTACATTTACAAGCTTTAAACACTTAAAGAATCTTTTCCGAAAGAGTAGTCAGATTAGACATGCAAACACCTGTTACACTAGTGTGTAAACATCAACGAAAATCGAATATGGTAAATATGAACTCCACCTTATATTAAATGAGGCCATTAGTATCCTTCTGAAACAAGTTTACGAAAATTTAGCTTAAGGATGTTCGCTGCTAACATTTGACATTTCGGAACTTCCGGTTTTTCTTTTCTTGAATATCTCGTAAACGGTTGCAGATATTTTCCTAATATTTTATATTTGGATACATATTGATGATATGCATTGAATGAGCCATGAAAATTGTCAATATAAGAAACTTCATTTTTTTCACCCCATTTTCTGCAACGTTTATTAAAATTTTAGTTGTCAGTAAAATTTAGGGGGTAGGGTAGATTAAACTTGAATATTACGCATCTTAAAATTAATTGCACTAGTTCGATGTTTACTTTAGCAGCAGTATATGTGTACATGGTCTTCGAAGTCAGTCTTTGTGTCTTTAGTGTGCTGGTTTTAAAATTTTAGGTGGTTTTATGAAATGGGCTTTTAGAAACAAAACAGCCGAATAAAGGCTGAAAATGGCGATTTTCAAGTTGTTTGTTCTCTCTTATATGCTCACTACCCTATATATTTCTTTCTTTTATTCGAACATTATAACCAAGTTCTATGTTGTGTGAAAATACAAGAAAAAGTTTGAATCAACAAATATGAATTTGGCACATTTCAAAATATTGATTTTTTCCGACTTTTCAAGTATGGGGGTAGGGTTGAAAAAGGAATCGTAAAATTTTGTCATCCACTCCAAGTTGCAAATTTTTCTATGCTTTTGGTCCAAAATAGTCTGCGTTGCGTAAACATGATGATTTTTGAAAGCATTCTAGGTGTATGTTTGTTCAAGACAGGTATGTTTCAAAGAATTAAAAATTAAATAAATTTTACCAAATTTAAAACATGGTGCTCAGAGGTCTCATTCAGAGGCCTGTAGCTGGAAAAAATGCACACTACCCTATATTTATTTTGTTTTCAAATGTCTTGTGCTGTATTTTGGAATCGAAAAAGAGTGGTTAGAAAAAAGTTTGAATACTTTTTCATTGGCAGCGAACATCCTTAATTTAAGGATTGAAATTCAGATTTTAGCTTTCATTGGATGATGAAAAACATTAGGCTGTTTTAATGTCTGTGAAGCCCGAAGTGCTTCTCGGAGACATTAAAACAGCTATTGTTTTTTATCATCCAGTAAAAGCTAAAATCTGAATTTCAATACTTATATTTACATTCTAAATTATCAATCCAATATCAGATTTTTCATTGCGCATATCACCTCTCATTTTCATGCTATTTGACATTAAATCAGACTTAGCGTAATTTTGGGACAGCCAAAAGGTCACTGCTTTTCGCGCCTAACGTCATGGCGATACGCGACCAACGTCACGACAACAAGTGTAAACACTCAACGTCACTGGCTGGTTTTGACGTCGCCCCGCCCATAGGCGTGGCCTCTAGATCACGTGACTTAATGTTTTTCATTGGGAAATGAAGAACATCAAGAAAGATACTTTCATTTAGGGCGATTGCAATAAAAATGTTATTATTATTATTATTATTATTATTATTATTATTATTATTATTATTGTTATTGTTATTTTTTATTATTATTATTATATTCCATTTTGAAATAAAAGCGCTGCAGGCATGCATGATACCCCGCCACGCAAATTTAATTTAGCAAAAATGTTTGTCAATAAAATTTTAACGTAAATCAAGGGCCATAACTCTGTACATATTTGACGAAATTTACTCATCTCAATCCCATACCACTCCTTCCTGGTATAAACTCTTATACAAAATTTGAAGAAAATCTGTCAATAAATGCTCATGATAGAGCCCGGAAACATAATTTTAACTTCAATCAAGGGCCATAACTCTGTACTTATTTGACGAAATTTACCCATCTTCAATCCCAAACCACTCCTTCCTGGTCTGAACTCCTATACAAAGTTTGAAGAAAATCATCAATAAATGCTCAAGATAGAGCCCGGAAACAAAATTTTGACATAAATCAAGGGCCATAACTCTGTACTTAATTGACGAAATTTACCCATCTTCAATCCCAGACCACTCCTTCATGGTATGAACTCCTATACAAAATTTGAAGAAAATCAGTCAATAAATACTCAAGATAGAGCCCGGAAACGAAATTTTAACGTTAATCAAGGGCCATAACTCTGTACTTATTTGACGAAATTTACCCATCTTCAATCCCAACCCACTCCTTCCTGATATAAACTCCTATACAAAGTTTGAAGAAAATCGGTCAATAAATGCTCAAGATAGAGCCCGGAAACGAAACGCTGACGGACGGACGGACGGACAGACGGACGGACGGACACTCGAACGCAAATTTTTTTGGAGGGTATAACATAATACCCCGCACTTTTTTAAGTGGCGGGGTATAAAAAAGAGAAAAAGGTCAGTTTAAACATGATATCACTATGATCCACCTACCACGTGGCTTCTTTGCTCCGTTTCCTCTTCGATCATGTCAAGATAAAGCAAATATTTATTCAGCTATAGAACATGATCACTTTGTTGACAATAGCATCGTGTCATGATAACAGATATATCACACCCTGTATTTAGTTGACCAAGTTCTACTGATCGAATTCTAATTCTAAAGGTTTTCTTTCTTTTTATCTGATACAAGAAAACCGTATATCATTTTATGGTGAAAGGAATATACATCTGCCCGGAAAGCTCAGCTAGTAGTGCGTTTGGCTTCTGACTAGCTATGTACCTCTTCTGTGCAGGTTCGAATCCCACTAGCGACGCCAGTAAAACTATCAATTATTGAAAAAAAATCAACGGTTCCTGCATCGGTATGTACCAATGGTTTGACTGTCACCTTCCGGGTGCGGTGGTTTCACAGGGTATTTCCCGACCGAACGTCGAGAACTGCCTTGGCTTTCTCCCACCACTAGACAGTCGGCGTCTAAGAAGCAGAATTGCTTAGCTAAGTAGAAATGCCTAGCTTGACGTCTATCTCCAGTAAGTTAAATGAGTTTTGTCCAGGAACAATGTATTGATAAGTATAACTGGCCGTTCCGGGCTGTTTACCACGAACCTAAAGCTTAAAATCAATCAGACAATCTGCAAATCTATCTTTTTATGAATACATTTATTGGCGTCCCGTAAAAAGT
Organism: Rugalucina vietnamica; assembly: GCA_964017185.1. Lineage (NCBI taxonomy): Eukaryota > Metazoa > Mollusca > Bivalvia > Lucinida > Lucinidae > Rugalucina > Rugalucina vietnamica. The sequence goes on along the minus strand of OZ024871.1, from coordinate 8,279,880 downwards.
ATTACTATATCCTGTACAGACGAGGAGTTGTCAAATTCAGGAAACAGACAGACGCCCATTATTAGTCTCAATTGTAGTGGTAGTAAAAGAAATAAGAAACGCCGCTTTTCGCATGAGCACGAGCTGTTAACATGCTGCTTTTATTTATGGTCATCATCGGGCGCCATTCAAAAAACGTTCTGATGAGTAACCGAACACCGCCCGGATTTAGCATAAAATGAAAGCTTCTACGTGTAGAAAAATGTGACGAAGCTATAATTTACTGGTAAATCACACTGATATACTTTTAAATATCAATGAAAAATGAGATTTGTCATGGCTTTCAAGCTTCCAGTTATGTATTTTCAGCAATGGTTGCATTCACTCCTGAATTTTCTGTCTATCAGCTTTTGCAGATTCTGGTACTTCAAAGTTATTTAATACAGTCTTGATAAAATGATCAACTCAGTATAAGAAGTTCAAGCAGTGATGTATCAAATTGTCAATGCAGTCACTGTTCAAACCCAGTTTTCACACAGAAAAGAGAAACACGTTATAAAGCTTATTGTTGTAGTCAGTTTATATTCTTTAATCTCATTATTGTGAAATGGTGCTGTTCAGTAGCAAGCCTAAATGGATGCATTCACCTGACAAACAGAGTGCATATATGAACACATGTAACTGTAGATTATTAGATGACTCTGTTTGCAACACACAATACTGCTCTGTAATAGCCAAAGGCAAACAAACAATTTCTCAAGTAATAAGTAAGTAATAATTAGTAATAATTTGTTTATTATAGTGACATTGTGCATATAAAAAATGATACAACAAAACATATGAAATGAAAATGATATAAGCACCCGGCCCGTTGGACCTATAAGTCACTTAAGAAATACACTTCTAAATAATTAACATATATAAAGAATACAGTCATCTGACATTAGATTAATATAGAAAATGTTTACGTCTTTCTAGTGATGAAATAAGGTATTTTGCCGTTTTACGTGGATAATTGTTCATAAGAAGATACAGTTTATCATTGTCTGTCTTCGAGGAAATTGTATCTATACTTAAACAAGAGAGCACATCAAGTCTAATATCATTATATAACGGGCAATGGAATAAAACGGGAAATTTCGTTCTGGATTTGATTTTGGTTACACATGCGACACAGTCTGTCCTCGACCGTCTCGCCGATAAAGCGTCCTGTTTCGATTCGAATCGGTAGTATGCCGAGTCTAAACTGCGCAAGAACAGAACGTTCTCGCCGTTTCAAGTTTATTTTTACATATTCCTCAGTCATGTACTGTTGTTTGAATAGGATATAAGTCCGTAGTTTTGGTAGTTTTTCACATTTACGTGGCCATTCACCGGCTTGTAGATGATAAAGGGAGGTCCGTACATTATCCATGTTACACTTTATTTGGTTTTCAAAGAAATTGGTTAAGTTCAGTGATGACATTAATACTTTTATGTCCGACGACCAGTTATTTTTACACAAATTGTAGTCCCATTGGAATACTTGTTTACATAGTCTTCTATTATCCATATCAAGAAGGCGATTCCAATATCGTATTATGTTAATATGCCTCCTTTCTTTAGATGGTAACCATCCTACACCCGTTAATACCAAGTTTAGGGGCAAATCGATGCACCCAAAGAAAATATCTTATACTCCTATATGTTATAAAGTTTAAATTGATCACACCTTTGGCAATTGTTTGTAAACATTAATTTAGAGAAAGTACGTAAGTCATAGAAAAAAGCATTGTAGCTAATGCCCAATTTAATGCTAATACCAAGTTTAGGGGTAAATCGATGCACCCCAAGAAAATATCTTATACTCCTATATGTTATAAAGTTAAAATTGATCACACCTTTGGCAATTGTTTGTAAACATTAATTTAGAGAAAGTACGTAAGTCATAGAAAAAAGCATTGTAGCTAATGCCCAATTTAATGCTAATGCATTAGCAAAATGTGCCAAAGTAATGTATTAGAATTAGCATTGTACTAATGCCTAAACTAATATTTGCGCTGTCATTAGCATCTGTTCAGTTGAAAAATAGCTAATGCATTGCTAATGCATTGGTATTAGTTTAATGCATTGCCCAACACTGGTACTGATATTGCTCTGGGACTGTATTTCCCTAAAATAGGGCAATCAATTTCAATATTATGTCATAACTCTGTTGTTGATTTATGATCATTTAATCAACTACAAAGTAACAAAAACTATAATTTCCGCAACAAAATTTGCAATAAATCCCTATCTTGCGTCAAGATCGATGCACTCATATCTGTTTTATGATTTTATTGTCTGCGTTATGTCAAAGTGTTGCAGTTTCGATATGCATATCCTTATGATATTTTACATACAGCTAAACATAAATTCTATTTGTGAATCAAGAAAAAATGTCCGTGAAATGTATACCCCTTTAAACCCCACTTTTATATAGAAAAACTGGGGTTTGCAGGGGTATACCTAATTTTCTTATTTTTGATCCAAAACATACATTGTGGGTACTCGTTAGAACCGCCTCAGTGAGGCGGTTCTAACGTGTACCCACTATGTATGTTTTGAGCAAATATAAGAAAAATATCGAAATTTTTCTGGTGAAATTTTCAAAGTTTACAGCTGAAAAATCTCTGTATATTGCATGGGCGTGTTTTCGTAATGTGTAGATCTATGTGTACAGTGTTTTGTCTTAAGACCATGTCCTCTAGACTAACACATAAGGCACAGCCTAGTCTCCAGTCTCGTCATGATATGAGCCGCCTCGTGGGAAAACCAACAATGTGGTTTCCGAACAGGTCCGACACAAACCGACCTGTACAGTCACAGAAGCAGGCTAGAAGCTTGAAATTTCGGATTTAGGTAGAAGAGGAACTGTGCTATCCGAGTAGCGAAAACAAAGCTGGACCGCGAAGCTGATCTGCGCCTTTGTTTTCGCCTATGCAGATTGTTGGTTTTCCCATGAGGCGGCTCGTATGTCCTTGTCGCCAGTTTGTCATGGAAAATTGTAATGGATCATTGACTTAAAGTCTCACCCGAAGGACTGGAGAACGCTGGGAGCGAACTGGCGACCCCTAGTTTACACGACGCTTTGAAAACAAACACTAAATTCTATCTTGGAAATCTCGACATTACATTATTTAATTGTTTTCTTAAAGGATCGTCAGTGTTAACACCAAATATATACTTCAATTGTTACTTGAAGACAGAAAAAGGATGATTTTGTTTTAAAGACCCTGTCCAAACCGATGGATTTCGAATAAAATTTATTGGCGAGTGTACTTGTAGACTTGTACTTTTACCGGGGTCTGTGTCATCGTCATCGTTTACTTAGAACGAATTTATCGTCATGACATCCATAGAGGAAATGCCAGACTGTATAAATCAAAGCGAAACACCAGTTATGCATTTGTCTTATCTTGTTTAAGCAAAGTTTCTATAATAAAACCATCTAGAAAATTTATCAACTTGGAAACTGTTACGTCATTGTAAATGCTTCTTTCAACACCAAGTCATGAATCTTATTCTTTTATGTCAGCAAACAATAGAACTGATCACTAAAGAATCCGAAAACCGGTGTGTAAGGAAACGACTGTTACAAGAGGCATAAACATTACTATACACATGTTCTTGAGTAAGCGATAGGCTTCTTAGTGTACTGGAAGTGATGGCTCCGTCCCGACATGGTCGAAGAATGTTGCTGGGTTCAGTGTTCAAATTAAATCAAACAAAACAAAAATCGCGTTTGGGATTTGAAAATTTGATATTTGCACTATATACAACCATGAAAAGAGGTATATACAAATAAATTCGACTCATCCGCGTTTAAGGGTTTACTGTTGTGGCCTATAACTACAAACTTTTTCTTTTTTCTTATTTATATCTTTCTTTTACTTCAATGAGAAACGGTACTGCTTACATTAAAACGTTAAACGTTATCTACTCGTCGATGCACAAAACAAATGTCATTGCCTTATTATTATGCATCTGAATCAACTGTATAGATCTTTCAGAGATGTTAGGAAACAGTTATAAAACAAAAAAAAAAAATCAACTCATCAGCGCTTAAGGGTTAACAGGCATGACGTATTTACCACAAAGGTTTAAATATTACAGCTTATTTCAACATGCAGCGCTATCCAAGGTGCTATAATACATCGGCGCTGATTACCGTTGTTTTGCCGTTACCGTTTACCTGTTCGTGCGAACAATGGCATGACCTTATTACCATGCATCTATGCATCGACTGTACACATGTACTTGTTTTTTTTATGTTTTTTTTTTATCCGTTTTACGTCCCTTTCAGGCTTTTTCACTCATATCGAGACGAATCAATAGGTAGATGGGGCGAAAACCGGAGTACCCAGGGAAAAACCACCTGACATACCCGCAAGCAGAACTTGGCTTGTCCCACATGTGACTCGTGCCCCGAGCGAGGCGCGAACCCACAGCGGTGAGATGATCGAATGATTAAGAGCACTGAAGTCAGCGACCTTAACCACTCGGCTACGGGGTCCGCCCACATGTACTTGTATAGAAAAGGTAGCGAACGTTAAGAAGTTTGCCAGGTACTTGGAAGGTCCCCTGCGAGTAATACAGTAAATACATGACCATATTAAACGCTATAAGAAAAAAAATGTTCTTTTATTGCTAGAGTGAAGTTATACGTATGCAGTAAGTTAGATTTGATATCTTACCTTTCGTTTCGACTGTATGATTTCATCTCTCCTCGGGTTCCGCCAAAGAATTATCCCTATAGCCGTGTACGTAATGGTCAGCAGGAACAACGGAATAAAATACAGTATTGCGAATATAGACAGCGTGTACGTCCTAGCAGCTTCTGGTGAGGACCAGTTTTCTCCACATCTCATCTTATCATCCACAATCTGGGCTCTACCGACCCATAGCTGCACGGAGGCCAGAGCCGTCGAACACATCCAGATCAGAAGAATATTCCAGAATCGGCTTCTAGAAGACCGAAACGACCTTAAAGGACACAAAACGGACTGAAATCTGTTGATTCCAATGGCAATGTTTGTGAAGATACTGGCTGCCACTGAGAGAACTTGGAGGAACAGAACACACGTGCAGAATGATGGAGAGAATATCCAGTGGGATATGGCGTCTATGAAGGTAAATGGCATACAGAAGGTTGCCATGATAAGGTCTGTTATTGCTGAAATTAAGAATAAGACCATAAAATACTAGCGTCTCCGAATCAGAAAATTTATTTAAGCTCACCTGTCGAATATTTTAAAATGTCAATCATTGAATTCGTACTAAAGTGGACAGCGATACTGACAGCAGAACAACTTACGTGGACTTCGAACTTGAAAGACGTGTGGAAAGCGTGAAACATTTTGGAAACCAAGGACTATCTGAAAAGTATCAGAAAGATTGTATTTTTGGTGCGGAGTATTTTATTTAAGTATTATCAGGGGACCAGTGATCGATAAAATATATTATACATGATTGCATGCTTATTAACGGGCTGGCTAGCGGGCCCTACGTTTCTCTACTTTTTTTAGTGTTGCTACTTTTCCCTACATTCTTCTGCAAAGTCCAGGTACCATCCATATTTCATTTATCAGAAACCTTTTGTGTAGAGTGTTTAGACTTGCTTTGAGAGCCTATTCTTGTAATAATCATTTCACCTTTTCCGCAGAGGAGAGTTATAAATGAAAAATCTCAGAAGTCTTATGGACAAACAAAGTTTTAAAGCCCTTGGCTATAAAAAAGTAAATGAATGGTCACCAAGTGAACTGTTGTGTAGAAAAGATGTTAATTAAGGGTACTCTTCCATTTGTGAAATCCATACAGTGTGCTAATAATGGTGTAACTCAGATGAACCATGCAGATGTTAAAAACATCAAGAGGAAGCCACGTCAAGATTTGACAAAGGTCAGAGAAGGTTTGTAAAGGAGAAAGTTGATCAGCCTAGTGCATCACAGGTGGTGACGATGGTGTTCTTCAGTCATTGTGGCATTCAGATCCAGTAACTACAACAGAAATTAAGATATCTTCCTGTGTTTATTCCTTTAGGTCTTGTGATGGAACTGTAGAGATGCTTCAAAAATGTTTCCAAGAAAACTAAGTAATGATTTCACAATGAGCAATTCAATGATTTCTTACGGAATGGTTTCGGATGGACTTGCTCCGTATTTTCAGAGGAGAATTAGCTAAGAACATTTCACAGAATAAAGTGCACTACACTTAACAGTTTGATGAAACAAAAATGCACAAGGAAATTAACAGTGTGGTGTACTAGTAAGATTCTGGTAACAGTGATAATGGGAAAGTTTCAACACAGGTTTTGAAGTGTTTGATATTTGGACATGCAAAAGGCAGACCTGGCTCGGGCTTTACGGGACACACTGTCAGAGAAAGGATATGAACGTCCTATAAACCAGTTACTATCCCTCGGAAGCGATGGTACAAAAGTCAACAAAACATGAGCTTGTGAAATTTCTTCCTTTTCCCCTTCACATTGTTCACAATGATTTCAGAAAGTGTCTATCAATTTTTGGAAAGATGGCAGAAGAACTTGCATTGGATTTATTTCAATGGTTCAAAAGTCATACATTTCAGAAAGAAGATTTCGCAAACACTTTAGCAAAGTTAAACCTGGATGCAGATGTTTGATGCGACATGTTCAGTGCAGATGGCTTACTCTGAGAGACTAACAGTACTGGATAGCTACTCAACTTTTTTTCTGACGGATCTCCCCCAGAGTCAGAAAGAACACAGTGACAGATTTTTGTAGAAGAATGGAAGGTACAAGAGAATCTGTGAGAAACTAAAAACGAAAGAGAAAGAGGTACTAAATGAGATTGAGATTTTTGCTGAGTGTAGGTGTTCTTTTCACAGACTTTGGGTCCCTGTTTCAGAAGCAGGAACCCTTTATACATCTGCTTTACACAGAATCAACTGCTCTGTTGAGAAATGTGGAAGGGCGGTTCTTGAAAACAGAATTTGTCACTAGTATGAAGGGGTCAGAGTTGATCAAGATAGACTCTAGGGACAGTGAAATTTGTTAGAGCACAAAAGACATGGAAATTGAAGCAGTGACAAAAGACATGTTGGTAAAACTTTAAGGTGGCCTCCAGAAGACAATTCGTAGAGAAGCTTTAATCATGAAGTGTTGAATTATCTGAGAAAGAAATTGCCACAGGATAAACCTGTTGTGAAAAATGCCCAGTTCTTGCACCCTGAAGTATATCAAGCAGCTGCCCAGAAAATGCCCAGAAAATGCTCACTAAACTGGCTAAGTATTTGCCTAATATCAGCAGGGAAGAAGCTACAAGATCAAGTGATGATGATACTGGAATGAGGTTTTAAATAGAAAGACCACAGCTGGTATGTTAAAATTTTCAAATCTGAAGAAGATCGTTACGTCTGCATTGAGCCTGTTCCATGGTAATGCACATGGTGAGAGGAGTCTGTCTGTTAACTAGCAGTTGCTGACAGTAGAGAGGACACTCTTTTCCGAAGAAGCTTTGAATGGGCTACGCATTACAAGAGATGCTGTTATTTAGTATGGTGGAGGCAACACAAAGGTCCCAGTCACGAAGAGGATGATGACTGTCGTGAGAGAGTCTCACAGGAACTACAGGCAAAGACTTGAAGAGGAAAAGACTGAAATGGAATTGCTGAAGAGAAGAAAAACTGAGCATTGTATAAAAAATAAAAGAAGCTGATGCAGAACATGAAAAATACTGAAGAAAGGAAACGAAAATGAGTCCAGATGAATAGGATGTGACATTATGTGAGCAAAAACTGTAGGATGATCAGACGAAGGACATTGCCTTATTTGAAGAGGCGAAGTCCAGGCTTGCTGTTCGAATAAACAGACCGTTGTTCACTCTGGATAGTTGTTGATGCGACATATTGAGATTTTTACTTTAACTTCTGTGCTGTTTAAACTCATGTTGATATATTCTTATTTTGCCGAAAGATGAAAGCCCTTGATTGGTCTTATTTTTGCGGTGCTGATGACTCTATCCTGCTTATGTAAAACATTAGTTGGTGGTATATCTGGTGAGCAGTTAGACACTGGCTTGATCAATTCAGAAGTATTGACCATCGTCATTTTTAATTGTGAGAAGAATTACCGCTAACTACAGCTTCTGAATTTGCGTTTAATTGTTGAATTTGTTGCTCAATATCCAAGTCAACAGCTTTAGTTATGCCGGGACGTTGCCTCTATTTAATGAAATTTCTGCTGAACATACGGAAAATCATGTCATTCGTAAATTTATGTGTTTTACCACTTATGTAAATAACCTTGACGCTTATAAATAATATTATATGACTTATGGAGGATGATTTGAACACTTTTTACTGGAAATACTGTGTTTTTTCTTAGCAGTTTTAAACTCCCCGTTCATCATCCATAGTGCAGGTAATATTATTTCTTTTTCGGTCCTTTGAGATCAGTGGGAATATTCAGAGTATTAAGACTGTACGTTTAAATAATGTTTAAATAATTTGATCCCGATTAGACATGTGTCTTTGAGTCACTGGTGAGGGTTCAGAAATTGCGCAATATGGCCCACACTACCTTCCTTTGAACGTTTTCGTTGATTCCAAAGGATCAAACTTTAATATTTTATTCAAAATACCAGTAACCAAAAGGTCTGTCAATACGTTATTGGCTTTGCTTTGAGACACAGACAGTCCATTGATATCTCACAGACCCAAAGGGCGAGTGCTCAACAAATAACATTTTAAAAAAGAAAACATTAGCTAGCGTATATTATTATGCCTATGTTGGCAACTTTGTGGTTATCATGGTCCTGTTATCACTGAATAATTCAACGGGACCTTCAAAAGGGTATTTAAATTATGTTTCACTTTATTTGGCCTGTAATGACAGAAAGGTTTTTTTCACTTCCTCTGACCAAAGTCGATATACACTTTGGTCATTTCAGAATGTATGCGACAGCTTATCCTATCTCCTGGATAATATTCAAGTTATATTATATATGGTATGGCCCTTCCCCTGTCTCATTTATGTTTCCCTGCAATTAAAGGAACTTAGTTTTACTTTTTATTATAATAGATTAGAACCAAGTTAAACAGACAAATTGTTGGAATTCCGATGGGTACAAATTGCACCCCGCTTTTATACTGCTTTGAAAGAGATTTCATAGATTATCTTAACCATGAAAATCAAGCTGACGTTATTGAGGCTTTTAATTCGACTTCCTGTTACCTCGATGACCTTATTTTGAAGGTATGGTCAATCAAAAGGTGATAACTATGCCGCCTTCTTTAATCTATGATGGCCCCGACTTAAAGCTATTCATTTTAGCTGGTTGGGGCCGGAGCTTCTTGTTTGTTGCTTGGCTCACCGGGGTTCAACTAGTGTTTTTCTTTTGCTCCAGATTTTCAGTGATGTTGTTTTATTGACTAATTAGAGATAATCAACTCTCTAAATGTTGTGAACCACTGCAGAAGCTGAGGGTGAGGCGAGGATCCTGTAAAACTAGTTTAAGCCCGCCAGTAATATTATTTTACTGGTCGTTACAAGGCGATACTTCTGTGGTGATTCTAATTGTTCTATATTTTGATGTTCCATTATTTTTGTGCTGTTAGCAACTTATGTACGTTTTCATATCTTTACGTTTGGGTAACTGAGTGATCGCCTATTGGGGAATAGCTGCTCACCCGGTTTTCTTTGTATAAGTACCTGATTGTTTATTTGACTTTTTCTCAACTTGATTGTTAGTTTGGTTTTTTCCCACTTCGGTTTTTGGAGTAAGAAGGTACAAGTAGGCAAAGATCAGGAAAAGGCGCAATCAGAAAAAGATTCCAAGATTTGATGTTCCATTATTTTTGTGCTGTTAGCAACTTATGTACGTTTTCATATCTTTACGTTTGGGTAACTGAGTGATCGCCTATTGGGGAATAGCTGCTCACCCGGTTTTCTTTGTATAAGTACCTGCGGGCTTAAACTAGTTTTACAGGATCCTCGCCTCACCCTCAGCTTCTGCAGTGGTTCACAACATCTTTTTCTGATTGCGCCTTTTTCTGATCTTTGCCTACTTGTACCTTTTAGAGTGGGAATTTCTTTCTGATTGCGCCATTTCCTGAGCATCGCCAACTTGTACCTTTTTGTATGTTTGGTTCTTTTCTTGCTTGGTCTTTGCTTACTTTTGTACATTCCCGTGCAAACTAATGAACACTTTTGATGCTCCAACATGTGAAAATATATAAAAAAGCTTTCTGATGGTATGGCTCAGATATTATGGAAGTACCTAAGTTGATGAGATAAGGTCTTAGTCTTGTGCGGCAACGTTTCCTGGGATACGGGTACATGAACACGATAACCACCAACACGTTTCCAAACAAAGCTAATAAAGTTGTCAACGAAAACAGTATAATCCAGAACAGGTTGGCTCCATCTAGAATACGTATATCCGCAGTGAAATTTACTCCAACCGTTTCATACGCACATGAATTTGCATATATTTCTTGAATAGTATTATTTGCATTATCCGTCAATTCATTCAATACTTGAAGAACCCCTGGTTCCATTGTCACACATTGTCCACCAGACATCCTGTATCTGTCGCCGCTATAGAGCAGCTCAATAACAAAGTAACTGGACATCTGGTATCCTAGTGTTATTCAAATACCTCGGTGATAAGCGATCAGAAACAATTCACTGATTAATTGCGATAAAGACCTATAAAGGAAAGGCTTCGCCTCCATTTAGAAGATTAAATACTGACTATTGGTGCTCCGGAATCTTTAAGGACAATTGAGTCGCGATGTGAGAAATTTTCCTCTTTTCAGCATTGATTTCCAGACAGATGACAAGAAAAATGTCGAGTCAGTAACTGATAAAAATGCTTAACATTTCAAATACCAATACCAATGTTATTGCATAGACTGTGTGGTATGATTTGCAAATATACACTTTCAACTTTGCAAAGCACAAAAAGCACTTGTTGAGAGTTTCATCGGATCAGTTTTTTTGTTCTTTTTGCTATTGTTTTGTCTGCAAGGCAGTAAGTATAGTTTAGTTAGTGATTAATTCCATGTGTTTAAAGCATGTTACAGTTATAAATTGAGCCGCGTCATGAGAAAACCAACAATGTGGTTTCAGAACAGATCCGACACATACCGAGCTGTACAAGCACAGAAGATGGATAGAGGCTGGAAAGTTTGTTTATAGAAAGTAGAGGAATTGTACTATCCGTGTAGCGAAAAAAGGCGCTGATCAGCTTTGCAGTTACTGCGAAGCTGATCTGCGCATTTGTTTTCGCCCATGCAAAATGCTGGTTTTCTCATGACGCGGCTCATTTGTCTTTCTGTTTCCAATGTTATTGTTTTACTGGAGTACAGCGATATTACCAAATGTTCGTGTGACTTACACTACTATAGAAATGAAAAAGCCTCTTCTTGATACGAGCCTTCACACGAGAAACCAACAATTTGGGTTTCTAACCAGGTCCGACACAAACCGGCCTGTACAGCCACAGAAACGGGCTAGAATCTTGAAATTTCGGGTATATCTAGAAGCGGTACTATTTTCGCATCGAAACTAAAGGCGCTGATCAGCTGTGCAGTTACTGCATAACTAATCTGAGCCTTTGTTTTCGCATATATGCAAATTGTTGGTTTTCTGATGTTGTGGTTCATATTGTGTTTTACAGCAAACTGCCAACTTCAAAGGAACAAATATCAACTTGAATGAAAAAGCCATATGATACCGTTCAATTGTTTTAATCAGCTTGCATTAATAAGATTTTGCTTCCTGGCGTTTCCTGTGCAATCGATACAATCTGCGTGTATTTCCAGTAATTTCAAACAAAGCCGAGAATTATGCAGCCCTTCACTTGTGCACATTAAACATTGACAAAAACGGAAATGCACTAATGAATATTCATTATTTGAGCCGCCTCGTGGGAAAACCAACAATGTGGTTTCCGAACAGGTCCGACACAAATCAAGCTGTACAGTCACAGAAGCAGGCTGGAAGCTTGAAATTTCGGATTTAAAAAGAAGATGAAGTGTACTATTCTTGTAGCGAAAACAAAGGCGCTGATCAGCTTCGCGGTTACCGCGAAGCTGATCTGCGTCTTTGTTTTCGCATATGCAGATTGTTGGTTTTCCCATGAGGCGGCTCATTTCATGACGACAATGGATGCCTATCAGCATTTTAGCCGCGACGTGAGAAAATCGGTCTTCGGGAATTCCGACCAGGCCTGACACAAACCGACATGTACAGTCACAGAAGATGGCTAGAAGCTTGAAATTATTGATTTACATAGAGGCGGAATTGTACCATCCGTGTAGCAAAAACAAAGGCGCTGATCAAAATGCGAAGCTGATCTCCGCCTTTGTTTTCGCATAGGCAAAAATCCGATTTTCTCGTGACGCGGCTCATTTATCATACAACTTTCTTGTACTTGAGACAGGGCATGACATTTTTGTTACCAGTTTTAGCTAATCTCATCATCGGAAATCTACACGAATATGACGTCTTTCAGCGTGGGAGATCGGCCCATTGGCTGATTTAGACGACAATAAAGCGTGGTCGAATGAATGGCACATACGACGACTTGAATACAAGGGACAGCTTCAACAGACTACGGAAATATTCAAAAATTAGCAATAATATGTTTTGGATATGCGAAGACATTGAAACAATGGTTTTAGTTCGAATTTTTAACGTTGAAATTCATTTCCAAGGCACACCTACCTATACAGCACAATTGCCCAATACTTACTTACTTACTTACTTACTTATATAAAAATAACACGTGAAGGTATAACCTGTATGCAATATCAAGAGGTCAATATAGAGATTATCTCTCGTTTGAATTATGCAATTAAAATGCCTCCTTATTTTTTGTCATTTAGTATTTCTTCATCATAGTAAGCTAACACTGATTATTATATAACTATAAATAGACAGTATTTCAGGCAATGCTTTCAGCCCATTGCATATTTTGTCATATTCTATGACCTGGGGTTTTTCACATTGAATATATGTTACTAAATTTAGAACTCTCTGTCATTGGAAATGTATATTGATTACTGTCAAGCAGTAAATGCTGATGAAGTACAAATGATGTTTATTACTGTTTAGTTTATTTGAATTTAGACGTAATGTCCCAATTAACATTTTTCAGTCATGCTGGGACTATGTGTAAACTGTATGTATACACTAATTCATTTACAGATAAAAACAGTTATTTTAAAATTATTTTTATCATGTTTGTATAAAAAGAGTGTTATATAATAAAATAATTGTTGATTCGCCTCGGTCAATATTGGTAGTCTCTGTTGGATATCACATCATATTCAATGACTCAATAGTCAATAATTGTATAATGTTCTATAGTTTAAAAACATGGCATACACGACTAGACCTAATTAATTAAGATGAGCAAAAATATGCGAGTAAGAGAAGAGAATATTGGTGTATCATAATACCACTGTCTTCTGTATCATCCTGTGTGTACTGGTAACACCTAACTTCAGGAGGATTGAGCTCTGATAAAATGCATTCCAATATATATCAGGATCATGACAAATGAATGGTAGACAAACGAATTGAAAGTTTTCCAAAACTTATTGGTGGTTATTGAGCTAAATGTTTAATTGGGGACATTTTTAGGGAGGGGGTAATGTAATGAAGCAGCCACCATTTTGCTATACTACTATTTTTGTACATTTTCTTGGTTATTTTTGGGTTCAGTGAGATAGTACGGCATCACACAACAGAGGCCTAACATTAACTTAACTTTAATTAAATCATCATCGCTGGAAACCACGAATCAAGTTGCCGGATTTCGTCTTTCGTCATTATCATTGTCATCGACCTGATGAAATAGGAATTTGAGATGAACAGCGTCCACAAGAAAAATAGAGCGACAGGTATCTTGCTATCGACACCTTAAATACCAGAGGACCATCTGTCCTAAGAACGCTCACCTGAATCCTGATCTCGGAGCATTAAGTCATCATGAAATGGCATTGACTATGAATAATCTCATACATTTATTGATTTCATTAGATGTATACATCTGCAAAGTTTCAGGTCTCAGGCTGCAATAGTTTCCAAAACATTAATTGTTTTCATTTTTCCCATGTAAAATCCGGTTTCCAAAATTGACCTTGACGTAAAATAGGTGAAGGCCATCTTTGGATCATTATTTGTACAAACTATATGATGGGCTATGATGCTACATACAAAGCTTCGTGAAAAACCGCCCACCGTTTCTGGAGAAGAAGATTTTTGAGCATGTTTGAGCATTTGTGAGCATGGTGGCCATGTTGAGCATTCGACCCAGATTTTGCGCATAAATTAAAATTCTGTTCCTCCTAAGCACCTCCTAAGCATAAAATATCACCACTTTCATAGGCCCAGTGAAGGGCTTAAACTAGTTTACATGGCCATAACCTCACCTTTAGCTGCTTCAGTGAAGTGGCAGAAGTTTACTAAGAAAGAGTTCCACGGCAAATAAATTCTCTACCTTTTATGCGTGTTACCGAAATTGAGGGTTTAAACCTTTATAGATTTTTCAGGCACCTTGACCGAAGTTTTACATTAATATAAGCAATAGGTCATGAGTTATTTAAACCTAAGATTTGACTCAAAACAACTGTAAAATGAGCTTCTAATATATATATTTTTTCCAGATGTAAAGACGTGAGAGACTCTAACAAGCATCTGGTGTCGCTGTCCCTTTTCTCCATTGATATGTGCAAGATATAAACGTTTTTCATCAAAATTATAAAGGGTTATCATGTCAAAGTTTAAGCACAAATTAAGTATTATTTAACTGCGTAGAAATATACACATGGAAAAAATTAAGGAACACTTAAATAGTTTTAACACAATTTTCTCTGGGAGAAATCATTACTGTTCAATTTAATAGTCGGTAAGTATACCCATCTATAATATTATGTTAAGGTCAAACGATGACTGCTCGCATGCCAAAAGCAGCAGAAACAGAGCCTGGTTTGTGTTTTGGCGAGGGTCATTAAATTTGTGGTCATAATTCGTGTGCGACACGAGAAATGTTGACGATGTCGTGCCTATGTATCATAATGCAATGGTTCTAGCTTCAGAAATCGCAAATACATTCTACCACCCGCTTTGTTGTTTCTATGCCCATACTGACCACTGGCCTATTACTTAAATTTAGTCTTTGAATGGATTCAACGTACAAGCAATTAAATACGGTAATCAGCATTGTCAATTTAGCAATATTGGACAGTTACTGTTGTTTACGAAAATGACAGAATTGTTCTGATATCATCAATAGCATTTCGATTTTTTTTTATTTCAAACAAAAACAAAACTTTGAAAATCGGGTGTTCCCTAACTTTTTTCCATGTGTGTATAATTAATTAGTGTGTCTTGTTCTAATCCGAAGTTAGAATTAAAATCAGAAAAAACCAACTGATTTTTCGTGACAATCAGACCTCTTTTCTCGACGTCTTCGGTACTCCTGACACTGAAACATACAATAAAATCGACCTGAGCAAATAATCGAATTGTTATAACAGAGACAAAAGTGATGTAACCGTTTTAATACTGGCTCATTCACGAGGACCTAAAAGTGCCACAGAAAGTTTTCCCCTGTTTTTCTGATCAGTTGAAGTTTTAAGGCGTCACAGTAGATCACAGTACGCTGCATGCATCAAGCTTTTGTATTAGGAGGGTTCTCCGGTTTCCTAAAAATATGATCACATAAAGCCAATTTTCTTTAACAAATCTGTGTTACTGCAGCAAATACATTATTACTATCACCTATTTCTTCTACTTCAAATCATCTTGATCCACTTTGTTTTTTCTGTTGATATACCTGTATGTAGTAAAAAAGATATATCTTCAACAGCCTGCTTTCCACTAAACATGTCTTCCCTCAGACAAATCGAAAATATACTTTGCATGAATAAAAAGTTACATCGTAAAATTTCGATATTTTTAATCATGTTTAATTTCGTTCAAAGTTTTAGTTTTATTCATGATTCTGGTCAACGACAAATCAATTTATCAACATTAAACTGTTTGACTAGCCTTGGAACAATGGTGCACGCAGTGCATATGCAATTTGTGACTTTCAATATTTTTCAAAACAAGAACGCCCTAATATATTTGTCTTCTTATGCATCTAACACGCTCACTGAAAACGCCACCAACCTGGTTTGAACTGTTCCATGTTTTTATCGGCTGGCGATACAACTTTAAGGTAGTACCAATTTTGCATTTCGCTATACCACCACCAGTAGCTCCAGTAGTGGCCGCTATAACAACAGTGTCGGTTACAGGTGTGTCTCTCTCTCTCTCTCTCTCTCTCTCTCTCTCTCTCTCTCTCTCTCTCTCTTACCCGTATCTTAGAATGAGTGCCACAATGATGAGCACTATTAAACCACCAACAGATACTCCAGCAGTGGCCGCTATTACAACAGAATCAATTACAGGTGGCTCTGTAGAAGGTGTAATCGCTGGAAAAGAGATAATAAAAGTAAGTAAAAAGGTACAAGTAGGCAATAATCAGGAAAAGGCGCAATCAAAAAAGATCCTCACTCCAAAAACCTAGGCGGGAAAAATCAAACTAACAATAAGGTACTTATACCAAGAAAACATTTCGAAGCCGAATGAGCAGTTTTTTTCCCAAAAGGTGGGCACTCAGTTACCTAAACTTAAACAAAAATATGATAACACACATAAGACGCCAAACAGCACAAAATATTTAAGTTGCATTTACTCAGACCAATATATTACCGCAAAACAAAGTTATAGAAACAACTACACCACAGGCACTCGACGACTTGACCGCTTTTTGTACATTTTCACCCGTTTGGAGACACTAGCGAAACGTTCATGCCATGAGTGTTTAATTACAAAACCATTTATCAATCACCCACTTTCGGGTTAGAGGTTAGACAAGGCGCTGACTTTGGGGGCTCTGAGCCGGGATAGAACATTTTGTGCACCGAATTTATTCTGAATTTGGAAAAGTATTTACTGTTTGTCATACCAGCAAAAAGCAAGCATGTCATTCAAACTCGAAGATTTCATTGCTGCGCCTTCTCAAGAGCCGTTAAACTTGGCTATAAAGAGTGATCATTTAGAAGTTTCTAGTCATTATAGCATACCTGATGTTAAAACATTTATGTAAAAACGTGAAATTAAGAATGTTATTTTTTCAGTCTCTTGTTGATGAGTTATTTTTTTAACCCTCAGCTACATCTCATATTATGGTCTCACAAACCGACATACAGTTAAAAGGGTTAGAAATTAAAAAGCATCTTGATTTGGAAAAATTAAGATCAGAATTTGAAGAAAAAGGAAGGGCAGATAAGGAAAAAAGGGGAGAAAGAATACAAAGAGGTAAGTTAGAGCTTGAGAAACAAAGAAACTCGTTCCTCCATTTCAAGAAAAAGAGGTAGATTAGTATTTTTTACATTTTGAGAAGATAGCAGAAAATTTGAAAACGCCAAAGGAGCATAAGACCTTGCTTCTACAAAGTGTTGTTATTGGTAAAGCTCGAGAAATTTACACTCAGTTACAACTCACTCAAAGTTGAGATTATAACACAGTTAAAGCTCTTATTCTTAAGGCTTATGAGTTAGTACCTGAGGCTTATAGGCAGAAATTTAGAAATTGTAGGAAAGGACATAATCAAACCCATGTATAATTTGCTAGGACTAAGGAGCAATTATTTGACATGTGGTGTTCTTCAAAGAACGTAAAATCTGAATAATGCAAAATTAAGACAGCGTATGCTTGTTGAATAGTTCAAACGGTACATACACTCTGGTGTCAAAGCTTTTCTTGACGAAAAGGAAGTAGAAACTTTAGATGTAGCAGCTCGTTTAGCTGGTGATTATACGTTGACTCATAAGGGTTCTTTTATTGACAAAACTCTTAAACCTAATTCACCTCAATTAAAACCATTAAACCCTCAACAGAGAATCAATTCTCCTCAACCTAATCCACAATCACAAGCTGGACTAATCTCAACTGATAATTCCTGTCCTTCACATTATCCTAAAAGCGGAGATACTAGTGAAAACAAAGGTCAAAGATCCTCATACTCATCCAGGCTTTTTTTTGCAATTATTGCAAAAGTGATGGTCACATGATTTCTGAATGTGAAACTTTGAAAAGAAGAAACGAGAGACAAAATCAAAACAATTCTAGACCAACAGGTCTTACTTCTTTAAGGTCAAAACCACAGTTTTTTTTTTTTTTTTTTCAGAATGAAAATCCTATTTTGACCAAAACGTCAGCGTTTGATTCTATTATGGAGATTTATGAACCATTCTTATCAGAAGGTTTTGTGTCACTTACAAGTGACACTGCCCAGTCTACCCCTATTAAAATTTTACGTGATACTGGAGCTTCTCAATCTCTTATCTTGGCAGATACCCTGCCCTTTACCGAGAAGACTTCAACTGGGAAAATGTCCTTATTCAGGGACTAGAGTGTGGCTTTGTTAATGTACCGCTCCATAACATTTATTTGTGTTCAGACATAGTTTCTGGTCCTGTGGCTGTAGGTATTAGTATTTCTTTGCCTTTTAAAGGTGTTCACTTGCTATTAGGCAATGATTTAGCCGGAGATAAGGTTGTGGTTAACCCTTTGTTGATCAATACACCTTGTGAGGATCAACTGCCTGATCCCATTGAGCAGGAAATTCCTGATCTTTACCCTTTATGCTGTTACAAGGGCTATAGAGAAGAACGCCAAATTCAGTCTTTTCATCATGAGATTACATTAGATAGGTCAGTCTTTTCATCATGAGATTTCAAAATCTCTTTCTCCAAGTCAAACTGATTTCAACAATAAAAGGTCAGACAGTGATCTTTCACCTTCAATTTTAATTGACCAAGGTCAAGACCAGATGTCAGGGTCACAACTTTGTCAAGAACAGCACAATGATCCTGAAATCTCGCCTTTTTTTTGAAAGGGCTTAAGATGAAAATGAAATTTCTCAGGTTCCTGTTTGCTTTTATGTCAAATATGACATCTACTAAATGAACCAATGGCGTCCTCCTGATGTTTCTGCATAAAAAGAATGGAAAAGCAAATCACCAAATTGTACTATTCCAAAAGCTAATTTACAGCCTATTCCTGCGTTTGATGAACATTTAGTAGAATTATCATTGACTGTGTTGGTCCTTTACCTAAGACTAAATCAGGTTGCCAATATCTCTTGACTATAATGTGTGCTTCAACACTTTTCCTGAAGCAATCCATCTCAGGAACATCAAGACTAAAACAATAGTTAAGGCCCTTGTGAAGTTTTTCACACTTGTAGGTCTTCCAAAATCTGTTCAGTCAGACAAGGGTTCCAATTTTATGTCAGGAACATTTCAGCAAGTAGTGCATGAACTTGGCATATTCAGCTTATCATCTTGAAAGTCAAGGTGCTTTGGAAAGATTCCATCAAACTTTGAAGAACATGATCAGATCTTGCTGCTTTGGCACCGAAAACGATTGGGATGAAGGCATACATTTGCTTTTATTTGCTGTCAGAGAATCAGTATAAGAGTCTCTTGGGTTCAGTCCATTTGAACTTGTATTCGGACATTCTGTTCGTGGACCTTTGAAACTTATGAAAGAGAAGTTTCTTTCAAATAGTCTTTTGAACTTACTTCAGTAACTAGATTGTCAAAAGCTTGGGAAGTTACTCGATCCAATATTTAGGATGTATGATGGTCTCTTCCTGAATAATGTCATTTTTTTTTAAAAAAGAACTTTTTTGTCAAGTATAACACTTGGTTAAACAAATTAACCTAAAAATCAATAGGTACCCATATTCGTTTGGGCGCTGGAGGGGCATGCGAAAAGGTACCCAAAATGACATTTTAACATTAGTGACATTTATCAAAATTTAGATATCATGTTATATTGTCAATTTTGTGAAACTCTGTACAACAACCAATAAAGGTACATTCTTTGAAAATATGATGAAAAAAACATGTGTACCCAGCCTTTTTATGAAGCCACGGCATAATAAAAGGGGGCTTTTGGCCATATTTTCCATCAAAATTACCATTGTGGGCAAGTTTAAATGAATAAAATTAATTAGAAAGTCATAAAAAAAGTTCTCTTATTAAGTCTTTCATCCTATTTGCAAAATACATAGTAATAACGACAGATAGTCCCTATAGCTGAGAAAAGCCATCAAAAAAGCACTTAAGGTGGCCACCTGTTTAGCACAAGTTTCTTTGGTAAAGTTGTTTAGTACTGTCTTTGGGCAGTATGAAAACCAATGTTTTAAATTTTTTACGGTCTTACAAAAGTACTTTTATTCTGGGTGAAAATAAAATACCCTAGCTTGTTTGATCCGCGACATTAAGGACATTTATCTCTGGGTACCCTGGGGGCTAATTTGACCTACCTTGCACATCTCCTCCCAGGACAATCTTTCAAGGGTGCGAAATCATTCATTTGGACCCAAGAAATGCAAAGAATTTTTGTTGTCAAAGACAAATTCTTTTGTTCTATGAAAAAAATGCATGGTTTCCATGGCAACCATTTACATGATTCTCGAACATGGGGGGTGTACATACAAAATTGGTCATATCCCCGCTGTTACTTATCCTAGACCACTGAATCTTGTCTCATTTTAAAGCTTAAGACATAACCCTTTCAACCTATGGTAAGTAATGCAAGTTATCTAATTTGCATATTCATGATTTTTTAATGAAAATATTCAAACGACATAAAAAATTGTTAAAAACCATTAATAAACTAATTTTAGGACCAAACTATCAATGTGATACTTTCTTATTGAGCCTGTAATATCATATGACAAATGTATTGATGGCATGGGCCTAAATAAAGATTATCATTTGCATATTCATGAATATTAATGAAATTGTCAAAAATCGAGAAAAAAAGGGAAAAACTGTAGCCGTGGCACGGTTTTGGATGGATTATAAGATCTATCTTGCATCCCTGTTACAAATTCTCATGGCTTTCAGTGTAGTCAGAGGTATAACCTTTATTATGCCATAAAATATGGTACTCAACAATGAACGCATTAACATGATGTAAAATTACATAGTTTCTACGCCTACCCTTAGTGTGATTCTAGTGAATAGGGTACTCACAAAAATATACATATACCAACAATAGCATGCTCTACAATCCTATAATTGGTCTGATAGTGACGCATGGACCAAGCAATTTAACCTTAATACCTACTATTCAAATGGTTGAGTTTGCTTATTCATGAAAATTAATAAAAATCATACGAAATCTGTACATAATCTTGGAAACATAATGGTAGACATACAAAATCACTTGTACCAGAGCTAGTAACAAACTCAGGATGCTGAAAAAGTATCAAATGAATGCTACATGGCAATGTATTATTTCCTTTATGCCTGATATGATAACGATCTGATTTTCAATTTCATGAATCATAATGAAAACTCTAGAAACAGGAATGAAAACAGGAAAAATGAAACTAGTAAACATACAAAACGACTTGTATCTCGGCAACCAAAATACCTAACATGTTGAAAATGGCATCAAAATGGTTGCTAGGGCAAAACTATGCCATTCTGTACTACAATATACGAGTCATTTGATTTTTTGCTTTATGAATATTAATAAAACCTTTCGAATTTAGTGGAAAATTACAGAAAAGTTACGGTGGTATACATAGAAAATCACATGTATCTTGGCGACTGATAGACCTAGAGAGCTATAACTGGTATCAAATGATTGGTAGGACAATGTTCCATTACCATGGAATCTGATAAATAAATAATCAGCTATTTTGGTTCTATGGATATTAATAGGTTCTTAATGAATAAAAGAAAAATCAATGAAAAATGAAGGGGTAGATCTACACCAACAAAATCGCTTATATCTCAGCTGCCAATATCCTTAGAGAATTGAAAATGGTACCAATAGAATGCTGGGACAATACACTATCGCCAAGTGGTCTGATAGTTTAAGCATGTGTTATTGCATTTTCTAAATATTACACAAAATTTAGAAAAAATTGTGGAAATGACAGAAAATTGAAGATTGTGCTCCAACAAAATTTATTAAATCTTGATTGCCAGCAAGCATGCTTTATATATCTAAACACATGGCGATAAAACAGTGTCCTATCAATAAATTGATGCTGTTTTAAGTTCTCTACAGCTTTTGGCAGTCAAGATATACACGATTTTGTTTGTGTACCCCTTCATTTTTCGTTTCTTTTTTGTCTTATTTATAAAGATCTCATTAACATCCATACAACGAAAACAGCTAACTATTTATATATGAGATAACATGGTTATATAGCACAGTCATAGCAATCATTTGATGCCAATTATAGCTCTCTAGGTCTATCAGTAGCCAAGATACATGCGTCTTTCCATGTATACCTCCCTATTTTTTCCGTATACTTTCCCTAATTTCTGAAGGTTTCGCTACTATTCTTAAAACTAAAAATCCAATGACTTATATATTGTAGTACACAATGGTATAATATTGCTCTAGCAACAATTTGATGTCATTTTCAGCACTTTTGGGCTTTTCATTGCAGAGATACAAGTCATTTTGTAGGTTTACCCGTTTAATCTTTTCACTTTTTCTCTCTAACTTTTTTAGTTTTCATTAAAATTCATAAAATTAAAAATCAGATTATTCCTATATTATACTTTTTGGTCATAGTACATTGCCATAGCAGTCATTTGATATCTCTTTTAGTATCCTGGGTTTATTAAAAGCTCTGGAACAAGTGATTTTGTACATACACCCCTATTTTTCCATGATTTGTCTCCGATTTCTTATGGGGTATTTTTTTTATTTTCACAAATAAGCAAATTCAATGATTTGAATATTAGGTATCAAGGTTAAATTGCTAGGTCCATGAATCACTATCAAACCAATTATAGTATGGTTCCAGGGATGCAAGATAGATCTTATAACCTATCCAAAACCTTGCAATGGCTATTTTTCCCTAATTTCCGAAGGTTTCGCTAATATTGTTAAAAGTAAAAATCAAATGACTTATGTATTATAGAACACAGTGGTATAATATTGCTCCAGCAACAATTTGATGCCATTTTCAGAACTTTAGGGCTTTTGATTGCCGAGACACAAGTCAGGTGTACCCGTTTATTTTTATCATTTTTTCCCTTTCAAGATTATTTCAGCTCATATGAGACGGGCCAATCAGTAGGTTGGCGAAAACGACCACCTGGCACACCCGCAAGCAGAACTTGGCTTGTCTCACATGTGACCAGAGCGGGACTCAAACCCACACCAGACACAGCGGTGAGATGATCGAGTGATTAAGAAACAGCTCTCTTAACCGCTAGGCCACGGGGCCGCTGGTTTACCCGTTTAATCTGTTCACTTTTTTCTCCCCAACTTTTTTAGTTTTCATGAAAAAATCATGAAATTGAAAATCAGATTATTCCTATATCATACCTTTTGGTCATAGTACATTGCCATAGCAGTCATTTGATATCTTTTTCGGTATCGTGGGTTCATTAACAGCTCTGAAACAAGTGATTTTGTACATACACCCCTATTTTTCCATGATTTGTCTCTGATTTCTTATGGGGTATTTTTTTATTTTAATGAATAAGCAAATTCAATGATTTGATTATTAGGTATCATGGTTAAATTGCTAGGTTCATGCATCACTATTAGACCAATTATAGATGCAAGATAGATCTTATAACCTATCCAAAACCTTGCAATGGCCATAGTTTTCCCCTTGTTTTTTTCCCTCTAGTTTTGACTTTTCGTTAAAATTCATGAATATGCAAAGGAAATATTTTTAAGCTCTTGGCATCAATATATTTGTCAGATGATAATACTGGCTCAATAACATCTTAAATGGTCTTTTCGGCCCTTGAAATTTCGGAAAATTTCCGAAGGCTTCTGAAGAACAATTGTTACTTCTTTACTGTTCTAAAGAACAGTTCCTTGTAATTTTTACTGGAATGTAGGGGACATTCCTCAGATCTATATAAACAGGTCTCAATCCAGGCTCAGTCATTCAGAAATTCGAAGTGATTTAAAATTTATAGTTTTGGTTGTTTCACTAGTATTGGATTAGAATTATTCTCTGTGGATTAGTATTATTAACGGTGGACAATATCAACATCTTGTATTCTTATGGACTTGAACTTTTGGAAACTGGATTGAGGATACCTGTGAATTGATATTTTGAGGGACATTGCCTTATTTAGACACTTGGATTTTAATTGATTGATTTATTTATTTATTTAATTATTTATTCATTTATTTATTCATTTATTTGTACGTTTTTGATTGATTTTATTTGTTTATTTGTTCGAATACAACATATAATATTAAGTTTTAAACTTTGTTGGTTGTTCTTTGCTGAATTGGCCAGATCCTTGCTATCATGTGTAGGGTTGAAAGTTTCTTTATTTTTCCAGTTACGCTTGCACGTAACACTTACTAGCGCTAAACCGCGATTCGCATTGACAGAATGTGGTTCATTCACAATTTTTATAATGTAAGCCCACTCAGCAACACAGATTTTAAACAAAACGTTTACAAATAGGATGCAAATCACGTGCGGCAACGTCTGCGGACGACAGACAGAAGTAAAAATGACGAAAAAAGCAAACATAAGATCAATCGATTGACGCCCAAGCAAGAGGTAGTTTGATACCACGCTAATTCATAGTGTCAAAAGGCAAATGAAAAATACCATTGTTCCATTTTAAACGTATTTCAAACGTATTTACGCTAAACGAGCTACCCTCTACAGCCGGCCGCTTTCGCAATGTTTTCGACAGAGAGGCGAATTATTTTTTTTTACTTCCATTCGACGAACAATAAGCTTTCTAATTCCGTTCAAAGATTACCAAAAGACAATCACCACGGGCAGCACGGGTAGAAAACATGTTTTTGCATGATATTCTTATGATGTGGTCACGTGATAAAATTTATTCAAAATGCGTAAATGCTCGTCAAGGAAGAGTAAGCAAAACTAAAAAGCAAAATCTTTAACGAAAAGTATTCCATTTTCCTAATTAAGCCTTTGCCTGATCTTTGCCTACTTGTACCTTTTTAAAACTGATGCGTTGGTATTTTTGCCAAGTGTATATCGTTATTTAAACGCTGCAAGCCTACTCATGAATGCCCTTGTAAAAGTTCTCACCCATTGCATTGATCCAAACTAAGCACTCATGTCCACAAACTCACGTTTTGTAACGTTACCTGTCTATTTGGAGGGGATCCCGAAGGTTTTCGAAGTATGACGTCTTGCTTCGAGAACATAATCGAATGTCATCAGTATGCGGTTTGTTAGATTAACATGAATTGGATAATAAACGTCAGGACGTTGCCATAGCTCTAAAGATAACGGGGCTAGTAATGATGATGTTAAAATACGTGAACACATCTATGTGGTAATACGCAAAACCCGAAACCCCTTGAGCCATTCTACTCCAAGCCACTATGTACGAACTTTGTATCTAAAATGTGAAATCAGAGTAAACCATATAGCCCCGCCAAGTCTTTTTTACGATTTTAAAAGTAAGGCGTAACAATATAATTAATTGCACATGTTAACAACGATGATTATGAGTTATATTCATGAAACCAACGTAACAAGAACCACGGGTTGACGTGTTCTGTCACTTTCCTGTGCATTGATAGTAAGGTCGGGGTATGTTCATCTAAAAACATTCGGGATACCGTCAAATTTTGGAAATATTGAGTGTTCTACCTTATTCAGAAATGGAAACTTTTAAAAAAATGCTAGTAAGTCTGACAGCTTCCTATGACTCTCGTTAGTAGACTTACAGTGTTAAAATAACGACAAATGTTCAGGTATGAGTTTCAGCGCAGGGGACCCCGTCTCCCCAAACTAGGTCAGCGCGTATCCGGCGGCCTTGTCTACATGTACATTATTACCCCTAACCCGAGGGTGGGGGTGATTGATAAAAATAAATAAAAAAAATAATAATTATAATAATAATAAACGGTTCAGTCGCAGAATGCCTGTGATCTATTTGAAGACATTTTTGAACCATACTTCTGCTACGTTTGATTCAGTTATCTGTAAAAATTAAGTAAATTGAAAACAAACATTGTAGCGGCTAGAGTTTTTTTTTTGTGTGTGTGTGTGTGATCGGGACACGTCGTACTTAAAATACTCAAATCAAATACGAGGCAAGCGTAACAATAATGCAAGTCGCTCAATACCCTATATGATGTACCTGTACCATAAACCCTGAGAGGATCACTATGTTGATTTAAGTTCATAAGATTATTTCATACTCTGTTTGCTTTATCTACACAACATGCATGCATTTAACACCCCTTAAACCCCATTTTTATACAGTAAAACTGGGGTGACCAGGTTGTGTTTTCTTATTTTTTTATTCAAAACATAAATTGTGGGTACTCGTAATGATCGCCAAAGAAATGTTTAATTATTACATCTGAAACAATTTCTGTGTTTGTGTAATGATCTTTAAAATACTTACTCAGGTTACAGTATTTCCCCGTGATACCTTTTGTGCAGCCAAGCAAACATGACCCATTATCCCTATCACAGGTGTCATTTAAACAATTAACAGGACAGCCCTGGTCACAGAACGGACCGTAATGATCCTCTACACAACCGTACATGCACGTGCCATTGTTCTGGTGACAGGTCGTCTCGTTGAACTGGAGGCAGTTAGTACTACAGTTGGTATCACAGACATTGTTCCAGTAGTCTTTCTTACAGCCTTGTAGACAATGGCCGGTAGTGTCGTCACAGTTATTATTGATGCAGTTGGTAGGACAGCTTTCAGAACAATTCGGTCCCATGAAGGTCAGTTTACATCCATATAGGCATACGCCGTGTCTGTCACATTTGGATATGGTGTTGTCTGGAGCATCAACACAGTTCGCATTGCATGTCTGGCCACAGTTCGGTCCCCAGGTGTTGATCTTACAGCCCGCTTGACATGTCTCGTTTTGATAGCAGGTTCCATTCACACAGTTGTCGTTACATGGAGTCTGGCATCTACAATGAAATGAACTCTCTCAGAGCCCTCGCAATGGGTTAGCAAAATGATTATGGACATTGCAAACGCAGAGAAAATTATTACCAGAAAAGTAAGATACCGGTGCCATCCAAACCACTGAAAGCTCACGTGTCCAACCGTGTGTAGTATTGAAGAAAGATGCTTATTTATCTGTTTGTTTGTTTGTTTGTTTAAATTGATGCTTTACGTCCCAGTCAACATCTAAGGTCATGTCGGGACGTTGCCTCCTTTTATACAGATATAAAATTTGACCTTGATTGGCTAAATTGGCCAAGCAGTTTCAGAGAAGAAGATCTTTGAATACGGTAATATAAATGTATATTTCCACGGGATGGGGGCAGACCAGCCATTTGGATCCAATTTTTTCAGAATCATAAAATCTTCTGTCCATCTGCCCATTTCCTTAAAGTTTTTCCCTTCACATGACAATTTTTCTCATTCAAATGCATAGGCGACCTATGTTGATATTGTCGTAAAAAGTCAAGTTCATCCCAGGGTCTTGATTTATATATACTTTGTAGAGCTCTTCGCCCCGATGCTTCTCGTCAAGCTTCAAAATCATAGGCCTTCTGGTTCTTGAGAAGATTATTAAAGGTTATTATTTGCTATTTATAGCCATGACGGTCTTCTTGTGTCACGTGACCTGGACCAATTACATAAACATTTATTCCCAATTCTTAAGGATGGTGCACATGAAGTTTTGCTTTGATTGGCCAAGCGGTTTCAGAGAAGAACATTTTTGAATATTATGGTCATATACATGTAGATTGCCCCGGGGTGGGGGCAGACCAGCCCCTGGAGTCCAAATTGTTTTTATCAGAATCAAAAATCTTTAGTCCCTCTGACTATTTTCTTTATGTTTTCTCATCCAATGACATTGTGACAGTTTTTTGCATTCAAATGCATGGGCGACCCACACTGACCTTGCCATGAAAAAGTCAAGGTCTTCCCAGGGTCATGATTTATATAAATTTTGTAAAACTCTTCTCCCTGATTCTTCAGACCAATGTTCAAAAATCATAGGGCGGGCTTCTGGTTCTTGAGAAGGTAAATTAGGCAATGATCAGGAAAAGGCCCAATCGGAAAAAAACTCCCACTCCAAAACCCGAGGTGAGAAAAACTAAATTGATAATAAAGTACTTATACGTGTATTTAGAAAGCATATCGTAAGCCGGGTGAGTGACCACTCAATTACCCGATCTTGAATAAAAATACGAAAATGTACAAAAGGTTCAATTCGACTCAATTCGACTCAAAAACATAAAACAAATACAACCACTAAAGAAGTATCACCTTGGAACGATCAGTAATATAAAATAACCGGGGGCATAAATCGATTTTACAGCCATCAGCTTCTGCAGTGGTTAACAACATTTAGGTCCTCGTGGTGAATCTCTAATTAGCCCATGAATCATAAAGGACACACAAATACATCATGATAACTACCATGATGAATCAGAAACGAGGACTTACATATTCAGTAAGCTATCCGACGATGGAGATCCCTGGGTGCCGAATAACTTACTGAAACCCGGAGTACTCCGAATCTAGAGGTTCTGGGTTCAATCCCCACAGGCGCCACCTTGTTGTGTCTTTGAGCAAGACACATTAACTCCCTACAGTACTGGTCAAACCCAGGAAGAGTTGGCTCCGTCCCGACATGACTGAAAAATCGTTGACAGGGACGTGAAGCCTCAATGCAAACAAACAAACAAACAAAGAAGAAACCCGACGCAAAGGAAAAACACCAGATGAATCCCGGTTGGTCAAGCAACAGACAAGAAGATCCGGCCCCAACCAACTAAATGAATAGCTTTATGTCTGGACCATCATAGAGTCTGACGCCAAACCCACTGGCGTGCAGTTAAAGAAGGTAGCATAGTTATCAACCATGATTGGGCTAAAAACTAAGCATGCAGACTGTCGCATAACATTCAAGTTTTAACCTATACGTCTGTAACTTGTAATGATTTTCTGAACTGAAAAAAAAAATCATTTCTTTCTATAAGTTTCTTAAATTTGTAAACCAAGTCGCCATAAAATTCTGGTTCTGAAAGGTCTTTTTGGAAATCAAGTCGTAGTGTCTGCGATAAAATTTAGAAAATGTTTATCGAATTTTATAATACCGATAGGCTGCTGAAGAAGTTTGGCTGTTAAACATTTATTTCGAGCGTTGAAGTCCAATACATGATTGCAGACTCTAGCAAACCAAGTCAGTAACGCAATGTATACACCATAAAAAGCACGGCGAGGAACGTCATCATCCAAAAACGGAAAGTTTACTTTATCAAAATCAAAGTCATCGCGTTTGTCATGATTTAAGAAGAAATAGATCCATTTTGCAATAGAAAGATGAAAATCCCAAAAGGGGGCTTCGGTATCTGTGGTGTTGGCTTCATTCAAATGTAGTTCAGGTGTATAAATTTGATTGGCCATGCCTTCAAAATGAGGATTGTCAATGTTCACAAGGTCATCGAGGTACCTGGAAGTGGAATTAAAAGCCTCGATAACATCAGCTTGATTGGCATGGTTAAGTGAATCCATGAAATCTCTTTCGTAGCAGTGTAAAAATAAATCAGCTACGAGAGGGACGCAATTTGTACCCATCCTGATTCCAACAATCTGTCTGCATAACTTGGTTCCGAATCTAATATAAATATTATCCAGGACATAGGATAAGGTGTCGCATACATTCTGACATGACCAAAGTGTATAGCGACTTTGGTCAGAGAAAGTGAAAAAAGCTATTCTGTCATTAAAAGGCCAAATAAATTGAACCATAGTTTTAATGCTCTTTCGAAGGTCCACTCTAAGTATACGTTTTGCGTTATTCGTTGTTACAATGCACAAAGAGAATTTCGTCATGCAAATATGTCGTCTTATCCTTCTCAGTTCCTATGAAAATGAATCTTAATGACATTACCCCATATTTTCAAGGAGTGGGTGGAGTAACTAACCCTCTCATATCTTATAAACTATTGAACGTTTCTTCAGGAAATCATGTCAGTCATCACTCTAGTAATTGATTTCAATTCACAAACCTTTCATACCATTCTTTTCGCTACAGTTCTCAATTTATACAAACAAAATGCTTCCTCCAAGCTAAAATCACTCTTACTCATGACCAGATTTAAACAGTTACCTACCCTTCGCTCTGTTCTGAATATTTTTTGTTTGTGTTTTTACAAAGCAGAGAAACTGTGCCTCGTACGAAACTAAACACAAAATGAATTTAAACAAATGTTGCTTCGCCCGCCACTAATTTTATATTACTGATCGTTCCATGGCGATACTTCTGTTGTGGTTCTTATTGTTTTATGTCTTGGTGATTTTTTGTGCTGTTGGCGCCTTATGTATGTTATCATATTTTAGTTAAGTTTAGGTAACTGAGTGGCCACCTATTGGGAAATAGCTGCTCATTCGGCTTACTAAATGTATACATGGTCTTTGTACCTTATTGTTAGTTTGTTTTTTCCCGCCTCGCTTTTTTGGAGTGGGGATCTTTTTCTGATTGCGCCTTTTCCTGATCGTTGCCTACTTGTACCTTTTTATGTTTTCAAACTAAAATTATTGTGACGGGCGCGTTTTGGCATAGAAAATGAACTAATTGCAGAGAATTCCAGGAGGCAGAGTTATTGCTGTCTCGTCTTTAAGTCATTAGAATTTGCAAATTCAGTCATGACTTGCATTATAAATTGCCTATGGGATGGGTTACAAAATGACGCAAAACAATCTTACTCCATTTAAACAGTGTTCATAAACAATTGTCTATTTCATCGAGATTTTTCTTTTTCTTTTTCCAATATACAAACAGTACCCATGTTTACAATAACATTTTTCCTGACTACATCATGGCACCTACATGAAACTAGTGTAAGAACGTAAACAAATTGATGTTTAAAATGATACCAAACATGCATTGGTTTGTCGATCAGTTACTGAAATAATGGATCGCGCTACGTACATTTGTACTTTCCGAATCCCCCTCGAACTTTACCTATAGTAGTGGAATAAAGGTAAAAGTAGGCAATGGCGGGTAAAGGCGCAATCAGAAAGAGATTCACACTCCAAAAACCAGGGTGGGAAAAACTAAATCAACAATTAGGTAATTATACTATGAAAACATATCGTAAGCCGAGTGAGCAGCTATTTTCCGAAGGCCACTCAGTTACCTAAATTTAACTAAAAATATGTAACGTTATAAGGTACAAACAGCATACAAATTCAACGCCAAGACATAAAACACTAAAAACTACCACAGAAGTATCGCCTTGGAACGATCAGTAATAAAAATTACTGGTGGGCTTAAACCAGTTTTACAGGTGCCTAAACTTGCCCTCAGCTTCTTTAGTGGTTCCATTATACATAAACATAAACAAGAAATATGTAAAATCATGTTAAGAAAATATTGTACAGAGGTACCAACAGGTACCAACAGGTAACATTTATAACGGAAAGCAGGGTGACCATCTGTTGAAGAAAGGTGGTCACAGTGCTAGCTTGGACAGAACAAAGAGGGCTAAGTGAACAACAAAAAGATATTCAGGTAACCACAAAGTCTCACGAAACTCATTTTTTGAATAACTTGGATAAATTTGAACCACAACAGCAGTGAACGGTCAGTTATAAAATACACGTCTGTGCAAAACGTCAAGACCTATGCATGCAACACTTTGATTAAATAATTTTTGATGTTTCGGGGTTCAACTGTTGTTTTATTTTTGCTCCAGGCTTTCAGTAATAATGTTTGGCGCACAAGAATCTCCATCGCCGGGCAGCTTATTGTGTCTTTGAGTCCGCGTTTTTGATTCATCAAGGTGGTTTTCATAATTTATTTGTTTGCCCTTGATGATTCATTGACTAGTAAGAGATTCACCACGAAGATCGAACAACTAGCTAAATGTTGTGTACCACTGCAGTAGCTGAATAAATGACGTCAAACGTTTCTATTTAGGTCGTATTGCAGTAGCTGAGGGTGAGGTTAGGCACCTGTTAAACTAGTTTAATCCCCCAGTAATTTTATCTAAGAGTGTCCTTCATGATTCATTGACTAGTTAGAGATTTACTTCCTCCCTCCCTCAGTAATTTTATCTAAAATTAATCTTTGCTAAGTGAATAAGGATTTTCTCATGTATGGAAAAACCAGAGTACATTAATGCAGCTTCACTTCTCTTTTCAGTGAAATTAAAGGAAATACTTATTTCATTTTGGAAAATAAAACGTTTGTCATCTGAAACACGTGAAAAAGAAATTTGACAGGAGTTTAAATTAATTATTTATTATTGACGTTACGTCTGAGTAACTTTGAATTAACGTTATCTTACGAGAGTTTCTATGGAAACATATTAATTGTTAGCACAGCGCCATTACATCGTAGGGCCCAGATTTGTTTGAAGAAAAGTTAATATTATCGTAGAACTCACCATCGGAGTTAGCTCTTGTCTTGCCCATCATCGGCGATTCGTTGATAACATCTGGTTGCAGAGCGAGGTTTTATATCTAGATCGATCGTAGATTCGGCAATTGAAATGGCGACGCCGGAAAACAGGATTGTACAGGGGCATAGCGGCAACATCATCGACGTCGCGGGGCTCGAAATACAACATAAAAAGGACAAAGCTAGAACAAAAGCCAACTTTACACGAACGCGCAACAGCCTACTTATGCTACTAGAACAACAGGATTTGCCAAGTCGTCGGGAAATCAAGGTGGCTTGTGACAAGATGGACGGTTGTATGGACTTGGTAATGAAGGTTTTAGCAAACTTTTCAGACTATTGCATTCAAAATAGCAATCTTCAAAAAGGTCAAAGACTTGTTAATGAAATGGAGAAAATTGAAGAAGAGTTTTATTCAGCATATGAAACAGCCCGAGAATACCTAGATTCGCGAAGGGACGATGCATCGAGTGTTACATCTGACAATATTATTATGTCTATAGATCTATTACAGCGAATGCACATCACGGACGATGATTCGGATACAAATCGAGAGGAGACAATCCCAACACCGGTTCACCACACCGAGCCTATGGAAACTTACTCAAAACTTTGTAAAAACAGCAGTTATTCCATATCAGCAACCATGAACAATTTACATTCAAGGCAAAGCAAAGCTATCATCGCTGGGTGTTCGAGAATAGCCACACAGAATCAGTTCTCGTTCTCAGGACATGGATAATACAGGAATCCGAGTTTCAAACGGTTGCCACAGAGATAGTGCATGGATTCACAGGACCAGCACAGGACCACGTATCGCAGTCGTTCCCAAGAAAATAAAACAATCGGGCTTTCTTTGGTGAAACAAACGACGATTATCGACGACCGAAATCTGTCACGTGCGAATTATGCAACCAGTCACACAGAATTTGGAACTGTGAAGAATTCGCACGAAAGTCGGTGACAGAAAGATGGAACTTGGCTAAACAGTTTCAACAATGCTACCGTTGTCTAGCCGACTGGCATGTTGGGAAGAATTGTCCAAGAAGCAGGCAATGTAGCCAGGACGGTTGCCAGTAGCTGCATCATAAGTTACTACATCGACTCAGTCAACGGACATTAACGGACAGCATACCGAACCGGAGCGCGTCAGGGATAAAACCGAACCGAAATCTAGCCGTCCGGAACTTGACACACTTCAAAGCAGTGCGATTACGTTTGAAACGGAGGGAATGAGCAAAGCCAACTCACTACTATGGTGACTACTGATGATCAGAGACCGGACTATATTGCTCTTCGAACTGTTCCCGTGATTCTTAGAAATGGTGATCGGTCAATAAAAGTCAATGCTTTGCTTGACGACGGCAGCACAAAAAGCTACATAAATGCGGACGTCGCAGCGAGTTAGGACTTAAATGGAAAACAGAAAAGGTAGTTGTTAATGTATTGAATGGCCAGGTTGGGACCTTCGAAAGCAAACCAGTTGACTTCGAATTGTACAGTTCAAATGGCAAAGTCAACGCTTATACCGCAAATAAGGTGACAGGAGACATGGGTGTTTTCGACTGAAATAAATGCAAAAACCGCTGGCCATATTTGAAGAATATTGCCTTTCCGCAATTAGTTTTTATGGCAGTTACCACCAAAGAGTCGCAAGTTTTGGTAGATCCCAGTCGCTATTCCAGCTGGCTTAGACTGAGGAGAATCCATGCCTTGGTAGATCGGTTCATAGATAACTGTCAAAAACCAAAAGCAGACCGAACAACAGGAGGCCTATCGGTGGAGGAACTCAACCAGGCGGAAATTAAAATTGTCAAAGAGACACAACGCAGAAATTTTCCAGACGAGTGGCAATCTTTAGTACATGATAAGAAATTATGAAATTATCACCAAGTAGCTAACTGCTGGGGTTACAGCCGAAGATGGACAGTGATGGATTAATGCGTTCAGACAGTCGCTTAAAACACGCGAAGTTTCTGTCCTATGACGTGAGATATCCTGTAATTCTACCCAGGACGAGTTGGGTAACGAAGCTGATTGTGAAGGAGTTCCATGAAAAAGGACATCACGCTTCAGGGACAAACCAGACATTGTCAGCCTTATCAGGCAGATATTGGATCGTTTCTGCTCGTGAGGCAATTCGAGAATGAGAACAGGAATGTTCAGAATGTCGACGTCGGAAGGCCAAGACCTGTGACCAAATCAACATCAAGATTGAAGAAGACTTTGCGGGCATTCACAAGAACAGCTGTTGATTTTGCGGGGCCCTTCATAACCGTGCAAGGTCGAGGGATACGTCGAGCAAAAAGGTACCTTTGTTTATTTACCTGTCTTACCACTCGGGCTGTCCATCTAGAAATCGCTTTCGGCCTTGACACCGACTCATTCTTAAACTAATTCTATAGAATGGTGAGTCGAAGAGGAATTCCAGAGGAGCTTTATTCGGATAATGGGACTGACTTCAAAGGAGCCGACAACGAGCTTAAGCTCTTGGTTCCACAAATCGACAAGAGCAAAATCGCAGAGTCAGTGGCAAACAAAGGGGTTAAATGGCACTTTAATCCACCGCTCGCTCCACATTTGGGTGGTGTGCATGAATCTCTGATAAAATTTGCGAAACGGTCGATCAATGCTAATCTGGGAAACGCAGATATTAAAAACGAGGAGCTTATGACCACAATCATCGGAGCCGAGGGACTGATCAACTCACGACCATTGACTTTCAGTCAGCTAATCCAGCGGACGACGTACCCCTAACGCCCAATCACTTCCTTTACGGACAAATTGGGGGTCAGTTTGCACGGTTGTCAGCAGATTCAACACAGTTTAATCTTCGAAAACGATGGCGCCGGGTCCAAGAGCTGGCCCGACACTTCTGGCATCGTTGGCTCCGGGAATGGCTCCCGGCACTTGCAGCACGGAAGAAGTGGAAACAAGATCGACGGGACGTTGCGGTAGATGAGGTCGTTCTCGTGGTCTCACTGGCCGCTTCGGAGAGTTCTGGAGGTGTATCCGGGGACTGACGGACGAGTTCGGGTCGCTAAACAGGTCGGGCGGGGAACAGTCGTGAGACCAGACACGAAGCTGTGTCCATTAGAATGTGGACAGTAAGAGACAGTATCAGCAAATATTCAGATACGGACTCTTTCAATTCACACCAGTGTGGAACATAACTTAATTATATAAACAGGCTCAACCTTTTATATTTTATTTAATTCATACTGTAGAAATTAATCTTAATTTTGTGTCTTATAAGAATTCATACAAGAAAAAATCGATAGTATGTTAAATATGTCAAAATGCAAATGTTTGTGATTTGGAGGAGGGAAAAAATGGACAGAAGTTAAATTAATTATTTATAATTGAAGATACGTCTGAGTAACGTTGCTTTAACGTTAATTTACGAGAGTTTCTATCATATTAATTGTTAGCACAGCGCCATTACATCGTAGGGCCCAGATTTGTTTGAAGAAAAGTTAATATTATCGTAGAACTCACCATCGGAGTTAGTTCTTGTCTTGCCCATCATCGGGGATTCGTTGATAACAGAAATGAAAAAAATGCGATAGTACAAATTTTATTAAACAAAATTTGGAATTGAACTCTATCTTGAGCAGTTGTCTGATAGAGATTTAAGGAAGTGTCTTTGTTCTTTTCGAGTCAGTCCTTATATACTTAGTTTAGAACGTGGTAGATATTATAGAGAAAAGCCTGAGGAGAGGTTATGTATCTCTTGCAATATGATTACGAATGAAATGCATTTTTATGTGAATGTCATAAATATGTTACATTAAGAATGAAAATGTTTGGCAGCATAGATCATATTGATTTTGTTCGTGGTATATTGTTAAGTATTAATAATACATTTATCAAACTTATGACATCCTCTGATATGAATATTACTGATATGAAAACAGTTGCAGTCGTTTTCCAGTTTCAAGTTTGGTCAATCTGTTGAAATCGACATTCTACACCCGCTTAGTCACCTGATATCTATTCTGCAGTTGGCAACCAAGGATAGCATACCTAGTTACAAGTCAGAAGTAAAACTAAAGAAGCAAAAGCAGAGGCCTTGGTCTGAAAAAGATTGTACAAGCGGTGAAAGAAAGCAGACTTGCATGGTGGGAATGGAAGAAGGCAGGTGCTCCAAGTGAACGCTTTGATCCATATGTGCAGGAGATGAGAAAGGCCAAAAAGAACATACGCAAAGAACAGCGCCTAGAAGCTGCTAGGCAAAGAAAGTTGAAAGCATTGTCAGTAGATTCAACACAGTTTAATCTTCGAAAACGATGACGCCTTTGACACCAAAACCTTCTTCAAGCTCATCAAAGAACAACGCAAGACATCATCGACCCAGACAGAAACTCTAGTTGTAGGAAATACAATATGCAACACTGACCAAGAGATCTGTGATGGATGGGCCCTGCACTTCCAGGACCTAGCAACTCCACTCCAGAATGAGAGGTTTGATCCTGACCTAAAACAGCAAGTTGATGAGGATATTCAGTGTATCAGATCAATCTGTGAGGGTACATCAAAGCCTATAACGCCCGTAATGATGGAAGAGGTCCGTGAGGCACTTGGAAAACTAAAGAACAACAAAGCTGCCGATGCTATGGGACTTACTAGCGAACACCTAAAACTAGGAGGACAGGTTCTTGTATGATTCCTGACCGACATGCTGAATCATCTCATACAGACAAAGAGGGTATCCGTCGTTTTGAAAGAGGGAATCGTCACCCCTATTTACAAGAAAGGCGATGTTTCACTCCCCGGAAACTACAGAGCGATAACGGTCACTCCTGTAATACTAAAAGTACTCGAGCACATCCTGAACACTAGACACAACAAGATTTTGGAGCCAAAACAGTCCGGACTACAGAGAGGATTTACCCAGAGATGTTCTTCTTTGAATGCGGCTGTCATATTGACCGAATGTATTCCGGAATCCAAGAACCAGGGCCAGAACCTACTTCTCACCACCCTTGACGCACAAAAAGCCTTTGATGTGTTGGATCACCATTCCTTGCTGAGAAGACTTTATCTCGACAAAGTGGAGGGAGATGACTGGTTGCTTATCAAACATTTATATACCGACTGTACTTCCAAAATTAAGTGGGCCGGCTTGCTGTCAGATCCTATCAACATCCACCAAGGCGTGCGTCAAGGGGGGGTGCTGTCAACATCGCATTACAAAGAGGTATAACAACCCACTCCTGCTCCAACTTGAAGAAAGATACTCGGACGTCAAAATCATTAATCTTCCACATATCACTGTAGCCGACGACTTAGCCGTAATGAGTAGGAGCTATGGTGCACAGCAAATTAAAATCTGGGATGTCGATGACAATACATGCAGAGAGAGGTTCTGCGTAAATCCTGGAAAGAGCAGCACTCTTTGTTATCCATTCGATAGGAAATCGAGCAGCGAGTCTACAGACATCTTCATGGTTGATGACAAAATCTCAAATGACCAGAGTACTCATCTAGGTATACACAGAGATATATCAGACAAACCATGTATTGAAGAAAAGATCACACTTGGTCGTAAAACAGCGTACTCTCTAATGGGGGCTGGATTCCACAGTGGAAATGGGCTCAAAGTATCACTAAATGGGTTCATTTGGTCAACTTATGTTCTCCCAAGAGTAGTTTATGGACTTGAGGCTCTTATCTTAAGGAAATAAGACTTTGAATCTCTTGACAAAATCCCAAGAAAATGTCCTAAGCAAATTCAGGGACTCCCAGATAAAACTCCAAATGTCGTTGCTCTAGCTTTATTGGGAATTATCCCAGCCGAAGTAGTCATTCATAAACACTCTCTGAACCTCTTCATGAATATGATAAATCAAAAAGCAACAATTGAATATCAAATTGCAGAAAGACAGTTAGTCATGAAAGACACAGATGAAAAAAGTCGGTTTAATTATATTAAGGACATTTTGAATCGCTATGATATGCCTTCGGTATACTCACATTTACAACAAGACATTTCTAAACCACAGTGGAAGAAACTCTTGAATAGTTCAATATATGTAGAAGACACATGGAAATGTGAAGTCAGTTCTAAACCTTCGCTAAAGTATGTTAACCCAGATGCCTTAAAAGTAGGTCAAAGTCACCCGATTTGGGAAGCAGTTAGGTCAAATATACATGTATTGAACAATAAAAGGGCACAGTTGAAATGTAAATTGTTAACGGGCACATATATATTACAGGGGAAACGTGCAGCTTTTACTCAGCATACAGTAGATCCTACCTGCAAGCTTTGTACGGGGGCGCCGGAAACAAGACAGCATTTCATCTCGGAATGCTCAGTTTTTGACATTGAAAAACAAGAATTTGTGAATAAACTCCAAAATAGTCGTGTGTTGGGGTGTGAGCTAGATAGATACTCACGCAGCCCAGAACTGTTTACTCAACTCGTGTTGGATGCTACAGCAATTTTGAAAGTCGATGATAGACAGCCAGGGATCCTGGACACTATAGAACTTCTTTCGAGGGAGTATCTGTATCGAATTCATCAAAGAAGAATTGCCAAGTTAAAACTGTTATCCTAGTAGCCTCAAAATTAGCCTCACAAAGTTGTAAATACCACCTGTGAATTGAAAACAAAACACCAGCTAAGAAACCAAATTCTACGTCATCACGACGGTGCCTCGCTAAGTAATCGGGGGAAATCTACGATACAACAGAACAGAACAGTGGCTATCTTTATACATGATTGTAAAATTACATAAACCTAAGAATAGTTGCAGTACTCCAAACCATTTATTTATTCAATTTATTTACTGATGTATGATCTGACTTCAATGTGTGTGTGTGTGTGTGTGTGTGTGTGTGTGTGTGTGTGTGTGTGTGTGTGTGTGTGTGTGTATTATCGTGTTTGTACAAATGTATTTGTTCATTGTTATATATGCCTTTAACCCAAATATTGAGTACATTTGTGCATTATAATAAATTCTATTCTATTCTATTGAACGTAACGTGCACGCTGACGTCACGTCACGAGAATTCTATTAAGGCGCATTTGTTTTCGCTACATAGACAGTGCAATTCTTTTTACTTTTTAAATCCAAACTTTCCAGCCTTTAGCCATTTTCATTGCTTGTAGAGCTCGTTTTGTGTCGGACCTGCTCGGAAGCTGTATTGTTGGTTTTCACATGATGCGGCCCATTTATATTGAATAAATGTTCGTTTGATTTTGATTTTGTCACATTTTCATCATGTTAGTCTATTATGTTTTTATAGCTTCAACCCTTCAATGTACTATTCTATAGCTATAATTGTATTGGAAAAGGCCCATATAGATATCCATCCGAGAAAAAAAGAAGTCCGGTTTTAAAAGATTGTTTATTCGTCAATATGATTATTTTAGGATGTAAAGCTGTAGACATACAAAATGTAAATCGATTGTTTTGTCAACTGGGACACCTAAAAGTTTGAAAGTTACTAACGTTTCAAATTAAAAAGAATGCTTAGAGGCCATGGGTAGTGATTCGGTCGGCGGTCATCAGTCTGCGGTCTTTGCAAGCCTTAGGCATATTCGTCCCCAATTATTTCGATACAAATTGTTATTTCGGTCTCTAATCTATAAACGACATGCTTATGACATGATTTCGATCACTGATTATGCCTGTAGTGCCTGCTTGTTCTTCATAATAATAATAGTTCATCGCGGTTTGTATTTAGCGCTACACTGCCGTGGTCACTTCAATAGTTTTTTATGATAACCTCGAAGGTACGAATGAAGCCGACATGGCCTGATTCTCTTTCTCTTTCTAGTAATCAAGGGCGGGAAAATGATTCGGTATCAAGTAAGCATTGCACTGGTTCCTATTCCAAATATATTTTTATATAACATAAACCTGATAACGGGAAACCAGCCGAAAATATTTGTGTTTTCAATATTTTTTTTTTTTTTTTTTTTTTTTTTTTTTTTTTTTTTTTTTTTTTTTGCATTTTCACCGCCTGCCTCTTTAATGGGAAAATGTACAAAATCAACACACTCCATTAAATATATTTGGTATTCAACTCAAAAAAGTAAAATATCCTTTAAGTATATACCCATACCCATACATACACGTCAATCTGTACCTCGATGACCATTTGAACATTGACAACCCTTATTTTGACGGTATGGTCAATCAAATTTATCCACCTGAACTACAGTTGAACAAAGCCAATATCTCAGAAACCGAAGCCCCCTTTTAGATCTACATCTTTCTGTTTCAAATGGATTTGTTTTTCTAAAATTTATGATAAGCGCGATGACTTTGATTTTAATATAGTAAATTTTCCGTTTTGGGATGGTGACGTTCCTCGTCGTGCTTCTTATGGTGTATACATTTCGCAACTTATTAGGTTTGCTAGAGTCTTCAATCATGTTACAGACTTCAACGCTCGAAATAAATGTTTAACGGCCAAACTTCTCCAACAGGGCTATCGGTACCATAAACTTCGAAAAAAAAAATTCTAAATTTTATCGTAGACACTATGAATTGATTTCCAAATATAATGTTGGGTTAAAGACGCTTTTAAAAGAGGGCCTTTCGGAACCTGAATTTTATGATGACTTGGTTTACAAATTTAAGAAACTTATAGAAAGTATTGATTTTTCTTTTCAGTTCAGAAAAATTATAACACGTTACAGACGTATAGGTTATAACTTGAATGCTATGCGACAGTCTGCATGCTTAGATTTTAACCCAATCATGGATGATAACTATGCTGCGTTCTTTAATTGCACGCCGGTGGGTGGGGCGTCTGACTCTAAGGTGGCCCCGACTTAAAGCTATTCATTTTAGTTGGTTGGGACCGGAGCGTCTTGTCTGTTGCTTGGCCCACCGAGGTCCAACTGGTGTTTTTCGTTTGCTCCGGAGTTAGTAGGTTATTCGGCGCCCAAGGATCTCCATCGTCGGGCAGCTTACTCAATCTATGTCCTGGTTTTTGAAACATCAGAATGTTTATCGTGATTTATTTGTTTGTTCTTTGTGATTCATTGACTAGTTAGTGATTCACCACGAGGACCGAAGAACTAACTAAATGTTATGAACCACTGCAGAAGCGGAGGGTGAGGTTATGGCCATGTAAAAAGGTACAAGTAGGCAACGATCAGGAAAAGGCGCAATCAGAAAAAGATTCCCACTCCAAAAGCCGAGGCGGGAAAAAATCAAACTAACAATAAGGTACTAAGACCATGAATACATTTAGTAAGCCGAATGAGCAGATATTTCCCAATAGGAGGCCGCTCAGTTACCTAAACTTAACTAAAATATGACAACATACATAAGGCGCCTACAGCACAAAAAAATAAACACCAATACATAAAACAATAAGAACCACAACAGAAGTATCGCCTTGGAACGATCAGTAATAAAAAATTACTGGCGGGCTTAAACCGGTTTTACAGAATCCTAACCTCGCCCTCAGCTTAAGCGGTGGTTCATAGATTAAACATATTTTATTGCAATCAACTAACATTGGGATAAGACACAAGTTATATCAACATTATGAAGTCCTCTCCTTCAGCTCAACTAGCTAGTGCTGATGGTACAGTGATGAAACAGTTCATTTTATATTACATTCATATTACATACAGGTTGTGGTCATGAGCGGTGGCGGCTACTTATAGCAAAGTATAAGTTTGTATTTTCTTGGAAACACAATTCTAAAACCTAATACTTAATATATTTTGGTATCGAATACACGGTATGTTTAGTCAAATCGGTTACTGTCTTTGATAAAAAGCAATACTGCATTTATGATTTGAGAATTACGTTGTTCATCAAAGGTCGAACAGCCATACAATAAAGTATCTAGTGTTACAATAGGAATAAAGCTTAAGTCCCTGAGAAGGTTGTTACGTTGGTTAATATAGTTACTACATTCGAAAAAGAAATGGTGCGAACTTTCATGGAGAGCACCACAGCTACAAGTGGGAGATGGCACTATCTTTACTCTATGGAGATCAGCGTTTAAGCTACTACAGTTGTGGCGAATTCTTGTTAGGAGGATCGTTAATTTCCTGTCGCCGTTACTGAGAAAATCACGAGCTCGGTCCTTGTGGCTTTGCGTTTTTAATTTACTTTTAAATTCTGCTATGGTTGCGGAATTTCTGATTGACTGATCTAGATCGTTCCATAATCTAAGTGTTGCTGGGAAGAAGGATGTATCAAAGGAGCATAAACGTGAAAAGGGTATCTGATAGTTATCACTATTTCTTAGATTGTAATTTCCAACTTCATTTATTCGATTTGGCAGTAGGTCAGATTAATACGAAGGGGCTTCATTGTTTGTTATTTTATACATTAAATTCAGCTTCTTATTTTTGCGTCTGTCAGCAAGTGT
Source organism: Rugalucina vietnamica (assembly GCA_964017185.1). Classification (NCBI taxonomy): domain Eukaryota; kingdom Metazoa; phylum Mollusca; class Bivalvia; order Lucinida; family Lucinidae; genus Rugalucina; species Rugalucina vietnamica. The sequence goes on along the minus strand of OZ024871.1, from coordinate 8,237,078 downwards.
ATCCCATCCCGTTGTGTAATATAATGAGTTTTGTGAGGCAAAGATAGGTAAGCCTGTCACGATCCTAGCGGCATTTAACTGAACTTGTTCTAACCTTGTACAATCAGCTTGATTGCATCCATCCCATGCTTCGCTCGCATATTCTAATAACGGTCTAATGTAGGGACAGTAAACTTTATTTAGGGTGGTTTTTGAGAATTTATATTTTATTTTCCAAAGGAAAGATACTTGTTTTGCAGCAGACTGAATAATAGCGTTAATATGAACCGTCCATTTATTGCTTGACGATAGAGTTACACCCAGATGCCTGTGTGCTTCTACAATTTTAAGAATGATATTATCCATGACAAGCTTAATATCATAATCAAAGAAAATATTGGAGGTTATCATTACTTCGGTTTTTGTTGCATTATATATCACAAGCCAAATTTTAGCCCAGGTACTAAGTTTATTCAAATCTTGATTTAAAATGCTCTCGAGTTCTACGGGATCGGCGGAGGAATAACTAAGGGAAGTGTCATCTGCAAATAATCGGGCTATTCCTGTTAATGCTTCGGAAATATCATTTATATATATTAAAAATAGCATCGGTCCAAGAACTGACCCTTGTGGAACACCTGCTGAAATATATTCAGTCGAAGAGCGTGAATTATTTATAGAAACGGTTTGAAATCTCATATACAAACAATTTTCAAACCATGCTAGAAGATTGCCTTTTATTCCATATTTTTCAAGTTTTTGTATTAGGCCCCGGTGCCAAACCCTATCGAAAGCTTTCGATATATCACAGAAAATTTGACAATTTATTTTGCGGTCTTCAAGAGCAAGACATGTTTGATGAACTAGTTCTATCAAATGGTGTACAGTTGAATGTCCTGGAAGGAAACCGGATTGGTATTTATATATTAAGGAATTTGACAGTAAATAATTGTGTACATGTTTAAATACAACGCGTTCAAATGTTTTCCCGACACAACTTATCAAGGAAATTGGCCTATAATTGCTTACTTCCGATTTGTCTCCTTTCTTAAATATTGGCATAACTGTAGCGGACTTCCATATACGTGGATATATACGACTTTGGAGTGACTTATTAAAGAGTTTACATAAAGGAATAGCAATAGTCTTGCAAGTATTTTTAAGCATTCTATGACTGATGCCGTCTGGACCGCTCGCTTTATTTACCTTCAAGGAGCTTAGAATATCTACGATTTCGGAAACTAAAATGTTTATATCATTAATTTCTGTATTTGTCCTATTTTCGAAAAAGGGCAATTCCGTATTACTATCATCTACAGATGAAATGGTACAAAAATAATTATTCAAGGTGGTGGCTTTTTCTAAATCAGTGAATGCATAATTGCCATCTGACATTTTCAGAGGAGGAATGACTGAGTCAGAGTTACCTTTTCCCATGAATCTGCCCATTACTTGCCAAAACGTTTTGCTGCCCCGCTCGGTGTTAGATATCATATCTTCTGTATTGTTATTAGCTCACCTGAACCGTCAGGCTCACAAGGTGAGCTTATAGTATACCCATGCTCCGTCGTCCGTCCGTCCGTCCGTCGTCCGTCCGTCGTCCGTCGTCCGTCCGTCCGTCGTCCACCATTTTCAAAGATCTTCTTCTCTGAAACAGCTTGGCCAATCAAAGCCAAATTTTACATGAAGCATCTATGGGAAGGGGGAACCAATGTGTATATAAATAATCCAGGTCACATGACCAAGATGGCCGCCATGCCCATATATGGTAAAAACCCTTCAAAAATCTTCTTCTCCGGAACCACTGGACCGATTTCAACCAAACTTGGCATGAAGCATCGATGACTCAAGCACTACAATGTGTATATAAATCATGACCTTGCGGTGACCTTGACCTATTTTTCTGAAAAAAAAAATGGATCCCAGGGGCTCATATGCCCCCACCCCGGGGCAATATACATGTATATTACCATAATATTCAAACATCATCTCCTCTGAAACCGCTTGGCCAATCAAAGCCAAATTTTATGTGAAGCATCAATAGGAAGGGGTTATCAATGTGTATATAAATAATCCAGGTCACATGACCAAGATGGCCGCGATGCCCATATATGGTAAAAACCCTTCAAAAATCTTCTTCTCCAGAACAGGTGGATCGATTTCAACGAAACTTGGCATGAAGCATTGATGGCTCAAGCACTACAATGTATATATAAATCATGACCCTGTGATGACCTTGACTTATTTTACGGCAAGGTCAACATAGGTCGCCAATGCATTTGAATGGGGAAAACTTTTAAAATGCCATTTAAAGTCATTTAAAGTGAAAGTCTTGCAGGAAATGGGCAGTAGGACTGAATATTAATGATTTTGAAAAAAATTGGACCCCAGGGGCTCATATGCCCCCACCCCGGGGCAATATACATTTATATTACCATAATTTTCAAACATCATCTCCTCTGAAACCGCTTGGCCAATCAAAGCCAAATTTTATGTGAAGCATCAATAGGAAGGGGTAATCAATGTGTATATAAATAATCGAGGTCACATGACCAAGATGGCCGCGATGCCCATATATGGTAAAAACCCTTCAAAAATCTTCTTCTCCAGAACAGGTGGATCGACTTCAAAGAAACTTGGCATGAAGCATCGATGGCTGAAGTACTACAATATGCATATAAATCATGACCCTGTGATGACCTTGACCTTTTTTACGGCAAGGTCAACATAGGTCGCCAATGCATTTGAATAGGGAAAACTTTTAAAATGTCATTTAAAGTGAAAGTCTTGCAGGAAATGGGCAGTAGGACTGAATATTAATGATTCTGAAAAAGAATTGGACCCCAGGGGCTCATCTGCCCCCACCCCGGGGCAATATACATGTATATTACCATAATATTCAAACATCTTCTCCTCTGAAACCGCTTGGCGAATCAAAGCCAAATTGTATGTGAAGCATCTATGGAATGGGGGAATTAATGGATATATAAATTATCTAGTTCACATTACCAAGATGGCTGCCATGCCCATATATGGTAAAAACCCTTCAAAACACTTCTTCTCCGAATTTTGAGGACCGATTTCAAAGAAACTTGGAATGAAGCACCAATGGCTGAAGTACTACAATGTATATATAAATCATGACCCTGTGGTGACCTTGACCTATTTTACGACAAGGTCAACATAGGTCGCCAATGCATTGGAATGGGGAGAACTTTTAAAAAGTCATTTGAGGTGAAAATCTTGCAGGAAATGGGTAGTAGGACTAAATATTAATGATTCTGAAAAAAAAATGGACCTAAGGGCTCATATGTCCACACCCCGGGGCAATATACATGTATATTACCATAATATTCAAACATCTTCTCCTCTAAAACCACTTGGCCAATTGAAGCCAGATTTTATGTGAAGCATCTATAGGATGGGGGAACCAATGTGTATATTAATTATCTAAGTCACATGACCAAGATGGCCACCATACCCAATATATGTTAAAAACCCTTCAAATATCTTCTTCTCTGAAACCAATAGATTGATTTTAATGAAACTTGGCGTGAAGCATCCATGGATAGAATATTGATTAGTCTGAAAAAAAGAAAACGACCCCAAGGGCTTCATCTGCCCCTGCACTGGGGTTAAATACCATAATATTCAAACATGTTTATTGGTATATGCAGCAGACTCAGGTGAGCGTTTACAGGACCATTGGTCCTCTGGTTATAATTATCTTTTGCAAATTTCTTCATATTGTTTACTTTATTACGTTGTTGTTTGAATTTCTGAAGATCAGTAATAGATCGTGATAACATTGCTTTCCTACGTAACCGATCACGGATGCGAATATTATTTCTTAGTTCGGATGTGAACCACGGCTTGTCATTAGGTCGTATAAGTACTTTTTTGCAGGGAATACATTTTTTTGCAAAACTCTAGAAATAATCTTGTAAAATTTTCACAAGATTCATCAACTGAAACATTTTCGTTAATAACAGACGCCCAGTCATGCGTTTGAATTAAGTCGTTAAGATGCTCATAATTAGCATTTTTGTAATTCCAGACTTCACCGGGGTCCAACTGGTGTTTTTCTTTTGCTCCGGAGTTAGTAGGTTATTCGGCGCCCAGGGATCTCCATCGTCGGGCAGCTTACTCAGTCTGTGAGTCCTGGTTTTTGATTCATCAGGATGTTTATCATGATTTATTTGTTTGTTCTTGATGATTCATTGACTAGTTAGAGATTCACCACGAGGACCGAATAACTAACTAAATGTTATGAACCACTGTAGAAGCTGAGGGTGAGGTTATGGCCATGTAAAACCGGTTTAAGCCCGCCAGTAACTTTGTGTTACTGATCGTTCCAAGTCGATACTTCTGTGGTGGTTCTTTTTGTTTTATGTCTTGGTGTTTAAAATTTTTTTGTGCTGTTGGCGCCTTATGTATGTTTTCATATTTTTAGTTAAGTTAAGGTAACTGAGTGGCCACCTATTGGGAAAATAGCTGCCCATTCGGCTTACGATTGTTTCATGGTATAAGTACCTGATTGTTAGTTTGGTTTTTTCCCACCTCGGTTTTTGGAGTGGGAATCTTTTTCTGATTGCGCCTTTTCCTGATCTTTGCCTACTTGTACCTTTCTCTGTAATAAGATTGAGATAAGCAAATGGGGATTTGTAAGCAAACATAGGTAGCCTTGAGGTCGCTGATCTCATTGTCAACTGTTATGGTACCAGAATCCAAAATGTCGCAAGAGTCACTTACGATTATAGGGTCTATTAATCTTGATGTCTTTGGTCCTATACGAGTTGGTTCATTTATAACATTTGTAAGATTAAACAACGATAGACAGTCTCTTAATTGCTGGTTCATAACATTTAGGTAGTTGTTCGGTCCTCGTAGTGAATCTCTAACTAGTCAATGAGTCATCATGGACAAACAAAAAAATCATGATAAATTCCATGATGAATCAAAAACAAGGACTCACAGAATGAGTAAGCTGCCCGACGATGGAGATCCCTGGGCGCCGAATAACTTACTGTACTAACTCCAGAGCAAAAGAAAACCACCAGTTGAACCCCGGTGGGCCAAGCAACAGGCAAGAAGCTCCGGCCCCAACCAACTAAAATGAATAGCTTTATGTCGGGGCCATCATAGAGTCTGACGCCCGACCCACCGGCGTGCAATTAAAGAAGGCAGCATAGTTATCAACCGTGATTGCATTAAAAACTAAGCATGAAGACTGTCGCATAACATTCAAGTTATATCCTATGCGTCTGTAACGCGTAATGATTTTTCTGAATTGAAAAGAAAAATCATTCCTTCCAACCGGTTTAAGCCCGCCAGTAACTTTGTGTTACTGATCGTTCCAAGGCGATGCCTCTGTGGTGGTTATTTTTTTGTTTTATGTCTTGGTGTTTAAAATATTTGAGCTGTTGGCGCCTTATGTATGTTTTCATATTTTAGTTAAGTTTAGGTAACTGAGTGGCCACCTATTGGGAAAATTGCTGCTCATTCGGCTAACGATATGTTTTCATGGTATAAGTACCTGATTGTTAGATTGTTTTTTCCCACCTCGGTTTTTAGAGTGGGAATCTTTTTCTGATTGCGCCTTTTCCTGATCTTTGCCTACTTGTACCTTTTTACCTTGTGTAAATGTTTGAAATCGCAGATTATTTTATCTGGCTATCGTCGCCGGTTTATAAAGGTGCACTGATGAGGGTTCAGTACCCGAAATTGCGCAATATGGCCCATACTACACCCCTTTGAACGTTTTTCCTGCTTCCAAAGGATCAAGCTTTTATATTTTAATTATTTAATACACATCAAATAATTAGTCATTTAATTATTTTAATCCAGACTCCTTAATATTTTGATTGAATTGATGCTTTACGTCCCAGTCAACAGCAATGGTCATGTCGGGACGTTACCTCCATTTTATGGGACTTTTACACAATATTAGGATGTTTGTTGTACGTTGCAATATTTTATGTTTTACGTAAATATGTGTTTTCGGTTAATGAGGGCCACATGGTATAGAATGGCTAATGTTGAACCCTCTTTAAATAATGTATATTTTTAAGGATTGAAATTAAGATTTTAGCTTTCACTGGATGATGAAAAACATTAGGCTGTTTTAATGTCTGTGAAGCCCGAAGGGCTTCTTGGAGACATTAAAACAGCTAATGTTTTTCATCATCCAGTGAAAGCTAAAATCTGAATTTCAATACTTATATTTACATTTTATATTATCAATCAAGTATCAGGTTTTTAATTGCGCATATCACCGTTCATTTTCATGTTATTTGACATTAAATCCGACTTAACGTCATTTTGGAACAGCTAAAACGTCAAATTTTCGCGCCTAACGTCATGGCGATACGCGACCAACGTCACGACCACAAGAGTAAACACACAACGTCACTGAATGGGTTTTGACGTCGCCCCGCCCATAGGCGTGGCCTCTAGATCACGTGACTTAATGTTTTTCATTGGGAAATGAAGAACGTCAAAAAAGATACTTTCATCTAGGGCGATTGCAATAAAAATGTAAATATAAATAAATAAATAAATAAATAAATAAATAAATAAATAAATAAATAAATAAATAAATAAATTATAAAGCACATGGCAAAATTAATTATTCTGTAGAAATGTTTAAACTTCATATTACAGTGGAAAGTTGAAATTTTGACCAGATCCATTTATTGTTCTTAAGTGAACATGAACTACAGAACTTACTTGCAACCCCCATATGAAGGATATCTACAGTCAATATTACAACAACCGTCATCTCTGTTACAGGTTTTGTTGATACATAATGGTGAACATCCCGTGTTACACTGTTCTCCATACCACTCGTTGATACACCCATATAAACAGGTACCGTCATTCTGGTCACAGGTAAAGTCATCTGTTGCGTTGATCTGAAGACAGGTCCCTCGACAAGGCTCACAGTTCTTGTTGAAGTAATAGAAGCCTGGCAAACACATGTCGCATACGCCTACACCACTGAAACAAACGGTATAATCAGAATTCTTCAGCATAGACCGATGCAGTTAGCCATGATTGTGTTGTAATATGATTAACTGCATGGACAAATACTAGTGTTTAATTCAATGTAATGGTAAATATATGTATATAGTGAGGGTCGAGATGTAAGAAATATCGCTCCCGTGCGATTTTTGTGCTAAAATTGATATTTTTGCTTTAAATGTTTGTTTATGGGTTATATTGTTGAAAAATTATGGGGTTCAATTTTTTTGACCCCTTGACCCATTTTTTGGGCTTTTTCTCAAGACCACGCCCATTTTTATTATCTTTCTGCACTGCAGACAATAATAAAGCTGTTTCTGAATGAAAATTTTACTTTTGTGTGGTATATTGCATAGAATGTATCATTTTATGGCTTATGTAATGCCAGAGAACCACTTTACTACAGTTGTTGTTTATATTTTCTTAATTTTCTTCTAATTGAAAGTGGGTGGGGTAATTTAATGGGGAAATTTAATGGAATAATTCGCTCTGTTCGCTTACGTATACTGACGGAGTAGAAATCGACATTGAATCAGATGAACAAAGATAAAAAAAAAAGTTGCACGTGCTATTGTTTAAGAAGAACCCATCTATTTCATTTTTATACGAGGGACATTCAATAAGTAGTGCGAACTCGCATGCATTTTTCCACTGACATGTCGGAAAATTTTCTTATAGCTTTATTTACAAAGCTATAAATAAATGTTTAAGAGTAACGCAGACGTGTGTGTATGCAGTGCTATATTAGCTGTGTTTATACAGATAATGCACGAGGGTCGTTTAATAAGCAATGCAGATGCATATGAAGGAATGTGAAACATACCGAAACAGAACAAATGCCCAATCGTTGAAAACGTCATCCTAAGTCATGTTGCTTTAAGTATTAAATTACTTGTTTGGTTCTTATGAGTCATCATCACGGCCAATGTTAAACGAATAAATCACTATTTAAGGTCTTGGTAAAGCACATATTAATAGGCATGGGTCTAAATTACCTGAAATTACCTGAATTGACTTCAGGAATGGAATGGACATTTCGTTCATCTATATGTGTCCCGGGGGTAATTTTGTTTTCTTTTGGAAAGACAAGGTGATCTCGAATATGACCAGAACATGTTCAGCCCGAGAATAAATGGTCAAACCTAAATTAAGAACCGTAAAATTGAGTTCCGTACAAGGGTGGTATAGTTGCCTAGCTCAGATACTTTTTATGTAGGCTGCTGCCACCACTCCTTAACCATTTCTATCAATATTCGCTCCTTGCTTAGCAGAAACCTTGATGATCTCTATTTATCTTGAATAATGAAACCTCTGAAACAATATAACAGTAATAACTCCCACCCAATATTGTATGATCGTAATCGCAGCAGACTACGTTTCGGTCAACTTCGGAGAACAACTCTCCAGTACCAGTAAAATATTCTGGTATTGAATTCCGACTGGTCAGTATCAGCGTCCAAGTAAGGGTGCTGTATGAGAACAAAGAGAAACACTTGATGACGACTATGCTTCTTAATCTCCTTAATTTCAAAGTAATAAGTTGATAAATACAATTGGCCTTCATTTCTTTGAATTGTTGCACTGTGCCGTCGGACCGCTTATTGTCCCCCGCCTTTTCGAAGAAAAGCGGAGGGACATAGTTTTTGGCTTTCCGTCCTTCCGTCCTTCCGTCCGTCCGTCCTTCCGTCCGTCCTTCCGTCCGTCCTTCCGTCCCCCTATAGGAGTATGTACCTTGTGTGCGCAACTCCTCCTACAGTTTTATTCCGATTCTTTTGAAACTTTACAGATGTCTTCATCATGCTTTGAAGATGTGCATGTGGTTTGGATATAATCCTCAGATTAATTTTTGACACTTTTTTCGCAATTTGAACTTAGTCATTTTTCGGGCATTTTGATAATGAACGTGAATAGACAGTGGGTACCTTGTGTGCGCAACTCCTCCTACAGTTTAATTCCTATTCTTTTGAAACTTTACAGATGTCTTCATCATGCTTTGAAGATGTGCATGTGGTTTGGATATAATCCTCAGATTAATTTTTGACACTTTTTTTGCAATTTGAACTTAATCATTTTTCGGGCATTTTGATAATGAAAGTGAATAGACAAAGGGTACCTTGTGTGCACAACTCCTCCTACAGTTTTATTCCGATTATTTTGAAACTTTACAGATGTCTTCATCATACTTTGAAGATGTGCATGTGGTTTGGATATAATCCTCAGATTAATTTTTGACACTTTTTTTGCAAATTGAACTTAGTCGTTTTTCGGTATTTTGACAATGAAAGTGAATGGACAGAGGGTGCCTTGTGTGCGCAACTCCTCCTTCAGTTTTTAATTCAGATTCTTTTGAAACTTTAAAGATGTCTTGATGATGCTTTGAAGATATGCATGTGCTTTGGATATAATCCTCAGGTTAATTTTTGACACTTTTTCGCAATTTGAACTTAGTCGTTTTTCAGGCATTTTTACAATGAAAAAGAATGGACATTGTGTACCTTGTGTGCAAACTCCTCCCTCAGTTTTATTCTGATTCTTTTCAAACTGTACAGATGTCCTGACAATGATTTGAAGATTTGCATGTGGTTTGAATATAATCCTCAGATTAATGTTTGACACTGTGACATGAAGTAAATGCATGTGATTTGGATATACATTATTGTCAGATATATTTGTGTAACTAAACAATTAAGGCGGGGGACATAAATTCTCTGAATTTGCTTGTTTATTGTTACTTTCGCAGACACAAACAAACGCACACATACAGAGAGAGAGAGAGAGACAGAGAGAGAGACAGAGAGAGAGACAGAGAGAATGAGTTAGAATTAGTGGGAGAGGGTGTAAGAGAGGTCAATAATGTAGATTTGATGGTTAGCGTCACATTTTACAGCTATGGGCATGCCTGGTATACTTGGATTGCCTTCCAGCATCAGGGCTTTAAAAATTGATGGGTCACAATATGTCTCCCGCACAGAGCTGCTAAATACCTGACCATATGAGCAAGTGTTAACCGCTCAGAGTGTCTATATGCGTAGGTCCAATAAAATTGATTATGTTATTCTGATTGGTTCTGAATGAAATTGGGCGCCATTTTGCTCAAATGTCGAAAGGAAATTCCGTGAAAACCGAGACAAAGACCACCGACGCCTGTCACATGCATTGACCCGGATTTGAAACTGGACCACAGTAGTGACAATTACGTTTGTTATCATATACGCTATCCAGGCCTCGACTTATTTCTGCTAGTAATCTAGACATATCACTTTAATACAATAGTACAATTCAAAATTGTAATGAAATGAATTAGACAACGAATTGTGCAAATTGTGTGACCAAAGAAACACATACAGCGCGCTCCTGTTTGCATCAAAACGACCCTATTTATGTGTTTTGTTTGTTTGAGCTGGTGCTTAACGTCCTAGCCAACATCTAAAGTCATGTCTGGACGTTGCCTTCATTTTCTAGGACTTTTACACAAAATGAGGATGTCATGACAACCAAAACGTGCTTCAAATATAACCACCAAACTAAGCAACTAAGGCTTATGTATGGATTATTCTACTTGAACCACTTTCCATAGGCAGCTGAAACCTGAGCGGTTAACCAGTAAGCAGATGGTCAGTCATTACCGTAGAAGCTTTGCCTGGAGGCAAAAGCAGCCCATGTATTTCTTTAGGCCCAAATAGGCTGGTGCCCATACCCCCACCCGACCACCCTTGGAATAGATATTTGTCCTTTCAGATGCATATTATGGAAAGTACAAAGGCGTTTGCATTTAGTTAATATATTAACGATGTCATTGTAACTGGCTAATACATTGCAATACATTGCTATCTATCACCTAGAGATATTAATCATGGACGTCTTTGCTGCTTTCAGCCAACAAGATGACTCTAATGCGTAGTCATTACCCATGTTTGTTAACTTGTATGACATTAAAAGCATAGTCTGGTGTTATTAATACTTTATTCAATAAAACACATGTGTTTAGGTTTATCCATTATTTGAAACTATCATACAATGATTGAAATAACAGCAATATCGCGTTTACATGGCACTATTTAATTCAACTGAAATGCGTTATCTTACATAATATTAGCCATTAAGATCGATTCTAGCACAGTTGTTTTGTAATAATGTTATGTGTGCATTTTATGCAATACGTGTACTGTGCAATGCGCGAAATTACATCTGTATTTATATTACTTTTTGAACGACCCTCGTGTATCATATGTTTAGGCACTGCGTAGACACCATCAAACATGCAATAGCTTTAGCATTACAAACCTAGCTTATTATATTCAGAAACAGAGTTTAAGGCATATAATTATAACGTAGAAGATATTGCACACCAATTCGCATTGCTTATTGAATGGCCCTCGTATATAGTTAATTATGGGTACCGCAAAGACAATACCATGTTTACAACTGTTTATTACACAATACTCATCTGCTTGATGTGTTTTTGTTTTCTTTCAGTGTCATTATACGCCGGCCATAGAGTATGGATAATGTTCATACTTATTTCCCCCATTAAATTACCCCACCCACTATGTTTTAGAGATATGTTATGCTTATATCGTCAATACCTACCATACATGTGTTAGTTTTGTTACATAATCTACTAAAGAGGGTCTCAGATGCAAAATACAAGACAAAAAGTTAGTTTTAGTAGCAGAAACAAGTGTCAACAGTGCAGTTTATGCGCAAAAATGGGCGTGACCTAGAAATAGAGCCCACAGAATTGGCTCGAGGAGTCGAAAAAATTGAACCCCATCATTTTTCATACTCATAACAGACAAACAATCATTTAAAGCAAAGAAATCAATTTTACCACGAAAATCGCACGGGAATACATCTCGACCCTCTGATTGTGGTCTTAGCTGAAAGAATTTTTATTATACATGTCATTTTGTGATTTTTTGTTGTTTAGATACTAAACAGAACTTGGTCATAAAGTGCCCACAGGCGCCCGTGCAGGTAAACACCCGTGCACACAGAACTTACGTGGCAATAACGCATTAATCTGTTACCTCATGCGCGGATCCAGAAATTTTCATGAGAGGGGGTCCAACGAAAATGGTAATTTTTGGTCACAGACGAGGGGGGGGGGGGTCCAACTGCCAAAAATTCCCGAAATTACTTTTTTTAGGTAAATTTTTCAAATTCCAGGGGGGTGGGGTCCGCGCATGAACCTGAAAGTAAAAGTACGTGATGATACTTTCACATACTGTTTCACAGAACAGTTTTGACAATTAGGCATACAGTCAACATCACACTGGGGTCCCGTCTTGCCTCGCACACACCGGTCACATCTGTCCCCATCAAAGTTTGTCACACAACCACTGAGGCACTCAAAAGTTGTCTGGTTACAGGTCAGGTCTGTGGCATTTATCGACAACTTCGCACAGTTTTGACTGCATGCTATAAAAGAGATGTCAAACGATTTATCGAATACCTAAATCCGTGTATATCTAGCTGTTTGGGATAAGCCATTGGTATGTTATTCCAATACACTTGGACATTTTCATTTTCAGAAGCCCGTTTTAACGTGTAAGGTCATATAATTGTCTGTGGGGGAAACGAAAATGATAAATCAGCCTGTGTGTGAGAAAACCAACAATCTGGGTTCCGACCAGGTCCGACACAAACCGGGCTGTACTGTCACAGATGATGGTTAGAGGCTGGAAATTTTGGATTTAAAAAGTAGAGGAATTGTTACCAGTTACTGCGAAGCTGATCTGCGCCTTTGTTTTCGCCTATGCAGATTGTTGATTTTCCCTTGCGGCGGATCAAATTGTATTTCAAACAATAAACAACTGACATACTGTCGGAAACCAACATCGTTGGTTTTCTCATGCGAAGGCTCAAATATTGTCCCGTATACTTACACAATTCACACCTATCACCGAAGAATTCTTCATCACAACCGTAAAGGCAGCTACCATTGTGTCTGTCGCATCTAAAGTTTGAACAGTGAGTAGAACAAGGCAGAGAGCAGTTCTGTCCATACAGACCTTCACGACAACCGGCTACACATGTCTCTGTCTGGCTGCACGTCATATTGTCACAATCTACCGTACAGTTGCAATTTGCAGTACAGTTGTCTGTCGTGTTTTTGCAATCGGCCGTGCAGTTATCATCACATGTAGACCTTTAAGACAGAAAATAATAGATAATAAAAGACGATTCTTTCCAGGGATAAATATAAAATTAACACAGTGACGGTTCAACTAATGATACACAAAACTGATTAAAAATGTCAATTATTTAAGTATGTCTGATTTTTAGCTCACTTACGCCGTTAGGCTAACAGGGTGAGCTTATAGAATGGCCATGATCCGGCGTGCGTCCGTTCGTCGTGCGTCTGTCCGCCGTCCGTCCACAATTTCAAAGATCTTCTTCTCTGAAACCGCTTGGCCAACCAAAGCCACATATATGAAGCATCTATAGGAAGGGGGAACCAATGTGTATATAAGAAATCCAGGTCACATGACCAAGATGGCCGCCATGCCCATATATGTTAAAAACCCTTCAAAAATCTTCTTCTCCAGAACCGATGGACTGATTTCAACGAAACTTTGCATGAAGCATTGATGGCTCAAGCACTACAATGTATATATAAATCATAATCCTGTGATGACCTTGACCTATTTTACGGCAAGGTCAACATAGGTCGCCTATGCATTTGAATGGGGAAAACTTTGAAAATGTCATTTAAAGTGAAAGTCTTGCAGGAAATGGGCAGTAGGACTGAATATTAATGATTCTGAAAAAAATTGGACCCCAGGGGCTCATATGCCCCGCCCCGGGGCAATATACATGTATATTACCATAATATTCAAACATCATCTCTGAAACTGCTTGGCCAATCAAAGCCAAATTTTATGTGAAGCATCAATAGAAAGGGGTAATCATTGTGTATATAAATAATCCAGGTCACATGGCCGCAATGCCCATATATGGTAAAAACCCTTCAAAAATCTTCTCCAGAACCGGTGGATCGATTTCACAGAAACTTGGCATGAAGCATCGATGGCTCAAGTACTACAATGTATATATAAATCATGACCTGGTCAGGTCAGTTTAACTGCTACTGTAACATGTTATCAGTACTACCTGTTGTCATGCGGTGCAGATGGGGCTCGTTAGCCTTGGAAGGCAACTCATCTAGGAGTTAAGCTAGTTCTCTACACAAAAATCTAGCTGGGCAGGGGGAACTCATTAGTCTTGGTTGACAGCCCTCCTAGGAGTTTACAGGTCTCTAAACAAAACCTAAGAAAGGGTAGATGGAGCTCTTCAGCTGTGGCCAGCAATTCATCTAGGAGAAGGAAACTCCAAAATCAAACCTGTGTGTCTGGATATGCCTAGTCCAGATATGCAAAGACTGTTTCGGTAGATGGAGCGGAAGAAATCATCTGATTCAACGGTTCAGAAAGCGATACAGCAACATGTTGTGGAACATGCAGAGCGTGACAAGGCACTAAAGATGTTACGGTCATTCAAACCCAACTCCAGACGTCTTGACCTGTGTCTTGCCTCTGGGCGCAGCTGGGCGAGGACTAGAGAGTGAGGTTGACGTTGCGCACCTCTTCCTCACTATAATCCAATTTCATACCGCATGTCATCTTATTTCTCAACACACAAGCACTTGCATACACAACAATTTCATCACACTTGCACCCACATACCTACAAAGTAGCAGGTGTAGGACACACTGGGAGCTGTAGTTGCAGACCTGCACACAGGCGGCTCAGTTCTAATGGTCGCTTTCTGTGAGGAGAAGCAGTAAGCAGAATTCGGTAGTCGGCTGAGTGACTGAGCAGACCTATTTAGGACCGCACTGCTCACCCCCGTAGCATGGGGAAGGGGCTAGAAAAGGTGCCCTAAACAATTGCCTGCTTCAAACCCCCTGGCTGGTTAACCGCGATCAGCGGGGATCCCCTTAAGCGGTCGAAATACAAAGAAAAAAGCTAGAGTATTCCCCTTACGGATTGGCGCATGGAATGTGCGCACTTTAATGGATAGTGCTGGGTCAGATAGACCACAGCGTAGAACGGCCCTTGTGGGCAGAGAACTTGGGAGGTATGATATACAGATAGCTGCATTGAGTGAGACTCGGTTCGCAGATGTTGGGGAGATCAAAGAAGTTGGTGCTGGATACACCTTCCTCTGGAGTGGACGCAAAAGTGAAGAGAGGCGTGAAGCAGGAGTTGGCTTTGCCATCAAAACAGAACTTGTTGGTAAGCTGTCAGGATTGCCAAAAGGCATTAATGACCGTCTAATGACATTGAGACTTCCTCTGTCAGGCAATAAACATGCAACTATTGTCAGTGCTTATGCACCCACAATGACCAATCCAGATGAGGTCAAGGACAAGTTCTATGATGACCTAGACAATGTTATTTCTGCAACACCCCGCACAGACAAGCTTATCCTTCTTGGCGACTTTAATGCCAGAGTGGGTACAGACCACCAGACCTGGGAAGGAGTTATAGGTCCAGAAGGGGTTGGAAAGTGCAACAGCAATGGTCTCTTGCTTCTAAGGAAGTGTGCTGAACATGATCTTCTAATCACCAACACAGTCTTCCGTCTACCTAATAGGAACAAAACATCCTGGATGCATCCCCGTTCCAAACACTGGCATCTCATAGACTATGTCATAGTGCGGAGAACAGACAGGCAGGATGTTAAAGTGACAAAGACTATGTATGGTGCAGACTGCTGGACAGATCATAGACTGGTTGTCAGCAAACTCAACCTAAGAATACAGCCTGCGAGGCGACCTCAAGGCAAGAAAGCTCCTAAGAGACTGGATGTCTCAAAGCTGAATAAAGACAGCATGAGACAAGATTTCTTAACAGACATTTGCAACCAACTGGATGCAATGAATCTCAGTTCAGAGGACCCCGAAGAAAACTGGACAGTTTTCCATAAAACAGTTTTTTCTTCAGCTGCAAGCACCTTAGGCCATCCATCTCGCAAACATCAAGACTGGTTTGATGCGAATGATGATGAAATTCAGAGGCTTCTTGAAGAAAAGCACCGTTTGCTCAAGGCACATCAAGATGATACTAGCTCAGTATCAAAGAAAGCAGCCTACAGCAACATTTGTAAGACAGTCCAGACCAAGCTTAGGGACATGCAAGATTCCTGGCTGAGGAAGAAAACAGAAGAAATTCAGTCTTTTGCGAATAGAAAGGACATGAAGAAATTTCATGATGCACTGAAAACCATTTATGGTCCAAAGAGTTCTGGAGCCACCACATTGCTCAGTGCAAATGGAAACACTCTTCTCACAGATAAAGAAGCTATCTTGGAAAGGTGGGCAGAACACTTCAATAGTGTGCTTAATCGACCATCAAGCATCAATCAGGATGCAATCGACAGACTTCCACAGATAGAGTGCAATGTTATGTTAGATGAATTTCCTACTGTTACGGAAACAAGAAAAGCAGTTCAACAACTATCATCTGGCAAAGCCCCAGGTGCAGATGCAATTCCTGCCGAAGTTTACAAGGCTGGGGGGCTACCCATGGCAGAGAAACTGACAGAGTTGTTTCACTGTATGTGGAGGAAGGGGGCTATCCCACAAGAATTTAAGGATGCATCCATAATCCACCTATACAAGCGGAAAGGAAATCCTCAAGTCTGTGACAATCACAGAGGCATCTCCCTCCTATCAATTGCTGGGAAGATACTTGCAAAAATTCTGTTAAATCGTCTGAATGCTCATCTTGATCAGACGGGACTTATCCCAGAAAGTCAATGTGGATTCAGAAAAGACAGAGGGACAATAGACATGATCTTCACAGCAAGACAGCTTCAGGAGAAATGCCAAGAACAGAATGTAGATCTATACATGACGTTTGTTGACCTCACCAAAGCTTTTGACACTGTTAGTCGTGATGGACTCTGGAAAATCATGGCCAAGTTTGGCGGTCCACCCAGATTCATAGCTATGGTGCGGCAGTTTCATGATGGCATGCAGGCACGTGTGCAAAATGATGGAGAGTTCTCTGAACCATTTGAAGTAACAAATGGGGTCAAACAAGGCTGTGTTCTGGCACCAACACTGTTCAGCATGATGTTTTCTGCCATGCTTATGGATGCTTTTCAGGACAGTGACACTGGTTTTCCAATCAGGTACCGTTTTGATGGCAACATATTCAACCTCAGAAGGTTGCAAGCCAAAACTAAGGCCCAGACTGATGTGCTAGATGAGCTCCTCTATGCAGATGATATGGATAAGAATGCCAACACAGAGGCAAAAATGCAAAGAGCCATGGATCAAGTCTCACAGTCATGTGATAACTATGATCTCACAATCAGCACAAAAAAGACAGAGGTTGTACACCAACCAGCCCCCGGAAAACCATATAATGAACCAACCATCACTGTGAATGGGCAAAAACTGAAAGTTGTTGACAAGTTCACCTACCTGGGAAGCACTCTCTCCAGAGCAGTGCATATTGATGCTGAGATCACTGCCAGAATTGCAAAAGCTAGCGTGGCATTCGGAAGACTCCGTGCAAATGTCTGGGAGCGAAATGGAATCAAGCTTGACACCAAGCTGAAAGTCTACAAGGCTGTGGTACTGCCAACCCTCTTGTATGCATGTGAGACCTGGACAGTATACCAACGTCATGCAAAGAGACTTAACCATTTCCACTTAAGCTGTTTGAGAAAGTTGTTAAAAATCAAGTGGCAGGACAAGATTCCAGACACAGAGGTCCTGAGGAAAGCAGGGATGCAAAGCATGCATACAGTCTTAAAGCTAGCACAGCTAAGATGGACTGGCCATGTTATAAGAATGCCTGATGCGCGACTTCCAAAGAAAGTTTTCTATGGAGAACTACAGGAGGGAAAGCGCTCTCAAGGTGGCCAGAAGAAACGCTACAAAGACACCCTCAAAGCCTCTGAAGGATTTCGAAATACCAATGGGGTCCTGGGAACAGACTGCACAGGAGCGATCAAAGTGGCGAGGTCTCATCAACAAAGGAGCAGCTCTCTATGAAAAGAAGAGAATCTGTGAAGCTGAAAGAAAGCGAAGAGAGCGCAAAGCCAAAACAAATGTGCCACCAGCAGACTCTATGACATTGACTTGCTCTACTTGCAACCGACAGTTTAGAGCCAGAATTGGCCTAGTCAGCCATCAAAGAACTCACCAACACACATCAGCACAATTCAAGAAATAATGATGGTCTTTCTCATTAGTGAGAGACGAACTATCAAATCATGACCCTGTGATGACCTTGACCTTTGTTACGACAAGGTCAACATAGGTCGCCAATGCATTTGAATAGGGAAAACTTTTAAAATGTCATTTAAAGTGAAAGTCTTGCAGGAAATGGACAGTAGGACTGAATATTAATGATTCTGAAAAAAATTGGACCCCAGGGGCTCATCTGCCCCCACCCTGGGGCAATATACATGTATATTACCATAATATTCAAACATCTTCTCCTCTGAAACCGCTTGGCGAATCAAAGCCAAATTTTATGTGAAGCATCTATGGGATGGGAGAATTAATGTATATATAAATTATCTAGTTCACATGACCAAGATGGCTGCTATGCCCATTCTTCTCCGAATCCGGTGGACCGATTTCAAAGAAACTTGCCATGAAGCACCAATGGCTGAAGTACTACAATGTATATATAAATCATGACCCCGTGGTGACCTTGACCTATTTTACGACAAGGTCAGCATAGGTCGCCAATGCATTGGAATGGGGAAAACTTTTAAAAAGTCATTTGAGGTGAAAATCTTGCAGGAAATGGGTAGTAGGACTAAATATTAATAATTCGGAAAATAAAATGGAAATAAGGGCTCATATGCCTACACCCCGGGGCAATATACATGTACATTACCATAATATTCAAACATCTACTCCTCTGAAACCACTTGGCCAACTAAAGCCAAATTTTATGTGAAGCATCTATAGGATCGGGGAGCCAATGTATATATTAATAATCTAGGTCACATGACCAAGATGGCCGCCATGCCCATATATGGTAAAAACACTTCAAATATCTTCTACTCTAAAACCAATAGATTGATTTCAATGAAACTTGGCGTGAAGCATCCATGGCGATAGTACTACAATGTATATATAAATCATGACCCTGTGATGACCTTGACCAAGTTTTATGGCAAGGTCAACATGGGTTGCCCATGCATTTGAATGGGAAAAAACTGTTAAAATGTCATTTGAAGGGAAAAGCCAGCATGGACAGAATACTGATTATTCTGAAAAAAAGAAAACGGCCCAAGGGCTTCATCTGCCCTTGCACTGAGGTTAAATACCATAATATTCAAACATGTTTATTGGATATGCAGCAGACTCAGGTGAGCGTTTACAGGACCATTGGTCCTCTGGTTTCTAATTTCTAATACAGCCAAAAGCCAGCCTGTAGATAAAACTAAAGCGGAAGTAGAGATAATGTCACTTGTTAAATACAGCTGAACTTTTGACGCATCCGCAAAGCAAAACCCTAAACCAGTAACAAGCTTATATTCAGAGATAAAATCGGTATTTTTCAGAAAACATTCAGTTCGGACCAATAAAACGTTTTCTCTGACGTTCTTGTGGGGATGAACATAAAATCAGACCTTTTACGGCATGTCCCTTTAGTCTGCTGATGATATATATATATAATATATATATATAGAAATAGAGAATGCCACGATACAGGAAATTATATAAACAAACAGAATTAGCGTACAAAAGTCGGTCGTGCCGCGACCGGGAATCGAACCACCTAAAGGTCCATGGTTCGATTCCCGGTCGCGGCACGACCGACTTTTGTACGCTAATTCTGTTTGTTTATATATATATATATATATCAGTATTATACGTTACGTCTTTTATCATATATATATATATATATATATATATATATATATATATATATATATATATATATATATATATATATATATATGATAAAAGACGTAACGTATAATACTGATGTCACTTTCAAATTTTGCTTCACTTGACGTGTTTTTGAAGCACTAAATGGATAATAAGCAAAGAAAATACAATATACAATATTATATATATCATTTTAAAGGTTAAAAGCTGCGCTTTAATACAAATTGCATTTTTCAAAAATCTAATCAGTCACAAACGGCCAGGAATTGAAAGAATCTCTCTCCCACGGCTGCAAATAGCATGTCGTTGCGCTTAGATTTTGGCACTCCGGAAAAAAGTTGAGACAACGTGCGGTTATGCCATTCAAAAAGTCTCAAACTTACTTACATTAATAGCACAACACATGCAAACAAATAGATGCGTCCGCACATTCTTGTCGCTGTAATTTATTGGATTTGTGGAGAAGTAAGTAGGGCGCTCATGGCGCTGGGATATAAAATATGTGTCACACCACTAAAGTCGCAGCAAAAGTTGACATTTTGAGACACTTTGTGGGAAGATATGACGCGAATGGCAGAAACTGACATCATAACATGAAACGACATCGTTTCAGCAAAAATATAGCACGACCAATACCTCGCTGTTTCTTACGTCTATCAAAATATCACAAATTACAAATGTCCAAAATTTTGTTAACCATTACCGAATTTTGCGTTTACGCCCGTTTTCGAAACTTTTTATAATATACTTAATTATTTTTGCTTATTTTGCACATAATTTCAAAAACGACAATATTTAAGATTTAAAGTGATATATAAATAATGATTCTTGCAATTCTCATCACAAAATACCATTACTTTTGCGATGTCCAAAAAAATGTTAACCCCGTCAAATTTTGACGTTGTGTGTGTATAACACGCAGACTCGTATGTGAATCTGTACCGGTTCCTCTTTTTCTATGTAAACTGCTATCACTTTTCAATGGGAACATGATACTAAATGGAATAACGGATGTCTAGCATCTATCTAATAGTCACCTGTCCGATTTGCCTTCTAAGTTTCTAAGTCTGAATCAGGTTTCCATGCCGGATCCCGTAAACTAAGACTTTACGATCAAAATCTACACAAATTAAGTACTCTGCAAATTTTAATTGCACGCCGGTGGGTCGGGCGTCAGACTCTATGATGACCCCGACTTAAAGCTATTCATTTTAGTTGGTTGGGGCCGGAGCTTCTTGTCTGTTGCTTGCTCCGGAAATAGTAAGTTATTCGGCGCCCAGGGATCTCCATCGTCGGGCAGCTTACTCAATCTGTGAGTCCTGGTTTTTGATTCATCAGGATGTTTATCATGATTTATTTGTTTGTTCTTGATGATTCATTGACTAGTTATAGATTCACCACGAGGACCGAAGAACTAACTAAATGTTATGAACCACTGCAGAAGCTGAGGGAGAGGTTAGGTACCTGTAAAACCGGTTTAAGCCCGTCAGTAACTTTGGTTACTGATCGTTCCAAGTCGATACTTCTGTGGTGGTTCTTTTTGTTTTATGTCTTGGTGTTTAAAAACAATTTTTGTGCTGTTGGCGCCTTATGTATGTTTTCATATTTTTTAGTTAAGTTAAGGTAACTGAGTGGCCACCTATTGGGAAAATAGCTGCTCATTCGGCTTACGACATGTTTCATGGTATAAGTACCTGATTGTTAGTTTGTTTTTTTCCCACCTCGGTTTTTGGAGTGGGAATCTTTTTCTGATAGCGCCTTTTCCTGATCTTTGCCTACTTGTACCTTTTTATATGTAAACCACTTATGTTACCGCCTGAAAATCCTTTTCGTTATGAACCATACCGCAATTCGTGCAAAATAAAGCACACTCGTGTCGAAACTATTAATTTTGTCAAAATGCTGATTTACGTCGCTGCAAACGACGCGCAACGGAAAGTGAAACCAGTATTGTGCGTTACGTCAAAAATAAAATAGAGATTCTTTAAGAGCAGTGAGCATATTAATGAAAAAAGGGATGGGCCTTACCGCGGTTTCGGCTACTTAAGCCACTTCAGTGACCCTTTGAATTTGGCAAAATGGAGCCGAAGAGAAATATTGAATTTTGTAACTTTCAACAGGATAGTCGATACAAAGACTAGTATTATCCAAATAGAGTCAAATACGTACGTATATAAAACGTTCGTAATAAAATGAACCTAAACCGATGATGCATTTCTGATTTCTCAGAATACCCCCGCTGATCTCAAACTGAAGGACCAAAAGGAAAGTATAATCTGCACTTTGACTGATGTACGGGGAGAATATAATCGATGCCCATTTAGATGAAACAATTGAAATCACTAATGATACTAAAATATACATACGGACTGACAGTACAATTAGAGCAGTTGTTGGCACATCTAAACTGACATCTATCCCCACCAAACTCCTCCAGACACCCGTACAGACACTCCATTGTCGTCAGGTTACACGATGGTCCTGGGTCAACACAAGTTGGCTCGGTATCGTTACAGGCTGATGCTGTTTCATTACAGTTTGATTCGGTCGCATTACACGCTGTAGATATGATGGTTGCCGATGCCGATGCAGGTAAACAAGTTAGACTGCACGTGTCACTAGCGGAGGCTGAAACAAATGGGTTTATTACTGAGTCTCGAAGTGAGGGAGGTTATAGAATCAACGTATTCATAACGTTTTATTTCAACTAAAGTTTTTTGATTTTCTGTTTGTTAAATGTGACCTTAACTGTAAACATTCTAACAAGGTTGTTTTTAAACTTAATATTAGTTTTGCCTACCTGACATAGACACAAGCAGAGCCAGTATTCCAAGCACTGTTCCACAGACACAGGGGCTTAGGTCTGCCTTCATCTTTACCACTATAGCTAATACTTTGTTATGTCTATACGCAATTTATTCGTCCAGTGATTTGAGAAATCTGAAAGTAATAAAAAGTTGGTTTGAAAATGGGTAAAAATTGGAGACGGGAGACGCCCCATTGTGATATTTGTTCTAAGATTTAAATTATACGAAGCCATAAAAAGTTTAAAATTCGTCGAAATTGCTGGGTGACAAAATACAATACTTCTCTAGCTTAAATAATCACATACACATCCTAAACAAAATCCATCCAGGCTATATATTTAAACATCCCATATATCTTGTCTATCACCGACCTACTAAACTTCGGATGGTGTAATACTATATACAGTGAATGTGACGGGGAAAAAGTAAATATTTCTACCTTTTTGTTTACTTCTCAAAGAAGTTCATAGAATTTGCATGAAACTTTAAATTATCGAAATTATCGAACTACCCAGTTCCATATTACGCTGCTTCAACATCCATCCAAAAGTTTGATACATAACGCTTTAAATCGTACAACAAGATTATTGTTGTCGGGTAAGTAGATATGCAGGCTAGACGTGGGCTTTTATTCATATAACCACCCATTTTACAACATAACAAAAGATTTAAACACGCGATTCACAAGTAAATGCAAAAAGCACAATCGGCTTTGTTATAGAAACAAAGGTCAAAACATACTTTGAACTTCAGATTTTATTTAAAAAAATATGTATTTATTGCAAAAATAGACGCTTATAGCTCTGTCACACATTCACGTATCAGCGGCGTATCGCTCACGTATCTATGAGAATTTCGATACGCCGAGGTCCTGCTACGTTCCCGTGGCGTATCAGTGACGTATCTGTATTCGTATGGGATTTCACTTTCCTATGTACGGTGTATCAAGGCGTATGTGCTACGTAAGTGTGACGTATGTATGGAGTCTGAAGTGTACGCGTGACGTATCTACGGCGTATGTACTACGTTCCATTCTTATCTGCGGCGTATCTGTTCTGTACCTATTGCGTTTTGATACCTATAAGAACAAACGGCTGTGTTCACTTTGTTCATGCAATTCGCATATTATATGTATAGTTTTCAATTATCAGAGGTCGAAAATGCCACTGGAGAAAACCCGAGGTGGGGGGACATCTCCAAGCTCCTCATCCTGGTCGTAAGACGGCATGAACAAAGACAGAGGTTACACCAAGCCTAGCCCTAAAAGAACTTTGCACGGCATCCCGAACCGTGAGAAACATCTGATCCATGACTTTGGAAAAACGAAAACATTTATATAGAAGCATTAAGATTCTCTTGGAACGCCACAAAATATTCCTAATACTCCTAATACGTCACACATACTCCACAGCAGGGAAACGTACGTAGCACATACGTAGCACATACTCAATTAATACGTGAGATACGCCACATGTACGTCGCTGATACGCCGTATATTATACGAAAAGAGAGTCGAGGATACGCCACACATACGACACATACGTAGCAGATACGAAAGGTACGCTGTAAGTCACGGTTATGTGGCATGTTTATAGCTCTGTCACACATTCGCGTATCAGCGGCGTATCGCTCACGTATGGAAATTTCGAAACGTCGAGGTCTGAGCCGTATTTTGTTCGAGCGACGTATGTACCGCGTATGTGTGACGTTCCCATGGCGTATCCGTGACGTATCTGTTTTTGTAAGGAATTTCACTTTCGTATGTACGGCGTATCAAAGCGTATGTACTACGTACGTGTGGCGTATGTATGGCGTATGAAGTGTACGCGTGACGTATCTACGGTGTATGTACTACGTTCCATTCTTATCTGCGGCGTTTCTGTTCTGTACCAATTGATTTTTGATACCTATGAGAACAAACGGTACTGTTCACTTTGTTCGTGCAATTCGCACATTACAGTTATCAATTATCAGACGTCGAAGATGCCACCGAAGTCTAGATAATCTAGATTAACACCGAAGAAAACAAACCGAGGTGTTGTTGTTGGTGGTGGTGGTGGGGGGGGGGGTGCAAACATCTCCAAGCTCCCCATTCTGGTCGTAAGGCGACATGAACAAAGATAGAGGCTACACCAAGCGTAACCCTGAAAGAACCCTGCATGGCACCCCGAACCGTGAGAAACATCTGATACATGACTTCGGAAAAACGCAAACAAATATATAGAAGCATTAAAATTTTCTTGGAACGCCACAAAATATTCCTAATACTCCTAATACGTCACACATACTCTACAGCATCGAAATGTACATAGCACATACGTAGCACATACGCCATTGATACACGAGATACGCTACACGTACGTCGCTGATACGCCGTAGATACGAAAAGAGAGTCGAGGATACGCAACACATACGTCACACATACGAAGCAGATACGAAAGGTACGCTGTACATACGTCATGGTTACGTGGCATGTTTACCGCGACGTACGTGTGGCGTATGAGGAGTATGAGCTACGTATCTACGGCATACCTGCCACGTTTCTTTCGTATGTACCACGTATGTGTGACGTATGTACGGCGTATTGGACCTGCCACGTACGTGCTACGAATTTTTAAGTGCACACATAAAAAATGTAGCATCTCGGCATGTGAGGAGTATAAGCTACGTATCAAGTAGTATCAGCTACGTATGCTCACGTATGTACGACGTTCGCGTGACGTACCTTTCGTATCTTGATACGCCGTAAATACGTGAGTCGATACGTGATAGTGTGACAGCGGTTACCACGACGTACGTGTGGCGTATCAGGAGTATGAGCTACGTGTCTACGGCGTATCTGTCACGTTGCTTTCGTATGTACTACGTATGTGTGACGTATGTACGACGTATCGGATCTGCCACGTAGGTGCTACGAATTTTAAGTGCTAACATAAACAAGAAATATCTTTAAAAAGATAATCGGCGTGCTTTAAATGGGTGTGGGTTATAATATGTTCTGCGTTTTGACTCGAACAATTGTGTGCTCACAGCCTTATATACTTGCTTTATACAGGTTGGACTAAAAGATTTTAGAACTACATATAATAGGCAAGCTTACACGACCATTCAAATGAATTGTTGTGTAGTTACCTTCTGCGCCATTGTTTTCGCTCCATGGATAGTACAATTCCGCTATTTTCTTATCCAAAATTCCAAGCCTCTAACCATATTCTGTAGCTGTACAGCTTTGTTTGTGTAGGAACTGGTCGGAACCCCAAATTGTTGGTTTTCTCTCGCGAATGCTGGAAGGATTCAAGAATGTTTCTTTCAGTATTTAGTCATACCAGTACGTAAACGCTGTTTCTATTTATAGTAACATGACGCACGGCGATTTAAGTAGAGACCTAAAAAAGTCGATCTCGTCTTAATCTCGCGGCTCATTTGAATATCATATGACCTATAATTTGTCCAATGAAAAGTTGATCTCGTCTAAATCTCGCAGCTAATTTAAATATGACCGATAATTTGTCCAATGAAATAGTGCCAATGAAATTAGGTCAATACTTAGCTTACACGGCTCACGCCGAAAAACGTAGCACCTCGGCATATGAGGAGTATGGGCTACGTATCGAGGAGTATGAGCTACGTACATTGTATGCTCACGTGTGTACGACGTACGCGTGACGTACCTTTCGTATCTTGATACGCCGAAGATACGTGAGTCGATACGCAATAGTGTGACAGCGGTTTTAACACTGGAAACATTTCTCATCATATTTTATGATGATAACTTACTGGAAGTCGTTATAACATTTTTATGTGTAAATGTTTCAAATAATGGTTAATCCTAACAAGCTCAAAAACATATGTCCGAACAGGCATGAACGGATGCGTCCCGAGGAAATTAAAACTGGCATTTTAATTCATGTTTAACCATTTTCACACTACTTCTCGATTTCACTATATCTTATACTATACAGCTGTTCGTTCTTAAAAAGGTTTTCGATACACAGCGTTGACGACGGTGAAACGAGAATTAACTTTACTAATACGGTTTTGAAATGAAAATATTATTTCCTAGCTTTGGCATCCACATGATCTAGTTATTCCATATATATATAGACGAGTTCGCTTGCACAACGAAAACCAATAACCTATCAGACTGGTTATACAGGGAAATCTTGCTCTGTATAGCTGACGCAGAAGCGGTAGACTGCGGGTTCGAAACCTACAATCGCCAATTTAGTACATGTTCTCTCTCTCTCTCTCTCTCTCTCTCTCTCTCTCTCTCTCTCTCTCTCTCTCTCTCTCTCTCTCTCTCTCTCATATACATGTATATATATATATATATGACATCTGGATTTTTACATTATTTAATTACCGCGACCGGTTTCGTTATACTCATCAGGCGGATTTAACATAGTAACATAGCAACGTTAGAATAGAATAGAATAGAATAGAATAGAATAGAATAGAATAGAATAGAATAGAATAGAATAGGATAGAATAGAATTTTATTTACTGCTCAACTATACCCATGAAGTGTTAATGGCAAATACATACATTTATAACATACATACATACAAACATGAAAGCAAACAAATATATCAGATCATGCATTAATATATGGAATATTAATACTAATTAATAATAATAATAATGATAATAATGAAAAAAAAAAAAAAAATAAGATAAAATATCATGAGCAATAAGATCCATGTTAAGATATGTCACAAGAAGCCACAAATAAACCTAAAGATTTCACAGTATTTTCTTCTGTGCTTGTCATTATATTGATAAACCTTTCTCTTTTAGACACAGCAGCATTGAAGCTTTTATAAATATTATCGAACATATTATTGCGTAACGACTGATACTTGACACATTCACAAAGTAAATGAATTTCATCGTCAATCTTATTGCATGAATTACCTAAACGGCCTTCTACATTTTTACGAACATACCTCCCACGCTCAATCTGAAGCTTGTGTGCACTTATTCTAAAAGCAGCTAGAGATTTTCTTTGTCTTCGATCAGGCAAAATTTCTAAGTATTTTTCCATTTCAAAGTTCCGCTTAAAAAGTTTATAGGTTCTTAACTTATCCATTCCAACTTCAGAATTTATACTTTTTGTCCAATATGAAATAAACCTTTCTTTTAGTTTAGCTTTTATACAAACTATAAGAGAAGATGAATTGAATGTTCCCTGGTTATCCCATACATGAGAGAAACCCAAGTCTGTTTATATTCTTTTTACAAAACAAATCCAAGGACTTTTTAAAGTACGGTTATTGAAATGTTCCCAGTAAGCTTGTGAAACAGGCGAGTCATTTTGAGATTGGAGTGTGTGTAGCCAAAAATTTATAACACCCACAATGACAGAAATAATCATAGGGAATTGACCAAGTTCACTGTAAACAGCAAAGTTACAAGCTTTAGAATGTACTCCGAGGACATATTTTAAAAATCTTGTATAAATTTTATCAAATTCGTTGAAGCCTTTAAAAGACATTTCAAAAATATCATCTAAAGATTTCCTTTGAAAACAAGATTTATAAGGTACCCATATCTCACTATTGTATAGGGCTATTGGTTTAATCAGTGAATCAAAAATACGAACTACTCGGCTGCAGATGGGTTTAGGGAATTATCAAATATACTCTGTTTTATAGAAAACAGTGCTCTGCTAGCTTTCAAACTCAAATTATTTTCAGCTGTCAAAAATTTCCCATTAGCAGAAATTTCAACTCCCAGATATTTATAAGAACTGACACATTTCAAGTTTGTCTCGCCTACCATAAATTGAAAATGGTCTACACATATTCGACCGCTTTTGAAAAACACCATTATTTTAGTCTTATCAATGTTGATCGAGAGTCCCCATTGCTTACAGAATCCATCTGCTTTAGAGATATTACGCTGCAGTCTTTCTGCTGTTGTTGATAATAATAGTAAATCATCAGCAAAGAGTAGGTGACTGACCAAATATTTTTTTAAAATTGGAGCATCGGTTTCAGAAAACATATCACCTATATCATTTATAAATATGTTAAACAACACAGGACTCAATACATTCCCCTGATGAACACCTTTAGTAATATCAATAGGCTCAGAAAGGAAATGTTTACACCTTACTCGGGAATGACACTCATTATACATTGACCTTATAACATTATAGAATTTTCCATCAATTCCAGCTTTTTGTAATTTAAGAAACAAACCATCATGCCAAACTGTGTCGAATGTCTTTTTCAGATCTATAAAGCATGCAAACAGTTTACTACCATTTTTCGAGTTTAACACATACTTATAAACTATAGTTCTCAATATAAATATTTGGTCAGACGTCCTATGGTTTCTACGAAAGCCAGCCTGTTGACTTTTCAAAAATGACATGGATTCCAATTCTGAAGTAATTCTATTGTTTAGAACATGACAAAATAATTTGCTAAAACAACTGTTTAATGTAATACCTCTATAATTGTTTGGGTCAAATTGACTACCATTTTTATGAAGTGGGATAACAATTCCTTCTTTCCACGACTTTGGAAATTTACCAGTACTTAAAATCATATTAAATGCATGTGTAATTGATTTGGACAAAAACGGAAATGCAGATTTTATCATCTCATTCTTTATCATATCATAAGCACTTGATTTGTTATTTTTAAGCTTTTTAGCAGCCAAATGAATTTCGTTTTCACTTATCATATAATCTAATTTTCCAGTTTGTGGACGTGATTCATAATCACTTAGTTCAACTCTTACATGATTTTGTCTATTTTGCTCAATATTATTCGTTTCACTATTCAATAAATTATTAAAATGATCGAACCACTTTTGATGATTTATTTTTTCTATATTGTCTGTGGGAATAGATTCCCTTTTTAATTCATTAATAAGCTTCCACGCTTTTTGCGGGTCTTTATTCATTGCTTCGTCTAACATATTAACAAGGTTATCCTTAAATTGTCGTCTCTTATATTTTGTTAATTTCCTGTATTCTTTATATTTCTTAAAGTATTTCATACGTAAATCATTGTTGGTTTTGTTTCTATTAAACTTATTTTTAGCAGATTTTACTTCTTTTAACAGTACATGACAATCTTTATCATACCATTTTTTATTTAATTTATGCTTCTTTTTCTTTTTCTTCTTAAATGTTCTCTTAGGCAGTGTCATATCTCCTGCGGATACAATAATATCAGCTATATTTTCAATAAGTGCATCTACATCATGATTACATTTATCTATTGAAATTTGAAGTTTTTCAAGCTTTTTCTTAATAACTGGAGTAGAAAATGATTCTTTGAATTCCAGTTTGAAACATTCGTTCAACTCAAAATTATCAGGAACCAAGTTGTTAAGGTTAGTATCGCATGCACTAAAATACGCGTCATAACATAAGTTAGAACCTATCTTTAATTGTGTGCTTAACAGGCAGTGATCTGAAAACAAACTTACGTCATGCACATTCATGTTATGTATAAAATTCGAGAAAGATCTGCTGGCTATAATGTAATCGACAACACTGCTTCCTCTTTGAGTATCACAAGTAAACTGTCCAGTTAAATCACCTAATGTACGGCCATTTAAAATATATAATTGGTTATCAACGCATCTGTCAATTAGCCATCTACCAGTCTGATTAACAACAGAGTTATCACAAGATACGCGTGGCAAAATAATATCATATGAGTCATTATGATTAGTAGGTATATTTTGTTCTTCGACAGTTTGTATGAGATCAACTGAGTCACCAACCCTAGCATTTAAATCACCACAAACAAGTAATTTTCCTTTACATGCAAAATGTTCGATTTGCCGTTCAAGCTTTATCATGATATCTTTACTATGTACTTTCCCATAGGACGAATTTAATGGTGGTATGTATACAAATGCTACATATAAATCATTAAGCATAGAAGTAAATTCCTTTTGAATCCGAACCCATATTATATCGCTATCTGAAATCGGATCAAATTTGTACAAATGCCTCATGGATTCTTTCACAAGTACTGCAATACCACCTGAAGGTTTACGTGCGTTTTTATGCTTTACTCTATCCTTACGAAACACATAATAGCCAGGTAAACTTATATCAACAGACTTGTCAGCATGAGTTTCTACAAGACCAATACAGTCTGAAGATTTTAGAACATTTACAACTTCAGGATCATGCAATTTGTTACATTTCATACCATGAATCTTATGCTCAATGCCATTAATATTCCAGGAGCTAATTGAAAAAGTATTTTCTGTGAGACGCCTTTTTGCTTGCATTAAGAATTTTCAGGTCTACGTTAGAAAAGAGTGACAAAAAGTAGTTGACAATAATCAAAGAAAATACACAAGTTCATTAAAAAGTTCAAGAACAAATAAGTCATAAAAGCTTAGTGACGTTTAAACAAGCCATATAATGTTTGACATAACATTAATGAATCACCAGCTTGTCCATATTTAACACCAGCCTAATTGTATTTTCTTTACAACCCTAAAATTGTATCATGAAACAATAACATACTTGATAATAGTTCTTTTATCAATTTTGCTATCTGTGCATAATTAATATCTGTAATAGTCATTATCATATTCACTTCGATAAGAATAGCCTTTATGTTCAAAATATCTACTGTCTTTGTCTGAATATTCATCATATCTACCCTCGTATCTCCGTCTACTGTCATTATTATAGTCCCTATCTCTGTGGTGATAGTCTCCCTCCGAATAAGTTCTCCCTCTGTATGTGTCCGGCCCGAGATGTGTTAGTAACGTTTACACATAATAACGCGACGTAAAACGTCGCAACGTTCATGACATCAGCAAGCTCTGTTGAGTTTAGGGTTGAATATATTTAAGAAATATTTTTCTTTTGACAACCTAGCTGAAACATCATTGACGTGAAATTATAGAAAAGAAAAATAGAATATTTAGGATCAGTAGAACAACAGCGATCTACATGCGCAGAGACGGGAAGTTGTCTTGTTGAAGGGATTCTAATTTGCTGGTCGTGAACTGTCCGTCTATTTCTCAGTTTGTCGCCCGTCTGTCCGATGTAAAATTCTTTGCAGCCGTTGCAGATTAAAACATAAAGAACATTTTGCACGGCACAGTCCATGTCTTCTTTGACGTGAAAAGTTTTGTTCTGCAACATTAGGGTTGATCCTTCAATTTAAGTGTTTACAAAGTCCACACCGGGGCTCATTATATCGGGTGACCTTTGCAGACGTTCTTGATTCATTAAATTCAGATTTTGTTAGGAGGCGCTTAAGGTTTGGGAGTTGTCTTTTTGGTTTCGTCTGAAGTCAGAACATCCATGTTGTTTTTGATAATTCCGAATACCTCTTTGTTTTTAGGATTGTGGATAGAAATAAAAGGCAGTATATCTTCCCTTTCCTTACTTTTCACTTCTATGAGTTTGTATCTTGGGACAGACATCGCTTTTTGGATGCCTGCGTTAATGACTTCAGTTGGATATTTTCTTTGAATAAGTGTATGAGACAATTCTTTCAGGCGTGTTAGCAGTACACTTTTATCAGATACAATGGTACATAGTCTTCTAGCTAAAGAAAACGGGGTGTTGATTTTGGTGTGTTTTGGGTGACAAGAATTAAAAATGAGATATTGCTGGGAATCAGTTACTTTATGAAAAATATTCGTAGAAATTAATGTTCCAGATTTCAACACCAGTACATCTAGAAAAGGTATTTGTGTAGATTTGATCAGAGGTTTGAATTGGATGTCTTTGTGTAAGCTATTCAGTACATTTTCGAAGTCAAAGTGTACGATAAATAATGATGAATTTGTAAAAAATATAGGAACAGTCATGCAGTCAATTGAAACCGAAATGAACCACAAAGCAACCACGGGCCAGCAAGCGGCAGGCGCTGGCTCAGTTGAGAGAGGAGCGGAAAATATTATGGAAGCTGAAACAATGAGAATCAAAGCTTCCATTGGCTCTACATGGGAACGGAAGCTGAATGCGCGCAAAGATGCCTATTGAGCGAAAACAAGAAATGAAGGTTACCTAGTGGTTCACCAAAAATGGATCCAAGAAGGGACTCCCCTAATTATTCCAAAGAAACTACAAAAACCAGAAATTAGAAATGAAAATGAGAACCAAAGACGCGAGAAAGGGCCGTGATGCAAGACTTCCATAACGAAATTGAAATGGAGAAACTACGTGTTGAATCATGCTATGAAAGAACAAGGAAGCTGGACGCTGAAATGACAGAAACTATAAAATCAAGATATTCAGGGCAAGTGTTTGAGTTTCTAATGATACTGTGGCAAAGAAATATTAAAAGAAATGAAGAAATTTCACATAAAAGGTGGGAAAGCACTGAAAGTTGGTTAAGAAAATATAAAGAAGATTTTGTTAGAGAATATGGCGACAGGTGCCCATTTTTCAAAAAAGGCAATAACCGACAAAACTTCCACACATACCAGCAACAACAGCAACAACACCAGCGACAACAACAACAACAACAACAACAACAACAGCAGCAACCGCAACAATACCAGCAACAACCGCACGCCTATCGATCGAGAGGAACGTATGCTGATGCGGTTCGAAGGCCTACGCAAAACGATGGTAATTTTCAACAACTGATATACCAGTTGATTTCAACATTTAATAATCAAGAACCGGCCAGAAGAGGGGGATCAAGAAGAAATCGGCAAAATGTTAGAAGACAAAACAATCTTTCAACAATTCATTGATGGACGAAAACGAGTCAACTACAGACCATGTGCCTCCTTTTCTGCAGGAGGATCACAATTTGGACAGTCAATTTTAACGGAGGACAACATAGCTGAGACATCATCTAAAACTTTCACAAAAATTTACAAACTCTCTGATCGAAAACTTAATAATACCGAAAAAAGTGTCTTATTGAAGGGCCTTAAGTTTACACCAACACCAGAAAAAAGTAATTACAATCAAACAGAAAATGACGTTAACGACTTCTGTCGGAAACTTAGACCTAAAGAATATTTTGATAGTAACGATAATACCGATACCTCTATTGTTAGAAATAAAAAGGTACAAGTAGGCAAAGATCAGGAAAAGGCGCAATCAGAAAAATATTCCCACTCCAAAAACCGAGGTGGGAAAAAACCAAACTAACAAGCAGGTACTTATACCATGAAAACATTTCGTAAGCCGAATGAGCAGCTATTTTCCCAATAGGTGGCCACTCAGTTACCTTAACTTAACTAAAAATATGAAAACATACATAAGGCGCCAACAGCACGAAAATATTTTAAACACCAAGACATAAAACAAAAAGAACCACCACAGAAGTATCGACTTGGAACGATCAGTAAACAAAGTTACTGGCGGGTTTAAATCGATTTCACATGGCCATAACCTCACCCTCAGCTTCTGCAGTGGCTCTAATATACACAAATATAAACAAGCAATAAGGAAAAAAATGTTAAATATAAAACATAGGTACCAACGTATAACATATATAACGGAAAGCAGAGTGAGCAACTATTGAAGTGAGGTGGTCACAGTGCTAGCTTTGACAGAACAAATAAAATGCAGAGGGCTTAGTGAACAGCCAAATTTTATTCAGGTGGCCACAAAGTCATGCAACATAAAACACATAATTGAAATAATTTTGATAAATGTGAACCACAGCAGCAGTTCCGCCTGGAACGGTCAGTTATAAATAACTGGGGGGCTTAAATCGATTTTACATGGCCATAACCTCACCCTCAGCTTCTGCAGTGGTTCATAACATTTAGTTAGTTCTTCGGTCCTCGTGGTGAATCTCTAACTAGTCAATGAATCATCAAGAACAAACAAATAAATCAAGATAAACATCCTGATGAATCAAAAACCAGGACTCACAGATTCACTAAGCTGCCCGACGATGGAGATCCCTGGGCGCCGAATAACTTACTAACTTCGGAGCAAAAGAAAAACATCAGTTAGACCCCGGTGGACCAAGCAACAGACAAGAAGCTCTGGCCCTAACCAACTAAAATTAATAGCTTTAAGTCAGGTCCATTATAGAGTCTGACGCCCGACCCACCGGCGTGCAATTAAAGAAGGCAGCATAGTTATCAACCGTGATTGGGTTAAAAACTAAGCATGCAGACTGTCGCATAACATTCAAGTTATAACCTATACGTTTGTAACGTGTTACGATTTTTCTAAACTGAAAAGAAAAATCATTACTTCCTATAAGTTTCTTAAATTTGTAAACCAAGTCACCATAAAATTCTGGTTCCGAAAGGCCCTCACTTAAAAGCGTCTTTAACCCAACATTATATTTGGAAATCAATTCATAGTCTGAAACGGGCCGAAACAAAAAACTTGATTCTTATATTTCCCTTACAAAAGACATGTGCGAATCCATTCAAAACGAAAACAAACACATTAAGCATAACATAACACTGGAACAAAGAAATGCAATTAAAAGTTTAGCAGAAGATTCTTCTATCATAATCAAAGAAGCTGACAGGGAGGAGGCATTGTTCTGAGGAACACTGAGTTTTATAAAAGAAATATCCTGGAAATTGTCTCATAAAATCGGAACGCACATGTAGCGCACACTGGCGCGCCGAAAACATGCGCCAAACGCGTTCTAAGCGTATTCAGCAAGCCTGTAACGCGCGTGGAACTTATTCGAAACGTATAAGTCACACGCCCGTGACACGCCGAGCTTCTAGCTAATTGTTAAGCATGTTTAAAAACTTTTGGATCCCCAACGCGCACACGAAACGCGCACCGATTTTTAGCGACGTACAGCGACGCGCATCGCCAAGCACCAAGCGAACCCAACTTAATCTTAACGCGTTTTGAACGTGTCTCCGACATGCGACTGGCGTATGTGGAATTTTGAATTTATTCAACACGCCCGGCGCATGACTGCTGTTTTAAGTAGTGTGCTTGGCGTTCGTCGTCGCCAGGTTATATTGCATTTTCCGGGCAACTCCGAAGAGTACCATTTCTGTTAAAAAAAAAAAAAAAAAAAACGTATATAGAACGACTTGAAAAAGATTCTATCTTCCAACGAATCTCTTAGAAAAAGTAAATGTTATGCAAGTAATGCGGTAGATTCAGGAGTAATATATAAATGAAAATAGTTGGGCTTTCCACTTAAAAACAATGTGTGTGTGTGTTTTTTAATTCAGTTTTACGTCCCTTTCCAGATTATTTCAGCTCATATGAGACGGACCAATCAGTAGGTGGGGCGAAAACGGAAGAACCCCGACAAAAACCACATGACACACCCGCAAGCAGAACATTTGTCTAACATGTGGCCAGAGCGGGGCTCGAACCCACACCAGACACAGCGGTGAGAAAAAAAACGAAAATTGAATGAAATATGTTTTTCATATTGATGGAACGACACACAGAGTATCACAAACCGGCAGCTAGATATGATTAGTCAACGTCTATATGACCTGATGCGTAACGAAAGCGCAGATAACCATACCAAAAGCGTGCAGAATGTTTTTACGAAACTGAGCTTTGTAGTGAAAAGCGCGAATTATTTTATAACTAAAAAGAGCGGATTTTAATTTTTTCAAATAAGCGGATCTGTAAAAATAAGATCTGTTGATAGAATCCGGTACCCCTACCGTCAATAATTCAATAAATACCGTTTCTGTTATTCGGCGCCCAGGGATCTCAATCGTCGGGCAGCTTATACTGAATCTGTTGAGTCCTCGGTTTTGATTCATCAGGGTGGTTATAATGATTTATTCTGTCCTTGATGATTCATTGACTTGTTAGAGATTCACAACGAGGACCGAACAACTAACTAAATGTTGTGAACCGCAGCAGATGAGGGTGAGGTTAGACGACTATTAAACCGGTTCAAGCCCCCAGTAATTTTATATTACTGATCGTTCCAAGGCGATACTTTTGTTGTGGTTCTAATTATTTTGTGTTTTTGAGTCGAATATTTGTGCTGTTTGAGCCTTATGTACGTTTTCATAGCTTTAGTTCAGTTCGGGTAACTGAGTGGACGCCTTTTGGGGAATAGCTGCTCACTCGGCTTACGGTATGTTTTCTTGGTATCAATACGTAAGTGTCATTTTAGTTTTTTCACATCCCTCGGTTTTTTGAGTGGAAATTTCTTTGTGATTGCGCCATTTCCTGATCATTGCCTACCATTACCTTTTTCTGTGTAATGATCAACGAATATTATAACATTTTGCCTCCTGCTCACCAACGGGTGTAAGTAGGATTGTAAATGCTAAGGACATCTATGCCTTAGATGTAAAAAGTCCCTAAATCTCAGATTTGGGAGGACGAAATTTTCATGTTGTGGATATGGGGCTGAATTTAGCATTAATAGGAGAAGAAACAGATACACTTTCGTTTTCAGACCAGTTTGGCTGATTTAACAGATTCCAGACAATGCAACTAAATATTTTCACAACCCATCCCATCTTTGGCAAAAATAAACCATTAGACTTCGAACTGAGTTGCATTTGTTTGTCAACAACACTTTTCAAGCAAACAAATATGGGCTTGTTTGTCATATGAATGCAGAACAGTTTCCACACATTGATTGTTTATTGTTTTGAATTTTTAAGTTTATTTTGAAAGAAATGTTAGCTTAGTGCATAATATCTTTCATTTACAATCTTACAGTTTATTTCTAGGCGTGTTCCGCCCCAAGACCCAGCATGCCCTTTCGTCAGTTTATGTGTTTTTCACATTCACACATCATATCAAAGTGGCATCCTGGGTCTAGGGGGGAACAGGGTCAGCAAGTCGAAAATGTATAATTTCCCGAAATTTTCCATGACCTAAAATAAGCGCAGTGGTTATGGACAATTTTAAAGACATCAACTGTAGAATTGTAAACATTCATGGTCATATTTTTGACAAACCAGTGTCAGGGTTAGTAGGTTATGTAGATGTTGTCTTTTCTTTGCTTCGGCAACAAATCAAAACAACACGTTTGATGCATTTTGGCGCACTTTATTGAAGTGAACAGTGAACATGAGAAAGTGACAGCAGTAAAGCGTTTGGTTTGATGTCAAGGGAAAAAAATGCAGCTTGCTCGTGGAGAAACAGGCCGTAATGTAAGTTCTAAGTTTAGTCCGAATTGATTACAGTTAAGAGCTCGGTCACTTTCAGAGGTCTACTGTGGATGATCTTGACCCCGTACAGAATACCCGCCGCCCAGCAAAAAACATCCAACTCGCCGTTATTCTTTCTAACTGGCAAAAGGCTGTAGATTACATGCAATGCAGTATACTCCTTCTATAGGGAAGGTGGCAATCTAACACCTTAAGATCATCTTATCTATACAAATTTTGGTTCAAAATTGTCCACTTTGAGAAAAAGGTACAAGTAGGCAAAGATCAGGAAAAGGCGCAATCAGAAAAAGATTCCCACTCCAAAAACCGAGGTGGGAAAAAACCAAACTAACAATCAGGTACTTATACCATGAAACATATCGTAAGCCGAATGAGCAGCTATTTTCCCAATAGGTGGCCACTCAGTTACCTTTACTTAATTAAAAATATGAAAACACACATAAGGCGCCAACAGCACAAAAAATGTTAAACACCAAGAGATAAAACAAACAGAACCACCACAGAAGTATCGCCTTGGAACGATCAGTAACACAAAGTTACTGGCGGGCTTAAACCGGTTTTACAGGATCCTAACCTCACCCTCAGCTTTTGCAGTGGTTCATAACATTTAGTTAGTTCTTTGGTCCTCGTGGTGAATCTCTAACTAGTCAATGAATCATCAAGAACAAACAAATAAATCATGATAAACATCCTGATGAATCAAAAACCAGGACTCACAGATTGAGTAAGCTGCCCGACGATGGAGATCCCTGGGCGCCGAACAACCTACTAACTCCGGAGCAAAAGAAAAATACCAGTTGGACCCCGGTGGGCCAAGCAACAGACAAGAAGCTCCGGCCCCAACCAACTAAAATGAATAGCTTTAAGTCGGGGCCATCATAGAGTCTGACGCCCGACCCACCGGCTTGCAATTAAAGAAGGCAGCATAGTTATCAACCATGATTGGGTTAAAAACAAAGTATGCAGACTGTCGCATAACATTCAAGTTATAACCTATACGTCTAGAAACTGACCTTACAAGCTACTTAAAATCGCTCACTCATGAAATCACCCGTGCATAAATATAACCAATACACCCTGCATAAGGCAAGATCACTACAAAATTGTCGCGCTCCCGTAGCGCAAAGACATATATTTCGTACTATTCGTTGAAACGTCCGAAATATTAAGTCTTTTCTTTGCTTCGGCAACAAATCAAAACAACACGTTTGATGCATTTTGCCACACTTTAGAAGAATACAAATGTTAGAAGCGCGAAAAAAAAAACAAACCCAAAATTTGTATAGATTCTATTACGACATAAATATTGACAAATATTGCAACAAAAATACAAGATCCTTCGGTACAAAATTCTGAATTAGCCCACCGATCGATGGTCTTTATAACATTACAAAAAATTGTGCATCTTCAAGCAAGCGTTTCAATTCAAAGCTTCGGTTTTTAATTTATGAATAAATACTTAGCGAAAATGACAAAATCTTGAATGATTCTGTAGAAAACGAAAACGTATACGCTTCCATATATATAGGCATATAAAGCGATAGACGCCCTTTTTGGCCTGATCTTCAAAATGGCTGATGTTACACGATTTTGATAGCATTAAATTTGTCAATTACAAAACTGTTGTTTTTAATTCGTTACATGGCTGGTTACCATGGCGACGCGCATTTTACGAAGATAACGGTTTTGAAGCGATATGACATATATGTCCTGTCGTTTAGGTGCTAGGACAGAAACAAAACATGAAACGTTCTTACGCAGATAAAAAGTACAAGTAGACAAAGATCAGGAAAAGGCGCAATCAGAAAAAGACTCCCACTCCAAAAACCAAGGTGGGAAAAAACCAAACTAACAATCAGGTACTTATACCATGAAAACATTTCGTAAGCCGAATGAGCAGCTATTTTCCCAATAGGTGGCCATTCAGTTACCGTAACTTAACTAAAAATATACAAACATACATAAGGCGCCAACAGTACAAAAATATTTTAAACACCAAGACATAAAACAAAAAGAACCACCACAGAAGTATCGACTTGGAACGATCAGTAACACAAAGTTACTGGCGGGTTTAAAATGATTTTACACGGCCGTAACCTCACCCTCAGCTTCTGCAGTGGTTCATAACATTTAGTTAGTTCTTCGGTCCTCGTGGTGAATCTCTAACTAGTCAATGAATCATCAAGAACAAACAAATAAATCATGATAAACATCCTGATGAATCAAAAACCAGGACTCACAGATTCAGTAAGCTGCCCGACGATGGAGATCCCTGGGCGCCAAATAATTTACTAACTCCGGAGCTAAAGAAAAACATCAGTTGGACATAAAAGAATACATTAAGAATGAAAATGACCTCCATGCGAGTTTCCATGCCGGTTACCATAGTAACGTTTTTTACAATGATTCCAAGTTTTGGTAGGTTGATACGTCATTCCTAAGGTTTAAGTACCAATGCGAAACATAAATATAAAGCAGATGAAGTATACATTAAGGTTAGGAAAGACCCTCACGCACGTCATTTTTTCCATAAAAAGTCACATAACAAGGCGTGATATGCCTAAGCAACGATTAATGTTTTCAATATACATGCCAAAATAAGCGTGGAGCTAACTTATGTTTACAGTTTAGAAGGATAAATAACAGACAGACAGACAGACAGACAGACAGACAGACAGTTTTATTGACTTAAACAAAATGTTTCTCGTCATACAAATACACATTATCAATAGTAGATACTTGGTGAAATACTATATATATACAAGAGAGTATATTGTACATGTAATTGCAGTTCGTGGCACCGGCGTCAAGTTGGATGAAAATTTCATCCGGTGAAAATTTCATCTAGCAGAAGAAAAAAAAAGTTGGATGAAAATTTCATCTGGACCTGCCCAGTAAAAGTGGTTCATGTCAAAACAACTCCTGCTCCCGTACTAGCTCTTGTTAAGGCAAACAGCTTATACTGCAATATAGATACATGTTGTATGAAGGTTTGTGGTAAGTCTCAGTAGTCAGGGCGCCAAAAGTCAGAGGGGGGGGGGTCAAAAATGCTTCTTTCCATATTTCTCGAGATTCTGTTCCGAATCCAGCTCTTGTGCCAGCAAGCCGCTTATACTGCGATATAGATAAATGTTCCATGAAGGTTTGTGGCAAGTTTC
Organism: Rugalucina vietnamica; assembly: GCA_964017185.1. Lineage (NCBI taxonomy): Eukaryota > Metazoa > Mollusca > Bivalvia > Lucinida > Lucinidae > Rugalucina > Rugalucina vietnamica. The sequence continues at coordinate 8,196,180 of OZ024871.1, read as the reverse complement.
ATCAGGATTGAAAGAGGATCCGAAGGGTAGTCAGGGCGCCAAAAGTCAGAGGGGGTGTCTAAAATGCGGTTTTTTATATTCCTCGGTCTCCTGCTCCCAAACCAGCTCTTGTGCCAGCAAGCCGCTTATGCTTGAATATAGATATATGTCCTATGAAGTTTTGTGTCAAGTCTCATCAGGATTGAAAGAGGATGAGATGGGTAGCCAGGGCCCCAAATGTCATGGGGGTGTCAAAAAATTCCATTTTCGACAGTTTTTGGTCTACTGCTCCCAAACTAGCTCTTGTGCCAGGAAGCCGCTAGTACTACGACATAGATGCATAGTATATACAAGTATGTGGCAAGTCTCATCAGGATTGAAAGAGGATCAGATGGGTAGCCAGGGACCCCAATGTCATTGGGGGTGACAAAAATTCCATTTTCGATAGTTTTCCGTCTCCTGCTCCCAAACTAGCTCTTGTGCCAGAAAGCCGCTAGTACTACGACATAGATGTATAGAATATACAAGTATGTGGCAAGTCTCATCAGGATTGAAAGAGGATGAGATGGGTAGCCAGGGCCCCCAATGTCATGGGGGGTGTCAAAAAATTCCATTTTCGAGAGTTTTCGGTTTCCTGCTCCCAAACTAGCTCTTGTGCCAGGAAGCCGCTAGTACTACGACATAGATGTATAGTATATACAAGTATGTGGCAAGTCTCATCAGGATTGAAAGAGGATGAGATGGGTAGCCAGGGCCCCCAATGTCATAGGTGGTGTCAAAAATTCCATTTTCGAGAGTTTTCGGTTTCCTGCTCCCAAACTAGCTCTTGTGCCAGGAAGCCGCTAGTACTACGACATAGATGTATAGTATATACAAGTATGTGGCAAGTCTCATCAGAATTGAAAGAGGATGAGATGGGTAGCCAGGACCCCCAATGTCATGGGGGGTGTCAAAGAATTCCATTTTCGATAGTTTTCGGTCTCCTGCTCCCAAACTAGCTCTTGTGCCAGGAAGCAGCTAGTACTACGACATAGATGTATAGTATATACAAGTATGTGGCAAGTCTCATCAGGATTGAAAGAGGATGAGATGGGTAGCCAGGGCCCCCAATGTCATGGTGGGTGTCAAATATTCCATTTTCGAGAATTTTCGGTTTCCTGCTCCCAAACTAGCTCTTGTGCCAGGAAGCCGCTAGTACTACGACATAGATGTATAGTATATACAAGTATGTGGCAAGTCTTATTAGGATTGAAAGAGGATGAGATGGGTAGCCAGACCCCCAACTATGTCAGAGGGGGGTGCAAAAAAAATATTTTCGATATTTCTCGGTATCTTCCTCCCAAACTAGCTCTTGTGCCAGAAAGCCGCTTATACTGCAATAAAGGTATATGATATATGAATGTATGTGTCAAGTCTCTTTAGGATTGAAAGAGGATGAGGAGGGTAGCCAGGCCCCCCAACGGCTCTAGGGTCATATTTTCCTGTACAGAATTGGCTATTTTCGACACTTCTAGGTCTACTGCTCCGAAACTAGCTCTTGTGCCAGGAAGCCGCTAGTACTGTGATAAATGTATATGTTATATACAAGTATGTGGCAAGTCTCATCGGGATTGAAAGAGGATGAGATGGGTAGCCCGGGCCCCCAATATCATGGGGGGTGTCAAAAAATTCCATGTTCGATAGTTTTTGGTTTCCTGCTCCCAAACTAGCTCTTGTGCCAGGAAGCCGCTAGTACTACGACATAGATGTATAGTATATACAAGTATGTGGCAAGTCTCATCAGAATTGAAAGAGGATGAGATGGGTAGCCAGGGCCCCCAATGTCATGGGGGGTGTCAAAAATTCCATTTTCGAGAGTTTTCGGTTTCCTGCTCCCAAACTAGCTCTTGTGCCAGAAAGCCGCTAGTACTACGACATAGATGTATAGTATATACAAGTATGTGGCAAGTCTCATCAGAATTGAAAGAGGATGAGATGGGTAGCCAGGGCCCCCAATGTCATGTGGGGTGTCAAAAATTCCATTTTCGATAGTTTTCGGTCTCCTGCTCCCAAACTAGCTCTTGTGCCAGGAAGCCGCTAGTACTACGACATAGATGTATAGTATATACAAGTATGTGGCAAGTCTCATCAGAATTGAAAGAGGATGAGATGGGTAGCCAGGGCCCCCAATGTCATGGGGGGTGTCAAAAATTCCATTTTCGAGAGTTTTCGGTTTCCTGCTCCCAGACTAGCTCTTGTGCCAGGAAGCCGCTAGTACTACGACATAGATGTATAGTATATACAAGTATGTGGCAAGTCTCATCAGGATTGAAAGAGGATGAGATTTTAAGCCAGACCTCCCACTATGTCAGAGGGGGTGCAAAAAAAAATTATTTTCGATCTTTCTCGGTCTCTTGCTCCCAAACTAGCTCTTGTGCCAGGAAGCCGCTTACACTGCAATAAAGGTATATGATATATGAATGTATGTGGCAAGTCTCATTAGGATTGAAAGAGGATGAGGAGGATAGCCAGGCCCCCCAACGGCTCTAAGGTCATATTTTCCTGTACAGAATTGGCTATTTTCCGACACTTCTAGGTCTACTGCTCCGAAACTAGCTCTTGTGCCTGGAAGCCGCTAGTACTGTGATAAATGTATATGTTATATAAAAGTATGTGGCAAGTCTCATCAGGATTGAAAGAGGATGAGATGGGTAGCCAGGGCCCCCAATATCATGGGGGTGTCAAAAAATTCCATTTTCGATAGTTTTCGGTCTCCTGCTCCCAAACTAGCTCTTGTGCCAGAAAGCCGCTAGTACTACGACATAGATGTATAGTATATACAAGTATGTGGCAAGTCTCATCAGAATTGAAAGAGGATGAGATGGGTAGCCAGGGCCCCCAATGTCATGGGGGGTGTCAAAAATTCCATTTTCGAGAGTTTTCGGTTTCCTGCTCCCAAACTAGCTCTTGTGCCAGAAAGCCGCTAGTACTACGACATAGATGTATAGTATATACAAGTATGTGGCAAGTCTGATCAGAATTGAAAGAGGATGAGATGGGTAGCCAGGGCCCCCAATGTCATGGGGGGTGTCAAAAATTCCATTTTCGATAGTTTTCGGTCTCCTGCTCCCAAACTAGCTCTTGTGCAAGGAAGCCGCTAGTACTACGACATAGATGTATAGTATATACAAGTATGTGGCAAGTCTCATCAAAATTGAAAGAGGATGAGATGGGTAGCCAGGGCCCCCAATGTCATGGGGGTGTCAAAAATTCCATTTTCGAGAGTTTTCGGTTTCCTGCTCCCAAACTAGCTCTTGTGCCAGAAAGCCGCTAGTACTACGACATAGATGTATAGTACATACAAGTATGTGGCAAGTCTCATCAGAATTGAAAGATGATGAGATGGGTAGCCAGGGCCCACAATGTCATGGGGGGGGGTGTCAAAAATTCCATTTTCGAGAGTTTTCGGTTTCCTGCTCCCAAACTAGCTCTTGTGCCAGGAAGCCGCTAGTACTACGACATAGATGTATAGTATATACAAGTATGTGGCAAGTCTCATCAGGATTGAAAGAGGATGAGATTGTTAGCCAGACCCCCCACTATGTCAGAGGGGGGTGCAAAAAAATTATTTTCGATCTTTCTCGGTCTCTTGCTCCCAAACTAGCTCTTGTGCCAGGAAGCCGCTTATACTGCAATAAAGGTATATGATATATGAATGTATGTGGCAAGTCTCATTAGGATTGAAAGAGGATGAGGAGGGTAGCCAGGCCCCCCAACGGCTCTAGGGTCATATTTTCCTGTACAGAATTGGCTATTTTCCGACACTTCTAGGTCTACTGCTCCGAAACTAGCTCTTGTGCCTGGAAGCCGCTAGTACTGTGATAAATGTATATGTTATATAAAAGTATGTGGCAAGTCTCATCAGGATTGAAAGAGGATGAGATGGGTAGCCAGGGCCCCCAATATCATGGGGGGTGTAAAAAAAATCCATTTTCGATAGTTTTCGGTCTCCTGCTCCCAAACTAGCTCTTGTGCCAGGAAGCCGCTAGTACTACAACATAGATGTATAGTATATACAAGTATGTGGCAAGTCTCATCAGAATTGAAAGAGGATGAGATGGGTAGCCAGGGCCCCCAATGTCATGGGGGTGTCAAAAATTCCATTTTCGAGAGTTTTCGGTTTCCTGCTCCCAAACTAGCTCTTGTGCCAGGAAGCCGCTAGTACTACGACATAGATGTATAGCATATACAAGTATGTGGCAAGTCTCATTAGGATTGAAAGAGGATGAGATTGTTAGCTAGACCCCCCACTATGTCAGAGGGGGTCGCAAAAAAATTATTTTCGATCTTTCTCGGTCTCTTGCTCCCAAACTAGCTCTTGTGCCAGGAAGCCGCTTATACTGCAATAAAGGTATATGATATATGAATGTATGTGGCAAGTCTCATTAGGATTGAAAGAGGATGAGGAGGGTAGCCAGGCCCCCCAACGGCTCTAGGGTCAAATTTTCCTGTACAGAATTGGCTATTTTCCGACACTTCTAGGTCTACTGCTCCGAAACTAGCTCTTGTGCCAGGAAGCTGCTAGTACTGTGATAAATGTATATGTTATATAAAAGTATGTGGCAAGTCTCATCAGGATTGAAAGAGGATGAGATGGGTAGCCAGGGCCCCCAATATCATGGGGGGTGTCAAAAATTCCATTTTCGATAGTTTTCGGTCTCCTGCTCCCAAACTAGCTCTTGTGCCAGGAAGCCGCTAGTACTACGACATAGATGTATAGTATATACAAGTATGTGGCAAGTCTCATCAGAATTGAAAGAGGATGAGATGGGTAGCCAGGGCCCCCAATGTCATGGGGGGTGTCAAAAATTCCATTTTCGAGAGATTTCGGTTTCCTGCTCCCAAACTAGCTCTTGTGCCAGAAAGCCGCTAGTACTACGACATAGATGTATAGTATATACAAGTATGTGGCAAGTCTCATCAGAATTGAAAGAGGATGAGATGGGTAGCCAGGGCCCCCAATGTCATGGGGGGTGTCAAAAATTCCATTTTCGATAGTTTTCGGTCTCCTGCTCCCAAACTAGCTCTTGTGCCAGGAAGCCGCTAGTACTACGACATAGATGTATAGTATATACAAGTATGTGGCAAGTCTCATTAGAATTGAAAGAGGATGAGATGGGTAGCCAGGGCCCCCAATGTCATGGGGGGTGTCAAAAATTCCATTTTCGAGAGTTTTCGGTTTCCTGCTCCCAAACTAGCTCTTGTGCCAGGAAGCCGCTAGTACTACGACATAGATGTATAGTATATACAAGTATGTGGCAAGTCTCATCAGAATTGAAAGAGGATGAGATGGGTAGCCAGGGCCCCCAATGTCATGGGGGTGTCAAAAATTTGATTTTCGAGAGTTTTCGGTTTCCTGCTCCCAAACTAGCTCTTGTGCCAGGAAGCCGCTAGTACTACGACATAGATGTATAGTATATACAAGTATGTGGCAAGTCTCATCAGGATTGAAAGAGGATGAGATTGTTAGCCAGACCCCCCACTATGTCAGAGGGGGGTGCAAAAAAATTATTTTCGATCTTTCTCGGTCTCTTGCTCCCAAACTAGCTCTTGTGCCAGGAAGCCGCTTATACTGCAATAAAGGTATATGATATATGAATGTATGTGGCAAGTCTCATTAGGATTGAAAGAGGATGAGGAGGGTAGCCAGGCCCCCCAACGGCTCTAGGGTCATATTTTCCTGTACAGAATTGGCTATTTTCCGACACTTCTAGGTCTACTGCTCCGAAACTAGCTCTTGTGCCTGGAAGCCGCTAGTACTGTGATAAATGTATATGTTATATAAAAGTATGTGGCAAGTCTCATCAGGATTGAAAGAGGATGAGATGGGTAGCCAGGGCCCCCAATATCATGGGGGGTGTAAAAAAATCCATTTTCGATAGTTTTCGGTCTCCTGCTCCCAAACTAGCTCTTGTGCCAGGAAGCCGCTAGTACTACAACATAGATGTATAGTATATACAAGTATGTGGCAAGTCTCATCAGAATTGAAAGAGGATGAGATGGGTAGCCAGGGCCCCCAATGTCATGGGGGGTGTCAAAAATTCCATTTTCGAGAGTTTTCGGTTTCCTGCTCCCAAACTAGCTCTTGTGCCAGGAAGCCGCTAGTACTACGACATAGATGTATAGCATATACAAGTATGTGGCAAGTCTCATTAGGATTGAAAGAGGATGAGATTGTTAGCTAGACCCCCCACTATGTCAGAGGGGGTCGCAAAAAATTATTTTCGATCTTTCTCGGTCTCTTGCTCCCAAACTAGCTCTTGTGCCAGGAAGCCGCTTATACTGCAATAAAGGTATATGATATATGAATGTATGTGCCAAGTCTCATTACGATTGAAAGAGGATGAGGAGGGTAGCCAGGCCCCCCAACGGCTCTAGGGTCAAATTTTCCTGTACAGAATTGGCTATTTTCCGACACTTCTAGGTCTACTGCTCCGAAACTAGCTCTTGTGCCAGGAAGCCGCTAGTACTGTGATAAATGTATATGTTATATAAAAGTATGTGGCAAGTCTCATCAGGATTGAAAGAGGATGAGATGGGTAGCCAGGGCCCCCAATATCATGGGGGGTGTCAAAAATTCCATTTTCGATAGTTTTCGGTCTCCTGCTCCCAAACTAGCTCTTGTGCCAGGAAGCCGCTAGTACTACGACATAGATGTATAGTATATACAAGTATGTGGCAAGTCTCATCAGAATTGAAAGAGGATGAGATGGGTAGCCAGGGCCCCCAATGTCATGGGGGGTGTCAAAAATTCCATTTTCGAGAGTTTTCGGTTTCCTGCTCCCAAACTAGCTCTTGTGCAAGAAAGCCGCTAGTACTACGACATAGATGTATAGTATATACAAGTATGTGGCAAGTCTCATCAGAATTGAAAGAGGATGAGATGGGTAGCCAGGGCCCCCAATGTCATGGGGGGTGTCAAAAATTCCATTTTCGATAGTTTTCGGTCTCCTGCTCCCAAACTAGCTCTTGTGCCAGGAAGCCGCTAGTACTACGACATAGATGTATAGTATATACAAGTATGTGGCAAGTCTCATTAGAATTGAAAGAGGATGAGATGGGTAGCCAGGGCCCCCAATGTCATGGGGGGTGTCAAAAATTCCATTTTCGAGAGTTTTCGGTCTCCTGCTCCCAAACTAGCTCTTGTGCCAGGAAGCCGCTAGTACTACGACATAGATGTATAGTATATACAAGTATGTGGCAAGTCTCATCAGAATTGAAAGAGGATGAGATGGGTAGCCAGGGCCCCCAATGTCATGGGGGTGTCAAAAATTCGATTTTCGATAGTTTTCGGTCTCCTGCTCCCAAACTAGCTCTTGTGCCAGAAAGCCGCTAGTACTACGACATAGATGTATAATTTATACAAGTATGTGGCAAGTCTCATCAGAATTGAAAGAGGATGAGATGGGTAGCCATGGCCCCCAATGTCATGGGGGGTGTCAAAAATTCCATTTTCGAGAGTTTTCGGTTTCCTGCTCCCAAACTAGCTCTTGTGCCAGGAAGCCGCTAGTACTACGACATAGATGTATAGTATATACAAGTATGTGGCAAGTCTCATCAGAATTGAAAGAGGATGAGATGGGTAGCCAGGGCCCCCAATGTCATGGGGGGTGTCAAAAATTCCATTTTCGAGAGTTTTCGGTCTCTTGCTCCCAAACTAGCTCTTGTGCCAGGAAGCCGCTAGTACTACGACATAGATGTATAGTATATACAAGTATGTGGCAAGTCTCATCAGGATTGAAAGAGGATGAGATTGTTAGCCAGACCCCCACTATGTCAGAGGGGGGTGCAAAAAAATTATTCTCGATCTTTCTCGGTCTCTTGCTCCCAAACTAGCTTTTGTGCCAGGAAGCCGCTTATACTGCAATAAAGGTATATGATATATGAATGTATGTGGCAAGTCTCATTAGGATTGAAAGAGGATCAGGAGGGTAGCCAGGCCCCCCAACGGCTGTAGGGTCATATTTTCCTGTACAGAATTGGCTATTTTCCGACACTTCTAGGTCTACTGCTCCGAAACTAGCTCTTGTGCCTGGAAGCCGCTAGTACTGTGATAAATGTATATGTTATATAAAAGTATGTGGCAAGTCTCATCAGGATTGAAAGAGGATGAGATGGGTAGCCAGGGCCCCCAATATCATGGGGGTGTCAAAAAATTCCATTTTCGATAGTTTTCGGTCTCCTGCTCCCAAACTAGTTCTTGTGCCAGGAAGCCGCTAGTACTACGACATAGATGTATAGTATATACAAGTATGTGGCAAGTCTCATCAGAATTGAAAGAGGATGAGATGGGTAGCCAGGGCCTCCAATGTCATGGGGGGTGTCAAAAATTCCATTTTCGAGAGTTTTCGGTTTCCTGCTCCCAAACTAGCTCTTGTGCCAGGAAGCCGCTAGTGTTTAGTATATACAAGTATGTGGCAAGTCTCATCAGGATTGAAAGAGGATGAAATTGTTAGCCAGAGCCCCCACTATGTCAGAGGGGGGTGCAAAAAAATTATTTTCGATCTTTCTCGGTCTCTTGCTCCCAAACTAGCTCTTGTGCCAGGAAGCCGCTTATACTGCAATAAAGGTATATGATATATGAATGTATGTGGCAAGTCTCATAAGGATTGAAAGAGGATGAGGAGGGTAGCCAGGCCCCCCAACGGCTCTAGGGTCATATTTTCCTGTACAGAATTGGCTATTTTCCGACACTTCTAGGTCTACAGCTCCGAAACTAGCTCTTGTGCCAGGAAGCCGCTAGTACTGTGATAAATGTATATGTTATATACAAGTATGTGGCAAGTCTCATCAGGATTGAAAGAGGATGAGATGGGTAGCCAGGGCCCCCAATATCATGGGGGGTGTCAAAAATTCCATTTTCGATAGTTTTCGGTCTCCTGCTCCCAAACTAGCTCTTGTGCCAGGAAGCCGCTAGTACTACGACATAGATGTATAGTATATACAAGTATGTGGCAAGTCTCATCAGAATTGAAAGAGGATGAGATGGGTAGCCAGGGCCCCCAATGTCATGGGGGTGTCAAAAATTCCATTTTCGAGAGTTTTCGGTTTCCTGCTCCCAAACTAGCTCTTGTGCAAAAAGCCGCTAGTACTACGACATAGATGTATAGTATATACAAGTATGTGGCAAGTCTCACCAGAATTGAAAGAGGATGAGATGGGTAGCCAGGGCCCCCAATGTCATGGGGGGTGTCAAAAATTCCATTTTCGATAGTTTTCGGTCTCCTGCTCCCAAACTAGCTCTTGTGCAAGGAAGCCGCTAGTACTACGACATAGATGTATAGTATATACAAGTATGTGGCAAGTCTCATCAAAATTGAAAGAGGATGAGATGGGTAGCCAGGGCCCCCAATGTCATGGGGGTGTCAAAAATTCCATTTTCGAGAGTTTTCGGTTTCCTGCTCCCAAACTAGCTCTTGTGCCAGGAAGCCGCTAGTACTACGACATAGATGTATAGTATATACAAGTATGTGGCAAGTCTCATCAGAATTGAAAGAGGTTGATATGGGTAGCCAGGGCCCCCAATGTCATGGTGGGTGTCAAAAATTCCATTTTCGAGAGTTTTCGGTTTCCTGCGCCCAAACTAGCTCTTGTGCCAGGAAGCCGCTAGTACTACGACATAGATGTATAGTATATACAAGTATGTGGCAAGTCTCATCAGGATTGAAAGAGGATGAGATTGTTAGCCAGACCCCCCACTATGTCAGAGGGGGGTGCAAAAAAATTATTTTCGATCTTTCTCGGTCTCTTGCTCCCAAATTAGCTCTTGTGCCAGGAAGCCGCTTATACTGCAATAAAGGTATATGATATATGAATGTATGTGGCAAGTCTCATTAGGATTGAAAGAGGATGAGGAGGGTAGCCAGGCCCCCCAACGGCTCTAGTGTCACATTTTCCTGTACAGAATTGGCTATTTTCCTACACTTCTAGGTCTACTGCTCCGAAACTAGCTCTTATATAGTATATACAAGTATGTGGCAAGTCTCATCAGGATTGAAAGAGGATGAGATTGGTAGCCAGGGCCCCCAATGTCATGGGGGGTGTCAAAAATTCCATTTTCGAGAGTTTTCGGTCTCCTGCTCCCAAACTAGCTCTTGTGCCAGGAAGCCGCTAGTACTACGACATAGCCAGGGCTACCCATCTCATCCTCTTTCAATCCTGATGAGACTTGCCACATACTTGTATATACTATACATCTATGTCGTAGTACTAGCGGCTTCCTGGCACAAGAGCTAGTTTGGGAGCAGGAGACCGAAAACTATCGAAAATGGAATTGTTTTGACACCCCCCATGACACTGGGGGCCCTGGCTACCCATCTCATTCTCTTTCAATCCTGATGAGACTTGCCACATACTTTTATATAACATATACATTTATCACAGTACTAGCGGCTTCCTGGCACAAGAGCTAGTTTCGGAGCAGTAGACCCAGAAGTGTCGAAAATAGCCAATTCTGTACAGGAAAATATGACCCTAGAGCCGTTGGGGGGCCTGGCTACCCTCCTCATCCTCTTTCAATCCTAATGAGACTTGCCACATACATTCATATATCATGTACCTTTATTGCAGTATAAGCGGCTTCCTGGCACAAGAGCTAGTTTGGGAGCAAGAGACCGAGAAAGATCGAAAATAATTTTTTTGCACCCCCCTCTGACATAGTGGGGGGTCTGGCTACCCATCTCATCCTCTTTCAATCCTGATGAGACTTGCCACATACTTGTATATACTATACATCTATGTCGTAGTACTAGCGGCTTCCTGGCACAAGAACTAGTTTGGGAGCAGGAAACCGAAAACTCTCGAAAATGGAATTTTTGACACCCCCCATGACATTGGGGGCCCTGGCTACCAATCTCATCCTCTTTCAATCCTGATGAGACTTGCCACATACTTGTATATACTATACATCTATGTCGTAGTACTAGCGGCTTCCTGGCTCAAGAGCTAGTTTGGGAGCAGGAGACCGAAAACTATCGAAAATGGAATTGTTTGACACCCACCATGACACTGGGGGCCCTGGCTACCCATCTCATCCTCTTTCAATCCTGATGAGACTTGCCACATACTTTTATATAACATATACATTTATCACAGTACTAGCGGCTTCCTGGCACAAGAGCTAGTTTCGGAGCAGTAGACCCAGAAGTGTCGAAAATAGCCAATTCTGTACAGGAAAATATGACCCTAGAGCCGTTGGGGGGCCTGGCTACCCTCCTCATCCTCTTTCAATCCTAATGAGACTTGCCACATACATTCATATATCATCATTTAAAGAACCATAGACACAAACCATAATGTCTAGATGGTTTGGTTTGCCTTATTCTAAAAATTGTGGATGGCCAGCACGTTTCTATGGGGACACGCTCAAGAAATGACTTACAAATTTTTATTGCTTTAAATAGAAAATCAATAATTAAGATTTTAAACTCGAAAACTAACAAAAATCTTGTACAACACGTTCTCAGTATAAGCCGAATGCTGGCAAAAGAGCTGGCTTGGGGTCTGAAGTTAGTGAAATTTTGAAATCATTATTTGGATACCCCTCTGATATTTGGCACCCTGCCTACCCTTCTCATCCTCTTTCAATCATAATAAGACTTGCCACGTCCCTTTATACAACATCTGCCTATATGGTGGTATAAGCGGTTTAGTGGCACAAGAGCTGGTTTGGGGGCTAGAGATCGAGAAATGTTTAAAACAGCACTTTGGACACTCTACTGACTTTTGGCGCCCAGGCTATTATTCTCATCCTTTTCCAATCCTTATGAGACTTGTTTAAGGCCTTCTTAGAACATACGCTTATATCGCAGTATATGCGGCTTGGTGGCACAAGAGCTGGTTTGGGGGCTGGAGATCGAGAAATGTTGAAAACAGCATTATGGACACCCCTCTGATATTTGGCGCCCTGTCTATCCATCTCATCCTCTTTCAATCCTGATGAGACTTGCAACAAAACTTCATAGAACATATACCTATATTCAAGCATAAGCGGCTTGCTGGCACAAAAGCTGGTTTGGGAGCAGGAGACCGAGGAATATCAAAAACCGCATTTTAGACACCCCCCTCTGACTTTTGGCGCCCTGACTTCCCTTCGGATCCTCTTTCAATCCTGATGAAATTTGCCACAAACCTCTATAGAACATTTATCTATATCGCAGTATAAGCGGCTTGCTGGCACAAGAGCTGGTTTCGGAACAGAATTTCGAGAAATATTGAAAGAAACATTTTGACCCCCCCCCCCCCCCTGTGACTTTTGTCGCCCAGACTACTGAGGCTTACCACAAACCTTCATACAACATGTATCTATATTGCAGTATAAGCTGCTTGCCTAAATAAGAGCTAGTACGGGAGCAGGATTTGTTTTGACATGAACCACTTTTACTGGGCAGGTCCAGATGAAATTTTCATCCAACTTTTTTTTTCTTCTGCTAGATGAAATTTTCACCGGATGAAATTTTCATCCAACTTGACGCCGGTGTTCGTGGCTTTCATCTCTCTGAGGATGAACATATTAAGTAATATGTTCTTAAGTAGGATTAATCAAGGATTTTCTCAAGTCCAATGCTTCGGATATAAATTTAGAAAGTTTTACGAGTACTTTTTCCTATCAGTACTCAGCAAATCATTAAATTTGTACATACTTGGGTTTCTAATATACGCGGTGCTTATATAATTCCTTCGAATATCATTATATGTTGGACATTTTATGACGAAATGATATTAACAATGCCATAGTTGCAGAGTCACAAGATTTTGATGAGAGTCATGTGTTAATTGTGGTTCCCATGGCAACTGAGTGTTATATTGAAATATTGTAAGATAGGTATCGGGAAACATATCGTATAGAAAACTTAAATGATGGCTGGTGAAGTCAACAATGACACCTTCTTGCAGACTAACTTCTTGGAACTTCACATGAATGTTTATTAGTCACCTTTTGGAGGAGCTTAGTTTGATTGATTTATTGTTTTACGTCCCTTTCAACAGCTAACGTCCCGACATGTCCATAGCTGTTGTCTGCGACGTATAGCAATAAATCTAATAATCAAAAACTGTTTTTCGTAATTAAACGCAAGTAAACTATTTTTCGTAATTAAACGCAAGTCTACGTCGAGAGATTCACGATTTTGGTCGGAGAGGCCTTTTTACAATATTTACTTTTTGTAAAAAGTTAAGACTTTTTGTAAAAAGTTAAGAAAAACTAATAACTTCCTTTTGTTGCGTTAACCCCCAATTCCATCGATACCAGACATGGCTGTTTGCACCCTGCCCATTTGGGGTATAACAAAAATACATAGGCTGCTTCTTCCTCCAAGCAAAGCTTATAACTTACTGACCGACCGCCTGAGTAATGATTAACGGCTTATAACTATGCTGCCTTCTTTAAATGCACGCCGGTGGGTCGGGCGTCAGACTCTATGATGGCCCCGACATAAAGCTATTCATTTTAGTTGGTTGGGGCCGGAGCTTCTTGTCAGTTGCTTGGCCAACCGGGGTTCAACTGGTGGATTTCTTTTGTTCCGGAGTTAGTAAGTTATTGGGCGCCCAGGGATCTCCATCGTCGGGTAGCTTACTCATTCTGTGAGTCCTCGTTTTTGATTAATCATGGAATTTATCATGATTTATTTGTTTGTCCATGATGAGTCATTGATTAATTAGATATTCACTACGAGGACCGAACAACTAACTAAATGTTATGAACCACTGCAGAAGCTGAGGGTGAGGTAAGGATCCTGTAAAACCGGTTTAAGCCCGCCAGTAATTTTATATTACTGATCGTTCCAAGGCGATACTTCTGTTGTGGTTCTTATTGTTTTATGTCTTGGTGTTTAATTTTTTGTACTGATGGCGCCTTATGTATGTTATTGGGAAATAGCTGCTCTTTCGGCTTATTAAATGTATTCATGGTCTTAGTACCTTATTGTTAGTTTGGTTTTTTCCCGCCTCGGTTTTTGAAGTGGGAATGGGCAAGTGATTTTCCGCATTTGTGGCGCCTGAACTTGCCACATTCGGGGCAATCGACCATTCCACATCCGGGTTACCTAACCTTATCGCATCTGGGCATATGACCTTTTCTCATCCGGGGCGCCTGACTGATCTTCCCACAACCTGGCCATATGACATTTCCACATTCATTTACTATCTGCCAGCGGATCCTGAACGCACGTAACGATTTCGTTTCGATTTTTTTAATCTAAATTGTTCTTATAGCATTAATTTCAACTGTATTCTACGCTATTTAATGGGTACATAACGTCAATTATAACGTAGATCCGACAGATAATGGTTTGGTCAAAGATATGCGGGACGCCGCCAAGAGATTAAGGTCGCAGCCAATAAAGCGGAAGGACATTGTTAATTCCGAGATGCTTATTTATTTATGTGATCAGTGACAATGTTAAAGATTTAGCCATAATTTGACCTGTTATACAGGATCTTTGAGATCCTACGAGAGCTTTGAGATCTTACGAGGTCAGCAGATTCAGATGTAATGGCGTTGACTGATCAGTTCAGGTCAGGCAACAGTCATTGTTGCCAAAGGTCAAACTTTTGCGAGCGCATACGCAATGTTATTTTGATATTTAAGTGGCAAATATTAACATATTATCAAATGATTTTAAATCAAACCTTCAGTCAAGTCAAATGGGAAATGTAAACTTATTTAATGGCACACCGGTGGGTCGTGCGTCAGACTCTATGATGGCCCCGACTTAAAGCTATTCATTTTAGATGGTTGGGGCCGGAGCTTCTTGCTTGGCCCACCGGGGTCCAACTGGTGTTTTTCTTTTGCTCCGGAGTTAGTAGGTTATTCGGCGCCCAGGGATCTCCATCGCCGGGCAGCTTACTCAATCTGTGAGTCCTTGTTTTTGATTCATCAGGATGTTTATCATGTTTTATTTGTTTGTTCTTGATGATTCATTGACTAGTTAGAGATTCACCACGAGGACCGTAGAACTTACTAAATGTTATGAACCACTGCAAAAGCTGAGGGTGAGGTTAGGATCCTGTAAAACCGGTTTAAGCCCGCCAGTAACTTTGAGTTACTGATCGTTCCAAGGCGATACTTCTGTGGTGGTTCTTTTTGTTTTATGTCTTGGTGTTTAAATTTTTTGTGTGCTGTTGGCGCCTTATGTGTGTTTTCATATTTTTAATTAAGTAAAGGTAACTGAGTGGCCACCTATTGGGAAAATAGCTGCTCATTCGGCTTACGATATGTTTCATGGTATAAGTGCCTGATTGTTAGTTTGGTTTTTTCCCACCTCGGTTTTTGGAGTGGGGGTCTCTTTCTGATTGCGCCTTTTCCTGATCTTTGCCTACTTGTACCTTTTTATTTCGAAAGTGAAAGGTTTCAAGGCGATACTTCTGTTGTGCCTCTATTTTTCGTTTATGTTTTGGAGTCGAATTTTTGTGCTGTTTGAGCTTTGTACGCGCAAACATTGATTTCTCACACTACAGGTAAGTTTGAACTAAAAAATATTATTTCATTAAAATGACGTATCATCCAGTAGACTACACCTTACATAATATTTGGTCTACCATATGTGCAGTCAAGGTTATCGAGATTGAAATTTTGCATCTAGCAAAAAGGTACAAGTAGGCAAAGATCAGGAAAAGGCGCAATCAGAAAAAGATTCCCACTCCAAAAACCGAGGTGGGAAAAAACCAAACTAACAATCAGGTACTTATACCATGAAACATATCGTAAGCCTGCTTTGCATTGTTTGGACTGTCTTGTCGCCATTTTGTGTCCAGTACCTTTTCGAGCGGCTTTCTTGTGATCATATATTTACATGCAACTGTTTGACCTGTTTTATTTGTACATACAACCGATTGTATGACATTGTATTATTATATATCAAACGCTGACTGATTGTATAATATGGTGTACCAAGGCCAGTATGGTGCAATATTTCAAGCTTCAATAACCTTGAATATACACAGGGTAGACCAAATATTATGTTAGATGTAGTCTACAGGGTGGTATGTCAATTTAACATGTTATATATAATTGATTCAATAATATTGATTCTTTTAAAAGCTATTACTTATAATTTATATATATATTCTAAAGGGGAGTAACCCAATTAATTAATATATATTTCTTTTTATGTTTCTACAATTTATTATCTAGAACTTTGTAGAAGAATGTCATTGATTATTTTTATCACTGTTATATAATTTAGAAGTATAGAAAATTCTATGAGCACTTTGTGGATAATTCCAGATGAAAATGGAGTGAGTGTTTTTTTTTTTACCATAAGTTAAAAATATATTTGGACTATGTATACTGAGATCTCGAAGGGTCTAGTGGACTCTCGTTTAGTCTTGATGGTCGTTGCGGCCTTAAATTCTCTCTGGAGAATTCTAAATTCTCTTTGGAGAATTTAAAAGAACTTTCGTTTAGTTCGTTTCTTTTCTAGAGAAAAGTTTATTATATCATTCTCTAGAAACCTGGAGAATTTCCTTAGATGTATAAATATAGGTCCCAATTCAGTCGTAGGTATTCAGAAATTTGAAGTGGTTTAAAGTATATAATTTTGGTTGTTTCACTAGTGTTTTGGATTAGAATAAAAGTGTGGATTAAAATATACATGTGCTCATATTCTGGTTACTGGATTGTGGACTTACATTTGAGGGACAAGGACTTATTTTACATTAACTTTGTAAGTTATTTATTTATTTATTTACTTATATGTTTGTTTGTTTGTATGTATTTGCAGCATTTAATTGTTTGATTAAATATTGTTAAGTTTAAATTACTTGGTTGTTTTTCGCTGTACCTGTCTAGTTACGCTAGGTCGTAACAGATTTTGGGGGCTCGTCCGGGATTGAACATTTTGTGCACCTATTTTATTCTGAATTTGAAAAGATATTTATTGTTTGTCATACCAGCAAAAAGCAACCATGTCATTCAAACTTGAAGATTTCATTGCTGCGCCTTCTCAAGAGCTGTTAAACTTGGCCAAAAAGAGTGATCTTTTAGACATTGCTAGTCATTATAGCATACCTGATGTCAAAACATCTATGTTAAAACGTGAAATTAAGAATGTTATCATTCAGTTTCTTGTTGATGAGGAATTTTTTGAACCCTCAGCTACATCTCTTATTATGGTCTCACAAACCGACATACAGTTGAAAGAGTTAGAATTAAAAAGGCATCTTGAACTGGAAAAATTAAGATTAGAGTTTGAAGAAAAAAGAAGGGCAGATAAGGAAGAAAGGGAAGAAAAACTTGCAAGAGATAAGGCTGAAAGGGAGGAAAGAATACAAATAGAAAAGTTAGAGCTTGAAAAAGAAAAGTTAGCATTTGAAGAAAGGGAAAGAGAAAAACAAAGAGAAATGGAAGAAAGACAGAAAGAAAAACAAAGAGAAATGGAAGAAAGAGAGAAAGAAAAACAAAGGGAAATGGAAGAACGAGAAAAGGAAAAACACAGAGAAATATTAAAAGAAATAGAACTTGAAAAAGAAAGAATGCATTATGATATTAAAATGAAAGAGCTTGAATTAAGCAGTAAATCAATGCCTCCTGTGTCTTTTGATCCTAGTAAAGTATTTGATGTTACAAAGCATATCAGGCTCGTTCCTCCATTTCAAGAAAAAGAGGTAGATAAGTACTTTTTACATTTTGAGAAGGTAGCAGAAAATTTGAAATGGCCAAAAGAGCATTGGACCTTGCTTCTACAGAGTGTTGTTATTGGTAAAGCTCGAGAAATTTACACTCAGCTTCCACTTGATCAAAGTTCAGATTATGACACAGTCAAAAATCTGATTCTTAAGGCTTATGAGTTAGTACCTGAAGCTTACAGGCAGAAATTCAGAAATTGTAGGAAAGAACATGATCAAACCCATGTAGAATTTGCTAGAACTAAGGAGCAATTATTTGATAGGTGGTGTTCTTCAAAGGATATAAAATCTGATTATGCAAAATAAAGACAGCTCATGCTTGTTGAAGAGTTCAAACGATGCATACACTCTGATGTCAAATCTTTTCTTGACGAAAGGGAAGTAGAAACTTTAGATGTAGCAGCACGATTAGCTGATGATTATGCTTTGACTCATAAGGTGTCTTTTGTAAATAAGCCTTACAAGAAACCTTTTAACCCTCAATTTAAACCTAATACACCTCAGTCAAAACCATTTAACCCTCAACAGAGAAATAATTCTCCTCAACCTAATCCACAACCACAAGCTGGACTAACAGCTGATAGTTCCAGTCCTTCACATAATCCTAAAAATAAAGATACTAGTGAAAACAAAGGTCAAAGATCCTCATACTCACCCCGGCTGTTTTGCAATTATTGTAAAGGTGATGGTCACGTCATTTCTGAATGTGAAACTTTGAAAAGAAGAAAAGAGAGACAAAATCAAAATAATTCTAGACCAACAGGTCTTACTTCTTTAAGGTCAAAACCACAGTCGATTATTCAGGATGAAAATCCTATTTTGGCCAAAACGTCTGCGACTGATTGTATTATGGAGATTTATGAACCATTCTTATCAGAAGGTTTTGTGTCACTTACTAGTGATTCTGCCCAGTCTACCCCTATTAAAATCTTACGAGATACCGGAGCTTCTCAGTCTCTTATTTTAGCAGATACCCTGCCTTTTTCCGAGAAGACTTCAACTGGGACAAGTGTCCTTATTCGGGGAGTAGAGTGTGGATTTGTTAATGTACCGCTCCATAACATTTATTTGTCTTCAGACTTAGTTTCTGGTCCTGTGGCTGTAGGTATTAGGCCTTCTTTACCTTTTAAAGGTGTTCACTTGCTATTAGGCAATGACTTAGCCGGAGATAAGGTTGTGGTAAACCCACTTTTGACCAATACACCTTGTGAGGATCAATTGCCTGATCCCATTGAGCAGGAAATTCCTGATCTTTACCCTTCATGTGCCGTTACAAGGGCTATGGCAAAAAAGTCAAATTGAATGATGGGATACAGGATATTGACTTAACTGACACTTTTATAGGTCAGTCTTTTCATGATGAGATTTCAAAATCTCTTTCTTCAAGTCAAACTGACTTCAACAATCAAAGGTCAGACAATGACCTTTCACCTTCAATTTTTGACCAAGGTCACGACCAAATGTCAAGGTCACAACTTTGTCAAGAACAGCACAGTGATCCTGAAATCTCGCCTTTGTTTGAAAGGGCTTTAGATGAAAATGAAATTTCTCAGGTTCCTGTTTGTTTTTATGTCAAAAATGACATCTTAATGAGAAAATGGCGTCCTCCTGATGTTTCAGCGGAAGACGAATGGACCATAAATCACCAAATTGTGGTTCCTAAGGCTTATCGTCCTGAAATTTTAAACTTGGCCCATGAAACTCCCATGTCAGGTCATTTAGGGATAAATAAGACTTACCACAAAATTCTCAAGCATTTCTACTGGCCAGGATTAAAATCTGATGTTTCACAACATTGCAAATCCTGTCACACTTGTCAAATGGTAGGAAAACCTAATCAGACTATTCCAAAAGCTAATTTACAGCCTATTCCTGCATTTGATGAACCATTTAGTAGGATTATCATTGACTGTGTAGGTCCGTTACCCAAGACTAAATCAGGTTGCCAATATCTCTTGACTATAATGTGTGCTTCAACACGTTTTCCTGAAGCAATTCCACTCAGGAATATCAAGACGAAAACAATAGTTAAGGCCCTTGTAAAGTTTTTCACACTTGTAGGTCTTCCAAAATCAGTCCAATCAGATCAGGGTTCCAATTTTATGTCAGGAACATTTCAGCAAGTAATGCATGAACTTGGCATTAAACAATACAAGTCATCAGCTTATCATCCTGAAAGTCAAGGTGCTTTGGAAAGATTCCATCAAACTTTGAAGAACATGATCAGATCTTACTGCTTTGACACCGAAAAAGATTGGGATGAAGGCATACATTTGCTATTATTTGCTGTCAGAGAGTCAGTACAAGAGTCTCTTGGGTTCAGTCCGTTTGAACTTGTTTTCGGACACACTGTTCGTGGACCTTTAAAACTTATGAAAGAGAAGTTTCTTTCAAGTAATGACAGTCCTTTGAACTTACTTCAGTATGTGTCTGACTTCAAAACTAGATTGACAAAAGCTTGGGAAGTTGCTCGGTCCAATCTTAAGTCAGCTCAGAGCAAAATGAAGTTGCATTTTGATGAAAATGCTCAGAACAGAAATTTTGACCCTGGAGACAAGGTGATTGCTCTTTTGCCCATTCCTGGCAGGCCATTACAAGCTAGATATTATGGTCCATATACTGTTGAGAAAAAGTTAAGTGATGTAAATTACATTGTTAACACTCCTGGGAGGCGCAAGCAAAAACAATTATGTCATATTAACATGCTTAAAAAGTACATTGATAGGGATAGTGATAATGATAGTTCAGTTATTTCCTCAGTAAGCATAGTTAATTCTGTCCCTCATGAACAAAATCAGACAGACTTTGAAGAAATGAACTCTGTGAACTGTGAACCATTATCCTCAAAACTCCAGAATTCTGACATTCTGCATGACCTCGATCAGAAACTGTCACATCTAGATCCGGACAAGAAACATGAACTAAAACAATTAATTCTTGAATATGAGCACTTATTTCCGGACATTCCATCCAGAACCGATAAAATCTACCATGATGTAGACATTATTGAAGGAGCAAAACCGGTGAAACAACATCCGTATAGACTTCATCCTGAAAGACAACAATATCTCAGGAAAGAAGTTAAGTATTTGCTGGACAATGACTTTATAGAACCTAGTCAAAGTGAATGGAGTTCTCCTTGTATACTTGTGCCAAAATCTGATGGGACATTTCGAATGTGCACAGACTATAGAAAAGTAAATTCTGTCACAAAAACTGACACATTTCCCACACCAAGAATTGATGACTGCATCGACAACATTGGTCACGCCAAATATGTGACAAAATTCGATCTTTTGAAAGGGTTTTGGCAGATTCCACTTACAGACAGAGCAAAGGAGATCTCGGCATTTGTTACTCCTGATGGACTTTATCAATATAAAGTGATGCCTTTTGGCATGAAAAACTCTCCAGCAACATTTCAGCGCTTGGTTAATAGTTTGATTTTCGGTCTGGATGGGTGTAAAGCTTACATCGACGATGCCATCATCTACAGTGAAGAGTGGAAACAACACCTGGAGATCATCAGAAGTTCTTCAAAAGACTCAGTGATGCTAAACTGACAATAAACTTACCGAAAAGTGAATTTTGCCATGCTAGTTTGACATTTCTAGGACATATTGTTGGACAAGGTCAGGTCAGACCTGTAGAAGCCAAAGTTGAGGCTATATCAGATTTTCCTGTACCTACAGGAAAACGGCAACTGATGCGCTTTTTGGGTATGGCTGGATATTACAGAAAGTTCTGTAATAATGTTTCAGTTTTAGCTGAGCCTTTGACAAACTTACTTTATGATAAGAAGGTCAGGTATGTTTGGAATAAGGCTTGTCAGAGTTTTTTGTTCAGTTTGGGCCATACTTAAAAGTGTTTCAGCTCTATTTACACTGTTAATCTGAAAAATAGACTCCATCTGAGTACCAGCTAGAGCATAAGTCTCATGTTGCAAGAGCACAATCTTGACATTAGACACATAAAAGGTAGAGATAATATAATTCCAGACACCCTTTCAAGAGCTTGACAGTTTTGCCTTGTATGTTTGCATATGAGTATTGCAAAAGAAAGTTTTATTTCACAAAACTTTCTTTTCGTTGAAGAGGGGAAGTGTTATATATAATTGATTCAATAATATTGATTCTTTTAAAAGCTATTACTTATAATTTATATATATATTCTAAAGGGGAGTAACCCAATTAATTAATATATATTTCTTTTTATGTTTCTACAATTTATTATCTAGAACTTTGTAGAAGAATGTCATTGATTATTTTTATCACTGTTATATAATTTAGAAGTATAGAAAATTCTATGAGCACTTTGTGGATAATTCCAGATGAAAATGGAGTGAGTGTTTTTTTTTACCATAAGTTAAAAATATATTTGGACTATGTATACTGAGATCTCGAAGGGTCTAGTGGACTCTCGTTTAGTCTTGATGGTCGTTGCGGCCTTGAATTCTCTCTGGAGAATTCTAAATTCTCTTTGGAGAATTTAAAAGAACTTTCGTTTAGTTCGTTTCTTTTCTAGAGAAAAGTTTATTATATCATTCTCTAGAAACCTGGAGAATTTCCTTAGATGTATAAATATAGGTCCCAATTCAGTCGTAGGTATTCAGAAATTTGAAGTGGTTTAAAGTATATAATTTTGGTTGTTTCACTAGTGTTTTGGATTAGAATAAAAGTGTGGATTAAAATATACATGTGCTCATATTCTGGTTACTGGATTGTGGACTTACATTTGAGGGACAAGGACTTATTTTACATTAACTTTGTAAGTTATTTATTTATTTATTTACTTATATGTTTGTTTGTTTGTATGTATTTGCAGCATTTAATTGTTTGATTAAATATTGTTAAGTTTAAATTACTTGGTTGTTTTTCGCTGTACCTGTCTAGTTACGCTAGGTCGTAACAAACAATATAATCTGTTTTAGGTTCAACTTTTCTTGAAGTTTGTGAAAATAATGTTAAAGTTGATACTTGTATCCCAGACGTTATGATATGTTGCTTGTCATTTTAATGCGTTACTTTTTATAAATTAATAGAGCAAAATCAAAACTGTAATCAGTGCTTATTTCTATCATGTATTAAGATTGCCATAGCATAATCCGTTCAAGTATGTAAACACCCAATAAAATTTGGCCAAGCTTCAAGTACGGATTCTGCTATGCCATTGCTTATGAAACAAATCGTTATGTACTTAACTTATGAAACGAACCTGTATATGGGGTACTATAAGACACACTTTAAGTGGCAGTGCCAATTCCGATTCGGTAAGTGAGATGTGCCTGATGAGACAACGGGTGGTGGCGTAGTGAAACTTTAAAGACATGCACGTCGAAGACTCATAAGGCAAAATGTTTAAATTTGAATTTATAACCGTGTTATACAAAATTTGGTAACCACCAGTATAGAGTAGACTAAATATTCCGATCATTTCAGCGAATAGATCGGAATAATTGTCTAGTCGATACGAGTGTGCTTTAGTGGTCAAGTCGAATGCGACGACACACGGGCTTTGCATGGGCAAAAATGCGATAACGTGGATCAGTTTTCTAGGCGACATGGAAGCTTTTACAAATTAAACCCGCCAGCAATTTTATATTACTGATCGTTCCAAGGCGATACTTCTGTGGTGGTTTTCTTATTGTTGTATGTCTTGGTGTGTATAATTTGTGCTGTTGGCGCCTTATGTATGTTATCATATTTTAGTTAAGCTTAGGTAACTGAGTGGCCACCTATTGGAAAAATAGCTGCTCATTCGGCTTACGAAATGATTTCATGGTATAAGTAGCTAATTGTTAGTTTGGTTTTTTCCCACCTCTGTTTTTGGAGTGGGAATCTTTTTTTTTTTTTTTTTGCGTGCACCTTTTCCTGTATATTTATATCTTTTAGCCAGCTTAGCACGTTGTTTAATTTCATCATACCGTTTTTCCTTTTCGCAGTCCTCGTAGAAATGGTGGTTTCGCTTTCCTAGGAAAAATGGTTTTGTTGATTATAATAATAATCTCTAAATTTCTGGTTTGGATTTTAACTTAATTACATCAATTTTTTTTGTTACATATGTTCGCCAGTTGAACACTATATTTATTTTCTTTCTTTATGCAATGTCCCCAGGAGAATTGGTTTTCGCTGTTTTTCCCAGTAAATAGGCTAATCGGCATCCCAGGACAAGTGGTTTATCTTCGTGATACGATTGCTAATTGTGCCTACCTCTATGTGCCCAGGAAAAATGGTTTTCGGCGTTATCCATAGTAAATCGCTCATCGGCGTCCCACGAAAGGTGGTTTATCTTCATGCTACGACTGCTTATTTTGCCTGCCTCTCTGTTGTGTTCGTTGCCTTTGGTTTTGGTTGCGACATAGCCGAATGACTACCTCGTTGGGAAAGAGCTAGTTATTCTGCTATTCGAGTGCGTTGTCCGACCTAAGTTCAGAAAATTTGTGATGCCGTTTGCATGAGTCATTTGTGAAATATTTTAAATATACTATCATATGACTGTAGATCTATATGAAACTAAAAAAAATCACATACTTTCATCTGGTCGCCGAGAACACTTCGAAACATTTAAGTTCCGAAGTGTTCTAGATGTTGACAAATGTTTCAAAGAAAGAAAAGTTTGCTAAAGAGTTCTTATACTATGCCGCATATGATAGGATATTTGTGAAATATTTTCTTTCATATGAATATAGCAATACGTGATTTCCGACAGTATGTGCAGTACGAACGCGCTCTCTAACGCATGCACAAAATATAACATACACGGAGTTTGTTTCCCGACACTGTGTCAGCTTATAAATCGTTTTCATTTCCAGAAAACATGTTATGCAAAGTTTTTACTTAGAGACTCATTGTTCATTCATGTGACTTCACTAATCATCTTATATGACATTACAGAAGAGACTATTTGTAGCATTTGTGTTTTTCGAGGTTACTGTTATGCTTTCTAGCGATCTGTATAGTCGTCCTTTTATGAGTAGCATACGAAAATTATTCAGAAACTAAAAAATAAATGCATAAAATATGTTGAATTTGATTTCAACGGGCAATATGCCATCTCGAAATACTATCGACAGCCGTATCGTACTGATCAATAAACAAACGCCAGCCGTATCAGGGGTCAGCGACAGCCGTATCACGCTTTTTAAAAACGGGAAATAAAATTTGAAGGACGCAATGAATTGGGTAAATGATTACAGCTTTTAGAGGCTAAATGGAAAGCGTAATATCCCTGATACTTTCGCTTACATGGAATGGTTGCATATGTTGAAAGTAAGAAAAACACGCGAGAAAACGATGTTTTGTTCTAAAAATAAATTCTTGTGATTGTCTTTATGTTAAGAAAACTGGAAAGACGTTTGTAATAACGATAAATACCTTCTTGACAATTTTCGGTGATAAATGCGCTGATTAGCGACGATGTGTTGGCCCTGTGGGCACTGAAATAGGGGCACCGATGATAACGACAGCCGTAGTACTCGGACGAAAACCGGAATACACGGACGACAGCAATATATGCAGTAACGTCTCGGACGACAGCACAGGTGGTATCAATTGAATCACCCCCGTGATGTTTTTAGGTATATTTTTATAAAGAGTTTATTTCTTCACTGACCATTCAAAGGCTATTTATCTTCATGTTTACTTTTTGCTATGTAACTGCACAGCTGATCAGTGTGTCGCTACAGATAGTACTCTACAATTCCTCTTCTACTTTAACCCAAAATTTCAAGCTTCTAGCCTGCTTCTGTGACTGTACATGCGCACCCCAAATTGATCCCTGGTTATGGTTAGGAGTAGAAGTTAGGGCATGGTATTGGTAGGGTAAGGAGAAAGGGTTAGGGCAAAGAGTATGAGTAAGGGTAGAGTATGAGTATGAGTAGGGTAGGGTAGGACTAGGAGTGTAACGAACAGCCGAGCTAAGTCACAGCAAACCCCATCGGTGGAAAAACATGCTCATCCACTAAGGGTGGTTTACTGCGCTACATACCCAACACTTATTGATTCACAAAGTCTCGAGTTTGAAATTTGCATATTTCCAAGGGAGGCTATGCCGTCACATTACTTCCCCCTCCGAGAAGACCTGTCCCGAGTCTTGGCCTGGGAACTACATGTGTAAGGCAACTCCGTTCTGGCAGTTGTCATTATCCCACCACTGCCACAAAATGTAGCAACAGCTGCGCCAAGCCACAGCAAACCCCGTCGGTGGAAAAGCATGCCCATCCACTAAGGGTGGTTTACTGCGCTACATACCCAACACTTACTCGATTCACAAAGTCTCGAGTTTGAAATTTGCATATTTCCAAGGGAGGCTATCCCGTCACAGGAGGTTATGTGTAGGGTAGGAGGTTATGTGTAGGGGTAGGAGTAAGGGTATGGTAGGGGAAGGATTAGGAGTAGGGGGAGGGTAGGGGTAGTCAGGGTAAAAGCAAATTGTTTAGTTATGGTATAGGTGGAAAGACATTGGAATGGATAAATGATTTTTTGTGCTTCAGGCAGCAAAGGGTAGTAGTTAATGGTGTTAAATCTGACTGGGCCCCTGTTGTGTCTGGTGTCCCTCAGGGCACCGTTCTCGGTCCATTGTTGTTCTCCTTGTACATAAATGACATACCCGTTGGCATTGACTCTCAAATCAGGCTTTTTGCTGATGACTGTGTTTGTTACCGTGAAATTAAAACAGTAGAAAGATACATTGAAACTTCAGAAAGACATTGACCTTTTAGGGAGCTGGGCCCGAAAATGGGGCATGAGATTTCAACCTGTCAAATGCAACATGATGCAGCTGACAAATAAGCGGATAAATAAAATTGAGGCCTCGTACACCCTCGAGGGAACGGTTTTGGAAAATGTTGATAGCATTAAATATCTAGGTGTAACAATTACAAATGACCTCAAGTGGAATACCCATATCAATAATATCTGTACTAAAGCCAACAGAACACTTGGATTCTTGAGGAGAAACTTAAATTTTCTTGCCCCCAAGATGTTAAAGAAGCAGCTTATAAAGGACTGGTGCGCCCAGTCCTGGAATATGGAAGTTCTGTTTGGGATCCTCATACTAAATGCCTCCAGGAGGAATTGGAGAAGGTTCAGAATCGTGCCGCTAGATTTGTAACTAGGAATTATACTTTCGAGGAAGGCAGTATGACTGGCATTCTTGAACAACTCAGATGGGAATCTCTCAAGAAAAGGAGGACGGATAATCGACTTATATTACTATACAAAGGTCTGAAGGGTAAAGCCAGAATACCTACAGATGACCTTATCCCAAAGACTAGGCGTTGTAGAAATAGCCACTCCAAGGCATTTCAGCTTCCATCTGCTAGTATAGAGGCCTATAAATGTAGTTTCTTTCCCCAGATTATCAGGGACTGGAATGACCTCCCTGACTCTCTGTTTTCTACTGCTGAAATGTCAGATGATTGTGTGTCCAAGTTCGCTTCACTCGTGCGTTCAAGGGACTAATTCCCCCCATCCGAACCCCCTGGTGAAATAATGTCATTTGGCGTGTCACCAGTAAACTATTCTGATTCTGATTCTGAGTCATAAGGATAGGGTAGGAGGTAAGGTGTTGGGTAGGTGGTTAGGTGTAATGGTAGGAGTAAAGTTAGGGTAGGAGTAAGGGTAGGGTAGGGTAGGGTATTGGATAGGGGAGGACAGGACAATGGCACAACATATACTTTTACAGTAAGTGCTGTTCAGGACAGAAAAAAAAACTAGTAGTTGTTTAATCAATAATAATTTCAAAATCATGATGGCATGCCCGTTCTAGGCAGTGCCTAAGTTCATATTACATAATATATGTAAGAAATTATGTCAGTTTAAGGGCAGCTAACTCTGTCGACATATATGAAAAACACGTCTCCAACAGGCATCTGACATCAACTTGACGTCGGATATTAGTTGTATTTTGGTCACGACGTCATACAACCAATAACCAACGTCCACCTGACGTCCAGTCCTGACGTCAGTGGACGTATTGATATGACATCGAAATGACGCCGGATTCAAACGTAAGTCTAACGTCATATGTCGACAGAGTTAGCTGCCCTTGAACTGACATAATTTCTTGCGCAAAAGTAACAACATCAAATTCAAATAATAATTTCAACATAGCCACTTTTAAAAAAGCCATATCTAGGTCTCGTATCGGAAATCACCATGCTTAATTAATTTAGAAAAAAATAATTATTTGTTAATCAAAATAAAGTCTTTCACTAAATTATTAAACCTTCTACTATACATTTCCAACTTAGTCCGGTAGACGAGAAACTTTAATCGATTTCTGGGCGGTATCTCCAAGCTGTCCAACTTAGTTGGAGAAAACCCTATACTTCTACTACCTTACACGATCAAAGGTGTTTGGTAACTTTCGTACCATGTTTTATAAGATTTTCTAAAGGTATCTGAAGTTTTTCAATTTAAAAAATCGTACACAGATCTTATTTTAATCTTGTACATCGATCACATGCATGCTAAGGCCATAGTATGTTTTTAATTGTTTCCTGTCACGAATCACGCAAATCTATGCGGCTTGCAAGAAACAGACGTCAGGTGAAGCAATTATGATTTGCTAACCAATGCTGCTTGCCTAGTGGTGATGGTGGTCGTGGGGGAGCCACAGCAGTTCACGATGTTTGGTCGGAAAATGCCCTGTGAAACCATCGTACATGGAAGGTGACAATCACACCATTGCAATATGCCTATGCAGGATTGAACAATTTGATAGGTTTATCAATTATCGACATTTTACTGGCGTCGCCAAAGGGACTCGATCCCTATGAAGGTAATCAGAAGTTTACGACGCTATTGATCCGGAGACACAAATGTAAACATTTCTTTCTCAGTGCGGCTGTCAAATATGCGTAAACAATGATATTCTGACACTGATGGAGTTAACATAAATGAGTAAAGTTGCATCCAAACTTTTAGAATTTTAGTGGCAACTTTTATTCGCTCAATCATTCTTGGTTAATCCAGTTCGCAGAACAGCCAGCGGCGGAGCTCTTCGAAGCAACAAAAACAACAATGGCACTATCAGGGATTTACCGAAAACGACAAAAATTGGAGTCGATTTATTTTTATTTCATCTTGAAATAAGTAAAACAATATAATATTCCAACACAACTCACCGGAAAAAAGTCTCAGGAGAAAAGCCAGGGAAATAAAGTCACGAAACAAAATCACTGAAAAAGTTTTTCCATGACTTTTTTTTTCCAGTGACTTGTTCCTACATTCATTTAGTCAATGGCTAAAAATGATTATCGAACAATTTACTCAAGAAATTGCATAATGTTATTTTGTACCCTATATTTTTTGACGTTTACCTTATCATCAGACAGTGCAAGGTTGACTTTCTGAGACTGCGTTATATCGTTGTAATGCATAACAAACGGACATGTGAGGATGTATGTAAGTTTTTGAATTGTACAGTCTTTTTGCAAGATTTCCGCGGTGCAATATCGGAAAGCTTAAAAATATAGACGGTTTCAGCAACTTTTATTCCGTTTATTATGTATTGGAATTGTAATAGATTAGCTGGGGGGGGGGGGGGGGGGGGGGCGACTTGAGTTATCATTCACTGTATGTCTGTCAGTTGTAAGCATGCACATAGCTCGCGCTCCGCGCTCGTGATTTGACCTTTCTCACAACTGACCTCAAAACAGTGAATGGTTACTCAAAAAATTACTGCTCTGCAGAGCTGAACTATTTCTTTAACGACCCAAGTAGATCTAAACAACTAAATCCTATAACTATTGAGACAAAAGTAGACTATCTATTTCTCTTTGTCCGGATGGACGGGGTCCGATTTATAGCCGCTCAGCAGAGCCACTCTCGCGAGATCAGACGAGACAAAGTTCTGAAGCGCTACCTGGCGGCAACAATGCACCTGAGTCGTGATACTGAAAGTGTGAGCTTAAAGTACAACCATGCTCCATCGTCCGTCTTCGTGGTTGATGGTGTTTACCGTTGCTGACCACAATGATCAAACACCACTCGGTCGAACAAAGTCAATCTTGATATGGAGTATCCCTAGGAAAGGGGAACCAGTGTTTGTATAAATGGTCTAGGCAACATGATCAAGATGGCAACCGCGACTCTTCTTCTCTGGAACGGGAAAACTGATGGTGTGTGGCATCATGGACTCCGGCCCATCGTAGTTTTTACATGAATTTTGTTTTGTTTGCGTTTTAAGAAAACTACACATAAAAGTTGCCTTAATTGATCAAGCGGTTTCTGAGAAAATGTTGTTTTAACGGAAATATTTAAAAAAAAATCCTTTGTCCAAGGCCAAGAAATGGCAATGGCCTTTATTACACGTACATGGAAAAAATGCTGAAGTAATGTTGGTCGTTTATATCTACCACATCCATCTGAACTCTGGTCTGTCTCTTGCGCCTGGTCTTCTTCTGTTGAGCCTAGACGCAACATTTCCATCGGTATTCCGTTATACCTCTGTCAGGGAAGTGGAACAAGGTACCGAAGTGGAGCAGAGTGACTGTTAGCCAGCTGATCTATGTTGAGCCGTGACAAAACAGTACAATGTAACACGCATGCGTAAGCGAAGCATAATATATCGCATAATAAATCACTTTTATGGTCTTCGTCGTGCGTTAAATATATACAAATTTGTTAACTAAGATAATAATGATAAAAATATGCATGTACATATGCTTACACGAATCTTTGCTTGTTGTACATACTCTTCCTTGAAAGTGAGTATAATATAAAGTTTCAAACAATATTGGGACCTAGAACAGTCCTACCTTAGTGCAAGACTTATTCCAAGGTTGTCGGTAAACCATTTGCCAACCAAACACGAATAAGCAATGGCGAAAAAAGCTACTCGCTTTCGTTATTTTTCTAGCAAGTAGGAAATGTCTAGTGACGCATGCGGAGGTGTGCATCTGTACAAGTTCTCAACCCCGATATCTTGCGTCCACCCCCACCCCGGGCGTCCACCATCCAACGGCCGCTGAAAAGATGTGGGCGAACACATTTGTTATGATCTACCGACGCATACAAATGCCATAATCGTATTTCTTAAGACAGCACAGCGCATCAATAAACGATTTACCGATAGATCCCGTGTATATACATAAACATGTTTGTACATATTAGCTTTCAAGTAGTCCTTGACAATATCCCTCAAAAATATTATCCGAACTATCATTTCAAACTCCCATATCAATATCGGATTAAGTTGAAAATGTCTATTAAGACGAAAATGAAATTTGTATATTTTAATACTTATTTCACCATTTTAAATTATTGATTGTTCACAATAGTCTTATTATTTACACTAATGTCTTATTTGTTTTAGCACCATATAGCAATAAAATTTGACATGAATAAGATATACCAACATCAGAGTGATTTAACATCTTAAACATTTTGTATATCCCGAATACATTATGTATATCCAAGTACTGGTTAAGGTGGACCCAGGAACGGTGTCAAACGAAAAACAAAAACAAAAAAATCAACCTAGTACTTTTTTTACCCAGGAACGGTATTACAAAAAGCAAACCCCGGTTTGAGCCTACGGGTGCTCGCCGGGAAAAAGCAACCTCCAAGTACTGGTTCTACCCAGGAAAGGTAACTAAAAGCAAACCCTAGTACTGGTTGGTTCCCAGGAAGAAAAAAACCGAATACATTATGTATATCCAAGTACTGGTTAAGGTGGACCCAGGAACGGTGTCAAACGAAAAACAAAAACAAAAAAATCAACTTACTGTCTAAAAACTTGCCTCTGATAATGGTTTTTCGCAGAAAATTTTTGTATGGGGGACGACAGAAAAATTATTTTAATGTCAAAATCTTGATCTTAGTTTGTCCTAATAGGACCTGCAAAAATTTTGAAAATCGGTGAACAAATAAAGTTTTTATGGCCAAAATGAATTTTGCATAGGGATTTTGCATTGGCAAGGGAGATAATCGTTGATCGTGAAAATGCATATTTTTCGAGAATTTTTACCTGATCTTGAAGATTCTGTCTCAGGTATGTCATTTGTTTCAATTTATAATAATTTTGAGCAATCATGATTAAATAGTTAGAATTTAAAATTTTTGCGGGAAAATATTTACCTCCCTTCCATGAGATTTTTGTACAGGAAATCCCTATTCAAAAATGTTTCTGACCGGAACTTTTTTATTTGTCGACCGGTTTTCAAAATTTTTGCTGCACATTTTGCGACAAACTAGATGCTATATTGTGCCAAGAAAATATTTCTTCTACATTTGAACAGTTGTAAAATATCTTCGAAAAACCATTATCACACACTACGAAACAGACTTTAGTACTGGTTTTTACCCAGGAACGGTATTACAAAAAGCAAACCCCGGTTTGAGCCTTCGGGTGCTCGCCGGGAAAAGCAACCTCCAAGTACTGGTTCTACCCAGGAAAGGTAACTAAAAGCATACCCTAGTACTGGTTGGTTCCCAGGAAGAAAAAAACCGAATAACTCTATCAAAGGAGTGAAAGGGAATAACAACAGTGCATCACCGCACTACTGAATCCACTCAGGATTTCAGAATGTTAATTTAACTGCGAACAAACATTCACGATATCGGTTTTAGCACGTCAGATTGACGTCTGTTTTTGACGTCAAACAAACTTTCAAAATCAACCTAACCCCAACGTCATTATGACGTCACATTTGAGACATCAAACCAACGTTGTTTTTCTGACGTCAGAATGACGTCTGTTTTTGAAGTCAGAATGACGTCTGTTTTTGACGTCAAACAAACTTTCAAAATCAACCTAAATCCAACGTCATTATGACGTCGGAGTCTGACGTCAATCTGACGTCCAACTGACGTCAAATGTCTGCTGGGGGGTGGCTTTTCGCATGATGAAAATGGAGATGTAATGTTGAATTATTCATTTTAAAGCAAGCGTCACTATTCTGACTTACCTGGAATAAAAATGATTTATCAGAACATAATTCAGAAATATGAGCCATCTCGTGAGAAAACCAACAATCATACGGTGGTTTCCGAACAGGTACAACGCAAACCAAGCTGTACAAGCACAGAAGCAGGCTAGAACCTTCAAATTTAGGATTTAAGAAGAAGAAGAGGAAGTGTTATGTCCATGTAACGAAAACAAAGGCGCTGATCAGCTTCGCGGTTACTGCGAAGCTGATCTGCGTCTTTGTTTTCGCATATGCAGATTGTTGGTTTTCTCATGAGGCGGCTCATATGTCACATGAAACGGAAAACGGATACATAGAGGATATTTGCTTTTTTGAGGTGAATACCAAATATATTTCATCGAGTGAGTTGAAAATATCAGAATTTTCACGAGTGCGCAGCACGAGTGAAAATTTTGATGTTTTCAACTCACGAGATGAAATATATTTGGTATTCACCGAAAAAAAGCAAATTTTCTTTTTATTTTATACAATACACGGGCATTTTCCTATTCACAAAGCAGGCGGTGAAAATGCGAAAACCAAAAATTTTTGAAAACACGAATAATTTTGGTACCACATTGTTCCTTACGTTCTAACTAAGAAAATGAATACCCACACTTTATGTTTTCGTTCATAAATAACGGAGTTATAGGCGTTTGAATTTGTGAAGTGAGACACATTTAATGACGTCAAGTAAATGGAAACGTCAGAAGTAATCCAAAAAAATCTGACGTCATTACAGTGAAGATATAGGCTGATATCAGTCACTAGTGACTTTTGATATCAGTGAGATTTGATATCAGTGAAATTTCATATCAATGAAAATACCAATTTTATCAAGTTTTGATATACATTGGTTTTCACTGTCAAGTATAAAATAAATGCATTTTAATTATACCTTAGACGGCATTGCTGCCATTCAATCTGAAAAATATGAAATAGTATTTTAGAAGATGATAATACAAAACAGTTAAGAATGTGGTTGGAAACTACAGACTAAAACAAATAAACAATAAACTTACTATACTGTCAAAAGGCCATGTCCGATAGGTCCAAGATATAGTTTGTCTTTAACTCATTTAAGCCTGGCGTCCTTTTTGTGGGACAAAGGCAAACAGTATAGCCCCAGATGTGACGCCGCAGAACGCGGCGTCCCATCTGGGGCTATTCTGTTTGCACAGAGAAATTTCTTCGAAAAATTGAATAAAATTTAAAAATCACTCATGATGCCCCTAAAAACGAAAGTGGACTCACCCAATCAATAATGATGGGAGAATCCATTCGTCAAATATGGGTTAAAAGCAATCAGCATGAGAATTTTAGAACCTTCATGAATACGTGCACATGTGTACTTCTGCACTCGTATAATTTGTTAATAGCTCGGGCCCAAAAATAACCGTTATCTTAAATCAGAGTTGATTTGAAAAACAAAGTAAATAAAACAAAATGCCCCCTGCTGCGCCCTAAAAGCAACATCAACAAGCAAGTTACATGCAAAAGCATGGAGATGGTAGACAGTTAAAAAGATTTCAACGGTTTAATCTATATTTGTTTTTATACTACTCAATGTTTGATAAGCATCAAAACTTTATTTTTGTTCATAGGACATACTTGAAATCTATCACCCAAACTTTTGCTATAGATAAGAAGCAGAACCATATCACTGTGCAAACATTCCATTTTTTTTCGGGTTGCCTGCGAGCGTTTTTCGCATACTTGCAGAAACGATGGAAAACCCCTGAGATTGAAGTTGCCACTGTTGCCTACCCTATCTAATTCTGTCATTCATCCTCACTTACTGGTTCATTCAAATGCAAAACTGTATTGACAATCGAAATGTCGATACTTTTGTGTCTAAAATGCACTTTTGACAAATTTAAAAAATCTGTGATTTTTGGTTAAAAACAGAATTTAAAAAAAAAAAAAAAAAAAAAAAAAATTCTTTCGCTTAAAACGTTGCCATTAAGGCTGCTAGTTTGGAACAGAAAACCGATTTGAGCTACGGGTATTGGTTTAGATTTTACAGCGTTTTAAAACATTGGACTGAACATTCTTTATGGATTTGCATTATGTAGTAATTACCCGCTGAGCGACAGGTGGGTATGATATTTTCCTGACCTGTCCAGCCAAAAGCATGCACCTCGAGCCCTTCGGGCTCTCGGTGCATGCTTTTGGCGGGACAGGTCAGGAAAATATCATGCGATATTTTCCTGACCTGTCCAGCCAAAAGCATGCACCGAGAGCCCGAAGGGCTCGAGGTGCATGCTTTTGGCGGGACAGGTCAGGAAAATATCATGCCCACCTGTCGCGAAGCGGGTAATTAACTTACCTTATGACCCCACTGAGTGAAATTTTAGTTTTAAGATCTATACAACGATAATGCACATCGGTAAAGTGACTTTTCTCTTGATATAACTATTGACCGAACACCGCACGTGCAAAGCGAGGAGGCGCGTCGCTATTGTCAAAAATAGATCAGAATGGAGTTTCTTCCCTTGTGCATTTAAAACAATTTGAAACCTATTTTTTCTTATTTTGTAATGGCAATTTCTTTATCAAAAGTTAGCAAACTGGGAGAGTAAATACCAATTACCATTTCTTTTGTATGCAAAAACGTAATACCATTTCGTAATGATTTTCATATAAGTATATATAGCGTGTATAGGTTTGTAATGCAGGGTTTGAAACCTACGGACCTAACTTTCTAAAATCCCCATAGTAAGTTAGGGGACCAGTATATTTAACGCCCAACTATATTTAAGGGATACAGTTGGTTGTTTATCATGAACATTCCCGCAATGCAATAATGTGTGAAATTGGTTTCTGGTTCATCGTTCTTGCACTTTAACAACAATAATCTACTAACAATAATATGAGAACCAGAAACCAATTCCAAATCAAAAAGACTCTCAGCTCAGTGTAACTGCCCAGTCCGATCAGTGCACAGCAATCGATACTCATGTGCACTGGTCATGGTCAGTTCCTTATTTCAATACTTATTGATGATGTAACTTTTTGCAAGGCAGTAAAAGCAGTTATGTTGGAATTGAAGTCTGCATCGGAATGGCATGGCCACGCTATAGTGCACTTTTATGCATCGGCTGTAAGGAGGTAGGAAAGTCACTTTCACCACCGGCCTGGGGTGAGGAATGTACTTTCCTTACCTCCAGACAGGTGTGAAAGTATTTTCTCTACCTGCATAACTGCCCTAGACACCGCGCGTGCAGTAAGGTATGAAAAATATTTCCCCATTATTAACATTGCAGTCATAAGGTAAGTGATTAAAACATTTGCAACAAAATTTAAAAACGCTGGCTTGAGTTAACCAGAGTGCGTATTCAAAAACGGTTTTCAGTTCCATGCTTACCATGCAAAGGACAACATTTAAGCGAAACAATTTTGTGGGCTGAAATAAACTTGAGCTCAGACCGAAAACCGCTGTCTGCTCTTTTGTTAGCATTAAGGACTGAAATAAACTTGTGACCTCAGACTGAAAGCCGCCGTCTGCTCCTTTGTTAGCATTAAGGACTTTTAAAAATAAATTTGTGAGCTCAGACGAAATCCGCCGTCTGCTCCTTTGTAACATTAAGGACTGAAATAAACTTGTGAGCTCAGACTGAAAACCGCCGTCTGCTCCTTTGTTAGCATTAAGGACTTTTAAAAATAAATTTGTGAGCTCAGACGAAATCCGCCGTCTGCTCCTTTGTAACATTAAGGACTGAAATAAACTTGTGAGCTCAGACTGAAAACCGCCGTCTTCTCTTTTGCTAGCATTAACCCAGCAGGCACATGACGTCATAATGACGTCGAATCAACGTCGATGCGACGTCATGACGTCGCATCGACGTTAATTTCATGACGTCATAATGACGTCGAATCAACGTCGGTGCGACATGACGTCGCATCGCCGTTAATTTGACGTCATCATGACGTCATGTGCCCGCTGGGAAGGACTTAAATGAACTTGTGACCTCAGACCGAAAACCGCCGTCTGCTCTTTTGCTAGCATTAAAGCCAGATGTACGTAATTGAAGGCGCTCAAAGGGACGTGCGTAAGGGTCGAAACGTCATTTTTACGCCGCATTCGTAACGTCAGTTTTCGACCGAAACGTCATTTCAAGCGTCAGTTTACGTTGAGAATACGAAACTATGTACATACAATTATGCAGAGGACTTCAGAAATGTAAACAGTTTGATATTATTTATTATTTTTGACTACTATTAATAACTATAGATTTTGGACATGTTATCCCGACGAAAACAGAATTTGCATGACAGTTAGAAATATTGAATACTAATTCTTGCATGGAAATCTATGCGCATAGCTGTTTGAAGCCGTTTTCGATTGGTCGAAAGCCGTGTTCAAACAGCAAAACCCATGTTCAAATCATGAAATTCACGTGCCGTTTGAACATGGGTTTTGGCCGACGTCATTGGTCAATGCGACGTGACGTCATTTGTTTCGTTCTAAACAAAATGGCCGACGTTGAAGAAGCTCCGCGGGTTTCGGTGAGTTTTTACGTTGTTAATGTTATTTTCAAGAGATTTTAAGTGGATTAGAGAGAAAATGCAAGAATAGCGATCAACCATGGTTTGTTTCAGTGTTCAAACATTCGCTGGATCACTCGGAAGGCGTTTGAACACGCGGCCTGCGGCCTTGTGTTCAAACGCCATCCTCGTGATCCATCGAATGTTTGAACACTGAAAACCATGGTTGATGGAAGGCGTTTGAACACGCGGCCTGCGGCCTTGTGTTCAAACGCCATCCTCGTGATCCATCGAATGTTTGAACACTGAAAACCATGGTTGATCCCTATAATAGCGTCGGAGATTTTGGCGCAAAATCGACGTCGCGCATAAAACGTAAGTAAATTTAGCAACGACTACCTCTCTTCGCACGCTTAATGCAGGAAAACGAATCCGGTAACTAAGGACTTTGTAGTTCAGGAATTTCTCTCATACATATCAGTTTTTTGAAAAATCCTACCGTGGAGTTTTTTAAATATATGAAGAAAATCAACAAAAAAGGGGTCTAAAATGGCATTTTACGTTGACGTCAATGTATTTTCGCTCTCAAATTTGACGATTTCGAAGGCCGATATCTCAGAAACAAGCTCGGAACGGTATCGATTTCTTTTCATTTTCGTTTGCAGGACATCAAAATACACTCACATGCAAAAAATAAAAATTTTCTACCGTGAGGTCAATTACGTACATCTGGCTTTAAGAGCAGTGAACACATTAATGAGAAAGGGGATGGGCCATAAGCCTTATTGCCTTAGTTTGGTGGTTGTATTTAGAAACACTTTTTGGTGTTATGTCATGACGTCCTAATTTTGGGTACAAGTTCCATAAAATGAAGGAACGCCCCGATATGACCATAATTGTTCACTGGGTCGCTAAACGACAACTCAAACTCAAAAACACTTTAAACATAAAATTTTAAGTCTTGTTTTATTAGAAGCACCATTTTTTCCTAACGTTTCGGCCTTTTACAAAAAAGGACAAATAGGCAATGATCAGGAAATGACACAATCAGAGAGAAATTCCCACTCCATAAACCGAGGGGTGGAAAAAATGACACTTATGTATTTATAACATGAAAACATGTCGCAAGCCGAGTGAGCAGCTATTCCCCAATAGGCAGCCACTCAGTTACCCGAACTGAACTAAAATATGAAAACGTACATAAGACTAAAAAAGCACAAAAATTCGACTCCAAAACACAAAACAATTAGAACCACAACAGAAATGTCGCCTTGGAACGATCAGTAATATAAAATTACTGGGGGGGCTTTAACCGGTTTTATAGGCGCCTAACCTCACCCTCATCTTCTGCTGTGGTCCACAACATTCAGTTAGTTGTTCGGTCCTCGTGGTGAATCTCTAACTAGTCAATGAATCATCAGGGACAAACGAATAAATCATGATAACCACCTTGATAAATCAAAAACGAGGACTCAACAGACACAGTAAGCAGCCCGACGATGGAGATCCCTGGGCGACGAATAACTAACTGCAACCCGGAGCAAAAGAAAAAACACCAGTTGAACCCCGGTGGGCCAAGCAACAGACAAGAAGCTCCGGGTCCAACCAACTAAAATGAATAGCTTTAAGTAGAGGCCATCATAGAGTCTGACGCCCGACCCACCGGCGTGCAATTAAAGAAGGCAGCATAATTAACCATGATGGGGTTAAAAACTAAGCATGCAGACTGTCGCATAACATTCAAGTTATAACCTATACGTCTGAAACGAGTTATGATTTTTCTAAACTGAAAAGAAGAATCATTCTTTCTTTTAAGCTTCTTAAATTTGTAAATCAAGTCACCATAGAATTCTGGTTCCGAAAGGCCCTCACGTAAAAGGGTCTTTAGCCCAACATTAAATTTGGAAATCAACTCATAGTGTCTACGATAAAATTTAGAAAATGTTTTTCGAAGTCTATGATACCGTTAGCCCTGCTGGAGAAGTTTGGCTGTTAAACATTTATTTCGCGCGTTGAAGTCCTCTACATGATTGCAGACTCTAGCAAACCTTATAATCTGCGAAATGCACCATATGAAGCACGGCGAGGAACGTCACCATCCAAAAACGGAAAATTTACTACATGTATATCAAAATCATGCGTTTATCATAAATACGAAACAAATTTGCGATAGAAAGATGTAAATCCAAAAAGGGGGCTTTGGTATCTGTGGTGTTAGCTTTATTCAACTGTAGTTCAGGTGGATAAATTTGATTGACCATGCCTTCAAAATAAAGGATTGTCAAAGTTCAAAAGGTCACCGAGGTACCTAGAAGTCGAATTAAAGGCCTAGATTACATCAGCTTGATTATCATGGTTAAGTGAATCCATGAAATCTCTTTTCGTAGCAGTATAAAAATAAATCAGCTATGAGAGGGGCGCATTTTGTACCCATCAGAATTCCAACAATTTGCCTGTACAACTTGGTCCCGAATCTAATATAAATATTATCTAGGAGATAGGTCAAGGCATCGCATACATTCTGACATGACCAAAGTATATATCGACTTTGGTCAGTGGAAATGAAAAACGCTTTTCTGTCATTACAGGCCAAATAAAGTGAACCATAGTTTTTAATGCTCTTTATGAAGGTCCACTCTATCAAATCGAGAAGTTTTTTTTAATTAGATTATGTGACAATGTGGTATACAGATTAAAAAATCGTATGTGGGCAAACTCGTCGCACGGAACCCTTTACAGTTTACTGAGCACCTCGCTAGAATTTTTTATTGACCAAAACCAGTTTTTATTTGAAGTTTCATACACTGTCTCACAGTATCTTATGACATGAGATTTGATAGCAGTAAGACAGTAAGTTTATGATTTAGAAAGTTCAGTGGTAGTACAAGAACTAGAATTAGCAATAACTAGAATTTGTTTTCTATGTGAAAACGGATGTCTCCCCCCTTTCTACGTGCATGTCCAAAATATGCAAGCAAGAGTTATAGTTCTTGTGTATCACATATCCTGTCATTCTGTTTTATAAGTGTACCAAGTTTCATTGAAATATCTCTTACGGTTTTCAAGTTATAGAGGGGGCACGAAAGTGTTTGGAAAATAATCGAAGGGAAATAACTCCAAAGATATGAAAGCAAGAGTAATGATTCTTGTGCATCATGCTTTATAAGTGTACCATGTTTCATTGAAAAATCTCTAATGGTTTTTGAGTTATAGAGCAGACACGAAATAGAATGAAAAATAATCAAAGGGAAATAACTCCAAAGATATGCAAGCAAGAGTTATGGTTCTTTAGCATGACACATCATCTCATCGTGCTTTATAAGTGTACCAAGTTTCATTGAAATATTTCTTATGGTTTTCAAGTTATAGAATCAGTGGACATGAAATTGTATGGAAAAATAATCAAAGGGAAATAACTCCAAAGATATGAAAGCAAGAGTTATAATTCTTGTGCATGACACATCGTATAAGTGTACCAAGTTTCACTGAAATTTCTCTTACGGTTTTTTAAGTTATAGGGTGGACACGAAATTGTATGGAAAATAATCAAAGGGAAATTACTCCAAAGATATGCAAGCAAGAGTTATGGTTCATTAGCACGACACGTAATCTTATCGTGCTTTATAAGTGTACCAAGTTTCATTGAAATAACTCTTACGATTTTCGAGTTATAAAGCGGACACGAAATTGTATGGAAAATAATCAAAGGGAAATAACTCATAAAATACTCAAGCCAGAGTTATGGTTCTTGTGCATGACACATCGTCTGATCATGCTCAATAAGTGTACCAAGTTTTATTGAAAAATCTTAAACGGTTTTCAAGTTATACAGCGGACACGAAATTGCATCGAAAATAATCAAAGGGAAATAACTACAAAAATACTCAAGCCAGAGTTATGGTTCTTAAGCATGACACATCGTCTCATCGTGATCTACAAGTGTACCAAGTTTCATTGAAAAATCTTTAACGGTTTTTAAGTTATACAGCGGACACGAAATTGTATCGAAAATAATCAAAGGGAAATAACTCCAAAAATACTGAAGCTAGAGTTATGGTTCTTGTGCATGACACATCGTCTCGTCGTGGTTTACAAGTGTACCAAGTTTCATTGAAAAATCTTTAACGGTTTTCAAGTTATAGAGCGGACACGATTTGTGACGGACAGACAGACAGACAGACGCAGGGGGAAAAACAATATGTCTCCCGACCCTGTCGGGGGGAGACAAAATATATATCCTTATACGGTCTCTTGTGAAGCTTAGGCAACCAATACATCGTAGGAAGTTTGTCTTGGCATTACAGGTAATTCGTTTAAGTGAGCATTAACTACAGATATTTCATCACTATATGTCTCCTTCTAAGACCTGGTACCATCAAGTTCCTGTTTTAAGGTGTTAATGTAGTGAAGCCTGCAAACAACAACTACATTGTTTGCTGCCTTGTCTGCTGGAACCAAGACATACTTTCTATGAAATTCTTGGATACCCTGCTTCAAATGCCTAAAAGACGATTTGGGTTTAGGAGGTAAAAAATATTATTTTGTGAATTTAGAAGCCTCCATGGTGCAGTGGTTATGTCACTCGCCTTGTAAACCAGGGGTCGCAGGTTCGATCCCGGGCTTCTCCAGTCCGTCGGATGGGACAATAAACCGAGGTCCCGTCTCCATATGACCTTAGCTGTTGGTGGGACGTTAAACCCCAATCAACCAACCACAATAGTAAAGATACTTCTTTTAAGTACCACAAACAATTTATTTATCCATTTGTCAATTTAATCAAATATACAATTATCTCTTGATGTTGTTATTTATTTATTTATTTTATCTACTTATTAATCATCCATTTTATATAATATTATCTTATTCTTTAATCGTATAATTATTTATGTGGTGACTTATTTACTTATTTAATTGTTTATTTGTTTATTTATTTAATATTTATTTATTTATTTATTTATTTATTTATTTATTTATTTATTTATTTATTCCTGTACAAAGTGTATATTCTTGCTCATCATGCCTGCATTAACTTTCATTATCAATTTTACGCCAACTTGGAGGAAGTACGCCATAATGACGTAACATTGATTGCGACATCGCTTGGGCGACGTTATAATCAAGTGACATCATCTTCAATATGGCTACCTGAGTTTGACTGAAAGTATGTAAAGTTTGCAAAAAAGTTAAAAGTTTCCTCTGAAGAAGGCTGTAAAAGGCCGAAACGTTAGGAAAAAAAGTGTTTCTAATAAAAACAAGACTTATGTTGTTCTTCCTTAGAAGAAACCGTCGAATTACAGTAAAATTTTACATTTATGTTGAAAGTTTCACCTCTGAAAAAAGTACAAGTAGGCAAAGATCAGGAAAAGGCGCAATCAGAAAAAGATTCCCACTCCAAAAACCGAGGTTGGAAAAAACTAAATTAACAATCAGGCACTTATATCATGAAAACATATCGTAAGCCGAATGAGCAGCTACTTTCCCAATAGGTGGCCACTCAGTTACCTAAACTTAACTAAAATATGAAAACATGCATAAGGCGTCAACAGCACAAACATTTTAAACACCAAGACATAAAACAAAAAGAACCACCACAGAAGTATCGCCTTGGAACGATCAGCAACACAAAGTTACTGGCGGGCTTAAACCGGTTGTACATGGCCATAACCTCACCCTCAGCTTCTGCAGTGGTTCATAACATTTAGTTAGTTCTTCGGTCCTCGTGGTGAATCTCTAACTTGTCAATGAATCATCAAGAACAAACAAATCATAACCGCATTTAAAGCACTCAACTGGCTACAGGGTCATATTTCTTGGTGCTATGCGTTGACTTATCTAATCCCAGCCGCCTGACTGGGAGTAACCCCTGTGTGTCTTGGTTACCCGGTAACTTTAAAACATTTTAGTCGGATTGGGTGAGGTGCGTGAAAGAAGGCCGATTTCGACTTGAATTC
Source organism: Rugalucina vietnamica (assembly GCA_964017185.1). NCBI lineage: Eukaryota > Metazoa > Mollusca > Bivalvia > Lucinida > Lucinidae > Rugalucina > Rugalucina vietnamica. The sequence continues at coordinate 8,153,184 of OZ024871.1, read as the reverse complement.
CATGGACATTTGCATCCTGTTATGCACCATACTTTTAGTATTGTTGATTTGTAAATCTGATTTCATAGATCTTTACTATACATTAAACACTTACTTGATTCATTTTTAGCTCGACTGCACGAAGTGCATAGAGCTATTGCAGTCACCCCGGTCGTCCACGTTCCCGTTCCCGTGCGCGTTCCCGTGCGCGTCACACTGGCGTTAAAGTTTTCTAGAAGTCCATATCTTGACAACAACTCATCAGAAAGCATTCATTCTTGGACCGTATATACCCTGTAGGGTTAGCTTTCATTCCATGGCATCCGGCCCCTGGGTCCAGGCCAGGGGGTGGGGCTGGAGGTTAAAATCTAGAACACCTTCAAAAATGGCCATTCTTGTGTTAAAGTTTTCTAGAAGTCCATATCTTGACAACCACTCGTTAGAAAGCATTGATACTTGGGCCATTGACACCCTGTAGGATCGGCTTTCATTCCATGGCATCAGATCCCTTGGTCCTTGCCAGGGGGTGGTGCTAGAGGTTAAAATCTAGAACACCATTAATAATAATGGCCTTTCTGTAATATAGTATTCTAGAAGTTTATATCTTGAAAACTTTTTATCAAAGGGCTTTCATCGTCGGACCATAGGTACCCTGAAGGGTTGAGTTTCATTTCATGGCATCGGATCTCTGGGTCCATGCCTGGGGGTGGGGCTAGAGGTTAAAAACTAGAACACTGTAAAAAAAATAGATGTACTGCTGTGTAACTTTTACAAGGAGTCCATATCTTGACAAAAAACTTATCATAAAGCATTCATACTTCATGCACTTTAGGTTCCATGACATCGGACCTCTGGGTCGGAGTCAGGGGGGCGGGGCTAGAGGTCAAAATCTAGAGCTCCCTGAATTTTTGTTTTCATTTCTTAATAGAAACAACTTAGGAAGATGGTTCGTCATTCATCTTTTGACTTTGTGACACTGACTTGTGTGTCATGACGGTAAGGGTTGGTTGACCTACTTTCCATGGTTCAGTGATTTTGCCTTATATCTTGACACTCAATTAGTATTTTCATACTTTTTTTCATTCAGATTATGAGTGAGTACGACCAGGCCTTTGACCCCAATATACTTATAGGTCACTGTGACCTAATTTCACGGTTCAGTGATTTTGCTTTATATCTTGACACTCAATTAGTATATTTTCATACTTTTTTTCAGATTATGAGTGAGTATGACCAGACCTTTGACCCCAATATACTTATAGGTCACTGTGACCTAATTTCACGGTTCAGTGATTTTGCCTTATATCCTGACACTCAATTAGTATATTTTCATACTTTTTTCAGGTTATGAGTGAGTATGACCAGAACTTTGACCCCAATATACCTATAGGTCACTGTGACCTAATTTCATGGTTCAGTGATTTTGCCTTATATCTTGACACTCAATTAGTATATTTTCATATTTTTTCAGATTATGAGTGAGTATGACTAGACCTTTGACCCCAATATACTTATAGGTCACTGTGACCTAATTTCACGGTTCAGTGACTTTGCCTTATATCTCGGTTCTCAAATGGTTTATGAACAAACTTCTTTCAAAGTATGTTTGCGTATGACAAGACCTTTAACCCTGAAGTAGTCCTAGGTCACTGTGACCTAATTTCACGGTTCAGTGATTTTGCCTTATATCTTGACACTCAGTTAGTATATTTTCATACTTTTTTCAGATTATGAGTGAGTATGACCTTTGACCCCAATATACTTATAGGTCACTGTGACCTAATTTCACGGTTCAGTGACTTTGCCTAAAATCTCGGCACTCAAGTGGTTTATGAACAAACTTCTTTCACACTATGTTTGCATATGACAAGACCTTTGACCCTAAAGTAGTCCTAGGTCAATATTACATAATTTCACGGTTCAATGATTTTCCTTTATATCTCGGCACTCAATTGGTATATGAACATACTTCTTTCACGATATGTTTGGGTATGACAAGACCTTTGACCGTAAAGTATTCCTGGGTCACTGTGACCTAATTTCATGGTTCAGTGATTTTGCCTTATATCTCGACACTCAGTTGGTATTTTTTCATACTTCTTTCTGATTATGAATGAGTATGACCAGACCTTTAACCCAAACATACTTATAGGTCACTATGACCTAATTTCATGGTTCAGTGATTTTGCTTTATATCTCAACACTGAATGGGTATATGATCATATTTCTTTCACATTATGAGTAAGTATCACTAGACCTTTGACCCTGAAATACTTATAGGTCAGTGTGACCTTATTTCACGGTTCAGTGATTTGCGTTGTGTCTTGGCACCTAGTTGGTATATGAACACACTTCTTTCACAATATGAAGGAGACCTTTAAATTTTATAGTTATAGTTAACTTTCATGGTTCAGTGATTTTGCCTTATTGCATCAAGGCAAAAAAGATGTATGAGCGTAATGCTTTGGGCTACTGGTCGGGTTTGGCCTTATGTTTGACAAAGGTCAGAAGCAGTCGAGCACGCTGTCCTGCGACAGCTCTTATTGGTATTAGTTTCATAACAAGGTCACACAATGTTGACCAGTTATAGTCATTGCAATACATTTACTGTATTTCATTCCGGGTGCAATTTCATTTTGCTCCACCTCGGAAGTAGGGGCAAATTTGCATTCGGGTGTATTTTTTAAAACACCATCCACATGGCACGATATACACCCCGGGTGCAAATTTACATCCGGGCTGCAAAAATACACCCGGGTGCAAATGTTGCAAGTGTACATGGCTTTCGTGAGTATGATGTCTGCAAAGTGCTTGGAAGAACAGTACATACGTACTGTACAGAATGATGGAGAGAAAATACAGTAGAGACGTCAGTAGAGTATATGGCGTCTATGGCGTAAAGAGCACACAAAATGTTGTCATGATAAGGTCTGTTGAAATTAAGAATAAGACCATATAATACACGAGCATCTCCAATTCAGAAAATTTATAATATAAGCTCACCTGAGTGGCGAGATCATTGAACACGTACTACAGCGAAGAGCGATACTGACAGAAGACCCAGTAACGTGGTCTACGCATTTGATATCGCGTGGAAAGTGTGAAACATTTAAGGACTCGTTACACATAAGCGAAAATCTTTCGACGCAGACGCGTTTAATTGCGACAAATAGTATTTGCTTGTTTGATTTATTGCTTTACGTCCCAGTCAACAGCTATGGTTATGTCGATACGTTATCTGTTGCAAGGGACGTAAAGCAATGATTCAATCGAACAAGAATTCCTTTTTGCAATAAAACGCAAGTCTACGCATGTCTACGTCGAGGGATTTTCGCTTATGTGTGACGAGGCCTTTAGGGAACGCCAGTGTACGCTACATGCGCGTTCCGATTTTATGAGAAGCGTGCCTCAAGCGTGTGTGAGACGCGCGTTGAACGTTTGTTGTGCGCCTATAGCGCGTGCTTAGCGTGTCTGGGACGTACTCCAAAACTTTGAAGAAAAAAAAATATACGTCCGGCACACGCCACAGTCATGCACTCATTGGTGACTGCTATAGCGAGTTAAAGGAACAAATACATTTTTTATGGTGTTGAGATTTTTCATACGCCCGGCGCGCGTTTGGGTTATACGCTAATGCGTGACTGCTGCTTCACATAGTGAGATTTTTAGTTTTTAATAACCCAAACCGGGGTCTGATCAATTATTTCCCTTAGTATTGCCTCAGCTTCTAAAGGAACTCCGTGAGGAACTCAATTTTAAGGTTAATTTACCACCCATTACCTTCACAATACAGACCGCCACTCCCTCTGAACAGTTGTTGATGCGATATATTTGGCATTTTTACTTTAATTTTTGTACTTTCTATATCTGTTTTAATGTTTGTTTGAGTTTAACATCCAAATCAACAGCTATGGCTACGTCGGGTAAGTATTCTCATTTTGCCGACGGAAAAATGAAAACGCTTGGTTTGTCTTAGTTTTGTGCGGTTAATGATTCAATTCTGCTTGTGTAAACATATTCGTAAATATTTCTCGTGAGCAGTTAGACACTGTCTTGATCATCTGAGTAGTGACCATCGTCATTTTTTTAATTTTTGTAAGAATCATCTCAGACTGTGGCCTCTGAATCTGCGTTTGATTGAATTTGTTGCTTTATGTCCAAGTCAACAGCTTTAGTTATGTCCGGGTGTTGCCTCCATTTAATGGAACTTCTGTTCAAAACGGGGGGGGGGGGGGGGCATGATGACCCACGTAATGTGTTTTACTACCCGTGTGAACAACCGTAACGCTTATAAATATGACTCCGGTCTTCTAACTGGTTAATACCAGTAATCAGAGTGTTAGTCAGTAGGTTATAAGCACAGGCAGCATATCGATTACCGGCAAGGGCCTAGTCCCATATAATACACAGTATTTTAAAACACATAACATTTTCAATAAGAAAACATTAGTGTATATTGTCATGTTGGCAACCTGGGCCCAGTTGTTCAAAACTAACGACGTCGTTAGTTAACGTTTCGTTAAAATTTCAAACATTAATATTACAAATACACTGTTATTTTTTGTTGAAAAAATGTGAGAATCCTTTGCAGTGCAAAGGATTCTCACATTTTTTCAACAAAAAATAACAGTGTATTTGTTACTTTAGCTGATATTTGCTTAACAAACGTATGTCTTAACGATATCGTTAAGCTAACGATGCTTTGAACAACTGGGTCCTGGTGATTGTCTTGGTTCGATGATAATCAAGTATTCAACTTTGGTAGTTTGGTTCTTTCCTTACTTGGTATTTGCATATTTTTACAGTCATGCATATGCAAACTGAGCACGCTAATGCACACTTTTGATGCTCCATCATGTGAAAATTTGATTTAAAAAGCTTTCTGGTGGTATGGGTCAGATATACGAACGTATAATGAAACTACTTAAGTTGATGAGATAAGGTCTTTATCTTGTGAGGCAACATTTTCTGGGGTACGGGTACATGAACACAATGATCACCAACACGTTGAACACTGGCAAAAACGGAAATGCACTAATGAATATTCATTTTGGATGCCTACATGTATCAATATCAATCATACAACTTTCTTGCACTTGAGACAGGGCATGACATTTTTGTTACCAGGTTTAGCTTATCTCATCATCGGAAATCTACACGAATATGACGTTTATTTTCAGCGTGGGAGATCGGCCCATTGGGTGAATAAGCTGGCAAGGAAACGTGGTCGAATGAATGGCACATATGATGACTTTAATACAAGGGGTAGCTTCAACAGACAATGGAAATATTCAAAAATTATCAGCAATATGAATTGGATATGCGAAGACACTGACACAATGGTTTTAAAAGAATTTTTAACGTTGAATTTCATTTCCAAGACAAACCTAACTATACACAGCACAACTGCTCAATATAAACGCTTTTCTTTCTTAAAGTTCTTTTTTCACACCATTTTATTGTGTATACCATTACCTGATCTATATACACATGTCCTACAATGTCTACTATATACACGTGTCCTACAATGTATATGGAGTCCGGCATAAATCCAGAACACAATCACAAACAAACTAACCGCAGCGAAACTGATCAGGCGATGCAGGAACAAGCAGCAGTTTTGTCCCCTGATCTTTCCTTACTTTAACTTTGCTGTATGTTGTAGACATGCACTCAAGAAAAAAACATGGGGATGTTGCCAGACGCGCAGGTTGATGCATGGCCTACACCTCCGGCTGATCTGATTTATAGCTTGGGTGATTCCGTATAATGTTTCCGCGATTGACAATCGAATGACAGGTGTTCAAAAGACAAGTCACATGATAGAATTTTATTTTATATTTGAAAATATAAAGATAGGAACAACTATGTAAATGCTCGCCAGTGTCTCTCTCTCTCTCTCTCTCTCTCTCTCTCTCACACACACACACACACACACACACACACACACACACACACACACACACACAGTGCAAACAGACATATAAACACAAACCCTAACAACCCACCAACACTAGATATTATTGCACAAAAGTGTTATCTGCGAAGATAGTTCTGGTATAAGATAAATCACGACATATATTATCACATGATTATTACATCATATATATTACGTGGAGATTTTATCATTGACAGTGCAAAATTTTATGCATGAAATAGCTTTCGCCTTCCGGCTTAACTCATTTACGCCTAGCGTCCCTTTTATGGGACATAGGCAAACAGCATAGCCCCAGATGTGACGCCGCAGAACGCGGCGTTCCATCTGGGGCTATTCTGTTTGCTTGGAGAAATTTCATCGAAAACTGGAATAAAACTTTAAATTCACACCTGAAGCCCCTAAATATGAAAGTGGACTCACCCAATTGATAATGATGGGAGAATCCATTCGTCAAATATGGGTTAATTAGAGGCGTACAATTTACTACATATTTTAGAGGAAAATGTTATTCGGCGAAAATGACCGCCCTCGATTTTTTGAAACAAAGAAAGAGAAATTTTAAAAAATCATACTGTGCTAAAAAGGCGAACACATGTTAAAAATTGATGTAATTTGATTAAAATTCCAATAAGTAAAACTCAGAAAGAAGGAAAATAAATGGTTGCAGGACTATAGGTAGTTCAAGAATTTTAAAGACTGTTTTGACATTTCAATCAGTCTGTCCCACTTGCTTTCAGGTTGAATGACCGTATTGCATTGCTTTATATAACAGGCCATTATAACCTCACCACTGTCTCTTCTGACTGATACTACTCAATCACATGTTCTGCACAAGTCAAAGAACAACAACACACATACAAACTATCTCACAGCATTCCAGATTTGCCTGCCCCTGAAATGTGAAACTTGTCTTTGTATGCAACTCCCTCTTCAATACTATTGATGTAAAAATCTCAGCTAATCAAAACGGAAAATTCACGAAAATGACCACGGTTTTCATGCCAATGCGGGTGACTTAATGATCCATTTAATGAAGAATTAAATATGAACCCACAGCACACATCTCAAATGTTTTCATCACCTTCTAATGTAACATTATTATAAGTTTATTTTTAAGGTAGGAAACAAATTAATGAATACTAGGTGCTGGTTATTTGACGTACTGTTAATGTTGTCTTATTGGACATGACTTACACTCTCTCAACAGTTGAGGACAAAGATTTGTGGATCAAACATTCAATAATACAGTACACCTGTCACCCCTTTTTATACCCCGCCACTTAAAAAAGTGCGGGGTATTATGTTATACCCTCAAAAAAAAAATGCGTTCGAGTGTCCGTCCGTCCGTCCGTCTGTCCGTCCGTCCGTCCGTCTGTCCGTCCGTCTGTCTGTCCGTCCGTCAGCGTTTCGTTTCCGGGCTCTATCTTGAGCATTTATTGACCGATTTTCTTCAAACTTTGTATAGGAGTTAATATTAGGAAGGAGTGGTTTGGGATTGAAGATGGGTAAATTTCGTCAAATAAGTACAGAGTTATGGCCCTTGATTTACGTTAAAATTTCGTTTCCGGGCTCTATCTTGAGTATTTATTGACCGATTTTTTTCAAACTTTGTATAGGAGTTCATACCATGAAGGAGTGGTCTGGGATTGAAGATGGGTAAATTTCATTAAATAAGTACAGAGTTATGGCCCTTGATTTACGTTAAAATTTTGTTTCCGGGCTCTATCTTGAGCATTTATTGACCGATTTTCTTCAAACTTTGTATAGGAGTTCATACCAAGAAGGAGTGGTCTGGGATTGAAGATTGGTAAATTTCGTCAAATATGTACAGAGTTATGGCCCTTGATTTACGTTAATTTGTTTGCGGGCTCTATCTTGAGCATCTATTGACCGATTTTCTTCAAACTTTATATAGGAGTTCATACCAGGAAGGATAGATTTGGGATTGAAGATGGATAAATTTTATCAAATAAGTACAGAGTTATGGCCCTTGATTCACATTAAATTTTGTTTCCTGACTCTTTTTTGAGCATTTATTGACCGATTTTTTTTTCAAATTTTATATAGGAGTTCATATCAGGAAGGAGTGGTTTGGGATTGAAAATGAATAAATTTTGTTATATAAGTACAGAGTTATGGCCCATGAATTACTTTAAAATTTCCTTTCCTGCCTCTGTTTTGTGCATTTATCAACCAATTTTCTTCAAACTTTGTATGAAAGTTCATATCAGGAAGTAGTGGTTTGGGATTGAAGATGGGTAAATTTTATCAATGTATACAGAGTTATGGTCCTTCATTTATGACAAAATTTTGTTCTGCTCTTTATCTTGAGAGTTTATTGACAAACATTTTTGCTCAATTAAATTTGCGTGGCGGGGTATCATGCATGCCTGCATCGCTTTTATTAGAGTTTGGGAATGGTCTTAGTCATCAGCTGTTGTGTCACAACAGTCTTTAAAATTCTTGAACTACCTATACTAAGGGCAGCGTAGCTGTAAACAGTGCTATAACGTGGATGGAATTTTTGTTATGTAAACCGCTACCGGTGAGTCTTTCCTAAATAATTGGACAATATAGATCTATATAATATATATACTCAGAGGAAAAAAATGTCAGTACTTCTGACAAGCCCAAAACTATTTTAGTCTGCCGCTTGCCTTAGCTGTCCATCTTTAAAAAATTCAAAGATAATATATTTCTAATTTGATAAGAAACTCCATCAATTGCGCATGCCGGAACAGTTATTTGCCTTTTTTGCAAAGCATCTTTTTTGTAAGTACCCGGTAAATGATGACACGGGTGCTGTTGTTAATACCCTATTCGAATAGAAGTTGTTGCCAGTGATAAAAGTCCGAAAACATCTAAGCAAAATTCAACCGCAGTCCCGAGAAATAACAAGTCAAAAATTCATTATTTGGAGATTACCTCCCTTTGAATAAAACAAAAAAAGAAAAGAAAATTGGTATACGTACCCTGGTAAAACCACACGCGATATTACAATATTTTTCTTGTAATATTACAATATTTTTCTTGTATTTTTCTATAGGGTCACTGAAGAGGCGTAAGCAGCCGAAACCGCGGTATGGCCCACCCCCTTCCTCGTTAATATCTTCACTGCTCTTAAAGGATCTGTTTTATTTTTATTTGCTATTATTCTGCGTTTACACTATGTTCCCGGCGGTCCCGGCAGCCCCGTTTGCTCGAAACGTAGCGTGCCGTGGAATTTTGGTCAAATATTTATCTGTTTTCAAGGTCTATTACGTCTTGTTAAGTTTTCTTACGTTGCATTACGATATCCGTAACAAACCGTGGTAGTGATAAGCCGGTGTGTCACGGAGGCGCTAAGGTACGTTACGGTTGTCCACGATCTATCAGATTATTAGCACGTTCTATTACGGCCTATTACGTTCTGTTGCGGTCAATTGCGTTTTGACCAAGGTGTTACACGTTTTTCGTTCTGTCAATGTCAGCTAAAAAACGTAGACACCATGCAATTTAAAGCATTTTATGTGTCTTTTATATAACAATACGCAATTTGAAATAATAACAACCGCGCTCATCTACAACCGACTGCAAAGTTGATTAAGAAAGTTCGGGATTTTATTTCTCCTTCAACGGCATAGTGCAGCGCATGGTCTTTATTGTTCACTATAGTGACTGTTCCAATATGTACGAACTTGTCCCAATGATATGTTATTTTATATTTTTAAACTCCACGCGCCGTGATAACCGTAACATAATGTGACCGTGATACGCAGTATATCGGGACCAACACACGCACCATAACTTAACGCAACAAAACGTGTTGAGTATTCCGTAGGAAACGGGACGAGACGTGAGACGACCGTGAACAAACGCAGTTGAACGTGGAAGATCCGTAGCTTGCCGGGCTATTCGCTAGCTTCCCGTTGCACTACGGACCGCCTCTAAGTTTCGCTACGCACAGTTACGTTCAGCCCGTTTTATCACGGCCCATTACGTTTCTCATTTCCACCGTGACTACCGTGGCAGATTTTTAAACTCTCAAAAAATTTGCCACAGTGTCCAAGGTTATCCCGGCGTGCTACGTTTGCTTATCCCGTTCCCCTGCGTTGCCTCACGTTTATCCCGTTTTGATCACGGTTGTCTGAAACGTGGCTGCCGTGACCGCCGGAAACATAGTGTAAACGCAGTATTACTACAGCTGGTGTTGTGCCGTGTGGCGGCCCTAAAAGTCTCCCCGTACATCATCTACAGTGCAGATTATATTTTCCTTTTGGTCCTTTGAGATCAGAGAGGATATTCTGAGACATCAGAAAATTATTATCGGTTTAGATTCATTTTCTAACCAACGTTTAATATATTTGGTCCCATTTGGATTTTACTAGTCTTTGTATCGACTACACTGTTAAAAGATGCAAATTTAAATAATTCTCTTTGGCTCCATGTTACTAAATCTATAGGGTCACTGAAGAGGCTTAAGTAGTCGAAACCGCGGTATGGCCCACCCCCTTCCTCATCAATATCTTCACTGCTCTTGAAGGATCTGTTTTATTCTTATTCATTGGCGGCTTTAGTAACTGGCAATTTTATTTCAAAACTTTAACACTCTCAGTGCGATTTAACATGCATTTATACTGACTAAACTTTTGCCGCTGAGCGTACATTGACAATCCGACTATTATTTAAATAAACGGTGCTTATGCAACATACAAATGGCACTAATTGTGGGCTTTGTAGCTAATTAAAAAAGAAATCATGCAAAACATTTTACCACTCCTCTCCAAAAATAAACCAGAATAATTTGCAAAGTGCTCCGGTCACGCCGACGACCCACTGTCCAGTGAATGCTCATAATTTTCTACTGATTGATCACGTAAAATGTATTTAAAACTGTATCCTGTACTTTATTAAACGAAAACCTTTTCCAACACACGGTCTCTGTATCCTTATAACATTATTAATAAATTGGTAATATTGCACTTTCTATGATCATATGATATAAATGTTAAATTTACATATATTTTCATGGCCCTTGGCTTGAGCGTTATAATGATCATGATCGTGATAATAAAATGAGCCGCCTCGTGGGAAAACCAACAATGTGGTTTCCGAACAGGTCTGATACAAATCAGGCTGTACAGTCACAGAAGCAGGCTAGAAGCTTGAAATTTTGGATTTAAGTAAAAGAGGAACTGTACTATCCGAGAAGCGAAAACAAAGGCGCTGATCAGCTTCGCGCCTTTGTTTTTGCCTATGCAGATTGTTGGTTTTCCCATGAGGCTTCTCAAATAATAAGCACACTAAGTGTAATTCTATTAGAACATGAGCACAGAGTTACACATCTCAATAATGATCAGCCCTCTTCATCCGCTTCGATCATTGGAGCCTCGATTTGAGCTGGTTCGCCTCGGAACTCCTCACTCGTGATGTACAATTCCAAAGCTTCGTGAATGAATTTGTATTGCTCCTGGAAATATATTGAGCCGTCTCGTGAGAAAACCAACAATGTGGTTTCCGAACAGGTCTGACACAAATCAAGCTGTACAAGCACAGAAGCAGGCTAGAAGCTTGAGATTTCAGATTTAGGAAGAAGAGGAATTGTACTATCCGTGTAGCGAAAACAAAGGCGCTGATCAGCTTCGCAGCTTCTGCGAAGCTGATCTGTGCCTTTGATTTCGCCTATGCAGATTGTTGGTTTTCTCATGTGGCGGCTCATTACGGAAAGAATGGACTGACAATTTCATAGCTATGCATGAATATACAGTGTAGAGTGACAGGTTGCAGATTCGTACAGTTTTGAAAGTGTTTTCATCTCAACTCACTCACCTTTTGAATAAGCCCTTTCATCTGTCGCTACACAAATAATACACGCTTCTTGTTTAATTTGCTGACCTACTTTCGTTTTCAGCAGTTCCGATTTGGTAGGGATCTCTCATTATTTTAATGGATGAAAATCAGAAAAAATCATGCATCACAGGTTGCAGATTCGTACACTACCTTCATGGAATAAGAATTATGAGCAACTGTAATCAATCATTCTCAAGCTAGGAATAGATCAAATTTACTTTGGCATGCAAAGTTTCATAGCTATTTGTCAACAGGAAAGTGAGTTCTGAACACTTGAAAACAGCTGGTATAGGCAAAATTTTAAGTTGAATAAAGTTCAGTGAATTTTCTTAAAACATATAATGAGCATTTATATTTCTGATAATTTTCACCAAAAAATTGAATATGGGTGTAGAAAAGTACCATGAACGGAACGAATTGGTAATAACCCATCTCACCAAATAATGATGTCTCCCTAAGGGAAATCCCAGGATGACAGCTGAGTGCAGTCGGCAGCTGATTGATAAAAACTGTAAACAACTGAGCAAAGGGGCAGAGATGTAAGTACTTGGGATACAAATTACAGTTATTTTCTTACCATATACTGTCCTGATTAGCCCTTTATTGAGGCAGAAATGTTAATGTCAACAAAAACAATAAGGAATGTACCAAAATTGCCGCTCTGGTTGGCGGGAAATATCGTCTGCAGCCCGCACGCGCTGCCTTGCACGCGCGAATTTGCAATGGATGTGATTGACAGAAATATTTTACTGATTGCTGATACAATCGATTGTCTTCTAATATGCAAGCTTAATATACTTAAGGAATTAAAATACGCAACACATTAAATTTCATCTTTTGCGTATGTATTTGACTTTTTGATAAAATCTTTTTATGAAATGACCTACTGACTGCTTTTTGCACGTGATGAAATGAGAAAACGTCATTTTATTGACCAAATTAACGTCAAAACATCAAAAACCGTGAAAAACGAAAATTGTGACGTCAACGTCGGGGTGGAGATAGAGATGCCAAATTCTTTGCATGCTGGGCTACGTGACGTCGACTTGATAATGTGCAATAAAGACTACCGTCATTGCATACTTAAGTGCCGTCCCATGTTGCGTTAAAAATGGTTAACGGAATGATGAAGTTTACAATAGCGAAGAATGAGCAATAAATGTCATTTAAATTATTCAATGTGGGCCATTTGTACCTAAACGGTGTATATCGAACCAACACACGACACGGCGAGCTTTCTAATCAACAGGGACGTCACAGGTACCGTAGAAATAGGTCACCGGAGCATTTGTTTTGACGCTCGTAAAACAGAATATGACGTTATGTAAATGAGCGAAACGGATAATATGCGTTGAGTAATCACCCGATTTACACACTTAAATCAAAAGTATGGCTATTGATCATTTTTAAATCAGAAAATTTGAAAAACATAATGAGAGTCTTTAAAGTGTATTATGTTGGATTTTGACGTTATTATGAACGTTTTATTGACGTCTAAAGTTCAAATGTCATAGTATTTACAGAAATAATCATTTTATTGAATATAACGCAAGTCGAATGCAATTTTGTTGGTTTTTAACGCATTTTTCGATTGACGTTGGTGACGTTAAAGTCCTATAACATAATCAAATGCTACCAACTGATCAATGGTTACACCTGTAATCACTTTTAGGTGGTTTGGAACCAAAATATTGGTTTTGGTTTCAAATTTGACATTTATTGATCATGGCTACAGGGTGTGCTACTGTAGGTCAGTGTGGTTACGGACACGCCATTAAAATTACGTAACCGACATCGTGGCTCAACCTGATGCAATTTGACGTTTAGATATTGTGTTTATATAATAAGTTCAGTAACACCACAGACTTGCATTACAAAGCATGTTTTTAGTGACACTAAGTATTTGTTGCGTTTCTTTATTCCTTAAGTATATTACAGTGGCCTTAAACTGCCGACTGTACGAATCCTCGACCTGTACGAATCTGCAACCTGTCACTCTATTTAGTCCCATGTATGAAATTTATTAAGGGTTACATCTGTTCCGTAAAAATACTTTTAAAATACTTAAGGTTTCCTCAATGAGAGCAGGCTAATCATGATTTCTTCCTACGAATAAAATCAAGCGTATTATATATGAAACATTTTATCGTTGTTCACAAAACATATTTTCGTTTGTTGAAGTATCATTACAGAAGGAAACACTAAAATAAACCAGTTTCAATTATGGAAATTGAGTTAAAACAATCCCATTCACATCAGAAAAACATGTCCGTGCAAAGAATACCTACCCCCTTAGACCCCACTTTTATAAAGTAAAACTGGGGGTATACAGGGATATACCTATTTTTCTTATTTTTGATCCAAAACATAGATTGTGGGTACTCGTTAGAGCCGCCTCGGCGAGGCGGTTCTAACGTGTACCCACAATCAATGTTTTGAGCAAAAGTATTAAAAATATCAATTTTTTTCAAACGAAATTTTCAATGTTTGCTTTTGAAAAAAATCTCTGTATATTGCACGGGCAAGTTTTCGTAATGCACATGTGTATTTTTGCTTGAAGTAAGTAATAAAATAAACAACTTACAAGGTTAAGTATTGCTGAAGGTCTTCTGTATTTTATTTTGTAAACTGTATTGATGACACTGAAGGCCAACCCTCTCTCTATAGCATCAGTTAGTTCGTAGAGGGCACAAAATACGCCGCTGCGCTCTGAGCCATTTCTGACAAAAAATGATCAAAGAAAAACATCCTGGAATATTTCTAAAATGATTAAAGAAAAACAATTATGAGAACATAATATATAACATTTCATCATATATCAATATAATTTCAAAACTATACAATAATTGTTTGGGGACTACAGTATGGGCATTTTATACTAGTATCCATTCATCCGCCATATACAAAAACTGTGAGTTGTGTGTGTGTATATAAAACTAAAGAAACACATGCTTGAAAAACTGAAATGTCAGAGATATACACCACGATGACTATCTACACGATTAAAAGTGTTTTTCCTATTCATTATTATTTTTAATGAAAACAAAGCTTCATGGATAGTAGTGAAAATGCCAATTGTAAACTTCATGGATAGTAGTGAAAATGCCAATTGTAAATCATCTTAACTCACAAGCAATGTACAACCACTGGTCCGTCTTCGTATTTCTCTCTCTCTATCTTCACAGCCTGTATGAGTCTCAGCAAAGCCACATCACTGCTCGGCCGTGGACCAGTCTCCCAATGCTTCAGTTGGAACAATGTCATCTGATGCTCGCCTTCTGTTAGCTTTTTCGTACAACAGGCTTTCTGAATATTAAAGAAAATGAAAAAAAATTGAATAAATTGATGATGATGATGATGAGGAGGAGGAGGAGGAGCATTGATGATGATGATGATGATGATGATGATGATGATGATGATGATGATGAATCGTCGTAATCATCATCATCGTAAAGATCATCAATTTATTCTATGTAAACTACAATGCGCCTCTGTATGCTAATTATCAATACTAATGAGCAATAACAAAAGTCACGATTAAATCACCATAATGACGAACATTATGCGCTATTTGCTCATGACCCAGTCATGAGTATTCAAAACTCAGAATTATTTGAGCTGCTTACCCCTGAGTAGTCGGAAAGCGTCAACGTCAAGTGGTTATAATCTTTCGTCTCGCTGGTTTTATCCAGTGTAGCACAGATATGTCCATGTTTTTCCGTCGTTCTATCTTTCTTCGGCCAGTACACACCAAGTGACTGTGAAGTTGAGAAATGTAATGAATTGTATTAGTTCTTTTTTATCTCATGTTTTTGTGCATTTTCTTTCGTCTTCCTATGACCAAATTGTCGAGTCTATGTTTAAACATTATATATAAATACGTTTACTATATAGGTACATGTTTGACACTTATCGGATAGATTTTGCTATACGAGAAATACATAATCATTCTCGTATATGTCATTGTTTTCATGATTTGATATTCAAAGACACATGGATTCAGCTTAGTAAAACGAAATATTCTGGTTTTATAAAGGCGGATTCAAACAATTAATTTTGAAAGTTTCACAATCAAATTCTATAACATATGCCTCTGAAAGAATCTTCACCGTACCATACTGCAACATTTTTGCAATTCATATTTTCCATCGTCGAGCAGCTTACTGAATCTGTGAGTCCTCGTTTTTTATTCATCATGGTGGTTATCCTGATTAATGTGTTTGTCCTTGATGATTTATTGACTAGTAGAGATTCACCACGAGGACCGAACAACTAACTAAATGTTGTGAACCACTGCAGAAGCTGTGGGTGAGGTTATGGCCATGTAAAATCGATTTAAGCCCGCCTATTAGTTTATATTACTGATCGTTCCAAAGCGATACTTATGTGGTGGTTCTAACCGTTTTGTCTTGGTGTTGAATTTATGTGCTGTTAGCACCTTATGTATGTTTTCATATTTTAGTAAAGTTTGGGTAACTGAGTCGCCACCTATTGGGAAAATGACTGTTAATTCGGCTTGCAATATGTTTTCTGAGTATAAGTACCTGGTTGTTAATTTAGTTTTTTCCCATCTCGGTTTTTGGTGTTAGAATTTCTTTCTGATTGCGCCATTTCCTGATCATTGCCTATTTTACTCCATCATGTCAAATGAATAAGAAAATACTAAACTCGACATACCTTATCCTTTACGTCCATGGAGTTCAGCATCACAATCACGTGACATTTCTCAGCAGCTACAAGTCGGTAGAAATCTTCCACAGTCTTCGGCAATGGCATTTGTGTCGTTATTAGATCTTTCTTGCACAGAGTCTGTTTGTATAAATCTTTGAATTTTAACCCATATTTGACAAATGGATTTTCCCATCACTATTAATTGGATGAGTCTACTTTCATTTGTAGGGGTGTTAGGAGTGATTTTTAATTTTTATATCATTTTTCGATGAAATTTCTCTAAGCAAACAGAATAGCCCCAGATGGGACGCCGCGTTCACCAGGCTTAAACGAGTTAATGTTAAATATATGATCGTCTTCATCAATAAATCAACATATTATGTAACGCTAATGGTGGGGTTAACTTAATAGGGCTGTCACACATTCGCGTATCGACTCACGTATCTACGGCGTATCGTGATACGAAAGGTACGTCACACGTACGTCGTAGATACGTGGGCATACGTAGCCCATACTCTTCGATACGTAGCTCATACTCCTCATACGCCGAGGTGCTACGTTTTTTTTATGTGTGCACTTAAAAATTCGTAGCACGTACGTAGCAGGTCCGATACGCCGTACATACGCCACACATACGTGGTACATACGAAAGCAACGTGGCAGGTACGTCGTAGATACGTAGCTCATACTCCTGATACGCCACACGTACGTAGCGGTTAAAATGCTACGTAACCATGACGTATGTACAGCGTACCTTTCGTATCTGCTACGTATGTGTGACGTATGTGTGGCGTATCCTCGAATGTCTTTTCGTATCTACGGCGTATCAGCGACGTACGTGTGGCGTATCTCGCGTATCAATGGCGTATGTGCTACGTATGTGCTACGTTCGTTTCGCTACTGTGGAGTATGTGTGACGTATTAGGAGTATTATGAATATTTTGTGGCGTTCCAAGAGAATCTTAATGCTTCTATATGTATGTTTTCGTTTTTCCGAAGTCATGGATCAAATGTTTCTCACGGTTCGGGGTGTCGTGCAGGGTTCTTTCATGGCTACGCTTGGTGTAGCTTCCGTCTTTGTTCATATGGTCTTACGACCAGGATGGAGAGCTTGAAGATGTTCCCCCACCACCACCACCTCGGTTTTTTTTTCGGTGTTAATCTAGATTATCTAGATTTCTCCGGTGGCATCTTCGACCTCTTTTATGAGCCTGTGCGTGAGAAAACCAACAATTTGGGTTCCGACCAGGTCTGACACAAACCGGCCTGTACAGTCTCAGAAGATGGTAAGAGGCTGGAAATTTTGGATTTAGAAAGTAGAGGAATTGTACTATCCATGAAGAAAAAACAAAGGCACTGATCAGCTCCGCAGTTAATGCGAAGCTGATCGGCGCCTTTGTTTTTGCCTATGCAGATTGTTGGTTTTTTCATGCGGCGGCTCATATTTGATAACTATAATGTGCGAATTGCATGAGCAAAGTGAACACAACAGTTTGTTCTCATAGGTATTAAAAAGCAATCGGTACAGAACAGATACGCCGCATATAAGAATGGAACGCAGTACATACGCCGTAGATACGTCACGCGTACACTTCATACGCCATACATACGTCACACGTACGTAGCACATACGCATTGATACGCCGTACATACGAAAGTGAAATTCCATACGAATACAGATACGTCACGGATACGCCACGGGAACGTAGCAGGAACGTCACACGTACGTGGAACATACGTCTCTCGAGCAAAATACGGCTCAGACCTCGGCGTATCGACATTTTCCTAGATACGTGAGCGATACGCCGCTGATACGCGAATGTGTGACAGTGCTATTATGAACAGTAATACGCGTAATATACTTTTCTGATTGCGCCTTTTCCTGGTCGTTGCCTACTTGTACCTTTTTGCGTTGTTCAAGTATTTAATGCACATAATATACTTCGTGCTGTTGTATATACATGTGCTCACTTCATTTTCTGTTAATGATACCTTGTAAAACTCGTAATATACTTCGTGTTGTTGTTTATACTTATTTCATTTCATTTATGTTAATTATACGTTGATACTCACGTCTATATAAACGGCGTTGATATACAGACCTCCAGGTGGGGAGGGTCGGTACTGGTCCTCTAGAAATACAGGAAACAATGATATTAGAATTCTGGGTCCTGTAGTTTAAAATTAACGATGTCGTTAGTTAACGATTTGTTAAAATTTCAAACTTGAATATTACAAATACACAAAAAATAACAGAGTATTTGCTGATGTAGTCAGCATGTACTTAACTAGTTAAGGGTCTTAACGATGGCGTTAAGCTCACCAAGTTTTGAACAACTGGATCCTGATAGTATGATATAACTCAATCAAAGGACTGTCAGACGGCAAAGTCCTCTGGAACCGTTTTAAAAAATTGTTGTCATCTGCTTTTTAAACGCAGTGACACAATGCTTATCACTACATTAAAAACTGAAACGGGCCCCTGCCCATTGGCCTATGAGAAACAGATGGGCTGCTGGTGCCTCCAGACAAGCTTATAACCGACTGAGATCTGAGCCTTCAAGAAAAAAAATAAAGTGGAGGTGACGTCTCGACATGACCAAAGCTATAAGCCACAAATCAAATAAACACTGATTTGAGCGTAAAACTACAAATGAAACTAAACAAACATAACCTGAAACAAGGAACCATTATGATATTTTTGAAGTGTTTTTTTTTTTTTTTTTTTTTTTTTTTTTTTTTTTTTTTTTTTTTTTTTTATTTATTTTTCTTTATTCATTCTTCCCCGAGCAGAGGGCCGGAATTTAGTTCCGACTGAACAAGCGTCTCTTTTGTACTTCCGGTTTAACTTTATTTTTCATCAATTACGAATACAGAAGCCCTCATAACCTGGAATAATCAAGTACAGCAGCTGCTTCTGATTCAGGCAATTCTAAAGAGTCGTAATATCCAACATTTACATCGAAACCACAAAGGGAACTATAGAGGTTTTAACAATCTCACAGTATTTACCACATAGCTCTATCTTCGCATAAAGATACTGCACCAAAACGGCCAGATGAAGTTCATCAGGAAAACATGTACGTGAAATGTTTACCCCCTTGAACCCCACTTTTATATAGAAAAACTGGGGTTTGCAGTGGTATGCTTATTTTTCTTATTTTTGCTTCAAAACGTAGATTGTGGGTACTCGTTAGAACCGCCTCGCCAAGGCGGTTCTAACGTGTATCCACAATCTATGTTTTGAGCAAAAATAAGAAAAATATCCAAAGTTTTCTGCTGAAAATTTTCATATGTTACAGCCTTAAAAATCTCTGTATATTACATGGGCAAGTTTTCGTAATGAATCTGTCCCTTTTGCTGCTGTATCTTTATGCGAATGACCATACCTGATGATACTTGGTACTTTTGCTCAATTCCAACACTATTATATTTCAGTTTTTATAGATTATCATATAACACTCACTTTAGCCGATCTTCTAAGATACTGTTTCTATATTTCTATTAGAAGTACACGCACCTGGTATGTCAGCCCCTTCCCTATTCTTATCCTTGAGGTTCCACTGTCGTTTGACACTGTCCTCGTCCACAGGCTTCATAACGATGGCAGCTCGCATGTTCTGGGGGAAAATAATGAAATTAATCAGGAAAAAATAATGTTCAAAATATATCTAGGGAACAATGCAGAATTAGTTAAGTTAGGGTAACTGAATGGCCATCTATGGGGATTGCTTCACACTCAGCTTACCATATGTTTTCTTTCTATCAGTACCTGGTTGTATTTTTTTT
Source organism: Rugalucina vietnamica (assembly GCA_964017185.1). NCBI lineage: Eukaryota > Metazoa > Mollusca > Bivalvia > Lucinida > Lucinidae > Rugalucina > Rugalucina vietnamica. The sequence continues at coordinate 8,132,978 of OZ024871.1, read as the reverse complement.
CACTAGAGATTTTAGAGTAGTACCCTGGTTCCGATTGCATAGTTTCCTGTTACATTTTTTTATGAAATAAACTGACGTATATTTCATTTTATCGAATACGTAACAATATATGCCATGGTCTAGTAACATTGACAAGAATTAAACACAAAGACTTATATAACTCAGACACAATCATCATAAACTCAGGATTGTAGATGGATGATGAAACTATGGTATGGAGATGTTTACAAAACAGGGTCTATACCTCGTAGGCATCTTCGGTTGCTGTCAACAGTGGATTACTATCCAAAGATTCATTGTTTTTCCTGTAACTCTCCACAAAGTCTTTTTCCAGCACAGGTGTACAGCGCAGCTGTAGTGTCTGGGCAACCAGGCTGTATAGGAACTTGTAGTGCTCCTAAAATATACCAGTTATTGCCATGATACATTCATTATGAAAACTCGTCATTGCAATGCCCAGCGATTTTTGGAGCTGCAAAAATTGAAAAAATTATTGGAAAAAAAATTGATATTTTCAAAACATAGATTGTGGGTACACGTTAGAACCGCCTTGCCGAGACGGTTCTAACGAGTACCCATAATCTATGTTTTGGATCCAAAATAAGAAAAATAGGTATACCCCTACTAACCCCAGTTTTGCCACCGTGGTGCAGTGGTTATGTCACTCGCCTTGTAATCCAGGGGTCGCAGGTTCGACCCCGGGCTTCTCCAGTCCGTCGGATTGGACTATAAGCCAAGGTCCCGTATCCATATGACCTTAGCTGTTGGCGGGACGTTTAACCCCAATCAAACAACCAACTAAAACCAATTTTACTAATATAGAAAAAGGGTTTAATGGGTTACATATTGCATTGGTGTGTTAGCGTGATGGATGATACACATGATCTTTATTTCCTGATGTATTATTTAAAAGCATATTCAAAATCATCACAATATTTTAATTATATTTGATATGAGAAACATTCTACATTAAGTAATAGGGTGTTTACAAATCCACATGATTGAAGAAACAATGATTGACAATTATACGAGAATCTGTGACAAAAATCTGGTCCTGTCTAATGCTTGAGACTGTTCCCTGTTATTGGGAATGGTATGTGACAAAAGTATTTTTGAATTCTAGCACTTTAATTCGGGTTTGATCGATACTGTTTTAGGGTAAAATAGAATAGATTAAATGATATAACGTTAACATACACAATTTTTGAAAATAAATGGATGAAGTAACTGGTACCAACAACGACAACAGAGCGGTATACTTGATAGGTGACCAAGATACAAATGGTCTCTTAATCTTGAAAACGCAACAAATAAAATAAATAAATAAATAAAAATAAAATTAAAAAAAAAAAAAGATATCTTGCATATGTACAAGTTTTCAAAACAGTATAAAACGATCGGCGGGTGGTTCGTTTAGATGAGAAGTAAATGAGCCGCCTCGTGGGAAAACCAACAATGTGGTTTCCGAACAGGTCCGACACAAACCGGCCTGTACAAGCACAGAAAAGAGCTAGAAGCTTGAAATTTCGGATTTAAGTAGAAGAGGAATTGTACTATCCGAGTAGCGAAAACAAAGGCGCTGATCAGCTTCGCGGTTACCGCGAAGCTGATCTGCGTCTTTGTTTTCGCATATGCAGATTGTTGGTTTTCCCATGGGGCGGCTCAAATTGTGCGATATAGTCTCACCTGTGTTTGTACCATGTTGTTCCTGTGTTCTCTCATAGTTCTCACACAGTCTAGAACACAGATCTTCTGGAACTTTTCCCCATCCCTGACCAACAGATCAAGGGCAATGAACACACCAGTACGGGCTTCACCATCACTGAAATTATTAACTTATAATATACAATACTCATAGTTTGATTCGGTCACAAGACGAGGAAGCTTCGGTCCAATAAATTCGACCAATCGGTACATATTATTTTTTCTACAAAGGTGCTGTTTTTCTTATTTAACTCGTATCACTGATGCGCCTTAAAATGATCATGTATTAACAGCATTTGCTACTTTGCGATGTCCACAGCGTCTTCAGTTATTAAACATTTCTCTCGATATATTTATTTTATTTTTCATACACTGGGTTCTATGTCTGTCCATTAACCAATGATATCATGCCACCAATTTTAACTGTATATGTAAGTACATCTTCTGCTCAACATTACGTATAGAAAAGATTCAAATTTGTACCAAATAAGACAGAATGCACGTTTCAGATTTACTTAGTATGTGTCCCCGTAAAATTGAATAATACCTGCAATGTACTAGCACTGGTTGTTGATCAGCTGCTGTTACAGATCGGAAATACACGTAGAAGTCGATCAGATCTGCTATATTGGGAAACTTCTTACTGTCCGACCAAATATTCAGCTGAACTTGTTGTATAACCCTCGTCTGGTTGTTCTGTCGTCGAGATTTAAGGAATAGATTATTATTCAAAATGAATTTAAACAAGAAGCATATCAGCATAAAGAACATATCTATCTATCTATCTATCTATCTATCTATCTATCTATCTATCTATCTATCTATCTATCTATCTATGTTTAACAAAGACTTTTCAGAAAAAGAGATTTATCTTTGTTGTGCTTTAAATTTGTCCTTGCAAGCATATGGATTTTGACTCTTCTAAATACTTCTGCTGATGACATGAACTAAAATGTTTCAGGGTTGTGTGGATATTTAGGTATTTATGTAAGTAACACGACAAACGCTAAATCGTGGAATTATGAATTTATTTTCAAAAGATGCTAAAGGTCAGTTATAATTGCTTTAGTTGTTGTAGTCTGTTTAGGCACACAGTTCATGTCTAGACAATTACCAGTAACCAACATGAAATGCAAAGCAGAGGAAGCGCTTTACAAGGTGAGACTTGGACAGCAGTGCCGTGTTTAACAATTCAAACCGCAATTACCTTTACAATTTTAAGCTCCCGTGACACAAAATTAGCAAATGTCTCTTCCTTCACGTTGGTTATTGTTATATTTCCGTAGATATCTGCATTCCCACTCTCAGGCCAGTAACGTATGGAAGAGGAATGCTGCCATGAAATAAAAAGCACTGTGTAACCATTCTGATGATCACTCTAGCTCAATGCCATGCAAACAGTGAGTGCTAACTCTCGTTAGTGGCATAACATTTATCAAAATTCAAAGCCAAACTTTATCTTTGAAAGTCGGATATCATAGCAGATAAACGTTGCAGAAGGTTAGGCATTGCAAAACTACAAACGCCGGTCATATAAAAATAAAATCCTAAAACTATCATGATTTCTAGCCAGGATCAGCAAAGTCTTTGAAATACTAATGATAACAATGTTATGTCATTAAAAAGTACTTAAATTCCACTAACCACAAATGGATTTAAATACCTTATTAATACTGGTAGGTGTTAACATGACAATGATGGGACACGCCTCAGACCAGACTATCAACCAGAAGTCGACAGAAGTTGAAAAACTCGGACCTAAACACATGTAAAAGTGAAAGTGTATAATTAAAACACATCATTGTAGTCGGATGCCTACCTCGCTCTTCGTGTATCTCGGATTATCTTTGTGTTTTTTCATTTAGGATTGAAATTTAATTTAATAAACAAATTCCTGTACCTTCTTTTCTTACTGTACAAGACACAAGAGCACTGGATATAACACGCTAGAGAAGAAAGAACCTTTTGTGCAACATTGGGGCTTGAACAAGAAACGAAAGTCTCAACGCTTCATACTCAAATTGTCATAGATGAACGTATATGCCGCCTTCATTATTTATTTCTCAATTTATAATATTTACAATTTTTTTAAATTTAATAACAAATTCCATTATAAACACATTAAGATTTAAAAGGTAGACATATAAGACTACAACAAAATTTTATGCTTATTATGCTGAGGTTCAGTGTTTCGATTTTTATTTTCTGTATTTTCTCAAGGTTAATTTGCTGAAATAGAAACGAGGTTACCTTCTGCTGCTATGTACTTTCTAGAGTAGACCTGGAAAATGGGAAAAGACATATACGATGTAAAAGGGTTAAAGTGGCCTGGAAGGAATATACTTAAACCGTAGTCCAAACTTCTTCGATCTATAGGTACAAAGACAAAACCGAGAATATTACTATTCAAAATTGAAAAGTCTGATAAGGGACACAGAACTGCCTATTATAGAAGATTTCTTAACTCGGATAAGAAGTATATAGTACATGCCGATATATAGTACAGTTGATGTATAAGTGAAGTAGGACCTTTTACATGTACCTGCGTTTGGGTGTATAAATTCCACATAAAATAGAAAAGTTGGCAAGGATGCACAGTTAGTACCCATTAGGAGATGATTTGAGCCAACGAATATTTTGTTTGTTTATTATCACAATGCATGAATGTGATGTGTCAAGAGGCTGTGTGAATTCTAACAGAATTCTAAACCGGCGTCGGGGACAACCATTATTTTGCGATCTCTTTCTAAACCATATACCGTATACCACTTTACCTCTATCATCGATGCATTATAACTCCTCTCCGTTGATTCGTTCACCATGTTGTCGATGATGATGTTTTCAATCTGTACAGGATCATCGCCATCAGACATCCTGGTGGCCCCTGACGTGCTGAACTTTACTTTCTTATTACCTATAATTTGAAAGGCGTAAGTCTAGAGAGATAATTGTATTTGTCCCGACAGAGTACTATAAGTAAACGTAACATACAAACACACATGCGAATGTGAACTCTGTAGTGGCAACTGTTATTTTATCTGTCCTGTTTGCTTCGGATATCTGACCGATCTGACAGGACACAATATGCTTACAATGGACTTAATTAATAAGAAACAAATAAAACTGAACACAAGATACCTCTGTGTTTATAATAATAATAATAATAATAATAATAATAATAATAATAATAATAATAAAATCTTTATTTAATGAGCATAACATATTTAGTGCGAGTATTAATCTAAAATATGGTCCTCATAAAACATGGTAAAACAAAAACAGTATTTACAAAATCATACAAATATACATACATGCTAACATGAAATTGTCTAGGATGTCTTAAAACATAACTCAGACATGTTAATATTCAACAATGTGAGTTAAAATATAATTAATTCTTAATTTCAGTAAAACATTAAGACTGAAGATTAAAGTGGTAAAACAAAAACAGCATTTACAAAATCATACAAATATACATACATGCTAACATGAAATTGTCTAGGATGTCTTAAAACATAACTCAGACATGTTAATATTCAACAATGTGAGTTAAAAGATAATTAATTCTTAATTTGCAGTAAAACATTAAGACTGAAGATTAAAGTAAATAATTTTAGAATTTAGGCAAATGCCTTTATAATTAGTTTATGTATAGAGTGTGTTAAAGTCTGAATTTAAAACTAAGACTCATATCAAACATTTGCAACTAACCTTTACTCGAACTCTTCTTTCTCTGCTTCACAGGCTTTAAAACGTTTGCTGGTAGCATCTGTAAGATTAGATGTACAAAGCTGACTTCAAATTTAACCCATATTTGACGAATGAATTCTCCCATCATTATCAATTGGATGAGTCCACTTTGATTTTTAGGGGTGTTAGGAGTGATTTTCATTTTTATCTCATTTTTCGATGAAATTTCTCTGTGCAAACAGAATAGCCCCAGATTGGACGCCGCGTTCTGCGGCGTCACATCTGGGGCTATGCTGTTTGCCTATGTCTCACAAAAAGAACGCCTGGCTTACGATGAGTTAATGAGTTAAAGGCATAATGTGAACGAGAAAGTCATAACTGTTAATACATTCGACAACATGCGATGCTCTTGAGATAGGCTCGAGTATCCTTATCCCAACTGGATTTCATTTATTTCCTTCTTATTATGTTTTAAATTTTGTTTTCGTTACGTTTCATTAGATTTCAGAGAAATGTATTTGTTTATAATTGTATTGAATCCTGGTCCCGAGGTTATAAAACGTTTATCATGCTCAAGTCAGCTGAAATTTCAACTTCGCATGAATACAGAAATAACCAAAATTAGTAGAACATTTAGGCTTAGATTAGCGACGCCTGTAATTCCTACCGATAAATGTTAAAATGCCAACAATTGTTCGCATTTTAACATTTATCAGCAGGATAAATTTTAGTCTTAGCCGAGTCTGAAAAAAGTTTTATAACCTCGGGACCTGGCCATAGTTATACATCAGGTCTTGGGTACCCCCTCAAACCCCACTTTTATATAGCAAAACTGGGGTATGCAGGGGTATACCTAATTTTCTTATTTTTGCTCCAAAACATAGATTGTGGGTACTCGTTGGAACCGCCTCTATCTATGTTTTGAGCAAAAATAAGAAAAATATTAAAAAAATTTCAGCTCAAAAAATCTGTGTATATTGCATGGGCAAGTTTTCGCAATGCATTTCTAATATTACCTTATACTCTTCAGCAAACTGTTCACTGTTAGTTCTCATCACATGGTCCAGCAGCACATCAACGTCTAGGACATACTCGTCCCCTGCACTTGGCATGCTGACCGGATCAAAGTGGGGGTTCATGATCGCCATTGGTAGACGACTCTTCCTATTGTCTGTAACAAAAGCAGAATACCAGAAAATGAGGAGTTTCGACGGATAATTTGGGGAATTTTCTCATAAAACCTGTTGTGTGGGTAATCCTTAAAATCGCATTATTTAGGGATTTTTGCTTACATTCTCACAAAAACCTATGGTGTGGGTGGTCATTAAAATCGCATTGCTTTGATTCATGTTTTCGCAAGTTTGTTTTTAACTTAAGTGTTTGGAGCCACACTTTGGTTCTGTTTGTGCCTGTTTAGCACTTTACATTATTCAAGATACTAGTGTCTGGTTTAAGTTAACCCGTTTGTGTGTGAGAGTTTCTCATGTAATACTACATGGCCTGGATAGCGTGTCACCATTTCGGTTACAAACAATACCCAAACATGTGGAAGATATTAGTGGTCTTCCGTCAAAGATGTAGTTTCCCCTCGAGTTCCCCGGCTGCCCCCACTATAAAACCAATTTCAGAAGTACCATGGGCCTTCCATATAATTGCAATAAAATGCATAGTGTTAAAATGCCACGCACCCGATCTCTTCTTCTTCAAATCTTCTAGATCTACTTTTGTTTTTCTGTTTGCTTCCCTCTTTTCGGCATCTTCTTTATATGCGACATATCTGTATATTGCAAGAAAGAATTTTCTTTTAACATTCTGCCATTCTGCTTTCCGCTAAATTTGTTTTGTTTCTGGAGTATCGGAAAATATTACTATGATCGTTTTTTAAAACGTTCTTTGTTTAATATTATGCGGCTTTCACACTAGAGCACGATCTGTTACGATCACCACGATTGACAAATCGCAACTAATCGGGACATTTTGCCAAAATTCGACGTTCTGATACGTTCTCTTGCGAGTTGTTGCGTTTTGATACGATCTGTTCCGATCTGATACAATAGGGTGGTGATCGGTCAAAATTTGGAGACACGATATTGGTCCCGGATAGATACGATTAGTTACGTTCCGATAAGATGATTACGATTCAGCGCCCGATTCCAATGCGATCTGATACGATTACCACGATACTTGACCGCGATTTGATACGAACTGATACGCGTAGATGCGTTCCGGTACGAGTCCCAAGAACTGATACGATGTGTTGCGATAGATTACGACTGTTGGTTGGACTTTTTGCTGATTGTGGTCACGATTGTGTCACGATGAGACCACGATTGGTATATATACTTCGACAACAAACATATAACTCATTACGTTTTTAAGCACTGAAGACGAAATAACATTGATGATGGAAGGAGTTGAGAATGAAGAGAATGCGACATTTGCATTATTAATGCATGCTTATGATAAAGCCTTATCATTCCCCTTTCTACCCCTGCCACTGTTGCCATCCTTCAGATTTCTAATTAATACTGAAAAGGACCGTATTAAAATTCAGTTTTCTATTGTTGATCAAAGAATATAATTCATTTATCGTGCCCGATGTGTTTATTGTATTTATAATTCGTAACAGATCGTAAGCATCCGTGGCAAAAGCGTGGGGTATCGTGTCTCATCGCATTTACTCGTATCAGATCGCATCCTATCGCGAGTAATTCGCATCGTCTCGTAGTTAATCGTAGTTAATCGGGCCAGACAATTTTTCTCGAATCGTAACAGACCGTAACAATTCGTAGGAGATCGCAACTCATCTCAACAGATCGCAGTGTTTTGGTCGACCCCGATCACCGCGATTCAGGAACAAGATGAGATACGATTTACTGCGATTTGTTACGATGACATACGATCTGATGCAATGGCCACGATGGTCCCGCCAATCGTGGTAATCGTGGAAAAATTTTTGGCAGCCAAAAAATTCTCCACGATTATCCCGATTATCACGATTGACATCAAGATATGATACGATCTGATAAGATTGGATACGATAGTCCCGTTTGGTCCACGATTAACACCACGATACCAATCGTGGTCGAATCGTGGTAAGTGTGAAAGCTGCATAATACCAACACACAAACGTCAAAATATGTTTGTTTGTTTGTTTGTTTGTTTGTTTGTTTGTTTGTTTGTTTGTTTGTTTGTTTGTTTGTTTGTTTGTTTGTTTGTTTCGTAGTTGGCTCAAAACATCATAAAATTAGTTTAAATTTGCTAAAATATCACCCTTTCTTTCTAACAAACCAACAATGATACTATTAAAGGGTACATGTCTTGTCTAATTAAGAAGGATGCCACACTCATTAGCCTATATGTCGATCTCCAAGTTATCCAGATGTGACTGGCAAAGCAACGTCACAACGGGGTAACCGGAGTCTCCCTCTCTCTCATTCTCTCTCTCTCTCTCTCTCTCTCTCTCTCTCTCTTACCTATGCCTGAGTATGAGAGCCACAATGATGAGCACTATAAAGCCACCACCAGAAGCTCCAGCGGTAGCCGCTATAACAACAGGGTCAGTTACAGGTGGCTCTGTAGAAGGCGTGATCGCTGGAAACAGAAAATATATACATAGATGAAACAAAGACTGAAATGGGTATTTACCAAGTCGTAATGGCTACCATAAAACAAAAATATGAAACATTGTGCGAAACCCATCCTCTTTCAAAGACACTTTCAAATACACTTTCAACTACACTCATTCAAATACACTCGTAAATACGCAAATACGGTGTAAAACGTGAGAATACATGAGATGTCCTCTGTATGATAGACAAACAATGTCTAACATTGAGAGCGCTCAGAGTGCCATAATGCTAACCTAAATTTAACGTGTTTGTGTTAGCAACACGCGTCTTAAACATCACGGAAACATGTCTATGTATAGAACACACCTTAAACTCCACTTATATACGTCCATAGTAAAACTGGGAGGGGTGCAGACATAGATTTTGTGTGCGGTTCTAACGTGTACCCACAACAGACTTTCGTGTTTGCTTTATTTTTTTTTTATTTTTTTTTTAGCTGAAAACCCCTCTGTGCATTACATGGACAAGTTTTCACAATGAAGTGCTTACTGAGGTTGCAGTATTCTCCAGTGAAACCTTTTGTACAACCAAGGGAACACGTCCCATTGTATCGTTGACAGGTGTCATTGAAACAATTAAGAGGACAGCCCTGGTCACAGAACGGACCGTAATGATCCTCTAAGCAGCCCTGTACACATGTGCCGTTGTCCCGGTGACAGGTCGTCTCGTTGAATTGGAGACAGTTAGTACTGCAGTTGGTATTACAGAGATCGTTCCAGTAGTCTTTCTTACAGCCTTGTAGACAATGGCCGGTAGTGGCGTTACAGTCATTACTGATGCAGTTGGTAGGACAGCTTTCCGAACAAGTCGGTCCCATGAAGGTCAGTTTACATCCGTATAGACATACGCCGTCTCTGTCACATTTGGATGTGGTGTTGTCCGGAGCATCAACACAGTTCGCATTGCATGTCTGGCCACAGTCCGGTCCCCAGGTGTTGATGTTACAGCCCGCTTGACATGTCTCATTTTTATAGCAGGTCCCATTCACACAGTTGCTGTTACATGTAGTATCGCATCTACAATGAAGTGAATTTTCACTGACCACTTCAACAGAGCCCTCGCATTGGGTTAGCAAAATAATTATGGACATTGCAAACGCAGAGACAATTACTACCAGAAAAAATAAGATACCGATGCCATCCAAAAGACCGAAAGCTCACATATGTCCAATTATGTGTAGTGTTGGATTGTTTGTTAGTTTGTTTGAATTGGTGCTTTACGTCCCAGTCAACATATAAGGTCATGTCGAGACGTTGCCTCCATTTTATGGGACTTTTTTAGGACGTCACGACATCCAAAAGGTGCTACGAATTTTATCACCCAACTAAACCAACAGGGCCTACATGTCTGGATAGTTTGATATGAACCACTTTTCCTGGGCAGGCTCAGACCTGAGTGGTTAACCAGTTATCAGATGGTCAGTCAGTAGCGGAGGAACAAGCAGCCTATGGGCCCCCGCCCATTAGGGCCTAAAGAAATAGAAGGGCAGCCCATCTATTTCTTTAGGCCATAATGGGCGTGGCCCATATTGCCACCCGACCACTCGACCACCCTTAAAGAAAGATGCAATCATTCATTTACATCCCATACCCGCAGTGAGGACTAAATATTTCGATCGTTTCATCGAATAGATCGAAATAATTGTCTATGCGACACGAGAGCGCGACTTATTCGCTGTAGTATACTGGATATATATGCACGGGCGATTCAGTGAGTAAGCGGTTTACTGTGATTTTGAAGTTCAGTTTCTAGGGCACTCTCTCGAAGTGAACAGCTTTGTACCGCGGCGAGATTTTTTACATGTACACTGACGGTTTCGTTCGATGAACATATGGAGCTCGAGACAGGACGAAGCTTGAATGGAGCGGCGGTGAGACAAATTTCACGGAGAAAAGATAAGTTTTTACCGGACGGTATTTTATTCTATTATTCAAATCTCTGTCGCTTCGATTTTGTAAATGTATCAATTTAGAAGTGTTGTTTTGGAGTCAACTAAATAATTTACAAAGTGATAGCTTCTTGACATGAAGGACATTACTTAGTTTGTAAGATGACACGCTAAATGCACGTGGGTTTGTTAAATTCATGATGGCATAGGTTACCGCGCCATTTAATGACTTATTTGCAGTATTTGCTTAAATGTGTAGTTTTCAGGCAATCAAAAGAAAAATCAAGATCGGCTTTTTATTACTTACACATGCTTTACATGCAATACGAGGTAAGAAAGAACACAACGCTTTTATTCAGCATACGGCTATAGTTAATTGTAGCAGCAGATACATTATTTAAAAAAGACATAAACGAAGAAACCGCATTATATACTGACCTAAATATGTAACCGTTTAAAAAAGTAATAATTATTTACGACATATTATTGAACAGTTCGTATCATGTATATATACAATATAAACCGCATATACTGTCAACATTTTGTTTGCAGCGAAGATTCAACTGGAGAACATGAGACTGTCATACGCTTATGCTGGTAGCGACAATTTAAAGTCGTTTTGGGCAATGGGACGCTGGTAAAGGCACAACCATGTCCGTTTCGGCAGTTATGATGAGACAGCTTCTTATATAATAAGATGAGTATCTACATGTTGTTTTATTTATATTACGCATATAAGCACATTCTTATTAGAGTGTAATGTGTTAATTAGTGAGAAAGTTTAATGAGTATTGCTTTATAATGTTGACGAGCATAGATCATCATATTTGATACGTGAGGAACAAGAACTAACCATGATGTGCTCAGGTCTTTTAAATTTGTACACATAGCTTTGATATCCAGGTATGAATAACGAACTCACGAAAACTGACTACAGGATGTACTACTTTTTTGGTTGAACATATAAACATGTAAGTAAACCTCAGTAGTTCACGAAACAGTTTTCTAGTAGTATGATATTCTTGTCATGTTTTTTATTATTCGTATTTGGCATAGAAAACATTAAAACGATATACGTTATGAAACATTACATGACTTGACAGTTAGCATCAGAAACATAGTAACGTGCATTTTTGTATTACCATAAGCGTGTACGTCATTATAGTAACACGCAATAAAATCGCAGGAAAGTTTGGCGTGAAACGTTAGAAACTTTCGATTATTGATTGCGTTTATGTTTCAGCATGATGCAGTGTACTGTATGACTTGGGTTATGTTCTGAAAGCACAATGCTCAATGTTCCGGGGAGTGGTTCATGGTGATAACATGCTTACGTGGATATCAGCAAGATAAGTATTTTTAGGAGATTTTTCTTTTCAAAATGTTTACGGTGATGGTTATCACAAACACGTAATACAGTATCAAACACTGGATTGGCAAGTCAGAGAAAATTCACATATTGTACATGCAAGTAGAATGTCATTTAACGACGGTATGTGCATTGTACGTGTAAGTAGAATGTCACTTTAGAAACGGTATGTACATTGTTTTACATTTTGTACATTTGTATGTCAATAGTACTGTAGCCTTAACCGTTATGCATAAAACTCAACAGTTTTTGAAAAAGGTAATGTTTACTGTAACAACTGCAACGGTTTGTTGTACTGGAGGTAATCGTTACACGTTAAGCTGAGATGCACGGAAATGGTCAAAGTTTCAAACAGAATTAACTTCGTAAAAGGTAATTGAACAAACATGTGGCTTGAATCAACGCCAGTTTAAGCGGTTGTTATGCAGGTATAGTAAAGTCTCGAAACATAAGGAAAACAAAGTGTCAGTCTAGAGTTTCTGATTATACCATAAATCAGGTTTGTAAAAGTCAGATTAATATATTACGTAGATCAGTACATTAAAAAAAAGGAAGCAATATCAAAGTTTCTAAATTGGCTAGAAACAATTATTGATACAGCAATGTAACATTTTAAATCTAGTTGCAAAGGCGGTTGTTTAAAGGTCCGGATATTTTTGCAGATTGTCAGTGCAAACATGTAATAGTGTCGTATCAAAGTTTATTAATGCAAAGAAACTGCCACTCAATAAGATCTAAAGACGGAAATAGCGTAGTGTTTATAGTAAACTGACAAGGGACATGTACTTGTAAGACTACGAGAAATGAAATGAATATGCTGTACGTAAATGTTTAAATCATGTATGCAGAAAACGGATAAAACAGTTATGTGTGCTTTATTTAAATATCAGCTCTGGAAGATACACGTTATTAAGACTGGTAAGTGATATAATAGTATAATATGAGTCTTGTATGTGGTTAGTTTTTCCCTGATGAGACTGGGACTCTGCAGCATGAACGCAATTGGAATATGACATAAGGAATATGATACATATATATAACAGAGCAATTGATGAATTTTGAAATTAGACATATAAATTAAATATACAAGAACCTTCATAGGTATTCTTCAATAGCATAATGTCCATTCCTTGTTAGGCAAGTAATTCACAGCCCCGAGTGACATGGGTATTATGTGCCTATTATTAGGTAAACGTAAGTACTGTTCGAGGTTAGACATGTGAACTCCGTATGCGACTTAAAGCATGGCTGAAATGTGAGCATCGAGATCCATTGAAAATGTAAGCCACGGATGTGGCTGGAACCATCCTGAGAGAATTATTAGCACCGGATCAGGTTACTAAATCAGTGTAATGAGACTGGAGTATCATGCAGGTAAATACAAGTACCGATGGAAACTGGAAATATGAGACTCGTATGAGTATTAATTCAGTTTGAGCCCCGGCTGTGGATAAAATTTGAGCCCGGATGCGGACAACGGATCAGAATAGAAAATCAGAGTAATAAATGAGACCGGAATATTATACAGGTAAAAATGAGTATTGACGGAAACTGGAAATATAAGCCTCGTACGAGTATTAAATTGTGAGTCATGTCTGTGGTCAAACTTTTAGCCCGCATATGGGCACTGGATCAGACTAGAAAAGCAGAGTAATACATGTACTGGAATATCATGCAGGTAAATATGAACACCGATGGAAACTGAAATTATGAGTCTCGTATGAATATTAAAATGTAAGGCAGGTATGTGGCTGAAATATGAGCCCCGGATGTGGCTTAAATGAGAGCCTCGGATATGGCTGAAAAGTAAAGCTTCATATGTGGCTAAAAATGAAAGCTGGGATGCGGTTTAACTGTGAGCCCCGGAAGTGGCTGAAACGTGAGCATAGGGAATGGCTGCAATGAGAGCCTCGGATGTGGTTGATAAGTTAAGCTTCAGATGTGGCTGAAAATCAAAGCTCGGATGCAGCTAAATTGTGAGCCCCGGAAGTGGTTGAAACGTGAGCCCCGGAAGTGGCTGAAATGTAAATCTCGGATGTGGCTAAAGCCCGGAGTGTCTGAAAATAAAAGCCCCGGATGTGGCAGAACTTGAATATTTGATGTGTCAGTAAGTTATGATCAGAGCCCGTAATACACACTGGAGGCATTTAAATAAAACAATTTTATGGACAGTTTCGGACAAGAGTGATGTTAAAATGTAGACAGTAAACTCAGAGTTAGTAAAGTCAGAAACGATGCAAATGGTTGCACAGTTGCAGCAGTATGAGCTTCAAGATATGCCATATTAATAACAATTTAGTAGAGTTAGAATGATAGACAGACGGAATTTAAGCCAACTTGTGCTGCCATGGAATCAGCACATTAGAATTAAAATTATTGTTATGGCTACACCATTAACCGAAGTTAATTCGGTAAAGGTAAGAAGCGAGTCAATGTAAATTTAAAACGAATCACACACAGCAAAATAGCTTAACATGAGGACAACAGATGGGGTATGTTTGTTTTATACAAGTACGTTATGTAAGATACACTACACATAAAATGGCGAGAAATAAGATGAAAGAGAGAAAAGTCGTATTCGTTATAGCAATAGAAATGTAGAGGCTACGGAAACAAAAATATATGTGTAAAACAAAAGAGCATTATCTCGAATTATAACAGAATATTGTTTTGATAATTGGAGCAAATACTATTCAAAGGTAGCAGAAGTATAGTATCGCAGTAAGCACCAGGGTGTTTCGAATTAAAAAAAAATGAATGTTGATATCGGATTTCATTGATCAGTCACATTCATAGTAAACTATTTTAAACAGAAGCGTTTGAGTAACATATTGGTTATTCTCTTTGCGTCACACTATGCTTTTCATTATGTATGTTTTCAGAATGTTATTCGCAGAATGGCGTAAGAGCGGAACGAGTGAAACTTGTTTTTCAAATGGACAGAATTCGGGAGCAACAGCGTTGATAGAACGATTGACAATTATATAGTGAAATCGTGAGCTGTCGGTATGCTAAGGCAGCTCGTTGATGTGTTTAGGCTTTCTTAAGATTGGTTCTCTTAAACGAGCTAAATGTTTATAGTAAAATATTGAGATTTGTTTCAAATTAATAGTTAGATTTTAAACTTAAAAATTAAATTTGTCATGTAGGAAATGGTCTATCTAAGCCAAAGTACGGAAAGATTCATATTGTATTTTTCTAAAACGCACCTTTTTGCGTTAATCTAATTGCCGGAAAACATTGATACTCGTTTTGCAATGTCAAATACATGTAGTGGGATAATGCACAAGCTTGTGTTTGCAAACTTTTTGCGTCTGAATTGCCTTAAAGTTTGTGGTTATGATGAGCAATGTTAATGGTTAGAGCTTAAAGCTGAAGAAAGTATGTTTGTAAGGTTTGAATCATTGGCAAGTAGGTCAAACATGTATGTTTTTGTGGTTAGAAGATTGTATATAGAGTTTCGTTTCGTTCGAATCATATACTGTTAATTTAAAAATTGTTTTGAATCTATACAAATTTTGGTACTTTACACGCGTCTATCCTTTGTATCATTCTAAAGTGCGCCACATTGCATCAAATGTGTTGTTTTGATTTGTTGCCGAAGTGAAGAATAGACTAAATATTTCGATCGTTTCATCGAATAGATCGAAATAATTGTCTATGCGACACGAGAGCGCGACTTATTCGCTGTAGTATACTGGATATATATGCACGGGCGATTCAGTGAGTAAGCGGTTTACTGTGATTTTGAAGTTCAGTTTCTAGGGCACTCTCTCGAAGTGAACAGCTTTGTACCAAAATTTGTATAGATATGATGATCTTAAGGTGTTAGATTGCCACCTTCCCTCTAGGAATATACTGCAAGGCACGTAATCTACAGCTTTTTTAACCGAAACGCTAGCAAAAAATAAGGGCTGGTTGAGGTATGTTTTTGCTGGGCGGCGGGTATTCTGTACGGGGTCGAGATCATCCACAGTAGACCTCTGAAAGTGACTCAGCGATTGTCCGATACTTAAGCTCGTCACACTTAATTTGGTTATTCAAATTTATCCTTCAAGCGCATAAACTGCATATTTATTTTACGTAACAAACAATCCGTCAGTGCTGTCACTTTCTCATGTTCACTGTTCACTTCATAATAAAGTGCGCCACATTGCATCAAATGTGTTGTTTTGATTTGTTGCCGAAGTGAAGAATAGACTTTCTCCATCTATTTCTGTTTCAAAACTTGATCTTAGTTTAGAGTACCTGCAACTTTGGGTAATCATAGATGACAAGTGCAAGATTGCCTTTCATACAGGGACACTTGGCAACTTTGAGTTTTAAGCCGCAAAAATACACCCGGATGCAAATCTGCTCCCGGGTGCAAATGTGCACCCCCTTGTGTAGCGTTTATATGCAGCGAAATTCTGTCCATATTTACCTGGGTTTTACGTTAAACTTTGATGAAGTTAGTCACCTAATAAGCCGTCAGCGGTCATTTGCTGTGGTGAATATTTAGAAACGGACATGTAATTGTCATCTTCTGTGCGTTTAGACTGAAGAGACACAAAGCAAGGACTGTGTAGCACTAAAATTCATTCACATATTAATTAAAGTCCATTAATGAATTCTTTAGCCCAACTGCATCTAAATTTCCACCCTCTATAATATTCCAACATTGGTTTGGTTTGGTTATTGATTAAACATTCCATTCAACAATGTTTCAATCATGTCAGGACGGAGGCACCTCTTCCTGGATGTTAACCAGTCTTATCAAAAGCTTCAAGTATATTGCTCAATGACGTAGGTATCGAATCCAGGATCACTCGCTCCGGTGTACTGTACTCTACCCATAGTCGGCGGCGCTCTTAAGTGTTCGACTTGGCACTGTGTAACATTCCATGGTGATACGCATTGATCAAACTTATCACAGCCGACGGACGGGGAAAAGCCTGGATACTCGGTAACCTTAAAACATAGCAGTCGGATGAGGCGTGTTAAGTGTCCCTATGTGGAATTTTATATCATGGACATTTTTATCTCGAGTCCTTGTGTCGGTAATGATAGGAACGCTCACTGGTACCGCAATACAAGTATTGCATTATAATGTTAGATGTCGAAAGGGTTTTTTTTATTTAAAGTATACATGTGTTTGCCGTCTGATGAATCCTAGTTTGGAACAGCGATAGTTGCTAGTTTCATGTGAGTTGTGCATACATGTACAACTCGCAGGAAGTCAGTTGAAAATTATCGCAATTCGTAGTGTGCATGGTTGTGTCTTGAATGGTCGTATTCCATTTAGTCTGTGTTCTCTGCATTGTGCGACTAATGTTGGGTTTAATTTTCGTGACTGTCAATTGGCTGGTTAACTTGTGTGCTTATTTGAATTTTCACAATGAAACACCCAGTGCTGGTTTCCAAAAATCATGTAATTACGCACTGTTTGCGTATATGTTTAGTTTTATGAATTAAGTGTTTATACAAAGAAACACATGGTTATTAAACCTTTTTCGTGCTCATCATAGTAGAACGAGACATTTTGCTGCTTATGAATACTTTCATAATAGCATTCTATCAATTGGTTCAGGGTTCTACTGGGTTGAGCATGAAAAATATATTGTATTTTAGTTTTGACGTTTTTGCCGCGACGTCAAACCTAAATGTGTCTACCCTCTTAAAATATTGTAAAATAAATAAATAAATAAATAAATCTATAATTCCCGTAAAAGATAACGTCAGGACGTTATGAATTTGAATTTTAGTAACGCCAAAACAATATGGCGAAGTTCCTGCTGAAGAGCTGTAAAGTGAAAGCGCTACAGGACTGAAATAAATTGTTGTTGTTACTTCATTTCATTCTTTCTTCCTATATATATATATATATATATATATATATATATATATATATATATATATATATATATATATATATATATATATATATATATATATATAGTATGAGATTTGGGTAATATAGCTCAGGCACAAATAAAATTTTGCACCGTTAATGATAAAATCCCCAAATATATATATATATATATATATATATATATATATATATATATATATATATATATATATATATATATATATATATATATATATATATATATATATATATATATATATATATATATATATATATATATTATTATTATTATTATTATTATTACTATTATTATTATTATTTTATTTTCTAAACAAGAACAGAAAAAGAAATGTCAACCAGTTATAAAACTCCCATGCAAAATGTAAGTGCGATAACCGTTTTGCGTTCATGTGCACAAAAAAATACCCGGGGTGCAAATTTTTTTTTTTTTTTTTGTTTTTTTGTTTTGTTTTTTTTTTTTGTTGTTGTTGTTGTTGTTGTAAAAGTGAAAATTTTTGATATTATTCTTTTTTTTTGCTCAAATCATAAATTGTGGGTATACGTTAGAACCGCCTCGGTGTGGCGGTTCTAACGAGTACCCACAATCTATGTTTTGAAGCAAAAATAAGAAAATAGGTATATCCCTGCATACCCCAATTTTGCTATATAAAAGTGGGGTATAAGGGGGTATATATTATACGGAAATGTTTTCCTGATGCGGGGGGCAATTTTATTTATCCCACCTCGAAAGAAGAGGCAAATGCACCCGGGTGTATTTTTGCACCCGGGAGTATTTTCTTAAAACAACGTTCACATGACATAAAATATACCCGTCTCGGGGTGCAAAATACTTCCGGATGCAAATTTTGCACATGAACAAGGTTTAACAGGGTCCTGCTACATTCCGTAGGCTTATTGTAGTAGTGCTAGGATACACACTTGTATCGCCTTGCGGTACAAGCCGGCTTTTACAGCGACATGGTAGAGTGTTGGATTATCATGCAAGAGATTCTGGTTCCATCCTTCGGGGCAAAAGGTGATTAGCATATTTTTCACCTGTTACAATTTGGCGCCGTAAAAGGCACATCCGTGTCGAATTAAGGTTCGTGAATGTCTAATTGAGATTCGCGGACGAATCTAAAATGGAGTGGAAATATATAGTAGTGGTAGGTATCATACACTCTTGTATCGCCGGCCTTTACAGTTTGGATTAGCACGCAAGAGATCCTGGTTAGATCCTCGGCCGGGGCAAAAGGTGATTAGCATATTTTTCACCTGTAGTATATATAAGGTGCTTGCATATCGTCAAATTGACAATCTACACGACTTGTACTTGAGCTTCAATCATTTTCAATATGACACCTAACATCTAATATCTTATAGTTTTAAAAAAAAACCTTGCCTCTTTTTTTTTTTTTTTTTTTTTTTTTTTTTTTTTTTCTTCTTCTTCTTCTTCTTCTTCTTTGATGGCAGAAAATTTTGTGTGATGACGACATGAAAATAATTTTTCGTGTCAAAATCTTGATCTTAGTTTTGTCCAAGTAGAACCTGCAAAAATTTGAAAATCGGTCAGCAGATAAAGTTTTAACGTCAAAAATGAATTTTGAATAGGGATTTTAAATTGGCAAGGGAAATAATCCTTGATCATGAAAATGGATACATTTCGAAAACGTTTACTTGATCATGAGGATTTTGTCACAGATTTATAAGTCATTTGTGTCATTTTATAAAGTTTTTGAGCAATCAAAATGAAATACCAGGGATTTAAGATGTTTGCGGAAAAATGTTTACCTCCTTTTCTTGAGATTTTTGTACAGAAAATCCCTATTCAAAAATGTTTTTGATCAGAACATTTTTTATTTGTTAGCCGATTTTCAAAAGTTTTGCAGCATATTTTGCGACAAATTACATGCTTAATTGTGTCATGAAAATATTTCATGTTGCAAAACTATAATCAGACACTAGACATGCTAGGAAACACACTTAAGTTATTTTTATTTCATATAACTATAAATAACTCGTCAGAATTACTCTGCAGAAAATTCAAACTTCATATTTCAGTGGAAAGCTGAAACTTTGACCGGATCCACTAATTATCCTTAAGGTAACAGGAACAACAACACTTACTTGCAACCCCCAAGTGTATCATATTTGCAGTAGTCAATAGTACAACAACCATCATTTTGGTTACAGGTTTTGTTGATACATAATGGTGAACATCCCTTGTTGCACTGATCTGCATACCACGCGTTGATACATCCATATAAACATGTACCGTCGTTCTGATCACAGATAAAGTCATCTGTTGCGTTGATCTGAAGACAGGTCGTTCGACAAGGCTCACAGTTCTTGTTGAAGTAATAGTAGCCTGGCAAACACAGGTCGCATACACCTTGGCCACTGAAACAGAATTCTTCAGCATATACCAATGCAGTTACAGTGGCCGCATTGTTTATTGTCACCTCCTAGTGGCCAGCATTTTCCAGTTTTAATTGTTTAGTTAACGGAACACGGAACCAAGTTGACCTTTGTCTCGACATGTTTACAAAATGACATTACAGTCATGATTGTGTTGTAATATAATTAACTGTTGGTGTAATTCACATTTGTAATGGTAAATATTAGATTTTGATCTTCGCCGAAATAATTTATCATACAAGTCATTTTTGAATGTTTTGTTTAGATACTAAAATTGTCAAAAGTGCGTGCAGGAGCCCGTGCAGGTACACTCGTATATATAGGCACACAGAACCAACGTAGCAATAATGCGTCTATCCGTAATCTTAATATAACAAACACATGATAAAACTATCCACATACTCTTTCAAAGAACAGTTTTGACAATTAAGTATACAGACAACATCACACTGGGGTCCTGTCCTGCCTTGCACACATCGATCACATCTGTCCCCTTCAAAGTTCGTCACACAACCATTAAGGCATTCAAAAGTTGTCTGGTTGCAGGTCAGACCTGTTTCGTTTGTCGTCAACTTCGCACAGCGATGACTGCATGCTGTGATGGAGATGTCAAACGATTTATCGAGTACATATAAAGACATGTTTTAATATCTAGATGTTTGGGATAAGCTATTGTTCGTTATTCCGACTCACACTTGGCATTTTCATTTTCAGAAACCCAGTATACAAGTATTGTGTATGGTCATATAATTGTCTGGGGGGGTGAAAAAGGTTACATATTTTAAACAATAAACAGCTGACATACTTCAGTAAGTAAGACTACGTGACTTCTGTTTTCCAATGTCAAAAATGAACCGCGTCATGCTGATCAGCGTCTTTGTTTTCGCTACACATGGATCTTACCATGGATCTTACCATCCCTTTTCTTTTAGAATCCGAAATTTCAAGCTCTTAACCTGCTTTTGTGGCTGCACATGCCGATCTGTGTCGGGTTCTTTCAGAAATCAAGATTGGTGATTTTTTTATGCGAAGGCTCATTTTGTTCCCTATACTTACATGATTCACACCTATCACCGAAGTATTCTCCATCACACCCGTACAGACAGCTACCATTTTGTCTGTCGCAGCTAAAGTTTGAACAGTGAGTAGAACAAGGCAGAGAGCAGTTCCGTCCATACAGACCTTCACGACAACCGGGAACACATGTCTCGGTCTGGCTGCACGTCGTATTGTCACAATCTGTCGTACAGTTGCAATTTGCAGTACAGTTGCCTGTCTTGTTATTGCAATCTGCCGTGCAGTTGTCATCACATGTAGACCTTTAAGACAGAAAACAATAAGTCGGAAATGACGATTTTCCCACGGATGTGCAAAGAATAAAGAATAAGAAATTGCAGTCAGTAAGATAAAGTTATGACATTGCAAAATATCAGCAAATGGTGCCAAATAAGCTTTTGCGTTATAATCATGTTTACACGTATCTGTACGAAGAAGTGGAAACTTAACAATTGTTTCGGCTTGTGACAGTTGACTGTAAATAGCTATTTTAAGCCTCTGTCACATATTCACGTATCAGAGGCGTATCGCTCGCGTATCTATGAAAATTGCGATACGCCGAGGTCTGAGACGTATTTTGTTCAAGCGACGTATGAACCACGTACGTCTGACGTACCCGCTACGTTCCTGTGGCGTATCAGTGACGTATCTGTATTAGTATGGAATTTCTCTTCGTATGTACGGCGTATCAAGGCGTATGTGCTACGTACGTGTGACGTATGTGTTGCGTATGAAGCGTACGCGTGACGTATCTACGACGTATGTTCTACGTTCCATTCTTATCTGCGGCGTATCTGTTCTGTACCAATTGCTTTTTATTGCACCTGCTTATAGCAGGGTGCGATATAGGAGTCCAAATTTCCGTTTGTCCGTCCTTCCGTCCGTCCGTCCGTCAACATTTACGTCGAAGTTTGGTTTTCCCTACATCAGTGATAGCTGCGAGTATGAAACCTTGCATAGTCATTGTCCTTGATATACCCTTCAAGCACACACCTTGGGCCGGTGCCCTTGCCCTATATTTTACAGCCCGTTGGCTTTATTTTTTAAGTCGAAGTTTGGTTTTTACGTCGAAGTTTGGTTTTCTCTGCATCAGTGATAGCTTCGAGTTTGAAACCTTGCATAGTAATTGTCCATGACAAACCCTCCATGACATGCCCTTGACTTTTATTTCTTGGGCCATTGACTTCGTTGATTTTACGTCGGGGGGACATCTGACATCTCCAAGCTCCCCATCCTGGTCGTAGGATGTCATGAATAAAGACAGAGGCTACACCAAGCGTAGCCCTGAAATAACCCTGCACGCCACCCCGGCCCGTGAGAAACATCTGATCCATTATTTCGGAAAAACGGAAACATTTATATAGAAGCATTAATAGGGCTGTCACACATTCGCGTATCGACTCACGTATCTACGGCGTATCGAGATACGAAAGGTACGTCACACGTACGTCGTAGATACGTGGGCATACGTAGCTCATTCTCTTCGATACGTACCTCATACTCCTCATACGTCGAGGTGCTACGGTTTTTTATGTGTGCACTTAAAAATTCGTAGCACGTACGTAGCAGGTCCGATACGCCGTACATACGTCACACATACGTGGTACATACGAAAGCAACGTGGCAGGTACGTCGTAGATACGTAGCTCATACTCCTGATACGCCACACGTACGTAGCGGTTAAAATGCCACGTAACCATGACGTATGTACAGCGTACCTTTCGTATCTGCTACGTTTGTGTGACGTATGTGTGGCGTATCCTCGAATGTCTTTTCGTATCTACGGCGTATCAGCGACGTACGTGTGGCGTATCTCGCGTATCAATGGCGTATGTGCTACGTATGTGCTGCGTTGGTTTGGCTACTGTGGAGTATGTGTGACGTATTAGGAGTATTGGGAATAGTTTGTGGCGTTCCAAGAGAATCTTAATGCTTCTATATGTATGTTTTCGTTTTTCCGAAGTCATGGATCAAATGTTTCTCACGGTTCGGGGAGTCGTGGAGGGTTCTTTCATGGCTACGCTTGGTGTAGCCTCCGTCTTTGTTCATAAGGTCTTACGACCAGGATGGAGAGCTTGAAGATGTTTCCCCACCACCACCACCACCACCACCACCTCGGTTTTTTTTTTTTCGAAGTTAATCTAGATTATCTAGATTTTTCCGGTGGCATCTTCGACCTCTTTTATGAGCCTGTGCGTGAGAAAACCAACAATTTGGGTTCCGACCAGGTCTGACACAAACCGGCCTGTACAGTCTCAGAAGATGGTAAGAGGCTGGAAATTTTGGATGTAGAAAGTAGAGGAATTGTACTATCCATGTAGAAAAAACAAAGGCACTGATCAGCTCCGCAGTTAATGCGAAGCTGATCGGCGCCTTTGTTTTTGCCTATGCAGATTGTTGGTTTTTTCCATGCGGCGGCTCATATTTGATAACTATAATGTGCGAATTGCATGAGCAAAGTGAACACAACCGTTTGTTCTCATAGGTATTAAAAAGCAATTGGTACAGAACAGATACGCCGCAGATAAGAATGGAACGCAGTACATACGCCGTAGATACGTCACGCGTACACTTCATAAGCCATACATACGTCACACGTACGTAGCACATACGCTTTGATACGCCGTACATACGAAAGTGAAATTCCATACGAATACAGATATGTCACGGATACGCCACGGGAACGTAGCAGGAACGTCACACGTACGTGGTACATACGTCTCTCGAGCAAAATACGGCTAAGACCTCGGCGTATCGACATTTTCATAGATACGTGAGCGATACGCCGCTGATACGTGAATGTGTGACAGAGCTATAAAGATTCTCTTGGAATGCCACAAAATATTCCTTTTACTCCTAATACGTCACACATACTCCACAGCAGCGAAACGTACATAGCACATACGTAGCACATACGCCATTGATACGCGAGATACACCACACGTACGTCGCTGATACGCCGTAGATACGAAAGGACAGTCGAGGATACGCCACACATACGTGCTACGAATTTTTAAGTGCACACATAAAAAAAACGTAGCACCTCGGCGTATGAGGAGTATGAGCTACGTATCGAGGAGTATGAGCTACGTATGCTCACGTATGTACGACGTACGCGTGACGTACCTTTAGTATCTTGATACGCCGTAGATACGTGAGTCGATACGCGATAGTGTGACAGCTCAATTACGTTTTGGGCTACTAACATTTGACTGTAAACATCCACTACGTTTATTTATTGGAAAAGTAATATAATTATTCTAAACTTAAGTTAAAACGCTACGCATTATTCCCTTAATGTTTACACAAATATTTGCCACGGATTTCATTTTATTGCAGAACATTTTATCACACATACGCATTTCATTCTTTTGCTATTACTTGCACGTTGATTTATTTCTGTCGAAGTAAAGTAAGCCGTGCCACAAGGATCTTAAGAAGTTGGATGTCAGACAAAAGATCATGCGCGGATCCAGAGACCCCCGGTCCCCCCCTGGAATTTGAAAATTTTACCTAAAAAAAGGTAATTTCGGGATTTTTTGAGGGTTGGACCCCCCTCGTCTGTGACCAAAAATTACCATTTTCGTTGGACCCCCTCTCATGAAAATTTCTGGATCCGCGCATGAAGATCATGCCAATTCAGTAGCAAGTGTAAAAATGAGCGCATGAAATCGGCTGCGGTTGGCTCCATGCACTGCCGAAGTCGGACGCTTTTAAAAACAAATTGTCAAGTTCGGTTCCACTGTCTATAGAATTGCAAGGTCATCTTTCTGACCCCTTACTTGTTAAAATGGGCTCGAATCGAATCAAAGTGTAAAATACACGTATAGCCAAAGAAAGAAATTCTTATTTGTAAAAAAAAAATGTTTTGCAATGACATGAAAAGCGAAACAGAAATACCAGTTAGAATATGAGTGTAGCGTTTTCACTTTTGTTCAGTTTATAAACAATTTTTACGCAGTTACGGTTTAAAGTTTAAATGATGATGCGCAAAACTGACAACTATAACAGTGGACAAAATGCCTATTGTTGTAGTATGTCTGATTGTTTTAAATTATCTCAGTCAAAGGTCAGCATGTAGATAAAACTAAAGAGGAAGTCAAAACAATGTCACTTGATAAATACAGCTGAGCTTTTGACGCATCCGAAAAGCAAAAACACAAACCATTAACAAGCTTATATTCAAAGTTAACATCGGTATCTTTTCATAAAAAAATCAGAATCTAACCCCCATCTATGGACCATTAAAATGTTTTCTCTGACGTTCTTGTGGAGATGGACATAAGATAAGACCTCTTACGGCGTGTCGTTTAAGTCTTCTGTTAAATATATGAATGAAAAAATCAGATGACACAATTGAAATCCCTTATGATAATAAAATATGCTTACGGACTGACAGTACAATTAGAGCAGTTGTTGGCACATCTGTACTGACATCTATCCCCACCAAACCCTTCCAGACACCCGTACAGGCACTCCATTGTAGTCAGGTTACAAGATGGTCCTGGGTCAACACAAGTTGGCGCCGTATCATTACAGGCTGATGATGTCCCATTACAGTTTGATTCGGTCGCATTACATGCCGTCGAAGTCTCGTTACAATTTGATTCGGTAGCGTTACAATTTGCCGATGTATTAGTTGTTGATGCCGGTTCAGGTAAACAAGTTGGACTACAGGTGTCACTAGCAGATGCTGAAACAGAATGGTGCCTAAAATCTGAATTTCGAAGTGGTGGCTAGGGACAGAGATGGTTGGTGGATTTTAAACCCCATCTATATTGACTTTTTTCTCCTATTCTTGCATTATATGTTTTGAGTTTTGCCCCACCTGCTTTACTCTTCTTCAAATTGTTCCTCTTCTGCTCCGTAACCTGATTAGTCGCATTCGATACGGGCCTTTTTCTTGGTAAGATCGAAAGTCAACCAAACACGGTGCTCAAATCTGATTTAAAAATGGCAGGACCAATGCCTTTAAGATTAAACATGCCTCTTTAAAAAGTTAACCATCAAGTGAAACCTATTTTGAATTAACTCATTTAAGCCTGACGTCCCTTTTGTGGGACATAGGCAAACCAGAATAGCCCCAGATGTGACGCCGCAGAACGCGGCGTCCCATCTGGGGCTATTCTGTTTGCTTAGAGAATTGTCATCGAAAAATTGAATAAACTTTAAAAATCACTCCTTACGCCCCTAAAATGAAAGTGGACTCACCCAAATGATAATGGTGGGAAAATCCATTCGTCAAATATGGGTTAATGATGCCTACCTGTGATGGACACAAACAGAACAAGTATTCCTAGGACTGTCCCACAGACACAAGTGTCCACCTTCATCCTTACTCTCATCGCCAATACTTTGTAATGTCTATATGCACTATTAGTTGTCGCTGTGCAATGATTAGGGAAATCAAAAATAATGTAAAAGTCAGTTTCAAATTGGTAAAATTCGGAGATCAGACTTGTGCAAACGCCCCTTTGTGATATTTGTTCAAAATATCTAAATTATACTTGGTCATGTTATTGTCAGCTGATTGTTCAAAATTCGCCGGAATTGTTGAGTGACAAATCTACCGGTTGGCTTCTACATAAGAATCAGACAAATGCTACTAGAATTTCGCCCTTATGTTTGTCTGCACATTCAAATATCACATCTATTTTGTCTATCACCGACCTACTATGAAACTTCGGGTGTCAATACTACAGTGAATGTTAAAGGGAAGAAGGAAGTAAATGTTGTCTACCTTTTTGTTGACTTCTCAAAGAAATATTTAAAATCTTTTTTCAGCTCAGTTGCAAGAAAATTTAAATTAAAGGGCTTTCAATACCCATAGTACGCTGCTAAGCTACAACCAAGACCCATTCAAAACTTTCCAAATAAATTAGATTCATAACGTTTTTTTTTTTTTTTTTCGGGATTAATGGACATGCAGAATATATTGACACTTTGTTCATATAAACACTAAACGAAATTTCCAGTGTCTTGGCCTGATTTTACTATCTCGTTTCACAACATTACACGAGATTTTATGCCGCGTCCTGAGAAAACCAATAATGTGGTTTCCGAACAGGTCCAACACACAAACCGGGTTGTGCAAGCACAGAAGATGGCTAGAGGCTGGAAATTTCGGATTAAGAAAGTAGAGGAATTGTTCTATCCGTGTAGCGAAAACAAAGGCACAGATCAGCTTCGCAGTTACTGCGAAGCTGATTCGCATATGCAAAATGTTGGTTTTCGCATGATGCGGCTCATTTATATAATGCACGCCATATACGCATAAACGCCTGTGCTTTCTTTTGTGATCGCAACAAAGATGTCACAGTATACTTTATATACAAAACATTTACGCAAAATAATGGTTGACTTTTGTGCGGTCGACTGTGATGGAATTTTGTAAACAAGAGAAAGGGAGTACCTTCTTGCATTATACACTTTTCCAGTGTCATGTGAAGCACGTGGGCATGTCTTGTTTACCATAACAGAATCGCATTGTTGAAAACACAGCCATTTGAAGCAGTCCGATCGACATATGCAAATCTATGTCAAAGGTGAACCAGCCAGGTCGAAGCAACTGCACTATACCCACAAAACAAGCACTAAGCACTGGAGTGCGATCAAGAGATTTGGCGAAGGGATGTTATCAGTTTTGTACAGCCCTTTTCCATTCTTCACTGGCGTTTGTGTTGAGATGTTCAATTAGATTGTATCAGATCCTGGGCCTTATATTCGCACTTGAAGCTATGGTTATTGTTTTCATTACAAACCCATGTCCATGCAAATATTACAGACAATTTCACCTGTGATAAAATTTGATATTTTTTATATTGTTCCTCAAAACAAAGAGTGTGGGTACACGTTAGAACCGCCTCGGCGAGGCGATTCTAACACATGTAAACCCCTGTTTTACTATAATGTAAGTGGGGTATGTGGGGGTACACATTACATAGACTTGTTATACTGATGAATTAACTTGTTGCTTTACATCCGAGTCAATAGGTATGGTCGTATCGGAACGTTTTCTTTTACCCAACATTAGGATGTCACAAAAATATGACAAAGTAAACAACTTCAAAGCTTTTATGTATGGATGGTTTGACTTAACATTTTTGGGCGGGTTTTTTGATTTCCGATGAATAATTTTGGGGCATACCCGTATTTTTGTACTTCGTCTTTTCCAATACTAATCCCTGATATAGTATCTGTGTATGTAGATTTTCTTTTTATTTTTACTTCCTAGTGACGCTCAAATTGTAGGCTATTGTCAGTGAAGCATATACGAGCTGTATTTTTGTAATGAGTGAGACTACCCACTTCTATGGGTTCTCTTTCCTAACAACGATATCCCGAAAATACCATTCCAGCTGCGAAAAGTATGTTTCGGACATTCATGGTTTCCGTCCACGCTGGTTATTTTTTTTTTTTTTTCGACCATGGCATTTTAAACAAGGCACCAGTTTATCTGTCTCTTCTTTTCGGTTGCTTGAATGTGTCTGTTGAGGTCATACTGGTCTACACACAGAACTTAATCGCCGTTCGTCGCTTATAATGTCGCCAATTTCTTTGGTTAGTAGGTTCGAAATTTTCTGTGGTGGCGTGTAAATTAATTATACGTAATGATAAGCGGACAGCTCGTTTTCTCGCTCGCTAGAACACGGGGACCCAACTGTTAATAGGGATTATTGATGCGACGTGGAATGTTAATGCATGCTATTATGCAGTTTCGTATGCGTCGGCGAGATCGTTACGAATGCGACGTTCCACATCCTTTGCCCTTGGACGGTAAGTAGCACACGTTTTGCTCTCGTGAAAATAAACAAAGCCGAGTTTACAAAATCGGCCTCCGCTATGATCTGTAAAATTCTTCTATGTTCCCACTTGAAGTCATTTGGAATACTTACGGCACTTGTGTTTTTCAGCTAATGGTTTATAAAGTTGACCGGTAGATACAACGGTGTCACGGAAACTCATTACATTCTTAAATTCCTTATGTTTTTCTCTGTTTTGGTCGTAAACTAAAAAGTATAACACAGCCCTGTGGGTGCCTTTATTGAAATATGTATCCGAACGGCTTTGTAAATGCACATTTATCTACTGAGTATGAAAAAATAGTAAGATAAACATCCTTTGTATGCATCGAAGACGAAGGTACGCACTACTAGAATGAGTCGTGGAAGAATTAGCATTTTGTTTCAGCTCTTTCAAAAGTTATTTACGTCAATGCAGAGGCATAACGAGTGCCTTTATCAAGCGTAATATTGCATGGCGTATGTTTTTCCTCGGACTACATGTACTTCGTTGAGCGAGCTTCTGATCATATGCCACTTTTATTTTGAATGAGGCCACAAAGTGGGGTTTCTGATCCAGCTTTGTCAACATTCGAGTGTCACAACTACAAAACCAGCAATGAAGGTTTACGGGAAACGATGGATTGACGCAAGCTGGAACCCATACCAAAATCCCTGTTCCCTGAACAACAAACCATTGAATATGGGTGGTTCCATACATTTCTGATAAGCAGGGGGAGGGGAGAAAACCAAAGAATTAAAGGGGCTTATGCGGGTTTTCGGGGTTTTTTTTAGGTGCGGTTGTGAGGCACTGGTATTGTGTGTTGTACAATGACAGTGATCAACTATGGTTATTCCATTGCATTTACAATAGAAGAGTATTTTGGGAGCACTTTGAACCCTCGGTCTCGGGCTCAAACAACTTTCTCCAGCCTCTGCAAATGTTAATACAGTATAAAAACCGTGCTTGACCCCTTTAACATGTATCTAGAAAATAATATTTATTGAAGAAAATGCACCACTGTCTCCATATCGTAACATTTCCTATTTTATTTTACTGATTCATCGGTCTCATTCTTCCACGACGCATTTCTGTGTCGCATTTTAGATTTTAACACGTCTTCGATGCATACAAAATATGCTTATCTTACTGTTTTTTACGCTCAGTAGATAAATGTACATATACAAAGCCGTTTGGATACATATTTTAATAAAGACACCCACAGGACTGTGTTATACTTCTTAGTTTACGGCCAAAACAAAGAAAAGCAAAAGGATTTTAAGAATGTAATGAGTTTCCGTGACACCGTTGTATCTACCGGTCAACTTTATAAACCATTAGCTGAAAAACACAAGCGCCGTAAGTATTCCAAATGACTTCAAGTGGGAACATAGAAGTAATTTGCAGATCATAGCGGAGGCCGATTTGGTAAACTCGGCTTTGTTTATTTTCGCGACAGCAAAACATGTGTTACTTACCGTCCAAGGGCAGAGGATGTGGAACGTCGCATTCGTATCGATCTCGCCGACGCATACGAAACTTCATAATAGCATGCATTAACATTCCACGTCGCATCAATAATCCCTATTAACAGATAGGTCCCCGTGTAGAAGTAAAAATGACTGAAAAAATAAATAGTGCCCTGCGGTAATCGCGATCAACCAATTTGGTTAAATTGCTTTAAAAAGGCGTTTTGGATTGCTGGCAATCTACCGTATTTGCCACTATATTACAGTGTGATTTTGAGCACACAATGATTTCATTGTGTTAATTTGGGTTACGCCGGGTATGCATAGATATGCACAAATTACAAGTTGTACATATAAAATTATACCTTTTATGCATCTTTTAACTTGAAATGCGGAAGGTATTTATAAAATTCAATGCCGATAGGACGTGAACAGCGAAGTCGACGACTTGCCCGAGCAATAAAATGGAGATTTTTTTTTCAGCTGTAAAGTTAAAAAATTGATTGAAAAAAAAAATGATATTTCCAATATTATATCTCAAAATATTGATTGTGGGTACACGTTAGAATACGTTAGAACCGCCTCACACACAATCTATATTTTGGATCAAAAATAAGGAAAAATAGGTATACCCCTACATACCCCAGTTTTGCTATATAGAAGTGGGGTATAAGGGGGTATATATACAAATGTACTGGGACAACCCTCGCATAAGAGTAAGCCTAAAGCCTCTGTCACATATTCACGTATCAGCGGCGTATCGCTCGCGTATCTATGAAAATTGCGATACGCCGAGGTCTGAGACGTATTTTGTTCAAGCGACGTATGTACCACGTACGTGTGACGTACCTGCTACGTTCCTGTGGCGTATCAGTGACGTATCTGTATTAGTATGGAATTTCTCTTTCGTATGTACGGCGTATCAAGGTGTATGTGCTACGTACGTGTGACGTATGTGTGGCGTATGAAGCGTACGCGTGACGTATCTACGACGTATGTACTACGTTCCATTCTTATATGCGGCGTATCTGTTCTGTACCAATTGCTTTTTATCGCACCTGCTTATAGCAGGATGCGATATAGGAGTCCAAATTTCCGTCCGTCCGTCCATCCGTCAACATTTACGTCGAAGTTTGTTTTTCCCTACATCAGTGATAGCTGCGAGTATGAAACCTTGCATAGTCATTGTCCTTGATATACCCTTCAAGCACGCACCTTGGCCCGGTGCCCTTGTCCTATATTTCACAGTCCGTTGACTTTGTTATTTTTTAAGTCGAAGTTTGGTTTTTACGTCGAAGTTTGGTTTTCTCTGCTTCAGTGATAGCTGCGAGTTTGAAACCTTGCATAGTAATTGTCCATGACATACCCTCCTTGACATGCCCTCGACCTATATTTCATGGGCCATTGACTTTGTTGATTTTACGTCGAAATTTGGTTTTCTCTGCATCAGTGGTTGCTGCAAGCGTGAAACCATGTATATTTTAAAATTATCCTTGACGTACCCTTCAAGCACGCACCTTGACTCGGTGCCCTTGACCTATATTTCACGGTCCATTGACTTTGTTAATTTTTACGTCAAAGTTTGGTTTTCTGAGCACCTAAGGTAGCTGCGAATGTGAAACCTTGCATAGAAATTGTCCTTGACATACCCTTTCAGAACACACCTTGACCTGGTGCCCTCGACCTATATTTCTCGTTTTTAGTTATTTTGCCCGATGCAGGTGCGATATCGACCTCGTTAATACCTATGAGAACAAACGGTTGTGTTCACTTTGTTCATGCAATTCGCACATTACAGTTATCAATTATCAGAGGTCGAAGATGCCACTGGAGAAATATAAATCTAGATAATCTAGATTAACACCGAAGAAAAAAACCGAGGGTGGGGGATGGGCAGGGGGGCATCTCCAAGCTCCCAATCCTGGTCGTAGGATGTCATGAATAAAGACAGAGGCTACACCAAGCGTAGCCCTGAAAGAACCCTGCACGCCACCCCGGCCCGTGAGAAACATCTGATCCATTATTTCGGAAAAACGAAAACATTTATATAGAAGCATTAAAGATTCTCTTGGAATGCTACAAAATGTTCCTAATACTCCTAATACGTCACACATATTCCACAGCAGCGAAACGTACGTAGCACATACGTAGCACATACGCCATTGATACGCGAGATACGTCACACGTACGTCGCTGATCCGCCGTAGAAACGAAAGGAGAGTCGAGGATACGCCACACACACGTCACACGTACGTAGCAGATACGAATGGTACGCTGTACATACGTCACGGTTACGTGGCATATTAACCGCGATGTACGTGTGGCGTATCAGGAGTATGAGCTACGTATCTACGGCGTACCTGCCACGTTGCTTTCGTTTGTACTACGTATGTGTGACGTATGTACGGCGTATCGGACCTGCCACGTACGTGCTACGAATTTTTAAGTGCACACATAAAAAACGTAGCACCTCGGCGTATGAGGAGTATGAGCTACGTATCGAGGAGTATGAGCTACGTATGCTCACGTATGTACGACGTACGTGTGACGTACCTTTCGTATCTTGATACGCCGTAGATACGTGAGTCGATACGCGATAGTGTGACAGCACTATAAGAAAAGATACATCGAACTTTATAATTCCTTTGTTAAATTTCTTTCAGAAATACAAACTCCAGTGTGTGGAGAAACATGATCAAGCTTGGCTTTATGCTGACATTCTATAAGGCTTCGGTTTTGCCAATCATCAATCAGTGAGACTAGGGCAGTATACAAATACCAAACCAAAAATTACACTCAAACATAAATTAGCCAGGTAATAAAGGAGCAGCTCACTTCAAGTATAAATGTAGTGTGACAGGCGTGTTTCTGTATTTCGAGTGCCATTCCCTTATAACTGGCTTCAGTACTATTCTGTTAACGACTCTTAGTCTGCTGTTTTGTTTCTGTGTGTGTCCTAGGGTGGTGATTTTTTTCATTGCAATAAGGCCTAGACGGCCTAGACAACTTAGACTTTTAACACAAGGATTGCCTTAAAAAGGCAAGAGTAGGCAATGATCAATATGATAGTTACCCAAGCTTAACTAAAAATATGAAAATGTACATAAGTGCAAACAGCACAAAAATTTAACACTATTAAAACATAAAACAATTAGAACCAGAACAGAAGTTATCGCCTTGGAACGATCAGTAGTATAAGATTACTAGGGGCGGCTTAAACCGGTTTTGCAGGGCTCTAACATCACCCTCAGCTTCTGCAGTTGTTCACAATATTTAGTTAGTTTTTCGACCTCGCGGTGGATCTCTAACTAGTCAATGAATCACGAAGAACAAACAAATAAATCATAATAAACACCAATCATGAATCAAAAACGAGTACTCGCACATACAATAAGCTGCCTGATGACTGGAGATCCCTGAGTGCCAAACAACATCGCTGAAAATCTGGAGCAAAGGAAAAACATCAGTTGAATACTGGTGGGCCAAGCAACATATAAGAAGCTGTGCCCAAACCATAACTAAAATGAATAGCTTCAAGTATAAACTGAAAAAAAATCTGTCTGTCCTATAAGCCTCTTAAATTTGTAAACCAGGTCACCATAAAATTCTGGTTCCGAAATCCCTCACTAGTGAAGGTGCCAGATGGGAAAAAGCCATTAAAAAAAAAACACTTTAGGTGGTCACCTGTTTAAAGCAAAAATTTCCTTTGTATAGTTGTTTAGTACGAAGTATGAAAACCAATATTTTAATTTTTTTCGGCCTTGCAAAAGTACTTTTATTGCGGGTGAAAATGACGTACCCTAGCTTATTTGATCTCTGACTTCTATTACAGCCAGCAGATTCCCAAACCATAAGTATGTTGCCTATTTTCATATTCATGCAATATGTTTTCATTGCAGCTGCTAGTAATTACATATGGTTGCTAGTGAGACTTGGTTTCGCTTTTTAAAACAAAAGAAAAGTTACATATGTTACGCTTTAAGGACGTAACTACACCATTTTTCAGAGATGTCTATTTTTATTTTGAATTGTAAATTGTAGGGTTTTTTTTGTCAATATGGTTCACTTTGTCTAATTGTTTGGATCTGCATTAAACTTTAGAAAGCAATATACTATTTTAAGATAATGGAAAGCTAGAGATCCTTACAGTGTAAGTAATTGTCCATAGTGTAACATTATAAACAGAATAAACCCCTGTCTTTGCGTCATTTTATAGGTTACCCGTCAACTTGAAAATTATTTTTTAAAACCTTAAAGCCAATATCTACAACAATAAAGCTAGCAAAATATTTCTTTTACTAAATTTATGTGTTTGATTATTTTTAGCTTTTTGTGACATGTAACGTATGTAACACAAGTTAATTTGTCAATAGATAATGCTCCAAACAAAGAAATAGTTTCACAATATCATTTTGGTAAGTCTTTTTTGCTGGGACAGGTGTTGAGTACAGTCTTTGGACAATATGAAAGCCTATATCTTAAAGAAAACTCAAGCTTATTCGAATAAGAGATGTTTGCACTCTAAGCAGCGGGGCATTATCATGTAACAGGCTGTTACATACATTACTGGTAAAAATGAAAATATGATATGACTGTTTGAGCTACAGAAAAAATACATCACTCTATTATTTTACTCAAGTTACTCACAAAGGCTCTATTCTGCATGCCTATGCTACATATTAAAGACGTTTGAACAAACTTCTGACATCCATCGACTGTAATGTGTAAATGTTATGTAAATTTAAAATATCCTTTGAAAAACACAATTTTAAGTGACGTCATTCACTTTTGAGGGTGTTCTATGCATTTTGCCAAAAACAAGATATTTATTTCCATTACCATGTTCAAAAGACACACAATGTTTATTATTTTTTCTTTCTCATATTAGGTATTGTTTTAAATGAAGTATTCAGCAGTCTAACACCCAGTCGCATTTTTGCCAACAGAGGCATTACTATTTACCTAAAACATATTAATTCTTGCGAATGGTGGTAAATCTTATGATTTTGATGCTTCCTTGTTAGTTGAGTACCAAAGCTCTGAACAACTGTTACGATGTAATGCATGTAACATTACATGTGATAAATAAGGAAGGACATTGTCTAGACGTAATATTTCAAAACAAGGCGAAGACTATAAGTAATTTTATAAGTCTTTGATGTAAAATAAAACAACATATATTACTTATTCATTTCCAGAAATCATGCCTATGAATCTATGAATACTTAGAATGAAGGCTATTCAAATACCGCCTTTTTAATGCTAAAATATGTAAAACAGAGAAGATAGATCCATCTTGAACAAAACAAAAAAAATAATTATATCAATTGTAGTAATCCCAAACTAATTATCATCAAAGGCATTCATGGGCACAGCACTTTTACCTTAATACCTAATAGGTAAAATATTTAATTTGCATACACATGAATACGAATAAAAACTTAAGAAAGCGCAGAAAAGTTTAGAAAATAAGGGATATACCTGCAAAATAACAAATATTTGTACTTGGGCTGTTTATAGACCTAGATTGCTTATAGTGGTATCAAACAAATAATTACTGCAATGTACTGCTGCAATTGTGGAAGAATTAAGTGGGAGTATACCTACTTAACCACTATGTATATTGGCTACTGATAGCCATATGGAGTTAAAATTGGTATAAACTGATTGCTAGGACCCAATATTCTTTAACCATGTATTCTTACGAGTAAATCACATGAATCTTTGTTTCATGAATTTTAATGAGAACTTCAGAAATGAGAGACAAAATGCGGAAATGCCAAGGGGTAAACCATCAAAATCGCTTATTTCTCTGCAATCAATGCCCTTTGAAAGCTAAAAATAATGTTCTATTGTCAAGTTTTTTTGTTGATGGACACCCTTTGGTAGTCTGTTTTCTATTAATTTGTATTGATGTTTTACTTAATATCAATGAGACCACCAAACCTCGAAGGATTTGTATAGGAGACCACATGGCAATAATACATTGTCTTAGCTACCCTTTGATGTCGATTTCAGCATTCAAAGACAATGTACATCCGAGATATCAGTGATTTAGTTGGTATATCCCTTCATTTTCAAATTTTTCTCTTACTTCTGAAGTTTTCATTAATATTCATGAGACATAAGATCAGAAAATCAGATTACACTGTTACAGTTCATTGTCAAAGCAGTCACTTGCTATCAATTTCTGCACACATATGCTATCAGTAGCGAAGAAACAAATCATTTCGAAGTTGTCGCAATCCAATATTCTTATCTTAACATTAATATTCTTGAAAGAGAAAAGCAAATGATTCATATATACGACTTTAAGGCAATAGTTCATAGTCTAAGCATTCATTCAATACCATTTTCGGCATCCTATGCCAATTTAAATGTCAGATACAAGTGATTTTGTAAGTTTACTTTAAGTGTTTAACGTTGTTTTTCTCAAGTTTGGCCCATCCCCTTTCTCGTTAATATGTTCACTGCTCTTAAAGGATCTGTTTTATTTTTATTTTTTTAGGTTTTTATAAATAATTATCATGAATACGCAAATGAGATGATTCTAATATCAGGCCTTTGATATCATTAAAGTTGCCGAATTGCATCACTGGTGCAATAATAGTTTGTTAGGATGATAGCTGGGCCGCTGATATGAGTTTAATTATTGGTTTTAATGATTTCTTTTATTTTATTGATATGTACCATTATATATATTCATAATAAATATACAAGGTACTAGTAAATATTTGCATTATTGACAACCAGAAAGACAGCTCTATAATCATGCATTACTGTGATTTCAATTTTAGTCATCTTTAGAACAAATTGTTATATTGTTGTTTACCAATGACACATTTTTCATTAATATTCCTGAAAATACAATTGTGGTGATTTTCAAACATATGTAAACCCACTGCATTAAAGTAATGCTGCAATTGCATCACTGAGCTATGACATCAGTCAAATTATGGTCCAGAATGATGGAAAGGATCTGAAAATAGTTTATAATAAAGTTTAAATTATTGATATACATGTACCTTAAATTTGATATTTCATGAATATGCATGAATGATGCAAGTGTGTTTATTGTCATTTCTTACTACTGGATGAAAGGACAGTATCTAAGCTGTAAAAGAAAAGTTTATTGATTGGTCTATGATAACTATTTGTTGCGATATGAGCTGTTTCATATGCACACCCCTAACCTCGAATACCGTGTTTTAGAATGGCATGTGTTGTGTTATACATCCGTTAATTTCAACACTTTTGCAAGACTTAAAATTGACTAAACACTGGTTTTCAAGCTTCCAGTGGGGTCCTCTGCCAGAGGGTATGAATGAAATTTTTGCTACTCCCCGACCACCAATCACCATTTTTCTGATGGCTAGCACCCTTACTACACGTAAAATAGTTTATCTAGTTTATTTGTTTATTTGAGTCTCATGTTGATATACAGTATTACAAACAAATTATATACACACAAAATGAATAATATCAACCCATTCTATACAGAATTATAAGAGACTGTTATTGCTTAGAAACCTGAAACATATATACAACAAAAAGACATTCACAAAAAGCATCTAACAAGAAACACTCGTACTTTTATACTTGAACCATCGTATAATCTATACGCGACATTATGGTCAGTCTGTATGCTTTCCCGAGGACAGAGAGCTCGTGGCGGAAACTGATGTCCAGACAGCAACCCCCCTTCCCCAACAAAGTTTTCTCTTTATATACATTTTAACGTGTTTGCAGTGTAATAATACAAATCGGTACAGTGTACATGCTAATTACATGATAATTTACAAGATA
The DNA here is from genome assembly GCA_964017185.1 of Rugalucina vietnamica. Taxonomy (NCBI): domain Eukaryota; kingdom Metazoa; phylum Mollusca; class Bivalvia; order Lucinida; family Lucinidae; genus Rugalucina; species Rugalucina vietnamica. Next base: position 8,094,313 of record OZ024871.1, on the reverse strand, counting down.
TATACCCGGATAGCTCAGTCGGTAGCGCGTTTGGCTTCTGACTAGCTATGTACTTCTGCCGTGCAGGTTCGAAACCCTACTGGCGACGCCAGTAAAAACTATCAATTATTGAAAAAAAACTATCAATGATTCCTGCATCGGTATGTACCAATGGTTTGACTGTCACCTTCTGGGCGCGGTGGTTTCACAGGGTATTTCCCGACCGAACGTCGAGAACTGCCCTGGCTTTCCCCCACCACTAGACATTCGGCGTCTAAAGAAGCAGAATTGCTTAGCGAAGCAGAAATGCCTAGCTTGACGTCTATCTTCAGTAAGTAAAGTATATATATAGGTAAAACTAACATACAAAAAAAGGCATTTTTTCCCGCACCACCAACACACGCGGACCCAAACCCCACATACTCTGGTATGAGAAGCTTAAGAAACCACAGAGTAGATGGTATGCGCCGAGAAACAGTCTTATAGGGAGTGGTCCTCCTACAAAGGTCGCTCCCGACGCACACCACCCGTCTGTATTTCAACCAAAGACGAACAGCTATTTGTTTATGAGGATAGGGGCCCGCGAATGTCTGCGCCGCAAGAAAAACAACTGTAAAAGTAAATGTAAATGGATCAAGAGAAAATAAAGTCCCTTATTTAGTTATAAACGCTAATTAAGAAACAGGCTTTGGCACAAGAACGAACCATTTTGGGGCTACAGAATAAAAGCACATACTTATCAAGTTTCTCTAATGAATTGAAAATATTGTTGACTTCCTGTGCGTACTGGAAAAGTTCGGTACGTATGTCATTATATAAGTTGCAGTCAAAAATTACATGTATCTCGTCTTCAATATAATCTTTACAAAAGGTGCATGTTCTTTCGACTTCAGAAAGGCCTTCTTATCTGCCCGTTTCTATCCGTAGCGGAGCAACGCCGGTTCGAAAATTTGCCATTGCAGACCTGTGTCTTGATGCCAATGTTGTGGTTTTACAATAAGTCTCAGTTTCATAACGTGATTTAAATAGTCGGTATTTTCTTAATTTATTTCCACCTCTGCCGCTAACGCCGCGATCATTATTTAGAGTTTCCTTCCATCTGTTAACATAAATATACTTAGAAAAACAATTGAGGGATATGGTTTTTGTTTCGATTTCATTGCTAAAGGTATAATTTTTTTACCCAAATAATTAATAGATATATGGTAGAACCATAACTGTGCAAAGGTTCCATAAAATTTTCGCGTTGCCTGGAAGCGCTTGTCGCAGACTTGCAGAAATGATGGAACACCCCTTAAATTAAAGTTTTCACTGCTCCCTACTCTATTCAAATCTTTCATTCACCCCCTCTTACTGGTTCATCCAAATGCAAAACTGTTTTGATAATCGAAATGGCGACACTTTTATGTCTAAAACGCACTTTGGGGAAATTTCAGAAATCTGTGATTTTTGGTAAAAAACACATTTTTTAACCAAAAAATTTTTTTTTCGTTTAAAATGTTTTCCTTTGCACTGTGAGTATGAAACTGAAATCCGTTTTTGAATGCGCGCGCTCTGGTTTTCTTAAAACAGCGTTTTTTTAAAGTGTGTTGTCAAATTTTTAATCACGTAATGCAAATTCCCATTAAGATAATGTTCAGTTCTTTAGCAAATGTTTTGAAACGCTGTAAAATCTAAACTAATGCCCGTAGCTCAAATCGGTTTCTGAACCAAACTCGCAGCTTAAAGGGCAACGTTTTAAGCGAAAAAAATTTTTTTGGTAAAAAATCGTGTTTTTAACCAAAAATCACAAATTTCTGAAATTTTCCCAATATGCATTTTAGACATAAGAGTACCGGCATTTCGATTATCAAAACAGTTTCGCAGTTGAATGAACCAGTAAGAGGGGAGGAATGGCAGAATTGGGTAGGGTAGGCAACAGTTGGAACCTCAATTTCAGGGGTGTTCCAACGTTTCTGCAAGTCTGCGAGAAGCGCTTCCAGGCAACGCGAAAATTTTATGGAATCTTTGCGCAGTGATGGTTCTGTTACATATCTATTAATTATTTGGGTAGAAAAAATTATACCTTTAGCAATGAAATCGAAACAAAAACCATATCCCTTAATTGTCTTTCTAAGTATATATTCCATTGCACTCGTCACTTGCTCTGACATATCACGTTTACTTATAGGTTGTTCAACATTATAAAATAATAAGCAGTTTAAATCATTTAAATGAGATTTGATTCTGAATGGCCAATTTTTACAACGATTATTCCCATTTTGATACGCGTACATAAAAACTCGCTTATTGATGCGTGCATTAGGTAAAACTGAGTGTCTAGACCATACGTTGCTTACAGATTTTAAAAGCATCTTCAACCCAACATTAAATTTGCAAATCAATTCGTAGTGTCTACGGAAGGCATGGCGTACACATGTCTTATTGTTTTGGACCCCGAGATACCTTTCACTCTGCCTGAGATGAAAGGCATCTCGGGTACAGATGGTGCAAATTACAAAGTAATAAAATAATTAACTCCCCCAGTGCTACTGTGGTCATTATGCAAATTTTGCTATAGTTATCTTGTGATTAATTATCTGTTGATAATTGATATATCTGTATAAAAATCAGAATATTTAATTTTACATTTTAGACGAAAACAATGTAAAAATTCATAATTATCAGAATCTTTTGAATAAAATTGCATTTTCAATCCGTTTTCTACATGAAATATTAACGATTTTGCACATTGATGAAAATATTTTTATCTGACATTATCAGCTAATTACACACCCCCTGCAGTGAGCTGCTGCATCAGCAACACTTTATTGCCCAGTTTTATAGTTGAAACCATATGCTAACTTCATGGTTCAGGGAAGAAAAAATGCACAGAAAGTTTATAAGAGATGTGTACGCTATGGGTTGGGGTAATTAAAATTGTGATTGTATTTAATTGCAATTTAATTAGATTTTTTTTTTCAAATTAATTGAACATAATTGTAAGTCAGTCTTTACTTTAATTACAATAATTGAAATGTAATCAATTTACAGTGTCAAAAAGGGGAGTAATTAACAATTACTTTTGAATTGCTTTGAATAACTTCAAAGAGAAATCTCTCTAACATATATTTAAAGATTAATATTGTGGGAGTGCACTGCAGATTATTCTGTTGACTATTTTTCCTTGCATGTCTCATTGAAGTATCTGGTCAGTTATACAGTCCTCATATTAAAATGTTTTCTCATAGACATCAGTGGCAACAGTATTTCATCTATAAAGACAAAATTAAATCTTGGGTAGTTTTAGCCTTTCCTAACTGATGCCCTAAGTTACCATCTTAAATTGATATCAAACAATCATTGACAAAGAAAGTGTAAACCAGAGGACCAATGGTCCTGTAAACGCTCACCTGAAACCCGAGATATATACCAATAAACTTGTTTGACTAGAATGGTAATGTACATGTATATAACCCCAGGGCCAGGTCAGAGCAACCCCTGGAGTCAATTTCTCTTTGAAATCATTAAACTTCAGTCCATTTGCCAATTTACTGCAAGTTTTGCCCTTCAAATGACATTTCAACAATTTTCCCCATTCAAATGCATGGGCGACCTAAGTTGACCATGCCGTAAAATAGGTCAAGGTCATCCAAGGGTCACGATTTATATAAACTTTGTAGAGCTCCATTGCCTGATGCTTCATGCCAAGTTTCAAAATCATACGACTTCTGGTTCTGGAGAAGAAGATTTTTAAAGGTTTTTGCTATTTATAGACATGGCAGCCATCTTGGTCATGTGACCTTGACCATTTATATATACTTTCATTCCCACTTCCTAACAATGCTCCTCATAAAGTTTGGCTTTGATTGGCCAAGCAGTTTCAGAAAAGAAGATCTTTGAATATCACTGTAATATACATGTATATTGCCCCGGGTCGGGGACAGACAGACCCCTGTGGTCCAATTTTTTTTCAGAATCATCCATCTTAAGTCCATTTACCCATTTCCTGCAAGTTTTTCCCTACAAATTACATTTTAACACTTTTTCCCATTCAAATGCATGAGCGACCTATGTTGACCTTGCCGTAAAATAGGTCAAGGTCATCCCAGGGTCATGATTTATATAAACTTTGTAGAGATCTAGTCATTGATGCTTCACACCAAGTTTCAAAATTATTGGCCTTCTGGTTCTGGAGAAGAAGATTTTTAAAGGTTTTTTCTATTTATAGGCATGGCGGCCATCTTGGTCATGTGACCTTGACCATTTATTTAAACTTTCTTTCCCCCTTCCCAAGGATGCTCCATATGAAGTTTGGCTTTGATTGGCCAAGCGATTTCAGGGGAGAAGATGTTTCATTATTATGGAAATATACATGTATATAGCCCCGGGGCAGGGGCAGACAACCCCCCAGGGGCTAAAATTTTCCATTAACATTAATCTTCTGTCCATTTGCCTATTCCCAGTAAGTTTTACCCATTAAATAGCATTTTACCATTTTTTCCCATTCAAATGCATTGGCGACCTAAGTTGACCTTGCCGTAAAATAGGTCAAGGTCATCCTAGGGTCATGATTTATATAAACTATGATAGGCCCAAGTCCCCGATGCTACATACCAAGTTTCGTGGAAATCGGCCCACTGGTTCTGGAGAAGAAGATTTTTAAAGGTTTTTGCTATTTATAGCCATGGCGGCCATCTTGGTCATGTGACCTGGACCATTTATATAAACTTTCGTTCCCCCTTCCTAAGGATGCTCCACATGAAGTTTGGCTTTGATTGGCCGAGCGGTTTCAGAGGAGAAGATCTTTGAAATTGTGAACGACGGACGACGGACGACGGACGGACGACGGACGGACGGACGGACGCCGGAGCATGGGTATACTATAAGCTCACCTTTGAGCCTTCGGCTCAGGTGAGCTAAAAAAAACTCAAACAATTATTATCTTTTCCTTGATCCAATTAAGATTCTTTGTTGTTAATTTTTCACACCTCACTGACAGATTCATAATTAAATAACTTGCTTTGTATAGAGTAGTGTTTTATATTTTTTAAAGGTTTTGAAGTCATCTTGACCAAAATGGCTTCCATGACTATTCGTCGAAAACCATTTCGTCGAATGGACAGTTGATAGAATGTGACAGTTGGTCGAATACGACACTTTGTCGAAATTACGTCGAAATACAATTCGACGAAATTGGTCGAAATTTCGTCGAATTTGGTCGAAAAATGGTCGAAAGTTTGTATGGTGCAACGCGCATGTGGGCGTGTTCTTTTACATCACTGAAGAATATTGGTTCAACGGTCTACCGAAAAAAAACAGGAATTGAATTAAACAGGATCGTTTTATTCACATAATATATTCTGTGCAAAACTCTATACAATCAGCCATTTTTGCCTTTTTTTACACATAGAAAATCCAAGAACAGACTCTTTGAACAGAAACTCATACCTTTTCATCTAGCATACCTACCTATTTATCCCATTGTACTTTTCCAGCATAGATAACGGTAATAATACACCAAAAGAGTGACCGGTTTACTGAAGAGCAAACAATCGACTGCACCTATGAATTATTAAGCGAGGTACAAAGAGCTTTCAAACTCGATTTGAAAAAAAAGTGAAAGTACGACATATGGTCGAATTTGTTTCGACAAAGTGTCGTACTTTTACTCTTAAAAAATCGACGAAGTGTCGTAGTTGATCGGTTTTTTCGACCAAGTGTCTTATTCTATCAAATGTCAATTCGACCAAAGGGTTTTCGACGAAAAGTCGTGCACCGACCAAAATGATCAAAAAAATCAAACTACTTCTTTTCATGGTCCCCTTGTATTGCTTATTTATGAAAGATGGAGTGAACTTGAATATTATGTTTTGATGGAAATTGGTCAAAAAATCTTCGTCATGTTTATGTGAGATTCTGATTGAATGATACTTGTGCAGTCAGTTAAGCTGTTGTTTGGATTCTTTTAATTTATGCTTCTGGACATTTTTCCGAGTTTTAAAGACAGATGTACGTAATTGAAGGCGCTCAAAGGAACGTGCGTATCTAAGGGTCGAAACGTCATTTTAACGCCGCATTCGTAACGTCAGTTTTCGCTCAAAACGTCATTTCTAGCGTCAGTTTACGTTCGGAATACGAAACTATATCCATACAATTATGCACAGGACTCCAGAAATGTAAAAAGTTTGATATTATTTATTATTTTTGCTCAAAATATAGATTGTGGACATGTTATCCTGAAGAAAACAACATTTCCGCGACAGTTAGCAATATTGAATACTAAACAGTGTCGGAAATTTTGGCGCAAAATCGACGTCGCGCGTAAAATGTACTGAATTCAGCAAAGACTACCTCTCTTCGCACGCCTATAGCAGGAAAACGAATCCGGTAACTAAGGACTTTCTCGTTATCTATATGTAGTTCAGGAGTTTCTCTAATACATATCAGCTTTTTAGAAAATCCTACCGTGGATTTTTTAATATATACAAGAAAATTAACAAAAAGGGGGTCTAAAAATCGCATTTTACGTTGACGTCAATGTATTTTCGCGCTCAAATTTGACGATTTTGAAGGCCGATATCTCGAAAACAAGCTCGGAACACACCAAGCGTAGCCATGAAAGAACCCTGCACGACACCCCGAACCGTGAGAAACATTTGATCCATGACTTCGGAAAAACGAAAACATTCATATAGAAGCATTAAGATTGTCTTGGAACGCCACAAAATATTCCTAATACTCCTAATACGTCACACATACTCCACAGCAGCGAAACGAACGTAGCACATATGTAGCACATACGCCATTGATACGCGAGATACGCCACACGTACGTCGCTGATACGCCGTAGATACGAAAAGAAATTCGAGGATACGCCACACATACGTCACACATACGTAGCAGATACGAAAGGTACGCTGTACATACATTGTACGTCACGGTTACGTGGCATGTTAACCGCTATGTACGTGTGGCGTTTTAGGAGTATGAACTACGTATCTTCGACGTACCTGCCACGTTGCTTTCGTGTGTACCACGTATGTGTGACGTATATACGGCGTATCGGACCTGCTACGTACGTGCTACGAATTTTTAAGTGCACACATAAAAAAACATAAAAATTACCACTGACAGTGGCAGTGCTATTATCTATTAATACACTGGCTAACATGGTTTGGTTAGGACGCCCACCCTAATGTTAAAACATAACCTCTATTAAGCAAGCACCTGTCTTAAGCAAGCAATTTTAGTGTTTCCATTGGCCGCTTGCTTAAGACAGTTTGGACTGTAATTCGTCATTTGTCTTGGTTGGACTTTGGGATACGGTTTTTATTCTGATCGTACTTTACCCTGCCGGTTATTGCAAACATAAATTTTAAATACCTTGACAGATGATCATGTGATTCAACATCCATGTATAATGAGCCCGTATAACAAGACCCTATAGAAGAGTAGGCTTTGCAATTTCATATACTCAACAAAAAAGTTAAGGAAAATGTGTTCAAGTGCTTATTGCAATAAATCTAGTAAGAAGTTATAAATTCAAACTTTAGTATGTTATTGCAATAAATCTAGTAAGAAGTTATAAATTCAAACTTTAGTATGTTATAAAGTGTCTTTTATCTTTCCAATGAGGCCTCATTTGAACTTGTAGCATTGGCAGTGGCTGGGAAAAGCAATGTCAAAGTTGACTAGTCGTCAATCCAGTTTTCACAAAATTGCAATATTGTTTGGTTTGAGCAAAAATTTTAATGTAGACTCTTGCCTTAAAAGCATAGACTTTGAAGACAAGTTTTCTCATGACAACAGATCAGTGCAAAAGACAAGATATTTAGGCATGTCATACTGCCATTCCTGGATCAGCATAATTTCCTAGATGGCAATATCAGGCTGCAAATCACCACAGCCAATTCTTTAATCTCACCAACAATATGCCGAATTTGGTGCTGAGAAATCAGCCTCCTTTCCTCCTGAAGCACCACAGCAAGAGCCTGGAGAGTTTTGGTGCCAGTATTCCACACCAGACCATATAATGCTGTCCCAGATTTTGTAACACTTGTTCTGGGGGGACCATGTCTGGTGAGTGGGTTGCCTTTAAGTCCTTGACATCAACGTTGTGCCGACGTAGGTAATCTTGGTTAATACTGGGGTGATTTCATCTGACATTGTCCTTCTGGTACGAACAAAGGTACTGATGCTTAAAATGTTTTACAACAGACAGGTCTGCTCACCTCAGTGTGTGCACTGTACAGCTGTTCATGAGAAAATGTGTCTTTGGAGACATGGGTTATTGTGTGAAAAAGCTCCAATGACAAATGATACACAAATAGAACAATATGGCAATTTTGTGAAACATGGAGAGGCGACCAGTCAACTTTTAAAGCTTCTGTAAGTGCCATCATCTCAAATAAGCCCTCATGACACTTCATAATAATATGGAGTTCACATTTCATAAAATATAACAGTTCTTGTGTTACAAGAACTCAAACATATTTTTTGTGCTGTTGACGCCTTATGCATGTTTTCATGTTTTTAGTTAAGTTAAGGTAACTGAGTGGCCACCTATTGGGAAAATAGCTGCTCATTCGGCTTACGATATGTTTCATGGTATAAGTACCTGATTGTTAGTTTGGTTTTTTCCCACCTCGGTTTTTGGAGTGGGAATCTTTTTCTGATTGCGCCTTTTCCTGATCTTTGCCTACTTGTACCTTTCCTTAACTTTTTTTGTTTAGTATATTTATGGAAACAACAGGTATCACTAAGAATTTGTATACAACTTTAATATGACTTGGAGCATGTTAATAAGACACAGCTAATTTCATAACATTGAACATGTAACATCAAAAACACAAAATATCAGTCAGAAAATATTCCCTTAGATTCATTTAGTATTTGTTTTATTAATCATCTGAGATTGCACACGATATACTTCACATTGAGATATACATTTGGTGGTCATCGTTTAATAAACTAGTGTAGGTTTCTACAATTATCTACATTAAGAATGTTCATATTCTTACTGTCAAACATGAAACGTTCGTTGTCAAATCAACATTCAAACACATCCCACATAAATTATTTTGGCGTTTGTACATAAATTCTTTCTCTGAATTTCCTTTTGTAACACCTTTATATTACTGCCTGGTTGTTAGAGAGTTGCTACAGTACGGACATTCTGATTATGTAGAATCTGAATTATACGTTTAGAGCCATGTTATAAACAATATTTTGGACTACAATCTTTCTTCAAAATATGTACTATAGTACTTACACAGGGATTTATCTTTATATTTTTATTGACAATGTTAGTATGGACATGGAGTTAAACAGCAATTTTTATTCGAACAGGTTAATGCGTTTCATACATAAAATACTGTTGTTGTTTTTTTTCTATTCAGCATTAAGTATTTGAAGAGCCAGATGTTGCTTTTGTTGTTTTATTACACTTTATCAACAAATTAAATTGAAATTGTACTTTAGTATTAATTTGGCTCTAACCATTGAAACCTCTTAGGTTATATGTTGAAAAGGTGATCGAACTATAATTTGTGGTTTATGTGAATATGTTTTTATTATTTTGTGTCGATGGACTGACAAAAATGATCGTTTTATCAAAGCATGTAAACATTTTATCACAACCAATTATATACAAATATTAACATTTTATCACAACCAATTATATACAAACGGATTTAAAGTCTGTTCAACACTCACTCTCACTTGTCTTCATCTGTCAGCTCATTCTTTACAATTGGAATATTGACATCATCGACATTGTCCACATTGTTCTGTTCTATTGTAACAGTTATGTCTTCACTTTTCTGTCCAGTTTCATCAAAACCTTTATTATCATGCACAGTGACCTCCCCGTTACTGCCAGATTGGCTTGGTACCTCTATGTCCACCTTTGCATAAACTGCCTGAACGCCACTTCCACTCGCCGCCCGCTCACTGCCACTAGCGCCTTGCTCCCCAACTCTTCTCGGTGCCAGTTCATCCACCATCTCGATTCTCTCATCAGTAGTGTTCTTCTTCTTATCAGATTTACCGAAAAACAGAGATCTCCTCTTTTTATCTGGTTTGGAATACAGCTCAGATTTCTGTTTCTTATCAGGTTTAGCGTATAACTGCGACTTTCTGTTTTTGCCCGCTCACTGCCACTAGCGCCTTGCTCCCCAACTCTTCTCGGTTCCAGTTCATCCACCATCTCGATTCTCTCATCAGTAGTGTTCTTCTTCTTATCAGATTTACCGAAAAACAGAGATCTCCTCTTTTTATCTGGTTTGGAATACAGCTCAGATTTCTGTTTCTTATCAGGTTTAGCGTATAACTGCGACTTTCTGTTTTTGCCCTTATCAGGTTTGGCGTACATCTGGCTCAGTCGCTTCGATCTTTTCCTGACACTGTCATCAGGCTGGTACTTGATGTCCTCTTCAAAGTTGTCAATGTAGTATATGAGGCAGGCATAGATGAAGCGGAACTGCTCCTGTAATGTAGTGTAAAACTTAGTTTAAACATATTTTATTGCCTTTTTATGTACAATAGGGTTGGGCTACAAGTTCCGCCCCCTATAGTGTAGTGTAAAATGTAGGCATCACGAAAACACCTCCATGTAATGAATACCCCCTTGAACACCACTTTTATATAGCAAAACTGGGGTATGCAGGGTATACCTATTTTTCTTATTTTTACTCCAAAACATAGACTGTGGGTACACGTTAGAACCGCCTCGGCAAGGCGGTTCTAACATGTACCGACAATCTACGTTTTGAGCAAAAATAAGAAAAATATCGAAAGATTTCTACTGAAAATTTTCATTTTTTACAACTTTAAAAATCTCTGTATATTGTATTGGCATGGTTTCGCAATGGTGTAAAATACAGGCCAACTGAGGCAAGGATGTTCTGCAGTTCAGAAATGTATGTATAGATAAAGCGGACATTGTTTACCAGTGTAATTTATTTCACAGGATGAGGCAGTAATAAGTACACAAAATAAGTAATGACCAGGTACCAAAGCGAGAACATCAAACTTCAAGGTGGAAAATAATCAAAATAACAAATAAGCACTGATACAAAGTGAAAAAAAGGTCATCCTAGTAGGCAGATCAGTTTCCAAAAGGATAACCAATGGCTATATGACAGAAAATATTTTGACATACAGTAATAAGGACACATGACACAGAAACAACAACGACAGGCAACTGGATATCCCTGGGAAACCATGCAACGTCATTGAAATCATTGAAACAGTTTAACCCCGGTGTGTCAAGCAACAGACAAGTCGCTCCGGCTCCAACTAAATGAAATGAATAGCTTTAGGTCGAGGCCATCACAGAGACTGACACTCGGGTCAATTGAGGAAAGAATCATAGTATGTGTGTCTTATTTACTCGAAAAACACTCTTTGCCTTATAGTGTTCCAGTTAATATGACCAATATTTTACCAGATCTGGGACAGCTTTAGCTCGTCTCGACTTGATCTTTCTGACCGTGTTCACCACACTCACAGCGTTTTCGTAATTCAGTTTCTCCAGCAGATTGTACAGGGAACAGAAGAGGCCACTCCTCTCAGATCCATTGCTGAATTAGATTAAACTTGAGCCTTTGCGTGAGAAAACCAACAATATGGGTTTCCGATCAGATCTGACACAAACCGGCCTGTACAGCTAGAAGCTTAAGATTTTGGATTTAAGAAGAAGAGGGATTGTACTATTGGTGTAGCGAAAACAAAGGCGCTGATCAGCTTCGCGGTTACCGTTACCGCGAAGCTGGTCTGCGCCTTTGTTTTCGCACATGCAGATTTCTGGTTTTCCGATGCAGCGGCTAAAATAAAGCAAGTCGGTAGAATCAAAAGTTCTAGTAATCAATCGTCATGTTAACCAAACCAGAAAATAACAACAAACTTAGGCAACTATTTGACAACATATGGTTAACGACATCATTTTTGGTAATATGCTTATAATTCAGGGTTTTTGCTTTGCAAAATATTAACATTGATTGGTTATTAAAACATTGGCGTTTTAAAAGCGCGGTTCTTAAATATCTTGTTCGTTAATTGTTAACTTATACATCAAAGAAAAAGCTTATGTGTGTTTATTTTTGGATCTGTGGTTATTGGCTTCTTTAATGATTATATTTGCATCACGTATTTTTCCCTCTACTTACAGACAATGTACCAGTATACGTCCAGCATACGACTCGCCGGTTTCTCCTAGAACCTGTCGAATCAAACTCAGACAAGCAACCTCACTCTTAGGGCTCGTGTCTCCAGTTTTCCAAGATGAAAATTGAAATAGACGCAGACGCATTGAATGGTCATTCTACAAAGACAAAAAAATTTCGCTGATATTTCATTACCGCACTTAACCATTCGATCATCTCGCCACTGTGTCCGGTCTGGGTTCGAGCCCTACACGCGGCACATGTGCTTGCGGGTGTGTCAGGTGGTTTTTCTCGGGGTTCTCCCGTTTTCGCCCCACCTACCGATTGGCCCGTCTCATATGAGTTGAAATAATCTTGAAAGTGAATCAAAAAATATTTTGCCTTTAGCGGGCAAAGTCAATTTTTCATGTCTAAAATATTGGAATACCAACACTCTAAATGATATTTGTTGTTTCAGTGCCAATGGCTTAGCTGCTCCATGCGAAACAGTTTGAAGTCTATTAATAACATAATTTGGCTTAACTGCCATTATGGTTACCTGTTCACATGTAACGTTACATTTATAGCTTATAATGATAACCATTAAAACAGTCATTTGCTCATTGGACGTTCAAAATTTGGTCAAGGGGCTTCAGGAGGAAGTATGATATAATCTGACCTTATCACTGTGTGATCGAAAAGAATTTATCATATATGTGAAATTTGAGCGATTTTGAAAGAAAGCTGAAGAAAACATAATGTCCCCATGATTCTGCATGGTTGGGATGCCTTTACCTAAGCAATTAGTAGGAAACTGGCCTCGAGGTTATAAAACTTTTTTCAAGCTCAGCTGAGCTGAGCATGAAATTTCAACTACTCATAAATGTTGAAATAGTTGAAATTTACCTATAGGACTTACGGCTTATCAGTTACTAGCATCTAGTAAAAATACAACATGAAGTATAGGGAAAATTCCGCCCACTTTTGCAAACTCTTGGCGTGAGTCTCTATGGTAAATTAGTGGAAATTTCAGGTTCAGTACTCAACAACTACTTTATCCTGCTCATAAATGTAACATATATGAGCAGGATAAGTTTTAGTCTCAGCTGAGTTGAGCATGAAAAAAGTTTTATAACCTCGGGACTAGCAACCCTTGGCACACTAGTTTAGAATACCTGTCTCAGGTCGGACAGTGTTAGTTTTATAGAAAGGTAGCTGACTCTGTCTAGGATCTCGTCCGTCGTGACAAAGACATCTCCTATCTGTGTCGCCTTATCGTAGGCTGGCCAGTACTTGAACTGGGACTGTAATGAAAAACATTGCATAATTGCTTTGAAATCGACATTGCATAATGGTTTCTTTCATTCTTTCTTTGGCATATTGCGGATAGTAATTAACAATAATGAGTAATGTACTGAAGGCTGATTTCTTACATTTTATTCACTGTGTGTCTATTTTCAAATATAATGTAGCATAAAATTGCAATTCTTTAGAATCTCCAAGTACAGTGTATGCGATTGTCCTTTTAGTCCGTTTGTACATCGTCTGGGAGTCAGTTTTTAATGGCGGTAAGAAGAAAGATTCATTTGTGATAGTTTTTAAATTCACATGTGTAGTATGCCCTAAATGTATGCCGCTTAAGCATTTGCTTTGATGACCATTGCCAACAATCACAAGCGGTCATTTACATGGTTACTCATTTACAAACTTCTCGAAACCGACACCTTAATTTTTGCCTGGTTTGTTCAATCTTGCGAATGACCGTTTTTCTTTTTATTTGAAAACTGTAACAAGCAATTCAAAGCAGCCATCAAAGTTTTCCTCAACCTGCGTTCTTAAACTCAAAATATATTTTATCTCACCGTATCCTCCGCGTTTTCTTCATTCATCATGACGACAACGTGATACTGTTCCTGTATGATCAGTCTAAGGAACTGGTTCACCGTCTCTGGTGTCGGCATCTGGGTCATTATTATACCGCCCTTCTTCTTGTACGTCTGGAAAATCATATGGATAACATTTCCGTTTAATTTTTCCTAAGCCCCATCACATCCCATTTTATTAGGAAAAACTGTATTGTAAAGGGGTAAACATTCCTCTCTTCTAAACATAGAGTACCCATGGGTACTCATTGGGTACTCGTCTCGGCAGGTGGTTATCACGTGTCAAACAATCTATGTACTGGGCAATATATAAAGGTCAAAAATTCTAAATGGACGTTTTCTGCATTTACAGCCAGCTGTAAGGATAAATGTAAAAACATATGCCTTCGCTAGGTGGAGTAGGAAATGATATTCACAAAATGTGCACACCAGTCCTGTCCGAATGAGGTTCCTCTGTTTCTGTGTGCTTTGGATATGCCTTTCAATACTTCGGCAAAGAAACATGATTTTTCGCTTTTTTGGATTTTTTTTTTATCATTTTCCTCCCCTTTTCATTGTTTTATCCCCCGATGTTTGAATTTTGCCATTCTCATCTGTGCAGCATCGGTCAAACATTGCATTTATGGTGTAAATTCTTTCTTAACTAAAACTTCGTTTTATCCGTTTGGGTCAACGTATCTAGGGTCAATTGACATAATTGTTCGACACTTTCGAAAAACTCCATATGGTCCATATGGTTCGCTGCTTCCAACGGATCAAACTTTTATATTTTACATCCATTAACTTCAATTTATTTTCATGTTTGCAAGAAAAATATCCTGCTTCTTCAGGTCAGCATATTGTAATGTTTTTGTCATTTAAAAGTTCAATGAATAAAGCAATAAATTAAATTCCATTCATGTCTTTTAAAGCTATAAACTTGTAAGAATTTTTGTGACAACTTTTGGGCAACGTCACCATTGACATATATGGAAAAAAATGGATTTTTTTTTTCAAAATTTCTTTAAACTATTGTATTTGAAAACAAGCAATGTTGAAACTTCATTAAATGACCTCTTTTTATTGATTTATTTTTAACTTTCAAAATGACACCAAAATCATAAAAATATATTTGTCAGAAGTGGCAGGAAATTTTTATTGTAAACATGAGTAGGAAGTTTTCGAAAGTTACAATCATTACATGTGTATGTCTATTGACTGTACCTATCATAACTTGTAAAGACGAAAAACTCTCAATTAAAGCATAACTTTAAAAATTTCAGAGATATGTCACATCAAAGAAAATATAAACATATCCGATATCAAGAGTCAAACTTTTAGCTGCCATTGTAAAATAATAAAGACATGAAGTAATTTTCATACATGTTTTATAAAATAACGCCACACCTTTCAAAGTTCTCAAAAAAAGATTTGCGTGAATAAACATTCATATGTTTGAAGTTTATTTATACAGAATAAAAAAAACTGTAAATTTGCATCTTTCAACAGAGTTGTCGATACAAAAACTAATATATTCCAAATGGGGCGAAAATGAATCTAAACCGATAATGATTTTCTGAGTTCTCAGAATACGCTCGCAGATCTCAAAGGACCAAACGGAAAATATAACCTGCACTATGGATGATGTAAGGTGAGACTTTTTACGGCTGCCACACGGCACAACACCAGCTGCAGTAATAGCAAATAAAAATAAAACTGAAATCCTTTAAGAGCAGTGAACATATTAATGAGAAAGAGATGGGCCATACCGCGGTTTCGGCTACTTAAGCCTCTTATGCATAGTGATTTGCTTTTACTGCAACACTGATATATAACATCGCGTCTAAAGTTTAACACTTAATCATCAACTTGCACCACGACTTTATCTAGTAACTTTGATCTTACTCACGTCAATATAAACGGCGTTAATGTAGTCTCCGCTCGCAAGTTTAGGTCGGTACCGATCCTCTGAAAAAAATTGTAAATTAGTCGGCGATTTATGAATGAATACAAAAACATAACACAGACCCAGAAGAAGCTGTTTGCAACCACTTAACCCATGCGCTACCTCACACCAGTAAGATACAATAGAGAGTATACAGAGGGTAGATTATTTATAATGAATGTAAGACAAGGTTACTATATACCTTAACACAACTGAAGTTAACTTTCATATAGAAAAGCTGAATATGAATATAAGAAATAACACTAATGATAAAGGAATACTATCGTTTTGCAATGAAATCGAAACAGAAGTTTCCATCTAAAAACCGAGGTGGGGAAGACAAAATTAACCATCGGGTTTTAATACAAAAACAATATATCGTAAGTTGAATGAGCAGATATTTCCGTAAAGATGGCCACTCAGTTGTTTTTTTTTAGTTTACAATTATTTACTTTGCTCTGATGTGTTGTATTCAAACATGACAGAAACAATCGTTTTTGGTGAAAATCAAACTTATAAAATCATACAAATAACTAACATTAAAATTCAGGAAAATGTCTAATCTGTATCATAAAATATATATTTGACGCTATTAAACTACTGTCTCTTTTCGCGAAGAGAGCCTCGTTTTACTATCTATACCTGGTATATCACTACCGTCCCTGTTCTTTCCCTCCTCTCCCTGGTTCTTAATGATACTCTCGATATCCATCTCATCGAGGGTGACAGACTCACCCAGATCCTGAAAGTGTACAGATTTCAAGTTTACCTACTACCCCTATATCTCTGTCAACAATACAGCATCCCTGTAGGTTTGTGTTGAATCCTGCTGTTCATTGTTTTACTTTTGATCTTTTTTGTCAAAGAGAAGATGTTACCTACAAACATGACATCACGAAACCATGTCCATCCAATATATAAGGAAAAGATACAAGTAGGCAATGATCAGGAAAAGGCGCAATCAGAAAGAAATTCCCACTCCAAAACCCGAGATTTCAGTTGTAAAAATGAGAAAAATGCCTTGAAAAATTGTGATATTTTTGTTAAAAAACATTGATTGTAAGTACCCAAAATCTTTGTTTTGGATTAGAAATAAGCAAGATATGTATACCCTGCAAACCCCTGTTTCACTATATAAAATGGGGTTAAGGGTGGTATTTAATTCATTGACATGTTTCCCTGATGTAGAGCTTGTGCATGCTCTTTGATATTAATTTTATGCGTAAGACACATTAAGAACAAAAGTGTTATTCTGATATAATATTGCAGAATCATATAAGATAATCATCTAGAAAATGAGTGGTGTGAACCAAATCATCATCTAGAAAAGTCCATTCTACAACAATAAATTCAAGCTACTATGTACCTCATATGCAACTTGTAGGAGTTTGTCGTCATCTTTCCTCAGTTCTTTCCAATCTTTCTTGAGATTCTCTTTATCTACAGGGTAGGACCGCAGACACAACACCTGGGCAATAGTCTTATAGAGGAACTCGTAATGTTCCTATGAAATTAAGGAAATGTGTTAAAATGTATGCACGTGTAAAAAACACAAGTTGTATGAATAGAACAAATGCAACAATATGACATAGGATAAAGAGTATTTT
Source organism: Rugalucina vietnamica (assembly GCA_964017185.1). NCBI lineage: Eukaryota > Metazoa > Mollusca > Bivalvia > Lucinida > Lucinidae > Rugalucina > Rugalucina vietnamica. The sequence goes on along the minus strand of OZ024871.1, from coordinate 8,076,795 downwards.
CCATTGTTTTCAACAAATATAAAAGCAAATCAACTCTCTAAATACCAACTTTGTGTTATCCCTAGTTTGTGACATGCTGCCATACATTACCAGAATGGTCTAAGTACAAGACTGTACGTCAGTAAGATACACTGACTGGACCATATTAAGCCTCTTTTTTCTGAGCTTTTTGGCATACTGAAATTTATCAACAAATTGGTCTGAATATAAGACATACATACGTACCACGGACTGGACCATATTGACTCTCTGTTCTCTAAGTCTTGTGACACACTGTGACACATCAACAGAGTGGTCTTCATTCCCCTCGTCCACCGATAGATCTAACGCGATAAAACAACCCGTCCTCCCAACACCGTCTCTGAAGAAAACGAACAACTGCCAAACCGTTGATTATTTGCTAACAATCTATTTTTTAGTTATTGCTTAACGTCCAAGTCTATGGTCACGCCGGGACGTTGCCTCTATCTTACGGGATTTGGGGATGTCATAAGATGCAAAATACGCTACAAATATATTCACCCAATTAAGAAATTGCGGTTCATGGCTTGAATGGTTTGACTTCACCACTTTTCCCAACCACAATGTATATAACTCACGTGCAATGTACGACAGTGGGCGTATCAGTTCCTGGTTCTACTGAGAGGAACTTGTGATAAAATTCTACCATACTAGCTGATGTGGGCGGGACACCATCCGACGGCCACGCGGTATACTGTATGTGCATCACTGGGCGTGTTTCATCGAACTGAAAAGATATCATTACTCCTGTATTCAGGAAAGAACCGTTTCTTCAGTTTGAACGGTGCTCCTGATTACTTTTCTACTTATAAGTTTTTCTGTTCCCCATCTCATTGGTATTGATTGGCGCCTTTTATTGTTAATTGTTTCTATATAAATGTTACCGGTAATAAATATTAGTGTTTTAATATTGATATTAGGTCCGTGAATGCAACATGATCCTCACAAAACAATATCATTTTCCACAAAATTTGTATGAAATGTACAGGAAAATGCTCACTAAAGCGATACCACACTAATGTGCAGAAAAAGTGTAGTAGTAGTAGTAGTAGTAAAGTTTAGGCTGTTTTACGTCTGCCGGGGCCGAGCGGACTTAATCCATAGCTCCACCACTGAGACGTAAAGTGAAAGTGCTCCTGGGCTGCAAATCGTGGCTAGACAAAGCGAAAAATTGCAAATCGTGCTTGTCTAGCCGGTGCCCATAAATGTCAGACAACGGATGCAATGTCAGGCTAAAGAGAGGAGCACTGCCTTTTTAGAATTTTGAACGCCAAGTCCGAAAAGTGAGCCTAAAACGATAGTGAAATCGATGCCAATTCGGCTGCAAATCGTTGATTTCACTATCTTGCTCGAGAGCAAAGCAGGCCAATTGAAATCCAATCTGATGCTCTCTCTCAGGGCCGCGCTGAGATTTTGGCTATGTAGAGACTAAGGCCAGAGAGTAGGCCTATGCAGGTAAATCCACACGAATAAACAGAAATGAGCACTGTAATCCATGTGAATATGAATGTGTAGATACACTGGTAGCGCGCGGCAGAAGTAGGTCACGAGGATTGGGAGTAGAGGCTGGTTCTGGCAGGTTAGCCGGACTCGGACGCGTCGACGGGCACGTAGAATCTGACGTTGTTGTAGTTGGCTAGTTTGATGTTGGTAGGCTCAGCTTTCTCGTAGTATATTCTCTTGAAGTGGTTGTAGGTTGGTCGGTGGTGTGGTAGAGAGTCGATGTTGAGGCCTACTGGACAGCCCAGTAGCATGTGGCAGGTACGCTGGTCGAATCTAGCGTAGAAGCGGTACTCTTCGTCGATATCAGAGTTGTGGTACAAGATGAAATAGTCGGTGCCGTTGTATCGTCGAGCTGAATCAATCATGAAGTCGGTGCCCAGGTTGACTGTATCGTCGAAGCTGATCCAGTCGTAGTCAGATGGTTCACCAGGTAGGTCGTCGAGGTCAGGGAGGATGAGTTTCCCGTTCTCGTCGATAGGGTAGATGATACCGGCGTAGGACTTGGTAGCAGTGGTAGGTGGTAGGCTGAGCGTCGGCGAGGCTGGAGGTGGTGCGGTGGTCTTGGCGTTTGGTTTCTGGATGGTAGGTCGTTCTACGATGAGCGTCGGAGTCGTCGGAGGTCGGCATTCAGTCGGCAGTTGTACTTTGCGTGGTGTCTTGCAGTGTCGAGTAGGCTGTTGACGGGTAGGTGGTTGAGCGGCAGGCAGAGTCTGGCGAGGCCACTTGCCAGTGGAAGGTGCAGGCTCGGTCCTGCGTTTGGCCTTCCCCCTCTTAGGATTCGGCATTATAAACGGTTTTTCTTTCGCATGTTCTACACTGACTGTTGGTTGGTCAGTCGGCAGCTTGTATGTCAGTTCAATCTTGACATGGTCAAGGCCTTCACCAATTCGCCATAGTGGTTTGTCGGTGAATTCGTAGGCGTTGATGGCTGACACGATGATGGCAGGCAACTCGATGGTAGCTGTCTTCATTGTAGCTGTTGTTGGTTGGTCACAGTTGGTTAGCGTCGATGTTCACACGTCGGCGGTCAAACCGAGAATGTGATGATGTGATGATGGGATGAATATGATGTGCAGAAAAAGTGTCGTGTACGTACACATTTAAGATTGAGTCGCCTGAGACAAAAATCTGCGAATATCTCTTGCTTTATACAGTGTATTGTAACATCCCCATACTTTTTCTGTCCTCCCATATCTGGCCAATACTGTTTGAATAACTGAAAGAAGTTTAAGTGCATGAAACGTAAACCATTCAAGCGATAAATAAACAACCCAAAATACAGCTTCAAAAATACCTGCGTATAATCGTTTGGTTTATTGTTTCAGTTTTAAAGGTTTATGTTCTGGAACTGAATGGTCACACGAGATGGATGCGTGTAGCCATATAATTATACGACAGAGTTTGACAACAGTAAGATATTAAGGATAAGAGAGTAAACAACAAACTATTCAACTATATGGCATTCGTTAAACCCTCTTTATCTCGACTGATAATATGGAAAGCATAGAACGCCCCTGAATATATGCGTTGCATAGTTGATGTTGTATATTATGCGAACCACAAACCATGGCTAATAGACAATCGTAGAATTGATATTTTTAACTTGCATGATGTGTGAAAAATATGCTTGTTTTGTATTGTTGGGTGCTGGATAATTATTCCCACTAACCCCTCTTTCCTCAATCTCCGTCAACATGACAACCACTGATACATTCTCCTGATAAATCATCTTCCAGAAGGCGTTTGTTGTCACCGCTATTGGACCTACAGAAACGACGGAAACATTACTATAACAGCTTATCAGAATCAGAATAGTCAAACTGACAATACCACACCAGGGGGATGGGGCTTGACCGGAGGGGATTAGGCTTATGAGCCTACACGGACGACAGGAAACATTACGATTAGCGTTATCTGACCTACAGTCCCACAGACACAGCAGAAACATAACGTTTTTACTATCGTACATACAGGTGTGGAGCGGACTGTGCATGGGGTAGAGTGTAGGACTCCGGTCCCAGAGGTTCCGGGTTCGATCGTCAGCCGGGGCGCCGTTCGTTGTGGCCTTGAGCAAGTCACAAAAAATCAACAGCTCCTGGGGTAATGGCCAGAAATTGGTCGACTCAGTACACAGTTAAAAAAGAGAGACGACTGGCATCATAACGATAAACGCAGTTGGTCCTACAGAAACGACAGAAACATTATGGTAACCACTATTCAACCTTGAAAAAGTCACGGAGTTCAGTAAAGTTTCGTAGTTCTGCATCGAATGATAGTATATAATATACTATAAGACTTTAGTTCAGCAATTTTTTCATCCATCATTATTTTCAAAATCAAATGTTTACATTACAAATTTTCGGCACGCTTTTTATATGTCAAGTGATGCTCAAATTCATATCTCGAGACGAGTTTGTTTGCTTTTCTCACGTCCATGAGTCGCTACGTTACGTTTAAAAATGATGCAAATCACGTGCCCAGCATTCCACGTGCATCACATGTTATCAATGTTTGCCTTGTTTGATTGGTAAAAGTGTCATAACGAATAAACCGGAATGACATTTGAAAACTTCCGTGAGTGGACGCCGTATTGGCCTGACGTTAACCCAGCGAAACACGAAGATCATTATGATCAGTGCAGACATAAAGAATAAGGAAGCCAATTGAAATTTTTAAGCTTGCTAGAGTACGATACAGTCTCCTAGAACCATATTTCATCAGCTGATAGCAGCAAAAATCGGCATCATGGCGCCAGAAACGTAAGGCTATTATGATATAGGGCAATGCCAATTTGACGTCATAGTGACGTAATTGATTTTGCGGCAACCTACGAATATCAGGCTTGATGAGTTACGGCATAGAAAGGTGGATTTGTATCGGAGCAGCTGACGCTGACAGGTACCAACATTCGTGGTGCGAACGCCGTGAATATCGCCGATAGGTTTTTGGTCCTGTAAACGTTAAACGTAAACGTACAAGACTACAAGTACATCAAACCTCATAAGCCTACTAAGCGAAAGTTCTCGTAATTTAAGCGAAATCGCAGTAATTTCAGCAATTAAACACTTACGGGGTCACCTCGGGAGAAAGGCCAGGCAACAAAATGACGTCAGTTACGTCATACACTGGGGGCGTTACTGGTACCAGAATGGAGCCAATTCTCTACGATCATAGAACTGTAATCTTTTTTGAGCACAAGAAAATGACTGTTTTCAGATGCCGAGAAACAATGTGAATTTTGACGCAGCGTTATTGCGTCAAAAAAGATGGCTTTCCGGCATAAAGTGGAAACTGTGGTGCCTAAAGGTTTAAATATTGATGGGTTGAATAGTTTAGTTTAGTTCATGTTTATACCAGTTTGCAATTTGGAAATCAAATAAAAATTGCTAAACTTAAGTCTTATAGTATACATGTAAAATATGTGCATTTTTCAGTTTGTTACAAAATTTCAAGAATCGTACGACATATGCTTTGTAAAAAGGTACAAGTAGGCAAAGATCAGGAAAAGGCGCAATCAGAAAGAGACGTTCATCAGTCAAACGTTCATCAGTCAAATTTCGTAATCTGTAAGACGTTCATCAGTCAAATTTCGTGAACAATGTCTAAATCAAAGATTCTCAGTTTGCCATTTTTGCGTCGATTTCCATGACCTGATCTTTTACGTAATTTACACCACACCAGAATGAGCTTAAGTGAATTCCGAAGCATCTTGATATAGATAGGTTAAAACGAGCGATGCAATGGTCGTACAAAAATAAACCAATACCATCTAATTTCTGATACTGATCGATCTATTTCTGATCATCATCTCAATATTAAGTAATTTGTCACTCAACATACTATCATACTATATAATACTGTCAAAATAAATTGTGGGCAGAATATATAATAAAAAGTAAAACAGAGTTCCTTTAAGAGTAGGGAAAATGTTAATGAGATATGTGATGGGCCATACCGCGCTTTCGGCTACTCAAACCTCATCAGTGGCCCTATAAATCTGGTAACATTGAACCAGAGATAATTATAATCATTTATTCCTTAAAACAAGATCTAGATTTGGACCAAGTCTGACGATTGTCCCTTTTACAGTTTCATCCCGGCATGCAATGACAAATTCAGCTCACAAATTATGCTTACCTTCCAATTTACCCAACAAAGGCAGACAAATTCGACGATGGAAATTTCTCATATTTTTCACGAGAACCATATTCTAGATATGTAACGCTACTGCTCCCGTAGAAACAATTTTGCGTGGTATAAATGACGCTGAAGTTTTTGTGTTGACACGTTAGTGTAAATAACGCTTCCATTGTTTGGTCCTGTAATATTCATGTATCAAATTTCATGAACTCACCCAGTTCATCATTGGTAAACCATGTTAAAATGTAAGTTGCTGTAGGTTTTGGCAGTCTACGCGATTTTGGTAGATACACTAACAATAAATTAATTGCGTTAAAGGGTAGTGGGCGTAAATATTTTTTTAAGGAACTAAATAAGATTGACATATTCTATTTTCCCGATAGCAGTCTCACAAGTGAAAAAGTACCGAACAGGGATTAATACAGATTTAAGGATCCAATTAATCCTTGATGAGAAGGTTTGCGTACTAAGCGTTGGGAATTCACGTGCGATACTCGTCATAAATAAATAAATATATGATATGAGGCCTAAATATGGAAGCGTCTGTTTACTCTAGCATGTCATCACATAAACCTCAGCGTCGTTTATGCTACACAAGATTTATTAGATTTATTTCCGCGAGAGCGAAAACGTTTAACGGTCAGGTCAACACTGATTAGGCGTTTAACGGTCAGGTCAACACTGATTAGGCAATCAGCAATGTTAAGAAAGACCTTACCTTGAGCTGCAATATATCTCTGTTTCGATGAGGCATATCCCTGTTAATATAACAAAAGTAACTATTATATATAATATTGAAAACGCATTGAAGCTGAACTTACTTACCAATTTCAAATGCAAAATATATGACTTTTTCTAAGTTTTGTTTCGATAAAATGTTGCAAGTGAACAACCGACAATGTTTATGTACTTACACAGTTTATATTTAGTCCAGTATCAACTGCAAACAGAATTTAGTTTTTTCCCACCTCGGCTTTTGGAGTGGGAATCTTTTTCTGATTGCGCCTTTTCCTGATCTTTGCCTACTTGTACCTTTTTCAAGGTGCTACAAACAAACAAAACAGCACAGACTCATAATTTTTAGAGGGCGATTACATTTTTCCGATTACATGATTACATCATTTGGACCGGGGTCCAACTGGTGTTTTTCTTTTGCTCCGGAGTTAGTATGTTATTCGGCGCCCAGGGATCTCCATCGTCGGGCAGCTTACTCAATCTGTGAGTCCTGGTTTTTGATTCATCAAGATGTTTATCGTGATTTATTTGTTTGTTCTTGATGATTCATTGACTAGTTAGAGATTCACCACGAGGACCGAAGAACTAACTAAATGTTATGAACCACTGCAGAAGCTGAGGGTGAGGTTATGGCCATGTAAAACCGGTTTAAGCCCGCCAGTAACTTTGTGTTACTGATCGTTCCAAGGCGATACTTCTGTGGTGGTTCTTTTAGTTTTATGTCTTGGTGTTTAAAATTTTTGTGCTGTTGGCGCCTTATGTATGTTTTCATATTTTTAGTTAAGTTTAGGTAACTGAGTGGCCACCTATTGGGAAAATAGCTGCTCATTCGGCTTACGAAATGTTTTCATGGTATAGGTACCTGATTGTTAGTTTGGCTTTTTCCCACCTCGGTTTTTGGAGTGGGAATCTTTTGCTGATTGCGCCTTTTCCTGATCTTTGCCTACTTGTACCTTTTTTGAGGGTGTCTTTGTAGCGTTTCTTCTAGCCACCTTAAGTCGCTTATCAGGCATTCTTATAACATGGCCAGTCCACCTTAGCTTTAAGACAGTATGCATACTTTGCATTCCCGCTTCCTTCAAGACCTCCTTGTCTCGAATCTTGTCTTGCCACTTGATTTTTAACATCTTTCTCAAACAGCTTAAGTGGAAATGGTTAAAGACAGGGCTGGGGTATAAAAGGCCACACAGGTATACCTGTGTCATTCTTTTTCTGACTGTTGAAGTGTTAACATCTATACAAGCGATTTGATTGGTTGTCAGTTTCAGGCCTCAGTGACTGATAAAATGATTGACAGGTCTTATCTCACCTGGCTATAGGTAGCTGTTTATTGCAACCAATTAAGACACATGGTCAGTTTTATGACCCCTAAAGTTAGCCAGCTACCTGTGTGTAAGCTCCGCCCACTTCTAAGACTGGCTACCTGTTTATCTTAAAGCTGGAAACCAGACCCCCCGGCATGAAAACCCTGTCTTTAAGTCACTTTGCATGAAGCTTGAATACTGTCCAGGTCTCACCTGCATACAAGAGGGTTGGCAGTACCACAGCCGCGTAGACTTTCAGCTTGATTTCCAGCTTGATTCCATGTCCTTGCCAGATATTTGCAATGAGTCTTCAGTTTTTGTCCATTCACAGTGATGGTTGGTTCATTGTATGGTTTCCCAGGTGCTGGTTGGTGTACAGCCTCTGTCTTTTTTGTGCTGATTATGTGATCATAGTTATCACATGACTATGAGACTTGATCCATGGCTCGTCGCAATTTTGCCTCTGAGCTGACATTCCGATCGATATTCTGCATAGAGGAGATAATCTAGCACATCAGTCTTCACCTCAGTTTTGGCATGCAGCCTTCTAAGGTTGAATATATTATCATCAAAACGGTACCTGATTGGAAAACCAGTGACAAAAAGACAATCTGTGAAGCTTAAAAAAGCACAGATAACGCAGAACCAATACCAATGGGCCACCAGCTGATACCATGTAACTGACTTGTACTACTTGCAACCGACAGTTTAGAGCTAGAATTGGCCTAGTAAGCCATCAAAGAACTCACCAACAGACACAAACCTATTCAAGAAATATTGATTGTCTTTCCCATTATGAAGAGACAAACGATTTAGGCTATCACATAGTATATGGCAGAGGTGCACCATGCCGGGGATTTTTGTAGACATATATTTTCTGAAAGCCAGTACCCTAAGCTACTAAATGCCGCTTGTTAGCACTCTGACTGCTGGGGCTTTATCGTGCCAGAGCGTGTTACGTACGTTACCGATGTATGATTTTTAAATTCAAGCTGCTAAGGGGATCACCAAGATTTATGACAAAAAGCAAATATTTGACAATAACTTTACCTTTAAATATGTAGCAGAGATGTAACCTAACCTAACAGGACCAAATTCAATAATATTTTAATTTTATGACTACTGGTACAACAGAAGTAACGTAAATAACCCATGTAATTTGGCATATCCACCGTGTTTCGTTTCTCATAGAATATAGCTTAGACCAAATACCAAAATACAATTTCTATTATAGTTATTTACAGTCCTTGCCCTTTAAAATGACATATAGTAGAGCTCTCTGTGACCTTCCATCGCTCCACAGATGCTGATTGTCTTCCCCTACCCCCATTTAAATAGTATGCCCATTAATAACCATGTCCCAGCAAAAACAGAACAAACTTCGGACACTTCCTTTCCTGAACAACATCCCAGTTTTCGAAATAAAACTTCCATAGGAATTAAAAGAACTTGAAAAAAAACAACAACAGACTATGCGTCATGATAATGGTAACATATTTTTCGTACTGTCATGGTAACGTATGTAACAATTTTGTATTTTCACTATAGAATCATATACTTCAATGATTAATTGCAGATTATCATTTTTCTCTCACAGTTATTTCAATTATGAAATTAAATTTATTGAATATCTGTCCTAAAATGTATTAAAAGCACACAAAAATCAACTACAGACCATGCTTCATGATAACGGTAACATATTTTAGGTAATGGCATGGTAACGTACGTTACAATTTTGTATTTTATCTATAGAATTAAATACTTATAATTTATAGCAGATTATCATTCTTCTCCCATAATTATTTCAATTAGTAAATTTAATTTACTGAATATCTGTCCTAAAAATGAAAGAAATGAGAGCCAAAAGGGCAACACTCGCTCGCCTGATAACAATTAAGTCTGAAAAGTCTGGAATAAAATTTATTTATTGCAGTTCTATTCTGCTAAAATATAAATTTGCGCATTCACATAATTGTATAGTTCTATTATGATCGTAGACTCACGTCACAGATTTACCGTTATAAAACTGAATGACTCGCCTGTTGCGATTGGTCAAATACATTCACTTCCTTCATAATGTTAATGGTAAAGCTGTGACGTCAGTCTACTACGATCGGTATATCATACGTATCAAATGGACCATATAGTGAAGGCTCTAAAGAACATTATAATAGCTGAGTGAGCAGCCATTGCACTAAAGGTGGCCATACAACTACATGTACCTGAACTTAAGTACTTCCGTGTGACTTCAGAAATCGACACAAAAACCGAAAACAAAAACATGTAGGACCACAAAAGAAATACAACCTTGGGACGTTTGTGAAGCAATGTAAAATTGTGTATTTATGTGGATTTGCTCATAAAATGCATCCATGCTTTCACAATAAAACTAAAACTACACCACAGATACAGCCTGTATATGTTTTCTAAGTATAAGTGCCTAATTGTCAATTTAGTTTTTTTTCCACCTCGGTTTTTGAAGTGTGAATTTCTTTCTGATTGCGCCTTTTCCTGTCCATTGCCTACGTGTACCTTTTTTAGGATCACAGGTAACACAACTGAAACTACTGACTGACTGACCATCTGATTACTGGTTAACCGCTCAGGTCTGAGCCTGTCCAGAAAAAGTTGTTAAGTCGAGCCAGTCATACATATAAGTCTCAATGGTTTAGTTGGGTGGTTATATTTGAAGCGATTTTTGGATGTCATAAAGTCTTTATTTTGGGTATACATGTAAGTCCAATAAAATGGAGGCAACGTCCCGACATGACCATAGCTGTTGACTGGGACGCCGAGCATCAATTCAAACAAACAAAGAAAATTTGGAGCAAAACAAACTGCCATATGAACCTCAGTGGACTGAGTAAGACACACGAAGGGTCTGCTCAAGCCCAGCCCACTTAAACAATATTTCCAGACACGCCAGTAATGTGAATTTTCATCCCTGACATGTACTTCTTACAGAAGTTTAAATAAGATATTGAAGGTGCTATAGAATAGCCACACTTACAAATTCACCATTTTACGTGTAACATGTTCTGTCTTGTTCTCAAGGGCAGCTTATGCCGTAGTTCAAAGGAGATGCGATCAAAGATATAACCGCTAGAGTGACCATAGTACTTTCACCCATTAATATTATACATTTTCATGGAAGCCGGAGTTCTGTTCTGATCTGGTTCTTTCTTATGCATTTAAACTACAGAATTGTATCCGTCTAAATACAGTACATGTAGCTTGCGGTATCGCAGACAGTAAATGCGCAAAATGAAAAATTTTCGTGATAAAGAGGGCAGCTATTAAGTGTTTTCTGTCCCATAACCACCATTGTTGCTTGCTACTGATTATTTTAAAGTGATTCTTACTTGATGATAGATGGAGTAGATATAATATTGTTCCTTTGTTGCCGTTTTTGTTTTTGACCGTATACACGGTAAAGAAAGTTTTGAACAACCAAGTTCTCACTCCTGTGCTCGACACTGTACAACTAGGTCACCACGCTCCCCACTGTGTATCTTGGTTTAGAATTAAGTAGTGACTACATTAGTGACTACATTATCATCATTAGCAACCTAATTATGTTGGGTTTTGCAGATTTCATACAAGTATCCATCTTTCACTAACCATTTAATGCATGTAAGGTGTATAACCAATCAAAAAAGGAACACAGCATCAAGGAGTCGCGCCTAATGTTGCTCTCAATGGAGAAGAACGCTCGTTTAGCACTGACACTCTCTGTCTTACCACATCGGTCCGGTATAATTACATGTATAATCATTTATAGTTTCACTAACAAAGTACATTTTGCCAACATTTTTTTAGCGGTCACATTTAAGCAAACATATGAGAGTTTCAGTTCTGTGTAATACAAAACACATGATGGTCTAACATTACAACATCATGTGTAGTTTCCGGCAGAAAATACCAATTTAGAACGCTATAGTTTTAACATAATAGAAGTAAATAAAGATATCTTGCCAACCCCACAAAAATCCACCATTTTGTCGATCCCTTGGATTATGGTATGACGTTTGAATTAGCTATAGCACACTCACTCAAAAGCCTTGATGACACCAATCTTGACGTCAATAGACATATCTGCAAGGCTCATTTTTATGTAGTTTAACAAGTTTAGCCCTATAGTGCCTTGTTACACACCAGTTGTAAGGCTATGTCACATAACCATGGCTAAAGTTAATCAATCCACCTTCACATTTTGCTTGCATAAAAATGACAAGGATTGATTGTTGTATTGTAATATCTAGTGAATTTCTTGATTGAAAGACTTATTAGAATATATAATGTTGACCAAAAACACTGAAACCATTTAAGAGCCAAATTCTGAAATCTAAGATGTGTTTTATTTTTGTACAGATTCATAAGCGTTTAGGAATCTCAGCCCTTTTTGTATAAATGGAAATGACTTTACGGCACTTACCGTTATCTACGTTACCATATAACAAGACACTAGGCGACATGCATTAAGATGGCGCTGTGTTAGTATTAAGTTTGTAACCTTTAAACAGCGAATTTAAACTGAAAATGCGTCAGTGAATTGAGTTTCCCCCCCCCCCAATGACCCCTCAAGAAAGTATATTATGTATTTTCACATATGTATATGTCAAATACATGTATGTAGTCGAGTAATAACGATACAAGTTTCACTCAACGGCTTACATTTGCGAACAAAGTCCATACATTGTTGGTTAAATAATTTGGACAGCAGACTTACTTGCAAACACTTAATTCATTATTTCGAAGCAAATCTTCACAACTTATTTCACCTCAGCCCTCTGTATGCAGGGAATGTTCTTACGGTATCTTGCCGTTGTCTACGTTACCAATGACAAACCACTCGGTAACAATCAATAGATGTCATTGGTTTATGATAAGTGTACCATTTAGGCAATGTCAAGTTTAAACTAGAATGTATCGCTGAATTGTACTATTCCCCAGTGTCCATTTGAGAATGACTAAGTATGATTTAGTTTTACACGTTTAAAATATATGTATACTGGCAAGTGGGGACGACACAAGTTTCAATATATGGCATGCAGCTGCAAACAAAGCACAAACTTTTGAGTTAACTTATTCGGATAACAGACTTTATTCAAAAATATTTCCACACCATCAGTTTGTTTATATGCGTTAGGAATTCGATGTACTGTTTTTTTTTTTTTTGTTTTTTGTTTTTTTTTTTTTTTTTTTTTTTTTTTTTTTTTTTTTTTTTTTTTCTCATATGGAACGTCTACTGCAAATTTTGTTACATACGTTACCATACGTGGTACAATGAATTATGCCCATAGCAAAGCATCTGTTTTTGCATATTTTTCTATTCGCTAATTTTCGTGTTTGTTTTAACACAAAACTTTATAAAAATATACCAAATGTTGATTTTATGACGATTCTCATGAAATGGGCAACATGTCACTTACGTAACGCATTCAAAAGGCTGCTACGTCCAAACGCCCCAACGGTCAGAGTGCTAACAAGTGTCATTTTGAAGGGAATTAGATGGGCTTTCAGAAAATTATACCCTACAAAAATCCCCGGCATGGTGCACCAGGGTCTGTTGGCTCCTGAACGTCTAATTAATAGGTTTCTCAAACAGCTTAAGTGGAAATGGTTATGTCTCCTGCATGACGCTGGTATACTATCCATGTCTCACATGCATACAAGAAGGTTGGCAATACCACAGCCTTGTAGGCTTTCAGCTTAGTATCAAGCTTGATTCCATTTTACTCCCAGACATTCGCACGGAGTCTTGCGAATGTCACACTGGCGTTAGCAAGTTTTGCAGTGACCTTATGATCAATGTGTACTGCTCTGGAGAGAGCGCTTCCCAGGTAGGTGGATTTATCAACAACTTTCATTTTTTGTCAATTGTGATGGTTGGTTCATTGTACGGTTTTCCAGGTGCTGGTTGGTGTACAACTCCTGTCTCTGTGTGTTGATTGTGAGATCATAGTTCTCACATGACTTCGAGACTCGGTCCATGGCTCTTTGCATTTTTGCCTCTTAGTTGGCATACTTATCCATATCATCTGCATAAAGGTGTTCAGCTAGCACAATAGTCTGCACCTTAATTTTGGCTTTTAACCTTCTAAAGTTTAATAGACAGCCATCAAACGTACCTGACTGGCAAAACCAGTGTCACTGTCCTGAAAAGCACCCATGAACATAGCAGAAAACACCATGCTGAACAGTGTTGGTGCCATAACACAGCCCTGTTTGATCCCATTCGTTACCTCAAAGGGCTCAGAGAACTATCAATCATTTTGCACACATGCCTGCATGCCATCATGAAATTGCCGCACCATTACTATCAATCTGGGTGGATAGCCAATCTTGGCCATGATTTTCCAGAGTTCACCACTACTAACTGTGTCAAAAGCTTTGATGAAGTCGACAATCGTCATGTATAGATCTACATTATGGCATTTCACCTGAAGCTGTCTTGCTGTGAAGATCAAGTCTATTGTCCATCTGTCTTTTCTGAATCCACATTGACTTTCTGGGATAAGTCTTTCTGATCAAGATTAAAATTCAGGCGGGTCAACAGAATTTTTGCCAGTATCTTCCCAGCAACATGCATCCTTAAATTCTTGTGGTATGGCCTAATTCATCCACATACAGTAAAACAACTATGTCAGTTCCTCTGCCATGGGTAGCCCTCCGGCCTTATAAACTAGATGACATTTGTTGAACTAAGTTTCTTGTTTCCATGACGGTTGGAAATTCATTAGAACATTGCACTCTATCGGTGGAAATCTGTCGATTGCATCCTCATTGATGCTTGATGGTCGATTCAGTGTTCAGTCCACCTTTTCAAGATAGCCTCCTGTGAGAAGAGTGCTTCCATCTGCACTAAGCAATGTGGTGGCTCTAGAACTCTTTGGGCCATAAATGGTATACAGCTAGATTGTATGAGTCAATATATATTTTTGCAACCATTTCAAGGGGTTAGTTGTTAAAAATTCAAACATCTCAAATAGGAAAGTGACATTAATAAACAAGTTTATGGATCTCTCCCCCGTGTAGAACACTATTCGGTGACCCTTAAAAGATATCTAATTTGCATATTCATGAATTTTAATGAAAACAGTAAAAATGACAGAAAATCGTTAAAAATCAATAAATAAACTAAATTTGAGGTGGAAACTATCATTGTGACACTTTGTTTTTGAACCAATAATACCATATGACAAATCTATTGATGTCATGGGCCAAAATGACAATTATCTTATTTGAATATTCATGAATATTAATAGAAAATAGCGAAAATCGAGGAAAAACGAGGGATAAACTCTAGCAATTTCAAGGTTTTGGATGGGTTACAAGATCTACCTTGCATCCCTGACACCAATGTTCATGGCTGCCAGTGTGTTCAGAAGGACCATCTAAATGCCAATAAATATTGTCCTCAACGATGGACACATTTGCATGATGTAAAATTATATAGTTTCCGCATCCACCCCTACTGTGATTCTAAAGAATAGGGTGTACTCACAAAAATATTCATACACGAACAAAAGCGTGCTATAAAATACTATAATGGGTTTGGTTTTGATGCATGGACTGATCAATTTAACCGTAATACCTATTTTTCAAATCATTGATATTGCTTTTTCATGAAAATGAATGAACCACACAAGAAATCAGAGAAAAACGGGGGTATACATACAAAGTCACTTAAACCATAGCTGTTCACAAACCTAGGATGCTGAAAGAAGTATAAAATGAAATCTATGGCAGTGTTCTATGACCCTAAAGTCTCATATAAGAATGATCTTATTTTTTCAGTTTCATGAATTTTCATGAAAACTTCATAAATTTGAAGGAAAAAATTGAAAAAATTTAACCGGCAAACCTAAAAAATGGTGTGTATCTCGGCAACCAAAAGCCCTTACACGTTGAAAATGGCATGAATTGATTGCCAGGACATTAGTATACCATCCTGTACTACAATATATAAGTCAACTGATTTTTGCATTATGAATATTAACAAAACCTTTCGAATTTAGATGGAAATTACGGAAAAAATAAGGTGGTATACATAGAAAATCACATGTATCTTGGCTACTGACTGACCTAGAGAGCTATACTTGGTATCAAATAATTGCTAGGACAACGTTCTATAACTATATAATCTGATATTTAAATCACCAGCTTCTTCTATTAGAATGATATTAATGAGATTTATATAAATAAGGGACACATCAACGAAAAATGAAGGGGTACACCAACAAAATTGAATATATTTTGACTACCAATGGCTGTAGAGATCTCAAAATGACATCAATAATAGCTAGGACAATATTGTATTATCATGTATTCAGATAAACAAGGGTACACTTGCAGGCAACCAAGATTCAATTAAATTTATTAGAACACAAGCTTCAATTTTCTGTTAATATTACACTTTTCATACATTTTATTCAGTACTCTCAAAAATTAAAAAAAAAGTGTGGTCAGACTGCATGACATAATTGCATCATCCTAGCATTCTATTGGTACCATTGCAGCACATATGGCAATTGGCAGCTGAGATATATGCAATTGTGTTGGTATATCACTTCATTTTTCGTTATTTTTTCTCTTATTCTTAGTGATCTCATTAATACCCATACAACAAAAGTCACTATTTATTTATATAACAGGTAATATGGTAATAGAATATTGTCCTATAGCACTCTAGGTCTATCAATAGCCAAAATTCATGTGATTTTCTATGTAAACTGCCTTAATATTTCCATAACATTCCTCTAAATTCAAAAGGTTTTGTTAATATTCATGAAATAAAAAAATTGAATGACTAACATATTGTAGTACAGGATGGTATAATATTGCCCTAGCAACCATTTAATGCCATTTTTAGCATGTTAGGGCTTTTGCTTGCTGAGAAAAGCATCATTTTTATGTTTGCCGGTTAAGTTTTTCACTTTTTCATTCCTATTTATGAAGTTTCCATTAAAATTCATGAAATTGAAAATAAGATCATGCTTATATATGAGACATAAGAGTCAGAGTACATAACCATAGCATTTATTTGATAGTTCTTTTAGCATCCTGGGTTTGTAACAGCTCTGCTTTTAGTGATTGATTTTGTACGTATACCCCTATTTCATCTAAGATTTTTCTCCGATTTCTTGTGTGTTTTATTTTTTTCATGAATAAGCGAAATTAATGATTTAAATAATAGGTATTAAGGTTAAATTGCTAAGTCCATGCATCATTATCAGACCAATTATAATATTCTAGAGCATGCTATTGTTTTTATAGTCTAAGAATACTTTTACGAGTACACCCTGTTCTTTAGGATCACACAAGGGGTAGATGTGGAAACTGTATATATTTTTTTTTACATCATGCAAATGTGTTCATTGTTGAGGACATATTTTATGGCATTAAGATGGTCCCTCTGACCAAAACTGGCAATGGCTTTAGTTAATCTCCGTTTTTCTTTAATTTTCTATATTTTATTAATATTCATAATTTTAATTTAGGCACATGAAATCAATACATTTGTCCTATGCCATTACTCTTTAAATTACAAAGTGCCACAATTATAGTTTCGACCTCAAATTAGTATATTCATTGACTTTTCATGATTTTTCTGTCATTTTTTTAATATTTTCATTAAAATTCATGAATATGCAAATTAAATATCTTGATTTCTTACCATATGATGAAATGGCAATGTCTAAGCTTTAAAATGTGACCAAGTTCAGTGGTAATGAATTTTTTATGCACACATCCATGCTCCATTTTTTTTTAAATGAGCTAAATTAATTTTCAAATGTTCAAATGCGAAAAAATACCGCTGATTTTGAGAATCTTCCGAAACCCAAATAAAACTGAATCATTGCATATTTTATACAAAGGAAGTGCGGTTTGTTGGATACAAAGACAATGTTGAAATTTGCAGACAGTTTGAACCGAAAAGACAAAGGCATAAATGTACAGGTTATTATGCTGAAAGTTTCCTTTTTACTGGCTTAACGTATACTTTGTTCTCTTGTGTTTACTAGAAAAATCAGCTTTTTGATGAATGTTCAATTATTTCCTTAATGTAATAACAGGGTAATTTGGGGTAATATGGACAATCGGGGAATATGGGCCACCCTGTGTTTTCTTCAAATATTTTACTCAAGACTCATGTTTGACAAAAAGTAATAACATTTTGTTATTCCCTGGCTATCCATCCTAAATTATCGAAATCATTTTTACATTCATACCCAAGCTGGTGTTTTCGGACAGGTTAAATTAATGAACCCCAATTAAACAGCCTGTGAAAATCGTGCCCTTAAAATGTTTTAGTTTACACTTAAGAACCATAAAAAGATTAATGATATTTATATAGAACCAAGTTTCACGTAAAATTAACCTAATACACCATTTTTAGAAGATGATGCAAATGGTCATTTGCATGAGCTATTTTTCAGTTTTGGAAAATTTCTCCATTGACATAACCGTCGTGTCTGGGGTAATAATTGGACCATCAATTTCCCAATGTAAATTTTCCTTTTGGGGTAATATGCACCATCTAAGAATTTTGTCTCAAACTCTTTCTGAAAGTGATACACTGAACATTTGATACCACATGTCTTTAGAATTTTAACTTTTGCACTTGCGTGATATGTTTTAAGCTATCTTTGAAAATAGATTGTTTTACAAGTGAAGTTTATAAGCAAAGTGTACATATTTTGAAATCTGTGACATTTTTGCGAATGTCCGTTTTGTAAGTTTGTCAAGGTGTTTTGATTTTTGATGCGAAATATTTTTCCAGTGAATTTGTTTCGTGAACATCTATGTTTATTTTATGCTAAATAGACTTTTAAATAGAAGTTTACATTTTGTTTTCCGAATTTATATGTTGACATCGTCAGCATTTTAATGTTGTGGTCCGTATTACCCCAGTAGAGTGGTCCATATTACCTCAAATGTTTGGGGTAATTTGGACCACCCAGTGGGTGTGTTTATCGTAATACGCAACTAAAAACTAGCATACAAAATGATGTCAAATTTATATTAAAATGGTTTACAGATGCCTGCCTAAAAATAGACACGATATACAATAATAACGTTAATAGCCTGTGGTTGAACTGATTGGTTTTGTGCTTAAGCGGTCCATATTCCCCCAAATTACCCTATATATTACTTGATGTAACGTGTGTTTGATAAACAGACATATTTGACATCTATTTGTTGAAATTGTATAAACTATAAAAGTTTGATATTTGGAAGTAGCAAAAACCTTCAAATGCAGGTAGTATTGGCCGTATTGCGCAAATTTGGGTACTGAATCCTCATCAGTGACCCTTTATAAAGTCTGCAGACTCTCTGGCTGTATTGGAATTGCTGTGTTGCTCTGTGTTATACAATGAAACTCATAAAATCAAAGCATATAAGAAATAAATATCCTTTCCTCGAAATATTGTCCCTGATGTAACGATTTCTGTCCCTGATGTAACACTTTTCACCGTTACATCACGGACCGTTACATCAGGGACATATTTTAGATAAATCACCTGTAAATTGCTTCCAATATACTTGTGCGTTCATTGTTATGGTGAAATGTTTACACAACCACTAAACACGTTTTATGAATAGTACCTACATATTGTCGCTTGAAACAAATAACCAGTAGAGGCTGTTACATCAGGGAACTATTACAAATATACTCACTCACCTGAAAATTGTAATTATTATTTTTTCAGATCTACTCTATAGATGTGTCATCATGGCAGTCAGCCATATTTAATTTCAATGTAGCTCTTCAAAATGCAGATAGATGTTCCACCTTTACCAAGGGGAGTCACCTTGTACTTGGTATTTTTAGATAAATTGTTACATCAGGGACAAAATGCTAGGTACAAAGTTTGAACACGTAAATCTAGTATTAAAACCATGGATACTTGCTATCAAAATGTATTATGTGGTGCATGAATGATTGAATAAAGATGGAGTAGTATTTAGAACAACCACCTTAGCAAAAAAATCATTGAATCGGAGACAGATATAAAAAAAATCATTTTGCAGACAGCGAAAATATGCCATTTTAGACACTTTGAGTAACAATTTTTTATATTTGCTAGCACTTTAACGATTTTGTTTTGGATGACCCATACTCACCTCGATTCACACCACATTCCAAGCATAAAACATTTACCAGAAGTAAACGGTTTTCAGAAAAAACGTACCCGGACAGGATTTGGTTACGAAAAAATATATTGACTCGTATATGGTTGAAAAGGTAATTATATGGTGCATCTGAAACAACTGTATAGCAGACACGATCGACTTGCATAACAACACAGCAGGCGTTTATCTACAGTAGCTCATAAAGTACATGTACTTGTAGAAAATATGATTTAGAAACTTTCGAATATCTTGTTTCAGAATGAAGTAATGAGCTTAACTTCTGCTGATATCATGACTGATATAATTCGGCAACTATCTATGTAAAAATATCACGAAAATTCTTTACGGAATAAATTGCATAAGCGGTTCCCCTTTACAATTAAATAAGAAAGAAATGTGCAAATTAGGTTTATTCCTAGTTTAGTATTTCACAACTATAAGTCTGAGAAATCTGGAGGGTGCATGGGTATGGTCGGAGGTTGTGGCTAAAAATAGATTTCTTACATGAGGAAATTACCGCAAAAAATGAGCCGCGTCATGAGAAAACCGGATTTTTGCATATGCGAAAACAAAGCGCACAGCTGTACAGTAACTGTTATTATTCCTCTTCTTCCTAAATCTTAAATTTCAAGCTTCTAGCCCTCTTCTGTCGCTGCCCAGGCCGACTTTTGTCAGACATGGTCGGAACTCCCGAAGACCGGTTTTCTATCGTCGCGGCTCAAATTGCAAAGCATACGGTCCTTTGAAGTTTCGACACAGTGGGATGTCGACACATCACCTAAGACTAGCTCATCATGTTTTTCGAATTGAAGCGATTTAACTTGCATTATCACCGACAAACCACACAGTATGTTAAATGATTGTTGTCCCCTCCATCAGATATTGATCATGTGTAAACAATGATTACACATATTCGTGTATAGTTGTCGGATATTACACGTTTGGCAATATGTGTAATCCTTGTTTGCACATGATCAACATCCGATGGAGGGGACAGTGATGACGTTATTAGTTAACATACTGTGGACTATCTACAGCTTACATAGTCACGTCACTTCTTTTCTTCAGGATCCTCAGTCATGTTTATGATAGTCCTTTTGGTTGTTGTTCTGATGCTTTTGGGTAGACTATCTGTCGAAGGCGGAGACTGTACTGGGGAGCAACCCTTCTATAACATACAACATTGTTTAGAAGGTTGTAGGAACTTGTAGGTATAGATCAAATTGAAAGATGATAAAGATGTCACAATGGATTACAACAAACAAACAAAACCACCAGCACATTATTGGAAGTTTTTTATTTACTTATTCATGAGGATTCAGATAATATATGAATCTTACTTTTCAGTCAAAACACTCAATAACTTATGTACAATAGAAAATCAGACCAGCATAATCAGTTGTCACACGGTGCACGCTGAACGAAAATCGAACATGTAGGATTCATGTAGGAACATGTAGTACCTTTTTGTTCGTTTGCTTTTTTTCCCGCCTCGGTGTTTGGGGTGGGAATCTTTTTCTGATTGCGCCTTTTCCTGATCGTTGCCTACTTGTACCTTTTCATCTGCGAGGGACGTTCGGAAAGTTCGAATAAGTGTATGATCATTCACACAATATTCATAGGAAAACAAAAAGAAACATGTCTGTTATAACATCAACATGTCCTCTATAAATGCTATAAAAACCAAGATGATGCACTAAGATATATTAAAATATGTTCATTATAAAAAGGTGCGGTATGGGTAGCCGAAGCACGCAAATGTCAAAACACAAAACAATTAGAAACACCTTTGGGCGATCAGTAGTATAAAGTAACTGGGCGCTTAAACCGGTGTTTACAGGCGCCTTACCTCGCCCTCATCTTCTGCAGCGGTTCACAAAATTTAATAAGTTGTTCGGTCCTCGTGGTGAATCTATAACTAGTTAATGAATCATCAAGGACAAAAGAATAAATCAGGATAATCACCCTGATGAATAAAAAACGAGGACTTAACAGTTTCAAAAAAATACTGCCCGACGATGGAGATCCCTGGGCGCCAAATAACTTACTGAAACCCAGAGCAAAAGAAAATTACCAAAAACCGAGGACTCACAGATTCAATAAGTTATCATTTTGCAATACGCATTTAGCAAATAGTAATTAGCATGTCGCCCGGGCCTTCCATAATTTGCCATAAAGAAAGGTACAAGTAGGCAAAGATCAGGAAAAGGTGCAATCAGAAAAAGATTCCCACTCCAAAAACCGAGGCGGGAAAAAACAAACTAATAATAAGGTACTTATACCATGAAAACATTTCGTAAGCCGCATGAGCAGCTATATCCCAATAGGTGGCCATTCAGTAACCTTAACTTAACTAAAATTATGAAAACTTACATAAGGCGCCAACAGCACAAAAAAAATAAACACCAAGACATAAAACGAAAGAACCACCACAGAAGTATCGCCTTGGAACGATCAGTAATATTAAATTACTGGCGAGCTTAAACCGATTTTACAGGATCCTTACCTCACCCTCAATTTCTGTAGTGGTTTACAACATTTAGTTAATTGTTCGGTTCTCGTGGCGAATCTCTAACTAGTCAATGAATCATCATGGACAAACAAATAAATCACGATAAATTCTATGATAAATCAAAAACGAGGACTCACAGATTGAGTAAGCTGCCCGACGATGGAGATCCCTGGGCGCCCAATAGCTTACTAACTCCGGAGCAAAAGAAAAACACCAGGGCCAAGCAACAGACAAGAAGCTCCGGCCCCAACCAACTTAAATAAATAGCTTTATGTTGGGGCCATCATAGAGTCTGACGCCCGACCCACTTTAGGCTAAAAATCACGAAACATAATTTTTATTTATTTGTTTCAGCTGTGCAAACCAACCAAATTGTAATGACTGGGGTTGCTATCAAGCTCTGATGGGTTACGATTGTCAATGCGAGTTTACACCCCCCTAGCCAAAGTTTTACTCAAAATCATAAAGGCAACATCGAGTTCCAACAATTGGGGTTCCGACCAGGTCTGACACAAACCGGGCTTTACAGTCTCAGAAGATGGTTAGAAGCTGGAAATTTTAGATTTATAACGTTGAGAAATTGTACTTTCCGCGTAAAGAAAATAAAGGTACTGATCAGCTTCACAGTTACTGCACAGTTGATCTGCGCCTTTGTTTTCACCTATGCAGATTGTTGGTTTTCCAATGCGGTGGTTCATCTAATAACACATTCTTTATTTGTAAAAATTATAATTTTGTATACCATCTTGAAGGGGGACCATATTTAATCAAGGTTAAAGTATTTGTATCATTTATGCTACAAAAATTGATCGTTACAATATTAAGCAGTTGTATGCTGTTTGTTGTTGTTTTACTTACGTTTCAACAAACATTACCCCTTGATATTCAGTGAGATAGTAGTACATAAGTTGAAAGTCAGTGAAAAAATAACAAATTTTATAACAATGTAGCATAAAAATGCAATAGTTGATTTGCAGCGGAAAGTATATGAATGCCAACATAACTATAGAGTTTTGTTTTCAGTTTTAACCCTCTTTGTGCCAACGGGCCACTTTTGGGCCCATGATAGTACTCCTATGAGTGCCAGCGGGCCACTTTTGGGCCCATTTTGAGATGCCGATTTTAAATATAATCCGACAAGACAGATACCAGGTTTTTTATGATTTGTGTAGAAAATTTATTCTAATTTTCATTTTTGTTAAAAGTTCGGACGTAAAGCGTGCGATAAGAGTAATATGGGCGAAGAATGAGACCCATCTCTCGCTAAAATTTCATGTTGTTTTCCTGTGTGTAGTCATGCAACGTCATCATTTGACGTTGGCGGGAACTTTGACGCTTAAGTCGCGTAAATTAGCAAAAGGGTGGTTCAAAAAGTAAGAGAAGAACATAAAACAATACATCAATTTGTTTACCACTTTATTTTCTAATCAGTGTATGTATGAGGCGAAGGACTGATGATAGGCTCATGCACTATGCCATAAGGTGTGTGAAATTAGTTGAAAGTCGACAACAATTTCACGCAATATGCAAGCATGAATGACTCCAGTGAGAAAGAAGTTATTTGGACGGAGGGACAAGCTGTTCCAAGTCCAGCCAATTTCTTCAAATTCGGAAATAGACATTTCTTGCCTAACCTGAGATGTATTTGGATATGTAAATACACCATACACTGACAAAAAGTTAGGGATTATCTCAAGATATTTCATTTTATCGACACACTTTCAGAACAATTTCATTTATCGAACTAATACATTGTAAATAGAATGTTGGTTCGTGTGTTCGTTCGTTCTTTTGTTTGTTTTCTTGCTTTACGACCACGGCCTACAGCGAATGTCATATCGGGACTGTCAGTTATCCTGACTCTTATTAAATTAGGCTTTTAGAACTAGAGAAGGCGGTCCCCGTGGCCGAGCGGTTAAGAGCGCTGTTTCTTTATCTACATGTAAGGCAAGCCAAGTTCTGCTTGCGGGTGTGTCAGGTGGTTTTTCTCGGAGTTCTCCCATTTTCGCCCCACATACTGATTGGCCCGTCTCATACAGAGAAAGGGGTAGGATGACTATACAAATATGTATACTGAGGGAATTATTCAACGCTACAAAATATACCGTTCGGTAGACGGCTAAAGCACACAAAAAATTTTGAATATTTTATTATTGTAAATCAAATCAAATCAATGCCTCCTTACCAAAAGCCTTGTGCATTGTGCATCCCATGCACCAATCCACACATCACTAAACGGATTGAAGTGCTTTCAAAATTGATACATGTGCCAGTTGAAAACAAATCATTTACGGCAGCTGATCTGCGTCTTTCTTTTTGCATATGCAGATTGTTGGTTTTCTCATGTAGCGGCTCATATTTTATGTCGCTACACAATGAGATTGCGGCGAGGGAGGGACGATTTGATTTTTATGGGGGTTGGGCTGGAAGAAAAAAATATCTAGGACGGGTTAAATTCTATCGTACATATTGTATTATATACAAAAGACATGACCGCGTCGCGAGTGAAAAAAACATGTCCAGGCCCGAAAACATCTTCCAGCCCAGCTCCCCCTCCCCCCCCCCCCCGCCCCCGCATAAAAATCAAATGGTCGCTTCCTAAACGAGATTTGATCGCATGTTTTCGTTCTTGATGAAGATGACGTTAATGTGACGTTTATGCTTTCTAACAACTTGTGTCTAAAATATGGATGTTTATTGATTTAAAAACAAAAAAAAATCAATCAATATCAGCCTAAACTTAAACACGCCACACACACGTAATAAACGTCGACCGAGGAGTAGGCAAACGTCTGGACATGGCGCAATCAGAAAGAAATTCCCATTCCAAAACTGAAGTGTTGCGTTTGTTGTCCTTTTTGCTTTTCTGCATTTGTTGTCCATATTTGCGTTTGTTATCCTTTTTGCTTTGGAAACGTTGGTTGAAATGTCGTTTTCGCATAAAATGTAAGGAATCTTTTAAAAATTGGTTACCTACAAGTTTTGACGTTTTGACGTTTTCTCGGCAACCATAAGCCGCGGCGTTCTGATTTTCATGTTGTATGCAAGGCAAAGAACTTATTATCGTAATATCACCGAAAGAAAATTTTGGGTCGATAAGTTTGCATTTTCTAAGCGTTGCGAAACTTTTGCATTGAAGTATATTTATTTCAGTCAGCGGGTTGTATTGTTGTTCAGGACCCCTGTCAACAATTTAGTCTTATCGGGACAGAACCGCCGTTTCCAGGGTATTAAACCAATGGAGAAAGAAATGTACACAGAGCACCGTTAGTCAGGTTCTGGGAGGCTTGCCCGAGAGCAGTGCGGTTATCTTACAAAGCCTAAGCTGTTTGGTCGTGTACGTTTTAAAGTATAAATGCAGCCCGACAAAAGAAGGTTTTCTTGCACCGCGGTCATTTGTAAAGGATACGGTGTACAAAGCTGTACATTCGTAGATAAGAAATGCAGTGAGAAACCCCGCTCTTTCCACATGGGCGGATCAAGAGGGGGGGGGGACAGGAGGTCTTGACCCCCCCCCCCCCGCTGGAATTGCCAGATTATTAATTTTTGCCATGTTGAAATTTTCCGTCAGACCCCTTCTGTGAATTTGGACATCCGCCCCCCCCCCCCCCCCCCCCGAGTAAATTTTCTGGATCCGCGCATGTTCCATCAATGCACAGATCAGCATTGGTGCGACCGCTGCTTTTCACATGTACATTGTATAAGAGAGAACTTTCTGAATACAAAAAAAAAATCTAACCATCTATCAACCTGTGACTGTGCAGCTCCTGGTTAGCGTCAGCCTGATCGACAATTCAAAACGAATACACATGTAAGGAAGATTGATATTTTATTTTGAGACATCCCCATGAAAACGACATTTTTATCTTAGTGTATGGTGTACATATCTATCTCGGGTTAGGCAAGAAATGTCTAATGCTCGCGAGAACATGATTTTTGAGATTGATGCCTCGCGAATTTACAATTCATTATAACAAATTAAGACTACTCGAATTCAAGACCTCGTGAATAATGCATAAATAATTTATTCGCGAAACAAAAGTTATGCAAAAAATTCCGAATTTACAGTAATGTTGTTATCGCTACC
Organism: Rugalucina vietnamica; assembly: GCA_964017185.1. Taxonomy (NCBI): domain Eukaryota; kingdom Metazoa; phylum Mollusca; class Bivalvia; order Lucinida; family Lucinidae; genus Rugalucina; species Rugalucina vietnamica. The sequence continues at coordinate 8,050,352 of OZ024871.1, read as the reverse complement.
ACTGCAATAAATAAGGCAATTAAATTAAATCACTGCTTACATCATGCATACTGTAGAAACACACACACACACAAACACACACACACACACACACACACACACACACAAAAAAAAAAAAAAAAAAAAAAAAAAAAAAAAAAGACCGGAAAAAAACATGTTTAGACCACGAACGTACTTTTCTTTCTCTAACATTGTCTAAAGAGTTATGTTTACTTTTCCATATGATGTAAGGATCATGTATGTCTCTATCTGCCCTTTTCAGCTATTTCTTCGAAAGTTGAAGACAAAACAGCACGCAAATGTACAAGCCTTTCGTTTACTTATTGCAAAATTTTATGCAAGGAACACGGTCCAATTTCATAAAAATTTCATCATTACAGAAGGCCTGATTTTCTTGTTCTGTAAAGCATCTATGTACGCATAAAACAAACAAAATCGCAGTTTGACCTAAAAAGCTAACTTCCGTTTTCAAATATACATGTAATGCAATTAGACTTCGTGTGATGCGAGACTTGGATGTATGTTATTTAAACAAGGTACGACATGAACCGATGGATTATAAATGAATGAATGAATAAATGAATGGATGAAAAATAAATAAATAAATAAATAAATAAATAAATAAGCAGCCTCAGCAGCTCGAATTTGTGTGGAGAAGTTTTTGTAAAACAGCAAAAACTATGTGAAATATAATTGAATGCATTCCAGCATGATACCGGCAGTTATTGGCTATTCGCTAAATACATTTGTTTTAAAATTTTTGAACGACCCCGCGCGAAACAATCATATATATGTTAACTCGATAACGTCGCGTGGGTTTTGTTACCGCCGACGTTGTTAGGACTAGTAAACAACACGCAACGTAACGTCGTATTTTTGGCACTCTAGAAAATGACGTTGGCACTCAAAAGGTTAAAGACCGCAGTTCCATTCTTTGAAAAAATATATACTAGATTCATTTTAGCCTGTTTTAACCAGTCTTGGCCACTCGCCATGTGTATATAGTTTTAACCATCAGTGCGACAATGCTGGAGCCACCGGTTTAGCTCTTTAACGAGAAGAAGAAGAAGAAGAAGAAGAAGAAGAAGAAGAAGAAAAAGATATTCAACAGGGAATTAATAAAACACATTTTTAAAGTTAACTCTTATTCAATATTTCGGCCTTTTTCAAGATAAAAAAACACTGCTTTTACCGTCGACATTTTTTGACAGTCCACCATTACAGTATGTTATTCCGACGCCATGAATGTCTAACCATACGACAGAAAGTTCGTATAGGTAATTGTCCAGGTGTGAGTCGATATTCACTATTAGATAAATAGGGCAATATTACAGTTTTAGTAAACAACTTTTGTAAAGTCAAAAATATCTTTAAGGTGCAAATGGTTTCATATAAACAAAATATTCAGCTTTAATTAGATGTTTTTATAATTAAGTTAGCATTATTATAAATTAGTCTTTATGCGTGCATTGTGTAGGCACTATCAAAATGATTAAACAAATAGAAAAAAATGCCGAATTTAGGAAAGGGTTCAGTCTTTCAATCTACCGTTTTAACTATTATTCACAAAAATATCACTAAGGTGCAAACGGATACATATTATAGAGTTTTTATATTTTCATATGATATAATTTTCATAAAAGTGACATAAAAGGAAATTGGTCTTTATGCCTTAGGTATCCAAAAGTTTTAAATTTATTTTCTTGTCGTTTATGCTCGGGGTTTTCCGTAAATCCTACGGAACATCTCGGCTTACCTGTCGATTATAGTACTTTATTGAATAACCGTTGAATCTGGGACTCGTGTGTATAGATTATGAAACCGGGACAGAGTCACTTAATCAATTAATATGCAAAGTCAGTGAACGACTTTAATAAATAAATAAATAAATAAATAAATAAATAAATAGATAAATAAATAAATAAATAAATAAATAAATAAATAAATAAATAAATAAATAAATAAACAAATAAATTCTATGTTGCGGATAGATCTAAATTACTAGGCATAAAGTCAATGAGCAAAAAGATATGGAAAAATACTTTCCAAATACGGACATAATAAACCGCATAATATGAAATAAATAGGTTTTACCTATTGCCGTGCATCCTAAATACACAACAATGAAAACTTTAAAATAAAATAAGAGCTGTCACAGGACAGCGTAGCTCGCCTGACTTGTGCTTTGCCACTACATCTGTTATAATCTATGACCCGTGACCTTGACCTCAAGGTCACTCAGGTGGGTCATGATGGTACAACATAAAACTTCAGCCCAATGCAAAGTATCAACTTGATCAATCTACATGTTCAAGAGATACAGACTTATAATAAGAGCTGTCGCAGGACAGCGTGCTCGACTGCTTCTGACCTTTGTCAAACATAAGGCCAAACCCGACTAGTAACCCAAAGCATTATGCTCATACATCTTTTAAGGCAAAATCACTGAACCATGAAAGTTAACTATAACTACCTAAGATTTAAAGGTCTCACTCATATTGTGAAAGAAGTGTGTTCATATACCGACTGAGTGCCAAGACACAAGGCAAAATCACTGAACCGTGAAATAAGGTCACACTGACCTATAAGTATTTCAGGGTCAAAGCCTCAAAGGTCTAGTGATACTTACTCATAATGTGAAAGAAATCTGATCATATACCCATTCAGTGTTGAGATATAAAGCAAAATCACTGAACCATGAAATTAGGCCATAGTGACCTAAAAGTATGTTTGGGTTCAAGGTCTGGTCATACTCATTCATAATCAGAAAGAAGTATGAAAAAATACCAACTGAGTGTTGAGATATAAGGCAAAATCACTGAACCATGAAATTAGGTCACAGTGACCCAGGAATACTTTACGGTCAAAGGTCTTGTCATACTCATACATATCGTGAAAGAAGTATGTTCATATACCAATTGAGTGCCGAGATATAAAGGAAAATCACTGAACCGTGAAATTAGGTCAAATTGACTTAGGACTACTTTAGGGTCAAAGGTCTTGTCATACGCAAACATAGTGTGAAAGAAGTTTGTTCATAAACTACTTAAGTGCCGAGATATAAGGCAAAGTCACTGAACCGTGAAATTAGGTCACAGTGACCTATAAGTATATTGGGGTCAAAGGTCTGGTCATACTCACTCATAATCTGAAAAAGTATGAAAATATTCTAATTGAGTGTCAAGATATAAGGCAAAATCACTGAACCATGAAATTAGGTCACAGAGACCTAGGACTACTTCACAGAGTCAAAGGTCTTGTCATACGCAAACATACTTTGAAAGAAGTTTGTTCATAAACCATTTGAGTATCGAGATATAAGGCAAAATCACTGAACCGTGAAATTAGGTCACAGTGACCTATAAGTATATTGGGGTCAAAGGTCTGGTCATACTCACTCATAATCTGAAAAAAGTATGAAAATATACTAAATGAGTGTCAAGATATAAGGCAAAATCACTGAACCGTGAAATTAGGTCACAGTGACCTAGGACTAATTCAGGGTCAAAGGTCTTGTCATACGCAAACATACTTTGAAAGAAGTTTGTTCATAAACCATTTGAGAACTGAGATATAAGGCAAAATCACTGAACCGTGAAATTAGGTCACAGTGACCTATAAGTATATTGGGGTCAAAGGTCTGGTCATACTCACTCATAATCTGAAAAATGTATGAAAATATACTAATTGAGTGTCAAGATATAAGGCAAAATCACTGAACCATGAAATTAGGTCACAGTGACCTATAAGTATATCGGAGTCAAAGGCCTGGTCGTACTCACTCATAATCTGAAAGAAGTAAGAAAATATACTAATTGAGTGTCAAGATATAAGGCAAAATCACTGAACCATGGAAAGTAGGTCAACCGACCCTTACCGTCATGACACACAAGTCAGTGTCATTAAGTCAAAAGATGAATGACCAACCATCTTCCTAAGTTGTTCCTATTAAGAAATAATCAGAAAAAAAAATTGGGGAGTTCTAGATTTTGACCTCTAGCCCCGCCCCCCTGACTCCGACCCAGAGGTCCGATGTCATGGAACCTAAAGTGTATGAAGTATGAATGCTTTATGATAAGTTGTTGTCAAGATATGGACTCCTTGTAAAAGTTACACAGCAGTACATCTATTTTTTACAGTGTTCTAGTTTTTAACCTCTAGCCCCACCCCCAGGCATGGACCGAGAGACCCGATGCCATTAAATGAAACTCAACCCTACAGGGTACCTATGGTCCGAGTATGAAAGCCCTCTGATAAAAAGTTTTCAAGAAATAGACTTCTAGAATACTATATCACAGAAAAGCCATTATTATTAATGGTGTTCTAGATTTTAACCTCTAGCCCCACCCCCTGGCATGGACCCAGGGATCTGATGCCATGGAATGAAAGCCGACCCTACAGGGTGTCAATGGCCCAAGTATCAATGCTTTCTGATGAGTGGTTGTCAAGATATGGACTTCTAGAAAACTTTAACACAAGAATTGCCATTTTTGAAGGTGTTCTAGATTTTAACCTCCAGCCCCACCCCCTGGCCTGGACCCAGGGGCCGGATGCCATGCAATGAAAGCTAACCGTACAGGGTATCTATGGTCCAAGTATGAATGCTTTCTGATGAGTGGTTGTCAAGATATGGACTTCTAGAAAACTTTAACGCAAGTGTGACGCGCACGCGCACGGGAACGGGAACGTGGACGACCGAGGTGACTGCAATAGCTCTATGCACTTCGTGCAGTCGAGCTAAAAACATTAACCAAAACTTAAACACAAAACTTCCAAGTCTGTGACCCTGACCTCAAGGTCATCCAGGTGAGTTGTGATGTACAGCACAAAACCTGAGACCAATATCTATCAACATGCAAGTATCAACTTTATCCATCAACATGTTCAAGGGATTTAGACTTTAACCAAAAAATTTAACACAAAATTTCTAAGTCTGTGACCTTGATCTCAAGGTCACCCAGGGCGGGTCATGATGGTACTGCGTAAAACTTCAGAGCAATATCAAGCAACATGCAAAGTATCAACTCAATCCATCAATATGGTCAAGAGATATAGACTTACAAAAACTTTAACCAAAAACTTAAACACAAAATTTCTAAGTCCGTGACCTTGACCTCAAGGTCACCCAGGGTGGGTCATGATGGTACTGCGTAAAACTTCAGAGCAATATCTAGCATCATGCAAAGTATCTACTCAATCCATCAATATGGTCAAGAGATATAGACTTACAAAAACCTTAACCAAAAACTTAAACACAAAATTTCTAAGTCTGTGACCTTGACCTCAAGGTCAATCAGGGTGGGTCATGATGGTACAGCGTAAAACCTCAGACCAATATCTAGCAACATGCGAACTATCAACTTGATCCATCAACATGGTCAAGAGATATAGACTTATAAAAAACTTTAACCGAAAGTGTGACGCGGACGTACACGTAAACGTAAACGGGGACGACCGAGGTGACTACAATAGCTCTATGCACTTCGTGCAGGCGAGCTAATAATATAAATGCTATGCAATAAATGATCTTACACAAGTACTTATTTCACAACTCACCAAAGTATTCTTAAATAAGTTTCATATGATAGGACCATGAATGTTAGATATCTGAAATATCGAAATACCTTACCATAATAATGTAGAAAAATATTGCACCCTTTAAGTGTTCAATGTCAGAAACCCGGAGATGCACAAGGTGCAGGGTGCTAAAAGTGCAATAAGCAACTTATTATATGGTTTGTCCGTGTGTACGAACGTTAACCACTCCCTTAGAGCTTGTGTAGATAAAAAAAAATGGCTTTGGTTGGCCAAGGGATTTCAGAGAAGAAGATTTTTGAAAATGTGACTGTACGGACGCACACCGACTCGAGTACCATCCTATAAGCTATCCATGAGCATTCGGCTCAGGTCAGCTAAAATCGTTGAATTTTGCAACAGAAAATGCAAAATAAATACTGTCTATTGTGAAACTATACAAGGGATAATTTGACTAATTACTCCCTGGTAAGTTTCTGCCATTCCCCACTTTTGCATTTTCGATTTAGTCAAACAAAAATGAAAGTTTCATTCTTTATTAAAATAATCATGTGATAAACATTAAAGAACAATTCATTTATGAGCCGCCGCATCAGAAAACCAACAATCTGCATATGCGAAACCAAAGGCACAGATCAGGTGTGCAGTAACTGTACAGCTGATCAGCTTCTTTCTTTTCAGTACAGGAATAGTAAAATCCCTCTTCCTGTTAAATCAAATTTTCAAGCTTCTTAAATTTAGGACTGTACAGACAGATATTTGTCAGGCCTGGTAAGAAACCCAGATTGTTGGTTTTCTCGTGCGAAGGCTCATATAAAACACCTGACACCCTGATTATTTGATACAAACATCCAACTATCAAACACAATCACAGATCAGCTTAATCACATACAAAACAAATCAACCTGATTACTTTTCATTGCATAATTAAATCAAATCAAAGGCCCTGATAGTACATGTACATGTATGTGTGAGTGAGAGCTTCCCTGGTATTGACTGACCTGCGTCATCTGAAAAACTGGATTTTTGCATAGCTGTTCAATCCCTATTACGTTTGTTAACCCAAGTTTCCAAATCTAGAGCTATTTTCTGTGGTTGTATAATAGCTTTCAGATCTGGTCAAAACACCCAGGACCTGGTCAGAACAACCAAATACCAATTTTCTCATAACACAGCTCATACATTTATACTTTCTAAGAACAATGTTCTGCTCATGATGCATTTACAGTGTGATAAACTAGATGGTAACGTAACAATTCTCATTTATATTGGGTAGTCATAAAATTTAAAAAAAATAAATAAAGAGAAAAAAAAGACATCAAACTATGACCAAAGCAAACTTTGAAATCAGTCCACCAGTTCTGGAGAAGATTTTTGAAGAGTTTTTACCGTATATGGGCATGGCGGCCATCTTGGTAATGTGACCTAGATTATTTATATGCACATTGATTCCCCCATTCTATAGATGCTTCACATAAAATTTGGCTTTGATTGGTCAAGCAGTTTCACAGGAGAAGATGTGTGAATATTATGGTAATATACATATACAATACCCCGGGGTGGGGGCAGATGAGGCCCTTGGGTCCAATTTTGTTTTCAGAATCATTAATATTCAGTCCTACTGCCCATTTCCTGCAAGACTTTCTCTTTAAATGACTTTTTAAAAGTTTTCTCCATTCAAATGCACTGGGGACCTATGTTGACCTTGCCATAAAATAGGCCAAGGTCATCCCAGGGTCATGATTCATATATACTTTGTAGTACTTGAGCCATCGATACTTTAGGCCAGGTTTCATTGAAATCGTTTTACTGGTTCTGGAGAAGAAGATTTTTGAAGGGTTTTTACCATACATGGGCATGGCAGCCATCTTGGTCATGTGACTTGGATTATATTTATATACACATTGGTTACCCCTTCCTGTTGATGCTTCACATAACATGTGGCTTTGTTTGGCCAAGCGGTTTCAGAGGAGATGTTTGAATATTATGGAGATATACATGTATATTGCCACGGGGTGGGGCACATGAGCCTCTGTGGTCCAGTTTTTTTCAGAATCATAAATATTCAGTCCTACTGCCCATTTCCTGCAAGACTTTCACTTTAAATGACATTTTAAAAGTTTTCCTCATTCAAATGCATTGGCGACCTATGTTGACCTTGCCGTAAAATAGGTCAAGGCCATCAATGCTTCATGCCAAGTTTCTTTGAAATCGGTTCACCGGTTCTGGAGAAGATTTTTGAAGGGTTTTTACTATATATGGGCGTAGTGGCCATCTTGGTCATGTGACCTGGATTTCTTATATACACATTGGTTCCCCCTTCCTATAGATGCTTCATGTAAAATTTGGCTTTGACTGGCCAAGTGGTTTCAGAGTAGAAGATCTTTGAAATTGTGGACGGACGACGACGACAGGTGACGGACGGACGCCAGAGCATGGCTATCCTATAAGCTCACCATGTGAGCCTTCGGCTCAGGTGAGCTAAAAAAAGGCAAATAGAACATACTTTGTAGGTATTCATTAAAATCATGAATTTAAACAATTTATTCATCAACCCTCAATACAATCAAAAGTGTCACTACGTTTCAGAAATAGGCAACATTTTGTAACCCTCATTAAAGTCTCTTGTCACCCTCATTAAAGTCTAAAGCTAAACAAAGTCACCAAAATAAAATCAACCAACAATTATGAGAACAAACATCGATTTTTTGGTCAAAATTGATAATTTTGTTTATATCCAATCAAATTTGTGTGCCTTGATTTTTCATCAAAAATATCATAAATTTAAGAATCGCCTATATCAACAACTGTGGGCTTCAGCAAATATTTAATATCTCAAATAAACATTACAGTTGGCGAAATAAGGCCGTCTCTCGCCAAGCACTGCCCTACCAGACTCTGTATCAGACTGCTCAGGCGGAGTGCAGCAATTGTGTTCAGCTAGTTCCAGCTTAGGTTTCATAGGGCACTAGATTTTCCTTTGGAGGACCTAATACAGCAGCTACTCGCTTCTGAATTTCACTTGAAGCAACCTTATACTTCTGTACACTTTTCTCAGATCTATGTCCAGTCTTTTGCATTATTTCTTGCTCATCCACCCCTGCCATGTAGAGTTGTGTCACACACGTTCTTTTACCGCTATGATTGGTATAATTCCCAGAAAGTTCAGCATGTGCCCATATTACTTTTATCATGTTTTTATGTTTATTTACTCCAATGACTTGATTGCCATAGCGTATAGGGAGTCCAGCTAGTGGTCTTCCGTAGAAAGCGTCTCTATTTAACGCCACCAAATATTTCTTAAAAGATCTGCAATTGGTTTCTCATCTGAAAAAAAAAAACACACCATCAAGAAGACATGTCCGTGAAATAAATACCCCCTTGAACCCCTATTTTATACAGTAAAACAGGAGTTTACAGGGATGTCCCTGTCCAAAGCATAGATTGTGGGTACTCGTTAAAACTGCCTCAGCGAGGTGGTTCTCACGTGTGCCTACAATTAATGTTTTGATAAATAAACATATCATAATTTTTCTAATGAGATTTCAATTTTTACAGAGCTGCAATGATCTCAATTTCAATTTTTCGTATAAATGCTAAGAATCGGACTATTTGGTACAATTAAATTCAGACATCAGTTCCACTTGTTTACACAAATTATTTCTATAATATTTACTGTCCAAACATGGGCGGATTCAGAGGGGGGGACAGGGGGTCCGCCCCCCTCACCCCCCCACTGGAATTGCCAGATTATTTGTTTTTGCCATGTTGAAATTTTCCCCTTCTGGGAATTTGGACCCCCTCCCTGGGAAAATTTTCTGGATCCGCGCATGCCAAACACGATCTTTCAGAATCTTTTTTTCAAAATAATTACTTTCCTTGCTAACATTTTCTCAAATTTATTTTCTCCATGGGAAATTCTTGGATTTTTTTTTTATTTCAATACAGGTTTTCATTCTATTTATGTGACAACTTTTTGAACGTGACAGAATGACAAATTTTCCTTCAGGTGCTCCACAAAAGGGTGAATTTACAAACGCAGTTTCTGAAATACGAGCCATGTTGGCATGACATTCAATGACAAAATATAACAAAAAGATACATACCATTTAGGCTGTAATGTCTTATCCGTTTGTTAGAGAGTTCCAAGTCCTTTTAGCCCCCTTTGTACGTTTTGGAGCTTTGTCTACTGAACTCGACATACTTTCCATGGGCGATAGGGTTCGACTTCTTTCTTCCACGCTTCCACCACAAATCTGCTCAAATAATGGTTCATCTGCTCCACTGTCATTAACTGTATTTCCGGCACGAATTCAGGTCCAGCAGCATTTCTCCAAGAGGAAAAGACCCCTGCAGCCCAGTTTGTGTTTTTCTTTGTGTTTCTGTTCTTATGGTTCTCTATGAGCTGACGGATCTCATAATCAGATACTGTCGGCACAAATCGGGATGTGGCGGTTTCAGCACCCGTTTCAGCAACAGTGGCATCGCTAAAACAAAAATATAAATACATGTATCAAAGATTTTCGTTTTATCAAAAGGTGTGAACTGAAATTTTAAATTGTTACAGCTTATAAAACCGCTGTTACATCTTGGACCGTATATCTATTTTTCCTTATATTTGGCGGTTCTAGCGTGTACCCTAGATCTATGACCAATCAGTACTTTATGTGGGCAGAAACAAGAGAACCCCAAGAAAAACCACCTGGCACACCGGCAAGCAGAACTTGGCTTGTCTCACACATGCTAGTGGATAATTTCCTGTCATAAAAAGTGTTATGAACACACATGACATGTATTATCACTTTTATGGGAATATGAGACGTATTTGATGACGTATGTAAAAACAATGTAAATTTTCAAAGAAAATATGAATATTACACTCATGGTTATTTCCATATATATCCGTATGAAACTTATTGTTGCTTTGTTTAGAGGCGTACAATTTTTCAGTCATGTCAGGATGGACCCAACTCTTCCTGGGTTTAACCAGTACTGTAGGGAGTTACTGTGTCTTGCTCAAGGACACAACAAGGTGACGCATGTGGGGATTGAAACCAGGACCTCTCTATTCGGAGTTCCACACTCTACCACTACGCCATCACGAAAACATATCCGTGTAATGTATACCCCCTTGAACCCCACTTTCATAAATAGCAGAACTGGGGTATGCAGGGGTATACCTATTTTTTCTAATTTTTGCTTCAAATCATAGATTGTGGGTACTCGTTAGAAACGCCTCGCCGAGGCGATTCTAACGTGTACCCATAATCTAAGTTTTGAGCAATAATAGGAAAAATATCAATTTTTCAGCTGAAAATGTTCAATTTTTAAAGCTCAAAAAATCTGTATATTGCATCATGGGCAAGTTTTCGTAATGCCATTGTCATGATTGTACTCCCTATAAAATTTATTAAATTAATGCAAGATGCTGGGGTGGGAGTAATGCTTCGTGATCAATGTAACATTACTACCACTGAAAAACTTAAATATCTTGCATAACATCAGAAATAACATATCAATGATATGTATACCCCCATAAACCCCACTTCTAGAGAAACTGGAGTTTGCAGGTGGTATACCTATTTTTCTTATTTTTGATACAAAACATAGATTGTGGGTGTTAGAAATGCCTATGTTTTGAGAAAAAATATCAATATTTTTCCAATGAAATTTTCAATTTTTACGGCTGAAAAGAATCTAGAGATGTATATTGTATCCATGGTAAAGTTTTCATAATGATGGCTATGTTTCAATGTTTCATTCCAAGGTTAAAAGGATAGTAAACAAAACTTACCCAAATTACTCTGTAACTGTTTCACCAGTCTAACTACAGTACTTTTAACCTCTGTGAATCACTACAAAATAGAAAAACAAATAGAGAATCTTACACTGGAAAATAACAACATCATATGATAATTCTAACACACCTCACCTATATTACACGTGTTATAATATTGTGCAATAATTACACTGGGCCAATAAGCTTAATTACTTTGCGCCTTCTGTGATATCAGCTATTCCATCAAGCAGCGTTAGACGGGGTAACGTGGTTTTAGAGCATAAAAAACGCAATAAATGTGTAAATACCTGCTTAACAGTCAAATATTTGGCGGAGATATAATCTACAATGCAATTGCGGAAAGCTGAACGATATTGACGTTTTCAGTGACTTATTCCGTTTATTGTGTGTTAGAATCGTAATAGATCAGCTTAAGTACATGTGAATTGTTGAGTAATTATTCAGTTTTTTGGTCAGTTGTAAGAATATGCGCTCGTGATTTGATCCTCTTTACTGATCTCCAAACAGTAAATTATTACTCAACAATTCACTGCTACAGCTGATCCAAGAGTGATCAGCATCCAGCAGTCAAACAGCTGGTATTCCACAGCTCCTGAGGTAATGGTCAGAAATTGATCGACTCGGTAAACTGTAAAAAAAGATATATCTGCTTAAGCCCCTATCTCACTGGAATGTGACAACTTGAGACTAGTTCGTGAATAGTTTGCCACTATTTTTCGACAAAATTTAAAGATACAAACACAACATTCATGTTGCAGTCTCACTGAATGGACGTTTATGAAACAAATTCGGGAGTTTCAATCTAATTTTGAAAATATATCTCGCGACTGTTGCACGACAGTCACGAGACATTCATGAGAGTGTCTCCCGACTTTCCCATGAATGTAGCTTATTTTCATTTTCATTCGTATAACAGTTGCGTGACATTGGAATGAATGTTGCTTAGTTTTATTTTCTCGCCAGATAGTTGCGAGGTGTTCGCGCATTTTTTCCCCAAGACTGTTGCGCGAACTTCATACCACACTCGCACGACATTCATACGAGAGTCGCAAAAATTTTGCACTGTAAATTTGCCAAAGTTTTGCGGCGACAAGTTCGCGACACTCCCACGAACGTCCCATGAGTAGCGTGACAGTCTTGCAAAATATTTTGGTGAAAAAAATCGCATAAAATTTTTAAACAAGTTTAAAAATTTCGTGACCAGTTCGCGACACATGAAATACTTGTGACACTCGTGCAACACTGGTACGAATGTTGTGTGAAAGTCCGCGACAAAATTCGCAAAACAGTCGCCAGAAATTCGCATGCCAGTGAGATACTAGCTTTAAATATCTGATAGTTTTGTCTTATGTTATGCAATCAGTATTGAAATTTTTGAAACGAAAGAAAGAGTATGCAGGGTATATACAGCAGAAATTAAGGTGGAATATATTGATATACTCAACTATACTTAAGGAATAAAGAAACGCAACAAATACTTTGGGATACTAAAATCATGCTTTTTAATGCAAGTCTGTGGTATAACTGAGCATCTCATATGAAAACAATATCTAAACGTCAGATTGCAACCGGTTGAGCCACAAGGTCGCTTACGTATGCTTAATGGCGTACGCGTAACCACACTGACCTACAGTAGCAAGCCCTGTAACCATGATCAGTAAATGTCAAATTTGAAACCAAAACCAATATTTTGTTTCCAAAACCCCTAAAAGTGATTGCAGATGTAACCATTGATCAGTGGATAACATTTGGGTATGTTATGGGACGTTTAACATCATCAACGTCAATCGAAAAAATGAGTCAAAAGCCAGAAAAATTCCTTCGACATGCATTATGTTAAATTTAAATGATAATTTACGTAATTATTATGACCTTTGTATTTCAGACGTCCATAAAACGTCCATTATAACGTCAAAATCCAACATCCTGCATTTTAAAGACTCTCATTATGTTTTTCAAATTTTCTGATTTAAAAAATGATCAATTACCAAACGTTTGATTACAGTGCATAAATCGAGTGTTAACTCAAAGCATATAATCCGTTTCGCTCCTTTACATAACGTGATATTCTGTCTAAAGAACGTCAAAACAAACGCTCCGAAAATCCATTTCTACGGTACCTGTGACGTCACTGTTGATTAAAAAGCATGTCGTGTCATATGTTGGTCCGATATACCGTTTAGGTACAAATAGCCAAAATCGAATAATTTAAATGACGTTACTCATTTTTCTTTATTGTAAATTTCAGCATTCCGTTAACAAGATTTAACGCAACATGGGACGGCACCTAAATATACAATGATCCTAGTCTTTATTGCACATTATCAAGTCGACGTCACGTAACTCACATGCAAAGAATTTGTCATCTTCCCCTTCGCCCCAACGTTTACGTCACAATTTGCATTTTTCATAGTTTTTGACGTTTTTTCGTTAACTTTGTCAATAAAATGACGTTTTCTCATTTCATCACGTGCAAAAAGCTGTTAGTAGGTCATTTCATAACAGGATTTTATCGAAACGTCAAATACATGCGTAAAAGTTGAAATTTTGTTTGTTGCGTATTTTAATTCCTTAAGTATATAACACTGACTTGAGAAGATGCCCCCCCCCCCCCCCCCCCTTATAAGTCTGCATGCGGCCACATTTGTTGGTCCGAACTTGCTTCCCTTCGTGTCATTTGCAGGAATGACATGATACAGTGCGCCGTCCTTCGGATCGGGACGTTAACTGGAGGCCCCCTGTGCAGGGACAGTCATCCCCTGTGCGGGTTAAAGATCCCTACACAGGTTCTATCCTCATGCATGTAGGCTCATCCTGCAAAACACACCGGAGTGTACAATGTACACCTCCCAAGAATAATCAGAAATTGATTGATGTAACAGGAAAACAAAAAAAAAAAAATGATTATTACATAAACAAGACGCCACACGTGTCCGCTTTAATTGACCATAGCCAACATCTAAAACTATAGCTAAAGGTCCTTGTTGTATGAGTATTATACAGATTTGGGATCGCACCCATCGGGTTTTGTTGGCAAGACTAAAGATTACGCTGGTCGTGATGCTCAGGTCGGGTGTCGCGCTAACGCGCGACCCCCTCTGTCACGTTACCTATGACAAATCGTTTTGAGTGACAAGTCCGTTTAGTTATCAAATAAACACCTGAAAAATTGCTCTGTCTGTGGCTTTTAAAGCTTCAAAAATGGCGGCGGTAAACAGCTGACGGACGACCTCTGTCAGTGGGCGGAGCATGCCAATGCGCATTGCGCAGTCGAAAGATTAGCCTGCTTTTCTGGCGAGTTCATTCAAAAGATCATCTTTGATTGGACGATTGGGAGCATGCGCGAGGGTGTTTCCGCGGTCCGTGCGCGACGCAGTCTCGTGATCTAAACCACACTTTGCACGTAATGGATTATGGGAATTTAGACATACGATGAGTGGGGAGAAAGCAAAGTACCCCGCATATATTTTCAATATGCCGCGACAGGGTTGCACCCAATTATACAGGGCGCGGCCATTTAATGAATCAGTCCGAGTCCTTCGGTTCTTTTCCTTATCCTTTTGACAGACACTTTCTTGGAGCCTAAGTACAACGTATAACGTGCAACCTAAAGGATGCACGTATTAAGAAAGAAAGCAAGAACGAAATAAACTTAAAGAAAGAAAGAAAGAAAGAAAGAAAGAAAGAAAGAAAGAAAGAAAGAAAGAAAGAAATGTATTGTGCAAATATAAAAAAATTCCGTCGATCCGTGGATCAAATTATAATTATCTCTAAGATAAGAAAAATGGAAAGGTAGAGTCCGCAACAAAATTATTTCCATGAATCAAATATTAAGATATTAAGCATTTTCAAAAAATGACATTGTTTAATGTGTTTTATGTTCCGGCTAGCTTCGAGTCCATTCAAGAAGCCGTGAAGTATAAAAGTTGTTTAATCACGGTTAGTTTCTTGAAAAACCTACTTATTTGGAATATGTTACCGAATGAGATAATAATTTTGATAAAATTAAGGTGTTAGATTTCGTTAATAAGATGACTAAAATAGTGCACATAAAAGGATTACATTAAAATCACAATCGCTGTACAAATAGAAAATATGACACAGTCGTTGGCGGCAGTTTACTCAACAATTAAAACATCTCGAGTTTTGTCACCCATTGGAGTTTGTTTTGACAAGTACAGAAATTTGAGCCGCCGCTTGAGAAAACAAATAATATGCTTAGACGAAAACAAACGCGCAGATCAGTTGTGCAGTAATTGCACAGCTGATCAGCGTCGTTGTTTTCGCTACACAGACAGTACAACACCACTATTTACTAAATCCGAAATTTCAAGCATTTACTTTGTTTGTTCAGCATGGTTTGTGTCGGACATGGTCAGAAACCCAGATTGTTTATTCAGTCATTCAGCCCATTCATGTCGATTGTCATCACATGAGAGAGAGAGAGAGAGAGAGAGAGAGAGAGAGAGAGAGGGAGAGAGAGAGAATAAGATAGGGAGAAATTACAGGTGAAGTATGAATGTCACTCAGATAGATTTATGCGAAAATTATGCTTTATATATATATAAACATCTATTATGTATACATAAATGATGTTGAGAAAGAAAGAAAGGAAAAAAAGAAAAAAAGAGAAAAAACGAAATTAAGAAAGAGGAAAGAAAAAAGAAAGACAAAAGAAAGTATAATTTATGCAAATAATAATGAAGTGATGTATGCGGTACCGGCTGAATGTTTATTCTATGCAAAAATTATGCTGCAGATCGGCATGGAGCATTTCGAAACTGTGTAATGATAGCAGAGAGAGAGAGAGAGAGAGAGAGAGAGAGAGAGAGAGAGAGAGAGAGAGAGAGAGAGAGAGAGAATGAGAAAGCGAGAGAAAATGAGAGCCATGTGAGGAACATTAACGTTATGTCATACAAAAACGGACATTATGCAAATTATACGCGGAAATATTGGAACTTTTCACAATCAAGCAGTGGCGTCCTGGGCGTAGCTACAAACGTTTCCAAAAAAAAAGCAAAATAATAATAATAATAAAAAAAAATAAAAAAAAAAACAAAAAAAAAAACAAACAAAAAAACATTTTTTACTTAATCTGTTTTTTTTTACGTATCAATATTATACAATTATTGACTTCAATGAGGTAGATATAAGGATTTATCTACTTGAAAAAAGTGATATTTCCGGCCTCGGTGAATATCACTTTTGAGGGTAGATAAATCCTTATATTGAAGTCAATAACTGTTTTGTTATATGACTTTTCAAGTGTTTTAATGTTTATCTTATAACAAATAAACAAACAAAATCATATCAGATGTATTAAAGGCTAGACAATGAGGAACAAATGATTATGCTTGAAAGATAATTTTGTTAGTTCTTAATAAAACATATGTTATGGGTACTCCTAAGAATCACCATGATGAGGTAATTCCAATGGGTACCAACAACATATAGGTTCTTATGAAAAATAAACAAAATTATCCCTTAATTATAACCAAATACACCTTATTATCTAGTGCTTTGTTTACCTGTAATAGTGTGCTACTGCAAAGCATGTAGATTTCATGAACTGAAATGAGTTCATAGTTATTTATAGCTGACTGACAGGTTTTAAACACATACATCAAATCATGTCAATTACATGAAAAGGTACAAGTAGGCAAAGATCAGGAAAAGGCGCAATCAGAAAAAGATTCCCACTCCAAAAACCGAGGTGGGAAAAACCCAAACTAACAATCAGGTACTTATACCATGAAACATATTGTAAGCCGAATGAGCAGCTATTTTCCCAATAGGTGGCCACTCATTTACCTTAATTTAACTAAAAATATGAAAACATACATAAGGCGCCAACAGCACACAAAACTTTTATACACCAAGACATAAAACAAAAAGAACCACCACAGACGTATCGACTTGGAACGATCAGTAACACAAAGTTACTGGCGGGCTTAAACCGGTTTTACATGGCCATAACCTCACCCTCAGCTTCTGCAGTGGTTCATAACATTTAGTTAGTTATTCGGTTGATTTCATGCTGGTGCTATTTTTGGGTACTCAGGAGCGTAATATAGATTTTGGAGGTTAATATAGAAAACCTGTCAAAATAATTAACCTCCAGGAACTGGTTTGATCTGGTATTCATCAGTTTGGTCTGGTTTCAGAGAAATATAAGGATTTATTAATACTGAATGAGCCAATCAGGAGACAGGAATTCCTTCAGTCATATAACAAACGCGTTTATACTAAGTCTTGGTTATTCAGGGTTTGTTTCTACTGACAGGGTTTACATGACGCTGCGTTCAAAACCGCTTCCTTAATTTATCGTTTAACTTTGTCAAAATTAAGTTTCGGCCTCATTCACTTTTTGTCATACTAAATCATGCACACCCAAAAACCTTACTCCCAATGATGGTCGTTGTTTTAACTCCGGGGCTTAAAAAACACTAGAGATAAAAAGATTAGTTTGAGACCTATCGGAAATTCTCGGGAAGTCTCGTAAAATTACCTGAGATGGTACGCTTTGATCAATACCTGGTGGAGCTCAGGTAACTGCTATCATAATTTACGAGATTTTTGACCCACGATGGCGTCGCGCACAAATGCGACGACGTCATTCTGCCTTGTGGTGCCAAAATGAAACTGAAATGTCACTGTCTTTCACGTTACAACCATCTGGGCGGACAGTATACGAAGCTCCTTGATCCACAGTCCTTCTCTCAGTTGTCTCCCTGGTTTTTCAGCGTTGTATAGCTTCTCCAGAACCACGAAGCCCATGTCTAACTGTGAGTGTTCTCCTTGATTAAAATGATCATTTATTGGCTTGTCCCGTCTAAGGCACACATCCCTTAGATACGCTGTCATTCTTTCCCTTAACTGCCGTTCTGTCTCCCCGACATACACTTGACAAAATGCCAACGCACGATTTGACGTTGAAATTTGGCACACGCTTGTCTCTTAAGCATTTACACACAACTACTAGGTTATCTTACACAGTTTTTCTCTCGGAATCGCGCAATAAGGAAATCGTGAAATACATGTTTTCTGCATGTGCTCCTTGTGGTGTGTAGTTTTCTAGCCTTATTATGTATCGGATGGAAGTCAATTAAAATGGTTCGTGTATCTGTTGAACAAAGGGCTAGAGCGATCGGTTTAGTTCAGTGGGTTACGTCTTTTACGCTGGTACGTTTCAAAGTCAATGCAATAAGGAAGTCTTAATTTCGCCGTTTTTTCTTTCTTAAACACAACCATTTGGTATTTTTCGAGTTCAAGTTTGAAAGGCAACCATTTTGTCATAAAGTTAAATTCGTTTTCACTTTCAGCCTGTCCGTCCGTCTGTCCGTTCACTCGTACAAAGACTCAGTTATAGCCCATTAAAGTGTTTTGTAATTACTGCAAATCCTCAAACCCGTCGCCAGTTAGAGCAAGCGTTGGTTCCACAAAATGGAAAAAAGTAATCACATCCTATCCATGCTAGAGCGCTGGTTAGCAGTGGTTAGAGCTAATGGCGGACACACTAGATATTAAGCTGTATATATGAATTGAACTGAGAGATTCGAAGTTCAGCTTACGTGCCCTTTTAGGAAACGCAGTGGATTTCAATTTTTGATAAAATTCTCACTATCACACAACAAAATTGTTCTGCAAATCATTTTATAACGTTATGTACGATTTCCCCTTACAACAGCAGTCACACAGTAGCGTATAACCCTAACGCGCGCCGGGCATATGAAAAATCTCAACACGCTGAAGACTTTGGACGTATAAAAATTAATTTGTTCCTTTAACTCGCTTTAGCAGTCACACATTAGCGCGTGACTGAAGCGAGTGCCGGTCGTATAAAAAATCTCAAAGTTTTGGAGTACGGTTGTGATACATTCCGGACACGCTAAGCACGCGCTACGGGCGCGCATCGAACGTTCAACGCGCGTTTCACACTTGCTTGGGGCACGCTACTGAAGCAACATGTAATAAAATCGGAACGCGCATGGAACGTACACTGGCGTGCTTCAAACGCGCGCCAAACGCATTCAGAGCGTATTCAACGCGCCTGTAGCGCACGTGGAACATATTCGGGACGTATAAGTCACACGCCCGAGACACGCCGAACTTTTCGAAAAATTTTAAGCATGTTTAAAAAGAATTTGAGCCCAAACGCACGCGAAACGCGCAGAGACTTTTAGCGACGTACAGCGACGCGCGCCGGACGTACACCAAGCGTACCCACCGCGCTTGTAGCGAGTTTTGAACGTGTTTCCGACGTGCGTCTGGCGTATGTGGAATTTTGCAATTTTTTTTCAACAAGCCCGGCGCGCGTTTCACTTATACACTAATGCTTTTTACCTTACTCTACCGTTGTTTACAATACGTTTTTCCAAGCTTTTCGAATCATGGGTGTGCTAACCAAAACCTCAACAAATTTCGACAGAAATCACCGATCGCAATGAAATTTCACCACATAATTTCAATGTGATGTATCTTATCATGCTGCGAATTTGAACATTTTCGGACGATTCGTTTTTGCAATATTCTTAAAAACCTTACTAGGTGCGTTGGGAATTTGGTTAAGTATATACTGTTGACTTACATCTGGTGCAAATAATCCCGTAACTCGCAATTAATGTCCGAGGCCGGAGTATACTTGTTCTGGTCAGAAGTGTCCGAAACAGTCTCCCGGGATATAATGGAACAGTTACCACACCTTGGCTTGCAGTTTAACCTGGTTGATTTCAGTGCTTTGTTTGGCTTGCCATGAACTAAGACGTCACACACTCAGGTTTTTATCCCGTCTTAAGGCTACTATCGGCGGATCTTTGAATACGTGCATCCCGCATCTTACTTGACCTGTGCAAGACTTACAAATGCTTCATTGTAATGTTGTAATGCCAGACAGCAGATTGGAATATGTCATCACCAGCGGCACCCTTTTAGAGTTCTTATCTTCCTTCCAATTAACTGTCAACAGTTCTGACCGGTCCTGCACATCAACCTTCTTCAACTGTTCTTCTATTAGTTTACTACTGTCACCTCTCTTCCGGAGTTGATTCTTCAATCCTTTCGTGTGTCGCTGGTAGTCCAATTCTTTTTCACAGATTCTTTTTATACGTAGCCCAAGTCCGTATACAAGTCCTTTTTTAGTGCTGGATGGATGGCAAGATGAACTAGTGAGGTAGAATTGCTTATCTGTAGGTTTTACATAGAGGTCTCCAGTGTGTCCAGAAATTCACTCTGTTTCTGATCAAACCGTAGCTCCCGCCGTAGCTCCACCTGGATGTTCTCATGTATACTGTTTGCATTGTTTTAACTCTCCTATACTACCCATCCAAATGCAAAATCCGTCATCTATAAATCGCTTGTTAAAGTAGGGCTTGATTTCTGATTGAATGAGTGCATCCCATTTTCTCATGTAGGTACATGCAAAGCTTTTGCCAAGCCGGCAGCCAATTGCAATACCTTCTTTCTGTATATAATTCGTCTCACCAAAGCCAAAAACCTTGTTGTCTAGCACCATCTTTATCATCTCCATCACTCCATCTTTACCTGCCAATGGCTCGGATCTCATAGATAAGGCCTCCTCGCATGCATCAAGCCCTTCCTTTCTCGGAACTGAGGGATACAGCTTGGCGACATCAAAACAGAACAATACAGCATTCTCTCGTATCTTTCAGTTTTGATATAAAATCTGTTGTATCACGGATATTGGATGGTGACGTCTCTAAAACCTCTGTAAGCTCATGTTCAGCAAACTCTGCCGACTTTTCTACAGGAGTCCCAATGCCACTAACAATTGTACGATATGGTGCATTCGGCTTGTGCAACTGGATTGCCCTTCAACTTTCCCTTCCCTGCATACCGGTTCGGTTCGGTTCGGCGACACGGACACAGAATTTTGAAAGAGAAGTTTTTTCTATTATTTTTCGAATTTCCCATTGTTTTTGTTTGTAAAACTTCCCGACTTTAGGTCAAGAAGTTTGGGACCTGCAATTTCTCATTGTTGGTCGCTGTTTTCCCCCAAAATTAAGAGTCTAAGCATCGATTTTCTTAGTCGTGCGAATCGCGCCAAAACAATTCGTATTTTACTTGAAAATTTCTTTTCTTGAAACTTTTTGGCCTGAGAGCTGACAAGCTTTTGGACCAGAATTTGTTCAAGCTTCATTGACAGTGACATTGAACGGCTCTAGCAGGGCTGCAACGATCTGTCATAAAATTTAAAGAATCTGAATAGTTTTTCTGGTTTGACCTTCCCCCACACACTTTTTTCATATAGTGATTGAAGGTCTTTTTGTTTAATCATTTGAATTGGAACTCATGGCTTCAGGTTTTGTCCAACTGTGGGGCGGTTGACTTGTCGGGGTGGAAAAGAGCTGGTATGTTGTTTCCATACACCGAAGTCTTGTCCGCTGCTCCTCAGGTTGGCTTTGTTGTTGGTTTTCGGGCTCTGTGTTTGGAAGTGGACAACATCAGGAGATATTTTAGATGCGAACCAGGACAGTAGTATAGTATTTGGTAAATCAGTTGGTGGAATTGCTCAGAGCTTGGCTCTCACAAGGAAAATTGGTAACCGAAGAGGCTCCGAAGGATTACGCAGTTTCAATCCTTCAAAGTGAACAAACTTGTTGATTCTTTTTATTTTGGCTGGAGATATAGAAATGAACCCAGGCCCCAGGTTCCAGTGCCGCACGTGCAAGAAGTATTGTAAGGCGGCCGAGAAAGCAGTTAAATGTGAAGATTGCGAGAAACGCTTCCATGCGTCTTGCGTAAATCTTGGTCCCGTTGAGTTACAAAAGATTGAGTCGGGTAATGATTCTTGGTATTGTTCAAACTGCAAAGCTGAGTGCAGCCTATGCAGTGGTGCTGTTTTGAATTACCATAAGGCTGTCCAGTGTGACAAATGTGAAATGTGGGTGCACAATAACTGCTCTTTTATGTCAGACTCAGAGTATGAAACGATGCAAAACTCAAACTGTACATGGATTTGCCCAAAATGTGACTTTTTCAATTTCTCAGACTCTTTTTTCAATGAACAGTTTAACTTGGAAAGTGAAAATAGGTTTGACCTACTTGCAAGAGGTCATGAAACCAAGTCCACTGAAACCTTGAATAGCAAAACCAGTTTTATTAGTGGTCTGAAATTTTCCAGTATCAACATAAACAGTATAAGAGGAAAAAAAACTTGAGTTGTTGGCCTTCATTGATTTTCATCAATCTCAGATTTTGGCGATTCAGGAAACAAAATTTGACAATTCCATATTAACGTCTGAATTATTTCCGGAATCTTTTCCATACAGCGTGTACAGAAAGGATAGAATCTTAAATGGTGGTGGTGTTATGCTTCTTGTACACAAGGACATCCCACACATGCCCCTCACAGAATTGGACAATGACTCAGAGTCAGTTTGGGTCAAACTTTTTGTAAATAAGAAAACTCACTTTGTGGCTAGCTGGTATCGACCACCTGTCGATGGTCATTTACCAGTATCTGACAATGGAAATGACTTATTGAATTCCCTGGAAAAGTTTGACAATTTATTTAGAGAACAGCTTGACAAAATCAAAAATATTAATAAAGGCAACAAACCCCCCTTAATTCATGTTTAAGGTGATTTTAACTTTAGAGATATTGTATGGCCAGACAGACTCAGCAAATCTGGGTCATCATTGAGTCAGATGGAGGGTCAGATTTTGATAGATATCATGAATGACCATGGTTTGGAACAATTAGTCAATTTCCCCCCCAGAGAAAGAAATATTTTGGACTTAATTTTGACCTCTCTTCCTGGTCAGTTTGTAGACATTTATTCCCCGGATAAGCTCAGTGATCATGACATTGTTTCTGGCACATTGAAAATTGCTATCCCCCCTATAAAGAAACCTAGGAGAAAAGTGTATCGTAATCAAAAAGGTGATTATGAATCTATGAGAGCAGAAACACTTAAATTTGCAAAGGAAAGATACTTCAACGGTTACTCAGACACTCGGTCGGTCCAGGAAAATTTCAATCTCATTACATCGTTTATTCAGGAATCGGCAGATAAACATATCCCCTCAAAAACTAGTCGCTCAGTTTCCTCTGTCCCTTGGATAACGCCTGAAATAAGAAGGAAGATTCGCAGAAAAAATGCTGGAATATGGAAGCTCAGTTTGGGACCCTCACACTCATGGCCTCCAGGAAGAATTGGAAAAGGTCCAAAATCGTGCGGCAAGGTTTGTGACGGGAAATTATGTTTTTGAAACTGGGAGCATGACTGGCATTTTAGGTCAACTGAAATGGGAATCTCTTAAGAAAAGGAGGAAGGATAGTAGACTTATATTGCTATACAAAGGTCTAAAGGGTAAAGCCAGAATACCCACAGATGACCTTATCCCAAAGAATAGGCGTTGTAGAAATCAACACTCTTTGGCTTTTCAGATACCTTCAGCTAGCAAAGAAGCGTACAAAAATAGTTTCTTTCCACAGACTATCAGGGACTGGAATGACCTCCCTGATTCACTTGTCTCCTCTGCTGAAATGTCTGATGACTGTGTGTCCAAGTTCGCTTCACTCGTGCGTTCAAGGGACTGATTTCTCCCCCATCCGAACCCCCTGGTGAAATAATGTCATTTGGCGAGTCACCAGTAAACTATTCAGATTCAGCTTCAGATACCTAGGTGTCAGGTTCTTTATCAGGTTATCCGAACTAACCCCGTCTCGATACAGTTTGTTTACAAGTTTGCACTACGTGCTTGTGATATATCCACTTGACGACTGACCTCCAACACCAGTGATATATTGGGCTACAAATCACTGTGAGCGAATTTTTGTATACTGGTAGCCCATTGACATAAGCAGTGCTTGAAATGAAATCACAGTCTAAAGTGATGCAAATTGCATTTCGAGATACACTGCATTTTGTATGAAGGTCAGTTGTTGTGTAGGTAATTTATGTTCTCTCGCTATGTGAGAACTCGTACTGACAAGTCATGCGATATTTGGGGAAATTTTCGTAACGTCAAAACGTCATTCAGAGATTTTAATAAATTGTTGACTTATAATTCACTGTTTGGAGGTCAGTTGTCACGAGCGCGCATTATATTATGTTAATAATAAGCCACCTCATGGGAAAACAAACGATCTGTATAAGCGAAAACAAAGGTGCATATTTCAGAGATGAGATGAATGTTAACACACCCAATACTTATAGCAGAAGACATATGGTTAGCTGAATGAGCAGCTATTTCCTTAAATGTTACCTGGCCACTTAGTTACCTGAATTAATTAAATAAACGGAACACAAAACGTCTTGCACATTCCTTTTTTATACTAGTTATTTGTCTTTCTAACTTTATTTTTGGTCAATTTCAACATGTATCAAATTATTGACTTTGTCGCAAATTCAAAGGTATGATTATGCAAAAAAAATAATTATAGTTAAAGGCATACAACTGAAATAAAATCACAGCATGATGGAGCAAGACTTTTGGTTTTCAGTATATATATATAAACAAAAGGTACCAACAGCACATAAATAAGGCATCAAAACATACAACAATAGGTCTTATCAACGCCATGTCTTCTATATGGTTCAACTAGAATTATTTGGTAGTCATAAAACAAATTGAATATCATGAAAGTTTTTATTTTATTTATATTATCTAAATTTAGTATTTCAAAATATTGCAAAAAATAGCCTATTAATTTTGTCAATACAATACTATGTTTGAATTTATTTATCTCAGACAAATATATGACACAGAAATATAGACAAAGTATTACAGTAAAATATGAGCCGCTTCATCAGAAAACCAACAATCTGCATATTCGAAAACAAAGCAACTTATCAGTAGCGCTTTTGCTTTCGCTATACAGATAGTGCAATCTCTAGTCTTCTTGAATCCGGAATTTCAAGGTTATAGCTTCTATGAATGTACATGCCGGTTTGTGTCTGACCTGGCCGGAGGCCCAAATGTTTTTGGTTTTCCCTGGCAGTGGCTCATAAAAATTATATTGGGCATATCGTTAGTTACACCGGGTGAGCTGATAAAAATCCCAAAAATCCATACCCTTACAATAGTCTAGGCAAACTAAAGATTTTTTTGGTAAACCCAAAACAAATTGCAACACAAATGTTTCTTGGATTTTTGTGAAGATACACCCTTCCTAGACAACATACTAAAAGTATACCGAAATCGGAGAATATGAAATTTGATTTTTTTTGTCTTTTCTGGTGTACGTTTTGGCATATTTTGCTATTCAAAACATTCATCAGTATGTGTAATATATTGTGAATTTACATCATTGTTGTGTATTTTCTATTCATGAATTATTCTGAAAAGATTAAAACTTGAAACTTGCACTAATGATTATAGATTAGAACATTTTTGCTCAGTAAAATAGGTTGTTGAAACTTTACAAGCACTGAATTACCCCACCCACTTGTATTTCAGTGCATACACAGGCAATTGTATGTCAACATTCCCAAATGTTTTGTAGAATACAAGATCATATCAGAATACACACTTAAGCAGAAATGACTAGCAAGGTCTTTGAAAAGGTCATAAAGTGAGGCATTGTCAAGCATCTGGGGGCTTATCAGTGCATGGATTCATGAATTTATAGAAATTGTTAACTGTTTTATGGCTTATATTCTTGATAAGTAGACACAAATGTTTTAAGACTGTTCAATGCAAATGAAGATATTTGTGTATGAGGCCCATGGTGATAAGCTTCTTTTCTCATCAAAATTCAATATGACGTCATAACAAGGTTATAGAATCAAAGGTCACTAGGTGCAGAATCGTACTTAAGTAAATTTTAGATCCCAGGGGCTAACTGAATGTAGATTGCTTCCATTAAGAATAATTACTAATGCATGACACATTGTTCATTATGATCCCTTGAACATAAATCTGAATGGCCCTCAAAAATATATACATGTATTTATATGGGTTTTGTAAAAAGCATAGTTTCCATGGCAACCCATAATGTGATTTACGGTCATGGGAAAGTACCAACATGTATAAAATCTATAACATCTCTAATTATAGCTTATGCTGCTACTAACCTTTTATATGGTCCCAATGTACGGCATAGAGCCATTTAACCAATGGTAACATATCAGTAACTTTATTTGCCTATTTATGAATATTTAAAAAAAAATAAAATAGGGAGAAAAAAAAATGAAAAATTTAAGGCAGATAACCTACTAGTAAGTTAACCTGCAAACCATCATCGTGGCAGATTGCCATAGCATTGTTGAAAAAAATTAATGGATGTATCATTAAATAATCTCATTTGAGTATTCATGAATAAAGGTTAGAAACTTGGAAAAGGGGATGGGGGAAACATTCGTCGAAAACAAAGCAGGAAAAGGGGTTATACTTATTTTAAGCACGTTTTCAACTGCGTATGGTCCTAAAGAATTGAATAAATGATTGCTAAGGCAATGTTTGATATGTGGTCTGGTGTAAACATATCAGGATTTCTACCTTCTACTGTATTAAGCTACTGTTGGTTATAGAGAGACATGGAGTCAAACGGTCAAAAATGCATCAGTTATTTGCTGTAAGTATACATGTGCATATTTTGTTTGTTCTGTGGTTAAAAGCCCCAGTTAACAATTATGTAGTCACGTTCGGACAGAGCCTTCGCTTTCTGGGTAGAAAAAGTACTCAAGGAGTAAATATGTCTTGCCTAAGGCACAACACTGCACCCAAGTAGGATGTGAATGAAAGCCATATAGGTTTATGGAAAATAATGAATAAATTAAGCCTTGGCGGCTTCCTGGGTGGTTATATTTGAAGCACATTTTGGATGTCAGGACGTCCTGATTTTAGATAAAGTCCCATGAAATGGAGGCCACATGCCGTCATGACCATAGCTGTTGAATGGGACGTAAAGCATCAATTCAAACAAAAAATGAATAAACTAAGGCGGTATACTTTATTAACCGCACGTTTCCAAACTTCTAATGACCCTACAGAGCCAAACATTGTGTCAAATGATTGTTAAGGCAATACACTAATGAAATATAGTTGGGTTTAATATTAACTGACTTCTAACTGATATGTTAGATAATATTATAAATTGACAGAAACTCATGAAAAAATATGGGGTATACCTACAATGTCACCTTTACTCACCTGGTTAAAAATAGCTGAAAAGTCTGGAAATGATTGCTAAGACTATGTACTAATGAATGATTATGGTCTTGTTGAAAGTAACTTATTTTCCTTTTGGTCCTTTGAGATCAGCGAGGATATTCTGAGAAATCAGAAATTTATTATCGGTTAAGATTCATTTTCTTACCAATGTTTAATGTATTTGGTCTCATTATTTAGATTATACTAGTCTTTGTATCGACTACCCTGTTGAAAGTTGCGAAATTTCAGTAATTCTCTTTGGCTCCATGTTGCCAAATCTAAAGGGTCACTGACGAGACTTTAATAGTCGAAACCGCGGTATGGCCCATCCCCTTTCTCATTCAGTTTTAATTTTTATCTGATGTTTACCTCATTAAGTTTGAAGGAAAAACATATAAATTGGAGAACACCCATGAAAAAAATAT
This sequence comes from Rugalucina vietnamica, assembly GCA_964017185.1. Taxonomy (NCBI): domain Eukaryota; kingdom Metazoa; phylum Mollusca; class Bivalvia; order Lucinida; family Lucinidae; genus Rugalucina; species Rugalucina vietnamica. The sequence continues at coordinate 8,022,473 of OZ024871.1, read as the reverse complement.
TTGTTGTATGCTTTTAGAATCTCTTGGACCTAGCTACTGATGTCTTTAGAGAGCTGAAAATATAGTTATGACTGTTAAGAAAATGCACTGGTCAACTACTGTCGAATATAAGTTTATTTTACTCCTTTTATTCTAAAATATGAATGCACATCTTATAAATTGGAGCAAACTTACAAAATAGTTAAAGGGGAATACTTACAAAATCTCTCTTAATTCAGTTGCTGATGGTCATGTAGAGTTTAGAATGGAGTTCATGATTGCTAAATAAATAGCACTGGTCATATATTGTCTAGTTTAAGCTTAATATTATTTCTATATTCTGAAAATGAATACAGCAAAGACCTTATAAATTAGAGCACATTTGCGAAAAAAGCGATGGGGCTATACTTACAAAATCTCTTGTAACGCAGTTGGTGATGCCCTAGAGAGCTTAAAATGACATCAAATGATTGCTACAACAATGTCATGATGATGTGGTCTGATTTTCGACAAATCTGACTTAACATATAATTACAAGTGTATCAGCTACACTCTACCAACTAGGATTTTAGCATCTTGAAAAGAAAACTACATTAAGAACACTTTTATCTTCTTAAATTATAAACATTTACTTCTTCTATCTCTTTGAAGCACTTTCAAAAGCCCTGTAAATTTGTATGATTAAAAATATGAATTTTCGAAATTTTGCATTAGTGGGTGGGGTAAATCAGTGTGTGTTGTAGTTTATTTTACTGTAATTGACCCATTTTCAAGGCTTTTGCCAGCTAAATTGTAACAAACATATCAGATGAAGCCTAAGGTGTTTTTTCTTTCTTTAAAATTCAACCTAAATTTATGCATAGACCCTGCTTCAGTTCTAGTTGTATTTTTGCGGAGATGAAAACACTTCTTCATCAAAGATGGTGAAAAAAATCAAATTTCATATCTTCCGATTCTGGTATACTTTTAGTATGTTTCTCATACAGGTCTAAGGTTATGAAAAATCAGAAAAGGATTTGTGTTGCAATTTGTTTTGGGTCCTCCAACAATTTTACTGGGCTACAAGTTTGTTTGTTTGTATTGAATTTTAACGTCCCATTTAACAATTTTTCAGTCATGTCGGAACGCAGCCACCGCTTCCTGAATATAAATAGTAGCTTAGGGAGTAAATTTATATCGCTCGAGGGCACAGCATGGTACCGCCAGTGAGGGTACGGTCGAGCCCAGGACCTCTCCATTCGGATGGGCTCTCTTCTCAGACAAGTTGCATCTTATTATATGTAATACTTTGTGCAAACTCACATCAATGAAAATACATCATACACAGTTTAAGCAAATACAATTAGTTATGTATATATTATGCTTATGCTAGTATTTACAAGGCAGAACAAACAAGAGGATTATGATGTGCTGACGAAATTTCCTGAATTCCCTTAAGCTATGTTTACGTCAGGCAATAGTGCAATAATTCTGCTAGGAACACTGCATCATTTGGGCTCCAAAATAAAGTTTTATTATTTATACAAGAACCACCTCAATGAATATGTCTGTACGTTGTATCTACAAAATGATTGTTGTAAATGAGGCACATCATTTTTGATGTTCGAAAAAACGCTGATACGTCTAAACTACTAAGCACGGTAAATGAATTCATTGATGTTTGAATACAAAATGATTTTATGAGATAGATGACACAATGTCAGCAACCATTGTTAAAATATACTCGAAGCCAAAAGTAACTTTACACTGTTTTTGTAGATAGTTTTTTTTTTGTTTTTTTTTTTTTTTTTTTTTTTTTCGGGTATAGGTATGTAATATTTATAAAGTGTTTGATAGGTATTAAAGTCCAATCATTTACGCATTAGGTAGGCGAAATGTTAAGAATTTTAATGACAGAATGCTGCTGTACGTCGCTTTAAAACACGCAAGAGGTCAAAATAACTTTTTTCCAAATCACCTCACTTTTGATACAGCCCCTTTCACTTGAGTTTGCCGTTTGAGCATTTAGGTCAATCAAATTTGTTCACTCGAGTTTGCCGTTTGTTTGTAAATCAGGTAACTTTTAATTCTATTTTAGAACTGAAACAGTGTCCCAGGTGCCAGGTGTTCTTAAAATCTATTCAGTATTTATCTTTAGGTAATGATGTCACCTCGTCTGATAAAAACATTGTAATTGCTTGGTTAAAGCACATTTTTATTTCAAAATTCTTTGCACAACATATACAATGTATATTAAGAACACACATTTGTAACAGGAAAGAGACAAAAGCAGAATTTTATCAGTTTAAGCAGTTACCTGATCGGTATCTACATGGTAAAAATTCCACATAGGAAGTTAAAAATTTCCCTCGAGTTTGCCGTTTATAAAGGTCATTTAGTTTGAAGCTGTCACTCAAATCAGCAGATCAATCAATCCAGATGTCTTTGAGGACAACATGAAAAGAAACTCAGATCTTCGGAACACATGGTCTTTTTGTGTGATGCAAATGCTCAAACGGCAAACTCGAGTGAAAGGGGCTGTATGTTACTGTAGTTCTATGAATGAAAAATTTTAAAGTTTAAAGACCAAGTCTTAAAGAGATGTTATTGAATTGCGTATTTAAGCTAAAATTAACTCGAATTGTCCAGCTCGAACAGCACACAGAAGTCATGTTTTCATGTCCAATGCCCTTTTTGCCACATTTACAATGGTTTCAATGGAAAATCCCATTACAAATTGTTTGCCATTTCCTTTCAAACCGATGAGATATTATTTTCACCAGCCAGTATTACCACACATTTCAAGTGATATCCCAACGATTCGCAATGAAAAAAATTCGATACAATTAAAGAAAAAGCTTTCAGAAATGGTTAAAGTTTACTATTGGTTTATTTCAAAGGGAGGTAATTTCGATGCAAAGCAATTTTAACAGCCTGCAAAAACCTAACCAAATGTCGGAGCGAAAGTGTAGGGCAGTATTTTTGACGGACAATAAGTGATCCTTGGCACAGCGTGTTCAAATCTTCTGTCTACCTTTGATTTGGTGCGAAAATGACAATTTTGTGCTTTTAATGAAAGGACAGATAACTCGCAAGTGGATTAAGTTATGTCGATCGCTTTACATGCATTATGCTCGGGCAAGTGTTGGAAACACACTCCGACAGATGCTTTGTTATAATTCCAAACGAATGAAGATATATTTAGGAATGAAAAGTGTAAAGTTACTTTTGGTGTTGAGTATATATTTGTGACTGAGCGATCTTGGATAATGTCCTGTCTGATATTATGATACATCCAGAAAATGTATTTTCTGGTGTTCTTCGTCGCTTATAAATGACAATTTTGCATTGTATCGGTGATAAGCAGATGTTTACATGTATGATATAGAACTGCATCTGTCGACAGCGAATTTGACTTATTAACCCGTCCCCTATAGAAACGTACACACCAGCAAAACATGTCCCTGTAATCTATACCCCCTTCAACCCCAATTTATAAAGTAAAACTGGGTATAAAGGGTTAACAATTTTTCGTACTTTTGATCCAAAACATAGATTGTGGGCTCGTTGAGGCGGTTCTCAGGTGTACCCACGATCAATGTTTTGAGCAAATAGTTTAAAATTATCATTTTTTTCAAATGAAGTTTTCATCAGTTTGGTGCATTGCATAGGCAAGTTTTCGTAATGAATCGGGGCTGATGACTCAGTGTTTTGACAACTGCAACGTATATAAGAATACTCGTGTAATATCAAATTATTATAATTGTCAGGGTCCTCCTTCAGCAAAACATTAAAAAATCTGGTTAATATGATTGTCCTAACTGTTTAACCTTATCAAAGTTGTAAATATGATTTAGGATGTCTATAGGACGAAAATAGTTTGATGCGAAAAATGGCTTTATTCATGGCCATTCATTATCTGATGTAAAAATGAGTCTTTTAAAAATCTAGTACGTCTAATAATCTGTTAATAAGGTGATGTCGTGTCTATCTGTATAATGGTTTTGTCATGACATATGGCACACAACATTGTTGATTTTCGTCGATTATCCTGAAAAATATTTATCACAGCTAGAGAGAACACTTTTTAACAGTTTTGTAATTATACACAATGCCTATAAATGCCAATATATATAAATTTTACATTTAACGGTGAGGTACTATTCTGTTTTCTTATCAACCATTTATTTTAAGCACTTGTTCAACTTATTGAGGCTGTGCTGCTTAGACATGCAATCACTGCAATATGCTGCCGTCTAAACCAATCATTAATTATTTTAACAGCATCTTTTTTCCACTGACATCTGCAATACAAAATGTAGCCAGGGTAACTTATAAATTATAATTACAGTCTTACCTAAAATGTCTAATACTTTGGTCTTGGAATCTCGAACTGAAATATACGACAATGATAAAGTTGTATAGAGAATGACTTTATTTGAGCCGCGACGCGAGAAAACCGGTCTTCGGGGTTTCCCACCAGATCAGATACAAACCGAGCTGTACAATCACAGAAGATGACTAGACACTGGAAATTTGGGATTTAGAAAGTAGAGGAATTATACTATCCGTGTAGCGAAAACAAAGGCGCTGAATTAGCGAAAATCCGGTTTTCTCTTCGTTATATAACATACACAAAGCTGAATAAAAAAGATAACATTATATTCCAGATGATTGTTAAAAACCAGTGATCACATTAGAAATACAGTGTCGTATTTTTAAATGTGTTACATAGGCGGCTGTCTATACGGTGATCATTCTATGACCAAATCCTAAATCATTACTGTAAAAGCGATCAGGTACTTTATGTTTGTCTTCGTAAACACAAGCTTTTTGTACTTAAAATTTACTAGTTTTGTGCAAGTACAAGCTGGATCTAATGATTATAGACCAAGAAATAAATGAATTAAAAATGTTTTACTATAGGATACACTTAGATGGTGGAATGTAAACCAATGTTTAAAAGTAACACAAGTATAAGCTTTAACAAAAAGCTTGGTCTACGCTTCGCATATATAAACTAGAATGTCAAAAAATCTGACCGTACTCCCATTTCACCGTGTTCATGTGACTGAACAGAAATAAAACGCTGCGCGGTCAAAGCGTTTCATACCTGACAATCAACCGTCACAATACTGTCGGTTCATTTCATTCCGTTGTGGCTTGGATAGAATGTAATTGGCTACACGGCAGGTGGGGCGCGGTCAAAGCTTTCATACCGGACCATATAGCGTCACAATACCGTCGGTTCATTTCATTCCGTTGTTGCTTAGATAGAATTCAATCATGCACCAGTTTTATGAATTTAACAATTTGCCCCCATTTTTTGGTACCTACTGCACCATTGGTACAAATGTTACCAACCAAAGGGAGGTTTGCATGGATGTTTTGGGTATTTACAAGATCCTTGGCGAAACGAACCGGAATCCTAGTAACACGATGGTCATGCCATTAGACTCAAACGTGCAGTTGCAGTTGTAGAGAGGTGTATGAGTTGTCTTGTAATTTAATAATGTAAAGAGGTCAGTCTCAAACTTTAGAGTAGTCTACGCGCTGGCGCGTAGACAATAAAACCTAAGCCTCAACTACACATGCTACTCTAAGGAGTGGATAAGAGAAGGAAGACATACCAGCTTGTGCATGAGAAAAAACAACAATTCGGATTTCCAACCAGGTCCGACACAAACCAGGCTGTACAGTCAAAGAAGATGGTTAGAGGCTGAAAATTTTGGATTTAGAAAGAAGAGGAAATATCGAAAACAAAGGCGCTGATCAGCTTCGCAGTTACTGCGAAGCTGAGTCTGCGCCTTTGTTTTCGCATATTCAAATTGTTGGTTTTCTAATGCAGCGGCTCATACCTTATTTCTGGGAGGTAACTGGTTGTTGTACATGAAATCCCAGGAGAAGTTTGACTCTGGCTCTCCTTCAGCGTGTTCTTGATATATGAAATAAACCGTACATAAATCGCTGAATATGGGACGTACCTCTTTATGGGCGCGGTCAGATGAAAGCACCTATTACGTAGCTTCTGTACAGCTTCCAGCCCCCATGAGATGCAAAAGCTTGGCCAACTATTGATATGAATTGATTCGCTACGCGAGAAAACCAGTCTACGGGATTTCCGACCAGGTCTAACACAAACCGGCCTTGGCAGCAATAGAAGATTGGAATTTCGGTTTTAGGAAGAAAACGAAATGTACTATCCGAGTAGCAAAAATAAAGGTGCCTTTGTTTTCGTAAAGGCAAAATTCCGCTTTTCTTATGATGCGGCTCAATCGTCTTTACATGTGTCAACTGCTTACTCGCGTGGTGATAAAAATCACGAAAACACAAATGTTAATTGGACAAATGTCATGTTTTTTCTTTATTTTGTATATTAAAATTTTAAATTTCAAAATGATGTGTAAGCAGCTTACGATGTCTGGATGGTGCCTGTGACTCGGAAAAACTTTCAAAGTACTGTGGTCCATAGTAGCCGAAATGCCCGTATCCAGGAGTAAGCCGGGTAGCTATCTTGACGGGGTAGGTACGCCGGTGGTCCACCTCAGATAGGTCGCTGTGTAAAGATAAATTGGTCATAAAATCTCTGTGTAGAGAAAACAAATATTTAGGGCTATACAGACCAAAGATGTAAAGGTTCTTAACAGTTCCAAGTATACATATAAGATAAATAATATCTCAGTAATGCTTTGAAGATAAAATGACTTGCATGATCGTTGATATATCGTAATAAAATTGAAAACATCTTTACTAAATACTGCAAGAAATACTGTACATGTAACAAAGATCGAGTTGTAAATCTAACTCATATAAGCCTGGCGTCCTTTTTATGGGACATAGGCAAATAGAATAGCCCCAGATGTGACACAAAGTATGCTGCGTTCCAATCTAGGGCTTTTTAGTTTGCTAAATCGGTTTTTAAAAAAGAAATCAAAATCACTCCTAATGCCCCTAAACTGATAGTGAACACGTCCAATTGAAAATGGGTTACAACTTACCTGTCAGACGACCTATAGTCTCTTCGCCTGGACATTTTGTTGATGTAGATCCCGGTAATTACAAACAGAACTATGGCAAGTAGGCCTAGAGGCACTCCCACACCAACCCCAATTATCAGGGCTAAATTATCTGAAAATGAGGTATATAGTGAGAAAATCAGACATTACATATGATGAAAACGCAGAAAATTAGCGAAAATATGTGTAATTTATATCAGAATTTTGTCTTTTATAAGATAATGCTTTGTTTTCATTAATACAGATATTTTGCTTACTTCAACTGTCATACATACACAGCTTCCGCCATTTGCATTCAAACCTCTGTCATGTTCTAATCAACCAGATTGTATATTTGGGTTCTACCAAACTTCTAGATACTGCATGCTATGTTATTTCGTTGAAAAACATAACCACGTGTATTTCATCAAGAATATCGGATATCTTGTCAATTGTGTTATTTGGCTCTAATCCAAATGTTTAGCATGATTCTCAAAATTTCTTTGGTCACTAGGAAAATACTCTTTTAGACTAGCTTATACGTAGAATAATCGTTATGTCGTGTAATCTGTTAAATGAAGTTCAAGTCAGGGTAATCCCCTTCAGAACATATAAAAATCGACTTAAGAGTCCATTTCGCATATGTTCTGAATGGGAAATTTTCACATAGATTACAGAATACGGGGGTTGAAAAAGGGATTTATAAGTAAATGAATATCAAACGTGAATGAATGTAATGTACAAATTACTAACCTTCTGTTTTGTCCGATCTGCAATGCAAATACAAATATAAAATGAATAAGAAAAAAAAAAGATGCATAAAAAGCATTAACAGGTAATGATGTTCTGAATCATGTGTATTATTACTCAAAACAGCATACGCAACATTCTAGAAATATAATATTGTAAATAACTGAAATATAAAAAACGCACGTCCTACTATTTGGAGCTGACGTTATAGGTGCAATAATACAAAATTAGCTTCATGGCTATATGATTTAATCCTATGCACACATACAACAAAACACAACACAACGCTACTTACTTGCATGCTGCGACTCCATCCGTAACAACGCATGAATAACCTGACTGGCATGCTCCTTCAACTGTTTCAAACGCTTTGCATTTGTAATCTGTTGCAGTGTTTGGTGTATACGTTTCTGAAAATGAAAATGCAGCGTAAAGAGTACGTTCAGAAGCCTTTCATTTTATTTTGTGCCATAATGTCTAGTTTGCTTCCATTTATACGTGTTTATGTAGCTGTCATTTTATTATATTTTATTCGACTTTTGTTCAATAAAATATTGCCTAATTCTACTGTCAATAACTTTTATGTCTTACAAATTCGTCTTTTTTGTTTTAGGATTGTGTCTATTCCTGGTGATAGCTTATTTTTATTTTGTTTTCGGTGGTAAGTTATCAAAGTTGTAGTGCAGGAGATAAATATCGCACAGTAAAGCTGTGTAAATCTATCCTTTCTACCGACGGGGCTTTCTGTTAGGGTTCAAATCAAACACAATAATTAACCGTACCATTGTCTACTTGTATACTAACAACCTGCCCCACATGTCCGTCTATATCTATGGTATCATTAGACTCTAACAGCTGGGTGGTGGCGTCAAGGAAATTGTTGGTGGCGGTAGCGGGGAATGTCGCATCACAGGTTACTATGAAGCTTCCTAGTCTGTTCGAAAATGTACATTCAACTCAACTTAGTTTTATTTGCAAATCGTAAAAAACATTTAACAATGAATACGTGAAACGGCCGCGAAAAGGCAGGCTTTATGACAGAAGAACAAACAGTACAGTACTCAATTTAAGCTTTCATTACTATTATTTTATGAAACCACTTGCAGCATGTATATATTAAACAAGACTATGAATTTAAAAATACACCACTGACTTTATATACTCAGTATACTATTAAAACACTGATTTTAAGGGGTATGTATAACAGTTAATGACACATTAACTTTGAGAGAAAATGTTATGTTATATTGTTGTATTATTTGAGTGTATTTTGCAATATTTTTACGCAGGGCTCTACATGTCTATATACCAATACGTAAATTCTCACGCCAGCAAAATATATTAATGTAATTTACCTCAACAACAATGACCTAGACAACAACAAATTCAAAAGGAAAAACTGTTATGGTGTAATTATAAAATTGATTTGAATCTTATATTGTACGCGATCAAATTTGAGAAAACTATCTTTAACAGTATAAATGTTATTTTAACTAGTCCATACGTGATATCTGTGACGTCTATGTAAAGTTCAGAATTGCTCATTGTACTTCGGAGGCTTCGCTGGATCTGAGAAATAAATATTGAGTTTAAAACTATAGTAAGTGTAGTCCAATCACCTGATCTTGATGTCATTTTAAAGTTGGAAGTTTAAATAAACTAATTAAATAAGGTGTACATGGATTTCGCATTGTGTATTTCAGATTTTTTTCAATGAAGACATTTAACAATTATTTGAAATAATACACACATTTAATGGTAGCCATTTAATTTTCCGCCATTCGGAACAAGTATCTGTCCCAAAATGTGACTGTTACATATTTTACTATTCTTAAAGTACCGAACTGTACTTTTCTAGTAACTGAAAAACATACATATTTCTATTGACTTTCGTTCTTTTGATGAAATAAGTTCAACTATACACTAGGAAACATCACAACTTACCTCGTTTTTGGCCAGAACCATGTAGTGAAGCTTGATCATGGGGTTGGTCAGATTAATTTCAAGAACAATACCAATCGTCATCGTTAGCCCTGGCAACTTTCTTCGATTGCCTAAATAATAAAAAGAATTTTATCTTTAAATACAAATCTAACGAAGAAAACTGTTTGCTTAATGTCTTTGTATAATTAAGAAGGTGGGTCTTGGATGTAGTTAAAACTCTAAGAATTCAACACAAGTGTGCTGTAACTAACATCTACTCTTATCTAATGTTAATTTTGTTTTTATTCTTCATAGTTATTTTCATAATATTATGCTCCTCTGGGGCTATCATGTTTTTTCGAATAAACCTTGAAACTTTGAAACTTCTAATACTAACAAAGAACTGTGCTGTAACTAACATCTATTCTAAACTAATACCAACAAAGATCTGACTCAAATCATATAGCAGTGCGCGCTAGTCAAACATGCAGAGTAACTCATGAATATGTAAATATACGTCATAGGTAAACAACCTTAGGAGGCTGGTCTACTGAAATCAAATAATGTTGATAAATTTGACATTGCTTTGCTGTTGTTTGATAGCTGTCTGTCATTAAAAAAAATAAATAAAATAAATAAATAATAATGGCATACGATTCAAAGTCTATTTTTGGCTTTCTTAGACTGCTCAGACATTCATTGGTAGACATGTTTGTCACGATACAGTGTTATGAAGAATGATTGTGTACTTTTTATGTGACTGACTTTACATCCTTTACTTCTAATTCGCACCAAGTTTTTCATTTTGGTATGTTTGCTCCTTTCTCACAAATAGGCTAAAATAACACTATACTATTATACTACTTTTTGAAACCAGTAAAACAAATGAGCCGCCTCGTGAGAAAATCAACAATTTGCATAGGCGAAAACAAAGACGCAGACAAGCTGATCAGCGCCTTTGATTTCACTGCTTGGATAATACAATCACTCTTCTTCTCAAATGCGAAATCTTAAGCTTCTAACCTGCTTCTGTGACTGAACAGGCCGTTTAGTGCCAGACTTGGTCGGAAACCCTTATCGTTTTGTTCTCATGCAAAAGCTAAAAATCGTATTACCTTTGAGATTGCACACTGGTAATGGTGATGTCGACCATTGGTTGTTGGTACATGTACACTGAAGTTTATTCTGCTCAGCGTTTGCCAACACATAATTATCTTTACATGTGTACGTGGCCTCGGTGCCATCATCATTATATACGAATGTCGCATGTGGGATAGCTCTTGCATTTCCACATGTAGCGGTTTCTGGAAGATTATGCGAACGAGGTGGTTATATATTAAATAACAGCTACATCCTCTTGATGAGACTTGTTTAGGGGGGTGTAGAATATCCCATATCCCTTAAAAACACCCCTTATGTCCCAATATCCCATAATAATATTTGCAAATAGCCCACAATATCCCGTATCCCGATATTAATGTAAAATATCCCAAAATGAACATAGACATAATTCGCACGAAAGTCATTTGTACGCAACTTACCAGTAGAATGGTGGTGTAGAATACCCCATATCCCTTAAAAACACCCCTTATGTCCCAATATTCCATAATAATATTTGCAAATAGCCCAAAATGATTTTCCCCTCAATATCCCGTATCCCGAAGTAAATGTAAAATATCCCAAAATAAACATAGACATAATTCGCACGAAAGTCATTTGTACGCAACTTATCAGTAGAATTTAATCATATTATTTTTGTAATCACTTTAATGTTAAAGTTGTATTAATGGCTGTTCAGCTAGATAATAAGAAAATGTACAATAAATGCATATGCAATTAACATATACCTCTATATGTTTGAAGCAGTCAAAATAACTCGTCGCACATTTTTTCTAGTGTGGTGTCAAGGGGGGGGGGGGGAGGGGTAGCAATGAAATCTATATTGGTGCGACAATGTTGGAGCATGAAAAGTGCGAAAGCGAGCGCGGTAGGCACGAAGCCTTGCTAGGGTGGTCCGGGGGCATGCTCCCCCGGGAAAATTTTGAAATCTCGGTACTGTTTGGTGGCATCTGATGCGTCTTTCATGTATTTTTAGTGTGCAGATAGAACTGTCTAACCGAGAGTATAATTAGAGCATATTGTGATATTACAAGAGATAACCCCACATTTTTCCACAAACTCATGCAAAAATGAATCTTGGAGATCCTTTCATGATGACTTGCTAGGGGTGTCGGAGGCATGCTCCCCCGGGAAAATTTTAAAATCTTGGTAATGTTTGGTGGCATCTAACGCGTCTTCAATCAGCTGTGGGATCCGGTCCGTTGATGCTCCCGCAAATTTTGAAACGGCTTGGCGCAATTATGGCATCCTGTGATTCTTTTTTATTTATCTTATCATTATTTATTATTACTCAGTTTAAGTAGAATCTGGAAAGAATTGTCTAGAAAATATTGCAATGCATATTCTCATATAAATGGGAAAACTGTTAATAAATATGCTGTGACATTCACACAAATAGGTCTAGACTAAGCTGCAATTGATTTGCTTGAAGGCTTGAGAGTCTAGTAAATAAAATATAAATGATTAAGATTAGTTTCGTGCATCGAAGGTGCGGAGAGTATTACCATAGTTTTTGGGCGCCTTATGCGCCTTGCCTTGAGATTTGGGTGGCTTGTTTCCCAGGGAAAATTTGAAACTATAGAACAGAATAACAATTCTGCAGTGATCTTGTGTTTATTTATTTATTTATTTTTTCTCAAAAATGCCATATTCCCCCAAAATTCAAATATTCCATATCCCCCATCAAAAAAAAAAATCCTAGTATCCCTTAAAACAGGCTATTATCCCGTATCCCAAAATATGGGTCTTGAATTATCTCAAGTAAATGTATCTGTAGAAATGGATCTCTTCTCAAATAAGATTTCTTAAGCTTATTGAATGAACACGTGCATGAACTACATTTCCTAATGAAAATTGAGTCACTGATACAAACCTTTTATTGTACAAACTACTTCAGCACCCGCGCTCCAGTTTCCATTAGCCATGCATTCTCTGCGTATCGCTCCTGTCAAAGTATATCCATCGTCGCATGTGAAATTCGCCACTGCCCCATATGTTGACGTTGCTGTGCCAGATCCACCATTTACTTTTCCGTTCATTGGAGCATATAATCTTCCACAATCTGAAAATGAGAGCAAAATGAAATGAAAAGTTTAATGCTTCTCCAAAATGAGTGAATATGGATTTTACTATACTGATAAAAAAGTTAGAGATCAAATCTTTAAGGATGCATTTTTGGACCAATCGATAATTAATTAAGATTGGATTTATATAGTCGATTAGCATTTTTATTGCACTTTTATATGCCAGCAATTTTGAATTGATGCATCATATGCCTTAAGCACAGCTGTTCCTTAAAAGCAAACTCCCAAAAATCCAAATGATAAAAAATTCATAAGATCTGTTTAAAAAAACAATTTTGCCAATTCATGAAAACTTTGCAAAATTGCACGATCGTTATCAAGTTTAATCATTTCTAAGGTCAGCCAGCCCCCAAAAATTATTTTTGCTATTTCTAAAATTTGCACAAGCAAACACTGCATCATTAATTCTCCATGGGATATTCATGGCACTTTTATTTTAAGGTAGTCTGACTTAAAGCCTGGTCTTGTTGATGAATCAAAATTGCATAGTAAATGTTTATTCCTTAACTTTATTTGTCTAGTATACTATCGTAGACGCTAATGGATTAAGTCCTACAAGGAGTTGTTCATATTCGTTTTGGATGTTGTTTTTTTATTCTTTACCTCTGTATGATATGAATAGGCTACGTTATTTTTTTCTGACACGATTTTTTCCTTTATTTCTATTTTTCTCAACTAATAACTTTTAAAAAGCATTCCCCGAACAAATATGTGTCTACATTACAACAATATAAAAAGCAACACAATGCTACATATATGATATGCTTAAACTTTTCGCAACTGAACCCTTGAATGAATCAAGGAAAGTTTTAAAACAGATAAAAATGCAAAATCTTTTTCTATTTTTTCTAAAACTTACCAACATTCGGCGTTGTCGTGGGCAAAGCTGAAAATACAAATGAAAAATTAGACCAGGAATCAAACTAGTGCCGTTTTGTTATAGCAGTTAACCAACATATAAGTCAAAATTATTCAATGAAATGTGAAATAAATAAATACAAGTAAGTACTCTGCTGCCAAGCGATGCATATGAGGAAAGGTCGCAGGACAGTATGAGGTATTTTAGAGACTAGGAGGTACATGGTGGTAGATAGGATGATCAGTTGGTAGTCTGACATTGATTTAAGCTTTAAACAATTCTTATTCTGCAATGAGGATATGAGAAAGAATGGCTCCACCAGACAAAAGTATTTGAGAGCATGGGAAGTATACTGAGAGGAATTAGAAACTTAAGTTTTCAACATTATTTATTGTTTACTTATTTTTATATCAATTTTAAATATAATCAGTTGGTTTATTCTGATTGTGACAGTGTGTAATTTTTGATTTACAGTTTGTTTTTTAAATATTGCATTATGTCAAAGGGAATAGAGTTACGTAATTCAGACGTTTTAACCCCAATTTGCATGCAAGGCCAAGATTAGAGCCGGTTTCGCTGATGTAAGATACAGAGCATAAGCGTCTGTAATCAAAGTTGTTTGAATACCCTCAATATATTGAAAATTTGAGATTTTATTCTGAAAAACGTAGCATTTAGTTTTTAACGTCAAACATGAAAGTGCATTTTCGACGTTTTCTTACGCTTGGAAAAGGTTTTCATGATAAATGCTTAAAGTTCATGTTTATGGTAACTCAAAAGAAGCATTTGTCTTATCGACATTGAGACTGTAATTCTGTTTCCGGTGTTTTAACTGTTTACCTTTTTTGTTGAGAGCGTAACGTAAACGTCGGAAAATGTGGTCCCAATTTTTGCATACATACATTTCATTAGATAATTAACGATATACCCATTAATTAAATGATTATTTGAATTATTTTCTTTTCATCGGAAAGAAAGAATCGACTTTATTTAAAACGTCAGCGTGACGTCACGTACAGCTGAGTGGACCTTAACGTTTACGAAAAACTGCTTGCAGTACAAAAATAGATACCGTTTATCAAATCCAAGAATAATTCTGCAAAAATGTAAAACAAGCAAAGATTATTGGCTACATTAATGACGTCAGCTTAAAAACGCCGGATGAATCTTTAGTGTGATTTTTCGACGCATGAGGCTAACTGTTGGAAGCTTTCATTCTAGTGCAGTGGACTGAGACAATCGTACATATTTATGGTTATTTGACGCATCATACACAAAACGCTTAGATTCCATGAATAAACCTGAACACTCTGATTTTGACCATTGCATCAAAAAAACTGACCGTATACAGTCTCCTTTATGAATTTCTTCATTTTTGACGCACCAATGTTGCAGCAGACACACTACTCTATAGAAAATTTATAGCAAGAAACAAAACGTTTTTATTGGTTAAACGCAGGAATTTCCTAAAGACAAAACTTAAGTTTCTATTTCCTTTCAGTATATATGACTGTAGATACTTTATGATTGTGGATACTATAACCAGTTTTAAACTGACCTTGGTTTATATTTTGAGCCATTGCGTGACAAAAGAAGAAATCTTTTTGGGTTCCGACAAGGTTCAACACAAACCAGACTGTACAGTCATAGAAGATGGTTAGAGGCTGGAAATTTTGGATTTTGAAAGAAGGGTAATTGTACTATCCGTGCAGCGAAAACAAAGGCGCTGATCAGCTTCGAAGTAACTGCGAAGTTGATCTGCGCCTTTGTTTTCGCCCATGCAAATTGTTGGTTTTCCCATGCGGCGGATCAATTTATTTTGATTACTTCAAATAACTTAAACTGACCTCTTACTCTGTAATAAGGGTTCTGCTAAAAGTACGATATGAAATGTGTTTTCTCGATACAAAAATGTACAAGTAGGCAACAATCAGGAAAAGGCAGAATCAGAAAGAGAATCCCTCTCCAAAAACCGAGGTGGGAAAAAACTAAATTAACAATCAGGCACTTATACCATGAAACATATCGTAAGCCGAATGAGCAGCTATTTTCCTAATAGGTGGCCACTCAGTTATTTTATGTAATAACCACTAAAAGTTATTTTATGTTATTTACCTTTACATGTCCCTTCATCATTTTTCTCGTAACCAGGTAAACAGTTGCACCCAAAACCACCATCAATATTATCGCATTCTGTGTTTGGTTTACTGGCACAGTTGTCAGTTCCCAACGCACACTCGTTCACGTCAGTTTCACAGCGGGAACCAGTCCAAGTCGGGAGACAGTCACAGTTTCCGGTCTTCCTGTCACATGTCTGCGCCGGGTTGTTGGTGTGAGCATCAGTACAGTTACAGGTTCCAGTACAGTTGTAGTTGTGTGTGTTGGAAGGACACGCTGAATATAACATTACGAAAACACGCCCATGCAATATACATATATTTTTTAAGTGACAAATGAAAATTTTCTGTAGAAAAAAATGGTATTTTTATTATTTTTGCTCAAAACATAGCTTGTGGGTACACGTTAGAACCGCCTCGACTCGGCGAGGCGGTTCTAACGAGTACCCACAATCTGTTTTGGAGCAAAAATAGGGAAAAAGGCTTACCCCTGTAAACCCCAGTTTTTCCATATAAAATATCATGGGCATGTTTTCCTGATGAAGAGGCACTATCTTGTGACTGTGAATTTGAATAGTTTATTGTTGGCACAGCAAATGACAATAGTTCACCAGGGATCTCTACTATCTGCATGGGATGTAATTTGTCGTCTGTCATCGTAATAGTCATGTGCAGAGTTTTCTGATTAAATAAAACAGGAACCATCCCAATCCATGATTTTCACATGATAACCTATTTAATTTTGATGCGCAGTCTTTCGCTTGCTAAATGTAAACTGCCACGTGGTTTTCACGTTTGTTTACATCACATTGATTTCAGTAGAAAATTTAACTTTTAATAACCATGTACGATATTTAGATAAATTCATAGACAAATATAAAGTGAATGTAAAATCATTGGCGATGCATTCAACTCACGTATACAGATATTTCCCGCCCCCAGGTTGCCCGGGTAACAGTAACAGTTGAAGCTTCCGGGCACGTTTTCACACTCTTGTAAACAATTGGCAGAACCTTCTAAACACTCATTGATATCTGAAAGGCATAATAACATATTACGAATACACGCATATACATTATACTGATTTTTCTGGTTGTAAAAATTGTAAAATTGTTTCAGCGTTGCTCAAACACAGGCCGTGAACCTTATTAGGGTCAAGAACTGTATTAAGTTTTAATGATGAGGTAAATATCGAGACACAATTTGTCACGATGAAGCCCTACGAGTGGGAATCTTAGCTCCCCGCTGAGAGGAAAATGATCTCTCTACCTATCACCCTATTTTTTCTGATCTCTGCTCCCTAAAAAACCAAAAAACGTAAGATGATTTCTCCAAATATCCATGAAACTAAATGACCCTTCTCCCTAGATCCCCTTGTAGGATCCCATCTTTATCAATATTTAAGTAACCTCGATTTTTCTAACAGAAGCATAATGATTTTCGGTCGTGATCAGCTTTTTACGTCACGTATTTCATTAGTGTCCGTCTACTTGAACTTACAGTATCGTCCGGCATACACATCATAAAAGCATATCCGTGTAATGTATACACCCTTGAACTCCACTTTTATACAGCAAACAATGCTGGGGTATACCTATGCTTCTTTCGTTTGCTCCAAAACATAGATTGTGGGTACTCTATGTTTTGGAGCAAAGATATCAAAAATATAAAAAAAAAATCTAATGAAAATTTTCAATTTTTGCAACTTACAATTTATCTCTGTATATTGCATGGAAATGTTTTCGTAGTCATTTATTTTTGGATGAAGGTTTGAAAGATTTGTGATTGATCACTACCTCAGAACTGTGGGTGCGTGTAGCGATGACAAATATAAGCAAATCCCATCGTTTCAATATTGATAAACATGAATAATAATAATTTGTACATACGTTGTAAAAAATCGTGGTTTATTAGGCTGCAAAAACGTAAAGGTACAAAAGGATTGGAACATATGATGATTTGATCAAAAAAGTTAACTTCTTCGCAAATTTGTGTGACGCAGGGCTCATAACTACACTTTAAGTTCTCACTGATTCTGTATCTTAGTATACCATTACACTCAAAGTTTGCATTTATTCTGTATCTTAACACAACAATACATTAAAAATATACATTGATTCTGCAACCTAACTTACCAATACACTCTAAGTCTGCATTGATTTTGTATCCATCTATGCAGTTGCACTGAAAAGATCCCTGTGTATTAGCGCAGGTTTTGAGCGTGTCGTTGCATGGGTTGGTGAGAGTTGTACACTCATCGACATCGTCCGTACAGTTAGTGCCCTCCCAGCCTCCATTGCACGTACAAGTACCATTGGTTTTGTTACATGCTTTTGTATTGCCGACGACACATGTACAGGTTTGATTGATTGATTGATTGATTGATGTTTAACGACGCGTCAACCCTAATGGGTCATTAGCGTCTAACAATTATAAAATGCATAATTTAGTTCAGAGAAAAACAAAATATATGGTAAGAATTATCAAAGTTATAAATAATTATTCCGCTAGATGAAAGATAACATTGATTAAAATGAAATGATAGAAATGGAGAAAGGTATAAATATGACTTGTGTTAAAAATTTATATTTTGTTAAAAAGATTAGTTCGTTTTAAAAATGACAAAATGCGTTCAACAGATACATTTTTGAACAAATCTTTCAAACTGTTACTTTGAAAGCAGGAACGACGTACATCTATAAAATCAATGCATTCAAGCAGAAAGTGTTTGACAGTTAATTGTGTGTCACATCCAATACATTGAGGTTTATCTTCCCGTTTAAGTAAATATGAATGTGTCAATCGTGTATGACCAATTCGAAGACGAGAAAGAACAATCTCTTCCCGTCTCGAAAGTTTATGAATTAATCTTGGGCGTTTTACATGAGGTTCAATTTCTTTCAATTTATTGTCATCTGCTCTGCTCCAAATTGATTGCCATTCATTAAAGACATACTCGTTGATAAAAGGTTTAAAATTGATAAAAGGAATTTTAAAATCTGTTTGTTCTAGGCTCAGTGATTCTTTTGCTTTCTTGTCGACTTGCTCGTTACCATAAATTCCTACATGACTGGGAACCCAGCAATACACAATAGTTTTAAATTCAGAAATGCTATGATGTTTCAGCAATATATTTTGTATTTGTTGGTTTTTGGACATTGTATGGTTTAGGGCCTGAATGACTGATAGAGAATCAGAGAAAATAACGAATTTGTTGTACGAGTTACAATCATTAATGCAGTCTAAAGCTAAGTCAATAGCCTTAGCTTCTGCTGTGAAAATTGAAGAACCATCAGGTAGACGTAAAGTTTTGCAAGCGTCTTTGGAATAAGTAGCACAGCCTACTTTGTTATCTTCCTTTGAACCATCAGTATAAATAAAATGATAATCAGAAAATTGTGACTGTAGTTGGTGGAAATTTTCTTTGAGAAAGTGTGGATTTGATTCTGATTTTTTCCCTGTATGAAGTGTCAAATTTACTGTTGGCTTTCTAATGCACCATGGTGGAATTTCAGAAACCGAATGTTTTTCTATTTTATCTTGTTTGATTTTTGCTGATGTTAAAAGTGGTGCTACTCGTAAACCAAAAGACCTGATAGCATTTGGTTTACTTTCATAAAGCTGTAAGAGCTCGTCAGAAATATATGGTGGGAAAGTAACCTTATGTGCAGGATTAGAGGGGTTTGCTGCAAGTCTGATGGCATACTGAAGAGTAAGTTTTTCTCGACGCAAATATAGTGATGGTTCTTCTGCCTCAACATAGAGGCTCTCAACAGGTGACGTTCGAAAAGCCCCAAGAGCTAGTCTTAGTCCTTGGTGGTGAACTGTATCAAGCATACTCAGGTATGATTTTCTAGCTGATCCATACACAATGGATCCGTAATCCAACTTCGACCGAATAATTGACCGATATAGCTGCAGAAGGACAGTGCGGTCAGCACCCCAGTCGGTATGCGATAAAACCTTTAGTAAGTTTAATGCTTTTAGACATTTTGCCTTTAAATACTTGATATGCGGTATAAAGGAAAGCTTTCGATCAAACAGAACTCCTAGAAATTTAAAATCTTCAACCACTGGAATAAGAGATCCATATAAGTAAAGTTCAGGATCATCATGTACTTTCCGTAGCTGACAGAAATGTACACATTGTGTTTTCGACTTGGAAAATTTAAAACCATTATGCGAAGCCCACTTTTCTATTCTATTTATACACTGCTGTAAGTGTCTTTCAATAGTTCTCATACTTTTCGATCTATAGCACATGCAAAAGTCATCTACATACAATGATCCATCTGTTTTAGGATCCAAACAGTCCATTATGCTGTTGATCTTGATATTGAATAAGGTTGTAGACAGAATGCTCCCTTGTGGGACACCCTGTGCCTGATCAAATTGTTCGGATAAAGTCGATCCAACTCGAACCTGGATCCATCGATCCGCAAGGAAACTTTCTATAAATGTAGCTAATCTGCCTCTAATTCCGAGATCATGGAGATCTCGTAAAATGCCATACCTCCAAGTGGTATCATAAGCTTTTTCCAAGTCGAAAAACACGGCCACCACATGCTCTTTAGCAACAAATGCATCTCGTATGAATGTTTCCAGTCTTACCAAATTGTCATTGGTACAGCGTTCAGATCGGAAGCCCGCCTGAACAGGTGAAATAAGATTGTTACTTTCTAAGTACCAGACAAGTCTAACATTAATCATTCTCTCTAAGGTTTTACAAAGACAACTTGTAATTGCTATTGGTCTGTAATTGTTAGGTTCTGTGTGGTCTTTTCCTGGTTTAGGAACTGGTATAACTGTGGCTAGTTCCCAACTTTCGGGAAACTTCCCAGTTTCCCACATATCATTGAATATTTCTAATAGAGCTTGAAGTGAGCTAGGAGGAAGATGTTTAAGCATTTGATAGTGAACTTCGTCGGGACCTGTTGCTGTATCATGGGCTTTACTGATAGCATCCTTCAGTTCATCTAAATTAAATGGTGTATTATATTCTTCATTATTAGATGACTTGAAATTTAATTTAATTTTTTCCTGTTCTTTCTTGTATTTTTGAAAGTCCTTTGAGTAATGGCTTGTTGATGAATTTGAACAAAATTGTGATGCCAAAGTGTCTGCTATATCTTGCTTTGTTGATGCCAATTCAGATCCGTTGTTAAAATTTGTATTAAGATGTTGATAAGTAGCAGTTTTTGTTTTACCTGATATTTTCCTAACCATATCCCAGACCTTTTTGGTTGGCGTTTTGTAATTTAATTTTGACACATATGTTCGCCATGATTTACGTTTGGCTGATTTAATTGTCCGACGGGTCTTTGCTCTAGAATTCCTATAAGTATTTAAATTTTCATTAGTTGGAAACTTGCAGAACCTAGATAGTGTTTGTTTTCGTTGTTTGATAGCTTCTTTACAATCGTCATTGTACCATGGGTTACTTTTCTTAGGGTTTGTCGAGGTTTTTGGAATGCATTTTTCAGATATACTTATTAAAGAAGAAGTAAAAGTTGCTATAGGATCAGAAGATTCTAAGAGAGAAGTGTTAGTAAGGGATTCATCACATAAAGTATGAAATAAATCCCAATTAGCTTTATTTAGTTTCCATTTAGGATTATGATCTTCATCGTGATTCTGAATGCTTTCAATTATTATCGGAAAGTGATCAGACCCGTGTTGGTCTTCACATACAGACCAATTATAGTCAAGATAGAGAGAGGGATGAAAGAGTGAGAGATCAATAGACGAAAAAGTACCTTTTCCAGAATCAAGATAAGTTTTAGATTTATCATTCATTAAGCAGATGTCATTCTGTGTGATAAATTCCTCGATTAACTCTCCTCTGGGGTCATTATCGTTACTACCCCAAAGTAAATTGTGACCATTGAAGTCACCTAATATCATAAAGGGAGAAGGGAGTTGCTTAAGCAAAGAGTTAAGATGTTCAGATCTTAGTTCGAAAGAAGGCGGGATATAGACAGAACAGAAAGTAATCTCTTTGTCAAGAGTAACAGAAACAGCTTTAGCTTGTAAATTTGTTTTCAACTTAATTTCACGTTGAGGTAAGGAAGACTTAACTAGAATAGAGCTTCCACCAGAAGCTCTGGCACAATCACAGTGGATGTGATTGTAAACATTAAAGCCTTTGAAAGTAAAGTTGTCGTCAGTTTTCAGAAAAGTTTCTTGTAGACAGAAAACAGAAGGTCCTAGTAGACTTAATAGTAATAGTAATTCTTCATAACGTGGTTTTATGCCTCGACAATTCCACTGTATAATTCTTTGTTTACTTTTGTCGTCCATTAAATAATTTACACAGAATTACGAAATTAACCCTTCTTAAATGTAAAAGACTGGAAACTAAGTATTTGGAATTCTTGGAAGATGCACTTTGCGAGGACTAGGAGGAGTGACATCTGCCTCCATGCTAGTTTCTTCAAGGCAGTCATAGTAATTGTCAGTTCTTACGGGGTCATCAGCCCCTTTCGGTACTCTCTCGGACAGAAGCTTCCTTCTATCCTTTGGTGAGAGAGGCTTTGGTGGTGCAGGAGGCTTTCCTCCTGCCGTTGGAGGTTTACCTCCAGTTGGAGGTTTACCTCCTGCAGTTTTGTTGGACGGAGGGTTTTGGGCAGGAGGAGGTTTGCCTCCTGCTTGTGCAGGGGATGCTTTACCTCCTGCAGTCTGGTTGGTACCAGAAGGGGCATCGCCTCCTGGATTTTGATGTGTTTTAATTTGAACGTCGTATGTTTCATCAGTCTGTGTCATGGCATCTACAAGTTTGACTTGTGTGCCGGCACTTCTTATGATGCTGGCATAGTTTCTGCTTGCAGTCGACGATTGCTGCTCAACGATTTTGCGCGCTTCGAAGAATGAAAGATTTCTGGTATATTTGATTTTAAGGATCTCCTTTTCTTTGTGCCAAGTCGGACAGTCGCGTGAAAAAGTGGGGTGTGGGCCACTGCAGTTGACGCACTTTGCTGTTTTATCACAGTTGCGATCATCACTGCAGTGTTTGTCTTCTCCACAATTTGCACATAGTTTTTGCCTGTTACATCTGCTTTCGTGATGGCCGAAAACCTGACAATGGTAACATCGTAGAGGATTTGGTATGTATACCTCCACGTTCACAGATATGTATGCTGCTTTTATTTTCTTTGGCATAATTGGTGTATTGAATGTTAAAACGTAAGTGCTTGTACGTTTAAGGACACCGTTTCTGCGAACTTGAATGTTACGAATGTCTTGAACTCCTTGACTTCTCAAATGATCTAGGATTTCAACGTCAGTGCAAGGACCTAAGTCCTCGCAACGAATGACACCCTTTGAACAATTGAGAGTTTTGTGCAGAGAAATGTTGACGTCAAGGTCAAATAATTTCTTGGTCCGTAGCAGGTTTTCGATATGTTTCTTCTTTTCGACTTCAAGTAGTAGATCGCCCGATTTAAGCTTTTTGATACTCTTCGGTTGACCTGCTAATGATACGATGCATTTCTCAATCACGAAAGGGGATAGATCTGAAACTTTTCTCGATGGGTCTGCCGACTGAACGACTAAGAAGCGCGGTACGTTTATAGCTGATTGTGACGTTACTTGTGCAGTAGGCTGTCGAGTATCAGAATCCGAAGATCCATCTGACTCTTCAGACCTTTGGCGTTTGTTTGAGTTCTGTGACGATTGATTTTCTGGAACACCCATAATTAAATGGATTAATGATTCATCTCGAATGCTCTCCGCCCTCCTTGGAGCCCTACAAGGGAACACTTAAAATGAGTGGCTTTCCTACTCAAAAGTGTTAGAGATACACAGAGATATACTCGCACAAGCTTGATGCCTACACGATTGACCCGTTGAGCCGCCGCCTTCTAGGAATTATAAAGACAGAAAAAAAGACGTTGATGGGCATATGGTAGGTATCAGGGACGATACTAAAAAGATAAGAAGAGAAAGAAAAAGGTGTTCCTAGGGCTTGGCGCGACAAAGCCGATTGACCATACCCGAGCCCGCATGGCCTCCCGTCTAGTCGAAATCAGGGCCAAAGTGATGTGTTGCATGCCGACCATGTCCGTCAGCACAGCCGACACACTCAATCACCAGGATCCCTTCATCCAAACGACACGGGTCGCAGCTCACGGCAAACGAGCCGCTCCTCTATTCGACCGGGTCTTACGGTTCCGCAAGAGGGGGGCGACCGGCCAATTCTAACCCGGGTCCGGCACGGGACATGTACAGGTTTGAGAACAGTCGTTACCGTAGTGCGTATCATCACATTCTGAAGTAAATCAATTATGGAAGAAGAGTCTGTAAGTAACTATAGAACATACTGAAAACCATTTTATTTTCACAAAAAATTCACGAAAATTAACCGCCATGAAAATTTTTATTTTGAAATAATGTATCTTATTCTTGCATAGGCCAATTATTCAGTCCGCAAAAATAAATCGCCGCGAAAATAATCCCGGAAAGAAACTCTAGAAAATCAATAACAGCAGAAAAATTGGGTAACAGTCAGGTTTTCTTCTAGTCTGACTTTGTTATCACTTTGTAGCGCGTATGTTAAAAAGATACAAGTAAGCAATAATCAGGAACTGACGCGATCAGAAAGAAAGTCCCTCTCCAAAAACCGACATTTTATGAATTTGCCAAATGAAGTCATATGTATAATTCGGCAAATAAGTCACTGTATGGGCGTTACCTCATGTATACGTCATTGGGTATGGTCTACCTTTGACTTAGGTAAAAGCTAAAGGTATACAGTTAAAAGATTCAACTCACATCTTTTCCGTTAGAAAATAAGAATGAAATACGAGTTTGTCTAATTCACTGGATTTGTGAAAAAAACAGGTAGCTGATTTGTTACGGTAAACATGTGACAGTGGTCCAGGCTGACTGAGTTCGACTTTTCTATAATCTCCCTACTTGAACAGATGGACTAGCCGACCACGCCCATATATGAATATTAAAGTTGCCGCCTATACAGTGACCTATTTGCCGAATTATATATAATAATACGTATTTCAGAAAGCAACTCGGTAATTTATATCTTCAATCGAACCTAATCAGCACTTATTAAATCAACAGAATAGAGCAACTAATATCAAAAAAATTTGAAAAGCTGAAAAAAGAAAAAGAAAAAGAAAAAAAGAAACACCATTACCCGGTCACGTTCTCCAGGATGCTTTCAAGAAGCCAATGTCACACAGTACAGTCAAGGGAACTTGACTTAAATCTCAAAGTGGAGTATCAGTATAGAGCAACTGATGTCAGATATTTTTACAGGTTAAACCTCTAAAATAAACTAAGACCCCCCACACCCTCAAAAAGCATTACCCTGGCACGTTCCACCAGAAGCTTTGGAGAAGCCAATCTCGCACTGGCAGTAGAAAGAACCATTTAAATTCTGGCACTCTGAATTTTCAGGACAATTATGTACAGCGGGGTTGACACATTCGTCAATGTCAACGTTACAAAATCCTCCTCCCCATCCCTCCTTACAAACACACAGGCCTTTGTCGTGGGTACAGCGCTTCGTGTTGGCCTCCACACAGCCACATGTCTTGGTACAGTTGTCTCCCCATGACCCCTCAGGACAAACTGAAATGAAAAGTCACCAATAATCTTTTGGATTGCGGAACATTTTTATACACAGTTTGATTCCATAGTACCTAAATGAGGCTCTAAGCAGATAAAATATTTCCATCTTTAAATTGCATTATATATGCAATCCAAACTATCCGGCCAAACTTATAAAAATTGGAGATGCAGCACTCTTCATTGTTGTCCTACAAAAGAAGTTGCTCTAAAAAGTATTTTTTGCACATTTGATATATATAAAATGGGCGTTTCTTATTGCAAAACATGTTTCTTTAATGGCACCAAGGCAGTATTGAATTACTGATCGTTCAAAGTCGATACTACTGTGGTGGTTCTTTTTGTTTTATGTCTTGGCGTTTTGAATTTTGTGCTGTTTGGTGCCTTATGTGTGTTGTCATATATTTTAAGTTAAGTTAAGGTAACTGAGTGGCCACCTATAAGGAAATAGCTGCTCATTCGGCTTACGAAATGTTTTCTTGGTATCAGTACCCGATTGTTGGTTTGGTTTTTTCCTACCTCGGTTTTTGGATTGGAAATCGTTTTTTGATTGCACCTTTTCCTGATCTTTGCCTACTTGTACCTTTTCATGGTATGATTACTAAGTTCATTTTAGTTTTTTCCCACCACTCGGTTTATGGAGTGCGAATTTCTTTCTGATTGCGCCATTTCCTGATCATTGCCTATTTGTAGTTTTTTTATTTTATTAATTCATTTTTTTTATAAAACCTCTCTTACCAAATTGAATATATCAGATGATACGTTCAATGGCATGAAATATGGGCTATACGGAATGCATATGCCATACACAGAGGTCCTGAATGAAACTTTCAGGTTGTAGTTATGAAAGGTGAGCGTTTTAATACCACATTGCAATAGACTCAACATATATTGGTAGACATATAGTGGATGGCGTATGGATATCAACATGCCCTTTCATGGGTAATATCCCTACTCACCATTACATGCACGTCCACTGGCTGTGAACCCAGAATTACAGCTACAGGCATAACTACCGTCATTGTCCGTACAGATCTGATCACATGGTGACATTGTCTCACACTCGTTTATATCTGGTGAAGTAAATCAAACATTAATAAAACAAATGGCCGAATAACATGATTGGTTCATTATCATAGCCTATGGTTTTGCAAGAAATCATATCGTATTTGAATTCACAAAAACTTTCATTGTTCTGACTGAAATGTTTTCACCTTTAATATTGGTATCTTTGTAATTGCATCATCATCAAACGATGTTAAAAATATAGTATTGCTCAAAAGGACTGTGTTGTTTTTACTCACTGATACAGTGGTCGGTGGCATTTTTCTGGTACCCCGTCTGGCACTGACACTTGAAGGAACCAGGGTTGTTCACACAGACAGTGTTAGGTTTAAAGGCACAGGGATTGACTGCTGCACCACACTCATCCAGATCCTGGGTACACTTGGGACCGCCCCACCCGGCTGCACACACACAGCCGGTGGCAGGGTCACAGCGTGTTGATCCTACACCACAATCACACCTGTGGGCACAGTTCTCACCATAGAAAAGCCCGTCACAAGCTTAAAAAAGAATAATTTGCTACTGTGTCTTGGCAACAGAATTTATTGTTGTAGTTGCTATGAACCGTTCGTTGTTTTTGAAGATCTGATGGACTTAACTTAACCAAAATGTTAGGAATGAAATGCCATTTCAACTGAATAGATCTCAATGATTACTAATGATTACATCATGGCTTAAAGTAGATCATTACATCATAGCTCAAAATAGTGCGGTTCTAACGTGTACCCACAAAAACCCACAAAAGACTTTCGTGTTTTTTTGTTTTTGTTTTTTTTGTTTCTTTTTTTTTTTTTTGTTTTGTTTTTTTTTTAGCTGAAAACCCCTCTGTGCATTACATGGACAAGTTTTCGCAACGAAGTGCTTACTGAGGTTGCAGTATTCTCCAGCGAAACCTTTTGTACAACCAAGGGAACACGTCCCATTGTATCGTTGACAGGTGTCATTGAAACAATTAAGAGGACAGCCCTGGTCACAGAACGGACCGTAATGATCCTCTATGCAGCCCTGTATGCATGTGCCGTTGTCCCGGTGACAGGTCGTCCCGTTGAATTGGAGACAGTTAGTACTGCAGTTGGTATTACAGAGATCGTTCCAGTAGTCTTTCTTACAGCCTTGTAGACAATGTCCGGTAGTGGCGTTACAGTCATTACTGATGCAGTTGGTAGGACAGCTTTCCGAACAAGTCGGTCCCATGAAGGTCAGTTTACATCCGTATAGACATACGCCGTCTCTGTCACATTTGGATGTGGTGTTGTCCGGAGCATCAACACAGTTCGCATTGCATGTCTGGCCACAGTCCGGTCCCCAGGTGTTGATGTTACAGCCCGCTTGACATGTCTCATTTTTATAGCAGGTCCCATTCACACAGTTGCTGTTACATGGAGTCTGGCATCTACAATGAAGTGAATTTTCACTGACCACTTCAACAGAGCCCTCGCATTGGGTTAGCAAAATAATTATGGACATTGCGAACGCAGAGACAATTACTACCAGAAAAATAAGATACCGATGCCATCCAAACCACCGAAAGCTCACATATGTCCAATTATGTGTAGTGTTGGATTGTTTGTTAGTTTGTTTGAATTGGTGCTTTACGTCCCAGTCAACATATAAGGTCATGTCGAGACGTTGCCTCCATTTTATGGGACTTTTTAGGACGTCACGACATCCAAAAGGTGCTACGAATTTTATCACCCAACTAAACCAACAGGGCCTACATGTCTGGATAGTTTGATATGAACCACTTTTCCTGGGCAGGCTCAGACCTGAGCGGTTAACCAGTTATCAGATGGTCAGTCAGTAGCGGAGGAACAAGCAGCCTATGGGCCCCGCCCATTAGGGCCTAAAGAAATAGAAGGGCAGCCCATCTATTTCTTTAGGCCATAATGGGCGTGGCCCATATTGCCACCCGACCACTCGACCACCCTTAAAGAAAGATGCAATCATTCATTTACAACCCATACCCGCAGTGAGGACTTTCTCCATCTATTTCTGTTTCAAAACTTGATCTTAGTTTAGAGTACCTGCAACTTTGGGTAATCATAGATGACAAGTGCAAGATTGCCTTTCATACAGGGACACTTGGCAACTTTGAGTTTTAAGCCGCAAAAATACACCCGGATGCAAATCTGCTCCCGGGTGCAAATGTGCACCCCCTTGTGTAGCGTTTATATGCAGCGAAATTCTGTCCATATTTACCTGGGTTTTACGTTAAACTTTGATGAAGTTAGTCACCTAATAAGCCGTCAGCGGTCATTTGCTGTGGTGAATATTTAGAAACGGACATGTAATTGTCATCTTCTGTGCGTTTAGACTGAAGAGACACAAAGCAAGGACTGTGTAGCACTAAAATTCATTCACATATTAATTAAAGTCCATTAATGAATTCTTTAGCCCAACTGCATCTAAATTTCCACCCTCTATAATATTCTAACATTGGTTTGGTTTGGTTATTGATTAAACATTCCATTCAAAAATGTTTCAATCATGCCAGGACGGAGGCACCTCTTCCTGGATGTTAACCAGTCTTATCAAAAGCTTCAAGTATCTTGCTCAATGACGTAGGTATCGAACCCAGGATCACTCGCTCCGGTGTACTGTACTCTACCCATAGTCCGCGGCGCTCTCTTACCATTGAAACTGTATTGATTAAGTTGGAAATTTTGTCCCCTTTAAGCCGCATTTTAAGTGTTCGACTTGGTACTGTGTAACATTGCATGGTGATATGCATTAATCAAACTTATCACAGCCGACGGACGGGGGGATAGGTAACCTTAAAACATATCAGTCGGATGAGGCGTGTTGCGGGTGGGTGAAAGTGGCCCTATGTGGAATTTAATTTCATGGACATTTTTATCTCGAGATTTTTAGTATCGTTGATTTGTTAATCTGATTACTCATTACTATTAATATACTTATTTTTTGTATTATTTTCAACACAAAAGAAATGTCAACCAGTTATAAAACTCCCATGCAAAATGTATTGCGATAACCGTTTTGTGTTCATGTGCACAAAATATACTCGGGTGCAAAATACACCCGGGGGGAGGCAAATTTTATTTCCTCCACCTCGAAAGAAGGGGCAAATGCACCCGGGTGTATTTTTGCACCCGGGAGTATTTTCTTAAAACAACGTCCACATGACATAAAACATACATGTCCGGGGTGCAAATTTGCACCCGAGGTGCAAAAATACTTCCGGATGCAAATTTTGCACATGAACACGGCTTAACAGGGTCCCTTTTTGTCTCTCTGTGAGTAAATTTAAATTGGTTCGCAAGGGTTTTATCACCAGGAGTATTTTTGTATGTAAATTTATAATTTCTGGATTAAAACCTGTTCATTTAAGTTTTCTGTATTTGCAAAACAAGAATAGGCTGCTTCAAGGTGTTCTTGTAGACTTTGGCAGCAGAGGAGAATCATGTAATGGTCAGGCATAACCTTAGCAGTTATACCGTTCCCTTTTATCATCCTTTCACAGGGAATTACTGTTAAAATGCCCCAAGAATCTCACCAAAAATGATGAAGAAATAGTGTAACTGTCTGCACTCCATATGATCCAAAATTTGATAAATGGCAATAAACTCTTATTAAGCAACAATGTCCACAGTTTCAGCACCTGTCATATAATCAGTTATGAACAAAAAAGGTGAAAATTTGTTAACTAAAAGCAGAATATTGACTTGAAATAAAATACTCATGGGTAAAATTTACTTTGCGTTCGCATGGGACAAAATAGTAAATTTACAGGTGTGTATTTGTAAAAATAAAATTTGCATCTGGTCAGACCCAGGAGTAAATTTACCCATATGTAAATATACTCCGGTGTGCATTTGCGTTCGCATGCGCCATTTGCTATCCCGAGTAAAATTTGCACACCGGAGTATATTTACACACGTGTATTTTTGGCACATGCAAACTGGACTTTTGTTTTGTCCTAGTAGAACCTGCAAAAATTTGAGAATCGGTCAGCAGATAAAGTTTTAACGTCAAAAATGAATTTTGAATAGGGATTTTAAATTGGCAAGGAAAATAATCCGTGATCATGAAAATGGATACATTTCGATGACGTCTACTTGATCATGAAGATTTTGTAACAGATAAGTCATTTGTATCATTTCATAAAGTTGTTGAGCAATCAAAATGAAATACCAAGGATTTAAGATGTTTGCGGAAAAATATTTACCTCCTTTTCATGAGATTTCTGTACAGAAAATCCCTATTTAAAAACGTTTTTGACCAGAACATTTTTTATTTGTCAACCGAATTTCAAAAGTTTTACAGCACATTTTGCGACAAATTTCATGCTCAATTGTGTCAAGAAAATATTTCACCTAGATGAAAACAGTTGCAAAACTATAATCAGACACTAGGCGTGCTAGGAAACACACTGTAGTTATTTTTATTTCATATAACTATAAATAACTCGTCAGAATTACTCTGTAGAAATTTCAAACTTCATATTACAATGGAAACTTGAAATTTTGACCGGATCCATTAATTATCCTTAAGTTAACAGGAACAACAGCTCTTACTTGCAACCCCCATAGCCATCATATTTACAGTAGTCTATCGTACAACAACCATCATCTCGGTTACAGGTTTTGTTGATACATAGCGGTGGACACCCCTTGTTGCACTGATCTCCATACCACTCGTTGGTACACCCATATAAACAGGTACCGTCGTTCTGATCACAGGAAAAATCATCTGTTGTGTTGATCTTAAGACAGGTCCCTCGACAAGGCTCACATTTCTTGTTGAAGTAGTAGTAGCCTGGCGAACACAGGTCGCATACGCCTTGGCCACTGAAACAGAATTCTTCAGCATATACCAATGCAGTTACAGTGGCCGCATTGTTTATTGTCACCTCCTAGTGGCCAGCATTTTCCCGTTTTAATTGTTTAGTTAACGGAACACGAAACCAAATTGGCCTTTGTCTCGACATGTTTACAAAATGACATTACAGTCATGATTGTGTTGTAATATAATTAACTGTTGGTGTAATTCACATTTGTAATGGTAAATATAAGATTTTGATCTTCGCCGAAATAATGTATCATACAAGTCATTTCTGAATGTTTTGTTTAGAAATTAAATTTGTCAAAAGTTCGTGCAGGAGCCCGTGCAGGCACACTCGTGTATATATGCGCGTAGCAATAATGCGTCTATCCGTTTAAAAATCTTAATATAACAAACACGTGATAAAACTTGCCACACACTTTTTCAAAGAACAGTTTTGACAATTAAGTATACAGACAACATCACACTGGGGTCCTGTCCTGCCTTGCACACATCGATCACATCTGTCCCCTTCAAAGTTCGTCACACAACCATTAAGGCATTCAAAAGTTGTCTGGTTGCAGGTCAGACCTGTTTCGTTTGTCGACAGCTTCGCACAGCGAGGACTGCATGCTGTGATGGAGATGTCAAACGATTTATCGAATACATATAAAGACATGTTTTAATATCTAGATGTTTGGGATAAGCTATTGTTCGTTATTCCGACTCACACTTGGCATTTTCATTTTCAGATGCCCAGTATATATTTTAAACAATAAACAGCTGACATACTTCAGTAAGTAAGACTACGTGACTTCTGTTTTCCAATGTCAAAAATGAACCGCGTCATGCTGATCAGCGTCTTTGTTTTCGCTACACATGGATCTTACAATCCCTCTTCTTTTAAAATCCGAAATTTCAAGCTCTTAACCTGCTTCTGTGGCTGCAAATGCCGATCTGTGTCGGGTTCTTTCAGAAATCAAGATTGTTGATTTTCTCGCGCAAAGGCTCAATTTGTTCCTTATACTTACATAACTCACACTTATCACCGAAATATTCTCCATCACACCCGTAAATGCAGCTACCATCATTTCTGTCGCAGCTAGAGTTTGCACAGTGAGTAGGACAAGGCAGAGAGCAGTTCCGTCCATACAGACCTTCACGACAACCGGGAACACATGTCTCGGTCTGGCTGCACGTCGTACTGTCACAATCTGCCGTACAGTTGCAATTTGCAGTACAGTTGCCTGTCGTGTTATTGCAATCTGCCGTGCAGTTGTCATCACATGTAGACCTTAAAGACAGAAAACAATAAGTCGGAAATGACGATTTTCCCACGGATGTGCAAAGAATAAAGAATAAGAAATTGCAGTCAGTAATATAAAGTTATGACATTGCAAAATATCAGCAAATGGTGCCAAATAAGCTTTTGCGTTATAATCATGTTTACATGTATCTGTACGAAGAAGTGGAAACTTAACTTTTGTTTCGGCTTGTGACAGTTGACTGTAAATAGGTATTTTAAGCCTCTGTCACATATTCACGTATCAGCGGCGTATCGCTCGCGTATCTATGAAAATTGCTATACGCCGAGGTCTGAGACGTATTTTGTTCAAGCGACGTATGAACCACGTACGTGTGACGTACCTGCTACGTTCCTGTGGCGTATCAGTGACGTATCTGTATTAGTATGGAATTTCTCTTCGTATGTACGGCGTATCAAGGCGTATGTGCTACGTACGTGTGACGTATGTGTTGCGTATGAAGCATACGCGTGACGTATCTACGACGTATGTTCTACGTTCCATTCTTATCTGCGGCGTATCTGTTCTGTACCAATTGCTTTTTATCGCACCTGCTTATCGCAGGGTGCGATATAGGAGTCCAAATTTCCGTTCGTCCGTCCGTTAACATTTACGTCGAAGTTTGGTTTTCCCTACATCAGTGATAGCTGCGAGTATGAAACCTTGCATAGTCATTGTCCTTGATATACCCTTCAAGCACGCACCTTGGCCCGGTGCCCTTGCCCTATATTTTACAGTCCGTTGACTTTATTTTTTAAGTCGAAGTTTGGTTTTTACGTCGAAGTTTGGTTTTCTCTGCATCAGTGATAGCTTCGAGTTTGAAACCTTGCATAGTAATTGTCCATGACAAACCCTCCTTGACATACCCTTGACCTTTATTTCATTGATTTTACGTCGGGGGGACATCTCCAAGCTCCCCATCCTGGTCGTAGGATGTCATGAATAAAGACAGAGGCTACACCAAGCGTAGCCCTGAAATAACCCTGCAAGCCAACCCGGCCCGTGAGAAACATCTGATCCATTATTTCGGAAAAACGAAAACATTTATATAGAAGCATTAAAGATTCTCTTGGAATGCCACAAAATATACCTAATACTCCTAATACGTCACACATACTCCACAGCAGCGAAACGTACGTAGCACATACGTAGCAAATACGCCATTGATACGCAAGATACGCCACACGTACGTCGTTGATACGCCGTAGATACGAAAGGAGAGTCGAGGATACGCCACACATACGCCACACGTACGTAGCAGATACGAAAGGTACGCTGTACATACGTCACGGTTACGTGACATGTTAACCGCGATGTACGTGTGGCGTATCGGGAGTATGAGCTACGTATCTACGGCGTACATGCCACGTTGCTTTCGTATGTACTACGTATGTGTGACGTATGTACGGCGTATCGGACCTGCCACGTACGTGCTACGAATTTTAAGTGCACACATAAAAAAACGTAGCACTTCGGCGTATGAGGAGTATGAGCTACGTATCGAGGAGTATGAGCTACGTATGCTCACGTATGTACGACGTACGCGTGACGTACCTTTCGTATCTTGATACGCCGTAGATACGTTAGTGTGACAGCACTATTACGTTTTGGGCTACTAACATTTGACTGTAAACATCCACTACGTTTATTTATTGGAAAAGTAATATAATTATTCTTAACTTAAGTTAAAACGCTACACATTATTCCCTTAATGTTTACACAAATATTTGCCACAGATTTCATTTTATTGCAGAACATTTTATCACACATACGCATTTCATTCTTTTGCTATTACTTGCACGTTGATTTATTTCTGACGAAGTAAAGTAAGCCGTGCTACAAGGATCTTAAGGAGTTGGATGTCAGACAAAAGACCATGCCAATTCAGTAGCAAGTGTAAAAATGAGCGCATGAAATCGGCTGCGGTTGGCTCCATGCACTGCCGAAGTCGGACGCTTTTAAAAACAAAATGTCAAGTTCGGTTCCACTGTCTATAGAATTGCAAGGTCATCTTTCTGACCCCTTACTTGTTAAAATGGGCTCCAATCGAATCAAAGTGTAAAATACACGTATAGCCAAAGAAAGAAATTCTTATTTGTAAAAAAATGTTTTGCAATGACATGAAAAGCGAAACAGAAATACCAGTTAGAATACGAGTGTAGCGTTTTCACTTTTGTTCAGTTTATAAACAATTTTTACGCAGTTACGGTTTAAAGTTTAAATGATGATGCGCAAAACTGACAACTATGACAGTGGACAAAATGCCTATTGTTGTAGTATGCTTGATTGTTTTAAATTCTTATCTCAGTCAAAGGTCAGCCTGTAGATAAAACTAAAGAGGAAGTCAAAACAATGTCACTTGATAAATACAGCTGAGCTTTTGACGCATCCGAAAAGCAAAAACACAAACCATTAACAAGCTTATATTCAAAGTTAACATCGGTATCTTTTCATAAAAAATTCAGAATCTGACCCCCATCTATGGACCATTAAAATGTTTTCTCTGACGTTCGTTTGGGGATGGACATAAGATAAGACCTCTTACGGCGTGTCGTTTAAGTCTTCTGTTAAACATATGAATGAAAATATTATATCAATGCCTAATTAGATGAAACAATTGAAATCCCTTATAATAATGAAATATACTTACGGACTGACAGTACAATTAGAGCAGTTGTTGGCACATCTGTACTGACATCTATCCCCACCAAACGCTTCCAGACACCCGTACAGGCACTCCATTGTAGTCAGGTTACAAGATGGTCCTGGGTCAACACAAGTTGGCGCCGTATCATTACAGGCTGATGATGTCCCATTACAGTTTGATTCGGTCGCATTACATGACGTTGATGTAGCATTACAGTTTGATTCGGTCTCATTACAAGCCGATGAAGTCGCGTTACAAGTTGATTCAGTAGCGTTACAAGCCGTCGAAGTCTCGTTACAATTTGATTCAGTAGCGTTACAATTTGCCGATGTATTAGTTGTTGGTGCCGGTTCAGGTAAACAAGTTGGACTACAGGTGTCACTAGCAGATGCTGAAACAGAATGGTGCCTAAAATCTGAATTTCGAAGTGGTGGCTAGGGACAGAGATGGTTGGTGGATTTTAAACACCATATATGATCCGCCTCGTGGGAAAACCAACAATGTGGTTTCCGAACAGGTCCGACACAAACCGGCCTGTACAGTCACAGAACCAGGCTAGAAGCTTAAAATTTTGGAGAAGTAGAGGAGGAATTGTACTATCCGAGTAGCGAAAACAAAAGCGCTGATCAGCTTCGCGGTTACCGCGAAGCTGATCTGCGCCTTTGTTTCCGCCTATGCAGATTGTTGGTTTTCCAATGGGGCGGCTCATAAATCGACTTTTTTCTCCTATTCTTGCACTATATGTTTTGCGTTTTCCCCAACTGCTTTACTCTTCTTCAAATTGTTCCTCTTCTGCTCCGTAACCTAGTTAGTCGCATTCGATACGAATCTTTTTCTTGGTAAGATCGAAAGTCAGCCAAACACGATTTAAAAATGGCAGGACCAATGCCTTTACGATTAAACATGCCTCTTTTAAAAGTTAATCATCAAATGAAACCTATTTGAATTAACTCATTTAAGGATGTTCGCTGCTAACATTTGACATTTCGGAACTTCCGGTTTTTCTTTTGTTGAATATCTCGTAAACGGTTGCAGATATTTTCCCAATATTTCATATTTGGATACATAATGATGATATGCGTTGAACGAGCCATGGAAATTGTCAATCTAAGAAACTTCATTTTTTCACCCCATTTTCTGCAACTTTTCAGAAAAATTTAGTTGTCAGTGAAATTTAGGGGGGAGGGTAGATTAAACTTGAATATTACACATTTTCAAATTAATTGCACTATTTCTTTGTTTATTTTAGCTGCAGTATATGTGTACATGGTCTTCTAAGTCAGTCTTTGTGTCTTTGGTGTGCTGGTTTTAAAATTTTAGGTGGTTTTATGAAATGGGCTTAAAGAAACAAAACAGCTGAAAAAAGGCTGAAAATGGTAATTTTCAAGTTGTTGGTTCTCTCTTATATGCACACTACCCTATATATTTCTTTCTTTTATTCGAAAAATATAACAAAGTTCTATGTTGTGTGAAAATACAAGAAAAAGTTTGAATAAACAAATATGGGTTTGGCACATTTCAAAATATTGATTTTTTTCGACTTTTCACGTATGGGGGTAGGGTTGGAAAAATACTCGTAAAATTTTGTCATCCACTTCAAGTTGCAAATTTTTCTATGCGTTTGGTCCAAAATAGTTTGCGTTACGTAAATATTATGACTTTTGAAAGCATTCTAGGTGTATTTTTGTTCAAGACAGGTTTGTTTCAAAGAATTAAAAATTAAATTAATTTTACTAAATTTAAAACATGATGCTCAGAGGTCTCATTCAGAGGCCTGTAGCTTGAAAAAATGCACACTACCCTATATTTATTTTGCTTTCAAATGTCTTATGTTGTATTTTGGAATCAAAAAAGAGTGGTTAGAAAAAAAGTTTGAATACTTTTTCATTGGCAGCGAACATCCTTAAGCCTGGCGTCCCTTTTATGGGACATAGGCAAACAGAATAGCCCCAGATGTGACGCCGCAGAACGCGGCGTCCCATCTGGGGCTATTCTGTTTGCACAGAAAAATTTCATCGAAAAATCAGATGAAAATATTAAATCACTCCTAACACACCTAAAATGAAAGTGGACTCACCCAAATGATAATGATGGGCGAATCCATTCGTCAAATATGGGTTAATGATGCCTACCTGTGATGGACACAAACAGAACAAGTATTCCTAGGACTGTCCCACAGACACAAGTGTTTATGTCCGCCTTCATCCTTACATTCATTGCCAATACTTTGTAATGTCTATACGCACTAGTAGTTGTTGCTGTCCAATGATTAGGGATATCAAAAATAATGTAAAAGTCAGTTTCAAATTGGTAAAATTCGGAGATCAGACTTGTGCAAACGCCCCTTTGTGATATTTGTTCAAAATATTTAAATTATACTTGGTCATGTAATTGTCAGCTGATTGTTCAAAATTCGCCGGAATTGTTGAGTGACAAATCTACCGGATGGCTTCTACAGCTTAAGAATCAGACAAATGCTACTAGAATTTTGCCCTTCTGTTTGTCTGCACATTCAAATATCACATCTATTTTGTCTATCACCGACCTACTATAAAACTTCGGGTGTACTACAGTGAATGTTAAAGGGAAGAAGGAAGTAAATATTGTCTACCTTTTTGTTGACTTCTCAAAGAAATATTTAAAATCTTTTTTCAGCTCAGTTGCAAGAACGTTTAAGGTAAAGAACCACAAAAACCGTGGCGCTTAAAGGTCCGTGCGTCGCGAAGGACGAAATGCTATAACGTCGCGCCAATGACGTCGTTTTCAAGATGGCGTCGGCTGCAGGTGTGCGATCCGAACACACAGTAAAGATCGACGGAAGCAAAGAAACGGATTGCTTTTGAAGTTTATTTTACGAACAGACACATTATGTAATGGAGAGAAAAGAAGATCTAGAAAATGATGACGACGATAGTCGAATGCCGTTTCCAATTTTATGCATATTTCTTTAGGCCTGTTTTAGATTACCAGCGTGTGCTTTCGGTTGTTGACATAATGACAAAAAATGAATTTATAGAATTTCCAGAAAGCCAGTGTACGTGATTTCGTACACCCATCGGCATTTCGGACGGCTTTATCATCACTCAGGAAAATATGTCCGTGAAATGAATACCCCATTAAACCCCACTTTTATATAGTAAAACTGGTGTATGCAGGGGTATACTTATTTTTCTTATTTTTGGTTCAAAACATAGATTGTGGGTTCTAACGTGTACCCACAATCTATGTTTTGGGCAAAAATAAGAAAAATATCAAAATTTTTCAACTGAAAATTTTCAATTTTTACAACTTTGGAAAAATCTGTATATTGCATGGGCATGTTTTCGTAATGTGTGGAAGGTGATGTGCGGGACTCGAGGACCGAACCCGCCAAAGCCTCATCCGTTGAAGTTATTATCGTTCATTCGCCTGATAATTTATCTATTTTTATTAAATTTTATCTATTAATTTATTTATTTATTTAATTTATTTATTTATTTATCTATCTGTCAATAGACTCTTCCTAAAATATAACCACCCAACTAAGCCAATAATGCGTATATGTATTTGCGGTTTGACTTGAAACCACTTTAATTTCCTGTTCAGGCTCAGACTTGAGCGGTTAACCAGTAATCAGATGGCCTTCAATCCAACTTATTCAATTGTTCAACAAATATATCATTTCATCAAACGCGCAAGGCATGCGATGTAAGGTCTGTCTTTCTTTTAGTATAAACCATTGCTTGTAAAGTATATAATGTGTCTGTTTTTGTATTATTATTTTCCTTGCGTGACTTATTACAATCGAGGGTGGGACACATTTTGCCAATCCTCATATCAGTGAGA
Organism: Rugalucina vietnamica; assembly: GCA_964017185.1. NCBI lineage: Eukaryota > Metazoa > Mollusca > Bivalvia > Lucinida > Lucinidae > Rugalucina > Rugalucina vietnamica. Next base: position 7,983,460 of record OZ024871.1, on the reverse strand, counting down.
CTAGGGCAGTATACAAACTCCAAGCCAAAAATTTCACTCAAACATAAATTAGCCAGGTAATAAGGTTCAATATATATAGACATCCTGAAGAAGGCGGGATTTATGTGCGATATATGTTACAAGCTTTCGTTCAGATAATCACAGAGGAACTGTGACAAAGCCAACATTGTGTCCTAACTATCCTATATAAAGTCTGACAACGGGCTAAACTTCTTCGATTAAAGAGGCGCTGTCTTTCCAATAAAGGAGCAGCTGACTTCAAGTATAAATGTAGTGTGACAGGCGTGTTTCTGTATTTCGAGTGCCATTCCCTTATACCTGGCTTCAGTACTATTCTGTTTACGACTCTTAGTCTGCTGTTTTGTTTCTGTGTGTCCTAGGGTGGTGATTTTTTTTCATTGCAATAAGGTCTGGACGGCCTAGACAACTTAGACTTTTAACACAATGATTGCCTTAAAAAGGCAACAGTAGGCAATGATCAATATGATAGTTACCCAAGCGTAACTAAAAATATGAAAATGGACATAAGTGCAAACAGCACAAAAATTTAACACTATTAAAACATAAAACAATTAGAACCAGAACAGAAGTTATCGCCTTGGAACGATCAGTAATATAAGATTACTAGGGGCGGCTTAAACCGGTTTTGCAGGGCTCTAACATCACCCTCGGCTTCTTCAGTTGTTCACGACATTTGAGCCGCCCCATGGGAAAACCAACAATCTGCATAGGCGAAAACAAAGGCGCAGATCAGCTCCGCGAAGCTGATCAGCGCCTTTGTTTTCGCTACTCGGATAGTACAATTCCTCCTCTACTTACCTCCAAAATTTCAACCTTCTAGCCTGCTTCTGTAGCTGTACAGGCCGATTTGTGGCAGACCAATTCGGAAACCACATTGTTGTTTTTCCCACGAGGTGGCTCAATTTTAGTTAATTTTTCGACCTCGCGGTGGATGAGCCGCATCGTGGGAAAACCAATAATGTGGTTTCCGAACAGGTCCGACACAAACCGACATTCAAGAAAAATGATTATTCAAGAAAAATGATTCAACCATAAATCAATTACTTAAAATAATACACCAAATATATACAGATTTGAATGAGGACAAAGACACATGTTTAGTTTTCTTGGACGTTTCTAAAGCATTTGATAAAGTTTGGATTGATGGGCTACTTTTCAAAATTAAACAGCTAGGAATCGTAGGACCTCTTTTCAATTGGCTTAAATCCTATGTCTCTGGTAGACACCAGAAAGTAGTTCTAAATGGTTGTCAGTCCACCATATGTAGTTTAACAGCTGGGGTACCCCAAGGGTCTATTCTGGGACCTTTATTATTTCTCATTTACGTGAATGATATTACCGAAAACATGGAGTGCATAATAAATTTATTCGCAGATGATACATCAGTCCAAAAAAGAATAGATAATGCAGCTTCATTTGATATAGTCAATAGGGACCTCCAAAGACTGACGTTGTATGGCGCACAATGGTTAGTTAAGTTTAATGCTGTTAAAACCGATTATATGATAATAACCCAAAAACGAATTTGTCCATATCATCCTAATCTTATCTTAAATGGTGAAACGATAAGCGAATCTGAAAATCATACTCATCTCGGAGTAACTATAAATAATAAACTATCGTGGTCAGTACATATTAACATGGCTATAGCGAAGGCTGACAGACGGAGTGAGGGTCAACTTCCACCCCTGTCGTTGAGGTCCCTCCTGCCACTGAGGCCCCTCCTGCAGCTGAGGTCCCTGCAGTTGCAGTTATAAAGTGAAATATCAAGAGTAGCACATTTGTGCAAAACACGGTGTATAAACAGTAGGATATATTGGAAAATTGAAACTTTGGTGTTGCTTATAAGCTCACCTGAGCCGAAGGCTCACAACGTGGGCTTATAGGATGCCGTGCTCCGTCGTCCGTCCGTAGTCGTCGGTCATCCGTCGTTCACAATTTTACCGATCTTGTTCTCTGAAACCGCTTGGCCAACCAAAGCCAAACTTTATGTGGAGCATCCTTATGAAGGGGGAACGAAAGTTTATACTAATGGTCCAGTCACATGTCCAAGATGGCCGCCATGGCTATAAATAGCAAAAACCCCAGAACAAGAAGGCCTATGATTTTGAAACTTGACATGCTACAAAGTACCGGTATATAAAAAATCATGACCATGGGGTAACCTTGAGCTATTTTACGGGAAGGTCAACATAGGTCACCCATGCATGTAAATGTGGAAAATTGTTAAAATGTCATTTGAAGGAAAAAACTTAAAGAAAATGGACAAAAATTAGACCCCAGGTGCTGGTCTGCCCCCACCCCGGGGCAATATATACATGTATATTACCATAATAATTAACCATCTTCTTCTCTGAAACCACTTGGCCAATTAAACAAACTTCATGTAAAGCATCCTAAGGAATGGGGAATGAAAGTTTATATAAATGGCCCAGGTCGCATGACCAATAAATAGAAAAATGGCTATAAATAGGAAAAACCTGTATTTTTTTTCTTCTCTAGAACCAGAAGGCCTATCATTTCCAAACATAGCATGATGCATCAGGGAGAGGAACTCTACAAAATTCACACACACATATATATATATATATATATATATATATATATATATATATATATATATATATATATATATATATATATATATATATATATATATATATATATATATATATATATATATATATATATATATATATATATATATATATATATATAATGACCCTGGGCTGACAATGAGCTATTTTATAGCAAGTTCAACAAAGGTCGTCCATGCATGGAATGGGGAAAATTGTAAAATGTTTTTTGAAGGGAAATTGTTGAAGGAAATAGACAAAGTGACTGAAGATTAAAAATTCTGAAAATAATTTGAACCCCAGGGGCCCCATCCCGGGCCGATATACATGTAAATTATCATAATATTCAAAGATCTTCACTAGAATGGCTTGGTAGTCAAACAAGATTTTTTGATATATTATCTCAAGTCTCAGATGGGCGTTTACAGGATCATTGGTCCTAGTTTTAATGACCCTATCAATAGAACACTTTATTTGTTACGCCTTTCCTATTCAGGGTTCGGGTCGTCTGTCTGTCCGTCAGTCCGTCCGTCCGCCCGTCAGTGAGTCAAAAATTATGTCCTTTTTGTAACTTGAGAACCATTTAAAATTTCTAGATGGAACTTCATAGCATTATTGACCAACATAAAAGGACGTGCAGAACACAAAAAATATAAGTTTACGTTGCATATTTTGAAAATTATGACCCTTTGGAAAGTAGTTAACTTTGCATTCTTGTCGTTTATGCTCTGTGACGACTAGACAACCGTTCAAGATATCATGATGAAAATTCATAGGTTTATTAATCAACATGTGTGGATTTGTAGAAAACAAGAACCGTAACTTTTATTTAATATCATTCGAGTTATTGCCCTTTGAAATGGGAAATATCCAAATTCGCAATTTTCCCATGTCCAGTCAGTAACTTGAAAACGGATTTATAAGAAATCATGATGAAACTTCATATGATTAACCATCGTAAGATGGCGTGTAGAATACGAGGCATTGATACGAGAACAAATCCCAAAACAATTTTGTTGGAGTTTTGGTCCTTTGAAAAGCGCAAAAAGCACAATTTGCGTTCTAGTTGTGTACGCTCTGTTATATAAGAAACGCTTACGATAGCTTAATGAAACTACATGAGCCACTGCATGAGAAAACCAACAATTTGCATATGCAAAAACAAAGGTGCGGTAACCTCGAAGCTGATCAGCGCCTTTGTTTTCGCTACACAGATAGTACAATCCTTCTTCTTCTTAAATCCGAAATTTCAAGCTTCTAGCCTGCTTCTGTGACTGTACAGGCTGGTTTGTGTCAGACCTGGTCGGAACCCAAATTGTTGATTTTCTCACGCACAGGCTCACATATGAATATCAACCAACATAATACTACCATAACAACTCAAGAACTGTAATTCTGGGTTGTATCATTTTGAAATTATGACCATTTAACGCCTATGAGATGGAAGAATAGAATTTTGCATAGTCTTTTTGCCCGCCGTGTAGCTTAAAGAACCCTACAACATATCATCTTGAAACGTTGAAGCATTTGTAGCATCAGACGATGTGCCAAAATTAGGAACTATAAAAAGGTACAAGTAGGCAATCGGCTGAGACACAATCAGGGTTGCCTTTTGTGTTGCACTTGAGGCAAAAAAGTAACCTCTTTGTATTTTCATTTTTCTTGGTTTATAATAACTTATGACCTATCAGGTTTATATTCCAGAAAAAATTCTTTTGGCTCTCGCGTTTTTCAAATTTCACCATAGTGGGTAATGGGAATAGTTCAGAAAAGGAGCTTCAAACCAGTGTTTTGGGCTGCTTAAATAAGATCATATGCAGCCTAGATAAGTCATTGTTCCATGCTGCAGTTAATTTAATACAATGTAACATGTGTGGTTGCATCTGAAAAATTGAAGGAAACCTTGACTGCAATACACATTTTATTTCTAGGGTGTCTCTTAACATGGGGCTACGGACTCTACAGGCCATGCAAAAAATATATTTGACCACATCAGCGGTCCTATACAATTTCTTGACAAAACCTTCAGCCATGTTTTACTAGTCCTCAGTCTGAAAAATAATAAGACCATTTCATCCTTGTTAATAGGAATCTGACTTTGAACATCCATTATGAAAATAGGGGCTACGGACTCTACATAAAAATGACGATTTTTAAGAAAACAAGTACTCTTCACTGTGAGGATAAATTCAACTTCCATTGATTCTAAACATTCTATTGTCTTAACAATGAAAGACTAGATACCAAAAAATCATGTTCTAATCATGGGTGTAATTTTTTTACCTGCCAACTAAAGACACCATGAAAAATTGAAAAACATAAGAAAAGTACTGTTTCACTTCATACTCCATATTTTCATTATTTTTAGTCCAAATTCAAAGCCGTAAAAAGTATATTACAGGGGACATATGTCTCCTTAGTTCTAGAGCCATATGCAACATATTTCATTCATGAACATTAAAGCAAACATGTTTACAAAACACCCAAAATAAAAGTGCAACATCGTAACATGCTGAAAACAGTGTTTTTTTAGCATATAATCTCTCACTGACGCAAAATATAAAACACAATATGGTATCATTATATATCGCCAGAAAGCTTATTATCCCAGTGTTATAATAAAATAAAAACAATAGTTATTGGATAATATCACACGGAATTACAGATGCATAACATGACCAAGGTAGTAAAGGCAACCCTGATTGTGTCTCAGCCGAATGGTCAGGAAAGGGCGAAATCAGTAAGAAATTCTCACTCCAAAAACCTAAGTGGGAATAACTAAATTCATGACAATTAGATACTTGAACTAAGAAAACCTATTGTATGTCGATTGAGAAGCTATTTCCCAATAGGCGGTCACTCAGTTATATAAACCTGACTTAAATATAAAAACGCATATACATGTACGTAAGGTGCGAAGACCAAAATTTTCAGCACCAAGACATAACATTAAGAACCACAACAGAAGTATCCCATCGGCAAGGTCAGTAATATAAAATTACTGGCATATTTTAGTTATGATCCTTTGGAATGAAAAATCGTAGATTTTGCATTGTAATTGTGACCCTTTGTAAGTTGTCAACCGATAAAGACAGATTCATGAAATAACAGCATCAGAAGACCTTCAGAACACAAAGGTTGTAACTCTTGATTGCAAGACTCACAGAACACAATAGTTGTAACTATTGATTGCTTATTTTTGCAGTTATGGTTCTTTTTAAATCGAAGATGGTGGATTTTGTCTGTTCTGTAACGAGTAAGCAAATCAATGCTTTGTGTTGAAACTATTTAACCGACTCGTGTTTTTTATATTTATACAGAACACAAATATCGAGAGTATCAAACATGCTTGTACTTTGAAAGTGGGGTCTCAGATTCCATCCCGAGCTTCTTCAGTCCTTCGGCCGAGGTTCACTTAGCTTCTGGTGGGACATTTAGCCCCATAACATAATTATGTACCTTCCGTCATCTATTCTGACTCCTGCTGATATATCTCAACACATTGTAGTACTACTAACGTCCCTATCTTCGCCTGCAATCACTCCTGATGGTAAAGCCACAGTTTGTACTACAAACTTTTCTATCATAGCCTGTAATCCCTCCTTCTGTTTGGGCCCCAAATTTATATAGAATTACAAATTCCCTTATCATCGCTGTAATCACTTCTACTTATTAATCTCCAGTGTTTCATAGGATTCAATTTGTACTAGACGGAATATTTCCATCGGTATTCCGTTAGACCTCTCCATACCGAGAGACGAGGACACGAAGTGTGTCGGAGTGCAGGTTAGCCAGCTGATCTAAAGTTGTACCTACTATCGCCTGCTATCACACCCCTAGTATTACAATGTAATACAAATACACTTATATCGTCTTTAATCACTCATACCAATTAAGCCAAAGTGTAATAATAGTTATACAAACATATATGTATGTTGTGCTAGGTACCATATTTATTGTTTTGTAATTATTCTAAATGCATGTGTACTTGTTTGTTTATATACATTGTTGTTGACGATGAGCTATTGTGCTTAAGTCATGTAATTTGTAATTTATTAGTTTATCAAAGTCTCGTCATGGTTAACAACATATTACATATATGCATAATAAAAAAATGCTAATAAAAATTAACCATGCCATTCTATATACAATTATAAGAGACTATACATGTTAAAATATCAACATGTTAAAATTTGTTATTTGTAGATCAAATACTGACGTCTGTCTAAAATATCGGAGCAGATTTTGGCAGAACATCTTATCACATAAGCATAGTAGATTCCTCTAATCACGGTTTGTAAGAGAATCATATTCAGCATATCCAGACTTGATAACACTTTCCACAGTTAGCCTTAGATCGTCATATACTGGACACGACAGCAATACATGTTCTTCAGATTCTATACAATCAGTACAATAAAAACAAGTTCTTTGTTCTGGTGATAATCTCTCATAGCGTCCCGTTTCAAGCCTCAGTGGCGCAACGCCACACCTAAATTTAGCAAACGTTTGAAGGGTAAAAACATTGTTGCATAACATTCTGTGCGGTAAATTTGTTTAAACTGTTTATATGTTCTTAGTTTATTACGACCCGTTCTTTTCTGAGAAATATCTCTGTTAACATCCGTGGACCATTTGCTCAAGAATTTATGATGTATCGAGTCTTGAATTGATGCAACCACATATCCTTTATTTACAACGGAAAAATATACCCCGGAAAATAAATGTTCCATTTGACTTTCTTTAAACATTTTACGGACCCTAAAACACCAATTTCTACAATTATTATCCGAAACTCTGAGAGCCCACTTATAAACCTTCTTATTAAGACGTCCGTCGTCCATAAACTTTCTGGTCTTTTCTGTTATGTTCTATTGCATGTAATCACTCTTGCTGGTTAGGCTGAAGAAGTATATAGCAATACAAACGTGCCTGTCATCGCCTGTAATCACCCCTACTAATTACGCACATTGCTATATTTACGAGAAACCCCCTTATAGTCTGTAATCTCTCATGTGAAATAGGCCCAGTTATATAAAGTACTACAAACGTCCCTATCATTACCTGTAATCATTCCTGTTAATGAGGTCCCAGTCTTATATTGTAATTCAAATTTCTCTATCATCGGCTGCAATCACTTCTGTCGATAAGACCCCATTGCCATAATTTATAGTGTTACATGAATATAGTATTAAAACTCAATATCATGAACTGTTATTACTCCTGCTGATTAGGCACCACTAGAAACCCCTCTTTTTTCGCCTCTTTCATCCTGTTGATTACGCCGTAGCGTTATATAGTACTACAAGGTATTTTCGTGACCTTTTGTCATAACCGCTGCTGAGAAGCCCCCCACCCCCTGTGTTATATTGTACTACAAAGACCCTTGTAGTATGACTTTCTGTTTTTCTTTTGAATTTTTTGTAACATTTAATCCAATAGAAGTCAATATCAGAAGAGGCGGGCCCACATATTAACTTTACTTATTATTTTCTACTCAGTACTTTAACACTAACTTATCATTGCATTTGATTACTCCTGTTGATTAGTCCTTGGTTTTATATAGTACTACAAATCGTCCCATGGTGACCTGTACCAAATTTATATCACACTACACACCATCCTATCGTCTCCTGCTATCACTACTGCTCATTAGGCCTCAGTGTTATATTGTTATATCATTGCCTATAACTACTGCTACAAATGATCGACGGTAATAAGTCTTTCAGGAGGAGAGATTGCATGTGATTTTAACTAAGTTTCGATTACAATATTACATTGGGGGTCTAATCAGCGGGAGTGATTACAGGCGAGAATAGGGATGTTTAGTACAATATAACACTGGAGCACAATCAGCAGAAGTAAGTCCATGCGAAAAAGTGGTATTTGTAGTACAATTCTGTATATCCTGAAATTTTCGCGTGACTTTTCTTTCGCGAATTTTCTATTTCAAAATTATTTGCGATGTTTTGAATTCGCGAACAGTAGTCTTTATGGCCTAAATGAATTAATTATTAGTGAGAAACTTGAACTCGCGAGGCATCGAATTCGGAATATTCGCGAAAATTAAGTTCTCTCGACAATACAATTACCGAAATTACTTGTCTTGCTAAATGAAACTGGGGCCTTATCAGCAGGAGTGATTACATGCAGTTATCTAGGCATTTATAGTACAACTAAAGACTGGGGCTAATTCGCAGTAGTAATCCCACGTGATGATAGGGGGTTTTCAGTATGATATAACACTGGGACATTATCAGCAGGAGCCATTAAATGCTATGACAGGGACGTTTGTAATACATTATAACTTTGGGGCCTTATCAGCAGCAGTTATGACAGGTCACTATATGGAGGACTGTAATACTATATAACACTATGGCCTAATCAACAGGAGTGATTACAGGTGTTAATAGTTTTTGTTTTTTTTCATAAAATATAACACTGGAGCCTTATCAACAGGAGCGATTAGAGGCGAAAACATTGCATTTTGTAGTACAATATTAATTTGGGGCCTATTCAGCAGGGGTGATTTCAGACAATGATAGGAGCGTTTGAAGTACAATATTACGCTGGGGCCTTATCAACATGAGTCATTGCAGGCAATGATATTGGTATTTGTATTAAAATATAACAGTAAAGCCTAATCAGCAGCAGTGATTACAGGTCATTAGGTTTGTAGTACTACATAACACCAGGGCCTAATCAACAGGAGTGATAACATGCGATGACCGGTTCGTTTTCATACTATATAACACTGGGACCTTATCAGCAGGAGTGAGTACAGAAGATAATAGCAGCGTTTTTGTGAAGTTTGTAGTACAGTAAGGTATTGGGGCTTAATCAGTAGGAGTGATTACAGGCGATGATAGGGACGCATTTAGTTCAATATTACTTTGGGGCCTTATCAGCAGGATGTGACTTCATGCGTTGAAAGATGCATTTGTAAATAAATATAACACTGTAGATTTATCAGCAGGACTGATTACAGGCAATGATATGGGCATTTGTAGTATAATTTAACTCTAGTGCCTAATCAGCAGAAGTGGTAACAGGTCACGAAAGGGAGGTACGTAATACAACATAACACTAGGACTAATCAACAGGAGTGATTACAGGCGTCGATAGGCACGTTTGTATAACACTATTTCACTGGGGCCTTATCAACAGGAGTGATTACAGGCAATGATATGGGTATTTGTAGTAATATATTTCACTAGGGCTTAATCAGCAGCAGGAGTGATTACAGGCGATGACAAGCACGTTCTATTACTATATAACACTGGAATATTATCAGCAGGAGTGACTGCAGAAGATATTAGAGGCGTTTGTTGTACAAAATATGACAGGGGTATAATTTGCAGGAGTAGTTACATGCGATGAAAGTGACGTTTGTAGTACAATAACGCATTCGGGCCTAATAAGGAGGGGTTTTTACAGGCGATGATAGGGGCGTTTTTATTACACTATTATTTTGGGGCATATTCAGCAGGAGTGATTACAGGCGATAAAAGCAACGTTTGTAATAAAATTTTACACCGGGGCCTTATCAACAAGAGTGATTACAGGCGACGCAATGCATGCTTGTATTGCTATTTAAAATTGGCGCCTTTACAGCAGTAGTGATTACAGGCGATGAAAGAGGCGTTAATAGGGAGTTTTGTTTGACTATATAACACTAGGGGCCTAATCAACCGGAGTGATTACAGGCAATGACAGAGGCGTTAATATGTAGTTTTGTAGAACTATATACATGTAGCACTAGGAGCCTTATGACCAGTAGTGATTACATGTGATGACAGGTACGCTTGTCTTGCTATATGAAACTGGGGCCTTATCAGCAGGAGTGATTACAGGCAATTATAGAGGCACTTATAGTACAACTAAAGACTGGGGCTAATTCGCTGTAGTAGTCACACGTGATGATAGGGGGTTTTCAGTATGATATAACACTGGGACCTTATCAGCAGGAGCGTTTACATGCGATGACAGGGACGTTTATAATAAATACATTATATCTTTGGGGCATAATCAGCAGCAGTTATGACAGGTGGATTGAAGTATTATATAACACTATGGCCTAATCAACAGGAGTGATTACAGGTGTTGATGGGGGTTATTATATATAACACTGGGGCCTTATCAACAGGAGTGATGAGAGGCGAAAATAGTGGATTTTGTAGTACAATATAAATTTGGGGCCTATTCAACAGGGGTGATTTCAGACGATGATAGGAGCGTTTGAAGTACAATATTACACTGGGGCCTAATCAACACGAGTCATTACGGGCAATGATATTGGTATTTGTAGTAAAATATAACAGTAAAGCCTAATCAGCAGCAGTGATTACAGGTCATCAGGTTTGTAGTACTACATAACACCAGGGCCTAATCAACAGGAGTGATAACAAGCGATGACAGGTACGTTTTTATACTATATAACACTGTGACCTTATCAGCAGGAGTGAGTACAGAAGATAATAGCGGCGTTTTTGTGGCGTTTGTAGTACAATAAGGTATTGGGGCCTAATCAGTAGAAGTGATAATAGGGACGCATTTAGTTCATTATTACTTTCGGCTCTTATCAGCAGTATGTGACTTCATGCATTGAAAGAAGCGTTTGTAAATAAACATAAGACTGCAGATTTATCAGCAGGACTGATTACAAGCAATGATATGGGCATTTGTAGTACAATTAAACTCTAGTGCCTAATCAGCAGAAGTGATAAAAAGTCACGAAAGGGAGGTACGTAGTACTACATAACACTAGGACTAATCAACAGGAGTGATTACAGGCGTCGATAGGCACGTTTGTATAACACTATTTCACTGGGGCCTTATTATGACAGGGGTATAATTTGCAGGAGTAGTTACATGCGATGAACTTGACGTTTGAAGTACAATAACGCATTCGGGCCTAATAAGGAGGAGTTTTTACAGGCGATGAAAGGGGCGTTTGTAGTACAATATTACTTTGGGGCCTAATCAGCATGAGTGATTACAGGCGATGAAAGCAGCGTTTATACTAAAATTTTACACCGGGGCCTTATCAACAAGAGTGATTACATGCGACTCAAGGCACGCTTGTATTGATATGTAAAATTGGCGCCTTTACAGCAGGAGTGATTATAGGGGCCGTATCAACAGGAGTGATTACTGGCGATGAAAGAGGTGTTGATATGTATTTTTGTACAGGCGAGGAAAGGCACGCTTGTATTGCGTTATAAAACTTAGGCCTTTTTCGCAGGGCAGGTACGATTACAGGCGATTAAAAAGGCATTTATAGGGAGTTTTGTAGATCTATATAACACTAGGGGTCTAATCAGCAGGAGTGATTACCGGCGATGACAGACACGCTTGTATTGATATATGAAACTGGGGCCTTATTAGCAGTGATTACAGGCGATATTAGAGGCGTTTATAGTTCAACTTAAGACTGGGGCTAATTCGCAGGAGTAGTCACAGGTGGGGTTTTTAGTAAAATATAACACTGGGACCTAATCAGCATGGGTAATTGCATGCGATGACTGGGGCGTTTGTAGTACATACAGTTTTGGGACCTTATGAGCAGCTGTAATGACAGGTCAGTATAGGGAGGATTGTAGTACTACATAACACTATGGCATAATCAACAAGGGTGATTATAGGGGCTGATAGGGGCGTTTTAATAAAAGACTGGGCCCTAATCACCAGGAGTGAGTAATGGCGAAGGTAGTGGATTTGTAATACAATCTAAATTTTGGGCCTTATCAGCAGGCGTGATTTCATACGATGATAGCAGAGTATGAAGTAAATATGACACTAGTGCCTAATCAACAGGAGTCATTACAGGCAATAATATGGGTAGTTTTATTTCAATATAACACTAATGCCTTATCAGCTGCAGTGATTACAGGTTAAGGTTCTAGGGAGGTTTGTAGGAAGTTTGTTTCCAACCTCAGTTTTTGGAGTGGGAATCTTTTTTCTGATTGCGCATTTTCATGATCTATGCCTACTTGTACCTTTTTACAGTACTTCATAACACTAGTGCCTAATCAACAGGAGTGATCATAGGCGAAAACACGCACGTTTTATTACTACATTACACTGAGACCTTATCAGCAGGAATGATTACATAAGAAAATAAAGACGTTTGTGGTACAAAACGTGACGGGGGTACAATTTGCAGGAGTGCATATAGTTACTGGCGATGATAGTGACGTTCGAAGAACAATAAAACATTGGAGCCTAATCAGAAGGAGTGATAACAGGGGATGATAGGGGCATTGTTTGTACAATATTTCTATTGGGCATAATCAGAAGGATTGATTACAGGTGATGAAAGTAGCGTTTGTAATTCAATATTACTCTGGAGCCTATCAACAGGTGTGCTTTAATGCGATGAAAGATGTGTTTATATGAAGTTTTTAGAATTGTTTTAGCAACACTACTACCTAATCAACAGGATTGATTACGGGCGCTGATAGGGGTGTTTAATAAAATATAACACGGGAGGCTTTTCAGCAGCGGAAATTACAGGACACTATAGAAAGATTGTAGTACTATATAACACTACATAGCAATACAAGCGTGCCTTTCCTCGCCTGTAATCACTCCTGTTGATAGGCCCCAGTGTTATATTGTATTACAAAAGCCCAATCAGAAAGATTGAATAGAGGCAATGAACGTAGCGTTTGTAATTCAATATGACTCTGGAGCCTATCAACAGGAGTACTTTAATGCGAAGAAAGATGTGTTTATATGAAGTTTATTTAGAAATATGTAACACAACGACCTAATGAACAGAGATGATTTCAGGCACTGATAGGTGCGTTTAATTAAAGTATTACATTGGAGCCTTATCAGCATGAGTGATTTAAGGCGAAGATAGTGGATTTTGTCGTACAATACAGATTTTGGGCCTAATCAGCAGGGGTCATTAAGGCAATTATATGGGTATTCGTAGTACCATATAACACTAGTACCTTATCAGCAGCAGTGATTACAGGTCAGGGTAGGGGCGTTTGTAGTACAATATTACTTTTGGGCCTAATCAGCAGAAAAGATTACAGGCGATGAAAGTAGCCTTTGTAATACACAATATAACACCGGGGCCTTATTACAAGAGTAATTATAGGCGAGGCAAGGCACGCTTGATTTGCTATATAAAACTGGCGACTTTTCAGCAAGAGTGATTACATGCGATGATAGAGGCGTTTATAGGGAGTATTGTAGAACTATTCAACACTAGGGGCCTAATCAACAGGAGTGATTACAGGCGACTACAGAGGCGTTGATATGTAGTTTTGAAGAACTTAGTAACACTTGGGGCCTAATAAATAGTAGTGTTTACAGGCGATGACAGACACGCTTGTATAGCTATACGAAACTGGGGTCTTATCAGCAGGAGTGATTACAGTCTATGATAGAGGCGTTTATAGTGCAACTGGATACTTGGGCTAATTCGCAGGAGTAGTTACAGGTGATGATGGGGGTTTCGGAGCAATGTAACACTGGGACCTAATCAGCAGGAGTAATAACATGCGATGACAGGGACGTTTGTAGTACATTATAGCTTTGGGGCCTTATCAGCAGCAGTAATGACAGGTCACTTTCGGGAGTTTTGTTGTATTATATGACAATGACACTACGGCCTAATCAACAGGGGTGATTACAGGTGCTGATAGGGGCCTTTTAATAATAATAAAAAAAAAAAAAAAAAAAAAAAAAAAAAAAAAAAAAAAAAAAAAAAACACTAGGGTCTTATCAGCTGGAGTGATTAAAAGAGAATATAGTGGATTTTGTAGAACAATATAAATTTGGGGCCTTATCAGCAGGGGTGATTTAAGACGATGACAGTGAGCGTATTTAGTACAATATAACACGGGGGCCTAATGAACAGTAGTCATAACAGGCAATGGTATGGGTTTTAGTAGTACAATGTAACGCTAGTGCCTAATCAACTGCAGTGATTACAGGTTACGATAAAGAGCTTTGAAGTACTACATAACACTAGGACCTTATCAACAGGAGTGATAACAGGCGATGATATGTACGTTTTTTAACTATATCACACTGGGACCTTTTTAGCATGAGTGATTACAGAAGATAATAAAGGCGTTTGATGTACAAAATATGACGTGGGCATAGTTTGCAGGAGTAACTACAAGTGACGTTTGTAGTACAATAAAAGCATTGGGGTCTACAGGTCCTGTAATCAGAATGAGTGATAACAGGCGATGATAGGGGCGTTTGTAGTAAAATATTCATTTGGGGGCTAATCAGCAAGAGTGATTACAGGCTACGAAAGTAGCATTTGCAGTACCATGTTACACTGAGGTGTAATCAGCAGGAGTGATTACAGGCAATTACAGGCAGACCTGCATTGCTTTGTAAAACTGGGGCCTTATCAACAGGAGTGATAAAAGGCGAATATAGTCGATTTTGTAGTACAATATAAATGCATGGCCTTATCAGTAGGTGTTATTTCAGACGATGGTAGGAGCGTTTGAAGTACAATATCACATTTGGGCCTAATGAATAGGAGTTTTTACGTGCAATGATATGGGTATTTGTAGTACAATATAACAGTAGTGACTAATCAGCAGCAGTGATTTCAGGTAATGATAGGGAGGTTTGTATTACTACACACCACAAGGGCCTTATCAACAGGAGTGATTACCGGCATGACAGTCACGTTGTATTACTAAATAACACTGGGACCTGATGAGCAGGAGTGATTACAGAATATAATAGAAGCGTTCGTTGTACGAAAATAACGGGACATACACGCGATGATAGTGACGTTTGTAGTACAATAAAGCATTGGGGCCTAATTAGGAGTAGTGATTATAGGCGATGACATGGGCGTTTGTAGTACAATGTTACTTTTGGGCCTAATCAGCAGGAGTGATTACAGGCGATGAAAGTAGCGTTTATAATACAATATAACACTTGGGCTTTATCAACCAGAGTTATTACAGGCTAGGCAAGGCACGCTTGTATTGCTATATAAAACTGTCGTCTTTTCAGCAAGAGTGATTACAGGCGATCAAAGAGGCATTTATACGGAGTTTTGTAGAAGTATATAACACAAGGGGTCTAATCAACTAGGAGTGATCACATGCGATGGCAGGTACGCTTGTATTGCTATATGATAACTGGGGGCCGTATCATCAGGAGTAATTACATGCAATGATAGAGGCGTTAAAAGTACAACTGGAGACTGGGGATAATTCGCAGGAGTAGTTACAGGTGATGATAGGGAGTTTTACCTGCCATGACAAGGACGATTGTAGTATATTATAACTTTGATGCTTAATTAGCAGCAGTAATGACAGGCCACTATAGGCAGGATTATAGTGCTATATGACACAAAGGCCTAATCAACAGGAGTGATTACAGGGGCTGATAGGGGCGTTTTAATAAAAATATAACACTGGGCCTTATCAAAAGGGGTGATTAAAGGCGAAGATACTTGATATTGTAGTACAATTTAAATTTGGTGCCTAATCAGCAGGGGTGATTTCAGACGATGATAGGAGTGTATGTTGTACAATATAACACTGGGGCCTGATGAACAGTAGTCATAACAGGCAATGTAATATAATGTAACGCTAGTGCCTAATTAGCTGCAGTGATTACAGGTCATGATAGGGAGGTTTGTATTACTACGTAACGCCAGGGCATAATCAACAGGAGTGATAAAAGGCCACGACAGGTACGTTTAAATACTGTCTAACACTTGGACTTTATCAGCAGGAGTGAATACAGAAGATAAAAGAGTAGTTTGTGGAGCCTTATCAACAGGAGTGATTACAGGCAATGATAAGGGCATTTACAGGACAATTTAACTGTAGTGCCTAATCAACAGGAGTGATAAGAGGTCACGACAAGAAGATACGTAGTACTACATAACACTAGGCCTAATTAACAGGAGTGATTACAGGTGACGACAGGCAGGTTTGTGTTACTATATAGCACTGGAACCTTATCAGCAGGAGTGATAACAGGCGATAATAGAGGCATTTGTGGTACAAAATATCTCGGTTGCATACTTTCCAGTAGTAGATACAGGCGATGTAGTACATTATAACCTTCGGATCTTATCAGCAACAATAATGATATGTTACGATAGGGAGGATTGTAGAAAATATAACACAACGGCCTAATCAACAGAAGTGAATACACGGGATGATAGGGGCGTTTTAGTACAATATATCACTGGGGCTTTATCAACAGGAGTGATTAAAGGCGAAGATAGAACTTTTTATAATACAAAATAGGTTTGCGGCATAATCAGCAGGGGTGCTTACAGACGATTATAGTAGCGTTTGAATAACAATATATCACTGGGGCCTTATCAACATGACTGATTACAGGCAATGATATTGGTATTTGTAGTAATATTTTTCACTAGGACCTAATCAACAGGAGGAGTGATTACAGGCGATGACAAGCACGTTCTATTACTATATAACACTAGGACCTTATCAGCAGGAGTGACTGCAGAAGATAATAGAGGTGTTTGTTGTATTAAATACGACGGGGGCTTAATTTGTAGGAGTAGTTACATGAGATGAAAGTGATGGCAATAGTACCATAACGCATTCGGGCCTAATCAGGAGGAGTTATTACAGGCGATGATAGGGACGTTTATACTACAATATTACTTTGGGGCCTAATCAGCAGGAGTGATTACAGGCGATGAAAGTAGCCTTTGTAATAAAATATAACACCTGGGCCTTATCAGCAAGAGTGATTACATGCGACTCAAGGCACGCTTGTATTGCTTTGTGAAATTGGCGACTTTACAGCAGGAGTGATTACATGCGATGAAAGAGGCGTTAATTGGAAGTTTTATTTAACTATATAACACAAGGGGCCTAATCAACAGGGAGTGAATACGGGCAATAATTGAGGCGTTAATATGTAGTTTTGTAGAGTTATATAACATTAGGGGCCTCAACAACAGGAGTGATTACAGGTGATGACAGGAACGCTTGTCTTGCTATATGAAACTGGGGCCTATCAGCAGGAGTGATTATAGGCGATTATAGAGGCATTTTTAATCTAAAGACTAAAGACTGGGGCTAATTCGCAGTTGTAGTCACACGTGATGATAGTTTCTTTTTAATATAATAAAACACCTGGCCCTTATCAGCAGGAGCGATTACATGCGATGACAGGGACGTTTGTAATATATTATATCTTTGGGGCCTTATCAGCAGCAGTAATGGCCGGTCACTATATGGAGGATTGTAGTACTATATAGTATTATGGCCTAATCAACAGGAGTGCTTACAGGTGTTGATAGGGGCGTTTTCATTAAATATAACGATGGGGACTTATCATAATAAAAGCTATTATAGGCGAAAATAGTGGATTTCGCAGTACAATATAGATCTGGGGCCTATTCAGCAGAAGTGATTACAGGCGATGATAGGGACGTATTTAGTTCAATATTATTTTGGAGTCTAATCAGAAGGATGTGACTACATGCGATGAAAGAAGCGTTTGTAAATAAATATAACACTGCAGAATTATCTGCTGGAATGATTACAGGCAATGTTATGGGCATTTATAGTAAAAATTAACTCTAGTGCCTAATCAGCAGGAGTGATGACAGGTCACGAAAGGGAGGTACGTTTTACTACATAACACTAGGCCTAAGAAGCAGGAGTGATTACAGGCGACGATATGCACGTTTGTATAGCAATAGAACACAGGGGCCTTATCAACAGGACTGATTACAGGCAATGATATGGGTATTTGTAGTAATAGGGCATTACCAACAGCAGGAGTGATTAAAGGCGATGAAAAGCACGTTCTATTACTATATAACACTGGTACCTTATCAGCAGGAGTGACTGCAGAAGTTAATAGAGGCGTTTGTTGTACAAAAAATGACGGGATGAAATTTACATGCGATGTAAGTGACGTTTGTAGTACAATTACGCATTCGGGCCTACTCAGCAGGAGTGATTACAGGCGATGAAAGCAGCGTTTGTAATAAAATTTAATACCGGGGCCTTATCAACAAGAGAGATAACAGGCGACTCAAGGCACGCTTGTATTGCTATGTAAAATTTTAAAGATTACAGGTGAAGACAGGTACGCTTGTCTCGCTATATGAAACTGGGGCCTTATCAGCAGGAGTGATTACGGGCGATTATAGAAGCATTTATAGTACAACTAAAGACTTGGGCTAATTCGCGGTAATATCACACGTGATGATATTATTAGTATAATAAAACAGCGATTACATGCGATGACAGGGACGTTTGTAATGCATTATATCTTTGGGGCCTTATCAGCAGCAGTAATGACAGGTCACTATATGGAGGATTGTAGTACTATATAACACTATGGCCTAATCAACAGGAGTGATTACAGGTGTTAGTAGGGGCGTTTACATAAATATAACTCTGGGGCTTATTAACAGGAGCGATTAGAGGCGACAATAGTGAATTTTGTAGTACAATATAAATTTGGGGCCTATTCAGCAGGGGTGATTTCAGACGATGATAGGAGCGTTTGAAGTACAATATTACACTGGGGCCGAATCAACATGAGTCATTACAGGCAATGATTTTGGTATTTGTATTAAAATATAACAGTAAAGCCTAATCAGCAGCAGTGATAACAGGTCATTAGGTTTGTAGTACTACATAACACCAGGGCCTAATCAACAGGAGTGATAACAGGCGATGACAGGTACGTTTTCATACTATATAACACTGGGACCTTATCTGCAGGAGTGAGTACAATAGATAATAGAAATGTACAAGAGGGCAAAGATCAGGAGAGAGGCGTTTTTGTGACATTTGTAGTACAACAAGGTATTGGGGCCTAATCAGTAGCAATGATTACAGGCGATGATAGGGACGCATTTAGTACAATATTACTTTTTGGCCTTATTAGCAGTATGTGACTACATGCGTTGAAAGAAGCGTTTATAAATAAATATAACTCTGCAGATGTATCAGCAGAACTGATAACAGGCAATGATATGGGCATTTGTAGTACAATTTAACTCTATTGCCTAATCAGCAGAAGTGATAACAGGTCACGAAAGGGAGGTACGTAGTACTACATAACACTAGGACTAATCAACAGGAGTGATTACAGGCGACTCAAGGCACGCTAGTATTGCTATGTAAAATTGGCGCCTTTACAACAGGAGTGATAACAGGCGATAAACGAGGCGTTAATAGGGAGTTTTGTTTAACATTATAACACTAGGGGCCTAATCAACAGGAATAATTACAGGCAATGACAGCGGCGTTATCATGTAGTTTTGTAGAACTATATAGCACTAGGGGCCTTATCAACAGGAGTGATTACAGGTGATGACCGGTACGCTTGTCTTGCTATATGAAACTGGGGCCTTATCAGCAGGAGTGATTACAGGCAATTATAGAGGCATTTATACTACAACTAAAGACTGGGGCTAATTCGCAGTAGTAGTCACACGTGATGATAGGGGGTTTTCAGTATGATATAACTCTGGGACCTTATCAGCAGGAGCGATTACATGCGATGACAGGGACGTTTGTAATACATAATAACTTTGGGGCCTTATCAGCAGCAGTAATGACAGGTCACTGTGGAGGATTGTAGTACTATGTAACACTATGGCCTAATCAACAGGAGTGATTACAGGTGTTGATAGGGCGGTTTTCATAAAATATAACACTGGGGCCTTATCAACAGGAGCGATTAGAGGCGAAAATAAAGGCGGCCCTAAAAAATCTCCCCTTACATCATCCATAGTGCAGGTTATATTTCCTTTTGGTCCTTTGAGATCAGCGAGGATTTTCTGAGAAATCAGAAATTAATTAAAGGTTTAGATTCACTTTCTTACCAATGTTTAATATATTTGGTCCCATTTGGAAATATACTAGTCTTTGTATCGACTACCATGTTGAAAGATGCAAAATTTCAGTCATTCTCTTTGGCTCCATGTTGCCAAATCTAAAGGGTCACTGCCGAGACTTTAAAAGTCGAAACCGAGGTATGGCCCATGCACTCTCTCATTAATATGTTCGCTGCTCTTAAAGGATCTCAGTTTTAATTTTTATTTGTAGTACAATATAAATTTGGGGCATATTCAGCAGGGGTGATTTCAGAGGATGATAGAAGCGTTTGAAGTACAATAGAACACTGGTGCCTAATGAACATGAGTCATTACAGGCAATGATATTGGTATTTGTATTAAAATATAATATGGGTTTGTAGTACTACATTACACCAGGGCCTAATCAACAGGAGTGATAACAGGCGATGACAGGTACGTTTTCATACTATATAACACTGGGACCTTATCAGCAGGAGTGAGTACAGAAAATAATAGAGGCGTTTTTGTGACGTTTGTAGTACAATAAGGTATTGGGGCCTAATCAGTAGGAGTGATTACAGGCGATGATAGGGACTCATTTAGTTCAATGTTACTTTGGGGCCTTATCAGCAGGATGTGACTTCATGCGTTGAAAGAAGCGTTTGTAAATAAATATAATACTGGAGATTTATCAGCAGGACTGATTACAGGCAATGATATGGGCATTTGTAGTACAATTTAACTCTAGTGCCTAATCAGCAGGAGTGATAACAGGTCACGAAAGGGAGGTACGTAATACTACTTAACACTAGGACTAATCAACAGGAGTGATTTCAGGCGTCGATAGGCACGTTTGTATAACAATATTTCACTGGGGCCTTATCAACAGGACTGATAACAGGCAATGATATGGGCATTTGTAGTAATATTTTACACTAGGGCCTAATCAACAGCAGGAGTGATTACAGGCGATGACAAGCATGTTCTATTACTATATAACACTGGAACATTATCAGTAAAAGTGACTGCAGAAGATAATAGAGGCGTTTGTTGTACAAAATCTGACCGGGGTATAATTTGCAGGAGTAGTTACATGCGATGAAAGTGACGTTTGTAGTACAATAACGCATTCGGGCCTAATAAATAGGAGTTTTTACAGGCGATGATAGGGAGGTTTGTAGTACAATATTACTTTGGGGCCTTATCAGCAGGAGTGATTACAGGCGATGAAAGCAGCGTTTGTATTAAAATTTACACCGGGGCCTTATCTACAAGAGTGATTACAGGCGACTCAAGGCACGTTTGTATTGCTATGTAAAATTGGCGCCTTTACAGCAGGAGTGATAACAGGCGATGAAAGAGGCGTTAATAGGGTGTTTTGTTTAACTATATAATACTAGGGGCCTAATCAACAGGGGTGATTACAGGCAATGACAGAGGCATTAAAATGTAGTTTTGTAGAACTACATTGCACCAGGGGCCTTATCAACAGGAGTGATTACAGGTGATGACAGGTACGCTTGTCTTGCTATATGAAACTGAGGCCTTATCAGCAGGAGTGATTACAGGCAATTATAGAGGCATTTATAGTACAACTAAAGACTGGGGCTAATTCGCAGTAGTAGTTATACGTGATGATAGGGGGTTTTCAGTATGATATATCACTGGCCTTTATCAGCAGGAGAGATTACATGCGATGACAGGGACGTTTGTAATACATAATAACTTTAGGGCCTTATCAGCAGCAGTAATGACATGTCACTATATGGAGGATTGTAGTACTATATAACACTGTGGCCTAATCAACAGGAGTGATTACAGGTGTTGAAAGGGCGGTTTTCATAAAATATAACACAGGGGCCTTATCAACAGGAGTGATTAGAGGCTAAAATAGTGGATTTTGTAGTACAATATAAATTTGGGGCCTATTCAGCAGGGGTGATTTCAGACGATGATAGGAGCGTTTGAAGTACAATATTACACTGGGGCCGAATCAACATGAGTCATTACAGGCAATGATATTGGTATTTGTATTAAGATATAACAGTAAAGCCTAATCAGCAGCAGTTATTACAGGTCATTAGGTTTGTAGTACTACACAACACCAGGGCCCAATCAACAGGAGTGATAACAGGCTATGGCAGGTACGTTTTCATACTATATAACACTTGGACCTTATCAGCAGGGGTGAGTACAGAAGATAATAGATGACAGGGACGCATTTTGTTCAATTTTTGTGACGTTTTTAGTACAATAAGGTATTGGGGCCTAATCAGTACTAGTGTTTACAGGCGATGATAGGGACGCATTTAGTTCAATATTACTTTGACACCTTATCAGCAGGATGTGACTTCATGCGTTGAAAGATGCGTTTGTAAATAAATATAACACTGCAGATTTATCAGCAAGAATGGTTACAGGCAATGATATGTTAGAGTTAAAGTATCGAGTAGAAAAAATAAGTAAAATAAAGCGAGTCGAAGACGAGCTGTTTTTACTTATTTTTTCTACGAGGTCTTTCACTAACTTGTAGTATGACAGAACACCAATTGACAGATCCGTACTGTAACTTCCGACATCAGGAAGCTACAGTACGGTTTTAATTCCGCCTCCTTGCTGAGTATTAATATGAAGGCCCGCCACCTCTGATATTAATTTGTATTGATTTAATCTTATAAAAACATAAAAAAGGCAGAAAGTCATACTACAAGGGCATTTGTAGTACAATTAAGCTCTAGTGCATAATCAGCAGAAGTGATAACAGGTCACGAAAGGGAGGTACGTAATACTACATAACACTAGATATAATCAACAGGAGTGATTACAGGCGTCGATATGCACGTTTGTATAACAATATTTCACTGGGGCCTTATCAACAGGACTGATTACAGGCAACGATATGGGTATTTGTAGTAAAATATTTCACTAGGGCCTAATCAACAGCAGGAGTGATTACAGGCGATGACAAGCACGTTCTATTACTATAAAACAATGGAACATTATCAGCAAAAGTGACTGCAGAAGATAATAGAGGCGTTTGTTGTACAAAATATGATCGGGGTATAATTTGTAGGAGTAGTTACATGCGATGAAAGTGACGTTTGTAGTACAATAATGCATTCGGTCCTAATAAGGAGGAGTTTTTACAGGCGATGATAGGGGCGTTTGTAGTACAATATTACTTTGGGGCCTAATCAGCAGGAGTGATTACAGGCGATGAAAGCAGCGTTTGTAATTAAATTTTACACCGGGGCCTTATCTACAAGAGTGATTACAGACGACTCAATGCACGTTTGTATTGCTATGTAAAATTGGCGCCTTTACAGCAGGAGCGATTACAGGCGATGAAAGAGGCGTTAATAGGGAGCTTTGTTTGACTATATAACACTAGGGGCCTAATCAACAGGAGTGATTACAGGCAATGGCAGAGGCATTAATATGTAGTTTAGTAGAACTATATAACACGAGGGGCCTTATCAACAGGAGTGATTACAGGTGATGACAGGTACGTTTGTCTTGCTATATGAAATTGGGGCCTTATCAGCAGGAGTGATTACAGGCAATTATAGAGGCATTTATAGTGCAACTAAAGACTGGGGCTAATTCGCAATAGTAGTCATACGTGATGATAGGGGGGTTTCAGTATGATATAACACTGGAACCTTATCAGCAGGAGTGATTACATGCGATGACAGGGGCGTTTGTAATACATAATAACTTTGGGGCCTTATCAGCAGCAGTAATGATAGGTCACTATATGGAGGATTGTAGTACTATATAACACTGTGGACTAATCAACTGGAGTGATAACAGGTGTTGATAGGGCGGTTTTCATAAAATATAACACTGGGGCCTTATCAACAGGAGTCATTAGATCCGAAAATAGTGGATTTTGTAGTACAATATAAATTTGGGGCCTATTCAGCAGGGGTGATTTCAGACGATGATAGGAGCGTTTGAAGTACAATATTACACTGAGGCCTAATCAACATGAGTGAGTACAGAAGATAACAGAGGCGTTTTTGTGACGTTTGTAGTACAATAAGGTATTGGGGGGGCCTAATCAGTAGGATTGATTACAGGCGATGATAGGGACGCATTTAGTTCAATGTTACTTTGGGGCCTTATCAGCAGGATGTGACGTCATGCGTTGAAAGAAGCGTTTGTAAATAAATATAACACTGCAGATTTATCAGCAGGAATGATTACAGGCAATGATATGGGCATTTGTAGTACAATTTAACTCTAGTGCCTAATCAGCGGAAGTGATAACATGTCACGAAAGGGAGGTACGTAATACTACTTAACACTAGGACTAATCAACAGGAGTGATTTCAGGCGTCGATAGGCACGTTTGTATAACAATATTTCACTGGGGCCTTATCAACAGGACTGATAACAGGCAATGATATGGGTATTTGTAGTAATATATTACACTAGGGCCTAATCAACAGCAGGAGTGATTACAGGCGATGACATGCACGTTCTATTACTATATAACACTGGAACATTATCAGTAAAAGTGACTGCAGAAGATAATAGAGGCGTTTGTTGTACAAAATCTGACCGGGGTATAATTTGCAGGAGTAGTTACATGCGATGAAAGTGACGTTTGTAGTACAATAACGCATTCGGGCCTAATAAATAGGAGTTTTTACAAGCGATGATAGGGGCGTTTGTAGTACAATATTACTTTGGGGCCTAATCAGCAGGAGTGATTACAGGCGATGAAAGCAGCGTTTGTATTAAAATTTACATCGGGGCCTTATCTACAAGAGTGATTACAGGCGGCTCAAGGCACGTTTGTATTGCTATGTAAAATTGGCGCCTTTACAGCAGGAGTGATAACAGGCGATGAAAGAGGCGTTAATAGGGAGTTTTGTTTAACTATATAATACTAGGGGCCTAATCAACAGGGGTGATTACAGGCAATGACAGAGGCATTAAAATGTAGTTTTGTAGAACTATATTGCACCAGGGTCCTTATCAACAGGAGTGATTACAGGTGATGACAGGTACGCTTGTCTTGCTATATGAAACTGAGGCCTTATCAGCAGGAGTGATTACAGGCAATTATAGAGGCATTTATAGTACAACTAAAGACTGGGGCTAATTCGCAGTAGTAGTTATACGTGATGATAGGGGGTTTTCAGTATGATATATCACTGGCCTTTATCAGCAGGAGCGATTACATGCGATGACAGGGACGTTTGTAATACATAATAACTTTAGGGCCTTATCAGCAGCAGTAATGACATGTCACTATATGGAGGATTGTAGTACTATATAACACTGTGGCCTAATCAACAGGAGTGATTACAGGTGTTGAAAGGGCGGTTTTCATAAAATATAACACAGGGGCCTTATCAACAGGAGTGATTAGAGGCTAAAATAGTGGATTTTGTAGTACAATATAAATTTGGGGCCTATTCAGCAGGGGTGATTTCAGACGATGATAGGAGCGTTTGAAGTACAATATTACACTGGGGCCGAATCAACATGAGTCATTACAGGCAATGATATTGGTATTTGTATTAAGATATAACAGTAAAGCCTAATCAGCAGCAGTTATTACAGGTCATTAGGTTTGTAGTACTACACAACACCAGGGCCCAATCAACAGGAGTGATAATAGGCTATGGCAGGTACGTTTTCATACTATATAACACTTGGAACTTATCAGCAGGGGTGAGTACAGAAGATAATAGATGACAGGGACGCATTTTGTTCAATTTTTGTGACGTTTGTAGTACAATAAGGTATTGGGGCCTAATCAGTACTAGTGTTTACAGGCGATGATAGGGACGCATTTAGTTCAATATTACTTTGACACCTTATCAGCAGGATGTGACTTCATGCGTTGAAAGATGCGTTTGTAAATAAATATAACCTGCAGATTTATCAGCAGGAATGGTTACAGGCAATGATATGTTAGAGTTAAAGTATCGAGTAGAAAAAATAAGTAAAATAAAGCGAGTCGAAGACGAGCTGTTTTTACTTATTTTTTCTACGAGGTCTTTAACTAACTTGTAGTATGACAGAACACCAATTGACAGATCCGTACTGTAACTTCCGACATCAGGAAGCTACAGTACGGTTTTAATTCCGCCTCCTTCCTGAGTATTAATATGAAGGCCCGCCTCCTCTGATATTAATTTGTATTGATTTCATCTTACAAAAACATCAAAAAAAAAGAAGCAGAAAGTCATACTACAAGGGCATTTGTAGTACAATTAAGCTCTAGTGCCTAATCAGCAGGTGATAACAGGTCACGAAAGGGAGGTACGTAATACTACATAACACTAGAAAGAATCAACAGGAGTGATTACATGCGTCGATATGCACGTTTGTATAACAATATTTCACTGGGGCCTTATCAACAGGACTGATTACAGGCAACGATATGGGTATTTGTAGTAAAATATTTCACTAGGGCCTAATCAACAGCAGGAGTGATTACAGGCGATGACAAGCACGTTCTATTACTATAAAACAATGGAACATTATCAGCAAAAGTGACTGCAGAAGATAATAGAGGCGTTTGTTGTACAAAATATGATCGGGGTATAATTTGTAGGATTAGTTACATGCGATGAAAGTGACGTTTGTAGTACAATAATGCATTCGGCCCTAATAAGGAGGAGTTTTTACAGGCGATGATAGGGGCGTTTGTAGTACAATATTACTTTGGGGCCTAATCAGCAGGAGTGATTACAGGCGATGAAAGCAGCGTTTGTAATAAAATTTTACACCGAGGCCTTATCTACAAGAGTGATTACAGACGACTCAAGGCACGTTTGTATTGCTATGTAAAATTGGCGCCTTTACAGCAGGAGCGATTACAGGCTATGAAAGAGGCGTTAAGAGGGAGTTTTGTTTAACTATATAACACTAGGGGCCTAATCAACAGGAGTGATTACAGGCAATGACAGAGGCATTAATATGTAGTTAAGTAGAACTATATAACACTAGGGGCCTTATCAACAGGAGTGATTACAGGTGATGACAGGTACGTTTGTCTTGCTATATGAAATTGGGGCCTTATCAGCAGGAGTGATTACAGGCAATTATAGAGGCATTTATAGTACAACTAAAGACTGGGGCTAATTCGCAATAGTAGTCATACGTGATGATAGGGGGGTTACAGTATGATATAACACTGGGACCTTATCAGCAGGAGCGATTACATGCGATGACAGGGGCGTTTGTAATACATAATAACTTTGGGGCCTTATCAGCAGCAGTAATGATAGGTCACTATATGGAGGATTGTAGTACTATATAACACTGTGGACTAATCAACAGGAGTCATAACAGGTGTTGATAGGGCGGTTTTCATAAAATATAACACAGGGGCCTTATCAACAGGAGTGATTAGATCCGAAAATAGTGGATTTTGTAGTACAATATAAATTTGGGGCCTTTTCAGCAGGGGTGATTTCAGACGATGATAGGAGCGTTTGAAGTACAATATTACACTGAGGCCTAATCAACATGAGTGAGTACAGAAGATAACAGAGGCGTTTTTGTGACGTTTGTAGTACAATAAGGTATTGGGGGGGGGCCTAATCAGTAGGATTGATTACAGGCGATGATAGGGACGCATTTAGTTCAATATTACTTTGGGGCCTTATCAGCAGGATGTGACGTCATGCGTTGAAAGAAGCGTTTGTAAATAAATATAACACTGCAGATTTATCAGCAGGAATGATTACAGGCAATGATATGGGCATTTGTAGTACATTTTAACTCTAGTGCCTAATCAGTGGAAGTGATAACAGGTCACGAAAGGGAGGTACGTAATACTACTTAACACTAGGACTAATCAACAGGAGTGATTTCAGGCGTCAATAGGCACGTTTTTATAACAATATTTCACTGGGGCCTTATCAACAGGACTGATAACAGGCAATGATGTGGGTATTTGTAGTAATATATTACACTAGGGCCTAATCAACAGCAGGAGTGATTACAGGCGATGACATGCACGTTCTATTACTATATAACACTGGAACATTATCAGTAAAAGTGACTGCAGAAGATAATAGAGGCGTTTGTTGTACAAAATATGACCGGGGTATAATTTGCAGTAGTTACATGCGATGAAAGTGACGTTTGTAGTACAATAACGCATTCGGGCCTAATACATATATGGAGTTTCTACAGGCGATGATAGGGGCGTTTGTAGTACAATATTACTTTGGGGCCTAATCAGCAGGAGTGATTACAGGCGATGAAAGCAGCGTTTGTAATAAAATTTTACACCGGGGCCTTATCTACAAGAGTGATTACAGGCGACTCTAGGCACGTTTGTATTGCTATGTAAAATTGGCGCCTTTACAGCAGGAGTGATTACAGGCGACGAAAGAGGCGTTAATAGGGAGTTTTGTTCAACTTTATAACACTAGGGCCTAATCAACAGGAGTGATTACAGGCAATGACAGAGGGATTTAAATGTAGTTTTGTAGAACTATATAGCACTAGGGGCCTTATCAAAAGGAGTGATTACAGGTGATGTCAGGTACGCTTGTCTTGCTATATGAAACTAGGGCCTTATCAGCAGGAGTGATTACAGGCGATGATCGAGGCGTTTATGGTACAACGTGAGACTGGGGCCAATTGGCAGGAGAAGTTACAGGTGATGATAGGATGGGTTCAGTATAATACATCACTGGGACCTAATCAGCTGCATCACAGGGAGGTTTGTAGTACATTTTATGTTTGGGACCTTATCAGCAGCACCAATGATAGAGGCATTTATTGCAAACAGTTATTTCATGGTTATTAAAACTATTGCCCCGAGGTGGCCTGGATGACCACGGTTGACTATTGCCCGACGGAAACCACTATAAACTTTTAAGAAGTGTGAAGTTGTCGATTCGTCCTAATATTACTACAAAATTGCCGACTGGGGCATTAAGTTGTTAAAAAAATCAAAACAGATAAGCCCCTAGCCTTCTATACATTGGGTCTTATGTAGATACCTTGCTTTATTGTAATACGAATCGGAAACGAGATCCAGCCTCTGTATGACCATAGCTTTTGTTGGGACGGACGTTAATTCACAAATACAAAAAGCTTAGGTTCAACAGTGAATTTGTTTCTGACTTTAATATGGCATGTTTACGAAAATTAAACTTAACTCAAATACTCTTTCGCATATTGTCTTTTTGCACATTCCCTTAAACAGCAGTCACACAGTAGCGTATAACCCAAACGCGCGCCGGGCGTATGAAAAATCTCAACAGGCTGAAGACGTTGGGCGTATAAAAATAATTCGCTTTAGAAGTCACACATTAGCGCCTGCCGGACGTATAAAAAATCTCAAAGTGTATTAGTACGGTTGTGATACGTCCAAGACACGCTAAGCACCCGCTACAGGCGCGCATCGAACGTTCAACGCGCGTTTCACACACGCTTGGGGCACGCTAGTGAAGCAACATCCAATAAAATCGGAACGCGCATGGAACGTACACTAGCGTGCTTCAAACGCGCGCCAAACGCGTTCAGAGCGTATTCAACGCGCCTGTAGCGCGCGTGAAACTTATTCGGGACGTATAAGTCACACGCCCGAGACACGCCGAGCTTTTCGAAAAATTTTAAGCATGTTTAATTTTTTTAGCCCAAAAGAGCGAAACGCGCAGAGACTTTTGAAGCGACGTACAGCGACGAGCGCCGGACGTACACCAAATGTACCCAACGCACTTGTAGCGTGTTTTGAACGTGTTTCCGACGTGCGTCTGGCGTATGTTGAATTTTGCTATTTTTTCAACACGCCCGGCGCGCGTTTCACTTATACGCTACTGTGTGACTGCTGTTTAAATGATTCCTACAATGATGGATGCATACACGTTTGTAAATACGAGTTGCCCAACAAGGTGAAGAAGGACAGCTAATGGACAAAACAGAAGAAGTTGTGTTTTAACACTATATGGACATGACAGCCATCATTAGTCATGTGACCTGGATTTG
Organism: Rugalucina vietnamica; assembly: GCA_964017185.1. Taxonomy (NCBI): domain Eukaryota; kingdom Metazoa; phylum Mollusca; class Bivalvia; order Lucinida; family Lucinidae; genus Rugalucina; species Rugalucina vietnamica. The sequence goes on along the minus strand of OZ024871.1, from coordinate 7,953,076 downwards.
TTATATACACTTTTGGTTCCACTTTCCTATAGATGCCTCATATAAACTGTGGCTTTGATTGACAAAGCCGTTTCAGAGGAGAACATGTTAAAATTTTATACATGTACATTATCCCAGAGTGGGGTCAGATTTTTCTCAAAACCATTACTATTCAGTAATGTTGTCCATTTCCTGCGATGTTTACCTATAAATGACATTCTAAAATTTTTCACCATTCTAATGCATAATTATGTGACCTATGTTGGCTTTGCCAAAATAGGTCATGGTAATCACAGAGTCATGATTCGTATAGTACTTTGGTCATTAATGCTCCATGCCACGTTTCGTTGAAACCAGTCCAATATATCAAGAGAAGATGGTCTTTGAAAAGTTTTACCATGCATGAGCATGGTGGCTATCTGGGTGATGTGATCTGGATTATTTACTCGTTAAAACCGCCTCGGCGAGGCGGTTCTAATGTGTACCCACAATCAATGTCTTAAGCAAAAAATGAAATTCAAAATGCTTCCGATTTTATTTTTATTTTTTCCTACTAAAAATCACTGTATTGTGCATGGACATGTTTTCGAAATGTAATATCAAAGACTGATGTGGCCCCACCAGGATTGGTGTGGGACTGGGGAGAACGATATAGTAGTTTTAACGTGTACCCACAATCAATGTCACAATCAATGTTTTGAGCAAAAATATCAAAATTTTCAAAATATTTCCGATGACATTTTCATTTTTCCTACTGAAAAAATCACTGTATATAGTGCATGGACATGTTTTAGTAATGTAATATCAAAGACTTATATGTGGCCCTCAAGGAATGGATTGAACTGGACAGAACGATATCTATTTCAAGAAACATCAGATAATAATTTAAGGAAGTTATGGGGCAAATCTATTGAGCTTTTCGAGAACTGACGAAAACAGGGGGCTAGGGAAAAAGGTGGTTTATTTTTCGGGAGGATTGAGCCATGCATCAGGAAAACATGTCAGTGAAATATTTACCCCCTCAAACCCCACTTTTATATAGCAAAACTGGGATATGCAGGGGTATACCTATTTTTCTTATATTTGCTCCAAAATATAGATTGTGGGTACTCGTAATAATCGCCTGGGCGAGGCGGTTCTAACGTGTACCCACAATCTATGTTTTGAGCAAAAATAAGAAAAAAAAAGCAATTTTTTTCATTTTGTACTCGTAAGAACCGCCTGGGCGAGGCGGTTCTAACGTGTACCCACAATCTATGTTTTGAGTAAAAAATAAGAAAAATAGCAATTTCCCTTTTTACAACTTTAAAAATCTCTGTATGCTGCACGAGCATATTTTTGTAATAAACCCAGGTGATAAAATCCCGGTTCCCTCTGTTAGGCCCTTACCCATATTACAAAAGGGGGTCAAATGATCAAATTTCAGCTGAGAAGTTGTACTCCCCATTTTAATTTCTACATATAACCTTATTTACTTCAAAGGATCAAAAGAAAACTTAAATCTGCAAAAACGGATGTGCAACATGCCAGTTTTACAATATCCGGTATTTAGAGCGCTAATACACCGTATTTACGGAAAAAATACGTTTTTTCTATACATCGTAACTCTTGACAATTTTCCAGTTGATAGCTGCAACTGTAGTGAAATTTTTCGCAACTCTTGGCGATTTTCCGGTTGATAACTACAACTGCAGGGACCTCAGCTGCAGGAGGGACCTAAATAGCAGGAGGGACCTCAACGACAGGGGTGGAAGTTGAGCCTTATTGGACAGACGTTTATCCGTAATCCGTAGATGCCGTAATCAAATTCCACGATCTTGCCGTGAAACTCTATATAAAACGATTATAAGACCTATCCTTGACTACGGTGACATTATTTATGACTCGTGTCTTAAAGCAGAATCAGAATCTCTTGAAAAGTTTCAAAGGAAATGTGCTCTAGTATGTACAGGGGCATTTAAAATAACAAGTCAGGAGAAATTGTTAAAAGAATTAGGTTGGTCGAAACTACAAAATCGGAGAACTATGCACAGTCTAAATCTCTTTTATAAAATTGTCAATTCCCTCGTTCCTTCTTATCTACAACAAGCATGCAGACTAATTCCACATAATACTGATAACTACAGGCTTCGTAGAAATAATTCGATTCTGGTGCCATTTATAAAGCGAGAAAAATTTTCCAAGTCTTACTTTCCAAAAACTATTCGTGAGTGGAATAATTTGTCGAATGATACCAAAGAAAGCGGAAGTGTAAATATTTTTTAAATCAAAACTAAAAGAAATCTATGAACCAAATAAAGTTAATACACTTTTTTCTCATGGGCATGGTTGGGCACAAGTCAATCACTGCAGGATGAGATTAGGTTTAAGTCATTTGCGGAAACACCTTTTCAATTATCATTTAGTTGATTCTCCTATCTGTGAAAACACAGAGTGTCACGAACCAGAAACCGTAAAACACTTTTTCTTAGGGTGTCCTAAATATACTCAACAACGACGAACTATGCTTCAGAGTATTGCTAACTTAATGTTCCCAGGGGTTGATTATAATATTATCACTGAGCTGTTAGGAGAGTATCTTTGTAAAGTATTATTAGAAGGATCAGCTGATCTGACTCTTGAAGAAAATAAGATTTTGTTCGATATAGTGTTTAGATATATTGAGGAAAGTGGTCGTTTTAATAGAAACAACGAAGTCGCCGCACAAGACGAATCTTTCATTAAAACATGATGTATGATATACATAGTCTGTTTATAGAACAGGGTATTTATTGTTGCCATGTATAACTTAATACACTCTTATATCCTCCTCTTAACTTTCTTCTGTCTCTTGTCTTTCATTCATAACTCTACTACTGAACTCTCATATTTACCACCGGACTGTAAATATGTATATATAACTGTTATTTTGTCCTTGTCTTTGTATTATAAATGTATTTGTCTTTGTATGTTCTATGTGAGGAGACCTACTAGTGGCCTTCGGGCTGTTAGGAATCCTCGTTAAATAAATAAAGCATTAAATTAAAACCGACCTGTACAATCACAGAAGCAGGCTAGAAGCTTGAAATTTCGGATTTGAGAAGAAGAGGAATTGTACTATCCGTGTAGCGAAAGCAAAGGCGCTGATCAGCTTCGCGGTTACCGCGAAGCTGATCTGCGTCTTTGTTTTCGCCTATGCAGATCGTTAGTTTTCCCATGGGGCGGCTCAAATCATAATAAACACCAATCATGAATCAAAAACGAGTACTCGCACATACAATAAGCTGCCCGATGACTGGAAATCCCTGAGTGCCAAACAGCATCGCTGAAAATCTGGAGCAAAGGAGTTGAATCCCGGTTGGCCAAGCAACATACATGAAGCTGTGCCCCAACCATAACTAAAATGAATAGCTTCAAGTATAAACTGAAAAAAATCTGTCTTTCCTATAAGCCTCTTAAATTTGTAAACCATGGAACCGTTTCACGAAGCTCTCTTAGGACACATCTTACGATCAAGACTGATCTTAGTAGTGACTTATGATCTATCTTATCGGTAAGACTTATCTTATGTTTGAAGTTGTGTGACTTGCTAATAGTCCGGCACAAAATCAATTTGACCTGGAATTGTGGTATAAAGTTTTTTTCTTTACAGATTCTTGTAGGTTAGAAATTACCATTAAGGATTCTGGATGATGACAGCCTGTCATCATTGAGCATTTTGATAAATTCAAGATGGCGTCCAAGATGTCAGAAAATATTGAAAATACATATATTAGTGTACAATGTGCCCGTTAAAATGAATAAAATGCTGGGTTTCCTCACAACTTTAGCAGCTATTATTATATCTGTCATTAGATATTGTTGCCTGGTTTAAGGATCAAAATTGACATCCAAGATGGCCGCCAGAATGAGATTTATTGACGAATACAAATGTCTGTACAGGATATACATATTTGAGCTTCTTATGCATACATATTTTGATCAATTAGGCCTGAACATGACATATGAAGTTTTGTTTCCTTTATAAATCCATGCATGTAAGACCTTGTCAATATAGAATCCAACTTGTGACACCCTGTCAGCATTAAACAATTTGCTCAAGATGATGTCTGAAAATAATTTTTACGCACTGTTTTAAAGTTGTCTCTAACTGAATGAAAAATGCTGTTTTATCCCACCATTTAATACATATTGACATATCTAACATAAGTTACCATTTCCAGGCTTGAGTACAGTATGGAATCCAAGATGGCTGTCAGAACATTTAAATATTATAGACATTTTCCTTATACATGTACACTGTTAAACCTTTTATATATTTCTGATTTTAATGCACCATAAAACACGTTTAATTCTTAGGAATATTAATGAAAAAAATAACAAGAACTCCGCTGTATAGTTGAGCTCACATAGTCTGTCTGGTCAATATTTATTTTATTGCAGTTATTGAGAACAAACAACAGCTTATTAAATCTATAGGCTATGGTCTTACACAGGATGCTTAGATTTATAAAGGGAGCAATGATATCCACAAACTAGTTGATACAGGCAAAAAAAGCGAACAAAATGTGTAAAAATGTATTTCAATTGAAAGTATTGAAATAAACACACTTAAAAGCAGACAGATAATATCATTGTATACCATATAGTCACTTCTGTACTTCATGAAAATCGAAAAGGAGTTTAAATTGTTGCGGATGACACTGATGTACTTTTTGTTACTTTAAATCTCAACACCTCACATTTAAAAACAAGAACTGTCATAAGCCGACAGACTAGGTATAAAAGACTGGTGAACTAACACTTGATTTAATTAACGCTCATGTTCTATAAAGACTGGCCACTATTGCACACTTTTATACTTTGACCTCCTAGATAACTGAAATTGTCAGTCATGCCTTTTAAAATCAGATCTGCTAAATGTGTTGCCAGTCATTTTGGTGACTGACACATGAGACGAAACTTGAACTGTACCTCTGACCGCCAAATCGCCTTCTTAAATCAACTGAATTGCATTTTTGGAAGTGAAACTGAGAGTCATAGCGCCACATAGCGCTGTGGTTAGTCTTAGGCTTGTAGGAAATAAATAACACAAAATTGTGGTTTTTAGACTGCGTCCTTAGCTGCATAATTGTGGTTTTATTGCATCTGCTTATAGCATGGGGTGATATAAGAGCTCAACTTTTTGGATGTAATAATTATCTTTGGCTAAATATGCTTTCAAGTATGCATATAAGTAGAGGCTAACATTTGAATTGTGTAATCGTGTCTGTTAATTGTCATTGATATACTTTTAAAGCATGCGCCATAGCCTGGTATTCCCCTTGATCTGATTTTCATGCTCTGTTGACATTGACAATATTTATGTCACGGCTTGCACTAAGGTGTGTATTTCTGCACCATTGTTAGACAGCTTGGTGTGAATCCGTAAATAGTAATTTCACCATGACATTGATCTATATTGTACAGTTCGTTAAAATATACATAGATTTTCGCATTTAAGTGCGTTTCCTGTAACACCGATATCTGCAGATATATAGATCCTTAGACATAAAAGGTCCTCTGTACATCCTTCGGCTGAAGCACCCCTTGTACACATGACCTACACTATGTTTTATAATTATTTCATCCACTGCAGTTGCAATATCGTCAAGGACATTTTTATCATCAACGCTGTTGATTTTTGACAGTATATATCTTCTAGATCTTAATCCTGTCCGTTTGTTCTGAAGCTATATAAATCAATATACTTTCAGTAAAAGTAGCTAAGCTGGAGTATATAACAAGTCATACTTGATACGACTTATAAATAAGAAAAATAACTGTACAAAAGTCTCCACTGTGCACTTAATATGTAAGCTAGTTTCTTAGCTTTATTTGTGTGGAGGAAATGCATCTGATTATATTGGTATTCAATTCAAGCGCAAATATTTTTATACTATTATAAATCTTATAAATGCCAATTTGATGATTTTACATGTATCATGCTGCTGATGAATCTATGAATGAATGGTAATGCAATTTTCATCATCGTTTTACACTGTGACCATTTATTATGGATCCTTTTCATAATATGTGTAAAAATAAACTGAAATTACAGTATAATAGAATAACAGCAATGCAGTGTGTTAAATCTGCACTTTTAATAGCTTATAAGGTCAAATACACCAAACAGTTAGTTTCAAGTATGTTTAATCATAGAATTGATTCAATATTGGTGATAGCTCAGTGGAGTTATGCAAGTTATCGAATTAGTATTTTTGCCATAATATGAACCGGGCGATCCGAGATCGAATCCATTTGTCTTTCTTTTTTCTTCTTTTTTTTCTTTCTGTTTTGATATAAATACTTGTACTTTGATTTACCAACTGTCTCTCTGTAATGCTATAGACTATTTTGCCTGCAAATCGAAACCAAGTCTCGTTAACACCAGTGTTGGCCTAGTATAATATACACTGTATGATAAACCTGATGCATCGGGCGACTGATCTGTTTATCAAAGCCCTGTTCAGATTTGGGGAAATTTAGTCAATTTGCCATATTGAGCTTAGCCCTACTAAAACTCGCAATTATGTATAAGGTTCATGATGTTTGCAGTAAAATAAAAAATTGGATCCATTGGGACCGTGAGAAATAATAGATGGACTGCTTGTACATCCAAGCAAAGCTACTGAAATGGCCAAAACGGTTATTTTGGTGGCATGCGCCTCCTGAGAACCAAGGCGGTTCTAACGAGTACCCACAATCTATGTTTTGGAGCAAAAATAAGAAAAATAGATACACCCCTGCTTACCCCATTTTTGCTCAAAACAAAGATTGTGGGTACACGTGAGAACCGCCTCGGCCTAACGAGTACACACAAACTATGTTTTGGAGCAAAACTAAGAAAAAATAGATACACCCCTGCATACCCCAGTTTATCTATATAAAAGTGGGGTTTAAGGGGGAATTCATTGCACGGACATGTTTTCCTGATGATTTGCTTATTTATTGTGTTAAGTATGTCTATGAATATTTACTCTGTATATAAAACTTTCAGATCTTGTGATGTTGTATGCTTAAATTGATTATGTAACGTATGGAGCCAAATTATAGCAAGAATTTCAATGATATTCAAGTTTCAAAGATTCCACAAGGAAACATGGTTAATGGTTTGTTATTTTGTTTGTAAATTATGAAAAAAAAAAAAAAAAAAAAAAAAAAAAAAAAAAAAACACTGAAAATTTTGTGTCTCAATGAGCATTATTTACAAAGTTACACCCTAATTTTCATTCACTGTACATTTTAGAATTTCATGATAAAGCGGTTGTTACAATATAAAACTAAGCATGTCAGTGTTATTTTGCAAGAAAACTAATACTCTTCGGCTTGGACGGTTTTACGACCAAAGCCTGCTAGTGGGTTCCTCTATAAGGTACGCATGTCTTACAGCACTATGGAGTCACCCATTACTTTGTATTCTGCCAAAACGTGGGTTGGCATTTTATCATACAGTTTCATGATTTTTTTTTCCTACGCACCAAGGGGCTAAGTGGGCTCTCCTTTTCGTGATATTCCAAACATCTTCTACTGTGTTTAAGTCATGGAAATTAACATGCCAATAAAGGATGTCAAAAAAGTATTTTTGAATGGCAATATTCTTTGTATTTATCCTTAATCCGCAAAACATATTATTGATATTAGAGGAATGTCTGTCATTGAATGCCCCGGTGCTTCCCTTGTCTTAAAGCCTATACAAAAGGATTCAAATATCACGAATATGAGCAGTGAGAGATAGCCTAACTATAAAATGTTCTCTGTGAAAATCCCGTCCCCTATGGTATTCTGTGCCGAGAAAACAAACCATAAATTGTATTATGAAATACCAGCCCACGTTTTGGCAGAAAACAAAGCCATAGGTGACGCCACAGTGCTTTAAGGCATTCAAAAAAAAGGTACAAGTAGGCAGAGATCAGGAAAAGGCGCAATCAGAAAAAGATTCCCACTCCAAAAACCGAGGTGGGAAAAAACCAAAGTAACAATCAGGTACTTATACCATGAAAACATTTCGTAAGCCGAATGAGCAGCTATTTTCCCAATAGGTGGCCACTCAGTTACCTTAACTTAACTAAAAATATGAAAACATACATATGGCGCCAACAGCACAAAAATATTTTAAACACCAAGACATAAAACAAGAAGAACCACCACAGAAGTATCGTCATGGAACGATTAGTAACACAAAGTTACTGGCGGGTTTAAATCGATTTTACATGGCCATAACCTCACCCTCAGCTTCTGCAGTGGTTCATAACATTTTAGTTTGTTCTTCGGTCCTCGTGGTGAATCTCTAACTAGTCAATGAATCATCAAGAACAGACAAATAAATCATGATAAACATCCTGATGAATCAAACCTCATGAAGGAACCCACTAGCAAGCTTTGGTCGTAAAACCCTCCTGGTAGAATATTACATGTAGTTTTCTTGCCAAGAACACTGGCAGACTTAAAGCTATTCATTTTAGTTGGTTGGGACCGGATCTTCTTGTCTGTTGCTTGGCCCACCGGGGTCCAACTGGTGTTTTTCTTTTGCTCCGGAGTTAGTAAGTTATTCGGCGCCCAGGGATCTCCATCGTCGAGCAGCTTACTGAATCTGTTGAGTCCTCGTTTTTGATTCATCAGGATGTTTATCATGATTTATCTGTTTGTTCTTGATGATTCATTGACTAGTTAGAGATTCACCATGAGGACCGAAGAACTAACTAAATGTTAACCACTGCAGAAGCTGAGGGTGAGGTTAGGTGCCTGTAAAATCGATTTAAGCTCCCCAGTAATTTTATATTACGGATCGTTCCGAGGCGATACGTCTGTGGTGGTTCTTTCGTTTTCTGTCTTTAGTTTTTCCCCATCTCGGTTTTTGGAGTGGGAATCTTTTTTCTGATTGCGCCTTCTCCTTGATCCTTGCCTATTTGTACCTTTTTCATTTTAGTTGGTTGGACCCGGAGCTTCTTGTTTGTTGCTTGACCCACCGGGGTTCAACTGGTGTATTTTCTTTTGCTCCGGGTTTCAGTAAGAAAGGGATCTCCATCGTTGGGCAGCTTACTGAATCTGTTGAGTTCTCGGTTTTGATTCACCAGGGTGATTATCATGATTTATCTGTTTGTTCTTGATGATTCATTGACTAGTTAGAGATTCACCACGAGGACCGAACAACTAACTAAATGTTGTGAAACGCTGCAGAAGATGAGGGTGAGGCTAGGCGCCTGTAAAACCGGTTTAAGCTCCACAGTAATTTTATATTACTGATCGTTCCAATGCGATACTTCTGTTGTGGTTCTAATTGTTTTGTGTTTTGGAGTCGAGTTTTTGTGCTGTTTGAGCCTTATGTACGTTTTCATATTTTTAATTCAGTTCGGGTAACTGAGTGGCCGCCTGTTGGGTAATAGCTGCTCACTCGGCTTACGATATGTTTTCTTGGTATACGTACCTAAGTGTCATTTTAGTTTTTTCCCACCCCTCGGTTTATGGAGTGGGAATATCTTTCTGATTGCACCATTTCCTGATCATTGCCTACTTGTACCTTTTTTTGTTTTATATTGTAACAACCGCTTTACCATGAAATTCTAAAATGTATACTTGGATTTTTTTCAATGTGCAGGGCAGGGCTTAGCTAAGCCCAGCCTTGGATGATTTCATTGTTGAGATAGGGTCCCAGAGCTGACAATGTATAATTGAGGTATAGATGACTATGCTTGTTGTCTTTGTGCTATACCTGTGTTTCACCTGAATGATTTCAAAATAGGGGAAGTGTATGGTAGACACACAAGAACATAAACATTTTGTTTCTAAAATATAACCATACTGCTACACTCAAATACATGTATTTCTATCAAGTTAGCTAATGCCTCTATTTTTGTAAACAACTCTTTGCTTTACTGATGGTACATGACCGCAGTAGAATGTCAATAAAGTACCATTCGAAAAAATAAAGCGATTCAGAGAATCAGCTGATTTGACTTATTTTTCCTACAAGGTCAGCTCGGTCAAATTAGCAGCAAATTTGCTGCATCAAAAACGGTCAAGTTAGCAGCAATTTTACTGCAGCAAAATCGGTCATGTTACATGAATCAGCAATTTTGCTACAGCAAAAGCAGTCAATTTTGCTTGCAGCGTTAGAATTAAATTTGCATTAGCAAAATACAGTCAGTTTTGCTGCAGCGAAATTGGTCAAGTAAGCAGCTATTTTGCTACAGCGAAAAATAGTCAAGTCATGCGCGGATCCAGAAAATTTTTTCAGGGGGTGTCCAAATTCCCAGAAGGGGTCTGACGGAAAATTTCAAAAACTAATAATCTGGCAATTCTAGATCCGCCTATGCAAGTAAGCAGCAATTTCGCATGCAGCGAACATTTTTGTCGCAGAATGTTTTGGCTTTAATCTAGGTGATAACACATAAGAAAATGACATTTTGCCACAATCACATCTTTTCGACGTCACCTAGGCCTACTAAAAAGTTCCATGTAAGTGGAAATGTTTGTCACCATTTTTTTATTATTTTATTCTTATTTTTTTTTCTTTTTCGTCTGGCTGTGATCGCTATGTAGAAAATGATGATGAATGCTGCAACATAACGTTTCTAGACCTCATATTACCAACTTAATGGAAAATGTTGCTGATTTTTTTACAGTTTCGTCTAGCTGTGAGTGCTATAGGAAGCGAATACTTATGTTGCAAACAAGACTTTTCTATCCCACCCATAACATAGCTTAAGGACAAAAGTTCCCTGCCAATAGTAAAAGTGTCCATAGACTGGGTAATAGGTGGGATGACATTCATCATCTTATAGCGCTCATAGACAGACTTAAACGAAAACGAGAGACCGAATTGTGCCGTAGCTCACCTTAGTGATTTGCTCACCAGTGTACGTAAGCTTCATGATAGACGATGAGACTCTGGAGCCTTGTCTGCATGAACAATAGACAATAGGTGGCAAACAGTTTCGCTGCAGCTAACTTGACTTTTTTTTTTATTTATTATTATTATTATTATTTTATTTATTTATTTATTTTTTTGCTGCTGCTGCAACAGATTCGCTACTAACTTTACTGAGCTGTCAGTAGCACTTTATAGATCCGTAATGTAGTTATTGCACTTTTTTGCCGCTTTCATTAGTAAATAAGTAATTTAAAGTAAGCCTGCATCATTTGATATTTAATTGTATCAGAATTAAAGTTTTAAACTTGAAACGAAAAACAGAGAGTCATACAACAAGAATGTCTATCAGGCATTTACTGAGGGAATTTTTAATATGGTCATACATAAATACAGTCATGTAGTACAGAACATTTTTTCTATGACAGTATGTGTTTACCCATCATTTTCAGTGCATGAGGTTTAATTTTGACACTGATTGGTTCAACAATAACAAGTGGGTCAAAGTAACAGTCCAAGTGAGAACTACCTATTTTTAAATGTAATGGTCAACTTTGTAATTGTCAATCAAAAATTGACAGGCTCCGCCCTGCACATTGAAAAAAATCAGACTATACAGTGAATGAAAATTAGGGTGTAACTTTGAAAATCGTGCTCATAAGGACGCCAGATTTTCAGCCGTAGTACAAGAATGGTCATTCTTTCGTAATTTAAAAACAAAATTGCAAATCATCAACCAATGGTTCCTTGTGGAATCTTTGAAACCCGAATATCAGCGATTTTTGTGTTAAAATTTGACTCCATATGTTATGTAATCAATTTAGGCATACAGCATCACAAGATCTGGAAGTTTTATATACAAAGTTAATATTTATAGACATACTTAACACAATGTTTTAACAAATTCACCAAGTTGTCCATTTCTTGCCAGTGACGATTGCTAAAAAAACAAGAAGAGTTGTCAATTTATTTCTGAATATCGCAGGGGTATATGAATAACTAAACGCACCTGTATTTTTGAAGTTTTTGATACCGATAGCCATATTGGGGAAGTTTGGCTGTGTCACGATTGGGATCTTGACATTTTTTATTTTATTGATTTTTGTAGATAGTTTACGGTATTGCTGTACTAACAGTATAGGTGAAATATGGTAATAGCAGTTATTTAACAGTAACAATGGTATTGGGCAAAGTTTGAACATTTTTTGTTGCTGAAAGGCTTAGTGACTTCAGTTTGTCTAGTACAGTTAAATTGTTCAGAAAAGACTTTGTAACAAAGCTAAAAGGATGTGTTGAATTTGTGGGAAATATATTTTATGGAATAAAGTTTGACAGAGAAGCTGTAAGTACCAATATATTTCATTTCATTTGCTGCTCTTTCTGGAAATATTCTGATATTTAATTATAATTTGCAAATTTGGAATTTCCATTTTTGTATAGCAGTTTCAAAACATTTTACAGATCATGTGATGTGTGTCAAAAGACTGTAGCAAAGGACAGAGTAAGTTCTCTTCCATTAGGTAAGATGCCAATCATAGATACACCGTTCATGAGAGTTGCTGTTGATATCATAGGACCCATTCATCCACCATCTGATGATAGGCATAGGTTTATGTTGACTCTAGTAGACTACGCAACTTGGTACCCTGAAGCAATAGCATTGAAAAAAGATTGACACAGAAACAGTTGCCGAAGCTCTTGTTGAAATATATTGCCGAGTAGGCATTCCAAGGGAGATATTGACAGACCAAGGTAAGCAGTTTACCGTAGATTTAATGACAGAAATTGAAAGATTGTTAACTATAAAACACCTTCAAACAACTCCATATCATCCGGCTTGCAACGAATTAGTAGAGCGGTTTAACGGTACTTTGAAAACCATGCTCAGAAGAGTGTGTGAGGAGAAACCAAGACAATGGAACCGTTTTATACCTGCATTACTGTTTGCATACCGTGAGTCTGTACAAGAAAGTACTGGGTTTTGGCCATTTCAATTGTTGTATGGCCGTCAGGTAAGAGGGCCTCTAACTATTCTTAAGGAGTTGTGGACTAAAGAGATAGAGAATGAAGAGATAAAAACAATGTATCAGTATGTAGTAGATTTACGAGAAAGGTTTGGAGTCTACTTGTGAAGTTGTGAGAAATGAATTGGAGAAAAACAGAGATAGGTATAAGGCATATGCAGATTCAAAGAGCAAAGACAGACACTTTAATGTAGGAGATGAAGTTATGTTACTACTTCCAAATGATTTGAATAAGCTTATAATGCAGTGGAAGGGGCCATTCAAAGTTGTTGAAAAACTTAATGCCTGTGATTATAAGGTGATGGTAAAAGGTTAAGTAAAAACTTACCATGGTAACATGCTGAAGAAATACTTTAGACGAGAAGCAGAAGAGGCACAGACAGGTGAATCTGAAGCAATTTCTATGTCATGTATATCTGTCATTGAGTCTGAAGAAGAAGAGGGACAAATAGATGCTGACTACACACATTTTTTAAATCAACATAGTGTAAGTCTGAGATTTCCAACAGTTGAGTCCAAAGAGAACATTCAAGATATCAACGTTAATAGAGATTTGAATGAAAGTCAAACAACTGAGGTGAGAGCTGTACTCGGTAGTTTTACAGAGTTTTTTACTGATATTCCTGGAACCACTGATATTGTAGAACATGAAATTGTTCTAACTTCTCTCCATCCTGTTAGGTCGCGGCCATACCCTGTACCATATGCATTACGGAATGATATTAAGTCTGAAATTGAAACTATGCTCAGGTTGGATATCATTGAACCATGCACCTCTTCAAATGCATCACATGTAGTGATTGTAAAGAAACCAGATGGTACAAACAGATTTTGTTGCGATTTTCGCAAGCTTAATCAGATCACAGTATTTGATGCAGAACCTGTCGGTAATCCAGATGAACTTTTCTCAAGGCTGTCAAAAAGTAAGTATTTACTAAGATCGACCTCTCAAATAAAAGTGAAAGAGTCAAGTAGGCATTTAACTGCATTTATTACATCAGAAGGTTTATACTCATTTAAGAAGATGCCATTTGAATTGGTAAATGCTGGAGCTTCCTTTTGCCGTATGATGCGCTGCTTACTGAGAGGTTTGGATGAAACTGACAATTTTGTAGATGATATCTTAGTTCATACAGAAACCTGGTCAGATCATTTAAAAGTGTTGTGTCAACTCTTGGAAAGGTTGAAAAATGCAAAATTGACAGCAAGACCGACAAAATGTGTGATATAGCTGTAATAGCTGTGACAAAAGTTGAGTTTCTTGGACACATCCTAGGAGATGGAAAGGTTATGCCACATCCTGAGAAAGTATTGAGTATTCAGTCATGTAATAGACCCCGAACGAAAAAGCAAGTTAGATCATTTATTGGTCTTATTGGATACTATAGGAAGTTTATTCCAAATTTTAGTGCTGTATCAGCGCCGCTCACAGATCTCACCAAGGAAGGTAAGGTGGGAACCAGAACATGAAAAAGCATTCCAGAGCCTAATTCAGGTTTTAGGTAAATCTCCTATTCTTTGCTTGCCAGATTTTGAAAAAGAATTCATAGTCAGGACAGATGCCTCTGAAACAGGTATAGGAGCAGTCTTGTTACAAGATTATGAAGGTCACAAATTTCCTGTGTATTATGCAAGTAAGAAGTTGTCAGAAATGGAAAAATCCTATTCAGTTATTGAGAAAGAGTGTCTGGCTGTCATTTGGGCAGTTCAGAAGTTTCAGAGTTATCTTTATGGCAAACCATTCACACTAGAGACTGATCATGAGCCATTTGTTTATCTAAACAAAGCTAAATGTGCTATTGCACGGTTGATGAGATGGGCCCTTGCACTTCAACCTTTCAAAATGAATGTTGTAAGTATTAAAGGAAGTGAGAATGCAGGTGCGGATTTCTTAAGTAGAATCAATTAGAGGTCACATCTTTCAAGGGAAATATTGTTTATATATAGGCAAGCAATAGAAAAATGAATTCTCATTTTAAACTGAGTATGGGGATATGTCACGATTGGGATCTTGACATTTTTTATTTTATTGATTTTTGTAGATAGTTTACGGTATTGCTGAACTAACAGTATAGGTGAAATATGTTAATAGCAGTTATTCAACTGTAACAATGGTATTGGGCAGTGTGAACATTTTTTGTTGCTGAAAGGCTTAGTGAGTTCAGTTTGTCTAGTACAGTTAAATTGTTCAGAAAAGACTTTGTAACAAAGCTATAAGGATGTGTTGATTTTTGTGGGAAATATATTTTATGGAATAAAGTTTGACAGAGAAGCTGTAAGTACCAATATTGCTGCTCTTTCTGAAAATATTCTGATATTTGATTTTAATTTGCAAATTTGGAATTTCCATTTTTGTATAGCAGTTTCAAAATATTTACAAGGCAACCTTTTATTATAGGTGGCCTCTTACCAGATTGGTTCAACATATTTATGGCAGCTGACGTGTGATGCAGTCCAATAGAAGTGCAGCATCTGAAATAGAACTGATGATTGGTTATTTGGGACTATTCTGGAGAATCGTTATGAAATGATAGATATCGTATTATTCACAAATCAAATAATAGATTCATAAGTTATGATCATGGCCCGTGAATATGTTATATTCATATAGTTATAAACTGTGATAGGACACTTCTAGTTCACCAGTGGTATACAGTACAGCCGCCGCGAATTATGGATAGTACAATGGTTGACTATAACAAGATGAATGGAAATTTGAAATTGAGTAGAATTGACTGTGATAGGACACTATATAAGAATACGGATTTTATGAAAACATTTCGATACCGCTGAGATTCTGATATCGCGTGTATAACAGAAACAGAGACGGTTTACACAACAAACAAGTAGCTTAGACCAATATTACGGGATTTTGATATTTTTAGAAACTGAATGACAAATCAGTAAATAGTAATAATGGGAAGAAATATCTACTATTTGCTAATTGACTTAAATGAGTGCTTTAGCAGATTTTATTATTAGATGGTGCAGATTGATCAAGTTTGAACAATTGGATGAACACTGACTGAATCTAAACTGAACTTTGATTTTATGCCAATAAGATGTGTATTTATATTCATATAGTAACAGAATAATTTTCTATGTGATGCTTGGTGGTCTTTGTGGTAATTGCATGGATTATAGGACATTATAATCAGAAT
Organism: Rugalucina vietnamica; assembly: GCA_964017185.1. NCBI lineage: Eukaryota > Metazoa > Mollusca > Bivalvia > Lucinida > Lucinidae > Rugalucina > Rugalucina vietnamica. The sequence continues at coordinate 7,937,024 of OZ024871.1, read as the reverse complement.
ATGCAATATGATCTTAGTGGTGTCTTAGTGGTATATGAATTGTAGCAGTACACATAAGTTAGCATAGAGAGGTGGTAAATCAGTTGGTAAAATAAGTCATTGTTATATTTCTGAGCTAAATTATAGATGTTGAATAGTCTTAAGTAGGTCACTGTGGGATAGGTTTTGATTATCATAGTGTTTAAGAATAAGCTTGGATGGTTAACTTACTTACTTTGCTTAAACATTAAATCAAAACAAGACAGAGAACTTGAAGTTTAATTTACATACCCTTAAATCAGATTTATATATTTGTTTCCCATAACCTGCACGTGACAGGCTGTTAAACATTTATTTCGCGCATTAAAGACCGTAACATGATTGCAGACTCTAGCGGGCCTAATAAGTTGGAAAATGTATACACCATAAAAGCACAGTGAGGAACATCCCCACCCATAAGCGGAAAATTTACTATATATTTCTTTTTCTTGTTTTTCTTGGCTACTGACTACTGACAGTTGACTGTAAACATCCATTTTAACGTTTTTGGCTACCGACAGTTGGAGTAGATGTTGTATTGGGTTACATGTTGCCGAATGATTTCAAGTACTCAAAAAGAGCATTATTTAAATACCATGATATGATTACCAAATTATTCTAAGATATAGTTTTTTTTAGATTGTGACTAATTGTAGAGAGTAATCGGTTACATTTTGATAACTTGTTTCTTGTAGTCATTTAGGTATATTTGGCCTCCATAGCTTCAGATTCAGGCTCCCGTGTATGACATGTTCTAAGGAAGGGAATAGTCGAGCAAATGGCCATGTCGTCAAATAAATATGACTGGTGCTTCCCAGTAACTTCATTTCAATTTCCAGGAGCATGCGCAATTAAAATAAGAACTTATATACTTCGTTTTGATGATTTCTGTACTTTCTTTATGGCTTTTTCAGTGACACTGCCTGCAAGTAATATATTCATAAACCAGGTCTGGTTTCGATATCCAAGTGACAACCACATTGAAAAAGAACAGCTCATCCAGTCACACCTGCATAAAGCTCAGGAAAGGTAATAATTCGTCATGTCTCTTGGTTGGACTTTGGGACACGGTTTTTATTCTGATCGTACTTTACCCTGCCGGTCATTGCAAACATTTGAGCCACCTCGTGGGAAAACCAACAATGTGGTTTCCGAACAGGTCCGACACAAACCGGCCTGTACAAGCACAGAAAATAGCTAGAAGCTTGAAATTTTGGAGTTAAGTAGAGGAGGAATTTTACTATCCGAGTAGCGAAAACAAAGGCGCTGATCACCGCGAAGCTGATCTGCGCCTTTGTTTTCGCCTATGCAGATTGTTGGTTTTCCCATGGGGTGGCTCATTTAAATACCTTGACAGATGATCATGTGATCCAACATCCATGTATAATGGGCCCGTATAACAAGACCCTATAGAAGAGTAGGCTTTGCAATTTCATATACTCAACAAAAAAGGAAAATTTGTTCAAGTGCTTATTGCAATAAATCTAGTTAGAAGTTATAAATTCAAACTTTAGTGTGTTATAAAGTGTCTTTTATCTTTCCAATGAGGCCTCATTTGAACTTGTAGCATTGGCAGTGGCTGGGAAAAGCAATGTCAAAGTTGACTAGTCGTCAATCCAGTTTTCACAAAATTGCAATATTGTTTGGTTTGAGCAAAAATTTTAATGTAGACTCTTGCCTTAAAAGCATAGACTTTGAAGACAAGTTTTCTTATGACAACAGATCAGTGCACAAGACAAGATATTTAGGCATGTCATACTGCCATTCCTGGATCAGCATAATTTCCTATATGGCAATATCAGGCTGCAAATCACCACAGCCAACCGACAATTCTTTAATCTGACCAACAATATGCCGAATTTGGTGCTGAGAAACAGCCTCCTTTCCTCCTGAAGCTGCACAGCAAGACTGGAGAGTTTTTGGTGCCAGTATTCCACACCAGACCATATAATGCTGTTCCAGATTTTGTAACACTTGTTCTGGGGGGACCATGTCTGGTGAGTGGGTTGCCTTTAAGTCCTTGACATCAACGTTGTGCCGACGTAGGTAATCTTGGTTAATACTGGGGTGATTATACCCCCGGCATTTATGCCGACGGGTATATAGCTTTTGCTTTTCCGTTCGTCCGTTCGTCTGTTCGTATATTAGTTAGTTAGTTAGTTAGTTAGTTAGTTCGTTTCTTCGTTCGTAATTCCGGAACGTTCGTGGAATTTACGTCAAAGTTTTGGTTAAAGTTTCTCTAGAGGTGTATTTCTCATGAACCAATGGTCAGAAACCATTCATACTTGGACTATAGGTACCCTATAGGGTTTGCTTTGTTTCCATGAGTTCGGACCCCAGGGCCCATGCCTGGGGGTAGGGCTGGAGGTCAAAAACTAGGTCACCTTTAAAATATGCTATTTACAATTTTAATGTTTCTTCTCCAAGTCCGTATCTTAACAAACAATCATAGGGATGTATTCTTATTTAGTTCCTAGATACCTTATAGGGTTTGCTTTCATATTCCATGCTCGGTACCATCTCCAGGGGTGGGGCTAGAGGTCAAAATCTAGGACTTATTTATAATATGATAAGTACCATGATAAATTTTCTGTAAGTCTATTTTCTTGACATCCACAAAGTCTTGTCAGAAAGCATTCATACTTAGACCATAGGTACCATGTAAGGTTCAGACACTAGGGTCCATGTGCAGGGGGTGGGGCTAGAGGTCAAAATCTAGAACTTCTTTAAAAATTGTATTTTCTGTACTTTTCTTTACCACCATGTTTAGAAATGATTTGTACATGCACCGAAGGGACTCTATAAGGTTTGCCTTGTTCCTAATGACATTAGACTCTAGGGTCCGTGCCCAGAGTGGGGCTAGAGGTCAAGATCTAGGACATCCTATTTTTTTTTTTTTTTTTTTTTTTTTTTGATATTATTGAAGAATGACATTCTACTTTACATCTAGGACCGAGGACCTGACCCTAAATGTCCGCGATCAAGTCCTAGATTGAGTATACAAGTCAGCTCTGTATACTGTTCTAAAATAGATCTGTCATTCTACTACACTCCCCCACCCCCCTTCCCATGGTTTTAGACATTGCTTTTTGCAAATACAAATTTATAAGATGTACTTATTGAGGACGCTCTCTTTCATCAGGAATTGAGGTTCAGTGAGCATGTCTGGATTGGCGGGCGGTGGGCTAACGGGTGGGGGCGTTGGAGGGAGCTACCAGCCGGGGGTATACGTGCCTCTCAAGGCACTTTTTCTAGTTTCATCTGACATTGTCCTTCTGGTACGATGCTTAAAATGCTTTACAACAGACAGGTCTGCTCACCTCAGTTTGTGCACTGTACAGCTGTTCATGAGAAAATGTGTCTTTGGAGACATGGGTTATTGTGTGAAAAAGCTCCAATGACAAATGATACACAAATAGAACAATATGGCAATTTTGTGAAACATGGAGAGGCGACCAGTCAACTTTTAAAGCTTCTGTAAGTGCCATCATCTCAAACAAGCCCTCATGACACTTCATAATAATATGGAGTTCACATTTCATAAAATATAACAGTTCTTGTGTTACAGGAACTCAAACATATTTTCCTTTTTTTTTTTTTTTTTGTTTAGTATATTTATGGAAACAACAGATATTACTAAGAATTTGTATACAACTTTAATATGATTTGGAGCATGTTAATAAGACACAGCTAATTTCATAACATTGAACATGTAACATCAAAAACACAAACTATCTGTCAGAGAATATTCCCTTAGATTCATTTAGTATTTGTTTTATTAATCATCTGAGATTGCACACAGTATACTTCACATTGAGATATGCATTTGGTGGTCATCGTTCAATAAACGCGTGTAGGTTTCTACAATTATCTACATTAAGAATGTTCATATTCTTACTGTCAAACATGAAACGTTCGTTGTAAAATCAACATTCAAATACATAAATTCCTTCTCTGAATTTCCTTTTGTAACACCTTTATATTACTGCCTGGTTGTTAATGAAAAATCTGAGAGTTGCTACAGTGCGGACATTCTGATTATGTAGAATCTGAATTATACGTTTAGAGCCATGTTATAAACAATATTTTGGACTACAATCTTTCTTCAAAATATGTACTATAGTGCTTACACAGGGATTTATCTTTATATATTTATTGACAATGTTAGTATCACACCCGGTTAACAAGGTATATATGGGAGGCGTTAATTTACGGCTATCAGTCAATTGCCTTTACGACTAAGTCATAGATAATTTCGGACTAAGTCATAGAGAATTTACGCAGGGTATTAGAGACATTCGGACAATACACTGTCACATTCAGTGTGTTTACACAATAAGAATCATAAGAATAGGAATAAGGTGTGTAGTTGCAAGAGAGAGAGTACAAAAATGAGGTAATTTGTTTCTAACGTTTGCATCTTAAATAAATTTGTGCATACTCTGAATATTTATATGAGGTTTGACCCAAAGGCAGATCCTGTTCTGGAGTCCGGTGTTAAAAGCTTTGAAATTAATTATTTTTGTACTTTCAGGTTCATAAATTTATTATTTATGGCTTTGATGAACCTTTGGAATTTGAATGATGTCGAAATGTGTATGGCAAGAGTGATTGCGAATGTTATATTCACAATGCAAGTGAAATGTCACAGTTTGTCTGTTTTGTCAATGTTCCTTTACGGCCTATGTAAAAATGTATTGGTGACTTGCGTACTACGTATATGTTACATTTCGACTTTCTGTATATGTTCCTTTCGGACATTGTGGCAAAACAGACTGCATAGTGGAAGAGGTATCTGGTGTGACTTTTGAAGAAAGTTTCCAGGATTTACCAATTGAACTTGGAAGGTAATATTTTAGTTTTATCTTGTTATGTCCCTCATGATCAGTCTCATGAATCGTCAGGAATTGATGAAATTTTGATTCGTGACGTTTCGTGCAGTTTCATAAATTTTCTTGTCTGTCCGTAATTGTTTTACGAATCTGTAATGCACCAGTCATTTATATCTCCGGGGCCCCTAGGGTTGGGGATAGCAGGGACATAGCGGGGCTGAAATGCCGAGATTTTACTTCTGACGAGTCCCGGCAGTGCCTATTCTCACCGCCATGGAATAGGCGAGTAAAAATTATTCAAATAGCTTAGGTCACTTGTCCCCGGGGGACCGGGGCTTTTAGCAGGAATTTACCAAACTTTTCTCCCCGCAGGGCGGAGCTTTTACCAGGGCTTTAAAATTTGAAAAGTTAAAAGCCCCGCTATTCCCCGGCCAAAGGGGTGCCGGGGATACAAATGACTGGTAGAGAAACAAGAGATTCGGCATAATCGGCTGGAATCGCACAAAGACTTGCAAGATTTCATTAAGATTTCATTACGATAACACGATTGTAAAGGGGAAATACGGCACGAAAGTTTGGAGAATAAGACATGAAGAATGTGCCAATAGCTATATACGAATCGTGTACGTAGGAGGGGGCATCGGAAAGTACGCATAAAATTGCTGTAAAATAAATTTGCGTCAACTGATTGATATGAAGTTTTGTACGAATAAACATTGATCCTTTTGTAATTAAATGACATTGTCATTTCAAAACAATGACGTCAGATGTTCATGCATGAGACAGCGTAATGACGTCACTTCACGTGACCCGGAGCACCTGTACCCCTGGGTTGACTTTGTTAGTGTATGGGGGGGGGTTGGGAAAGTTGGTCGACATTTTTAATGGAAAATAATTTTCTAACATTAAATTGACCATTTTTTGAAAACATACGGCATTCTGATGGTTTATCTACTAATAATATACGGTGCAACTGAATTCAACAGATTAGCGTAAAATATGCAAGAACGTCGATTTCATTTTGTAAACTTAAATTCAATACCCTGTTTTCTGGCCGATATTTAACGAAATGATAAAAGACTGGCATAAACTATAACTAGTAGAGACAATGTCAAGAATAGATATGTTTCGAGCTTGGAGTAGATATATACTTTAAAAAAAATGACTTGCCAACATTTTCGAAAATCTTAACGGTTTTGTGTATTTGACACAGTCGGTGCTTGCAAGACTCTACAGACAAATCCATTCGATAAACAACCTCGTAACTTGACAAACATAAGCCGTGTACATTGCAGTAAATAAGTATTAAATAAAATGTGGGCGAACGCAATCAAAACAGGTGTTACAATTCCTTGAACTAAGAAGTACTTAGAAATAAGAATAAAACTTCGACGTTACGTTGTGCCGCATAACATTAGGCGGTGTTTCCATAACGACAGCTGCAACGCACGTGCGCGTATTATGCTTGCGTTATTGCAATGGAATAACTGCATATATATCACTGCATTATTTGATGAGATTTCATCTAGAAATAACGAACGATAAAGAAATGACAGCATTTTTATAAGTACTTTCCGATCACCCCTCGTATAAAAGAACATTCTTGGGGATTCTTGATTTTTATTTGTCAGGATAGATACATGACTGTATCTGTGGCGTTTCGCGCCATATGCATGAAAAGCCACGTACATGCTTCCCTGCTTGTCAGTCAGAGACCGTGGTTCTAAATTTGCAAAGTCGGGTACTCTCCCCTTACCCCTTCGTTTGCTCTTGCCTGCATCTTTCCTATTACCCATCTTGTACCAATGAATTAGTCAACAATTCATGATGTTTTCCCGCAAAAATACACTAATGACATCAAATTGCATGCAACATTGCTTTGATTTCAAACGCAGCTGAATCATAAACCATTCGTGGAAGTCTTGGTCGGTTCCATGCCTACAAGCATTATTGGCTTAGTTGGCCCAATATATACATGTGTGGGTCATTTTCAAAATAATGTGCCCGTTTGGGGTAGGATTTTTTCAAAAAAGTTAGTATTTGCGTTTCATCTTATGTTGCGTTTATTACGTCAGAAGTGTATATACGAATTCAGAAAAAGCCATATGCAAGTTTAATCTCTCTTCTTAAAGTCAAATTTTACCAAAAACTAGGGTTATTTCAAAGAAATGTCAATGTTGTGACCACTAAAACAAACTTCCATCTAAATGGATTTGTAATCTTATCACGAAACCTAAATAAGTAGTTTAGCCATGATCAGGTTGACTTAATCCAATATTTTCGACCTTAATTCACCAGGTTTACTATAAATGTATGTAACACCAATGCCATTGGTAACAACATTGACATTTTGTAACAACATTGATATTAATGATAACAATATTGACATTTCAAAACTAAGTATTGTTTAAATTTTTGCCTGGTTATTTTACGACACTAACACTACATCATAGTTCTCTTTTCTCATATTCATCTGCAAGAAATAAAAAATTCCCACATAACTTTGTTGCTATGTTGGTCAATGTTGTTACTATGCTGGTCAATGTTGATACTATACTGGTCAATGTTGTTACTTTGTTTTTGTGAGAAACCTTCAAAACAATGATAGAACGTTATCTATTAAAATATGCATTGTTAAGATGTATACATTTGTCACACATTAAGCTACTTTTTCGCATTTTTTTAAACTTTCGTGCTTCCAGCATGTGAGAGAAAAAGTCATATTTGTCAATGTTGTTACCACACAATGAGTAACACCATTGACAGTAACAGCATTGACAAAATTTGACAAATCGTCAAAACTAGGGACTCTGGATGGATATTTAAGCACAATGAAAACTTTAATGTGTGTTTACCCTAAAGTGTAATTAAGCATTGACCAGTATTTGAACATTTGATAAGTTCAGAAGTTTTTAATGAGTAACAACATTTGACTTACTTACCGATCACATACCCAGCAGCCATATTATAATATTCAAAAACTAAGGCATAGTTACTTTTGTGGTAGTCAGCACGTTTTTATCATGGTAATTATATGGAGGTGTTTCAACTAACGTGTAAAAAAGCATTAAAACGCCATGGTGTGTAACCAGAAGAAATGATTTATAAAGCAGTAACAACATTGACACGAGCTCATGGGACAAGCACTTAAGCCAAGAAAAAATCATAAAGCAGTTATGGACAGGCTTGAAAATAATTGCAGACGTCTCTTTATTATCTGTTCATATTAAAAAGTAGCTGAACCTTCAGTAACATAGTGACTTTGTCATTTTTTATCACATCTCAACTATAAGGGCTTAGTGCAGGACAGCCCAAAAGTACTAATATTTGTGTACTCAACAAGGAATTTGGAGAGCTTATCATAAAGACGATGAACAAAAAGTGGTGTTTCAACATGACCACCATGGTGCCTTAAGACTTAATAATAAAAGAAATAATCTAAAAAGCAGAATGAAGTATGAAAAAAAAATCATCACGGACAGAAAAAAGCACATTCTTTGAAAAAGGCCCGTATGACCACGGTGGTTATATTTTAAGCACTTCTGGATGCCATGATATTCTACTTTTGGGTAAAAGTCCCATTAAATGGAGGCAACATCCCGACATGACCTTAGCTGTTGACTGCGACGTAAAGCATCAATTCAAACACACAGAAAATGCATAGCGATTAAGCGTTTTGCGTCATATGCACAAAATACACCCGGGTGCAAAAGAACCGTTTCAATTTGCTCCACCTCGAAAGTAGGGGCAAATTTGCACCCGGGTGTATTTTTTGCACTGGTTTTACTTTCTTAAAACACCGTTCTCATAGCATAAAATACGTACACCGGATCCAAATTTACACCCGGGGTGCAAAAATACACCAGGTGAAAATGTTGCACATGAATACGGCTTTAGTTTCGTATTTGCTTCGGCATGTATTCATGACATTCGTAACTGATTTGTGGTTCATTCGTAGTTGGGTGACAACCTCCGGAATTCCCGAAAGAGTTTCGAATGCATCCGAATAAAATAAGATCCAGCTACGATGTCACGGAATGAACTACGACTTCGTTACGAATTAACTAAGATTTTTGGGTCGAAAATTCCTGACCAAAATTTTGAACAGTTTGGCCACGAATTTCTGACTGACCAACAAACGGCAAGATCTTACTACGAACTGTAAGAATTATTTAAGATCTTCACGAATCGATTACGTTTTAGCTACGAATTCAAAAACTTTGTAAATTCGTGACGACTCGTGTGTCGTTTTGTCGTAGTCTGATAGGGGGCATTATGAATAAAAATTGAAATGTGAAGTCATTGTGTGACATTACAAAGTAGTTAGAATGCAGTAATAAGCGCGTCTAGCCCAGCACCCGTGGATACACAGGTTCACCATCTAATAAGGTACACCGGATTCAACGATTATTCTGTCACGTGAGGGAAACGAGGAAAATGTCATGCAATGGGGTAAATGTGAAATGTCACTTTAGATACATTTTATTGTTGTGTAACAAAACTGTGCTAGTTGACTGAAAATCGCTACAGCCGGTGTAAGTTGATAGACGGTGAAAAATGTAAAAGTAACGGCAGCGATAAGGAAGTGGCGCAATCAGAACAAAAATCCCAATCCAAAAACAAAACTAAAAGGGCATTCGGGTATATGAAAAATCTCTAAACGCCTAAGATTTTGCACTATAGAAATTACTATGTTTCTTAAACTCGTTTTAGCAGTCACACATTTAATAGCGTGTGACTGAGGCGTGTGCCGGATGTATAAAAATCTCAGTAGGCTGAAAATTTTGGAGTTCGTTTGTGTTACGTCACAGACACGCTACGCATGCGCTATAGGTGTGCATCAACGCATGTCTCATACACGCTTGGGACACGTTACTGAAGCAATATCTTGTAAAATCGGAACGCACATGTACATGTAGCGTACACTGGCGTGAATAAGACGTGCACCAAACATGTTCAAAGCGTATTCAACGCACCTATAACGTGCGTGGAACCTTGTCAAAACGTACAAGACACACGTTCGAGACACGTCAAGCTTCTAGAAAATATTTGAGCATGCAAAATCTTTTGAGCCCATACGTAACTGTGCTCCTGACGTATGTTGGATTTTGCGTTTTTGTCAACACCCCAAAGCGTGTTTGGCTTATACGCTAATGTATGACTGCTATTTAAAATAATATTCAGTACTAATGCAAAGATGACAACTGGTGAGCCGAGCGAGCAACTATTTCCCAATATGAAACAAAGCAAAATGTCATTCCTTAAAAAATTATTAGACCCTGAGTTACACCCCTGTATATTTTCCTTACTGTTATGCAACGTTACATTGGCAAACGCTTTGTGATTGTCTATTCACACACACAGTTTGCATAATTTTTGTATTCTCTCTATAATTGATCATAATCGTTCAAAACAGTGACCTTTTAATAATCAGGGTATGCTTAAAACAAACATATAGCCGTAAATTCGCCAAGACAATAGTCGTAAATTATCTATCGCGGTCAATTTGGTGGCCGTAATGTCACCAAGACATAGTCCACAAGTAACATATACTTGTCCAAAATTTGGGGGCTGCTAAAAAGGAAATATTCTTCCGAAAAATGCCGATTTTTTTTTTTTTCAGAAAATGATTACATTCTAGAACAATGTTTCTCACAAATGTTTGTGAATATAATCTTTTTTCGAGAATTCCATGAGAAGGCAATTTAACATATTACTATTTAAATAAAGTTCATATTACACTAAACATATTTTTCTGAAGTTGCAAACAAAATACATGATCACTATCTTACACTATACAATTTTTCTGGAATAGATGTCTGGAAAAGCTAGACCAAACACTTTCAGTTCAACCCAGTCCAGCTGCAACCTGCAAATAGCGTAAAGGAACACATACGATTTGTAAATTATCTATGACTTAGTTCGAAATTCTCCAGGACGTAGCCGTAAAGGCAATTGACCGATAGCCGTAAATTATCGCCTCCCATATATACCTTGTTAACCGGGTGTGAGTATGGACATGGAGTTAAACAGCAATTTTTATTCGAACAGGTTAATGCGTTTCATACATTAAAATACTGTTGTTGTTTTTTCTATTCAGCATTAAGTATTTGAAGAGCCAGATGTTGCTTTTGTTGTTTTATTACACTTTATCAACAAATTAAATTGAAACTGTACTTTAGTATTAATTTGGCTCTAACCATTGAAACCTCTTAGGTTATATGTTGAAAAGGTGATCGAACTATAAAATGTGGTTTATGAGAATATGTTTTTATTATTTTGTGTCGATGGACTGACAAAAATGATCGTTTTATCAAAGCATGTAAACATTTTATCACTGCCAATTATATACAAACGGATTTAAAGTCTGTTCAACACTCACTCTCACTTGTCTTCATCAGTCAGCTCATTCTTTACAATTGGAATATTAACATCATCGACATTATCCACATTGTTCTGTTCTATTGTAACATTTATGTATTCACTTTTCTGTCCAGTTTCATCAAAACCTTTATTATCATGCACAGTGACCTCCCCGTTACTGCCAGATTGGCTTGGTACCTCTCTGTCCACCTTCGCATAAACTGCCTGAACGCCACTTCCACTCGCCGCCCGCTCACTGCCACTAGCGCCTTGCTCCCCAACTCTTCTCGGTGCCAGTTCATCCACCATCTCGATTCTCTCATCAGTAGTGTTCTTCTTCTTATCAGCTTTACCGAAAAACAGAGACCTCCTCTTTTTATCTGGTTTGGAATACAGCTCAGATTTCCGTTTTTTATCAGGTTTAGCGTATAACTGCGACTTTCTGTTTTTGCCCTTATCAGGTTTGGCGTACATCTGGCTCAGTCGCTTAGATCTTTTCCTCACGCTGTCATCGGGCTGGTACTTGATGTCCTCTTCAAAGTTGTCAATGTAGTATATGAGGCAGGCATAGATGAAGCGGAACTGCTCCTGTAATGTAGTTTACAATTTAGTTTAAACATATTTTATAGCCTTTTTATGTACAATGGGGTTGGGCTACAAGTTCCGCCCCCTATAGTGTAGTGTAAAATGTAGGCATCACGAAAACATCTCAATGTAATGAATACCCCCTTGAACCCCACTTTTATATAGCAAAACTGGGGTATGCAGGGGTATACCTATTTTTCTTAATTTTACTCCAAAACATAGACTGTGGGTACACGTTAGAACCGCCTCGGCAAGGCGGTTCTAACATGTACCCACAATCTACGTTTTGAGCAAAAATAAGAAAAATATCGAAAGATTTCTACTGAAAATTTTCATTTTTTACTCCAAAACATAGACTGTGGGTACACGTTAGAACCGCCTCGGCAAGGCGGTTCTAACATGTACCCACAATCTTCGTTTTGAGCAAAAATAAGAAAAATATCGAAAGATTTCTACTGAAAATTTTCATTTTTTACAACTTTAAAAATCTCTGTATATTGTATTGGCATGTTTTCGTAATGGTGTAAAATACAGGCCAACTGAGGCAAGGATGTTCTGCAGTTCAGAAATGTATGTATAGATAAAGCGGACATTGTTTACCAGTGTAATTTATTTCACAGGATGAGGCAGTAATAAGTAAACAAAATAAGTAATGACTTGGTACCAAAGCGAGAACATCAAACTTCAAGGTTGAAAATAATCAAAATAACAAATAAGCGCTGATACAAAGTGAAAAGAAAAAAAATGGTAAACCTAGTAGGCAGCTCAGTTTTCAAAAGGATAACCAATGGCTATATGACAGAAAATATTTCGACATACAGTAATAAGGAAACATGGCACAGAAACGAGCCTCGACGCGAGAAAACCGGTCTTCGGGGTTTCCGACCAGGTCCGACACAAACCGGCCTGTACAAGCTCAGAAAAGAGCTAGAAACTTGAAATTTCGGATTTAAGTAGAAGAGGAATTGTACTATCCGAGTAGCGAAAACAAAGGCGCTGATCAGCTTCGCGGTTACCGCGAAGCTGATCTGCGCCTTTGTTTTCGCCTAGGCAAAAATCCGGTTTTCTCACGATGCGGCTCATATTAACAACAACGACAGCCAACTGGATATCCCTGGGAAACCAAGCAACGTCAGTGAAATCATTGAAACAGTTTAACCCCGGTGTGTCAAGCAACAGACAAGTCGCTCCGGCTCCAACCAATTGAAATGAATAGCTTTAGGTCGAGACCATCACAGAGTCTGACACTCGGGCCAATTAAGGAAAGAATCATAGTATGTGTGTCTTATTTACTCGAAAAACACTCTTTGCCTTATAGTGTTTCAGTTAATATGACCAGTATTTTACCAGATCTGGGACAGCTTTAGCTCGTCTCGACTTGATCTTTCTGACCGTGTTCACCACACTCACAGCGCTTTCGTAATTGAGTTTCTCCAGCAGATTGTACAGGGAACAGAAGAGGCCACTCCTCTCAGATCCATTGCTGAATTAGATTAAACTTGAGCCTTTGCGTGAGAAAACCAACAATGTGGGTTTCCGACCAGGTCTGACACAAACCGGCCTGTACATTGACAGAAGCAGGCTAGAAGCTTAAGAATTTGGATTTAAGAAGAGGGATTGTACTATTGGTGTAGCTGATCAGATTCGCGGTGACCGCGAAGCTGGTCTGCGCCTTTGTTTTCGCACATGCAGATTTCTGGTTTTCTGATGCAGCGGCTCAATAAAGCAGGTCGCTAGAATTAAAAGTACTAGTAATCAATCGTCATGGTAACCAAACCAGAAAATAACAACAAACTTAGGCAACTATTTGACAACATATGGTTAATGACATCATTTTTGGTAATATGCTTATAATTCAGGGTTTTTTCTTTGCAAAATATTAACATTGATTGGTTATTAAAACATTGGCGTTTTAAAAGCGCGATTCTTAAATATCTTGTTCGTTAATTGTTAACTTATACATCAAAGAAAAATCTTATGTGTGTCTATTTTTGGATCTGTGGTTATTGGCTTCTTTAATGATTATATTTGCATCACGTATTTTTCCCTCTACTTACAGACAATGTACCAGTATACGTCCAGCATACGACTCGCCGGTTTCTCCTAGAACCTGTCGAATCAAACTCAGACAAGCAACCTCACTCTTAGGGCTCGAGTCTCCAGTTTTCCAAGATGAAAATTGAAATAGACGCAGACGCATTGAATGGTCATTCTACAAAGACAACATATTTTCGCTGATATTTCATTACTGCACTTAACCATTCGATCATCTCGCCACTGTGTCCGGTGTGGGTTCGAGCCCTACACGCGGCACATGTACTTGCGGGTGTGTCAGGTGGTTTTTCTCGGGGTTCTCCCGTTTTCGCCCCACCTACCGATTGGCCCGTCTCATATGAGTTGCAATAATCTTGAAAGTGAATCAAAAATATTTTGCCTTTAGCGGGCAAAGTCAATTTTTCATGACTAAAATATTGGAATACCAACACTCTAAATGATATTTGATGTTTCAGTGCCAATGGCTAAGCTGCTCCATGCGAAACAGTTTGAAGTCTATTAATAACATAATTTGGCTTAACTACCATTATGGTTACCTGTTGACATGTAACGTTACAATTATAGCTTATAATGATAACCATTAAAACAGTCATTTGCTCATTGGACGTTCAAAATTTGGTCAAGGTGCTTCAGGAGGAAGTATGATATAATCTGACCTTATCACTGTGTGAAAAGAATTTAACATCATATATGTGAAATTTGAGCGATTTTGAAAGAATGCTGAAGAAAACATAATGTCCCCATGATTCTGCATGGCTGGGATGCCTTTACCTAAGCAATTAGTAGGAAACTGGCCTCGAGGTTATAAAACTTTTTTCAAGCTTGAAATTTCAACTACTCATAAATGTTGAAATAGTTGAAATTTACCTATATGACTTACGGCTTATCAGTTACTAGCATCTAGTAAGAATACAACATGAAGTATAGGGAAAATTCCGCCCACTTTTGCAAACTCTTGGCGTGAGTCTCTATGGTAAATTAGTGGAAATTTCAGGTTCAGTACTCAACAACTACTAATTTACCCTGCTCATAAATGTAACATATATGAGCAGGATAAGTTTTAGTCTCAGCTGAGTTGAGCATGAAAAAAGTTTTATAACCTCGGGACTAGCAACTCTTGACACATTAGTTTAGAATACCTGTCTCAGGTCGGACAGTGTTAGTTTTATAGAAAGGTAGCTGACTCTGTCTAGGATCTCGTCTGTTGTGACAAACACATCTCCTATCTGTGTCGCCTTATCGTAGGCTGGCCAGTACTTGAACTGGGACTGTAATGAAAAACATTGCATAATTGCTTTGAAATCAACATTGCATAACGGTTTCTTTCATTCTTTCCATGGCATATTGCGGATAGTATTTAACAATAATGAGTAATGTACTGAAGGCTGATTTCTTACATTTTGTTCACTGTGTGTCTATTTAAAACATGCTATGGTTAAAGTTCAAATACAATGTAGCATAAAATTGCAATTCTTTAGAATCTCCAAGTACTGTGTATGCGATTGTCCTTTTAGTCCGTTTGTACATCGTCTGGGAGTGAGTTTTTAATGGCGGTAAGAAGATAGATTCATTTGTGATAATTTTGTAAATTCACATGCGTAGTAGGCCCTAATTGTATGCCGCTTAAGCATTTGCTTTGATGACCATTGTCAACAATCACAAGCGGCCATGGTCACTCATTTACAAACTTCTCGAAACCGACACCTTTATTTTTGTCTGGTTTGTTCAATCTTCCGAATGACCGTTTTTCTTTTATATGAAAACTGTAACAAGCCAATTCAAAGCAGCCATCAAAGTTTTCCTCAACCTGCGTTCTTAAACTCAAAATATATTTTATCTTACCGTATCCTCCGCGTTTTCTTCATTCATCATCACCACTACGTGACACTGTTCCTGTATGATCAGTCTAAGGAACTGGTTTACCGTCTCTGGTGTCGGCATCTGGGTCATTATCATCCCACCCTTCTTCTTGTATGTCTGGAAAATCAATAGTCATTACGAAAACTTCACCATGAAATACACATAGATTCTTTTAGCTTTAAAAACTGAAAATTTTCAGCTGAAAAAAAATGATATTTTTTCTTAGTTTTGCTCAAAACACAGATTGTCGGTACCGAGGCGGTTCTAACGAGTACCCACAGTCTATGTTTTATAGCAAAAATAAGAAAAATAGGTATACCCGTGCATACCCCAGTTTTGCTATATAAAAGTGGGGTTTAAAGGGGTATACATTACATGGACATGTTTTCCTGATGATAACATTTCCGTTTAATGTTTCCTAAGCCCCATCACATCCCATTTTATTAGGAAAAACTGTAATGTAAAGGGGTAAACATTCCTCTCTTTTAAACATAGAGTACCCATGGGTACCCATTGTGTACTCGTCTCGGCAGGTGGTTATCACGTGTATAACAATTTATGTTCTGGGCAATAATTTGAGCCGCATCGTGAGAAAACCGGATTTTCGCCTAGGCGAAAACAAAGGCGCAGATCAGCTTCGCGGTAACCGCGAAGCTGATCAGCGCCTTTGTTTTCGCTACACGGATAGTATATTTCGTCTGCTTCTTATATCCGAAATTTCAAGCTTCTAGCCTGTTTCTGAGACTGTACAGCCCGGTTTGTGTCGGACCTGGTCGGAAATCCCGAAGACCGGTTTTCTCGCGTCGCGGTTCATATATAAAGGTCAAAAATTCTAAATGGACGTTTCCTACATTTACAGCCAGCTGTAAGGATAAATGAGCCTGTGCGTGATAAAACCAACAATTTGGGTTCCGACCATGTCCGACACAAACCGGCCTGTACAGTCACAGAAGATGGTTAGAGGCTTGAAATTTTGGATTTAAGTAGGAGAGGAATTGTACTATCCGTGTAGCGAAAACAAAGGCGCTGATCAGCTTCGCGGTTACCGCGAAGCTGATCTGCGGCTTTGTTTTCGCCTATGCAAATTGTTGTTTTTCTCATGCACAGGCTCAAATGTAAAAAATATGCCTTCGCTAGGTGGAGTGGGAAACGATATTCACAAAATGTGCACACCAGTCCTGTCCGAATGAGGTTCCTCTGTTTCTGTGTGCTTTGGGTATGCCTTTCAATACTGTTTTGGATTTTTTTTTTATCATTTTCCTCCCCTTTTCATTGTTTCATCTCCCGATGTGTGAATTTTGCCATTTGCATCTGTGCAGCATCGGCCAAACATTGCATTTATGGTGTAAATTCTTTCTTAATTGAAACTTCGTTTTATCCGTTTGGGTCAACGTATCTAGGGTCAATTGACATAATTGTTTGACACTTTCGAGAAACTCCATATGGTCCATATGGTTCACTGCTTCCAACTGATAAAACTTTTATATTTTACATCCATTAACTTCAATTTATTTTCATGTTTGCAAGAAAAATATCCTGCTTCTTCAGGTCAGCATATTGTAATGATTTTGTCATTCAAAAGTTCAATGAATAAAGCAATAAATTAAATTAAATTCATGTCTTTTAAAGCTATAAACTTGTAAGAATTTTTGTGACAACTTTTGGGCAACGTCATCATTGACATAAATGGAAAAAATGGATTTTTTTTTTCAAAATTTCTTTAAACTATTGTATTTGAAAACAAGCAATGTTGAATCTTCATTAAATGACCTCTGTTTATTGATGTATTTATAACTTTCAAAATGACACCAAAATCATAAAAATATATTTGTCAGAAGCGGCAGGAAATTTTTATTGTAAATATGAATAGGGAGTTTTCGAATGTTACAATCATTACATGTGTATGTCTATTGACTGTATCTATCATAACGTGTAAAGAAGAAAAACTCTCAATTAAAGAATAACTTTAAAAATTTCATAGACATGTCACATCAAAGAAAATAAAAACATATCCGATATCAAGAGTCAAACTTTTAGTTGGCATTGTAAAATAAAAAAGACATGATATAAATTTTATACATGTTTTATAAAATAACGCCACAACTTTCAAAGTTCTCAAAAAAGATTTGCGTGAATAAACATTCATGTGTTTGAAGTTTATTTATACAGGATAAAAAAAAAACTGTAAATTTGCATCTTTCAACAGAGTTGTCGATACAAAAACTAATATATTCCAAATGGGGCGAAATATATCAAACGTTGGTTAGAAAATGAATCTAAACCGATAATGATTTTCTGATTTCTCAGAATACACTCGCTGATCTCAAAGGACCAAACGGAAAATATAACCTGCACTATGGATGATGCACGGGGAGACTTTTTACGGCCGCCACACGGCACAACACCAGTTAAAACTGAAATCCTTTAAGAGCAGTGAACATATAAATGAGAAAGGGGATGGGCCATACCGCGGTTTCGGCTACTAAAGCTTCTTCAGTGACCCTGTAGATTTGGCAACATGGAGCCAAAGAGAATTGCTGTAATTTGCATCTTTCAACAGGGTAGTCGATACAAAAACTAATATATTCCAAATGGGGCCAAATATATTAAACGTTGGTTATAAAATGAACCTAAACCGATAATGATTTTCTGATTTCTCAGAATACACTCGCTGATCTCAAAGCACCAAACGGAAAATATAACCTGCACTATGGATGACGTACGAGGAGACTTTTTAGGGCCGCCACACGGCTCAACACCAGCTGCAGTTATAGCAAATAAAAATAAAACTGAGATCCTCTAAGGGCAGTGAATATATCAATGAGAAAGGGGATGGGCCATACCGCGGTTTCGGCTACTTAAGCCTCTTAAGCATAGTGATTTGCTTTTACTGCAACACTGATAGATAACATCGCGTCTAAAGTTTAACACTTAATCATCAACTTGCACCACGACTTGATCTAGTTACTTAGATCTTACTCACGTCAATATAAACGGCGTTAATGTAGTCTCCACTCGCAAGTTTAGGTCGGTACCGATCCTCTGAAAAATTGTAAATTAGACGGCGATTTATGAATGAATACAAAAAACATAACATAGACCCAGAAGAAGCACTTAACCCATGCGCTACCTCACACCAGTAAGATAGAATAGAGTGTATATAGAGGGTAGATTATTTATAATGAATGTAAGATAAGGTTACTATATACCTTAACACAATTGAAGTTAACTTTCATATAGAAAAGCTGAATATGAATCTAATAGGAAATAACACTAATGATAAAGGAATACTATCGTTTTGCAATGAAATCGTAACAGAAGTCTCCATCTCAAAGCCTAGGTGAGGAAGACAATATTAACCATCGGGTATTAATACAAAAACAATATATCGTAAGTTGAATGAGCAGCTATTTCCGTATAGATGGCCACTCGGTTGTTTTTTTTTTAGTTTACAATTATTTACTTTGCCCTGATGTGTTGTATTCAAACATGACAGAAACAATCGTTTTGGTGAAACTCAAACTTATAAAATCTTACAAATAACTAACATTAAAATTCAGGAAAATGTCTAATCTGTATCATAAAATATATATTTGACACTATTAAACTACTGTCTCTTTTCGCGAAGAGAGCCTCGTTTTACTATCTATACCTGGTATATCACTACCGTCCCTGTTCTTTCCCTCCTCTCCCTGGTTCTTAATGATACTCTCGATATCCATCTCATCGAGGGTGACAGACTCACCCAGATCCTGAAAGTGTACAGATTTCAAGTTTACCTACTACCCCTATATCTCTGTCAGCAAAATACTGCATCACTGTAGGTTTGTGTTGAATCCTGCTGATCATTGTTATACTTTTGATCTTTTTTGTCAAAGTGAAGATGTTACCTACAAACATGACATCACGAAACGATGTCCATCCAATATATAAGGAAAAGGTACACGTAGGTAATGATCAGGAAAAGGCGCAATCAGAAAGGCATTCCCACTCCAAAACCCGAGATTTTTTCAGTTGTAAAAATGTGAAAAATGCCTTGAAAAATTGTGATATTTTTGTTTAAACATTGATTGTAAGTACCCACAATCTTTGTTTTGGATTAGAAATAAGCAAAATAGGTATACCCTGCAAACCCCTGTTTCACTATATAAAAATGGGGTTAAGGGTGGTATTTAATGCATTGACATGTTTCCCTGCCCTGATGTAGAGCTTTGTTTCCCTGATGTAGAGCTTGTGCATGCTCTTTGATATCAATCTTATGCGTGAGACACATTAAGAACAAAAGTGTTATTCTGATATGATATTGCAGAACCATATAAGATAATCATCTAGAAAACGAGTGGTGTGAACCAAATCATCATCTAGAAAAGTCCTTTCTGCAACAATAAATTCAAGCTACTATGTACCTCATATGCAACTTGTAGGAGTTTGTCGTCATCTTTCCTCAGTTCTTTCCAATCTTTCTTGAGATTCTCTTTATCTACAGGGTAGGATCGCAGACACAACACCTGGGCAATAGTCTTATAGAGGAACTCGTAATGTTCCTATGAAATTAAGGAAATGTGTTAAAATATATGCATATGTAAAACAACACGTATGTATAGAAAAAATGCAACAATATGACATGGGCTAAAGAGTATTTTCCATTGTTTTCAACAAATATAAAAGCAAATCAACTCTCCAAATACCAAAAATCTCTGGTTTGTGACATACTGCCATACATTACCAGAATGGCAAGATAGCACGTCAGTATGGTACACTGACTGGACCATATTAAGCCTCTTTTTCTGAGCTGACTGGACCATACTAAGCCTCATTTTTCTGTGCTTTTTGGCATACTGAAATTTATCAACAAATTGGTCTGAATACAAGACATACGTACCACGGACTGGACCATATTGACTCTCTGTTCTCTAAGTCTTGTGACACATTGTGACACATCAACAGAGTGGTCTTCGTTCCCCTCGTCCACCGATAGATCTAACGCGATAAAACAACCCGTCCTCCCAACACCATCTCTGAAGAAAACGAACAGCTGTCAAACCGTTGATTATTTGCTTACAATCTGTTCTTAGTTATTGCTTAACGTCCAAGTCAACATTTATGGTCACGCCGGGACGTTGCCTCTATCTTACGGGATTTGGGGATGTCATAAGATGCAAAATACGCTACAAATATATTCACCCAAGTAAGAAATTTCGGTTCATGGTTTGAATGGTTTGACTACACCACTTTTCCCAACCACAATGTATATAACTCACGTGCAATGTACGACAGTGGGCGTATCAGTTTCTGGTTCTACCGAGAGGAACTTGTGATAAAATTCTACCATACTAGCTGATGTGGGCGGGACACCATCCGACGGCCACGCAGTATACTGCATGTGCATCAATGGGCGTGTTTCATCGAACTGAAAATATATCATTACTCCTGTATTCAGGAAAGAACCTTTTCTTCAGTTAATACTGTGCGCCTGGTTACTTTTCTACTTGTAAGTTTTCTTTTCCCTATCTTAATTCTTATTTCACGTAACATGCGTATTGCTTGGCGCCTTTTATTGTTAATTGTTTCCTTATAAATGTTACTGGTAATAAATGTTAGTGTTTTAATATTGCTAAAGGTCCGTGAATGCAACGTGAATCTCACAAAACAATATCATTTTCCACATTTACATGACATGTACAGGAAAATGCTTACTAAAGTATGTGCAGAAAAATTATCGTGTACGTACACATTTAAGTTTGAGTCGCCTGAGACAAAAATCTGCGAATATCTCTTGCTTTATACAGTGTATTGTAACATCCCCATACTTTTTCTGTCCTCCCATATCTGGCCAGTACTGCTTGAATAACTGAAAGAAGGTAAGTGTATGAAATTAAAACCACCCAAACGATAAATAGACAACCCAAAATACAGTCAGCTTCAAAAAATACCTACGTTTAAACGTTTGGTTTATTGTTTCAGTTTTAAAGGTTTATGTTCTGGAACAGAGTGGTCACATGAGATGGAAGTGTATAGCGATATATACGATGAAGTTTGAAAACAATAAGAGATTAAGGATTAGAGAGTAAACAACAAACTATTCAACTAGAAGGGCATTCGTTAAACCCTCTTTATCTCGACTGATAATATGGAAAGCACATGACGACCCTGAATATATGTGTTGCATAGTTGATGTTGTAATATATTATGAATTATGCGAAACACAAACCATCGAAGAAATGATATTTTTTAACTTGCATGATGTAAAAAAATATGCTTGTTTTGTATTGTTTTGTTTTGTATTGTTGGGTGATGGATTTCACGAGCTGCCTCGTGAGAAAACCAACAATCTGCATATGCGAAAACAAAGACGCAGATCAGCTTCGCGGTAACCGCGAAGCTGATCAGGGCCTTTGTTTTCGCTACATGGATAGTACACTTCCTTTTCTTCTTAAATCTGAAATTTCAAGCCTCTAGCTGTCTTCTGTGCTTGTACAGCCCGGCATGTGTCACACCTGTTCGAAAAACACATTGTTGGTTTTCTCACAAGACGGCTCAATTTTTCCCACTAACCCCTCTTTCCTCAATCTCTGTCAACATGACAACCACTGATACATTCTCCTGATAAATCATCTTCCAAAAGTCGTTAGTTGTCACCGCTATTGGACCTACATAAACGACAAAACATTACTATAACAGCTAATGAGCCTTTGCGAACGACAGGAAACATTACGTTTAGCGTTATCTGACCTACACAGACACAGCAGAAACACATAACGTTTATCGCTAACGTACATACAGATGTGGACTGGCGCAGGGGTGGAGTGTAGGACTCCGGTCCCAGAGGTCCCGGGTTCGATACTCAGCCGGGGTGCCGTTCGTTGTGGACTTGAGCAGTCACAAAACATCCACAGCTCCTGGGGTAATGGTCAGAAATTGATCGACTTAGTACGCAGTAAAAAACATTATTACGATAACCGCTATTGGTCCTACAGAAACGACTGAAACACTATGGTAACCACTATTTAACCTTGTAAAAGTTACGGAGTTCAGTAAAGTTTCGTTCGAAGTTCTGCATCGAATGATAGTACATGTGTATATAAAATGTCCAGAATCGTACGACATATGATTTGTAAGACGTGCATCAGTCAAATTTCGTGAACAATGTCTAAATCAAAGATTCTCAGTGTGCCATTCGTGCGTCGATTTCCATGATCTGATCTTTTACGTAATTTACACCACACCCCAGAATGAACCTTAGTGAATTCCGAAGCATCTTTGATATAGATAGATTAAAACGAACGATGCAGTGGGTCGTACAAAAATAAACCAATACCATCTATTTTCTGATACTGATCGATCTATTTCTGTTCATAACCTCAAAAATAAGCATTTTATCACTCAATATACTACATGTATCATATTGTATAATACTGTCGAAATAAATTTTGGGCAGAATACATAATCATTTATTCCTTAAAACAAGATCTAGGTTTGGACCAAGTCTGACGATTTTCCCTTTTACAGTTTATCCCGGCATGCAATGACAAATTTAGCACACAGATTATGTTTACCTCCCAATTTACCCAACAAAGGCAGACAAATTCGACGATGGAAATTTCTCATATATTTCACGATAACCAAATTCTAGATATTCTAGATATGTAATGCTACTGCTCCCGTAGAAACAATTTTGCGTGGTATAAATGACGCTGAAGTTTTTGTGATGACACGTTAGTGTAAATAACGCTTCCATAGTTTGATCCTGTAATATTCGTGTATCAAATTTCATGAATTCACCCAGTTCATCATTGGTAAACCATGTTGACATGTAAATTGCTGTAGGTTTTGGCAGTCTACGCGATTTTGGTAGATACACTAACAATAAATTAATTGCGTTAAAGGGTAATGGGCGTTAATATTTTCTTTTGAAGAAACTAAATAAAATTAGACATGTTCTATTTTCCCGATATCAGTCTCACAAGTGAGACGTTATGAAAAAGTATCGAACAGGGATTAACACGGATTTAAGGATCCAATTAATCCTTGATGAGAAGGTTTGCGTACTAAGCGTTGGGAATTCACGTGGGATACTCGTCAAAAATAAATAAATATATGATACGAGGCCTAAATATGGAAGCGTTTGTTAGCTCGACTGCACGAAGTGCATAGAGCTATTGCAGTCACCCCGGTCGTCCACGTTCCCGTTCCCGTTCCCGTGCGCGTTCCCGTGCGCGTCACACTTGCGTTAAAGTTTTCTAGAAGTCCATATCTTGACAACCACTCATCAGAAAGCATTCATACTTGGACCATAGATACCCTGTAGGGTTAGCTTTCATTCCATGGCATCGGGCCCCTGGGTCCAGGCCAGGGGGTGGGGCTGGAGGTTAAAATCTAGAACACCTTCAAAAATGGCAATTCTTGTGTTAAAGTTTTCTAGAAGTCCATATCTTGACAACCACTCATCAGAAAGCATTGATACTTGGGCCATTGACACCCTGTAGGGTCGGCTTTCATTCCATGGCATCAGATCCCTGGGTCCATGCCAGGGGGTGGGGCTAGAGGTTAAAATCTAGAACACCATTAATAATAATGGCTTTTCTGTGATATAGTATTCTAGAAGTCTATGTCTTGAAAACTTTTTATCAGAGGGTTTTCATACTCGGACCATAGGTACCCTGTAGGGTTGAGTTTCATTCCATGGCATCGGGCCCCTGGGTCCATGCCTGGGGGGTGGGGCTGGAGGTTAAAAACTAGAACACTAAAAAATAGATGTACTGCTGTACAAGGAGGCATATCTTGACAACAACTTATCATAAAGCATTCATACTTCATACACTTTAGGTTCCATGACATCGGACCTCTGGGTCGGAGTCAAGGGGGCGGGGCTAGAGGTCAAAATCTAGAACTCCCCGAATTTTTTTTCTTTTTATTTCTTAATAGAAACAACTTAGGAGGATGGTTGGTCATTCATCTTTTGACTTTGTGACACTGACTTGTGTGTCATGACGATAAGGGTCAGTTGACCTACTTTCCATGGTTCAGTGATTTTGCCTTATATCTTGACACTCAATTAGTATATTTTCTTACTTCTTTCAGATTATGTGTTAGTACGACCAGGCCTTTGACCCCAATATACTTATAGGTCACTGTGACCTAATTTCACGGTTCAGTGATTTTGCCTTATATCTTGACACTCAATTAGTATATTTTCATACTTTTTTCAGATTATGAGTGAGTATGACCAGAACTTTGACCGCAATATACTTATAGGTCACTGTGACCTCATTTCACGGTTCAGTGATTTTGCCTTATATCTCGGTACTCAAATGGTTTATGAACAAACTTCTTTCAAAGTATGTTTGCGTATGACAAGACCTTTGACCCTGAAGTAGTCCTAGTTCACTGTGACCTAATTTCACGGTTCAGTGATTTTGCCTTATATCTTGACACTCGATTAGTATATTTTCATACTTTTTTCAGATTATGAGTGAGTATGACCAGACCTTTGACCCCAATATACTTATAGGTCACTGTGACCTAATTTCATGGTTCAGTGATTTTTGTCTTATATCTCGGTACTCAAATGGTTTATGAACAAACTTCTTTCAAAGTATGTTTGCGTAATGACAAGACCTTTGACCCTGAAGTAGTCCTAGGTCACTGTGACCTAATTTCACGGTTCAGTGATTTTGCCTTATATCTTGACACTCAATTAGTATATTTTCATACTTTTTTCAGATTATGAGTGAGTATGACCAGACCTTTGACCCCAATATAGTTATAGGTCACTGTGACCTAATTTCACGGTTCAGTGACTTTGCCTTATATCTCGGCACTCAAGTGGTTTATGAACAAACTTCTTTCACACTATGTTTGCATATGACAAGACCTTTGACCCTAAAGTAGTCCTAGGTCAATATGACCTAATTTCACGGTTCAGTGATTTTTCTTTATATCTCGGCACTCAATTGGTATATGAACATACTTCTTTCATGATATGTATGAGTATGACAAGACCTTTCACCGTAAAGTATTCCTGGGTTACTGTGACCTAATTTCATGGTTCAGTGATTTTGCCTTATATCTCGACATTCAGTTGGTATTTTTTCATACTTCTTTCTGATTATGAATGAGTATGACCACACCTTTAACCCAAACATACTTAAAGGTCACTATGACCTAATTTCATGGTTCAGTGATTTTGCTTTATATCTCAACACTGAATGGGTATATGATCATTTTTCTTTCACATTATGAGTAAGTGTCACTAGACCTTTGACCCTGCAATACTTATAGGTCAGTGTGACCTTTTTTCATGGTTCAGTGATTTTGCCTTGTGTCTTGGCAATCTGTTGGTATATGAACACACTTCTTTCACAATATGAGTGAGACCTTTAAATCTTAGGTAGTTATAGTTAACTTTCATGGTTCAGTGATTTTGCCTTATTGCATCAAGGCAAAAAGATGTATGAGCATAATGCTTTGGGTTACTGGTCGGGTTTGGCCTTATGTTTGACAAAGGTCAGAAGCAGTCGAGCACGCTGTCCTGCGACAGCTCTTATTTACTCTAGCATGTCATCACATAAATCTCAGCGTCGTTTATATTACACAAGATTTATAAGATTTATTTCCGCGAGAGCGAAAACGTTTAACGGTCAGGTCAACACTGATTAGGCGTTTAACGGTCAGGTCAACACTGATTAGGCAATCAGCAATGTTAAGAAAGACCTTACCTTGAGCTGCAATATATCTCTGTTTCGATGAGGCATATCCCTGTGAATATAACAAAAGTAACTATTATACATAATATTGAAAACGCATTGAAGCTGAACTTACTTACCAATTTCAAATGCAAAATATATGACTTTTTCTTAGTTTTGTTTCGATTAAATTTTGCAAGTAAACAACCTACAATGTTGATGTACTTACACAGTTTATATTTAGTCCAGTATCAACTGGAAACAGTATTTAGTTTTTTCCCACCTCGGCTTTTGGAGTGGGAATCTTTTTCTGATTGCGCCTTTTCCTTTTTAAAAGTGCTACAAACAAACAAAACAAGCATAGACTCATAATATTTGGAGGGCGATTACATTTTTTTCATTTGAAAGTGATTTCCCCTATCTATATATGTGTGACTAGAATAAGCTAATAGTTTAATAATCGTATTTGACACCTTTTCGCTCCTTCGTGATTTAACCTTACATGCAAAAAATAAAAGTTTGTGTGTAAGCAAACACTTCACCTCGATGAACGATGCGTTGATGTAGTCAGGGTCTGGTGTCGCAATCTCGGTTAGCTCCCGTATTATGTCCATGGTTCTACGGTTGGATTTAATATTGACTTGCTGTTGCAATGCACGTAACACGACTCGATTCTCGTTAACTTAAAATAGAAGATATAAACATCGATTAGAATAATTCCAAAATCTGTTCTAACTTTAAATTGGCCGAAACAGCTTTTAGGTTAAAGAGGCGGCAAAATGGATATACATTGTATATGTAGTAGTAACTTAGTTGTCGATGACGCCTACCAATTGACATTATTACCATGGTAGTGTTGGATCTATGTTACTTAAGTTTCGCGCATGTAATAATCTCAGCCAACTGCCAACCTCAACATACAACCGATTACTTAATCATGGCAAGAGTAACGTAAGAGTATGCTTATTATTATTTTGCTATCGACTCTGTAGCAATAACTTACACGGGTAGACATCTAAGAAGCAATTTTTGGAGAGATTTTCTGCTAACTTTGCAACATCGTTCGGTTTGTCCACCTTAGCACCTTCTATGTCCTAGGAAACAATAAAAATATTGTTCAACAACGTTTTAACAGGTGGCTTCCGTGGCCGAGTGGTTAAGAGCGCTGATATTTCATTACTGTGCTTAACCATTCGAGCATCTCAGCGCTGTGTTTGGTATGGGTTCGAGACCCACACGGGACACATGTGAGACAGGCCAAGTTCTACTTGCGGATGTGCCAGGTGGTTTTTCTCGGGGTTCTCCCGTTTTCGCCCCCACTGACTGATTGGTCCGTCTCATATATAATCTTGAGAAAAAATGTACAGGTACACCTTTTTCTTGAGAAAGAGGAAGATATGATATATGATATTCCATGTTTCGCCAGCAAACTACCACACTACTGAGAATCACGTGGTATTGTATACATACAAACCGATAAATGATCGGTGACACACATTGCATTTGTCCCAAAGTTGAGGTTAGATTTTCAGGTTTTCTCCTATAGCGTGTACTCTATTGACTGATAGATAGGTGCAGGCAATGCAGAAATTGATGATCATGATAAATGTTATTCTGAAAATAACATCATTTAAAATGATACATTCACTATGGGCATTAGCTAAAAACATATTTACATTTTCAATTCAACTACAAAACAGAAATCTAATCGCTAATGGCAGCGATATTTTGTCTGATATTCAGATTATATTGTATTAATGTACAAATGAATAAACCTGAATATAGCTGTTGTAAATAAAATCATGTAAATAACATATGGGTATCCCAAAATTAAATAAACAGCACAATCAGGTTAGCCATAGTTTTGCAATCTGAAATTACTTTTGACTGAGCATTGGCCAGATTACTAATATAAAGTATGTGTTTCTGTCTGTAAAAGTTGAAACAGTGTGCGTTATTTAAATGAAGTTCCCGTCCATGTTCCTTTTGAACATTTAAGCAAGGAACACCTGCTAATTATTTAGAACCTGCAGAACTCAAGGGAAATGCTCCTCTATTGTGTAGTATCAAATTTAATGGTATTGTACTTTCAAAAAACTTAACTACTTCTCTTTATAATCTTTTGCCTCATACTTACATTAAAGTCTGTTTCAAAGTCTGTAATTTGCATTTCTTTAACTCTGCTCAATAGGTTATCTACCAATATCCGCCGTGGACTAGCTATCGCCGCTGCTATAGTTTAGATACATTGAAAGTAAGTTGTAAGTACGATAGTTCAAACAGCGCCCCTGATGTTTTATCTATACTTAGTTCTAATGCGTTACCCAAAATGTAGTACAGTAATTAGGCTAACTTTGTCATTAACTTTAAACATTGTAATCATAAAAGTAAGCAATAAGTGTGATTGGTGAAAAGAAAACATCGAATAAAATACAAGAAGACGGATGTCCTGAGAACTATCACATGAGATATAGTTGTATGAAATCATGTTCATACATGGCCATGTATATTGCCTCTGGAGTGCAGAGAATCTTCACCCAAGGAACATGACTGACAGATTCATCGATACATACTAAATACACAAGCTGTATGCCTTGTGGTTTCGGAGAAGAAGAATTGCTCTATGAATGTTTTCCCCCATTATCAGCGGTAATGGCGTCCCATGGGGGTGTGACCTGTTTGGACCGCAGAAAATGTAAAGGACCTTGTCTTTTGGTTTCAGAGAAGATTTTGTGCTCCCCATTTTAGCCTATTGGATCTATCTGTGTCCATAGAAACCACAATTCAATTTCCCTACGACCCCATCCGACTCACTAAACGATTAATTAATATGTTCCATTTGGGAGGCTCGAACTTTTGTAGTTTTATTTTAATCAGTTGTTAGTATGCATGCTTAAAAGCCCTAGGATATAAAACACAAGTACCAATTTGTTGCAAGAATTTGTTATCTGCCTCCGTTTTTTTTTTTTTTTTTTTTTTTTTTTTTTTTTTTTTTTTTTTTTCAGATTATAAAGCAAATATTGTAACACTTGCGCATTCGATACTTACTTTGATATAAGTTAATGCATTTATATATTTGCTTTAATAAATCTGAGACAGATACGTTAGAAACTTCGTTTTGACGTCCTTGGTTGCATCTCATAAGAATAAATTACAGAAATATATGGAATGTGATAAGAAATAAAATTCAAACTGAGAATATAAAAGAGACTCACGCCAAAAGTTTGAAAAAGTGGGCGGGGTTTTCCCTGTACTTCATGTATTTTACTAAATGCTAGTATCTGATAAGCCGTAAGTCCTGTAGGTAATTAAAATTAGAACTCGCTTACTGCTGAAGATGGTTTTCCGTATGATTGCTGAGAACGCCTGTCTATTCTTGGGTTTTCTTCGCCGGACGATTTGTTTCTTTTTCCTAAAAGCCACAATGTTAATATAGTTTGTATACATACATGTATTTAAGCATTTAGTTACGCACTGTGCTACATTTGTTTCAAGTAAAGCGGTTTTGTTTGCAAATGAGTGAGGCTAGCAAAAAGTAGGAAGTAACTAGTAAAATATGAAATTACTTCATCTGTGAAGGGGAAATTTAGCGTTGCATTATCTGCTCAATAGCTTGTTAGCTACAGAATCAACAGTAAAACTTGGAATGCATGCGAAGTCACAAGAATCTCGTCATGAACAAACATGCCTTTAACGTGGCTGACCAAGAAATATCTTAACCTCCTCATGTAGCTTGAGAAGATCTCGCTACAGGCTTAGAATACACATATAGACTGCATTAGAGCTGACAGCCGGTTATTATATTGCACTGTCACTATTGCACTGCAAGGCTGGTGATGCTGTTTGACACGTTTGTCGTGATGAGATTTATCATTAGACTCAAGTGTACCTTTCGGTGTTTCACAAGTTGCGGAATCGCAACCATCAGTCAAATTATTATCCTGTGCGCTATGATCTGAGCATGACCAGGAAAACCCTCTGTCATAAACAGAAGATGACTTTTTTAGGTAAAACGTAAAACAGGCGGGTGACTGACACACAGTCATATTCATTTTCACTGTAACCACTGTAACCACTATTACTATAAGTGGTCGCCCACATCAGGAAAACATGTCCGTGCAATATATACCCCCTTAAACCCCCCTTTTATATAGGAAAAACTGGGGTATGGAGGGGTATACCTATTTTTCTTATTTTTGCTCCAAAACATAGATTGTGGGTACTCGTTAGAACCGCCTCGGCGAGGCGGTTCTAACGTGTACCCACAATCTATGTTTTGAGCAAAAATAAGAAAAATATCAAAAATTTTCCTCTGAAAATTATCGATTTTTGACCTGAAAAATGACTGTATATCATATGGGCATGTTTTCGTAATGCATCCAAGGTAGAAGGCTTTCTTCCTCCGGTTTCCTATACCACTTAAAAGGCCAACACTAAAGCCTTCAAAAACGCTTTAAAGGAAATGCCATAAACATTCTGTGCAGTTAAAGTAAAAGAACGAATCAAGTTTTCATTCCTATCAAGCTTGATTCAAATTGATGTCAACAAACTTTACTTTTACCCAAACCTGACAGCATTAAGTTGAAGAAAAGCATCTTAATATCGTGCTGTAAGAGTCTATATATACACACAGTGTGTCAATATCAAAGCACCTGAGTCTCCTATGTGTGAAGCTTCGCCTAAACTAAAATGAGTTTACTATGATACCGGGATTACGGTCTGAAACTTACCTGTGTCTCCACACACAGAGTAACACAATGCCAACAATGAGTAGTAGTGCCGCTGCCCCACCTATAGACCCTGACACCACTGGTAGTTGCTCTTTGACTGGTAACGGGGTGGTTCCCTCTGAAATATGAGCCGCCTCGTGGGAAAACCAACAATGTGGTTTCCGAACAGGTCCGACATGAACCGACCTATACAAGCACAGAAGCAGGCTAGGGGCTTGAAATTTCGGATTTAAGTAGAAGAGGAACTGGACTATCCGAGTAGCGAAAACAGAGGCGCTGATCAGCTTCGCAGTTACTGCGAAGCTGATCTGCGCCTTTGTTTTCGCATATGCAGATTGTTGGTTTTCCCATGGGACGGCTCAATTATATTGAAAGCATAGCAGGACAGCATTAACGATGACAAGTAAACCCAGGATTTAATTGTCCTACTTTGAAAATTACCATTGCACAGAATGATCACTAATTAATTGAAACGCTTCTTTGGAAATGCTTAAAACACTGGCCATGAAAATTTTAACCCGTACCGTTCTCCATTCTCTCGAAATAGAATTTACCATCTTCAAAGGACTTTAGTTGCTGGGACTTTAACAACAACAACAACCATAGGACATTTCAATAAACAACATTTTACCTATATTATCGCACGTGGCTCCTACGTATGAGTCAACACAATCACATTCTCCGCTGTCAGCGTCACATGTCGAGTTGATACAACCCTGGCTGCAATCCCGAGCACAGTTCTCACCGTATGTGCCTTCAAGACAACCTGCAAATAAAATAATGATAATGAGGATGGCTACAATTTTTTCTTGCATGAGATTAGCTTCATCATATAATGGGGATGGCTATAATTAATTAATGGAGACGGCTAAAACAATTTCTTGCATGAGAGTGGCTTCATCATACAAATTGTCTTGCATGAAAGTGGCTTCATCAATTAATACGGATGGTTACAAAAAGACTTTGCGTGAGAGTGACTTTATCACATCATGGGGATGGCTTCAAAGTTTTCTGGCATGATAGTGGCTTCATCATATGGTTGGGATGGATACAAAATTTTCTTGCATGAGCGTGGCTTCATGACATAATGGGGATGGCTACAAAATTTTCTTGCATGGGAGTGGCTTTTTAATTAATTGGAATGACTATAAAATTATCTTGCATGCGAGTGGATGAGGGTGAGCTTATGGCCATTTAAGCCCGCCATAAATTTTATATTACCGATCGTTCCAAGGCAATATTTCTGTGGTGGCTCTTTTTGTTTTATGTGCCGGTGTTTAAAATTTTGTGCTCTTGGCGCCTTATGTATGTTTTCATATTTTAGTTAAGTTTAGGTAACTGAGTGGCCACCTATTGGGAAAATAGCTGCTCATTCGGCTTACGATATGTTTTCATGGTATAAGTACCTGATTGTTAATTTAGTTTTTTTCCCCATCTCGGTTTTTGGAGTGGGAATCTTTTTTTCTGATTGCGCCTTTTCCTGATCTTTGCCTACTTGTACCTTTTTATCATGTTGATGGCTACAAAATTTTCTTGCATGAGAGTGGCTTCATCTTATCGTGGGGATGGCTATTAAATCTTCTTGTATGAGAGTGGCTTTATCATATAATGGGGATGGGTACAAAAATTTTGCATGAGAGTGGCTTCATCATAAAGTAGGGATGGCTACAAAAGTTTCTTGCATGTGTGTGGGTTCATCATATAATGGGGATGGCTACAAAAGTTCCTTGCATGAGAGTGGCTTGATCATATAATGGGGATGGCTACAAAATTTCCTTGCATGAGAGTGGCTACTTCATGTAGTGGGGATGGCTACAAAATTTCCTTGCATGAGAGTGGCTTCATCATATAATGGGGACGGGTACAAAATTTTCTTTGATGAGAGTAGATTGATAATATAATGGGTGTGGCTTCAAAATTTTCTTGCATGAGAATGGCTTCATCATATAGTGGGTATGGCTACAAAATTTTCTTGCATGATAGTGGCTTCATCATATTTTAAATTGCATGAGCAATAAAAGAAATAATAATTTTAGAAAGTACCTTTATCACATACATCTCCACTAAACCCCGCCACACATCCCTCCAGACAGTGTCCTGTATTCCTATCACAGACTTTGTTCTTACAGTTCACTGGACACTTAATGTTACAGGACGGACCATACCAGGCGTGTAGTGATACCAGACAGTCGGTAGCTACACAGGTACCGTTTCTAGGGTAACAGTCGTTGTCAGGGCAATTATTGCTGCACGTGTTGTTACAGTAATCACCATAATATCCTTTATTACAGTTATTTAGACACTCTCCTGTGGTCTGGTTGCATGTAGTACCTTTACACTGCCCAGGACAGTTCTCGGAGCATGTGTGCCCGTATTTACCGGCTGAGCATCCGAATTCACAGAATCCGTCGGAAACCGAACATTTTGCTACTGTGCCTGGTGATGTTGAAGCTGCGCAGTCGTCGCTACATGGTTGACAGGTTGGCTCCCAGTAATCTAGTTTACAGCCATGTATACAATGAAACTGTTGATCACATTCAGGTTCCCGCCCAGCACATCCTTTGGGGCATGACTGATCACATCTGTAAAAACAATTTAACGTTTGGATTTGGAACATGCTACCAGTTTATATTTTAGAAGACTCGGTTTCTCAATGCCACAAACGTACAAGTTTCAAAGATCACAGAAGTATATGTGGGTGTACTAAAGATTTTACAATATATGGAAAAGATGACCTAAACCAACTGCGCCGCGTCGTAAGAAAACGGGATTAATGCCTATGCAAAAACCAAGGCGCAGATCAGCTTCGCAGTAATTGCACGGCTGATTAGCGCCTTTGTTCGCTACACGGATAGTACGATTCCTCTTCTTCCTAAATCCGAAATTTCAAGCTTCTAGCCTTTTTCTGAGACTGTACATGCCGGTTTGTGTCGGATCTGGTCGAAAACTCTGAAGACCGGTTTTCTTGCGTCGCGGCTCATCTATACATTCATTATCACATCTCAGTTGTGCTCTACAGCATTTTAATGTGCCCAGCTATTTTTCTGACAGTTCCTAGTATAGGTAGTTCTGTAGTGATTTTGACTACGTAATAACTGGCGATTATACTCACTTCGGACCACCAAGAATATGAAATGTACAGCCAATAGAACACACACCGTCTCGTTCACACAGTGACAGATTACACTTATTTCCACAGGGTTGGTCACACCGCGGGCCGTGGAACTTGTCGTTGCATCCGAATGTACAGGTCCCATCTAACCTATCACAGGTCGGCAGATGAGAGGTTGCGTTAACTAGACAGTTGTTGTCACACTGCTTGTCACAGTGTGAACCGTAATAACCCTGTTCACAACCGAACTCACAGTGTCCATCAGTTTCATTACAGGCTTTAGTGTCCGAGGAAGTGTTCTGGGCGCAATGAGCGCTGCAATTCCCAGTACAATTCGCTAGATATGAACTGTTATCACAACCGAATGTACAAGTTCCGTTCACGGGAGAGCAGATTGGTAGATCAGAGGTGTCAGTGGTGTCATTCTGCGAACTGGTTGTAGCATTCACGACACAACCTGCGCTGCATTGTTTATCACATTTGTCCCCGAAATGACCATCAACGCAGCTGAAAAGGCAGTATCCTGTTGTTTCATTACACGTTCTAGCCGATGCATTGTTTTGTTGACAATGCGAACTGCATGTTTCTCTGCAAGTGTCTCCGTAATATTCTTCTAAACATCCAAAGTCACAATGCCCATCACCCTGCGCGCAGGTTGCGTTGGATGAAGTGTTAACGGCAGCAGCACATCCAACATTACAGGTTTCGTTACACTGTACCGAGAACCACCCCTCCTCGCAACCAGCCTCACAGTAACCGTCCGCCTGACGACATTCCGTGACATTCGTCGTATCGTTCTGCCGACAGGTGTCGCTGCACAGTACCTCGCACTTTTCACCATGGAAACCGCTCGCGCAACCATGACTACAGTGGCCACTGTCACGATCACATGACGACAGTTCTGACGTCACATCATCGAGGCAATTAGAACTGCAATTAAGCCCACACTGGTCCCCGAAATAGTTCTTCTTGCAGCCCCACGTGCACCGACCATCGTCCTGGCTGCAGCTAGAGTCAGTAGAGGTTGCGTTCGACTGACAGTTGGAAGGACAGGGTTCACACTGACTGACGTTCTTGTAGTGTTGCTGTTCACACTGGTTACACACCGTCTCATTGTCAGTTGGGCCACTAAAATTAAATCATAGAACCAAATTAATGTTATTTCAACAGATACTATAGAGTTCTTGTTCTTGTTATTCAGAAGCACCAATATTGGATTGCTTTCTGTTTGATATCGCTCAATCGGTTCTCTTCCTTGCTCAGCTTCAGAAATAATGTGAATTCATCACGAAAACCCGATGTCCAAAAAAGGTATCACACATGCTTGCAAAGGCATGGAAATATGCAATTGCTACTCTAATAGATGGCTTTACTTCTCCGTAAATATGCATACGTGCCATAGTTCAATAAATGAAAGATAGAGGCTTGTTTGTATACCTACCCGATAGATTTATTTTTTATTTTTTATTTTATTTTTTTTAATAATCATTATAAATCAATACCACCTACCTGACACTACAGTTGAGACAGTTGTCCCCGCACGGTACTGTACACGATGCCCCAGTAAAGCCCGGGATACACCCGTACAGACACTCCCTACTGGTCTCGTTACACAGTGGTCCCGCTAATGTTTCAGTAGAGTTGAGGCATTTGGGGCCACAGGTAGAACCATCGACGATTCCTGGGCGGACAGATAGATTGTTATTAGTCTGACTAGTCAATCGTCAAAATGAAAGTTCATTTTGCCAAAATATGATAAACAATCAGGTATCAAAAATTCATTTTGAAGGCTGACCCGTCATACTAGATTGTTATTAACCAACAGTGTGGTTTCCGAACAGATTCCACACAGACCGAACTGTACAAGCACAGAAGATGGCTAGAGGCTGGAAAATTTAGACTTAGAAAATAGAAGAATTGTACAATTGTACTGCTAGACGTTGAGGAGCCAATAGACCCTGGTGCACCATGCCGGGGATTTTTGTAGAGTATAAGTCAGTCGTCAAAATGAAAGTATCATACCTAAGGTTCATTTTGCCAAAATATGAATCAGGTATCAAAAATTCATTTTGAAGGCTGACCCGTCATACTAGATTGTTATTAACCAACTCTTACGAATATGAAAATTCGTAATTAAGAAATGATGCAAAGCTTGAAAAAATCCCACGTCCCGGATGGGATTCGAACCCGGACCGCCGGGGTAGAAATCCAATGCTCTAACCACTGAGCCAAAGAGTCGACTCCCTGACGCAGTATGTCAGAGATTGTACATATGTGATACATTGTATCGAATAGCTGTGCTATTTATAGAAGCTACGCATCATAGATAATCTCGAATGAATGAGTGGTGCAATGGGACATAACACACCCCCATTTCGAGGAAGTAATCATTTATGATTACGAGAATGTCATTATAATGACTAAATGACTCAAATGGTCCATCT
Organism: Rugalucina vietnamica; assembly: GCA_964017185.1. Lineage (NCBI taxonomy): Eukaryota > Metazoa > Mollusca > Bivalvia > Lucinida > Lucinidae > Rugalucina > Rugalucina vietnamica. Next base: position 7,900,340 of record OZ024871.1, on the reverse strand, counting down.
CCGACGAGCCCCCATCTTACGAATATGAAAATTCGTAACTAAGAAATGATGCAAAGCTTGAAAAAATCCCACGTCCCGGATGGGATTCGAACCCGGACCGCCGGGGTAGAAATCCAATGCTCTAACCACTGAGCCAAAGAGTCGACTCCCTGACGCAGTATGTCAGAGATTGTACATATGTGATACATTGTATCGAATAGCTGTGCTATTTATAGAAGCTACGCATCATAGATAATCTCGAATGAATGAGCGGTGCAATGGGACATAACATGTGGTTTCCGAACAGATTCCACACAGACCGAACTGTACAAGCACAGAAGATGGCTAGAGGCTGGAAAATTTAGACTTAGAAAGTAGAAGAATTGTACAATTGTACTGCTAAGCAAAGCTGATCTGAGCCTTTGTTTTCGCATATGCAAAATTTTGTTTTTTGCATGACGCAGCTTAGTTATACGGTTAGCTAAAATCTGATAGGTTGCATCTATTAAGAGCGAGGGTGGTGCAAGTTGCAGACAGTGGTCATGAAAACCTCGTGGCTCTGCAACCCTTCCGTTGAACTATTGCAAGGGGGCGGAAAGAGTATTTCATAAAATGATAATAATCTTGTAGTGTATGTATACTGTGAGTAGACCATTCACAACATATAAACAAACAAAACATCAGACCTGAGGGACGCCCTTCTTCTTATATGCTTAAATGTCTTTGAAGAATATAACCTTTAAGTACAGTGCTGCATGCCATATAGTGCGCTGTCTTGGGAGTTAGACAAATGTGTAAATTCTATAGTCGGTGGAATTGGATGGCTCATTTTTTGTAATGTTGGCGGTTTATGTATGTTTTCATATTTTTAGTTAAGTTTAGGTAACTGAGTGGCCACCTATTGGGAAAATAGCTGCCCATTCGGCTTACGATATGTTTTCATGGTATAAGTACCTGATTGTTAATTTAGTTTTTTTTCCCATCTCGGTTTTCGGAGTAGCAATCTTTTTCTGATTGCGCCTTTTCGGCCTGATCTTTGCCTACTTGTACCTTTTCACTATAATTTTAATTTTCGCCTACCGAATGAAATACATGAACCTCTTCTTAAACTAGCGCAACGAAGCTGATCTGCGCCTTTGTTTTCGCATATGCAGATTGTCGGTTTTCTAACGAGGTGGCTCAATTGTGACGAATAAGACATTGAGCCGCGTAATGAGAAAATCAACATTTTGCATAGGCGAAACAAAGGCGCAAATCAGATTCGCAGTAACTGATCAGTGCCTTTTGTTTCGCTACATGGACAGTACAATTCCTCTATCTAAAACAAATTTTCAAGCCTCTAGTTATATTATGTGCTTGTACAGCTCGGTTTGTGTCGGGCCTGTTCGGAAACCACTTTGTTGGTTTTAATATGAGGCGGCTCATATTTTGCTGAACAGCATCACGCATCTCCATCTCAGTCATTGTCACAGTTTCTCGTGTTTAATCTTTGCTTCATCTTTTTACAACAAAAAACATAATCTCTGGTTGAATACAACTTCGTTAACCCATATTTGACGAACATTAGCAATTAGCAATTGGATGAGTCCACTTTCAGTTTTAGGGGATGTTAGGAGTGATTTTTATTTTTTATCTCATTTTTCGATGAAATTTCTTAGTGCAAACAGAATAGCCCCAGATGGGACGCCGCGTTTTGCGGCGTCCCATCTGGGGCTATTCTGTTTGCCTATGTCCCATAAAAGGGACGCCAGGCTTAAATGAGTTAACAATGACATACCAGCGTCTCAAATTTTAGGGTAAACCCCTCAGTTTTGAGTCTGGTCACACAACAACATGACATAAAACATTCGAAACGCTCAGATCGGCCTACAAACCCAATAATGTAGAAATGATAAAGCTCATCTGTTCTCATTCTGTTGATAGCCTAAGTCTGACCTAAATGCTCAATGCTTGTGCAACTTTACCTGTCCCCTCAAATGACATCTAGCTTTAGCTTTGATTGTTTCGCCATTTTGAGACTAATACTTGTTTCTTTGCTAGTCATCATGTCGGTGCTAAAATAGTTTATACCTTGGTACGTTCCATGGCAAGCCGTACATGTAAATGTAGGCTACTACAGGTAAATCTTGCAGAAACGTATTTATCTTGACGAAACGTATTTATTACCTCCCTTTACACAAAGTTTTCTTTGAAACACTCATATTTCTGAGAAGAACTGTATAAGCAAAGTGTAACATTATTAATATTTCTATCTCATAAATGCGTTCAGACCCCGCAACAATAGAAGCAAAACGTTGACAAAAGAAACTACGAGAACTTACTCTGCATTGGGGTAAAAACTGTATAAAAACCTTCAAATCTTTACAACGCCATTAATTTTGGTTTCAAGCTAACTGATGATCCCATAGATTGCGGTGAATAGGCCTTGGCGATGCCGAGGTTGCTACATATATATATATATATATATATATATATATATATATATATATATATATATATATATATATATATATATATATATATATATATATATATATATATATATATAGGGGGATTAAACCATTAACAGTGCAAGAATAAATCAAACTAAGCGCGCTTTCGGCTTTCGCCTTCTTCAGAGTCAATATGTATTTACAGGTAAAAACTGGAAAAAAATGAAAATAGGTAAATAAACAAAATAAATAAAAAAACAATGCAAAAATACACAAATACACAAAAATCACATGAAATGTGACAAAGTTGACACCCACTGCCGAACATACAGTGGTGTCAACTTTGTCACATTTCATGTGATTTTTGTGTATTTGTGTATTTTTGCATTGTTTTTTATTTATTTTGTTTATTTACCTATTTTCATTTTTTTCCAGTTTTTACCTGTAAATACATATTGACTCTGAAGAAGGCGAAAGCCGAAAGCGCGCTTAGTTTGATTTATTCTTGCACTGTTAATGGTTTAATCCCCCTATATACTTATTTCAATCATTTTCGAATCCTTTCTTAGGATCCAGTGCCACCGGGAAGATTTTTGTTTGATGTTTGTCCTATTTCTCCCAATATATATATATATATATATATATATATATATATATATATATATATATATATATATATATATATATATATATATATATATATATATATATATATATATATATATATATATATATATATAGCAAATCTCCCTATATAAATGATTAAAATTTTCTTACATACTCTGCGTATATCTCTACAAAATATCAAGACATCATTTTTCTATTAATTAAAATGAATGAAAAAACAACAAGAAAAATCACAAAATAAACTTACAACACGCATTAGAACATACTGACTAGCTCTTTCCCAACAATGCAGCCCTTCAGCGACGATTAGTACAACAGAGAAGACAGAATAAGCAGAAAATATGAGCCGCCCCATGGGAAAACCAACAATCTGCATAGGCGAAAACAAAGACGCAGATCAGCTTCGCGGTGACCGCGAAGCTGATCAGCGCCTTTGTTTTCGCTACTCAGATAGTACAATTCCTCCTCTACTTAACTCCAAAATTTTAAGCTTCTAGCCTGCTTCTGTAGCTGTACAGGTCGGTTTGTGTCGGACCTGTTCGGAAACCACATTGTTGGTTTTCCCACGAGGCGGCTCATATGAAGACAGATTATAGCAGAATCGTCTTGGAACGGTTGGTTAAAAAATGAAATCCCTCTTAAGGGGCCCCAATCCTCGCCACGTTCTGAGATTTTAAAAAAAGGAGTTTGTTAGGTAGAAGCTTCCTGAAGCATCACCGAATACAACTTGTCGAAACGGAAACAACACCGACTCTCATTACGAAACGCCCAATATACAGAATTCTCTCAAGTTGTAAAAAAAATGAAAAAATTCAGTAGATTTTTTAATATTTTTCTTATTTTTGTCCAAAACATAGATTGCGGGTACATGTAAGTACCCACAATCTATGTTTTTGAGCAAAAATAAGAAAAAATAGGTATACCCCTGCATACCCCAGTTTTGCTATATAAAAGTGGGGTATACGGGGGTATATAGGCTGGCCAAAATAAATTAAGCCCCAGCTGATATTTTTCCATAGACTTAATGTAAAAGCCTTCAAAGTTTTGTCACACGTTTGGACTGAATGGACGCTTTTTATGCCATTTTCAGCAAATACGAAGCATACGCCTAACTATGGGTTGATTTTCATTAATTCAATTAAGTTTTCTATAGAGTGACACGTATTTCAGTAGACATCACGAAAAGCTCCCTTTTACTCCTATAGTAAAATTGGCAAAAACCTAATGAAGCACAAAAATGTATTTCAGCTTGAAACTTTGTGTAATCATGCCCAAGATGTTGCTGTCTGACTTGGTAAGCATTTTCAATCGCATTTGATTTTTTTTTTTTTTTTTTTTTTTTTTTTTTTTTTTTCAATGTTAAAAGTAGGCAATTTAACAATATGCTTATGGAGAAAAATTGACATGTGGCTTAACTTATTTTGACCAGTTTATTAATACCCGGACATGTTGTCCTGATGCTGAAATACAAACAATTTTGGAATATAAGCTGAAAAGAGAACAGTAACGCCGACTCTGAAACTCTGCCGACTCTGAAACTCTATTTTGAAATAGATGTACAATATTTTAGTTAAATTTATATACAAATGGTATTTTAGAGCTGCACACACATACACTATGCTTATAAAGTGGTCTTACCTGACATGCATAAAGCTGCCAACACAATGATCAGGAGTTTTAGCTTCATTTTATCCAGCTCACACCTTATTCGCAAATCACTGTGATTTTAATGGTACACAGGAAGAAATGAGTTTTGATATTTTTTTTTACTATTCCGTATTTAGTCACCACAATTTAGACAGTTTGAATCGTTCATTTTTGGCCATTAAATGATATAACGCTTTTCGCAGCAGCTTTTGAACCAAGATAAGACTCAGACTGTTACTACGGGTACAAGCTGGACTAGAACTTTGTGTTGTATGATTACCACTGCGGATATTTGTTTTCGCACTTAAATTGTAGCAGGAAAACATGCGTCGATCAATGAGACTGAATGGCACTCAAGAGGGTTTTTCTTATTTGACGGCTCAATAAAGAAGGAAGTAAATATATTTTCGTCTTTCACACGAAAGTTAGTATACCCCTTTTGTTGACTTCACAAAAACATCGACTTTATTCAAAATCCTACATAACTTCCTTGATCGAGCCGCATCATGGAAAACCAACGATGTTATGTTTGGACCACAGAAGATTTTAAGAGGCTGGAAAATTTAGTTTTAGAAACTAGAGGAATTGGACTGCCCGTGTAGCGAAAACAAAGGCGCTGTTGCAGTTATTGAGAAAGCTGATCTGCGCCTTTACATATGCAAAATGTTGGTTTTCTCATGACGCGGCTCACTGCAGTATGGCATTATCAGTAGATGATAATGACAATGAAAACAATAGAAATATTTGTTCTTACCGACATATAGTCAGCTTCTAATCTACTGACAGACCATCTGATTACTGGTTAACCGCTCATGTATGAGCCTGCCCAGGAAAAGTGGTTTAGTCCAACCCCTGCCCAGGAAAAGTGGTTTAGTCAAACCATCCATACATATTATGTAAGCCTTATTGGCTTAGTTCCATGTGGTTATATTTATGAATCACATTTTGAGTGTCATGACAGCCTAATGTTGGATAAAAGTCCCATAAAATGGAGGCAACGTCCCGACATGACCATTGCTGTTGACTGGGACGTATTTGCATTTACAATGTATTCAAACAAACTAAAATATAGTCTCTCATAGCTCTCTAGTAGAGCCACCCATATATATTATAGGTATTCCGATAATGTTTTTATGCATATATTGTATTACATGTTTTACTTTCTGTTGAGGTGAGACATTAATAAAGTATCAATTGTTTAAAATAAGGGGAGAGCGATGGGTGGACAATTTGTTGAGATGTTTCGGGTTTCGATTAAATACAACTGCCGAGTATTCAACTTGTTTTTTATTGCAAGTAGATAACCCAATGGGTATTGTCAGTAAAAATAATTGTTCCGCTGGCTGAAGAAAAAAAATATTGGGGTACTTACAGTCAGAACTGAAAAAAATGGATAAGGTAAAGTCACAAGTAAACGTTTTATAGTTCTGTTCGTATTGCCATACATGCGCGGATCCAGAAATTTTCATGAGAGGGGGTCCAACGAAAATGGTAATTTTTAATCACAAACCAGGAGGGGTCCAACCCCCAAAAAATCCCGAAATTACCTTTTTTTAGGTAAAATTTTCAAATTCCAGGGGGGTCCGGACCCCCGCCCCCCCCCCCCTCTGGATCCGCGCATGCCATACGATTTACCAACTGCAGAGCGATCGTATGACTCGCTCCGACGTTGCTAAAAAGGAAGAAAACACGAGGCTTCGACAGGCATGCGTTGTCAGATCCTCTGACAACTTTAGTACTACTAAAATTCAAAAATGGTGACCTGAGTAATATATCGTCATAATAGACATTTCTTGCCTAATCTGAGATGTACTCTGAGATGTAAATACACCATACATTGACAAAATGTCAGGGATTATCTCAAGATATTTCATTGCATTGACGTACTTTAAGAACATCCAACTATTCATTTGTAAATTAAATGTTTGTCTGTGCGCACGGTTCGTTTGTTTGTTTGTTTTCTTGCTTTACGACCACGGCGTACAGCCAAAACCATGTCGGACCTGACAGTTGTCCTTACCCTGAAATCCTGTCATACCAGGGCGGCGCTATTACGGATTTCTAGAAAAATGCAGAATGCCGAGGTGAGCGCGGTACGAACGCCACCAACGCCGTAGCAACGCGATGGCATCGCCAGCATACGCCATGGGAAATCCTAGAACGCCAAGGTCGGCATTTCGTTTGGACAAACTCAAACAAATGCCGTCGCTTGGCGTTATAATAAGGGCGTCCTATGAACGCCCTGAGAACGCCGTGGCAACGCGGTGAGAACTTCATCAACTCACCATGAGCTGCATGGGCATGCAGTGAGATCATAGTGCAAACGTCGTGGTAGCCTATGGTGTTTGCACAGAATTGGAACGGCATCCATCACGATCTCAAGGCATCTACACCGCGCCGATTCGGCGTTTTCACGGCGTTTTATTTACCTTACTGTTTTCCTGAGGCGTTTGCTAGGCGCTGTCACGGCGTTTATTGCGCTCGCGTGGAGCTTTCACTTACGCGTCCAGTGGTGTTTTTGATGAAAACAGATGAAAAAATATGCAAATTTTAAACATGACAAAAACAAACAAAACACTATTTAAATCAGATGCACATACATGTATTAGGATTTCTTTCACAATGTCTATCGACCAACAAGCTGGTTTATTACTTGTATATATGCAGGCGCAGCAGATACAAATTGCGGCTGATGCTGCCAGCATAGTTCTATAAATACACAGATGGAGCAGAGCGCAAAGAATGCTTTGGGTCTGGCCATGGATTTAGGCAGCTAGAAGTTTTCAGTATGGTCATTTTCACAGATGCCAGGATATGCTTGAAAGCAAAACGTACAAATGACAGACTTCGTTTCCAGTTTGCCTACAGCCGTCAGCGCAGTGGCAGAACGCCGTGGAAGCGCGGTGCGAACGCCGTTGAAATGCAATGTAAACACCAAAATCGCCGCGCAAGCACAGTCGTGCAAGCGTTTGGAATCACCGGCTAGAACTCCGTAGAAACGCGGTAAAACGCAGTGTGAACTGCGTAGCAACACAATGAGGACGTGGTGAGGACGCAATGGCTTGCCTTTTCACAATAGAAATCGTTTTTACCTTGGCGTTCTCGCGGCGCCCTGGCGCTGACCAATGCGCTACGCGTTAGTTGCGCATACGCTGAGTACGTTCTTCGCACGTTTAAAACATACGCTGCATACGTTCTTCGCACGTTTAACATACGCTGCATGCTTCCAATTACGCTGCTCGTAGGTTGGTAATGCGTTATGCATACGCTTCTCATACGCTTAAAACTGTCCAGGAGGGCTTTGGCGTATGGCAAAGTATGCGAACGTATGAGTTACTTACAGGTAACGCTCATGAACTTGTGCCTAACGTATTCGTTTCGTACGCCTAACTTATGAGTCGGCATACTTTGGAAATTTTTGTGGATGCACAAAGTCTGGGCGTACGCGACGTATGACAACGTATGCCAGCGTATTCTAGCGTACACGTAACATATGCAAAACTTATGCCGAACGTATGCAACGTACACCATACCTCATACGTCGGCATACGTTGGCGCTATACGCTGTTGTGTGAACACCACTTAAATGGAGGCTCAGGAAGTGCTAAAATAAAATAAACATTACGAAAACTTGCCCATGCAATGAACAGATTTTTTTAGCTTAAAAAATGAAAATTTTCATCAGAAAAATGTTGATATGTTTCTTATTTTTGCTCAAAGCATAGATTGTGAGTACACGTTAGAACCGCCTCGGCGAGGCAGTTCTAAAGAGTACCCACAATCTATGTTTTGGAGCAAAAATAAGAAAAATAGGTATACCCCTGCATACCCCAGTTTTGCTATATAAAAGTGGGGTTCAAGGGGGTATACATTACACGGACATGTTTTCGTGATGAAGTTGCCTTTCCACTGTGCACGCGTTTAAAACACTCCAAAAAGTGTTCAGCTCGGAAATTATCCGCGTCCAGTGTAATAATTTTCTGTGCTTATGCATCTTATTCTCTCAAGCTACCGCGCCCGGTTTTTGAGTTAAATTATTAAAAATCTAAAACCGAGTTCGGTTGCGAGATCGGCCGAGTGTCTGGCTCGATCGTATTGAAGCAAGCCCGAGAGTGATGACCACGTTCAGCACATTTCTCAAGTTCTAGAAACATGTATTCATAAGAACATTTCTACGTCACGGACATTCTCCGTCATCCGCTATTTTTTTCTGTTAGCAGTGTGTAAATTAATGTGGATTAATATCCCTGTCAACAGTTTTGTCATGCCGGGACATAACCACCGCTTCCTGGGTATTAACCTATGATAAAGAAATGTGCACAGAGCACCGTTTGGTTCCGGAAGGCTTGCCCGAGAACAGTGTGGCTAACTTACATGGCATAACTGTTGTCCGTGTACGTCTTAAACCTGACAAAAGAAAGATTTCTTGCATCGCGGCCAATTATAAGAATACGACGTGCAAAACTATGTCCGAATAGACAAGAAATGTCATGAGATAACCTGCTTTTTCTGTCAGTGCACAGATCAGCATTGGTATCGCTTAGCCGATTAGCGCACATACAAATTAAAAAAGGACTTCCTGGACCAGCTATCATATTTGACTATGCAGCTCCTGGTTAGCGTCGCCTGATCAACAATTAAAAACGGATGCACATGTATAGAAGATTGGAATTTTATTTTGAGACATCCCCATTAAAAACTCGTTTGTATTTCAGTGTATGGTGTACTTAAATCTATCTCGGGTTAGGCAAGAAATGTCTACTAGTACATGGTAATATACGCGGAAGTATGCACACTACATACTGTCCCATCTATAGGAGTTATCAGTCTGGCATTTTCTTATCTTCTCTTTATCTGAATAAAAGCCACGTCTCAACTAAACCGGGATTTGCCATAATTATGCGGACGTCGGAGTTAGTATCCAGTCTGACCACTGTATTAACACTACCAAGAGTTCCGCTCAGCTTCTTATATATTGTCCCATTTGTATGAAAATTTTGATTCTTCCTAATATCGGCCCTCTGGTGAGCTCATGTAGGGACTCGCCAATTTCAAAGATAACTTTCTCATGACTTGACTTAGTCCTATCGCACCAAGACTGACTAAATGGTAAAGCACTTCAACCCCCAACCACAGACTATGGAGGTTCTGGTTAGTGCAGTTATTCTAGCCTGCTCCCTGCTGGGCACTGGGGTGGCGGCAGGGTCGGGGTACAAAGTTCTCTTGGTGTCGATGGACGGATTTCGCTGGGACTATATCAACAAAGTTGCCACGCCTAACTTTGATCTGCTGGCGAAGGAGGGGACCAAGGCCCCGTATATCAACAACACATTCATCACTAAGACGTTTCCATGTCACTACAGCATCGCAACAGGTACGTGGATTTTTGCTATTTTAACAGAGATTCATAATGGAAATATGAGCATGGCCTGAACGTCCTTTTTTCGATTTACATTTGAGCCGCCTCGTGGGAAAACCAGCAATGTGGTTTCCGAACAGGTCCGATACAAACCGGCCTGTACAAGCACAGAAAAGAGCTAGAAGCTTGAACTTTCGGCTTTAAGTAGAAGAGGAATTATAACATCCAGGTAGCGAAAACAAAGGCGCTGATCAGCTTCGCGGTTACCGCGAAGCTGATCTGCGTCTTTGTTTTCGCCTATGCAGATTGTTGGTTTTCCCATGAGGCGGCTCATTTATAAGTCTTATGTCTACGTTGCATGTAACTGAGTTATCTAATGTTCTTCATACAGCTGCTCAATGTAAATTCTTGTCACTACGCCCTGTAGGCCTACAACAGACTAAATGCTAATTGTTAAAGACAATAATTTGCAGGTTTGTATGAAGAAAGCCACGGTATCATATCCAACCACATGTATGACCCCGTGTTTGACGAGATCTTCGGTATGGGAACTAAGGACACCAAGTGGTGGGACGCTGGCAATCCTCTCTGGGTGGAGGTACAGAGGCACGGACTCAGGAGTGGGGTCTACTACTGGCCCGGGAGTGAGGCCGTGATCAGGGGACTCAGCCCGAATATATACAGAGCCTACAATCAGAGCGTGCCGTTCAGACCACGTGTCGATACTGTTATTGATTGGCTGACAAACCCTACTCATAACGTCGACTTTGCAATGCTCTACTTTCATGAGCCGGACTTAACAGGGCATAATTTCGGGCCCAACTCCAAGGAAGTTCGGGACAAAGTCTCTGAAATGGATGGAGTACTGGGCTATATTCTAGAGCAGTTTAACGCTCACAAACTATGGTCATCAACACATTTACTGGTTACCAGCGACCACGGTATGGCGGAAATCGATCTCAAATCGCGATCTATTGATTTATCGAAATTAATCGATACTTCGGCGATACATCGCATTCCTGACGCTGGTCCGATAACTCATATCGAGGCTGTGGCTGGGAGAGAGGACGAGTTGTACAGAAACCTATCTATGATACCACACATGCGGGTTTATAAGAAGCAGGATATACCAGACCACTGGCACTACAAAGACAACAGGAGAATCCTGCCCATACTGGGTGTGGCTGAGGAGGGATGGTGGATAACCAAGGTGAGATCACACTTTAAGTGAACCTTCAATGCGGCATATGCATATGTGGAGCGGGCTGTCGCAGTTGGTAGCGGATCGAACTTTGGGCCGAGGGGTCCCCGGTTCAATCCCCGTCCGATGCAACATAAGGGCCCCCCAAACCACCATGCTCATTTAGTGGTTTGCCTTGATGTTATCAGGCAAACCACCGAACTATGAAATAAGGTCACAGATCCTATACCGAATGAGTATTGAGATATAAGGAAAAATCATTGAACCATGAAATAAGGTTCCAGTAGGCTAAAACTGCTACTCTCTCAGGTCCTTTTTAGTTCACCTGAGCCGAACTTATAGTATGGTACTCAGCCGGCGTCCGTACATGCGTTCACATTTTCAAAGATCTTCTCTGAAACCACTTGGCCAATCAAAGCCAAATTTTATAGGAAGCATCTATAGGAAGTGGGAACCAATATGTATATAAATAATCCATGTCACATGACCAAGATGGCCACCATGCCCATATATGGTAAAAACCCTTCAAAAAGCTTCTCTGGAACCGGTGGACCGGTGCGGAAGCTGATGGTGAGGTTATAGCCTTAAATTGTTGGGTAGGCTCTCACAAGAGCCAGAAAATAAAAACTGGCCTCATTTTGTGAAATAAGATGTTCATATTCCTATACAATTTGAATAGTCGAGCCACAAGGCAGATCACTGATCCAGGAAAACAGGTTGTGATAGATTTCAATACAAGGCAGCCCAGCCCACAGCATTTCCATTTAATAAACATTCACTCAAAGAAAACATTAAAAACAAAACAAAAAAGGCCTGACACATCTTTCTTTTTCACAATATCACTGATATCAGTTTAAATATAAAATTTCTTTTGTGTTTAGAACCTGAGTAGGGAGTACCCAAGCAAGGGAACGCATGGCTATGACAACAGACTCTTGTCTATGAAACCAATCTTCTACGCCCGAGGACCCAACATCAAGAGGAACTATACTATCTCGCCATTCAACTCTATAGATATATACCCCCTGGTGGCTGACTTGCTGGGATTTAGACCTACACTGCCGGTGAATGGTACACTGCAAAACGCTAGAGACATGCTCATCAGATACCCCACTGTTTGGCCATTTATAGGTTAATAAAACATTGAAATACTGAAGCTGAATTTGTAATTGTATGTTGTGGTAATATGAACTTTTTCCAATATCTGGTATACCCCGGGAGCTAATTTGACCTACCTTGCACCCCCCCCCCCCCACCAAGAGATTTTTCATGGGTGCCAAATCGTTCATTGGGACCCCAGAAAATGCAAAGAATTTTTGTCCTCAAAGATAAACTCTTTTGCACTATGAAAAAATGCATGGTTTCCTTGGCAACCATTAACGTGATTCTTGAGCATGGGGTGTACATATACAATTGGTCATATCTCCCTTGTTACTTATCCTAGACCACTAAACTTGGTCTCATTGGAAAGCTGAGACATTGCCCTTTCATCATATGGTAAGTAATACAAGTTATCTAATTTGCATATTCATGAATTTTTATAAAAACATTAAAAAATGACAGAAAAATCGTTAAAAATCCTTGAATATACTAATTTTAAGCCCAAACTATCACTGTGACACTTTTTTATTGAACCAGTAATATCATATGACAAATTCATTGATGTTATGAACCTAAATGAAAATTATCTCATTTGCATATTCATAAATATTAATAAAAATGTCGAAAATCGAGGAAAAACAAGGGAAAAACTATAGCTATATCAAGGTTTTGGATGGGTTATAAAATCTATCTTGCATCCCTGAAACCAATATTCATGGCTGCTAGTATAGTATCAACAATGAACACATTTGCATGATGTAAAATTGCATAATTTCCACACCCACCCCTAGTGTGATTCTAAAGAATAGGGTATACTCTCAAAAATATTCATATACCAACAATAGCATGCAGTAGAATACTATAATTGGTCTGATAGTGATGCATGTTCCTAGCAATTTAAGCTTCATACACATTATTCAAATTTTTGAATTTGCTTATTCATGAGAATTAATAATACACACCAGAAATTGGAGAAAAATCTTCAAACCTATAGGGGGTATACGTACAGAATCCCTTGTACCAGAGCTGTTAACAAACCCAGGATGCTGAAAGAAGTATCAAATGAATGCTATGGCAGTGTACTATGACCCTAAAGTATCATATAAGAATGATCTGATTTTCAATTTCATGAATTTTAATGAAAACTTCATTAATAGGAATGAAAAATGGAAAAATTAAACAGGTAAACCTACAAAATGCCTTGTAAGTCTGCAACAAAAATCCCTAACATGTTGAAAATTGCATCAAACGGTTGTTATTGCAATATTATACCATCCTGTACTACAATATTTAGGTAATTTGATTTTTTGTTTTATAAATATTAACAAAACCTTTCGAATTTAGAGGAGAATTACGGAAAAATTGAGGCGGTATACATAGAAAATCACATGTATCTTGGCTCCTGATAGACCTAGAGAGCTATAATTGGTGTCAAATGAAAGCTGGGACACTGTTCTACGGGGGTCATTCAAGAATTAATGACAATGGATCCATATCTCGGAAAGTATAATTAAGCTCGACTTTATTTGATATGTTACATGTGGACACATATATTATGCATTCGTGCTGAAAATTTTGTGCTTTTATCATGACTAGATTTGACGCTATGCTAATTTGAAAATGGCTCCTGAAGTGTCCATGGACGCGAAAAAGTCAATTTTTACTTATTTTTGTATGGGGGTAGGGTAAGTAAAACGTGTAGGATTGTTGCTTGGACAGTCTTATCAGTGATATTTGATGATTAATGAAAGCACTAGAAATCAACAAGGGCAACCATAACATTTATGTCAATTTCCTGACTTGCAACACGCGTGGTTGCTAAGCAACAGCAGAACAGGACAAAATAAACCCATTCTGAGCCTAACAGCGTGTTTTAAACCAAATAATGAAACAATCAACTAAATTCCAACAGCTAGTGATGTGTTTAATCTTAAAGATATTCCTATGGCTTCTTAACAAAAACAAAAATCTGTTATGGAACAAGTATTAGATTTTAAAAAGACTAGCTAGATTTGATACAATTAAATTTGAACTGGAGACGGTGCTGATTCATTTTGAAACTCTGTGTACAGTGTCACTCTGATCAATACCATTGACAGTCATGCTTACAACAACCACCTATTTAATCCTCATGAAATGTTGTTAATATATCCAAGATACTGGTCTTCCATCCAGGCAAGTACTAGCTTTTATAAACAGCAGAATGTCGCGTCCAAGCTCATTTACCTTGTATTCTTTGGTTGCCTAGCAACCACAGAACTGGCATCTTAGCGAACTTTTGGAGGAACCATTGAATAGCATACATCTTCAAATTTGGTTATTAGTATATGAGAAGCACACAAGTGTTAAGAATAAAGTTTAATGGAATCATTGTCATTAATTCCTGAATGACCCTCGTATAATAATATAATCTGATATATAAAATTTTTGCTATTTCTGTTATGTGTATATTAAAGAGATCTATATAAATAAGTGAAAAATCAACGAAAAATGAAAGGGGTATACTAACATAATGGCTTATATCTCAACTACCAATAGCTGTAGAGAACTCAAAATGGCAACATTTAATAGCTAGCATAATTCTGTATTGCCATGCATTGAGATATACAAGGCATGCTTGCTGGCAACCACACCCTGGGGATGCGTGTCAGAAACGACCTAGGTAGGGAAAGCCCAATCAGACAGTTTTCTGACACGCACCATTGTTCTGCGTTTGTTGTCACAGTGACTATACAATTGCTGAAGTGTTAACAAATTCCCTCGAGATCATTTTTGTAAAGGGTCATTTTAAACCTATCTAGTGCAATAATTAAACATGTTTTATTTTTGCTTCAATATTCTAACTAAAAGTGTAAATCTTAATGCTATTGTGACGTGCTCTCATGCACAGACCCCTCGATGCATGTCTGTCATTTTTGTCGACTGTCCGCTGTGGTGGGCGGACCGCGGGGTAAGGGGCATGCTGTCTGGACATTGGTTTCCGCCACATGTCCTTTGCCCCGCACTACCTGTTTCATCTGCAGCGGTCAGCTGACAAGTTTACTTGACATCTAGTTCAGTGTGACGTTTTAAAACTTCCTAGTGCAAACTTACTATTCGTTTGTTTCTATCATTTTACGTTAAACTGTATTTCTTAATGTACCAGCTACTGTCCATCTGGTAGTTAGTTTATACACTCAGCCTCAGTTTTAAATTCAGACTTTAACACACTCTATCTGTAAATTAATTATAAAGGCATTTGCATAAAGGCATTTGCATAAATTCTTATATTATTTCACATTAATCTTCAGTCTTAATGTTTTACTGCAAATTATTAATCAATTATCTTTTAACTCACACTGTTGAATATTAGCATAACTGAGTTATGTTTTAAGATATCCTAGACCATTTTATGTTAGCATGTATGTATAATTGTATGATTTTGTAAATATTGTTTGTGTTTTACCATGTTTTATGAGGACCATATGTTAGATTAGTGCTCGCACTAAATATGTTATCCTCTTTAAATAAAGACTTTATTATTATTATTATTATTATTATAACCAAGCTTCAATAAATTTTGTTGGTGCTTAAGCTTCAATTATCTGTTAATATAACAAATTTTCAGATTTTTATGTAACATTCACAAAATTAAAAAAAACCTAATGGTTAGGTTATGCATGGCTATAGTGTATTATCCTAGCCTTCTGTTGGTACCATTTTCAGTGCTCTATTGAAATTAGCAGCTGAGATATGTGCAATTTTGTTGGTATACCCCCTTCAATTTTCGTTGATTTTTCACTTATTTATATAGATCTCATTAATATACACATAACAGAAATAGCAAATATTTTATATATCAGTTTATATGGTTATAGAACAGTGTCCCAGCTTTCATTTGACACCAATTATAGCTCTCTAGGTCTATCAGGAGCCAAGAAACATGTGATTTTCTATGTATACTGCCTCAATTTTTCAGTAATTCTCCTCTACCACAGATTCGAAAGGTTTTGTTCATATTTATAAAACAAAAAATCAAATGACCTACATATTATATTACAGGATGGTATAATATTGCCCTAGCAACCATTTTTGTTGCCGACTTACAAGGCATTTTGTAGGTTTACCTGTTTAATTTTTCCACTTTTTCATTCCTATTAATGAAGTTTTCATTAAAATTCATGAAATTGAAAATCAGATCATTCTTATAGGGTCATAGTACACTGCCATAGCATTCATTTGATACTTCTTTCAGCATCCTGGGTTTGTTAATAGCTCTGGTACAAGGGATTCTGTACGTATACCCCCTATAGTTTTGAAGATTTTTCTCCGATTTCTTGTGTAATATTAATTTTCATGAATAAGCAAATTCAACAATTTGAATAATGTGTATGAAGCTTAAATTGCTAGGAACATGCATCACTACCAGACCAATTATAGTATTCTAGAGCATACTATTGTTGATATATGAGTATTTTTGTGAGTATACCCTATTCTTTAGAATCACACTAGGGTGGGTGTGGAAATTATGTAATATTACATCATGCAAATGTGTTCATTGTTGAGGACAATATTTCATGGAATTTAGGTGGTCCCTCTGACCATACTGGCAGCCATGAGAATTGGTTTCAGGGATGCAAGATAGATTTCATAACCCATCCAAAACCTTGAAATAGCTATAGTTTTTCCCTTGTTTTTCCTCGATTTTCAACATTTTTATTGATATTTATGAATATGCAAATGAGATTTTTCATTTAGGTTCATAACATCAATAAATATGTCATATGATATTACTGGTTCAATAAAAAGTGTCACAGTGATAGTTTGGGCCTGAAATTAGTATATTCAAGGATTTTTAACAATTTTTCTGTCATTTTTAATGTTTTCATTAAAATTCATGAATATTCAAATTAGATAACTTGTATTACTTACCATATGATGAAAGGGCAATGTCTCAGCTTTCCAATGAGACCAAGTTTAGTGGTCTAGGATAAGTAACAAAGGAGATATGACCAATTGTATATGTACACCCCCATGCTCAAGAATCATGTTAATGGTTGCCATGGAAACCATGCATTTTTTCATTGTGCAAAAGAGTTTATCTTTGTGGACAAAAATTCTTTGCATTTCTGGGGTCTCAATGAACCCATGAAAAATTGTCCTGGGGGGAGGGGGGTGCAAGGTAGGTCAAATTAGCTCCTGGGGTAGTATGATGGGCCATCAAAACAAATACATGTATCAGGTATTTATAAATATCAGCACACCCAAAACAAATGAATTGCATGTTTATTTTGGTTGCTTAACAATGTATGTCAACAATTTTTCAGGCATGTTTGGACGGAGCAAAAGTGTCATGTATTACAAAAACAGGCCCCGAGGTTCTAAAACTTTTTCATGCTCAGCTGAGACTAAAATTTATCCTGCTCATGAATGTTACAATGCTAACAATTGTTGGCATTTTAACATTTATAAGCTAGTTAAATTACAGGCTTTGGAGTTCTAAACCTTCAATTTCACTATATTTGGGCTATTATGGTATTTATCGGCAGCTTAAATTTTATGCTCAGCTGAGTGGAGCATGAATAATGTTCAATTTCGGGACCTGGGCTTGAAGTATATGTGTGCTGTGTGCATGGGGGGGGGGTGCATAACTTTACATCAGGTCACACACAACTTTACACCAGGTCACACACAACTTTACACCAGGTCACACACAACTTTACACCGAGTCACAAGTGGGTTTCAGCCCCCCAACCCTCTCCATCTGCAACAACACTACCACTAAGCCATCTTGCTCCCCATGGACAGGTTCTGTGGCTGAACAGCTCAGTTGTAATCATACCTGGACAGAAATAGCTGCATTGAGGTGCCAATAGGTTGGCTGCTTGTGCCTCCAGGCAAAGCTTATAAGCAACTAAGTGACCATCTCATCACTGGTTAACCACTCTGGAATGAGCCTGCCCAGGAAAAGTGGTTCAAGTCAAACCATCCATACATATAAGCCTTTATGGCTTGGTTGGTTAAATTTAAAGCACTTTTTGAATGTCAAGACATCCTAATTTGGGGTTAAAGCCCCATAAAATGGAGGCAACGTCCCGACATGAACATAGCTGTTGACTGGGACATTAAGCATCAATTCAAACAAGCCATCTTCAGTCAACAACAACCACAAAAGTCCCAGAAAGGACCCAGATGACATTTAATGGTTTACAAAATTTATCAAGCTACTATTTGTTTGCAAATCAACAGACCAACAAGGGGAGGAAATCATGAAATGCACAATGAAAGACTAGTATACTATTTATTGTATCATCTTTTCCCACCCCTCTTCCCTCCACCCCCACCCCTAGATTTCTTTCCCCCATGAAATCCCTGTTTGGCATTCTTCTTCAAATTGCCCCTCTTCCCTTGATTACTCCTCTTCCCACCAAACTTCTTCTTCCCAAACTCCGGGTCCTCTCTTCTTCTCTTTGACCTGAAGAGATATAAAAGCCTGTGCGTGAGAAAACCAACAATTTGGGTTCCGAACAGGTCTGACACAAACCGGGCTTTCTAAATTATTAACTTCCTGTCTTACTGCTATCAAATCTCATGTTATAAGATACTGTGAGACAGTGTATGAAACTTCAAATAAAAATTGGTTTTGGTCAATAAAAAATTCTGGTGAGGTGCTCAATAAATTGAAGTGTAGAGGGTTCCGTGCGAGGAGCTTGTCCACATATGATTTTTCTACTCTGTATACAACTTTACCACATAATCTAATTAAAGAAAAACTTCTGGATTTGATAGAGTGGACCTTCAAAAGGGCATTAAAAAACTATGGTTCACTTTATTTGGCATGTAATGACAGGAAGGCTTTTTTCACTTCCTCTGACCAAAGTCGGTATACACTTTGGTCATGTCAGAATGTGTGTGACGCCTTATCCTATCTCCTGGATAATATTTATATTAGATTTGGGACCAAGTTATACAGACAAATTGTTGGAATTCCGATGAGTACAAATTGCGCACCTCTCGTAGCTGATTTATTTTTATACTGCTACGAAAGAGATTTCATGGATTCTCTTAACCATGATAATCAAGCTGATGTTATCGAGGCTTTTAATTCCACTTCTAGGTACCTCGATGACCTTTTGAACATTGACAACCCTTATTTTGAAGGTATGGTCAATCAAATTTATCCATCTGAACTACAGTTGAACAAAGCCAATATCTCGGATACCGAAGCCCCCTTTTTAGATCTACATCTTTCTGTTGCAAATGGATTTGTTTCTTCTAAAATTTATGATAAGCGCGATGACTTTGATTTTGATATAGTAAATTTTCCGTTTTTGGATGGTGACGTTCCTCGTCGTGCTTCTTATGGTGTATACATTTCGCAACTTATTAGGTTTGCTAGAGTCTGCAATCATGTTACAGACTTCAACGCTCGAAATAAATCTTTAACGGCCAAACTTCTCCAACAGGGCTATCGGTATCATAAACTTCGAAAAACCTTTTCTAAATTTTATCGTAGACACTATGAATTGATTTCCAAATATAATGTTGGGTTAAAGACGCTTTTAAGTGAGGGTCTTTCGGAACCAGAATTTTATGGTGACTTGGTTTACAAATTTAAGAAACTTATAGGAAGTAATGATTTTTCTTTTCAGTTTAGAAAAATCATAACACGTTACAGACGTATAGGTTATAACTTGAATGTTATGCGACAGTCTGCATGCTTAGTTTTTAACCCAATCACGGTTGATAACTATGCTGCCTTCTTTAATTGCACGCCGGTGGGTTGGACGTCAGACTCAATGATGGCCCTGACTTAAAGCTATTCATTTTAGTTGGTTGGGGCCGGAGCTTCTTGTCTGTTGCTTGGCCCACCGGGGTCCAACTGATGTTTTTCTTTAGCTCCGGAGTTAGTAAGTTATTTGGCGCCCAGGGATCTCCATCGTCGGGCAGCTTACTGAATCTGTGAGTCCTGGTTTTTGATTCATCAGGATGTTAATCATGATTTATTTGTTTGTTCTTGATGATTCATTTACTAGTTAGAGATTCACCACGAGGACCGAAGAACTAACTAAATGTTATGAACCACTGCAGAAGCTGAGGGTGAGGTTACGGCCGTGTAAAATCGATTTAAACCCGCCAGTAACTTTGTGTTACTGATCGTTCCAAGTCGATACTTCTGTGGTGGTTCTTTCTGTTTTATGTCTTGGTGTTTAAAATATTTTTGTGCTGTTGGTGCCTTATGTATGTTTGCATATTTTTAATTAAGTTAAGGTAACTGAGTGGCCACCTATTGGGAAAATAGCTGCTCATTCGGCTTACGAAATGTTTTCATGGTATAAGTACCTGATTGTTAGTTTGGTTTTTTCCCACCTTGGTTTTTGGAGTGGGAGTCTTTTTCTGATTGCGCCTTTTCCTGATCTTTGCCTACTTGTACTTTTTTTACAGTCACAGAACATGGTTAGAGGCTAGAAATTTTGGACTTAGACGGTAGAGGAATTGTAATATCCGTGTATCGAAAACAAAGGCGCTGATCAGCTTCGCAGTTACTGCGAAGCTGATCTGCGCCTTTGATTTCACCTATGCAGATTGTTGGTTTTCCCATGCGGCTGCTCAATTGATCAAAATTAATCATGGCTATGACACGAGTTGGTGAGGAAAATGGTCTTCGGGGTTTCCGTCCAGGTCCGACACAAACACTCACATTAGTTAGAAGCTTGAAATTTTTGATTTAGTAAGAAGAGGCACTGTACTATCCATGCAGTGAAAACAAATTCACAGATTAGCTGTGCAGTTACTGCACAGCTGATCTGTGCAGTTACTGCACAACTGATCTGCGTGTTTATTTTTGCATATGCAGATTTCTGGTGTGGTGTCTCATATGGTTGCTAAGCAATGTTTGATGATTATTTTATATGATTTTATTTTCTTAAGATGTTTATTATAATGCATCATTTTAAAGGAAGAAATCTTAAATTATACTGCATAGATCTTTTGAAGTATTTTTTCTAACAAACTAATTAAAACTTTAAGAAATGAGGCAAGTTTTAGTTTTACCTATTATTAAATTATTCAGACTCTCAAACTGTCTACTATGTGTTACCTGTCAGAATCTTCCTGGGCAAGTTGTAGGTTACCAGCTTTAGTTTTACCTATTATTAAATTATTCAGGCTCTCAAACTGTCTACTATGTGTTACCTGTCAGAATCTTCCTGAGCAAGTTGTAGGTTACCAGCTTTAGTTTTACCTATTATTAAATTATTCAGGCTCTCAAACTGTCTACTATGTGTTACCTGTCAGAATCTTCCTGAGCAAGTTGTAGGTTACCAGCTTTAGTTTTACCTATTATTAAATTATTCAGGCTCTCAAACTGTCTACTATGTGTTACCTGTCAGAATCTTCCTGAGCAAGTTGTAGGTTACCAGCTTTAGTTTTACCTATTATTAAATTATTCAGGCTCTCAAACTGTCTACTATGTGTTACCTGTCAGAATCTTCCTGAGCAAGTTGTAGGTTACCAGCTTTAGTTTTACCTATTATTAAATTATTCAGGCTCTCAAACTGTCTACTATGTGTTACCTGTCAGAATCTTCCTGAGCAAGTTGTAGGTTACCAGCTTTAGTTTTACCTATTATTAAATTATTCAGGCTCTCAAACTGTCTACTATGTGTTACCTGTCAGAATCTTCCTGAGCAAGTTGTAGGTTACCAGCTTTAGTTTTACCTATTATTAAATTATTCAGGCTCTCAAACTGTCTACCATGTGTTACCTGTCAGAATCTTCCTGAGCAAGTTGTAGGTTACCAGCTTTAGTTTTACCTATTATTAAATTATTCAGGCTCTCAAACTGTCTACTATGTGTTACCTGTCAGAATCTTCCTGAGCAAGTTGTAGGTTACCAGCTTTAGTTTTACCTATTATTAAATTATTCAGGCTCTCAAACTGTCTACTATGTGTTACCTGTCAGAATCTTCCTGAGCAAGTTGTAGGTTACCAGCTTTAGTTTTACCTATTATTAAATTATTCAGGCTCTCAAACTGTCTACCATGTGTTACCTGTCTGAATCTTCCTGAGCAAGTTGTAGGTTCCCTGCTTTAGTTTTATCTATAATCGGTCTATCTTGTCCAAGATTGTTCAATATCTCAAGCTGCCTACTTGTCTCTTTCTTCATATCACCATAGTTAGCCTCAAACTGAAATGTACACCATGAACCGCATCAGGAAGTAATACAGATTTCATGTATAAACTCAATCTCATTTTTAGTATAATGGCTCCCAAATTATTATTTTGCTATATTACTGTTATCTGTAATTTCTCATTTTGACATAGTTTCTACTATAATAAGGTAGCTCTTTATGAAATATGGAACCAAAAGATAGGATCAGAATGACGTTTTATATTGAACATTCTTTTACACTGGCAATGTACTCTCACCTTTCTCTTCTTGCCAGTATATTTGGAAGGTTTCTCCTTGGGCAACTTCTCTGTAAATCGTCCAATAGAAGCTGTAGATTTCTTGGCCAGTACCAGAGCTTTACTGAGGTGGTCCTTGGATGGAGTCTCTGTAGGTGTCAGGCCAACACCAGGTACTGGGGTAGTGAATAATATGAGCAGTCTCATGGGAAAACCAACAATGTTATTTCCGAACAGGGCTGACACAAATCAGGCTGTACAGTCACAGAAGCAGTTTAGAAGCTTGAAATTTCTGATTTAAGAAGAAGAGGAAGTGTACTATCTGTGTAGCGAAAACAAAGCCCTGATCAGCTTCGCGGTTACCGCGAAGCTGATTTGCGTCTTTGTTTTCGCATATGCAGATTGTTAGTTTTCTCATGAGGCGGCTCAATTATGTTGTGTTAGGATTTTTATTCCTCAATAACAGCTATGGTCCTATGGAAGCAGGAAATCAGTGCTCTGGAAATTTTCTTTTATATGTGTATAAAATACCATAAAACAGAACTCGATATACTCTGTGACTGTTTCAAGTATACATTTTCATGTAATACCAGAAAGCCTACCTAACTTGAAAAAAAACTGCTTATTTTAACATGTTTAAGAAAATACAAATATAGAATTATCACAAAAACTAGTACCTCACTTTAGCACTGCTTCACTGTCTTACAAAATGCCAAAACTATGCATGACGGTGATTATATGCAACATATACCGAGTTCCACAGCCAACGCAACTTTATTTTTTCCTCTCTTTTTTTAAATTGGTCAATTATGTGAAAACTTATGTGCCCTATCATCATTAAAATGACTCGAAAATCTTTGCATGTTATCAAATCTGAGATTTTAGTGCACATGCGCGTGAACATGCCCCAGGGTACAAAACTGCATTTCCCGTGCCCCGCGCGCGCGGGCTCGAAATTTTTCAAAACATTTCACACGATTAAAATCTTGGACGATCGTCCGATGAGTGTATGGCAATACCAATGTTGAAACCCACGGCTCAACGCAAGAAAATGGCATTGATTTTCAAAACCGGAAAAATGCTTGTTTTTAGGCGTTCAACGTCACTTGGACACATGGTCGACGTCAATGCAGATGTCAACCATATACTTTATTTTGTGTTGTCAACCTAGCCTTATTGAATAAAGTGTATTGCAGCTATGGGAAAGTCGTTTTTCAATGTGTTACGTTGCTTTAGATTAGGGTGGTTTGCACAGTTTAGCAAGAAATTTATTAAAATCGCTGATTTCCTTCTTTTTTCAAAATGACCCATTCGCCAGTTTTTACGCAATTGTAGGCGAACGAAACAAGTCTGATGGCTGATCTTTACAGGTCGTCTTTAAAAATGGTTTGACTACATATATTAGAAATTTCGGATGAATCGACCGAAACCACAAAAAGTTATTATAAATTAAATGACCAGTTGCGTTGGCTGTGGAACTCAGTATAGACTACCTACTCTATCCATTGATGATTGAAATGTTAGAACAAAACACTTTTTCACTTTCTAGCTATGCAAGTTGTTAGGTTTACCTTTAGATTTCTGTGACCTGGCAATATTTCTCAGTCTCTGTAGTTCATTCTTAGCAACTCTTTCTTTCTTTGCCTTCTTTCTCTTCTCAAACTGATCCTCATATGGGTCTAGAAAAAACATTAAAAGTTACTTCAATTACTATCTGGATAAACACAATACTGTAAGTTTGGCAATTTTGCGAATTTCAAATTCTGAATTATTAGCAAGTTCTTGAATTTGCGAGCAAGTACTCATGCAGTCTATAAATCTCATAGTTATTCTTTATAAGCGAAAACTTTATTTTCACGAGGCAACGAATTCGCCTATTTTTAATAGCCAAAAATTAAGTTTTCATCAACATTTTTGAATATAAAGTATTATCCTTAAATTTACAGTTTATCATAAAACAACAACCTCATGAAGTTTGTTTGCCATAAATGTGTGTTAAATAAGTCCCTTGAACATTAGACATTCTATGTTGCTGTGTCTTGTTTCATTATTACAGCTATAACCTTACTAAAAGGGACCCCAGTTTACTGTTGTATCATCTAAGGGACCCCAGTTTACTGTTGTATCATCTGGTAGATTAGAGAAGCTTGAGATCATATTCTTGACCCCTAATTTACAATGCAGTAGGATTAAGTTTTGGTTAAAGAACATTTACAAGAAAATGCAAATAATCATTATCCATGGCATTCAGTATTTCTGACCAGTAGAGCCTGACCAGTAGAGCCTGCACAGCTATAGTTGACCACTGGTAAGATGACTGAAGGCTTGAAAGTTCAGGCAAATAGAGGCATTATACATTGTCGTGAGAACTAAGGTGCTGATCAGCTGCACGCTGCATGTTTTCTGCACTGGTGGAGTAACTGCACAGCTGATCAACAGCTTTGTTTTCTTTAACAGATAGTAGAATCCTTCGTAAATCCGAAATTTGAAGTTTCTAGCCTTTCTCTGAGACTGTGCAGGTTGGTTTGTGTCAGACATGGTCGGAAAGTTATTGCCAGCAATAGTTCAAATTACAGCTCATAATGTACATAACAATGCACTGTTGACAAACTATACCTGCATTCTGAGGCACTTCTATAACCCAGTCTTTAGTATCATCACCCGCCCTCTTGTAACCCCACCTTGGCTTGTAGGACTGAAGAAAATAGAGCAAAATGCTTGTCTTGAGGTTTTTTTTTTTGGTTTTTTTTTTACTGTGTACAGAGTCAATCAATTTCTGACCATTACCCCAGGAGCTGTGGAATTGTGACGAACCGTGACCTGGCTGAGGATCGAACCCGGGACCTCTGGGATCGGAGTCCGACTCTCTACCCCTGCGCCAGTCCGCTCCAACAATCAACAATTTTTCATGTAGGGATGAGGGCAACACTTCCTGTTAACCAGGCCTTGAGGTTATAAAACTTTTTTCATGCTCAACTCAGCTGAGCATGAAATTTCAACTGCTCATAAATGTTGAAATGATCAAAATTAGTGAAAAATTCAGGTTCAAAACTCAAAAACTAGTAATTTATCCTGCTCATAAATGTTAAAATGCCAACAATTAATGGATAAATTGTGCTATTATTCAATTATCATGATTATCTACCTTGGCTGGTTGCACACAGCTTAATGAGCCACTGCACCAGAAAACCAACAATCAGCATATGCAAATGCAAAGATGCAGATCAGCACCTTTGTTTTCGCTACACAGATACAACAATCTCTCTATTTTTATTAAATCCCAAATTTCAAGCCCCTAGTCTGCTTCTGTGACTGTAATGTATAGATAGGTTTGTGTCAGATGTGGTCAGAAACCCAAAGTGTAGGTTTTCTCATGCGAAGGCTTATTAATACTATAGCTATTCAGTAAGTACCACCTCTGACAGAATGCACCAGTATCAACTCTTTGGATCAGCAATTGGAGTATTTGATTTCTGTCTTCGGTTCCCAAGCTTGAATCATGCCAAGGACGCAAGATTATTTTCAAGCTAAACTTCAATTCTGTGTTATGAAACTCTATTTGCGCCGCCTCATGGGAAAACCAACAATCTGCACAGGCGAAATCAAAGGCGCAGATCAGCTACTCGGATAGTACATAAATTCGAAATTTCAAGCTTCTAGCCTGCTTCTGTGACTGTACAAGCCAGTTTGTGTCAGACCTGTTCGGAAACCACATTGTTGGTTTTCCCACCAGACGGCTCAAAGATCCTCACCTGTGTTTCCTCATCATAGACCATTCTTGTCTTTTTTTTCTTCTGGATACCTTTCAACCTTGCGTACTGCTCCCATTTTGTTGGTGCTTTAGCTTTGGGAACCTATGAGGGAATAGTAGATACTGGTCATTTTATATATTGTCTATGGTTGGATATAACAGACATTATTTCAAGAAATATTTCCTTTTTCTTCTGAGCCCAGTTGTTCAAAATTAACGATATTGTTAGTTAACGATTTGTTAAAATTTCAAACATGAATATAACAAATACACTGTTATTTTTTGTTGATAAAATGTGCGAATCCTTTGCAATGCAATGCTCAGGATTCTCACATTTTATCAACAAAAAATAACAGTGTATTTGCTTATGCAGTCGGCATGTACTTAACAAGTTGAGGTCTTAACGATGATGTTAAGCTAACAAAGTTTTGGACAACTGGCCCCAGCTGGATGTCTCTCAACTTCGCATCCTGTTCCCACTTTGTTAGGGGTTAAGCTTTTGGGGCCTGTAACATTAATTACAGTAGTATGTATCATATCATACCTTTCAACCCTGCATAATGTCCCAATATTTTGCAGAAATTAGAATTTAGCAACATGTTATATTAACAGAATAATTATACATTGTATATCCTCTCCATGTTCAAAAATCTCAATTAAGAAGTATTTTACGTTGTGGTGCAGTATGTCAGGATAACATTTCCGTGTAACATAAAGTACCCCCTTCTACCACAATTTTATATAGTAAAACTGGGGTGTACAGGTATATACCTATTTTTTTCTTATTTTTGCTCTAAAGTGTAAAATGTGGGTACTCGTTAGAACCGTCCAGGTGAGGCAATTCAAACATGTACATAATCTATGTTTAACAGTAAGAAAAATACTAAGTATTTTCTATTACATGGGTGTGTATTCGTAATAAACAAGTACACAGATCAAGAAACCCCCAATTGCTCCGACAATATACGAGCCACCTCATGAAAAAACCAGCAATGTGGTTTCCGACCAGGTCTGACACAAACCGATCTGTGCAGTAACAGAAGCAGGCTTGAGAAGAGGAAGTGTACTATACGTGTAGCGAAAACAAAGGTTACCGCGAAGCTGATCTGCGTCTTTGTTTTCGCCTATGCAAATTTTTGGTTTTCTCACGAGGCAGCTCATATATGTACATGTATATGTTTTTGGTAAAAGCTAAATACTACAGGCATATTGAAAAACTTTGCAAAGAAGCTTACAGGTTTTTCTCTAGGTATAGGTGTCTTTGGATCTGGAAGCTGAAACAGAATAAAAATAAATTGCATAATTTTCCTCCATCTTCATTCGGATGAATTCAAAATTAGCAGCATTTCATCAAAGCTTATCAAACATAATTTTATATGGGTTTAAAGACTTGTCAGCTTTACTATACAAGTGCTTCTGAAGCACAAGCTTACTTAAAACTAAAGAAACAGTCCTGTCTGCATCGACATCCTAAACCTATTCAAGGAAAGCAAGTTTCATCAAATACATGTAATCTATAAACGTACAATGATTCTTTGTTTGTGTGGTAGGAAGACATTTAAAGTTTTGAAAATCAGTAATTAAGATTACTGATAAAATATTGTATAGTTACCGTGGCAACAACGACATCCTCCACCCTCTGTGTTGGCAACTGAAACATAATGATTTGAGCATTGGCACAGGAAAACAAGTCTTCAGGGTTTCCCAACAGGTCCGACACAAAACGGCCTGTACAATCTCAGATAAAGACAAGAAGTTTGAAATGAATTTCAGATTTAAGAAGTCGAGGAAATTTACTATCCATGCAGTGAAATCAAAAACGCTGATCAGCTGTATATTCAGGAAGTGGTGGCGTCATCCAGGTAAAGAATCTTTATACGGGTAATAGAAATTAATGAGAACTAAATGAGCCGCCTCGTGGGAAAACCAACAATGTGGTTTCCGCACAGGTCCGACACAAACTGGCCTGTACAAGCACAGAAAAGAGCTAGAAGCTTGAAATTTCGGATTAAGTAGAAGAGGAATTGTACTATCCGAGTAGCAAAAACAAAGGCGCTGATCAGCTTCGCGGTTACCGCGAAGCTGATCTGCGTCTTTGTTTTCGCCTATGCAGATTGTTGGATTTCCCATGAGGCGGCTTAAATATGAAATCAATGGTTTGTTTGATTAGCATTATCTAGAGCTTACATCCCGTCGCTGCTAAATACATATAAGAGATGAACAACAATCATGTGCAATAGACTATTATGGTATGGTTTTAACTTAATCCGATTTTCTACCAAATCTGACTATTTTTCAACAAAATTTACTACTAAAATTCAACTAATTTTCAACAAAATGTTACATTCGACCAAATGGTTTTAGACTAAACCTAATGGAATCACATTACCTGCCACAGTTTATTGATGAGAAGCTGTGTGTTATCTCGGCATAACTGCTGCAAAAATTCCTCTTTATTCGATCTGAAAACACAAAAGCACACATATGCATGTGTGAGCTGGGTCATGAAAAATTCTATGAGCCGCGACGCGAGAAAACCGGTCTTCGGGGTTTCCGACCAGGTCCGACACAAACCGGCCTGTACAAGCTCAGAAAAGAGCTAGAAGCTTGAAATTTCGGATTTAAGTAGAAGAGGAATTGTACTATCCGAGTAGCGAAAACAAAGGCGCTGATCAGCTTCGCGGTTACCGCGAAGCTGATCTGCGCCTTTGTTTTCGCCTAGGTAAAAATCCGGTTTTCTCATGATGCGGCTCCTATCTAACAGCATCTTTCTTCTTTCTGGAAGCAAGAGGACTGGAATGCATTGTATGTTCCTGTTTGCCATATCAAATCAATCTTCTGTTTTTCTTGATTGTAACCTATCAGTTTTGAATCCACTCTACACTCTACTCCCATTTCGCCTACTCCTGTTTCGCCTGTGATTTGTCCCATTTCGCCTACTCCCGTTTCGCCTACTCCCATTTCGCCTACACCAGAAATGTTCACTATTCCCGTTTCGCCTACTCAGTCAATATGGATGAATAACAAAATCTAATTAGAGTATTGCTTTAAAACATGATATGCATTTAAACATATATGCAAAATTACATTGTAAAAATTCATATCTTTATTTTATTTACTTTTTTTTTTTTTTTGTTTGTGAAGAAAATGATTATTTAATAGGCTTTTGCAAACATATAAACAATGCAAACTTGTAAATTATTGATCTAAATTAAATTTGTTCATTTCAAAATTTAATATTTTTATTTTATTTACAGTGAAGAAAATGATTATTTAATGGAGTGGTGCAAACATATAAAAATTGTAAGCTCATTAATTAGCGATCTAAACTAAATTCTTGCATAGATATCTATGCGCATAGCTGCTTGAAGC
This sequence comes from Rugalucina vietnamica, assembly GCA_964017185.1. Lineage (NCBI taxonomy): Eukaryota > Metazoa > Mollusca > Bivalvia > Lucinida > Lucinidae > Rugalucina > Rugalucina vietnamica. Next base: position 7,870,484 of record OZ024871.1, on the reverse strand, counting down.
CGTTTTCGATTGGTCGAAAGCCGTGTTCAAACAGCAAAACCCATGTTCAAATCATGAAATTCACGTGCCGTTTGAACATGGGTTTTGGCCGACGTCATTGGTCAATGCGACGTGACGTCATGTGTTTTGTAGAAACAAAATGGCCGACGTTGAAGAAGCTCTGTGGTTTTTGGTGAGTTTTTACGTTGTTAATGTTATTTCAATGATATTTTAAGTGGATTAGAGTGAAAATGCAAGAATAGCGATCAACCATGGTTTGTTGCAGTGTTCAAACATTCGCTGGATCACTCGGACGGTGTTTGAACACCTTCCTCGTGATCCATCGAATGTTTGAACACTGAAAACCATGGTTGATCCCTATATCAATTTTGTTTATTTTAACAATTAAAACAAATGTACATTATTCACATACATGTTTTTACATGTATATTCACTACAAAGCATGTAGAATACAAATAAATTATAAGAAGTTTATAAAAAAAATAAAAAAAAAAGTTTGCTGACAAAAAGTGCAGAGTAGGCGAAAGGGGAATTTATTGAATGTCCAGAGTAGGCGAAATGGGAGTAGGCCAAATGGGAATAGGCGAAACGGGAGTAGGCCAAATGGGAGTAGGCAAAACGGGACCAAATCGTAATGAGATCATCCAGGCAAATTCTGTCATTCAGTTGAGATGAATACTTTACAGGGTTAAAGATTAGCACTCACCCATTTGACCAATTGCTATGGGCAAAAGAAAATGCTGTCATGTAGAACTTATGGTGGCCCTGCCATGTGAGTGATGAACTCTGAATAAAGTACCAATCTTGACAGAAAAATCAAGAAGCTTGCAATCCTTGCATATAGTGATCTATAGCAGGCTTGGAAGTTGGACAGCATTAGTTAGCAAAGTAATGCGTTGTCATTAGCATTAAAACTGATTTGAAGCACTGGCATTAGCAAGTTTATAAAAACAATGCATTGGCATTAGCATTATTTGACAAAATAATGCATTGGCATTAGTTTACACATTATTTTGCGATAGGGAATTGAACCAGTGCAACATTTAACATTGAACTATCATACATTGCGGATTTTGGTACTTCAAAGTTATCTAACACATCATGACAAAGACGATCAACTCAGTAACAGGATCAAGAACTGATGAATCAAATTATAAATCCATCACTGTTCAACTTCAAAACCTAGTTTCCATACTGAAACATATTATAAATCTTATGGCTGTACAGTTATAATCTTGAATTATATTATTGTGAGATAGTGCTGTTCAATGGCATGCCTCAATGGATGTATTCACCTGACAAAAGTCTTCATAAAATGACACAGGTACCTGCAGATTATTAAGTGACATATTTGTAACTCACACAATACTGCCAAAGGCAAACAAACAACTTCTCAAGACTTAGTAACAATATGTATTAAAGTGACAATTTATCGTAGGGTAACCTGGGTTGGGAAAATACTGGCATTTATGAGAATAGTCCATGCCAATGGCGTTTACTGGCATATGCCGGAATAATCCAACATTTGTTGGCATATTTTGGCATTTACAACAGTCATTATGTATATATACATTGTACATGTATATGTCAGAGTAGAAACACAGAAAATAAATGACATGCTAAACATGCTCAAGAAGTACCAAAAAATGACTCTTAATATTTTGAAAAAAAAAACAAACTCAGAACAAGCAATGACCAACAACTAAAACTATCTATCTTCTGATACTGAGTCGATCAATTTCTGATCATCACCTCAGGTGTGGGGTGGGTGGCAAAATTTAGAATTTAGCCAAGGGGAAAACATTTGGGGTGGACCATTAAAACTAATCTAAACAATCATAATAAAACCTAAAAACAGAAAGAACAACATGTTGGTTAAACTTTGCTAAAAGTAACAAGTCCCATTTTGAAAGAAATAAAGCTGTCTACTAGCCCAAACCTTGATTGTTCACAGTTTGTGCAGGTGTGGTCTTAGTTAAATCTCCTATTTGTTTGGTTTGCCTCAATTAATTCATCAGCAGATAACAAGATGAATTGTTTGCACCTTGCACATTGTTTTCAATAGATCAAAAGGTCAATTAAAGTGATAGGGTTTTGTCATCTAATTGGTGCGTCATACTGTTTTGAACGTGGGTCTAAATTGAGAACAGACTAGGTGTGCAAAAGGCAATAAATGAGCCGCCTCGTGGGAAAACAAACAATGTGGTTTCCGAACAGGTCCGACACAAACCAGGCAGTACAAGCACTGAAAAGAGGTAGAAGCTTGAAATTTTGTAGTTAAGTAGAGGAGGGATTGTACTATCCGTGTAGCGAAAACAAAGACGCTGTTCAGCTTCGCGGTTACCGCGAAGCTGATCTGTGTCTTTGTTTTCGCCTATGCAGATTGTTGGTTTTTCCATGGGGCGGCTCAAATATAGTGTTACAGAATGTTATTAAGTTTTCAGATCATGCAAAGAACTTAAGAAATGAAAAAAGTGATGTCACTTTATCTTGATATTGACTGTCAAGAAATATATTTTACTGCTTTTCTTGCTTGTAATGTTTTGTTTGTGTCTAATCACATACATGTAGTTCGTGTTGTATATAGCTATACTGCTTTTCTTGCTTGTAATGCTTTGTTTGTGTCTAATCACATAGTTTGTCTTGTATATAGCTATATATGCAAGTAGAACTATTGATATAAGCAAATGTTTTGATTACAATTTTGTACTTTTTAGTTTTTAAGCATTCTTTTATCCATAAATGCCAGTATTCGCCACATAAGTGATTTTCGAAGTAATTTGCCACGCCGTCATCTTCCGGCATTTGCCACTGGCATTTGCCGGCTGGACAATACTCGTCCCAACCCTGATTTATCAGTATACGGACAAAACGCCCTACAGATATAACCCCCGCATCCATTTTGGTATATGTGGACATGAAAACCCACATGTTTTTTTTTTTAACTTGGACATAACACGCCAAATATTGTAAGGCGGCCAAAACACCCCACGAAGATTTTTAAATTAGGACAAAACCGCCCTCATGTTTTTCTTAATTGCCCATATGACATGACTGAAAATTGATGGCTGGAATATTTAGCCATAACCAAATCTTATGTATTTCTTTATCAAAGTTAATATGAATGTCTCATACATGTAGCTCACCCCATATGACATGACTGAAAACTAACGACTTGGACAAGAAACCTTAGCCAAATTTGATTTTAATAAAAATGTCTTATGTTTAGCTTCCCATATAATGTGACAGGAAATTGATGACTTGGACATGAAACCAGAGCCAAATTTATATATATTTCTTTATCAAAGTTAATGAAAGCTGCATCATGAACTTATAAATTTATGATTTAAACTTTTTACTGAATATTGAGTTGCAGGCAGATCTGGTTGCGGTATCGTTTATATGGGCTTTTACAAAACAGCAATTAACACAACATATTTCAAATCATTTTAATCAGAGTTCAGACAAACAAGCACTTAACAGTTTGACTTCAGAAAAACAACCATTTTAGTACAGACAGACTATAAAGGTGTTTCAGTAAAATTACCTTAATAGCACTCAATTAGCACATTTAAAATACAAATCTAGCAGTACACAAATTGGGCTCCAGGACGCTCTGCGTAAAAAACAGTTCCTCCTGGGACGGTTCGTGAAAAAAAAATTTCGAACGGGACATTTCCTCCCGTGACGGTTCACACATTCTTCCAAACAAAAAAAAAATGATTTCAAGGTTTTATTTATCAATTAAATGCAATGTGTATGTAAAACTAATGAACTTATTGGAAATATATTTTTTTATCTTTGATTTTTCTGAGCAATATGTTTTGTTTTTATTTTTTTTTTCAATAATTAAGAGGTTGATTCACCCACAGGACTGTTCGCGCTAATGTATTTTTCGGTGATAATTTCAAAAGTTTCTTAAAAAGGAAGGAATAAAAAGGCATTATCATTAAAAGATTTATCTTTTATTAATGTGCTTAAATCACACACAAACTGTTTTGTTTTTTTCTTCTTTTTTTTTTCTTTCATTTTTTGATATCTGTAGTTTGTGATTCCTGGATAAAAGAATATGATAAATAAATATTTGTTAAAAATGGGTGTAATGACAATGATTGCAGTAATTATAACATCGTTAATTTTGAAGTGGCCACTGAGGTTGCTTTGTGATAAAACGAGTTAACAAAATAAGATGTTAACGCATATCACCATAATGAGCAACAGGGATCTCACTAGGATTTTGAAAACAGGAGTCCGGGACTCCTCCAAAAGAAAAAGTAGGAGTCCCAGACAAAATTTAGGAGTCCCACTATAGAAACTCAATTACAATCCTAATTTTTTCGACCGAAAAAAATCATAATTATTTTACCTCTTTATAAACAGGGTTTGGGGCTTCTGTTTCTTAAGACAATAATATTGACCATGGCACTTGTCAAAACCATACTCTCGCCTGATGGTATAAAATGACATGCTATCAATTGTAGAATTGGTTACATTAAACATTCATAGTAAGTAGTGTGGTTACACTGGTTAGGTACATGGGTGGAGGGGGGGTTACTCTACTAGGTAAGACCAAGAAATGTGTATAATGCACTTCAAAATTGGCTCCTTTTGTAGACAAAGCCTTTCTGTGACATCTGTCTGTCATATAATGTTAGGTGTATATCATTTACTTTCGCCTGTTCAGTATTAATGAAATTGGGGTCAATGAGGGGTGACCCCTCAAAGGCTCCATGACATTTCGTCTAAAACCATTTCGTCTAAAAGCCATTTCGTCTAAAGGACATTTCGTCTAAAGGACATTTCGTCTAAAAGACATTTGGTCTAAATGACATTTCGTCTAAAGGACATTTCGTCTAATGGACATTTCGTCTAATAGACATTTCGTCGAATACGACATTTCGTCTAAAATTCGTCTAAAAATGTCTAAATTCGTCTAAAATTCGTCTAAAACTCGTCTAAAACATAAATGATAAGGAAAATATTTTTGAACAATATTTTATTGGATATCAATTTTGTTATTTAATATGAAAAATTGTAGCCAATCCCTCCAGCGGTGTTGCAGCAGCATCTTTATTTAAAAAAATATGTATAATGCTTTTATTATTTTCCAATCAACAATTGCAACAGACAACAATGGTCCAAAACTAATCCTAAACGCTGCATTATAGCTACCCGTTTGATAACTGCTTCTAATGACCAGTTAAGATAGATCAATATACATGTATTGTCACCATTAGCTTGCTGATGAACAGAAATGATAAATAAATATTTCAAGTCACATATCTGAAATTGATTTCCAGTAAGGTGCGACATTTGGTCTAAAAATTCTTATTTTTTCTTAACTTTTTTTAGACCAAATGTCGCACCCACTAGATTTTTTAGACGAATTGTCCATTAGACGAAATGTTCTTTAGACGAAATGTCCATTAGACGAAATGTCCTTTAGACGAAATGTCCTTTAGACGAAATGGCTTTTAGACAAAATGTCCTTTAGACGAAATGGCTTTTAGACGAAATGGTTTTAGACGAAATGTCCTGCACCCGGATTTCCTACTGTCAATTTGGTAAGAATGATAAGATTTGCTTGCTTGCTTCATTACAAGAATATGGACACTAAACCTCTTTTGAACACTTTAAACAAAGTTTTACCAACAAAATATGATTTAGAGGCAACAAGAACAAACAAATAATCACGATTTTTCCATTAATTCTAAAGTCGCGAAAACTAATGACATTTCAAAAATCGGTCAAAAAGTATAAAATTTTTGCTTTTTTTAATTGCTTATGTAATTCAATTGATCTTTAAATAAAAATCACTAGGTTTTCACAAGATTTTATGACTGTTTAAGAAGTAAATTGCTTTATTGTAGCTGACCGATCAACCGTAACATGTTTAGACAAAGACATGTGTTTTGAACGCGATCAGACGCCGGAGGCGTGAATATGTCTAATTTGCATTGGGACAACACCGTTAATTTGAGTAATCCCTATCTTGATTGGAGATAATTGGTTCTTGGAGCTAATAAACAACAAAGCCAAGGTAAAGATGGGAATTTTGGGACGTGTCACGTCGAAAAAATCTTGCATCCCGGGAATCATCTCTTGGCAGAATTATGCGTCCGAGTACAAGTTTTCTCGTCCCGGGACGCCGAATCTGGCGTCCTCGAGATCTCTGAGCAAAACAATTTAATTTAACGAACAGAACATCAAACATCCGAAATGTTTATTTTTTAATGATGCCAATAATTTAATTACATACGTAAGTCACTTAAAGCTCACATTATGACATTTAACGTCAAATGAAAGCATTGAATCACTACTAACGTCGACTAATTTGTTTGCTTGTGTAATATCCCAGTCAGCATTTGCATGCTCAAAGACACAACACGGTTACCCAGCAGGTTCGACGCCCACCCCCCCCCCCCCCCTAAGTCGAAAGTGAATATAGAGCATACCCGTATTCCCACATCCACGGTGTTGCCATCCCCCACACGAATCACAACTCAGGACCTGCTGTGGTCTTTGGCAGCTTTTTGAACACACAACACATGTATTTAATGTCGACATGCAGACAATATATACAGGACAGACCCGCTATACCGCGCCTTGAATTAACGCGGTGTTGGATATAATGCGAGGGCACCTTGGATCCCAAAATTTCGCCCACCCACTTTTGAGAAAAAAAAAAAAAAAAAAAAATCGTGGCGACGCGAAGGCGCTGTTTTACCCTTATATATTCCTTTATTGTATTACAGTTTAAGGCGTTTACGTGCGGATGAATTTACTGTTAAAAAGATCGTTTGCAGGGAATTCAACAAGGTTCAGTTTTCTTACAGTTTCTCTTTATGGTACTCGAGACAAAAAAAATAAAAGCAGTTGTCAGGCGTTTGCCAAGGTGCTATTTTCTAACAGTTTCTCTATATTATACATTGAGAACAATTAATGTTAATTATCTTTTGCATATTTAAAACTGAAAGAACAGGTTTTCTTATAGAAAGCATAATGTGTTTACGAACCATGTCGGCTGCGTGTATATTCAAGAGTGATAATTGCCATGTCAGTAATTTTTAGACTTACACAATCCACCGTTCGCGAAGCGTGGATGACACATTGTTTTCTTAAGATAAGCCATAAAAGTTGTGAAAATAAGCCCAATGAGCTAGGGGATTATCGATAGACCGTAACGAGACCGTAAACACAGGTTGCTGTAGGCTATTATGACACCTGTTACGCAACGTTGCTCATTTTCGATGGCGACACAAACCAAAGATTGTCTAATTATTGGGACACCTATATCTTGTATAATTCTATACGATCAGAAAATTCAATTAAGAAAGGCGAATTAAAATAACTGTAAATACGGTATCGGCAAAAGACTCTTGTCCGCGTTAAATATCCGGGTGCGCCAATAAGTCAAAGGCGGAACTCTACAATACAACAGCAACATAAGCCCGGTGTCATGGACGCTCTTTTCACATAAAATCAGTTGTAAATAACAAATTTTATCATTGTAGATAGTTTTTAATTGATAAAACTGTGGAACACGCAATACTTCACTTTTGTTTATTCCATTTTACAAGGACTCTGCGATAAACCGCAAAGCTCGGTAAAGCCAATACACACGTCGTATAGGTTCCCCACCCACCAATACACTACAGAAACTGCGATCAGCCTGGTCCGACTCAGTAGATTTGCATTACGCGCCTCACCTATAACGCGCATGCGACTTGTGGACCCCGACCAGCGCGTTATAACGGGTCTGAAGTGTACATGTAATAAAAATTAAAATATATACTAAAAGATAAATCTTAAAAATTTAACTCAAACAACTATTAAAATGACCTATTTATTTTGCAGGTTGTAACTCACCCATGTGCATGCACGACCTTTCATAACAAATTTATATAATGATGAAAAAAAAACGTGGCACAGTGTTGAATCCCTTCCCACATTCCCACTGTATCTTATTAGACCTCTTATTTGTCAGCTGCATCTGTGCATCATGTTGCATTTGACGGGTTGAAATCTCTTTCCCCATTTCCTAGCCCAACTGCCTAAACGATCAATGTCTCTCTGAAATTTCAATGTGTTAAATAACGCCGCTTATCGGCACGACACTGGCTATCCGCACGACGGTCGTGCCGATAACACCGCTTATCGGCACGACCGTTGTGCGGATAAGCGGCGTTATCCGCACGACAGGGAAATCGATATCCAAATGTTAAAAATGTCTAGAAATGGATACATTTTAAGTTGATAAATATATTACACTGGCTTCAAAACTGAAACAGAATATTACACATGCAGGAACTTTTTACTTTTTAATTAACAAAATTGTAATTTTGCTGAAATTGGCTTACCTGTGAATTTACCTGTAAAAATGATCAAAAATCAGTCATGCGTATGCGTAAATGAGAAAGTAATTATCGTAACCTAAATATTAAAAAAAAATGTGGTAAAAAATGTGGTAATCCAAAAGAATAAACAGCCTTTGATTTTAACAATGAAGTATGGAAACATTTCAGTTACACAATTAAAATAATTGCAATACTTATATTTTTCTCCGTCTGCTGTGATTCAGTTTACATCAGCTGGATAAATCAAATCAAACTAGTTTTCTTAGTCAAAATTATCGAAAATGTTAATTTCCCATGTATTTCTATATAGCTAAAACCACAATTTATTTATTTAATGACAAATTAATAGTTTAATGCATTCGTAAGCTTGAAAGAAAATCTTATACTCCCGTCGTGCCGATAGCCAATACCTGTAGCATTGGCTATCCGCACGACGGTCGGGCCGATAACGCCGCTTATCGGCACGACCGTCGTGCGGATAACGCCGTTTATCGGCACGACCGTCGTGCGGATAGCCTCAGCCTATCGGCACAACAGTCGTGCGGATAGCCTCAGCCGCCAGTGAGATACTAGCTTAAGCATTTTGTGAAAGCTTTACTTGTCATAGTAATCTAGCATGAGTTTATCATTCTAAGATAAATTTACCTGTATTTCTTCGAATCTGTTGGATTTGAATCAATTGCTAGTAAATTGCCTTCGTCTATTTCTAGGTCTATGTCTTTGTAAACGTCTGTTGTTTTGTATTTTGATTCTTTTTCAGCTGTTTCCCTCAACACGTTTTCTACAATGTCAACCATTTTTGTTTATTTAGTGTCGTTGATTTTGATTGGACATAAAATATCAGGATATCCAATGAAAACGCGAGAGACATATGTCTTTTTCGTTTCTTTGATTTTATTACACGTCGTTTTTCGGGGAATCTGGGCCGTTTCGGCAAATTTTCGATGTTTCGGCCTTGGAGGTTCCAGTCGCAGCAATGGTGCCGTTTGTTGTGACACTGAGAAAGTGATCATTCCACAGCTCCTGTGGTAGTGGTTAGAAATATGGAACGAGTACACAGTAAAATAGAAACAAGGTATAAGTTTAATTGTTATTGGACGGTGTTGTGCCAGCCATAACCTAACTCTCCCTCGGGAATAGGTTTGCGTTTTCAGAGAAGCCGAAAGCCGTAAAACCGTGATCTAGATTAGAGAAAAATGTTCTTTCATGTCAAAAATCAAAGTATCAGTTCTAAGATCAGTGCTAACCGCCAGGAAACTAGGTCTAAATTTAAGAAACGGTACATGACTACGGCCAAGCAGACCAACCGCCAGATCCACATTGTCAGAGTTCTTCAACGATGGATAACCATGGACTAATTGACCAGCAGGTAAGCAACTATGACCATATTGACCGACTGACAGAAAACTATAGCCCTTATTCATCACCGATGATCACTTCGTATATGGTTCGTGATTGCTTCGGGGCCGAACCTGCCAACCGAACTGTGGCCGAACCTGCTAACCGAACTGTGGCCGAACCTGCTAACCGAACTGTGGCCGAACCTGCTAACCGAACTGTGGCCGAACCTGCTTACAGAACTGTGACCGAACCTGCTAACCGAACTGTGGCCGAACCTGCTAACCGAACTGTGGCCGAACTAGCCGAACCTGCTGACCTAACTATGACAGAACCTGCTAACCGAACTGTGGCCGAACCTGCTAACCGAACTGTGGCCGAACCTGCTTACCGAACCGTGGCCGAACCTGCTAACCGAACTGTGGCCGAACCTGCTAACCAAACCGGTTAGCCGAACTGGGTCCGAACGTGTAAACCGAAAGTATTAGCCGAACTGAGGCCGAACTGGGACCGAACCTGTTAACCGAACTTGGGCCGAACATGTTTACCGAACTGGGACCGAACCTGTCAACAGGTTCGGCCCCTGTTCGGTTTACAGGTTCGGCCCCAGTTAGGTAAACATGTTCGGCCTCAGTTTGGTTTACATTTCGGACACAGCTCGGCTAACAAGTTCGGACCCAGTTCGGTTAACAGGTTATATGAATTATAATTTTTCATTTTTCGGTTACATCTTGAAAGTGACGTATCTGTTGGGGGCATAGTGTTTCATAAACATTATTATTATTTTTTTATATCAAAATTTGTATGATTTTGTTATTTGGATTGTTTATTAAACTTAATTGACATATAGAATCAATTAAAAGAATAATAATCGCGATATCAATCCGATAATTAGCTATGTTTTACGAGGGCGTGAAAGACAGTCTTTATCGTGATAAAGACATGATTATGAAAGTGACACCTGCGTTTATTGACAGTAATTGGATACAGAAGGATTATCATCAGCTATTCAGTGAAGGTGGTCATGCATCACAGCAGGGGTTCACTGTGTATAGAAAGACTTTGCTCTAAGTAATTTTTGAAGTATTAAATACAACCGCACCATTACAATAGGAAAGGAAAAGAAAATACGCCATTCTGTATTCTGTATTTGAGATTCTGCCTTCATAGACACACCTCGTTTTAACCCACGAGTACGGGCCATCACCACTCCGCAGTGACAGGATTAATGCCCACCACCAGTACAATATCCCTAACACATATTTGAATCTTGTCAATGCGGATTTCCCTCCCTTGCACCTTAACCTTAACCACGTCACTGTTGTACCATACTACCCAAAGCCCCTTTTCCCCAGATGCAACAGTGACGCGAGCTGCCTGAGGTAGAGGAAAGCCAGGACATATCTCGGCACATCCGGGATATGCCTGTGAAACCACCGCGTCCGCCTGGCGACAGCCAGACCACATACATTTCGATGGGTTAATTTATTTCTAGTCGGAAAAACATTTGGCCCATAGTGGGGCGCGAACCCGTACGAAAGTGGTATTATAATTTAGATACTTAAAAAACAAATAAATAAATAAACAAACAACCTTTATGATCCTTCATTAAGCTTAACTTAGCGGTAAAATTACATAAAACCCTTTGTAAATAGTGAAATAAGTGCTTGAACTTCAAAATTTTGGTCATTTTAACAGGTAATGCAATTAATTCCCGGTATCGAAAGATCATAATTGCCATATGTCCGGTCCGGATGTTCGATAATTTCCGTAGGTTCGGCCGGATATGTTCGGTAATTTCCGTAGGTTCGGTTCGGTTTGGTTCGGTTACAGGTTTTATACACAGCCGGTATAAGGGACCGGTCATTATTTATAGCCAGGTGGGGAGTGGAGGAAATGAAGGGGGGATTTGAAAATTTTTTCACTCGGCAAGGGGGGCATCCAATAATTTTAGTTTGATTGAGGGGGGGGGGGGCTTTAGAAAAATAATGATGAAAGTCGTTTGGGGGCCCTGAAAATTGTCAGTTGGAAAAAAAAAAAAAAAAACAAAACAAAAACAGGATAGTAGACATAAATCAAAACTTTAATCTTTATTAAAACTTTGATTCTATTATTTTCTGGGTTTTTTTTTTTTTTCATTTGACCCTCATTACAAAATAATCTGCCCTCGGAGCTTCTAAGCCGGTCCGACAAACCAGGCTTTACAGCTACAGAAGATAAGAAGAGGCTTGAATTTTTTAATTTTGAAAGTAGAGACATTGTACAATCATAACATGACCCTAGATATTGAACCATTATAAAACTTTAATGTGAGGATATTGTCCAAACATCTAACTTGATACTCCATCAATCACTATATTTTACTTCATTTTAAATCAATCTCTTCGTCACTGACTTGATTTGAGCTTTCACTCTTTTCACTCTCAAACTCTTCTTAGTCTTCCTCTTCTTCGTCGTCTTCTTCCTTTTCTTCTTCTTCCTCATTTACTGCAGACGTACTTTGTATCGGTTTAAAATATTAAAGAACACTGGTATTTTCAGTCTTAATTTTCTTGCGAACCACTCTGTCTTTTTAGCTCACCTGAGCAGAAGGCTCAGGTGAGCTTATTGGATAGATAGGTATCCGTCGTCCGTCCGTCGTCCACAATTTCAAATGACATCTCCTCTGAAGCTGTGTGGCCAAAACTTTTGATATTTGGCATAAAGCATCCACAGGAGGGGGGACCAAAAATGTTGTTTTTTGTTCAGATCTGATAAGAACTCTGGTTGCCATGGCAACTTATACGTCCCATAGACTTATACTGGAAAAAAGGGGAAATTGCAAATTTTTGCTTTCTCATTGGAGATATTTGAGTTTTATTTTTTGAGAAATATTTATTGAGTAGTGCTCTACGTTTCAGATGATCTTCATCCTGATCGCTTATTTTGATTGGTTGCTGGGGCCCCAAAAAGGACAAATTTTCGAAAAAAATCTTTAAAAATCTTCTCCTCAGAAACTGTTTGCTTTATGAAGCTGATACTTTGCATACATGTTCCTGGCATTAGCCTCTACAAAAAAGTTGTTTTTTGTTCCAGTCAGAAAAGAACTCTGGTTGCTATGGCAACTTTCAGTTTCCATAGACTTATAATGGGAAAAGTGAAAATTTGCTATTTCTGCAGTCTCAGTCATTGGAGATATTTGAATTTTATTTTTAGAGAAATGTTTATTGAGTATAATGCACTATGTTTCAGATGACCTTCATCCTGATCGCTTATTTTGATTGGTTGCTGGGGCCCCAAAAAGGGCAAATTTTTGAGAAAAAAATTCTTTAAAAATCTTCTTCTCAGAAACTGTTTGCTTTATGAAGCTGATACTTTGCATACATGTTCCTGGCATTTAGCCTCTACAAAAAGGTTGTTTTTTGTTCCAGTCAGATAAGAACTCTGGTTGCTATGGCAACTTTCAGTTTCCATAGACTTATAATGGGAAAAGTGAAAATTTGCTATTTCTGCAGTCTCATTTTTGTTTTTAGAGAAATGTTTATTGAGTAATGCACTACGTTTCAGATGACCTTCATCCTGATCGCTTATTTTGATTGGTTGCTGGGGCCCCAAAAAGGGCAAATTTTCGAAAAAAATCTTTAAAAATCTTCTTCTCAGAAACTGTTTGCTTTATGAAGCTGATATTGCATACATGTTCCTGGCATTAGCCTCTACAAAAAATGTTGTTTTTTTTTGTTCCAGTCAGATAAGCACTATGGTTGCTATGGCTACTTTCAGTTTCCATAGACTTATAATGGGGAAAAGCGAAAATTTGCTATTTCTGCAGTCTCATTGGAGATTTTGCAGAAATGTTTATTTAGTAGTCCTCTATGTTTTATATTACTTTTGCCCTAATACCTTATTTTGATTGGTTGCTGGGGCCCAAAAAAAGGTAAATTTTCATTAATTATTTGAGAATTAGAGGTCAAGTTTACTTTGTACATTGACCAACATGACCTTAGCTAAAGGTCATGCAAGACCGAATCTCAGGTGAGCGATTTCAGGACCAATGGTCCTCTGGTTTGGTGTTTTGTCTTGCTTTTAAAACCTCATATTAAGAGAGCTGTTTTATGGAGAGAGAGTGTGTGTTTTATATGGAGTGGACATTATGGGGGGGGGGGGGCTTTAAAATACAATGTGGGGCATTGTCAAAGGGGGGGGGACTTTTAAAAAAACATAAAGACATGAGGGGGGGTCTTGAAAAAAATACCAGTACAAAGGAGGGGGTCCCCAGAAAAAAATGCAAAATGGTGAGATTTCCTCCACTCCCCCCCTGGGCATAAATAATGACCAGTCCCTAATCGTGTGGTATTCGTGTGGTATTCGTGTGTCCATCGTGTGACCATCGGTTGGCTTCGTACATGCTTTAATTGGCTCATTTTTTTTTATCAAATTCGTGACGAAAATCGCGCGAAATTCAAAATTTCGTATTCGTGGCTATCGTGTGCCAAAATAGGCTAGGTATGTCGCCAGCATACGAAATACAACTGATAACTTCAAGTTACAAGTTATAATTGCATTGTTTTCAGTATCAGTATACATTGAGATAAAAGCCTCTTCTTATCCTTTTTTGCACTACACAAGATGCGATGCATTCAGAAAACTATTTCAATGAGTTGGAAATATAAGATACGTTAATTAATCGTTCTGCAACTTGATGAGAATTATTAGCGAAACTGTAAGGTTTCTAATGCAAGACTGTATATCAGATGTCGATGTTTACGATGTGAGCTATTATTATCTGCTTACCCTGTAGTCTATAAATACTTCAAAATATAATGTGCGGTAAATATAACATGGATGTGAAAGGAATTTTTACACCCGTGTGGCTGGCGGCTGAAATTTGATATTTTATCCAATAGATTGCAGAAAAAGTGAAGCTTCGTAAAAATTTGAAAAATTAGGGACCAGTCATTTATTATCAGGTGGGGGGGGGGGGCTGGTTATATTTTCGTTAAAGTACAGAAAGTAAACATGACCCTCCAGATATCTGCCGTAAATAATTTTAGCCCCCCCCCCCCCCAGGCAAAAGCTTTGGATTTTTTTGACCCCCCCCCCCCCAAACAATATTGGCCCAATTTTGCTGTATGTACTGCTGACTTGGCTGCATGCAAATTAATGAACACTGCTATGTTTATGTAGATATATTCATGTTAGTTTATTTTAGGCATGAACATTATTGAAAGAAAAAAACTACACTGCTCATGCACATGCAGTTATTTCATGCGAACCAGATTTCCTCAAAAGCCAAGGAAGAGGTGGCCAAGTTTGCAAAAACATACTGTACTGAAGAAAAATTGATTTTAAATGAAATACACCATATGGAATTACTAGAATTTAAGAAAAGAAAACGTTCAGCAAGAAAGGCAACAAATTCAGATGATGAGTATCTTAATATTGACTGGGAAAATGTATACAGAGAAAGGAAATTAAACAAACTTAAACTATGTCACCTTGACAGATATATAAAGGAAAATAATATTAAATTGGACGTAAATCTGAAGAAAAAAGATAAGATTTTTCAAATAGAGGCCCATATAGCTAAAAACAAATAGCAGCCACAGTTTGTATGAGCAAGAAAATCAAAAAGAAGGAGAGAAAGCAAGAAGTTGTTTTGAGTGACTCAGAGAATGACTCGGATGATGATGTGGGTAATGATGGAGAGTTGGAAATACGGTTAGATGAACTGGAAACATCCGAACATGATTTTTCGGAAGATGATGCACACACAGTGAATCTTCCCAATACCACAAGCAGGGTTGGGAGACGACAAGGGCACTGGCAAACTAGAAAGTTTTTTGGAGATGACTGAAATGATCTGAAATGTGATATAAACTTTGCTGGTGTGGCTGACAAGTTTTTGAAAAAGCAGACTCTTAAAAAGTCTGCCCATTAGGTCAAAAATGAACTGTATAGTATTTTGCTGCAATATAAATATACAGAAAAGATGCATCATACATATATATGAGCCTCGTTACGAGAAAACCAACAATCTGCATATGCGAAAACAAAGGTGCAGCAGATCAGTTTCGCGGTACTGCGAAGCTGATCAACGCCTTTGTTTTCGCTACACGGATAGTACACTTCCTCTTCTTCCTAAATCTGAAATTTCAAGCTTCTAGCCTGCTTCTGTGATTGTACAGCCTGATTTGTGTCGGACCTGTTCGGAAACCACATTGTTGGTTTTTCCACGAGGTGGCTCATATGTTTCTGAAAACCAATTATTTAAAAGTAAGAAAATCACCTAGATATTAAAGCATTTTCATGTCATCAATGATCAACTAGTTACTTTCCTTAATATCAACTGAAAAATATATGACCCCCCCAAAATATATGAAAAAATTCTGACCCCCCCCTATATGTTCATGTTTTTTCCGCCGACCCCCCCAGAGAAGTTCTTTTTTTTTTTCTTGACCCCCCCCCCCTGAAAATAACCAGCCCCCCCCCCCCCCACCTGGTTATAAATGACTGGTCCCTTATGCAAAGTTAGGTAGTATATTTCTAAATACATACCTTAAGTTTGGATTCAGTACATGTACGAGGTATAATGAAAACTTTGAAAATGTTGATTGTTGAAGTATAAAGCGACATTAAATAAAATTATTATTATTATTATTATTATTATTATTATTATTATTATTATTATTATTATTACAGGGTGTTAAGAAAGTTCGAAGACATTGCAATAATCCTTATAACTTCACAATGAATAACCATACAATCCAAAAAATCTACACACTTAAAACCCATTTTAATATCAGTTTGCACAATATCATAGAACTTCTACAACTTCTGTTTTTACTAGTTTATATAACAATTTCTATGTCAGGGTGCCACAGCTTGCCGTATTCTCTATGAGATATTGTGTAAAAGGGGGTGGCATATTAAACATAATTTAAAACATCCACAATATAAATTGGGGAACATAAAATAACTTAAAGTGATAGTCATTGTCCTTAACTTTAACATGAACATAATAGTTATTATAAGATAGTTCACAACATATGAATTTTCATCAGATGAAAACACATAGTTTACGAACAGAAAAGCTGTGGGTGTTTTGATAGGGGGTAGGGGTAATCAAGACTTAACATAGACACAATGTGGAACAAATAACTTACATAAAATATTTCATAAGATGAATTAAGTGTCTGTTAAGTGAACAGAATTGTTAAAATGTCAATTTTATAGATTGTGTGGTTAAAATTTATCATACATTAGTTTTGACCCCCAAAAAAGTACCAAAATTAGGTTAAATGACGGAAAATCGAGATTTTCGTGAACAATATAACATTTTTACTGGTATGGGCACCGTAAATCACAATAATACACACCCCTGTATCAAATATTACCACGCCAGTCTGAATAAACTACTGTATGTGTATGTTATGCTCACGATTTTGAAGTTTTTAACACAAAATTGCATTTTGATGAATTAGAGGGACAGGGTAAGGTATAACGTATTGTTCGTTAAGTTTTCTTCAAAGATAAGGAAATGACATCATCAAAAGTGAGTTTTTGTTATGCAACAACATATTAAATAGTATTATATTAGAAAAAGAAATGACAATAACCAGGCAGTTTCAAATGCCTATAAAATATTTACCTATACCCCCTAGTATTTGTGGCCTTTTTTCAAGAATGGGGGTACCCTAAGATTTTGCTCAACAATTCCAGAAAGTTTACAAGGCAATAGGAAATTATGACTCAAATTAGCATAAAACATTCCTGATGATATTTGTGATCAACGTATTCAATATGAATTCACTGGTATTGGAAATTTTAACAGTTTCTCAGGCAAGCACTGTTTAAACCCACATTTTGCATTTTGTGAATGTCATTTCAGAAGACGGGTAGCTTATTGCCACATATAATTTTCTTATCAGTTTGATATAAAACAAGGTTTTTGTCCGTTATTTCTTGTTTGCCATATTTTCAAAATTAAAAGTACAGTATATTATGATATCTGTATGCTTTATTAAACACTTAGTGTCCTTTTAACTGATGTCTTCGAACTTTCTTAACACCCTGTATTATTATTATCAACGAGTAAACCGCTAATGCTTTCAGAAACCATTGAACATGAGCACGGGAATATTGAAAATATATAATGCATTAGACAGCTATAAAATCATTATGGTAACAGTTCTGAGAAGTGACTCTTTACACTTGTTTTAAAATCAGAAATACATGTACTCTCATGTTGGAGAGGTAAAAATGACTATTTCATCAGGGGTTCGGATGGTGGAGAAATTAGTCCATAGAACGCACAAGTGAAGCGAACTTGGACGCACAATTATCTGACATGTCAGCAGTAGAAAACAGAGAGTCAGGGAGGTTACAACGCCTAGTTTTTGCGATAAGGTCATCTGTAGGTATTCTGACTTTACCCTTCAGACCTTTGTATAGCAAGATAAGTCGATTATTCATTCTCCTTTTTAGCTCACCTGAGCCGAAGGCTCACAAGGTGAGCTTATAGGATGGCCATGATCCGGCGTCCGTCCGTCCGTCGTCCGTCGTCCGTCCGTCGTCCGTCGTCCACAATTTCAAAGATCTTCTTCTCTGAAACCGCTTGGCCGATCTTGTTGAAATTTTATGTGGAGCCTCCTTGGGTAGTGGCATTTCAAGTTTGATCGCGAAATCCAGGTCACATGACCAAGATGGCCGCCACGCCCATATATGGTAAAAACCACTCAAAAATCTTCTTCTCCAGAACCGGTGGGCCGATTTCCACGAAACTTGGTATGTAGCATCGGGGAATTCAGCCCATCATAGTTTGATAAAATGATGACCCTTGGATGACCTTGACCTATTTTACGGCAAGGTCAAATTTGGAAACATAGGCTTTTACATGGGAAAAAGTGAAAACTATGGATTTTTTGAAAACTATTGCAGCCTGAGGCCTGAAAAGTGGTAGATGCAAACAACTAATGGAGTAGATGAAGGTATGTGATTAATATAGGTCAAGGTCATCTCTTGACCTTGGCCAGTATGTTGTCCATACACACTTTTCAAAGATCTTCTTCTCTGAAACTGCTTGGCCAATCAAAGTGAAATTTTATGTGGAGCACGCTCATATATGGTAAAAACCTTTCAAAAATCTTCTTCTCCAGAACCGGTGGGCCGATTTCCACGAAACTTGGTATGTAGCATCAAGGACCTCAGCCCATCATAGTTTGATAAAATGATGACCCTATAATGACCTTGACCTATTTTACGGCAAGGTCAAATTTGGAAACATAGGCTTTTACATAGGAAGTAGTGAAAACTATGGATTTTTTGAAAACTATTGCAGCCTGAGGCCTGAAAAGTGGTAGATGCAAACAACTAATGGAGTAGATGAAGGTATGTGATTAATATAGGTCAAGGTCATCTCTTGACCTTGGCCAGTCTGTTGTCCATACACACTTTTCAAAGATCTTCTTCTCTGAAACTGCACGGCCAATCAAAGTGAAATTTTTTGTGGAGCATCCATGGGTAGGGGAGACGAAAGTTTGATAGCGAAATCCAGGTCACATGACCAAGATGGCCGCCACGCCCATATATGGTGAAAACCACTCAAAAATCTTCTTCTCCAGAATCGGTGGGCCGATTTCCACGAAACTTTGTATGTAGCATCGGGGACCTCAGCCCATCACAGTTTGATAAAATGATGAACCTTGGATGACCTTGACCTATTTTATGGCAAGGTCAAATTTGGAAACATAGGCTTTTACATAGGAAGAAGTGAAAACTATGGATTTTTTGAAAACTATTGCAGCCTGAGGCCTGAAAAGTGGTTGATGCAAACAACTAATGGAGTAGATGAAGGTATGTGATTAATATAGGTCAAGGCCATCTCTTGACCTTGGCCAGTCTGTTGTCCATACACACTTTTCAAAGATCTTCTTCTCTGAAACTGCTTGGCAAATCAAAGTGAAATTTTATGTGGAGCATCCATGGGTAGGGGAGACGAAAGTTTGATCGCGAAATCCATGTCACATGACCAAGATGGCCGCCACGCCCATATATGGTAAAAACCTTTCAAAAATCTTCTTCTCCAGAACCGGCAGGCCAATTTTCATGAAATTTGGTATGTAGCATTTGGGACTCCAGCCCATCATAGTTTGTTGAAATGATGACCCTATGATGACCTTGACCTATTTTACTGCAAGGTCAATTTTGGAAACATAGGCTTTCATATGGGAAAAGGCGAAAACAAACTGTTGCAGCCTGAGACCTGAAAGTTGCTAGATGCAGACAACTAATGGAGTCAATGAAGGTAAGTAATTAATGAAGGCCAAGGTCATGTCTTGACCTTGGCCCAAGGTCATTTAAATATCAAAATTAAAATTATGGTTTTCTCAGAAATCACTGGGTTTGGAAACTATTGCAGCCTGAGACCTGAAACTTTGCAGATGCAGACAACTTATGAAGTCAATAAAGGTGTGTGAGTATTCAAGGTCAAGGTCATTTCATTATGACTTAATACTCCAAGATCAGGCTTCAGGTGAGCGTTCTCAGGACCAATGGTCCTCTGGTTTGAGAGATTCCCATTTGAGTTGTTCAAGAATGCCAGTCATACTTCCTTATTCCTAGTTACAAACCTAGCGGCACGATTCTATACCTTCTCCAATTCCTCCTGGAGGCCTTTAGTATAAGGAACCCAAACAGAACGTCCATATTCCAGGGCTGGGCGCACCAGTCCTTTATAATCTGCTTCTTTAACATCTTGGGGACAAGAAAATAGGTTTTTTCCTTCAGAATCCAAGCGTTCTATTGGCTTTAGTACAGATATTGGTGATATGGGTATTCCACTTCAAGTCATTTGTAATTGTTACATCTAGATATTTAATGCTATCAACATTTTCCAATAGTGTACCCACGAGGGTGTAGGAGGCCTCAGTTTTATTTATCCGCTTATTTGTCAGCTGCATCATGTTGCATTTGACAGGTTGAAATCCCATGCCCCATTTTCGGGCCCAGCTCCTAAAAGGTCAATGTCTTTCTGAAGTTTCAATGTATCTTCAACTGTTCTAATTTCACGGTAACAAACACAGTATTCAGCAAAAAGCCTGATTTGAGAGTCAATGCCAACGAGTTTGTCATTTATGTACAAGGAGAACAACAATGGATTGAGAACGGTGCCCTGTTTGACACCAGAAACAAGAGGGACCCAGTCAAATTTAACATCATTATTAACTACTACCCTTTGCTGCCTAAAGCACACAAAAAACATTATCCATTCCAATGTCTTTCCACCTATACCATAACTAAATAATTTGCTTTAAAGAAGTTTGAGTCTGTCTTTCAAGACCAAAAACTCTAAGACTTAAGTTTCTGGCTGAGCTAGCACTCTGGTTTCAAGTTCAAAAACCCAAAAATGATAACAGTATGCCTGAAATCACCATAACTGACAAAGGAGTTGAAGGCCTCCTCAAAGGCCTCAATCCAAATAAAGCTTCCGGTCCCGATGAAATATCACATAGACTCCTGAAAGAGCTACATGCTGAAATAGCACCTATTCTCACCAAAATCTTCAGAAGCTCTCTATCCACAGGTATTGTACCTGATGATTGGAAAACTGCTCTCTTAGCCCCTGTCTACAAAAAGGCCCGTAATGCAAACCCAGTAATTATAGGCCTATTTCGTTGACCTGTATAGCCTCCAAATTGATAGAACACATTCTTGTTTCTAACATCATGACTCACTTTGATTCAAACAACCTCCTAAATTCTTTTCAACACGGTTTTCACTCTAAACATAGCTGTGAAACTCAACTTGTAAGTTTTACTCAGGATATTTTTGACAACCTTGAAAATTACAAACAAATTGACCTTATTATAATGGATTTTAGCAAAGCATTTGACAAAGTAGAACATAACTAAATTATATATAAACTATTTAACCTATGTGTAAATCTCAATACAGTTTCATGGATCAAATCATTCCTCCAAAATAGATCATAATCTGTTGTTGTTGAAGGCAATTAATCCTCTACAGCACCTGTCATGTCAGGTGTCCCCAAGGACTCTGTCCTGAGGCCCTGTCTATTTCTGGCTCATATAAATGACTTACCTGACTCCCTAAAAAGCAGAGCTAGACTATTTGCTGACGACACAATAGTATATTTAACAATAACTTCCGAATCAGATGCTCAAACCTTGCAGGATGACTTGCTTAAACTGGAACAATGGGAATCAGACTGGTCTATGGAATTTAATCCGGAAAAAATGTTAAGGGGTTCGTGTAACCAAAAAGAAAGAAGCAAAAACCAATCATCTTTCCATATACGCTTCACAACATCGAACTGAAAGCCACTGAAAATGCAAAGTATCTCGGAATCACAATTAATGAAGAATTCTCCTGGAACACCACATTGAAAATATGGCCTCCAAAGCTTTTAACACTCTGAAATTCATTAAAAGAAATGTACAGACAAATAATCAGAAAATTAAAGAAACATCAAACAACACTTATGTTCGTCCTCTGCTCGAGTACTGCGCTCCAGTACGGCATCCATGGTAGGAAAAACTTACTTATTATTAGGTAGATAGAGTTCAGAGAGCAGCAGCTAGATACTGTCTAAATGATAACGACTTCACTAGCAGTGTCGCTGAAATGCTTAAAGTTCTAAACTGGCAAACACTTGAAAACAGAAGAATACAAAATTCACTTGTCGTATTATATAAAATCAAACACTATCTAGTTGCCGTACATCATCATCATCATCTAACTGAAACAAAAAAAAATCTTTGTACCATATACCCGGACTTTGTACAATATGAACTCATATTTTCCTAGAACAGTCAGACTCTGGAATAGTCCCACACAGTATAAAAGGCCAGTTCAAGCCTAAGTGATTTCACTTCTGGGCTGGCCACTGTCACATTCTAAAATTCACACCATTTTATGATTTTAAATGAAGCTATTTTAGTTTCATAATCATTCATTTCATCAATGCCTTAACATTGCCCATTTCCATCATTTTCCAGCTGTTCCCGACAGCGCCTCCCAGAAATAATCAGCAATTAATTGTTGGGAGTATAGAATTAGAAGTAGAAGTGTGGAGGGGTGTCAAAAGTTTTTCAAAGTCCAAAATGAAAGTGTCAACCTGATCCTTTTTGTCCAATATTTTTGCCCGGTCATTTAAATACTGTAATCACAACTATGCCATTTCCTGAATGCATGCTGTTTGTCCCCTATTGGTCAAGATGACCCATGATATTTTAGCAGACAATATGTTCTAGAACATCACGGTGGGTAGCCTTAACGGAACATTGGGCATTTCTGTCCCGGCTCATTTCGGCACCGGGTCGTTTCTGGCCCCGGGCATTTCTGTCCCGGCTCTTTTCGGTTCTGGTACGTTTTCAGTCATGGTCATATTATGCTTACACTGGTTAAGGAGTTAACACAAAACTGTAAAGTGCACAAACTTTATGATTCTTAGTGAACACGTTTTTTTAGCTTTATTTATTTATTTATTTATTTATTTATGTATTTATTTATTTATTTATTTATTTATTTGGAGGGGGAGGGTGGGGGAGGGGGCTAAATGAAGACAGCTGCGCAGTGAAACGGTCTAAAGAAAGCTCGCGAATGTTGACGATGCTGATCCGTTAACCCCGCAATGTAGACCACGGGGTAGGGGGTGTTCCAATTTTTTGGAAAAAAGACATCGACTCTATGGTCTCCCCAGTGTTGGATGGTGGTAACAGAATTTAGGGCTTGCTGTTGCATACTTCCTGTGGTGAGCTGTGCATTATCAATGTTTACATGCCCTGTAGAGGCTCTCGGGATTCAGAGGAGAATTATAAGGATGTTCTTATGCAGGTCAGTGAGATCATGAATACATATGCATCGTGCTCGGTTCATCCTGGTTGGCGATATGAATGCCTCCCTTGTTAGAGAAGTGCCTACAGCCAGGGACACAGTACTTAGGAAATTCTGTGAGTCACACTACCTTTCCATAGGAGAGAACTATCTTAAAAAGAACACTTTCCAGCATTTTAGTGGCAATTCCAGTTCACAAATAGACTACATACTGTGCTCTGGGTGTGATGCAGATAACCTGATACAAGATGTGGAGATCTTTACCTGGGATCCGATGAATACCTCGACGCATGTTCTATTTTATATGTAACCTCCCTGTTGTTACTAAGAAGATAGGGGATGATCACCAAACCATTAGTAGAAGGAAAATTCGATGGGAAAAACTGGATCAAGTTGTGTATAGAAAACAAATTGAAAGAGAAATTGGGAGTATTTCATTGAATACAGCATCGCCCTCTGATTTGGATGTTATTTTACAGTCTTTCTGTGATATTCTTGTGGCTGCCGGTGAGAAAAAAAAAACGTGCATTGTTCTAGAAGTGGAAAGAATAAACGATACTGGTCTGAAGAATTGAAGAATGCTTCAGTTTCTAGTAAGGAATTGTTCTTTCAGTAGAAGAAAGCTGGAAGACCTGATCAGCAGCATTCTCTTTCCATGCAATGCAAGGTAGCTAAGAAGCAGCTAAGAACCATCCAGAGACGGCAACAAGCTACATACTGAACCACAACCTATCAGGATATAATGAAAGCTGACTCCTCGGATAAGAAGCTGTTCTTCTCCCTAGTCAACAGACAGAGAAAAGAAGGACGACAAGCCTTAAGCCAGCTCTATGTTGATGACAGGCACCTCACAACTGAGGAGGCAATTCGAGAAGGATGGGCCTCTTATTTTGAGAAGCTAGCTACTCTAGCAGACAATCATACATATGATGATAATTTCAAACAGCAAGTTGACCTTGGTTTTAGCCTTATCTGTGACATTTGTTCCAAACTACTAGACAGCTTACCGGAGATTTCTTGTGAGACTGTTAGTGGTATTACTATTATCAAGACGTTGAAAAATAACAAGGCATATGATGGTACAGGTATATCAGCTGAGCACTTAAAGTATGGTGGAAGGTCAGTGAGTTTCTTCATTGCTGAGGTACTGAACAGTGTGTTCCGGTATGGAAAAGTACTAGAGATGTTCAAGATGGGATATATAACACCTATTTACAAGAAGCAATGGAAACCTCTATATGACCCAAATTCGTACAGGAGAATAACCATAACTAGTATCATAGGGAAGGTTCTGGAAAAATATCTACTAGACACCGCGTTTGCAGAACTTGAGGCTCTCCAGAATCCACTACTGAAGGGCTTTACCAAGGGTACATTGGCTACTGTTGCGGCACTTCTGTTCACACAGGCCATCGCTGAAGCCAGTGATACATATACTCCGCTGTATACTGCCTGTATTGATGCTACTAAGGTTTTCGAAGTAGTATGGCACAAGTCACTATTGCGAAAGTTGTACACTTCAGGAATAACAGGAACCAGTTGGAATATTCTTCAGGACAGTTATCATGCCATGTCTTCAGTAGTCAACTGGTGTGACAGACCCTCAATGCCGTTTGTTGAAGAACAGGGAGTCAGACAAGGAGGAATTATTTCACCAACTTGCTACAAGATTCATATTAATCCTCTCTTGGATCTTATGCAGAATAGCAAGATTGGTTTTTCCATAGGAAATGTGTATTGTGGTGTTCCAACAGTTGCGGATGACCTTCTGTTTTTATCTTGTTCAATCATTGACCTTCAAGCAATGTTGTCTACACAGGGATACTTAGGTGATTCTAAAACTAAGGTTTTATTGTCAATAGCCCGGTGGACGCAGTCACTTGGAACCAAAGTCAGATTTATTTTCTATCAATGGAAATCCCATTGAGGTGGTAAATTAATGTACACACTTGGGGATGAAAAGGGACTCAATATCTAGGTCATGTCGCTCAACAACTGTAGATGATAGAATTGCTTCCGCGCGGGGTTGTGCATACTCCTTAATGGGGCTGGTTACATGGTGAAAATGGGGATAATCCCAGGATTTCATTGTCTCTCTGGTCGGCATATGTTTAACCTTGTCTTATTTATGGTCTTGACGTGCTGAAGCTGTCAAAATCTGAAATTCAAAAACTTAACCAATTTCACAAAAAAATACCTTAAACAAATTAGGCATCTTCAGGAGAGAACGGCTGACTCGGTGATGTATCTGTTATCTGGCCAATTTCCTCTGGTGGTGGATCTACACAAGCGAGTCTTGGGTACGTTGGGTAGTGTGTTACGCAGCAGCTCAACTGAGAGAGAAATTGCAGAAAGGCAAATTTTGATTAAAGACCATAAACCCAAAAGCTGGTTTGTCTATGTCAACTCAATTTTGTCTCAATACAGCCTACCTAGTACCTTAGATCTTTTGAATAGTGAATTGACTAAGGCTTAATGGAAACATACAATTGATAAGCATATCAATACATATTGGGTTAATAAGATAAAACTTAAGGCGAGTGATAAATCATCACTCAGGTTTTTGAATACTGAAAAATACAAAATTGGTGAAGTACATTGTGTCTGGAAAATGCAGGTTTCAATCCTATGGCAATTAAGAAAGCTGGCATAAAGGCAAGGCTCATGACAGGCACATATGTTCTTCAGTCTGTTCGTGCTAAGTTCAATCAGTACAGTGTTGACCCAGCGTATTTGCTGTGTGGTGAGAATCCAGAGGACCATGAACATTTCCTGCTGTGGTGTCGTTCGCTTACGGAGAGCCGTGATCCTTTTATCAAGACGATTAAATCTGTTTTGTCACAATGTCTTGGAGATGAGAAGCAGCTGCCAGCAGTGTATTTGCCGCGACGCCAGTTGAATTAAATCTGAGAGAAACTCAAAGGGAGGACTTTCTGTCTAAATTTGAATCAGTTGCCAGGGGATTACGCAACAACGTGTGAAATATTTTTTCAGCCGCACCCTGTTATTTGATGGTATACATCCTGAAGACAAACTGGCGGAACTATGGTTACTGAGATTTTACAAATTTATTAGAAAGATAGCTGATCAATAAATTAAGAAAAGCTTATCTCAAATACTGTTGTAATCTTCTAAAATATTTGAATTGAATAAGGATAGCCTTGTTCAAAAAATGTCATATTAGATTATAAAAAGGTACAAGTAGGCAAAGATCAGGAAAAGGCGCAATCAGAAAAAGATTCCCACTCCAAAAACCGAGGTGGGAATTTAATACAATTTAAATGTGTTCCCCACTATCACTACTGTTCGATCAGATTTTTATACATGTCAATTTTTAAACTTTTTTTAATAAGCGAATAAGGATCGCCTTGTTCGACATCAACAACAAGCTGATATATTGAATTTAAGTAAATTAAATATATATCACACATCATACAACCACACAAAAATACTACTACTGAATAAGGATATCCTTGTTCAGACAATAAAATATTAAAGTAAATTAAATATAATATTACACATCATACAACCATACAAAATACTACTACGGAATAAGGATAGCCTTGTTCAGATACTTAAATATTAATAAGTGATAGGGTTCCCCCCATAGGCAAAAAAGTATACAAATCTGAATAAGGACAGCCTTGTTTGCTTTTCTTTAACAGTTAAAAGGCATAACTGTTTATACTGTAAAACATTGATAATAAATTGACCAGAAAAGGGTTGGCCTGCTACCAGAATGCTCAAATATACTATATCTTAGGGCAATGAATAAGGATAGCCTTGTTCATTGAGGCTCAAAGTATTCTCTTTATTACTAGTTAATATAAAGGAAAACGTGATTAAGGATAGCCTTACTCATAATACAAGAAGCAAGGAAGTAAATAGAGATGGAGCAATCACTTATTTTGCCCAGTAAATTAGACCACATTACTTCAACTCCAGTACACGGCAGAAATTCCGTCTCAAGAAGCCCTACGGGGAAACGTAAAAGAACTGGTAGTGTGCAGTGTTTGAGATGTGACAAGTCTATCAACTTGGAGACAGATCTATTCTATACCTGCTCTGTTTGTGGTCTAGACGTATGTCTGCAATGCACAGGGATTTCCCATGAAATCTATACATCCATGCAAGAACTTGGAGAGGACTGCTTCATGTGGTCTTGCAAGGGATGCAAACAAAACTTCCCTACAATAAATAAAGTAAGTGAATCACTGCAGACTATCGATAAGAAAAACGATAAAAGATTGACACATTTGGAAAATAAGATTGACAATCTCGATGGAACAATTAACAAAAAGATAAATGAAGGTATTGCAGACTTAAAAATAAACGTAATAGAAGAGGTATCGGATAGTATTAAAGAAAATTTAAGGCAAGAAGTGAGGGCAGAAGTGAGGGAAATAGAGAGCCAAAAAGCGAGGATATTAAACCTTATCGTTTTCAATCTCCAAGAATCAGACCTCACAAACAGTGAGGATAGGCAGAGGGAAGATATCCAGAATTTCAAAAGCATTTGTTCATCTATAGGAGTAGAAGTGGATGAAGTTCCATCTGCGTTTAGACTGGGAAATAGAATACCAGGTAGAAATAGGCCACTAAAAGTGATTATGGGCAACAGGCAACTTAGAAAAGCCATCTTAGATAGTGCAAGGGACATAAAAACCAAAGCACAAAAACAGTTTGATAAGGTTATCATAGTCAAGGACTTGACTCCAAGACAAAGAGAGGAAAATAAAAAGAGGAGACAGGCAAAAAAACCTAGTCATGAGGCACAAAGACATGATCTTTCTAGGCTTTCACAAGATAAAAGCAACAGAGGCCAACCTATGGACTACCAAGGTAGCAGTAATACCAATATGTACGATAATGAAACCGTTATCAATAATACTATGGTACACACTGATGACACAGTAATAGGAGGTCTGTCCCAAAGTTATATAGCCGGGGGGCCAAGAACACTGTATCACACCCAGAAAGGGGAATCTCCTGTATAGGACAAGTGTTTTAATGTTTTAGAGCCCACTGTAAATAGCGATTTGTTAAGAAGTAGGGTGATTTTAAATGTAAATAACTTTCCCCCCAATGAGCAAACCCAAAACATAGTGGAAAGCATAAATGATAGCAACTTGCAAATGCGGGATCTAGAAGAAAGTAGTCGAAATTCAGATAATGTCGATATAAGCAGAACTGAAATTCTATCAGTGACAGAGGAAGAGAACTCAAACCTCTCGAGAGACAGTACAGAAGAGTTTTCCAGCATTGGTACTTCTATAGGAATAAACACTACCAGCAATAACGATTCGTCTCACACAGAGAACCAATCCAGTTTGCAATATGTTTGGTCAGAGAATGAATCATCAATTTTTATACAAATGCAGACTCCTTACTAAATAAGAGAGATGAATTAGCATTGCTCATATCAACAAATAAATATGACATTGTGGTAGTAACTGAGGTGCTTCCTAAAAATAGAACCAGTTCTGATATAAGTGACGTTGAGTTCCACATAAGTGGGTACAACATGTATAACACAATGTTGGGTAATAACATAGGTCGTGGAATCATAATCTATGTGAAGAACGACATAAATGCAACGGCATTAAAGCTATTCGAGCTTCAACACATAGAGGCCACTGGCATCAAAATAAAATTGAGGAATAGTGACTGGCTCTTTCTCATAGCAGTGTATAGGAGTCCAAACTGTCATGAGGACTGTCTAGTGGAAGTGGAACAGATACTTAGTTACGACAAAGAAGGTCCATGTAGAGCCAGCCATAGAGTAATTCTGGGGGATTTTAACCTTAGGGGGATAAACTGGGTCACAGAAACTTCAAATGTGAATGAAAACCATATAGATACAAAATTTTTAGAAGCAGTTAGAGATAATTATCTGTTTCAACATGTGAAGCAAGTGACAAGAACCAGAGAGAACCAACAAGACTCGTTATTAGACTTGATACTTACAAATGAAGAAAATATGATTGATAACATCAGGTATTTACCTCCCCTTGGAAAGAGTGACCATTTAGTTATCCAGTTCAGCCTAATAACGTATATAAACAGATTCCGTACACAAACTGAAAAATTGAACTTTTAAAAGGAACTACGACCAGCTGCGTACGAACCTAAGAAATATTGCATGGGATGAAGCAATAACGGAGGCGATGAATCTAAAGGAGTCGTGGGAGAGCTTTACCGACAAAATCAACCATGAAGTAAGAGAAAACATACCGGTGTGTAAAGCTTTCAAAATGAAACATGACACCCCTTGGATCACAAGAACAAGCCTCAAAGCCATCAAGAAAAAACATACCAAATGGAAAAAATATCAATATTGCAAATCACAAACAAACAAGGAAGCATACGATAAAGCTAAAAAAGAAGCAAGTAAAGAAACAAAAGCAGCCAAAATGGATTATGAAAAACAGATATCTGAAAATATTAAAACAAACAACAAAGCATTTTGGAACTATGTCCAGTCGAAAACTAAAACAAGAGAATCGGTAGGAAACTTTGTCGACAATAGCGGAGTTTAACAGTCACAGAAGGAGCAAGAAAAGCGACTGTACTTAATGAGTTCTTCACCAGTGTCTTCACCAAAGAAAAAAACTCCGAAATGCCAATATTTGCGGATAGAAGTTTGGGGAAATCTTTAGAATTTTTTGACATTAACATCGAAATGGTAGAAAAATACATTAAGAAACTAAATGCATCTAAGTCTCAAGGGCCGGACAATCTTCATCCCAAACTACTGTTAGAAACTTTTGATGAAATAAAAGTACCATTAACAGAAATATTTAGAAAATCATTGCAAGAGGGGCAAGTACCCACAGACTGGAAACTAGCAAACATAATACCATTACACAAAAAGGGCTCCAAATCATCACCTGAAAATTACAGGCCCATCAGTTTAACCTCGGTGGTATCAAAGATCATGGAAAAACTTGTAAGGGATAAAATCATGGGGCACATGGAAGGAAATGGTCTATTTACCAAACACCAGCATGGCTTCAGAAAGGGTTACTCATGTGTAACACAGTTAATAGATGTATGTGACAAATGGTCTGAGGAACTTGACAATAAGAATAGCATTGATGCAATCTACCTGGATTTTCAGAAAGCTTTCGATAACGTCCCACATCAGAGACTGTTGTTAAAACTCGAGGGATATGGAATCCAAGGTAGATTGCTAAAATGGATAGAAAACTTTCTAAAAGATAGAAAACAAAGGGTACAAGTGGATGGTGCGTCATCAGACTGGGCAGATGTGACCAGCGGTATTCCACAAGGTAGCGTTTTAGGGCCAACCCTGTTTTTAATTTACATCAATGACCTCCCCGATGTTGTCCACAGTTTTGTCAAGCTCTTTGCTGATGATGCCAAACTATACGCTGTGGTTAATACAGCCAATGATGCTAGTATAGTTCAGCAAGACTTGACAAGAGTGGACAAATGGTCTGACGTATGGCAAATTAAGTTCAACTATAAAAAATGCAATCACATGCACTTAGGCAAACATCAAAACTTCAGCAAATATTTCATGTCTGTAAATGGGGAACTAACAGAAATAAATCAAGTACCAGAGCAAAAAGATCTTGGTGTTATAATAGACGACAACTAAAATTTGTACCACATATCCAAGCTATGGTTAAAAAGGCCAATAGAAATTTAGGGATAATAAAACGTACCTTCAGCTACCTAGATAAAACAATATTCTTAAATCTGTACAAAAGCATTGTAAGACCAAATTTAGAATACGCGTCAACCGTCTGGTCAGTCATATATAAAAAAGACAGCATTTCCATTGAAAACGTGCAGAGAAGAGCAACAAGACTGGTACAAAACATAAGACACCTAAATTATACAGACAGAATGAAAGAACTAGGGCTACCCTCGTTACAATACAGAAGATCCAGAGCCGACCTAATTGAAGTTTTTAAGATTCTTAATGGTATAGACAAATGCGACAAGGATCAGTTATTTCGCGTGAAAACAAATCAAAGGACAAGGGGCCATACACAAAAACTGTTTAAAAGGCAATTCAGATTGGATTTAAGAAAGCATTCCTTTTCACAAAGGGTAATAGACGACTGGAACAGTTTGCCAGAGGATGTGGTATCTTCAGAAAACATCAATCAGTTTAAAAATAGACTAAACACGTTCTGGAAAAACAAAAACACCAAATTTGAGCCAGACTGTTATTCATATCCACTTGCGCATGCTAGACATCACCAGTTATATGAAAGAAGACGTGAAAGGGCCCAAGAGTCGAGAGACTATACAAGGCCTCAAAGACAGTAAGACAGTAAGTAAGTATGCTATGCTCTACATTGTAAACGGACTAGATTCTTGAAATAAACATTTCTGAATATCGGTGGGGTGCAAATTAAAAATTAAAAAAGTAAAAGTTTAAAATAAGGACATTATTCACTTACGTGAAGTTCTCCAAACATTGGAGGAAATTACAAACAACAACAACAATCGACTAAAAAACCGTAGACAACCAAACAAGCAGATCCCTTTTCCGGCTAAAGGTTAATTTCACTTCCGGGGTTTAGACGCATCGATCAGTCACCATGTCTATGATCGAAAATTATTGATCAAGCGGCTAATCTGTGTTAATTCATCAAATGATACAAAAAGAAAATGATACAAGGAGAGTTTTAAAATATGTTTAAGAGAGAAAATATTCGCAAGAACTTGTTGCGTGTCAAGCAAACTGTTGACCAAAACCTTGGAAGGTGGGGCATTTTTCTGAATTTTCACTCGTTTTAAGTTTCCTATACTGGCCCTAAAAGTATAGTGTTTTCAGGGGTCCGGATAACTTACCAAAACGTCCTAAGGTATGGTTGGTCCCATAATATGTCACATTTCTGTAGCATTCAGCAACCACACCACTTCATAACACGCTCCACCTCTCGGCACACAATCTCCGGCGCATGAGAATTTAGTGTTTCCCCTAGCCTTTTTACTATGGTGCTGCACCATGCCCTTTTTCTCCAGCGTCATACCCTTTTTCTGAATCTACATTCTGTGCCCTACATTTTGGTAAAAAGTTTGTCAAAATCGGACAAAAATAAGGAAGTTACAAGACTTTTTGCTTGAAGTCTGCAGAAACAAATTTTGCAAAATATATGATCATGACTTCCACAGTTGTTGATTGCTTGTGGAGAACTCTGTCTGCATAATGTGAGACAGAGGGAAAAGAAACTTTCTAAGTTGTCTCTGGTAAAAGTGAATCCTGAGAATTAATATGGAAATTTTAAGCTCAAAAGAAAATTTGAAATCATAAAGAAAATATAGTACATGTAGGTGTTAAATTTAATGTGCCCTCCTAGCATGCCATGGGCCAATTAAAAGTGTCCTTTTGCTTGTTGTCGCGCGCTGATAGTGCCCTTTTGACATGTTGCAGCGCGTTAAAAAGTGCCCTTTTTAGCAACCTTACCATGCCCTTTTTGGGGACTGGGGGAAACACTAGAATTCCATGCAGCTTTTCACGCCAATATTCTGTGTCAGGCAGATTCACCCTGGTGAAAGATCAGTGTTCGCCAAATCTCGTCTGACCAGCGGACATGATCTATAAAAAATGCTCTGGGCCGACAAATAATTTCTGAACGTAGGGCACTGTTACCGATGTCATTTTTTGGTCGCAATTTGTTTGAAGCGTAACGTCCCGAAACTGACCGTTTCAGTTCATTTTTGGTTTCATTTTGACTGGTTGTCAATGTCGCAAAATATCTGATCTATCTATGTAAAATATTTATAATATGAACCAGACTAGATTTAGCTCGAATATATTTAGGCAACTAATCAAAAGCGAACAACCAATGCTGCTTGCATCCCTAATAGTGGGGTAAAAAAAACTCAATAGAGGGTAAATGGGAACCCTGAAAAAAGTTTGTTTTTTTTTTTTTTTTTTTTAAATTATACACCCCAACTTTATGACAAGGTTTGCTTCAGTCTTTTAGGCACTGGTGAAATAATTCTGCAAGTGTTTCTTTTTTTCAAACAGTCATCTTTTCTTTTTTTAAATTTAAATTCTTCAAGCCCCTTAAGATATATGGAGGTATATGTATAATTGTATATAGCATTGACAGGTATAATTATACCCCCCCGCATTTATGCCAACGTGTATTTAGTTTTCGCTTTTCCATTCGTTCATTCGTTCCGAATTTATGTCAAAGTTTTGGTTAAAGTTTCTCTAGTGGAGTATATCTCATGAGCCAATGATCAGAAACCCTTCATATTTGGACCATAGGTACCCTATAGGGTCCAGGGTTTGCTTTGTTTCCATGAGTTCAGAACCCAGGGTCCATGCCCGGGGGTGGGGCTAGAGGTCAAAATCTAGGTCACCTTTAAAATGTGCTGTTTACAATGTTAATGTTTCTTCTCTAAGTCTGTATCTTAACAAACAATCATAGTGGTGTGTTCATATTTAGTTCATAGATACCCTGTAGGGTATACCTTCATTCTGTGGCACCAAATCCTGGGTACCATCCCCGGGGGTGGGGCTAAAGGTCAAAAGCTAGGACACATAATATGATAGATACCATGATAAATTTTCTGTCAGTCTATATCTTGACATCCCCAAAGTCTTGTCAGAGAGCATTCATACTTAGACCATAGGTACCCTGTCAGGTTCAGACTCTAGGGTCCATGTGTGGGGGTAGGGCTAGAGGTCAAAATCTAGAACTTCTCTAAAAATTGTATTTTCTGTACTTTCCTTTACAACCATGTTTAGAAATAGTTCATACTTGGACCATAGGTACTCTATAAGGTTTGCATTGTTCCTTATGACATTCGACTCTTGGGTCCATGCACAGGGTGGGGCTGGAGGTCAAGATCTAGGACATCTTATCTTTTTTTTTTCTTCTTTTTTTTTGTACTATTATTATTGAAGATTAACATTCTATTATAAGATATACTTGTTGAGGATGCTCTTTTTGATTTGGGAATTGAGGATCAATGTGTCAGGGATGAGTATGTGCGGGTCGGGCAGTGGGCTTGGGGGTGGAGGCGGGGGCTACCAGCCGGGGATATGCATGCCTCTCATAGATAGCTAAAAGTTTTAAACATTGTTCAGAAGCAAAGGCATATGCATAAAGTATGTTTCCAACAACACTCACAGGTCATTTATCCTCATATTGTGACAACACTCAACTATGTAGCATTATCATGCAATTAGAATATTTTTTTCTTCAGTATCATCAATTATAAAAACAAACAACAATAGTTTGGTATTTCAGGAAGTATGATCATGAGGAAAATTTAGATTGAGGTCAGGGAAGATTTGAGCCGCCTCGTGAGAAAACCAACAATGTGGTTTCCGAACAGGTCCGACACAAACCAAGCTTTACAAGTACAGAAGATGGCTAGAGACTGGAAATTTTGGATTTACAATGTAGAAAGTAGAGAAATTGTACTATCCGTGTAGCGAAAACAAAGGCGCTGATCAGCTTCACGGTTACACGCTTGCAACAAAACAGACAGGAGAAAATGTGTTAAATTGTTTGTTCAGTCCATGTTAATCAACTTCTGCCTAGAAGCCTCCGTGGTGCAGTGGTTATGTCACTCGCCTTGTAAACCAGGGGTCGCAGGTTCGATCCCGGGCTTCTCCAGTCCTTCGGATGGGACTATAAACCGAGGTCCCGTCTCCATATGACCTTAGCTGTTGGTGGGACGTTAAACCCCAATCAACCAACCAACTTCTGCCTGCCTGATCAAGAACCTATGAGCCATGACGCGAGAAAACCGGTCTTCAGGATATCCAACCAAGTCAAGCACAAACTTGTATTTGCATGGGCAAAAATCTGGTTTACTCATGACGTGGCTGTATTATGTCTTTGCTAGGGAAATAGTGATTAGATATTATGTATGCTGGTTAGATTTTATTGTGGGTCTTCTGTTTTGTTAATCATAGCTGTACACAGAATTGAGACTCATTAATGACTGCCCCTCATTAATTGAGCCGCCTCGTGGGAAAACCAACAATGTGGTTTCCGACCAGGTCCGACATAAACTGACCTGTACAGTTACAGAAAAGAGCTAGAAGCTTGAAATTTCGGATTTTAGTAGAAGAGGAACTGTACTATCCGAGTAGCGAAAACAAAGGCGCTGATCAGCTTCACGGTTACCGCGAAGCTGATCTGCGTCTTTGTTTTCGCATATGCAGATTGTTGGTTTTCTCACGAGGTGGCTCAATTATCAGTGTTGGTGACCTATTAGTAGATCTCAGCAGCAGACTTGAGAGAGTGAGGTTGATGAGTGGAAACCCACTGCCCCCATATTGTGTCCTTATAGAAGACATTAATTTTGAGCCGCCTCGTGGGAAAACCAACAATATGGTTTCTGAACAGGTCCAACACAAACTGGCCTGTACAGTCACAGAAGACAGCTAGAAACATGAAAATTCGTATTTAGGAAGTAGAGGGACTGTACTATCTGCGTAGCGAAAACAAAGGCGCTGATCAGCTTCGCAGTTACTGCGAAGCTGATCTGCGCCTTTGTTTTCGCCTATGCAAATTGTTGGTTTTCCCATGAGGCGGCACATTTCATAGCACTGATCGAATACCAAGAAAGCAGGGTCTCCGTCCTGACATGACTGAAAAAAATAATTTTATTGACAAACAAATGAATCAATCACTATCTGAATTCTGATAAGCTTTTCAGAAAAAAATGGTATATAACAGGAAACTTATATAAGCAGGAAATAAGAGTTGAAAAGCCAGTTAGCTTTCTAAGTGTCTTAAAGTTGATTGAAAACAGGGAAGATTTGTATTACATTTAAGGGATGACATGGATTTAGTTAGAGGGCAAATTTGATCTTGGTTAAATCATGTATTTTGATTGCATAGTAGAATTCACTTATTGAGATTGCAGAAATGTTGGCTAATCACGAACACACATTCTTAGGCTTTCAGTATCTTTGCCTCAAAAATTCAAAATGAATAGATGGATTCAGGGTGTTTTAGCAAATTTTATGTAAGTATTGTTTTAACCCATATGTGACGAATGGATTTTCCAATCATTATCATTAGGGTGAGCCCATTTTCATTTTTAGGGGCGTCAGGAGTGATTTTTAAATTTTATTCAATTTTTCTATGAAAATTCTCTACGCAAACAGAATATCCCCAGATGGGACGCCGCGTTTTGCGGCGTCACATCTGGGGCTATACTGTTTGCCTATGTCCCACAAAAGGGACGCCAGGCTTAAATGAGTTAATATAGGTGAAATACTTTGACTGTGTCGCTTGAACTCACATGATGCAGTTTTGTAAACATGGTAAAAGGGGAACCTATTTGTTTTACACATTTTTCCAGTGCCATGTAAAGCATGTGGCCATATATTGTTTACCGTCATAGATCAAGTCACATTATTGAGAACATAGTTATTTAAGCAGTCTGATCAACAAATGCATACCTGTGTCAGAGGTTATGCGGCAAGGTCAGAGTATTGTACCTATACTCCTTTATATTTACATTTTCATTGAAATCGCTTTAGATGAAAGTGTCATTCTTTCCCGATGAAAACATTGAGAAGTCACATGACCGTAAGCCACGCCCATGGGCAGAACAACATCAATGCCAGCCTGTGACATTATTTGTTTACTCATGTTGGCTTGACATCGGTCGTGTTTTGCCATGACGTAAAGCACAAAATTTTGGCATTTTGTCTGTCCCGAATTTCGGTTAAGTCAATTTAATGTCAAATAACATGAAAATTAGCAAAAGTATTAGGTTATAAAAGACTGATACATGTACTTTATTGATAATATGAAATCTAAATTCAGATTTTTAACTTTCACTGGATGATGAAAAACATTAGCAGTTTTAATGTAAATGAGAAGCCCTTCACACTTCACAGACATTAAAACATCCTAATGTTTTTCATCATCCAGGGAAAGCTAAAAATCTGAATTTCAGTTCTTAAGTAAAATATATTAATATTTGGTTCAGCTAAGGTTACAGCCCAGTCTCGGGGTACATTTGTATAAAAGAAACAAAACCTATTCAGGTTTTTATCGCACCTGCTTATAGCAGGGTGCGATATAGGAGTTCAAATTTCCGTCCGTCCGTACGTTCGTTCGTCCGTCCGTTCGTTCGTTCGTCCGTCCGTCAACATTTACGTCGAAGTTTAGTTTTCTCGACATCAGAGATAGCTGCGAGTCTGAAACCATGCATAGTAATTGTCCCTGACATACCCTTCAAGCACGCACCTTAACCTGGTGCACTTGACCTATATTTCACGGTCCACTGACTTTGAAAATTTTTACGTCGAAGTTTTGTCAACATGTATGTCGAAGTTTGGTTTTCTCGACATCAGAGATAGCTGCGAGTCTGAAACCTTGCATAGTAATTGTCCTTGACATACCCTTCAAGCACGCACCTTCACCCAGTGCCCTTGACCTATATTTCACGGTCCACTGACTTTGAAAATTTTTATGTCGAAGTTTGGTTTTCTCGACATCAGAGATAGCTGCGAGTCTGAAACCTTGCATAGTAATTGTCCTTGACATACCCTTCAAGCACACACCTTAACCCGGTGCCCTTGACCTATATTTCACGGTCCACTGACTTTGAAAATTTTTACGTCAAAGTTTGGTTTTCTCGACATCAGAGATAGCTGCGAGTCTGAAACCTTGCATAGTAATTGTCCTTGACATGCCCTTCAAGCACGCACCTTGACCCGGTGCCCTTGAACTATATTTCATGGCCTATTGACTTTGCCCGATGCAGGTGCGATATCGACCTCCGCGGAGTTCTTGTACTTGCATAGTTGTTGGCTGAAATGCTATTTTGAAAACACTCAGATAAGTAATGCATTTTATGTTTCAGAGCTGAGAAGTCTGAGGTTCTGTCCGATGACCTGCAGGAGTCCGAGAAGAAAGTTGACACAGCCAAACATGTCTATACAACAACGTGTAAGAAAGTCAGTGCCAGTCTACTCAGCTCCGGGACTACTGATATTGATAAAAGAACTGTAAGTTTGTTGGAAACTAAGTTTGAGGTGGTAATCTCGAACAACCTTTGCAGTCTCGTTTGTGAGTAGCCCCTTTTTTTTTGTACCTAAAATTTGTCTTGTAGTTTCTGCATATTATACATTCTAATGAAATCATATAGACTTTATCAGTCAGGGACAAAACCTAAACAGGTTATAAAAAGAATAACTTAATCAAGAATTATCTCCCTTTCTTGGTTGTTAGAGTTAACTTTTCTTTCTCTAACTCATTTAAGTTATTTCTAAAATTTGAAAGTATTACAAAATAAGACAATACTTGTATCAACTTGAATGAGCTATTTTTTTTCGCTACCCCACTCGCCTTTAAACCATGTGCGTATTACTTTTTAGACGATGCCTAGTGAATAAGTTGATTGAAATCACGGAATTAAAGTCAGATCTTCCCAGGAAAATTGTTGAGACGTCTGGCAAAATTCTGCTAAGATAGGGAGACATGTTTTAAAATTGTGAATTTTACCCTTTCACCAAAAATCGCACAATAAAGTCAAAACTTACTGACCTACTGTAGAATTGTTTGCACACAATATCGACCATGTTAAAATAAGTATCACGTCTTGGGGTATTTCGCGAGAACGTTTTGATGACACAAAACCGCGCGGATTTCAAATAAATAGAGGAAAATGTAGCCGATTTTGACCGATTTGTGAGAAAAGAAAAATAATGTGATGAAGTTATTTTTTATAACCTGTTTAGGTTTTGTCCCTGACTGTATATGCAATGCTTAGATTGTATCAGTCTGATCAATCTTGATAGATTTTCATGTAATATATATATAAGCCATTACATGTACAGGTGAACCTCATTATAATGCGCCTCACTATAGTGCGGTTTTCAGTATAATGCGACCATGTCATGGCTCCCAAATTGATTATTTTGCTATACATATATGTCTATTGTAAATAACCTCATTATAACACGGTTCACTTATAATACGGTCTGTTTCCATGGACCCCAAAGATAGCGTTATAATGAGGTTCACCTGTATTTGATAACTGTATAAGTTGTACTGTGTATATCATAAGATTGAAAATGTTCATGGAAACTTATTTTTGCTTATATGAACAAATTTCTTGTCTTGGGAATTCAATGAAAGACTGAGTATCATCTTTATAGACTGCATGAGTATTTTCTTGCACATTCAAGAACCTGCCAATTGTTTGGCAAATAGATGTAGAAAATTGCAGAGTTAAATTCATGCAAATGTTCAGAACCTGCATAATTAAGATCTTCTAACTGTTTGTTTTCTTGCAGAAAAAGATTCCCGAGCATGCAGTTGGTTACAGTATGATAGAATCTGCAGGATTGCTAGGCAATGATACTGTTATGGGGTAGGTATCTGGCAGAGCTTATACAGATTTAGATTTGGTTTAAAATACTTATTTTAAGCATTTGTACAGAAACAGTACAAACATAACTGAGCCGCCTCGTGGGAAAACCAACAACAGGTCAGACACAAACCGACCTGTACAAGCATAGAAAAGAGCTAGAAGCTTGAAATTTTGGATTTAAGTAGAAGAGGAATTGTACTATTGGTATAGCGAAAACAAAGGTGCTGATCAGCTTCGCGGTTACCACGAAGCTGATCTGCGTCTTTGTTTTCACATATGCAGATTGTTGGTTTTCCCATGATGCTCATGTTATCAACAAAAAGGATCAGAACAGAAGCTTGCTGCTTGGCCCTGACCAAGGTTGAAGATGTTGAAAAGCATCAGTTTTATTTTTTGTTATATAGGTGATATATTTAATAATATTATTTTTCTTTGATTAAAGCAGCAATTTATGTTTGCAATAAGTTTAAAAATATGTATAACTTAACAAGCAAGGAGCGATAATATTTGAGCCGCCTCATGTGAAACCAACAATCTGTATATGCGAAAACAAAGATGCAGATCAGCTTTTTAACCACGAAGCTGTTCAGCGCCTTTGTTTTCGGCAAATTTTGCTTCTCGGATAGTGCACTTCCTCTTCTTAAATCCGAAATTTCAAGCTTATAGCCTGCTTCTGTGAGTGTACAGCCTGATTTGTGTTGGACCTGTTTGGAAACCACATTGTTGGTTTTCTCACAAGATGGCTCATTTGTTTTGTTTTAATGACTACCAAAGTTATATGTAGCTCTTGCCTAACAAGTTCTCTTCTATTTTGCAGTCAAATGTTTGAGACCTGCGGTAAATGTCAGAGTGAACTGGCCAGGAAACATCTGCAATATGAGCTTGACGTAGAAAAAGATGTGGTACAACCGATGCAAGAAATCCTTGATGTAAGTCTGAGCCATGACGCTAGAAAATGGTCTACGAGGTTTTCTTACCAAGTCTGACACAAACAGGCCTGTACAGTCACGGAATAAAGGCTAGAAGCTTGAAATTTCAGATTTAACATGAATTGTCCTATCCATAAAGTGTAAAAAGTGGCTGATCAGTGGTACAGTGACTAACCAGCTGATCTGCGCTTGTGTTTTTGCATGTTCAAAAATCTGTGTCTCTTGTGACATTGTTCAGTCTGATATTGCCCTCAGCATGGTATAGATCCTCACTGTTCGTCAATATCAAAGCAGCAGCCTCCATGGCATAGTGGTAAAGCCGCTGGCCTTGTAATCTAGGGGTGGTGAGTTAGATCACAGGCTTCTGCAGTATTTCAAATGAGCCACTGCATGTGAAAACCAACAATCTGCTTAGGCAAAAACAAAGGCGCAGATCAGCTTCGCAGTAACTGCGAAGCTGATCAGCTCCTTTGTTTTTGCTACTCGGATACAATTCCTCTACTTTCTAAATCCAAAATTTCCAGCCTCTAACCATCTTCTGTGACTGTACAGACAGGTTTGTGTCGGATCTGGTTGGAACACAAATTGTTGGTTTTCTCACACACAGGCTAAAATGAGATTTTAAAAAGGTCTCATCTCCAGTCAGTACCAAAGCTTGCAGGCTCTAGGGCGGTATGGAGCACCAAGTGTATATAGAGACATGGCTTAAGCATTAAAGTGAAGAGATGCCTGGACATTAATGAGACTTTAAATTATACTGTACTGCTACATTTGCAGAGTATATCTATTTAGGTCAGTTAATGAGACAATACATATCTGAGTTAAAGGAAAACATTCTTTAAATGCTTTTTTTCCTAAATGCAAGCAACAGTAGGACAAAGCTTTTTAGCTCACCTGAGCCGTCAGGCTCACAAGGTGAGCTTATAGTATACCCATGCTCCGTCGTCCGTCCGTCCGTCGTCCGTCGCCCACCATTTTCAAAGATCTTCTCCTCTGAAACCGCTAGGCCAATCAAAGCCAAATTTTACATGAAGCATCTATGGGAAGGGGGAACCAATGTGTATATAAATAATCCAGGTCACATGACCAAGATGGCCGCCATGCCCATATATGGTAAAAACCCTTCAAAAATCTTCTTCTCCGGAACCACTGGACCGATTTCAAGCAAACTTGGCATGAAGCATTAATGGCTCAAGCACTACAATGTATATATAAATCATGACCCTATGATGACCTTGACCTATTTTACGGCAAGGTCAACATAGGTCGCGAATGCATTTGAATGGGAAAAATTGTTAAATTGTCATTTAAAGGAAAAATCTTGCAGAAAATGAGCAGTAGGACTGAATATTAATGATTCTGAAAAAAATTGGGCACCAGGGGCTCATCCGCCCCCACCCCGGGGCAATATACATGTATATCTCCATAATATTCAAACATCTTCTCCTCTGAAACCGCTTGGCCAATCAAAGCGAAATTTTATGTGAAGCATCAATAGGAAGGGGTAACAAATATGTATATAAAAAATCCAGGTCACATGACCAAGATGGCCGCCATGCCCATATATGGTAAAAACCGTTCAAAAATCTTCTTCTCCAGAACCGGTTGACCGATTTCAACGAAACTTGGCATGAAGCATCGATGGCTCAAGCACTACAATTTGTATATAAATCATGACCCTGTGATGACCTTGACCTATTTTACGGGAAGGTCAACATAGGTCACCAATGCATTTGAATGGGGAAAACTTTTAAAATGTCATTTAAAGTGAAAGTCTTGCAGGAAATGGGCAGTAGGACTGGATATTAATGATTCTGAAAAAAATTGGACCCCAGGGGCTCATGTGCCCCCACCCCGGGGCAATATACATGTATATTTCCATAATATTCAAACGTCTTCTCCTCTGAAACCGCTTGGCCAAACAAAGCCAAATTTTAAGTGAAGCATCTATAGAATGGGGGAATCAATGTGTATATAAATAATCTAGGTCACATGACCAAGATGGCCGCCATGCCCATATATGGTAAAAACCCATCAAAAATCATCTTCTCTGAAACCAATAGACTGATTTCAAGGAAACTTGGCGTGAGGCATCGGTGGCTAAAGTACTCCAATGTATATATAAATCATGACCCTGTGATGACCTTGACCAAGTTTATGGCAAGGTCAACATGGGTTGCCTGTGCATCTGAATTGGGAAAACTGTTAAAATGTCATTTGAAGGAAAAAGCCAACAGGAAATTGGCAAATGGACAGAATGTTGAAGATTCTGAAAAAAGAAAATGGCCCAAGGGCTTATCTGCC
Organism: Rugalucina vietnamica; assembly: GCA_964017185.1. Classification (NCBI taxonomy): domain Eukaryota; kingdom Metazoa; phylum Mollusca; class Bivalvia; order Lucinida; family Lucinidae; genus Rugalucina; species Rugalucina vietnamica. The sequence continues at coordinate 7,827,373 of OZ024871.1, read as the reverse complement.
CCTGCACTGGAGTTAAATACCATAATATTCAAACATGTTTATTGGTATATGCAGCTGATCTCAGGTGAGAGTTTACAGGACCATTGGTCCTCTGGTTTTACTACTGTATTGATGATCAATCCTGTTTTGACCTTTGCAAAGAATGTTGAACATCTAACTTCATACGTGAAGTTTCTAGTTATTAATTTATCTGTGAAGCTGAACTCAGAATAACTCAGTTTTATTAAATGGATTCTTCATAATTTATGATACAGGTTGAGATCCCCCAGATTACCAAGTTGAAGAAAGCTCTCAACAAAGTTACTCTAGATATGGACTCAGCCAAGTCCAGGTGAGCAATAACGTTTTGTCTTTTGATCATGTGACTTGCAGCTGTTGCTTCAGTAGTACCATAGGATCTAATTTGGCCTACTTGCACCTCGCTACAAAATAGCCTGTTATATATCTTATGATGGTTTGCCAAATTGTTTTTTTGGATTCTATAAATGTCAGGAACTTTTTTTCATCGACATAAAAATGCATGGTTTCTTTGACAACTTTTAGTACTATTTGAGCTGCGTCATGAGGAAACCAGATTTTTGCCTTTGCGAAAACAAAGGTGCAGATCAGCTGCGAAGCTGATCAGTGCCTTTGTTTTCGCTACACTTGATAGTACTGTTCCTCCTCTACATAAATTTCAAGACTAGCTTTCTTCTGTGGGTGTAAAGGCCAGTCTGTAACGGACCTGGTCGGAAATCCTGAAGACCGGTTTTCTAGCGTTGCGGCTCATTTTTTAGAATGGGAGTGTACCCAGCCCACAGAAGGCAAATTAACGGCTCCACATTGTACAGTAGTAAAAAAAAGAATGACATCCAAAACCTGCCTTAGTTGTATCTAACAGTTTAGTTTACATTCATTGATTGTGACATGCTCATTTAGATGGTATATTTTCCCTTCTTTCTTTATCAAAAAGTGGACACCAACATGGCCAACAGCTATTTTCATGGGCTGTACAAGCCAGTTTATATCAAACCTTTCTCTCTGAATATTTTTCATGCTCAATAAATTTACTCTGTTCGTAAATGTTACAGTGCCAAAAATTATTGTTGGCATTTTAGCTTTTGTTAGCAGGATAAATTATTTGCTTTGGTAATCTAAACTTGAATGTTCTATCGATTTTGATTTAATACTTATTAATTCTGAGCAGTTTAAATACATGCTCAGCTGAGTTGAGCATGACAAAAATTTTTGTAACATTGGACTGGTCAGCAACCCCTGATACAGCTTCTATAATCTTAGCCTGTGCATGAGAAAACCAACAATTTGGGTTTCCGACCAGGTCTGACACAAACTAGGCTGTACAGTCACATCATACAGCTAGAAGCTTGAAACTTTGGATATAGGTAGAAGAGGAATTGTACTATCTGTGTGGCAAAAACAAAGGCACCTTTGTTTTCGCAAATGCAAATTGTTGGTTTTCTCATGCGAAGGCTCATCTCTCTCCAGATGGAATCAGGCTGTGCGCCAGACCCAGGTCCCCGGTGTCAACATGGCATCAGCATCAGCTAAGGCAGATGTGGTGAAAGAAGAATTGGAAGAGGCCCAAAACAGAGTTGATCAGGCCAGGGTAAATAACTTGGCCAGGTTGTTCAAAATTAACGACATTGTTTGTAATTAACGATCTTCAAAATTTCAATCATGAATATTACAAATACACTCTTATTTTTGTTAGCTCGACTGCACGAAGTGCATAGAGCTATTGCAGTCACCCCGGTCATCCACGTTCCCGTTCCCGTGCGCGTTCCCGTGCGCGTGCGCGTCACACTTGCGTTAAAGTTTTCTAGAAGTCCATATCTTGACAACCACTCATTAGAAAGCATTCATACTTGGACCATAGATACCCTGTAGGGTTAGCTTTCATTCCATGGCATCGGGCCCCTGGGTCCAGGCCAGGGGGTGGGGCTGGAGGTTAAAATCTAGAACACCTTCAAAAATGGCAATTCTTATGTTAAAGTTTTCTAGAAGTCCATATCTTGACAACCACTCATCAGAAAGCATTGATACTTGGGCCATTGACACCCTGTAGGGTCGGCTTTCATTCCATGGCATCAGATCCCTGGGTCCATGCCAGGGGGTGGGGCTAGAGGTTAAAATCTAGAACACCATTAATAATAATGGCTTTTCTGTGATATAGTATTCTAGAAGTCTATATCTTGAAAACTTTTTATCAGAGGGCTTTCATACTCGGACCATAGGTACCCTGTAGGGTTGAGTTTCATTCCATGGCATCGGGCCCCTGGGTCCATGCCTGTGGGGTGGGGCTGGAGGTTAAAAACTAGAACACTAAAAAATAGATGTACTGCTGTGTAACTTTTACAAAGAGGCATATCTTGACAACAACTTATCATAAAGCATTCATACTTCATACACTTTAGGTTCCATGACATCGGACCTCTGGGTCGGAGTCAGGGGGCGGGGCTAGAGGTCAAAATCTAGAACTCCTCGATTTTTTTTTCTTTTTATTTCTTAATAGAAACAACATAGGAGGATGGTTGGTCATTCATCTTTTGACTTTGTGACACTGACTTGTGTGTCATGACGGTAAGGGTCGGTTGACCTACTTTCCATGGTTCAGTGATTTTGCCTTATATCTTGACACTCAATTAGTATATTTTCTTACTTCTTTCAGATTATGAGTTAGTACGACCAGGCCTTTGACCCCAATATAATTATAGGTCACTGTGACCTAATTTCACGGTTCAGTGATTTTGCCTTATATCTTGACACTCAATTAGTATATTTTCATACTTTTTTCAGATTATGAGTGAGTATGACCAGACCTTTGACCCCAATATACTTATAGGTCACTGTGACCTAATTTCACGGTTCAGTGATTTTGCCTTATATCTCGGTACTCAAATGGTTTATGAACAAACTTCTATCAAAGTATGTTTGCGTATGACAAGACCTTTGACCCTGAAGTAGTCCTAGGTCACTGTGACCTAATTTCACGGTTCAGTGATTTTGCCTTATATCTTGACACTCGATTAGTATATTTTCATACTTTTTTCAGATTATGAGTGAGTATGACCAGACCTTTGACCCCAATATACTTACAGGTCACTGTGACCTAATTTCATGCTTCAGTGATTTTTGCCTTATATCTCGGTACTCAAATGGTTTATGAACAAACTTCTTTCAAAGTATGAATGCGTATGACAAGACCTTTGACCCTGAAGTAGTCCTAGGTCACTGTGACCTAATTTCACGGTTCAGTGATTTTGCCTTATATCATGACACTCAATTAGTATATTTTCATACTTTTTTCAGATTATGAGTGAGTATGACCAGACCTTTGACCCCAATATACTTATAGGTCACTGTGACCTAATTTCACGGTTCAGTGACTTTGCCTTATATCTCGGCACTCAAGTGGTTTATGAACAAACTTCTTTCACACTATGTTTGCGTATGACAAGACCTTTGACCCTAAAGTAGTCCTAGGTCAATATGACCTAATTTCATGGTTCAGTGATTTTCCTTTATATCTCGGCACTCAATTGGTATATGAACATACTTCTTTCACGATATGTATGAGTATGACAAGACCTTTGACCATAAAGTAGTCCTGGGTCACTGTGACCTAATTTCATGGTTCAGTGATTTTTGCCTTATATCTCAACACTCAGTTGGTATTTTTTCATACTTCTTTCTGATTATGAATGAGTATGACCACACCTTTAACCCAAACATACTTATAGGTCAATATGACCTAATTTCATGGTTCAGTGATTTTGCTTTATATCTCAACACTGAATGGGTATATGATCATTTTTCTTTCACATTATGAGTAAGTATCACTAGACCTTTGACCCTGCAATACTTATAGGTCAGTGTGACCTTTTTTCACGGTTCAGTGATTTTGCCTTGTGTCTTGGCACTCAGTTGGTATATGAACACACTTCTTTCACAATATGAGTGAGACCTTTAAATCTAAGGTAGTTATAGTTAACTTTCATGGTTGTGATTTTGCCTTATTGCATCAAGGCAAAAAGATGTGAGCATAATGCTTTGGGTTACTGGTCGGTTTTGGCCTTATGCTTGACAAAGGTCAGAAGCAGTCGAGCACGCTGTCCTGCGACAGCTCTTATTAATAAAATGTGAGAATCCTTTGCAATTCATCACATTTCATCAACAAAAAATAAGAGTGTATTTGCTTATGTAGTCGGCATTTACTTAACGAGTTGTGGTCTTAACGGTGACGTTAAGCTCACAAAGTTTTGAACAACTGGCCCCTTGTCATTGCGAAAACTGTATTTTGTGTGTACTCAGTTAATCAAAATGGCATAAACCATCTTAATAATTAAAATCATGTCAACATGTTCCAAGTTCAAAGTATATTAATCATGGTGTTTGGTGACTTTCTTCATTTGGTGCTCATTACAATTTCTTGCTGTGTGTTTTTCTTACATACATGTATTACGTTTTAAAGAAAATTTTTATCTGTAACACTATGAAAAATGAATTTGTGCCACAAGATGAGAAAACCAACAGTCTGCATATGGGAAAACAAAGACGCAGATCAGGGCCTTTGTTTTTGCTACACAGTACAATGCCTCTACTTTCTAAATCCAAAATTTCAAGCTTCTAGCCATCTTCCGTAAGTGTACAGGCTGGTTTGTGTCGGACCTGTTTGGAAACCACATTGTTGGTTTTCTCATGAGGCAGCTCATTTAATGGAATAATTTTTAACCCTTGACAAACCAATGCAAATGCAATGTTTCAGGACGCTTTGACTACAGAAATATTCCACTTTATGTCCAAAGAGGCTGAACATACTCAAAATCTACTCAGTGTGAGTATGCTTTACATTGTTGTTTGATATAAAGATCTGTTTATGACTTCATCTAGCCTGGGTCCAATTGTCAATATATTTTTTATAGCCCCGCTTTGGAAAAGTGGGGCTATACTGGATTCACCCTGTCCTTCCGTGGTTCCGTGATTCCGTGGTTCCGTCATTCCGTGGTTCCGTCATTCCGTGAGCATTTTTACATTTTGTTTCTGCTCAATATCTCAAGAACAAATTGACAGAATCTGACCAAATTTTGTACATGCATCAACATTGACAACATCTAGCTTGGGATTGTTGCCCGTCATTTTTCGCAAAATTTTGACAGAGTTACAGCCCTTGATTGACGTCAGAATTTCGTTTCCGCTCTATATCTTGAGAATCAATTGACAGAATCTGACCAAATTTTGTATGTACATTAACATTGACAAGATCTAGCTTGGGATTGTTGGCCGTCATTTTTCGCAAAATTTTGACGGAGTTACGGCCCTTGATTGACGTCAGAATTTCGTTTCCGCTCAATATCTTGAGAATGAATTGACAGAATCCGACCAAATTTTGTGTGCACATCAACATTGTCAAGATCTAGCTTGGGATTGTTACCCGTCATTTTTCGCAAAATTTTGACGGAGTTACGGCCCTTGATTGATGTCAGAATTTCGTTTCCGCTCAATATCTTGAGAACGAATTGGCAGAATCCGACCAAATTTTGTATGCACATCATCATCGACAAGATCTAGCTTGGGATTGTTGACCGTCATTTTTTGCAAAATTTTGACGGAGTAACGGCCCTTGATTGACGTCAGAATTTCGTTTCCGCTCAATATCTTGAGAACGAATTGACAGAATCCGACCAAATTTTGTGCGCACATCAACATTGACAAGATCAAGCTTGGGATTGTTACCCGTCATTTTTCGCAAAATTTTGACCGAGTTAACGGCCCTTGATTGACGTCAGAATTTCGTTTCCGCTCAATATCTTGAGAACTAATCGACAGAATCCAACCAAATTTTGTATGCACGTCATCATTGACAAGATCTAGCTTGGGAATGTTACCCGTCATTTTTCGCAAAATTTTGACGGAGTTACGGCCCTTGATTGACGTTAGAATTTCGTTTCCGCTCAATATCTTGAGAACTAATTGACAGAATCCGACCAAATTTTGTATGCACATCAACATTGACAAGATCTAGCTTGGGATTGTTACCCATCATTTTTCGCAAAATTTGACGGAGTTACAGCCCTTGATTGATGTCAGAATTTCGTTTCCGCTCAATATCTTGAGAACAAATTGACAGAATCCGACCAAATTTTGTATGCACGTCATCATTGACAAGATCTAGCTTGGGATAGTTACCCATCATTTTTCGCAAAATTTTGACGGAGTTACGGCCCTTGATTTACATCAGAATTTCGTTTCAGCTCAATATCTTGAGAACGAATTGACAGAATCCGACCTAATTTTGTGCCCACATCAACATTGACAAGATCGAGCTTGGGATTGTTACCCATCATTTTTCGCAAAATTTTGACGGAGTTATGGCCCTTGATTGACGTCAGAATTTTGTTTCCGCTCAATATCTTGAGAACTAATTGACAGAATCCAACCAAATTTTGTATGCACGTCATCATTGACAAGATCTAGCTTGGGAATGTTACCCGTCATTTTTCGCAAAAATTTGACGGAGATACGGCCCTTGATTGACGTTAGAATTTCGTTTCCGCTCAATATCTTGAGAACGAATTGACAGAATCCGACCAAATTTTGTATGCACATCAATATTGACAAGATCTAGCTTGGGATTGTTACCCATCATTTTTCGCAAAATTTTGACGGAGTTACGGCCCTTGATTGACGTCAGAATTTCGTTTCCGCTCAATATCTTGAGAACAAATTGACAGAATCCGACCAAATTTTGTATGCACGTAATCATTGACAAGATCTAGCTTGGGATTGTTACCCATCATTTTTCGCAAAATTTTGACGGAGTTACGGCCCTTGATTTACATCAGAATTTCGTTTCAGCTCAATATCTTGAGAACGAATTGACAGAATCCGACCTAATTTTGTGCCCACATCAACATTGACAAGATCGAGCTTGGGATTGTTACCCATCATTTTTCGCAAAATTTTGACGGAGTTATGGCCCTTGATTGACGTCAGAATTTCGTTTCCGCTCAATATCTTGAGAACAAATTGACAGAATCCAACCAAATTTTGTATGCACGTCATCATTGACAAGATCTAGATTGGGATTGTTACCCGTCATTTTTCGCAAAATTTTGACGGAGCTATGGCCCCTGATTGATGTCAGAATTTCATTTCCGCTCCATATCTTGAGAACAAATTGACAGAATCCGACCAAATTTTGTATGTACATCAACATTGACAAGATCTAGCTTGGGATTGTTACCCGTCATTTTTCGCAAAATTTTGACGGACTTACGGCCCTTGATTGACTTCAGAATTTTGTTTCCGCTCAATATCTTGAGATTGAATTGACAGAATCCGTCCAGATTTTGTATGCACATCATCATTGACAAGATCTAGCTTGGGATTGTTACCCATCATTTATCGCAAAATTATGACAGAGTTATGGCCCTTTATTGAGGTCAGACTTTCGTTTCCGTTCAATATCTTGAGAACGAATTGACATAATCAGACCAAATTTTGTATGCGCATCAATATTGACGAGATCTAGCTTGTGATAGTTACCTGTCATTGTTTTTTTCACCCTGCAAAAAAGCTGAGAAGCAGGGCTATAGTCAGATTCTCTGACAATTCTAGTTTTTCTTCTTTTTTTCGACAATGCTTACGTTATAAAAATTACACTTAAAATTAATGTATCGGTAGCCGTTATTGATTTCCGTAGATATTGACGCCTGGGGACTCTGACAGTGATTTCCTTTGATAAGCCGATAATCTAATAATAGCCTACTGTGGCGTAATGAAATTGATAACGAGGCGAGATAGCGAGAAAGAGGCTGTGTTATCAGCTATTATCAACATGGAGGCTGGACATTACACTGGAATGAATTTAGCTCCATATGTCCAAAGAACGCGTCAGCGTCCTTGTTTCTGTCTTCCGTATTCACAGCAAGTGTGAGATTTGTAAATTTTTAACAAATAAATGAAAAACAAGTTGCAAATGGCATCTGAATCAGTAAATCCGAACGAGGCTATTGGGACTGCGGTTACTATTTATAGTACATGAGAGTTATCTGAACGAGTTGTCTTTCTTGGTCTCTCCTCTGAATCTGAGGGATAATCCAGGTGGCGCTGGCAAATGAAATCGAAGTTCCCCAGGCTGTCATTTTTGACCAAGAAACGAAAAAATAAAAGAGAAAAAATGATCAGGCTGGAACCCAGGCTAGACTTCATCATCAAAGAGGAACAGACAGACATGTTTTCATTTTTCAGTAAGGTTTAGTGAAAACTGCCTTTATGCATGTCTTATATGAGCCCATTCATGAGCAAAAATCTATTTTAGTATACAAAAAAACAAAATTGCAGATCAGCCATGCAGTAAATGCACAGCTGAGCAACAACTTTGTTTTCACATCACAGAAAGTACAATTCATCTTCTTCTTAATTGCAAATTTCAACTTTCTAGCCTTCCTCTGTGACTGTACAGGCTTGTTTGTGTCTGACCTGGTCAGAAACACAGAAGCTCGATTTTCTCACGTCATGGCTCAAATGCTAAAACTTGATCATCCCTTTATGTTTATTTTCAGCTTCTAGAAGCTCAAGCAAAGTATCATCGTCAGGCTCTCGAGGAGATTGAGAAAGTTATCCCAAAGATGCAGGAAACATTACACTGTAACCCTGCCAAACCTGTGTACGGTATATCCCTGGAGGAGCACCTACGGGTTACCAACCGTGATATAGCCCAGGTCCTAGAGGCATGTATATGTTACCTGCTGGAGACTGGGCTAGACGAGGAGGGGCTGTTCAGAATAGCAGGCATGGCTTCCAAAGTTAAGAAACTCAAGGTAATTATACTGGCCTGATTATTATAAATTGTCATGTTTCAACAATCAACATAAGCTCTGTAGAGCTTTTATTGCGACTAACTAAGAACATATGTACACTGTATACACACTGAGCAATATATATATATATAATAGATAATTGAGCCGCCGCATGGGAAAACCAACAATCTGCATATGCGAAAACAAAGACGCAGATCAGCTTCGCGGTAAACGCAAAGCTGATAAGTGCCTTTGTTTTTGCTACAGGGATAGTACAATATTGCTTCATTCGAAATCCAAAATTTCCAGCCTCTAACCATCTTCTGTGACTATACAGCCCAGTTTGTGTCGGACCTGGTCGGAACCCAAATTGTTGGTTTTCTCACGCACAGCTCATATTTGTTGATGTATTTATGTCTCTTATACACATAGCCTCAGTTCCTGGTTTCAATTAATGCAAAATATAACAATATAAGGTACCATGGTTATAAAACTTTTTTCAAGCTCAGCACAGCTGAGCCTAAAATTTCAATGGCTCATAAATGTAAATGCTGAAATAGTCAAAATTAGTGGCAAATTCAGGTTCAAACCTCAAAAACTGGTAATTTATCCTGCTCATAAATGTTAAAATGCCAACAATTGTTGGCATTTTAACATTTATGAGCAGGATAAATTTTAGTCTCAGCTGAGTTGAGCATGAAAAAAGTTTTATAAACTTGGGGCAAGATCTTGTATTTGCAATGGAGCGCGGTGGCACAGTGGAAGAGTACAGGACTTCAGAGTGAGAGGTCTTGGGTTTCAAACAAACCTTGGCTATGTATTGTCCTAGAGAAAGACACTTTGTCCCAACATCACAAAAAATTGTTGACTAGGCTGTTAAACCTAACCAAATTAAACTCTTCCTATATCTTCAGGCATCGTTTGATGCTGGTGTAGATCTGGATGATGACACAGGAGACCTAGATCAGCACACAGTAGCCGGAGCTTTGAAGCAGTATCTCCGAGAGCTTCCAGAACCACTGTTAACGTTTAAACTATATCCTGATTTTATTGCTGCTGTGCAGAAGTAAGTTGAGCATTCGCATGAGAAAACCAATAATTTAGGTTTCCGACGAAGTCCGACACAAACCAGGCTGTAGTGCCACAGGAAAATACAGTTAGGAGCTTGAAATTTCAGATTTAGAAAGAAGAGGCATCATACTATCTATGTAGCAAAATCAAAAATGCTGATCATCTATGCAGTTACTGCACAGCTGACCTGCGCCTTTGTTTTTTGCCTATGCATGTTGTTGATTTTCTTTAGTGGTGGCTCAGTTATTTTTGAATGAGCCTTGGTGGGAGAGAACCTGATTTGTAAATTTGCAAAATCAATGATGTTAAAATGAAATTGAAAAGTATTAACTTATATCTTGCTAAATATTCCAGCCTAGTTTGCTGGTGTATTTAGGCCTTGAAATGTGCATTAAGATTTTATATCAGGTAAAGCCATACTAGGAAGCATTTTACGTTTTAGCTATGCACGTTTTGAGCCTAAATGTTGTTTGTTTTCCAAGTCAGAATCTATCGAATTGAATGGCTTTCTCCCATATTGTAAATTTGGATTTCTTTCTTACAGACAAAATGATGACGATAGATTACAAGCGTTATGGTGTGTAGTTGATAGATTACCAAAGCCAAACTATGATAATTTTAGGTAGGTTATAGATTTTGATATATGAGCCGCCTCATGGGAGAACCAACAATTTGCATATGCGAAAACAAAGGCGCAGATCAGCTATGCAGTAACTGCGAAGCTGATCAGCGCCTTTGTTTTCGCTACACGGATAGTACAATTCCTCTACTTTCTAAATCCAAAATTTCCAGTCTCTAGCCATCTTCTGTGATTGAACAGGCCGGTGTGTGTCTGACCTGTTCGGAAACCACATTGTTGGTTTTCCCACGAGGCGGCTCATATGTTTCCAAGCTTAAAGAGAATCTGTATTTTTGTTACAATATGTTTAAACATGTTGCTGTTATTTAGAAATCTTATTTGTCATATGCATGCTGTGAGCTTACAATAAAGAGTATGTTATATAATATTATGTAATTTGTGGTGTTAAAATTTTTTAAAGAGGTGAACAAAAATGATAACTTTTCAACTTTTTTTTTTTTTTCGTTGCATGCAGAAGCCATTTTACTGTGGATAAAAGTATAGATCTTAAAACTATTCACTTACAGTGGCTTGCAAATGTTTGTACCAATGTTTTGTAGACAAATATATTTTTTCAAATTATTAGTATTCATTGCCCAGTAATAATGGGGTACTTTTTATTTCAGATATTTAATAAAATTTTTAGCCAAACTAGTTGAAAAGTCAGAGGTGAATAAGATGACTCCTGGCAATATAGCAATTGTGATAGGTCCTAATCTCATCTGGCCAGAGGGAGATGCTGGGTAAGCTATTTTTTATACTCGCCCCTATTGGTCAAAGCTGGTCACATGATTAAAATGATTCCTGGCATCATAGCAATTGTGATAATCCTTAATCTCAGCTGACCATTAACTTGTAGTGGTACCCTGTTGTCACTATAAGTGGATTTCGTTGGCTTGTTTAAAATTATCAATAATAGTTATTACGTATCAGAATTGAATATTGGATCTGCTCCTTCTGTTTATGCAAATGCAAGGAAAACTATGATATGAGCCGCCACATGGGAAATCCAACAATCTGCCTAGGCGAAAACAAAGGCGCAGATCAGGGAAGCTGATCAGCGCCTTTGTTTTCGCTGCACGGATAGTACACTTCCTCTTCTTCTTTAATCAGAAATTTCAAGCCTCTAGCCATATTCTGTGACTGTACAGACTGGTTTGTGTCGGACCTGGTCGGAAACCCAAATTGTTGGTTTTCTCATGCACAGGCTCATATTTCTATTGTTGTTTCAGTCAAAACATGATGAACACTGGTATCCTGAGCCTGATAATAGAATCTATAGTAACACATGCTGACTGGTTCTTCCCGGGAGGTAAGTGAACTGATACTTAAATATTTATATATCGAAAATGGGTACCAGCAAATCAAAATGAACATGGCCTCTGTAGAGAAAAAATAAGAAAAACCTTTGACACTCTTGCAAGAAAAATCTTCATAACAGAATCAATGTTATTTATAGGTTGCAAACACAGAAACATAGGTTTATATTAGGATGGCAAAAAGTAGAATAACTTTTTCCGTTAGAACGTATAAAGCACAATATTTGCAGTTTTTAAAACAAAGTTTGGTGCATCATAAACTTAAAACCGATGGAAGACAGACTACATTTGGTATCTTCCTTAATACACAGATGCCATGATTTGCTGCTCCCCACCTCCCCAATCTGTATTGTCTTCCTGGGTTTAGCTTTGATTCTTGTATTTTAGTTTTAGATAGTAACAGAACTTTGCTCATCTCATCGTTATAGTTAAGCCTCAAGAATTAGTGCCATGACCAAATACCAAAACCATGAATATTCTTATTGAGCTGCCGCATGGGAAAACCAACAATTTGCATATGCGAAAACAAAGACGAGATCAGCTTCGCATTAACCACGAAGCTGATCAGCGCCTTTGTTTTCGCTGCACAGATAGTACAATCCTTCTTCATAAATCTGAAATTTCAAGCTTCTAGCCTGCTTCTGTGACTGAACAGCCTGGTTTGTGTCGGACCTGGTCACAACCCAAATTGTTGGTTTTCTCACGCACAGGCTCAATTCATTTATGTGTATTTCTGTTGTTGTTGTTACAGCTTTCATTGTCAAACAGTTGAAATCGGTCAATCCCCTGTTGTTTGTATTGTCCAACATCACTTTCCAGCATTAAACCTGACAGTTACGCCGCGTAATGAGAAAATTTCCAAACTGGTCTGACACAAACTGAGCTGTACAAGCACACAAGATGGCTAGAAGTTGGAAATTTTGGATTTAAGAAGTACAGGGATTGTACTATCCATGTAACGAAAAGAAAGGCGCTGATCATCTTCGCAATTACTGCGGAGCTGATCTGTGCCTTTGTTTTTGCATATGCAAAATGTTTGTTTTCTAATGATGCGGCTCATTTGCAAAAAGGTCAATTGCTGTCTAATTTCTTTTATGAAAATATGGTCATGAAAATATAATATTGACACCCATTTTTCCCCTTCAGATGGTACAAGAGCTGTTATCTGTTTAAGAATAAAGAATGTGCAAGTTGTATACGGTAAATTCGGATGTTCGCAAGAACTTAATTTTCGCAAATATTCACAAAGTTGATGCGAATTCAAGGTCCATGCATATAAAGAATCTTTGTATGCCATAAAGACTACAAGAACACTCGTTTTGCGAATTCAAGACTGCGAAAATTCGGAAATAGAAAGTTTGCAAAATAAAAGTCACACAAATATTTCCGAATTCACAGTACTGAAAGGCAAGGTCAAGAACAGTATGTTGAAGTAATTTCATTCAGACTTGACCTGAGCTATTTTCATGAACATATAGGAATAAATCAAACAAACGTCAGACCTAGTATAGGTTGGATGCTGCAGGACATCAGAGCTACATGTCTTCAGGTGTAGCTAAATTATATAGCCAAAGGTAATGACTATCTGTGTCAGGTAAATGTTTTACAAAATTGTTAACTGCTTATGAGCTTGCCTTGGATCAACACCAAAAGTAAAGTAAAAACTTTCCTTTCTTTAGGTTAGCAAAACATAAACTCCTTGCATTTTTTGTCAGTGTAAACTAAGATTTGTTTCAAGAATAGAAGTGAAAAAGCTAGTAGTCACATACATGTAGTTGTTTCACTTCCTGTGAATATAGTGATTTTTTTATGTTTTACTGCACTATTTTTTTTTTTCTAGTTGCCTATGACTTGTATATACCTGGTATTGTTTCTTTGCTATTTTGTGTTTTTATGCCCCCAACTTTGAAAAAGTTGGAAGGGCATATTGCTTTCGGCTTGTCTGTCTGTGTGTCTGTCTGTCTGTCTGTCTGTGTGTGTGTTAACTTTTGAATGGTGAATGCTAGGGTTTTGAAATTTCATATGCACATTCCTCATGAAAAAATAGTTGACCCGTATTTTTTTTCATGTCCGAGTTACACCCCTTTTCTGAGTTATGTCCCTTTGAAAACAAAATTTGAAAATCTTGTGTGCAAGATATCTCAAAAAGTATTTTAGCTAGAGCCTTCATATTTGGTACACTTGTTGGGACTGAGAAGTAGATGACCTGATTAACTTTTGAGAACTTTCCGTCAAATTTTTACAAAAATACGGAATTTTGAAATTTTGATTGATTTTTCCGCTTTTCGGTGAAATTTGAAACTTTTGAACGGTGAATGCTAGGGTTTTGAAATTTCATATACACATTCCTCATGATAAAATAGTTGACCCGTATTTTTTTTGTATGGCCAAGTTATGCCCCTTTTTTGAGTTATGTCCCTTTGAAAACAAAATTTGAAAATCTTGTGTGCAAGATATCTCAAAAAGTATTGAAGCTAGAGCCTTCATATTTGGTACACTTGTTGGGGCTGAGTAGTAGATGACCTGATTAACTTTTGAGAACTTTCCGTCAATTTTTTACAAAAATACGGAATTTTGAAATTTTGATTGATTTTTCCACTTTTCGGTGAAATTGGAAACTTTTGAACGGTGAATGCTAGGGTTTTGAAATTTCATATACACATTCCCCATGATAAAATAGTTGACCCGTATTTTTTTGTATGGCCAAGTTATGCCCCTTTTTTGAGCTATGTCCCTTTGAAAACAAAATTTGAAAATCTTGTGTGCAAGATATCTCAAAAAGTATTGAAGCTAGAGCCTTCATATTTGGTACACTTGTTGGGGCTGAGAAGTAGATGACCTGATTAACTTTTGAGAATTTTCCGTCAAATTTTTACAAAAACACAGAATTTTGAAATTTTCATTGATTTTTTCCTTTTTCGGTGAAATTTGAAACTTTTGAACGGTGAATGATAGGGTTTTGAAATTACATATACAGATTCCTCATGAAAAAATAGTTGGCCTGTATTTTTTCATGTACGTGTTATGCCCCTTGTTGGAATAATGTCCCTTTGAAAACAAATTTTGAAAATCTTGTGTGCAAGATATCTCAAAATATATTTGAGCTAGCTAGCTAGAGCCTTCATATTTGGTATGCTGGTTGGGGCTGAGAAGAAGATTACCTGGTTAACTTTTGAGGACTCTCTGTCAAATTTTGACAAAATTACTCCATTTTTAATTTTTTACTTCATTTCTAACTCGCCTGCAAAAAAGCTTACATTGTGTTTCTGGATCGAGGTCAAAACAGACGCAACCGAACAGCTTCTTCAGGAAATTAAATTTGACTGCATTCGAATGAAATAAATGAATCATACAAACTGCCATTTTAGGGACAAGCATACAGTTGGGGGCATAGTGTTTTACAAACACGCATTTCTAGTTGATTTTAGATATGCTTTTGTGTGCTTCAAAGTAAAATAAATGCAGTGAAGATGATTTCTTTTAAAATGGCACTTCATATGCAAAAAATACATGTACTTATATGATTTTTATGTACAAAGGTTATGTATTTTTGTAAGAAATAATGAATCTTTACAGCAAGTCATTGTCATTGGCATACACTACACCTCTACAAGACCGTAGTTGCATATATGACTAATCGTATTTCCAATGTCATTCTTACCCTTTCGCTGTCAGATGCATTTGTCAGTAAATGTTGAAAGAAATGTGCATGTTTTAGACACTTCACTGTTTACAGTCTGATCAGGTATTACACAGTGGAGTTATTGTTTAAGTAATGGTTTTATTATATTAAGATTTCTAAATTAAAAATGTCACAGATAAGTTTAAGTTTTATAGAATCACATTCCAATTTTCATTATTTTCATCTTTTTTCATTGTTGAATCTTGTTCACACTTGCTATTATGGTCAGTTTTGAATAACATTAAGTTTGTATTACTTCCTTTCACTCAGACATTGATTTTCGTGCCACACAACGAGGGATGGCTCCCGAACACAGAATGTCTGACCACAGCTCAGCACCAGCTAGATCTCCAAAGGTTGCCATAGCAACAAAGTCGCAGTCCACGCCCAGCAACCAACCGACACAACCTGTCAACCATCTACCATTAGGCAGGGGTAAAACCCCTACAGGAAAGGCCTGTGGTGCAGCACTTGGTGCCATATATTACCCAATATCAGGTCAGGTGTCATCTGCGGAGGTTTCCTCAGCTTCCAGTGACAATCTCATAGATAAGATGTCAATACCCAACTCTAAGTCATATGAGACAGCTGACACTCTGGAAAGAGTGGACAATTTCCCGACAATGAAAGGTGACAAGCGGCTGTCCTGTCCGGCTGCGACCACTAACACACCCTCTCAGACTCACAAAGTCACCAGACCTATTACCACCTTTAATCCACAAGACAGAGAGAGATATAGAGCAGCACTCGGACCAAAACCTGAGGTGCCACCTAAACATCACTTAGAATCTCAGCATCCCCCACCCCCTAATGTTCACTCTGACATGTACGGTACAGCGTTTGCTCTTCAATCCCTTGGTGATGGCACTTGGCCTACTTATCTCAACAAGGTTAGATCCATCTGGGATAATCAGTTCCAGCATCGCTCAGCTGAAAACATTAACGAGAAAAACAGTATGGAAAATAGGGCAGTGGTCAGCGGAGGTCAACCAAGGACAAAAAGGTCAATGAGTACTGGTCAGTATGAAAGACTGTTGGTGTTTACCCCTGTTGAATGCTGATTGGCTGTATTTTGTTTGCTTGGTTCCTGTTCATCTAGACTTATTTCTTCAGTTTTGTATTGTTTTTGAATGAACCTATGATTTCTCTACAAAATAGTTCAGCTTTTTGCATGAATTCTAGATATATGTAGCTTCAGATTAGAAAAGTTATTGACTTTAGGAGAACAAATTTATATGTAGTGAACAGTAGGTAGAAGATTAGAAAGGCAGAGATTACACTGTGATCTAGTGCTAGTCTATTCTTAGTTTCTTGTTAATGATGCTTACAAGATTTTTGTTCTTCTATTTTATGGCATGAATTGTAAAGGCTAGATAGTACAGGGGTGATTCAAATGATGCTACCCGTGCTGTCGTCCAAGTCATTTGTATACCAACACATGCAAAACCATGCTGTTGTCTGAGTATATGGTTAAAATGTCTTAAATATGATTCTAGAGATTTTGCTGTCGTCTGAGACATGATATACTCTGACGACAGCAAGATTTTGCATGTAATGGTATACAAATGACTCGGACAACAGCACTTGTAGCATCATTTGAAGCACACTCATGGATTGTCTGTTTTCCATACTTTTTAAATATATTAATGCTTGCTTTAAAGCTGTAATTGATAAAATCTTTAGCATTTTACTATTGGTTGTATAGTTTGTTTTCTCAAATCGTTTCTGTTCTTATATACAATTGATTCAAAGAGGCATAATAATAAGGCAATACAATTTTTCACTGGAACAGGTAAATAATGGTAGATAAATTTTGATCAGTACTGACATACTATAATGGGTGAATAGGTCACACCAGTTAATCCTAAAACAAGGAAGAGTCAATTTTATGTATTTGTAATGATTTTCAGATACAAATTTAAACCATTTACGAGGGGTGATCGGAAAGTACGTAAAAAATAATGTAATATAAGTTTGCGTCAACAGATTGATATGAAATTTTGTACGAATAAACATTGATCCTTTTGAATGCCATTGTCATTTTAAAACATTGACGTCAGACGTTCATGCACGAGACAGCGTAATGACGTCACTTCACGTGACCCGGCACACCTGTACCCCTGGGTTGATTTTGTGAGTGTATTCGGGGTGGGGTTGGGAAAGTTGGTCGACATTTTCAAATGAAAAATAATTTTCTAACATTAATTGACCAGTTTTCGAAAACATACAGCATTTTGATGCTTTATCTACTAATATGGTGAAATTGAATTCAACAGGTTAACGTAAAATATTCGAGAACATAGATTTCATTTTGTAAACTTTAATTCAATACCTTGTTTTCTGGCCGATGTTTAACAAAATGATAAAAAGAATGGCATTAACTATAACTATTAGAGACAATGTCAAGAATATATATGTTTCGAGCTTGCAGTAAATGTATACTTTTAAAAAATGACTTCCCGAAATTGCAACATTTTTGAAAATTTTAACAGTTTTTTCTATTTGACAGAGTCGGTATTTGCAAGACTCTAGAGACAAATCCATTCGATAAACATCCTCATAACTTTACAAACATAAGCCGTGTACATTGCAGTTAATGAGTATTAAATAAAATGTGGGCATACACTATCAAAATGGGTGTGACACTACTTTGAACAAAGAAGTATTTTGAAATAAGAATAAAACTTCGACGTTACGTTGCGCAGCATAACGTAAGGTGCTGTTTCCATAACAACAGCTGCAACGCACGTGTGCGTATTATGCATGTGTAATTGCAATGGAATAACAGCATATATATTGCTGCATTATTTGCTGAAATTTCATCTCGAAATAACAAAAGGGAAAGAAATGACAACAGTTTTATACATACTTTCCGATCACCCCTCGTATATGTATAAATTATACTTCTGTTGTGTTTCGTGGAATACATGTTAAATGAATGATAAATTTTCCCCCATTATTCTGAGAGTTCTTCACCAACTGAAGGGTGAAGAAGTATTATAGATCTTTGAGCTGTAAACTTCAAGGTGCAGCACTTTTCAAATACAGTTCAACCTCATTATAATGCACCTCAATATAGTGCAGTTTTCAATATAAACCAGCCATGACATGGCTCGATCCCAAATTGATCATTTTGCTATATGTCTATTGTAAATACGACTAGTATACCATTTGGTTAATGAACATCATTACAAAAGCACTGTGTGTCTCGGAGGCTCTTAGTTTATAGTTATTTGAGCCGCCCCATGGGAAAACCAACAATCTGCATAGGCGAAAACAAAGGCGCAGATCAGCTTCGCGGTAACCGCGAAGCTGATCAGCGCCTTTGTTTTCGCTAAACGGATAGTACAATATATCCAAAATTTCAAGCTTCTAGCCTGCTTCTGTGCCCGTACAGGCCGGTTTGTGTCAGACCTGTTCGAAAACCACATTGTTGTTTTTTCCATGAGGTGGCTCATTTCATTATCGTAGCAATAGTAGCTGATAGTTTAGCATTTGAACAAGTAGCATGTAGTGTATGTAGCATTAGTCTTAGTTGTTTGAACAAGTAGCATGTAGTGTATGTAGCATTAGTCTTAAGTCCAATTCGCATGCGCAAAAAATACACGCGTGTAAATATACTCCGGTGTGTATTTATACTCCGGTGTGCAAATCAACCTGAGAGTAAATTTAAATTGCGTTCGCATGGGTTTTATCGCCAGGAGTATTTTTGTAGGTAAATTTATCATTTCTGGATTAAAACCTGTTCATTTAAGTTTTCTGTATTTGCAAAACAAGAACAGGCTGCTTCAAGGTGTTCATGTAGACTTTGGCAGCAGAGGGGAATCATGTAATGGGCAGGCATAACCTTAGCAGTTACACAGTTCCCTTTTTTCATCCTTTCACAAGGAATTACTGTTGAAATGCCCCAAGAATACTAACCAAGAATGATGAAGAAATAGTGTGGCTGTTTGCACTCCATATGATCTAAAATGTTATGAATGGCAATAAACTCTTATTTAGCAACAATGTCCACAGTTTCAGCAACTGTCATATAATCAGTTAGGAACAAAAAATGTGAAAATTTGTTATCTAAAAGCAGAATATCGACTTGAAATAAAAATACTCATGGGTAAATTTTACTTTGCGTTCGCATGGGACATGATAGTAAATTTACACGTGTGTATTTGTAAAAATAAAATTTGCATGTGGTCAGAACCAGGAGTAAATTTACCCATATGTAAATATACTCCGGTGTGTATTTGCGTTCGCATGCGCCATTTACTTACCCCGAGTAAAATTTGCACACCGGAGTATATTTACACGTGTGTATTTTTGGTGCATGCGAATTGGACTTTAGTTGTTTGAACAAGTAGCATGTAGTGTATGTAGCATTAGTCTTAGTTGTTGAAAACCATTGTTGTAAATGTGTTGTGGTAGCAGACATTTGAGATGGTCCAAAAAGTGCTATAAAATATGGTCAGCATAATATGAGCCACAACATCAGAAAACCGGATTTTTGTCTCTGCGAAAACAAAGACACAGATCTGCTTTGCACAGTTGATCAGCACCTTTGTTTTAGCTACACGGGTAGTACAATTCTAAACCCATAATTTTCAGCCTCTAGCCGTTTTCTGTGACTGTATAGGTCGGTTTGTGTAGGACCTGGTTTGAAACCCCAAAGACCGGTTTTCTTGCATCGCGGCTCGTATAGTAGGAAACGTTCATTTGAGACTATCTCAGTTTGGAAGGAAACAGGTAGAGGGCCTGTCAGTGTAGGTGGTATCATGGATTCTGAACAGCCACTAGGATTAGATTTTGAAAAAAAAAGAAGAAAGTAGATTTGATGAAAGAAACCATAATGCATAAAGAAAGATATTTGACAAGTGTTTGATCCCTGCACATTGTTAGAGATTTGATGTTTCCCAAGCATTTAATACAAATTTTTCCCTGTTTTACCTCCATGTGCAGTTAATTAATTGTTATGAAGTCCAAAAGCTGGATTTTTGGTCCAATAGAGTTCTTAAAAGTATGATTGGCTGACAAATCTAAGTGATTGGCCAACAAACCTACTGTATGATATGGAAAGAGTTTCAGATATTTTTGTTTGTTTAGGTTTTCACATTCTTTATTATGTTACTACAAGTACATGTATTTATTTGAATATTTATCTCTGCATAACTATTGTAAACAACAGTTTCACACATTATCAACATGCTTGTAATTGCTTATCTAGTCTGTTGGTGTCTTGTTTGCTTGAAATTACTTTCTGAAAGTTCGGAAATTTTTGTTTACAAATTTTTTATCCAAAATTATTCACAAATTACTGTATTTGTGAGTGAGTATACTTGCATTCTTACCGTATAGTAAGGCTTTATTAGTGAGAATTTGAGCCAACAAAGCTGTAAATATGTTCTGTGTACAAAAAAGGTCTTGCAATTTTTTCCGAACTCACAGCATCAAGTTTTGATTATCTTTACTGCAATATCTTTAGCTCACCTGAGCCGTCAGGCTCACAAGGTGAGCTTATAGGATGGCCATGATCCGCCGTCCGTCGTCCGTCCGTCGTCCGTCGTCCGTCCGTCGTCCACCATTTTCAAAGATCTTCTTCTCTGAAACCGCTTGGCCAATCAAAGCCAAATTTTACATGAAGCATCTATGGGAAGGGGGAACCAATGTGTATATAAATAATCCAGGTCACATGACCAAGATGGCCGCCATGCCCATATATGGTAAAAACCCTTCAAAAATCTTCTTCTCCGGAACCACTGGACCGATTTCAACCAAACTTGGCATGAAGCATCGATGACTCAAGTACTACAATGTGTATATAAATCATGACCTTGCGGTGACCTTGACCTATTTTACGGCAAGGTCAACATAGGTCGCCTTTGCATTTGAATGGGAAAAATTGTTAAATTGTCATTTAAAGGAAAAATCTTGCAGAAAATGAGCAGTAGGACTGAATATTAATGATTCTGAAAAAAATTGGGCACCAGGGGCACATCCGCCCCCACCCCGGGGCAATATACATGTATATTATCATAATATTCAAACATCTTCTTCTCTGAAACCGCTTGGCCAATCAAAGCCAAATTTTACATGAAGCATCTATGGGAAGGGGGAACCAATGTATATATAAATAATCCAGGTCACATGACCAAGATGGCTGCCATGCCCATATATGGTAAAAACCCTTCAAAAATCTTCTTCTCCAGAACCGGTGGACCGATTTCAACAAAACTTGGCATGAAGCATCGATGGCTCAAGCACTACAATGTGTATATAATTCGTGACCTTTTCATGACCTTGACCTATTTTACGGCAAGGTCAACATAGGTCGCCAATGCATTTGAATGGGGAAAACTTTTAAAATGTAATTTAAAGTGAAAGTCTTGCAGGAAATGGGAAGTAGGACTGAAAATTAATGATTCTGAAAAAAATTGGACCCCAGGGGCTCATGTGCCCCCACCCCGGGGCAATATACATGTATATTTCCATAATATATATTCAAACCCCTTCTCCTCTGAAATCGCTTGGCCAATCAAAGCCAAATTTTATGTGAAGCATCTATAGAATTGAGGAATCAATGTGTATATAAATAATCTAGGTCACATGACAAAGATGGCCGCCATGCCCATATATGGTAAAAACCCATCAAAAATCTTCTTCTCTGAAACCAATGGACTGATTTCAAGGAAACTTGGCGTGAAGCATCGATGGCTAAAGTACTCCAATGTATATATAAATCATGACCCTGTGATGACCTTGACCAAGTTTATGGCAAGGTCAACATGGGTTGCCTATGCATTTGAATTGGGAAAACTGTTAAAATGTCATTTGAAGGGAAAAGCCAGCAGGAAATTGGCAAACGGACAGAATATTGAAGATTCTGAAAAAAGAAAATGGCCCAAGGGCTTCATCTGCCCCTGCACTGGAGTTAAATACCATAATATTCAAACATGTTTATTGGTATATGCAGTAGATCTCAGGTGAGCGTTTACAGGACCATTGGTCCTCTGGTTTTACTTGTGTATCTTCAATGTTTATGATTAGAGAAGACTGTGGCCGAGTTCGCTTGTGGTTATACCAGCTATTTGCCCTGGCTATTAGCCTCAGCCGAACGGCGATAGCCCGAGCTATAGCCGCGGCCACACTGACTATCCTGAGAACGTGGTCGCGGCTATAGCCCAGAAATACCCGGATGAAGAATACTGACCAATCAAAGGCCAAAATGACATCTCCGGATTTCCACGACTGCATTTGATACGACCCTTTTGATTGGTCAATTTTATTCAGGGAGAATATCAAATAATGGAACAGCAGCCATAGCCCAGGCTATCACTACAAGCGAACTCGGCCTATAACTAGATTGGGCTCATGGAAGTCTTCACTAGTCACTCATGGATGTGAGCTATTAACCACATCATGACTAAACCTGTCCTTGGTGTCTTTCATCACGGCCTTATGCCAGCTACATTGTACAGGACAGAAAATGACTGGAGGCTTACCATCTGGGATATGTAAAGAAGAAGAATAGTATTACATGTGTATTATACGAGGCACACCATGAGAAAACCGGATTTTTGACTATGCAAACACAAAGGCACCTTTGTTTTCTCTACACGGATAATACAATTTCTCTTCTTCCTAAATCGGAAATTTCAAGCTTCTAGTGATCTTCTGTGGCTGCACAGGCCAGTATGTGTCAGAGCTGGTCAGAAACCCCGAAGACTAGTTTTCTCCCATCACGACTCATATCTTTGTTGTGGAAACAAATCAGTATAAGCTGCAGAATTATCTTGCTGCTGAACAGGCTTTCTCATGATGTGGCACACAATTATATCTTTTTTAAAATAGATTTCTGTTGTTCCTGATTAGCTCTTAAATCAGGCATTTTTTGTCTATTTTTGTCTCACTTGTTTTGGTGTAACGCATATTTGTTTAAAAGCTACATTATAACAATGCTGAAATGACAACGTTTGCTCCGAAAGTCATTCAAACAGTCAAAGGTGTTGCTATTGTATACTATACAGTGAGTAAACCATATCTGGCACATTTAGTATGAAAGTGTAAATATGAAACAACTTACATTGCATGCACAAATTTGTTTTATGATGTTAAATGGACAGCTTTTGTTATTGCAGGTTGTAAACACTTCAGATATTATATTTTCAGATGTAACATTTGGTTGCACAACTCCAATAGAGAACAGCAGTCCGGTACTACAAAAAACTGACATGACAAAACATAAATCACTGGAGAGATCTGCTTCCAACCAATCAGGATCCTCGGGTGGGACTCCACACTACAGTCCAGCCAGTAAGGATTCAGCAAGTCCAATAGCTCCTCCCCAGACTCCGCCCACTGTATCTAGGTCACCGTCAGTCTCTCCAGGGACAAGTAGTTCGAACTTGACAACAGGAGCACCACTGGCCGAAAGGTTGGTACCAGATCACCTTTATTATAATTATCACGTATACCAATTTATCCTTGCATATTTGAGCCTTTGCGTGAGAAAACCAACAATTTGGGTTTCCGACCAGGTCCGACACATACGCGGCTGTACAGTCACAGAAGTTGGTTAGAGGCTGGAAATTTTGGATTTAGAAAGTAGAGGAATTGTACTATCCATGTAGGGAAAACAAAGGCGCTGATCAGCTTCGCAACTGTGAAGCTGATCTGCGCCTTTGTTTTCGCCTATGCAGATTGTTGGTTTTCCCATGCGACGGCTCATTTGTTTACTTTAGATCAAATTGTAAGCTAATACACATATTTCTTCACATGCTAGTTTGGATCATAGGCTCTTTAAGTTTAACTAAAAAAATCTTTTCACATTTGTTACTTCTTTACTCTTTAACTTCTTTTTATTAAATTATTATCAGCTTTTTATTGTGAGGAGGCAGTTATGATACAAGGACCTGCTACTGACTTAAAGACAAAATAAATGAAAAAATGAGGCAGTTAATTAATGGCCGCTTAAAATACATGTGACTAGACTCCCTTACCAGGTTTCAAATCATATCCTTTAATAATTAACTAATGTATAATCAGAGTTAACATCTTTTGAGTGCTTTGGCTCTGCCCAGAAAAATCTTTCCTTAGCATATAGAACTCACAGAGCATGTAAAACAGTCATCGGTTTGTTCAGAATAAAATGTCGGAGGTCATTATTGTCTTGTGAAATAATAATCTTGCTTTAGAGAGTAAAGATTTATTCCACAGTAAAGTGTCATAAGTATGTTAATAAAGTAGTGTAGCATAAGTGATGAAGATTGGCTAACCTCATGGAATTACAATACAGTTTAAGAAAATGACTATTAAACAAGTTTAGTTTATTGTTTTCGGCCATTTTGTGAAGAAAGTTGAATTTGGTTCAAGACAGTTAGAGCTATAGAAGACCAAGGTTCAGATTTAGACACAGACCCCCAGCTTTGAGTTCAGAAAGTTCAGAGTAACTGATTTTGGTAAGTTTCTAAAAATGTAAAGTAGGTTTTGATGACTGTTAAAGGACCATTTTCTTGATGAACAATTAAAGATAAATTTTTGTACAAAGACCATTCTCAGTCAAGTGATTCTAATCTAAAAGCATTCTATCTTATATGTACCAACTTGTCTGTCCCATTACTAGACCAACAAATTTGGATATTGGGGAGCGTGGTGGCGTAGTGATAGAGCGTCGAACTCCTAATCCAGAGGTCCTGGGTTCGATTCCCACAGGTGGCACTGTGTTGTGTCCTTGAGCAAGACACATTAACTTCCTACTGTACTGGTTAAACACAGGAAGCGTTTGCTCCACCCCGATATGACTGAAAAATTGTTTACTGGGACGTTAATCCTCAATACAAACAAATTTGGATATCAGTCTGTACATTTATGCAGTCTGGTCCGCCTCTTTGCTGTTTGTGATCTGGATTGTATTGAACCTGTCTATGTCAAGCTCTTTTTACTTGTGAATTGTGCTGGCCATTTGGACACTTCGTTGGAAATTCATAGAATTTAATACAAGCTCTGTATCCTATAATTTTTTGAGACATCAGGAAAATGGTCCTTAATGTCTGTGTTAGTAATCTAACTATGCTACTTTATGCCATACTTATGACACACTACACAATACTTGGTATTTGTGATACCATGATGAAAAGGAATAAAATGATTCTCTGCAAACCTGCCAACTGATGACTGTATTTACATTAGTTAGATGTTCTTTTTACTCTGAAGGTCTGCACCATTTGGTGAGCTAACAACACTTTTGCACTTTAAGAATTGGGGGTAGGGGTTCCTAACAAGTAAGTCTTGTCAAAATTAAGCTGTCCAAAATGATTTAGAAATGCTGTTATGAAATTTTCTGATTCATTATCAACAGTTGGCAGATTTCTTCAGATATATAATCACTAATAGCGCAAGTTGTACAAAATAGATTAAGCTTAATCATTGACAAGACTAAATATTTTAGACATCACTGAATTAAAAATGAGCACAAACTTAGCTGAGGGATACAAACTTTCCATCTTAAAAGTTACAGTTTATGAGCTATTTGGTTAAAGGGTAATAGAAAACCGGATATTTGCCTAAGCAAAAACAAAGGTGCAGATCAGCTGTACAGTAACTGCACAGCTGATCAGCGCCTTTGTTTTCGCTACTCGGATAGTACAATCCCTCCTCTACTTATACCCAAAATTTCAAGCCTCCATCCTGCTTCTGTGACCGCACAGGCCGGTTTGTGTCAGACCTGGTTGGAAATCCCGAAGACCGGTTTTCTCGCGTTTCAATTTATTTTTATTTATTTTCATCACAAAATACATGTAACTAGACAGGGTTAGGGTCTCCAGCCAATACTATGCTTTGTATGAGCAGAGAATGGCTCAATTTACATAAACATAGATTCGATGTTTTGGTTAAAAGTGCATGACTTTTAGGGTCAGGGATATGAATGGGAGTGTCAGTTTGCATTGAACATATAAAAGCATATATGAGGATGGTGGGGCCAATATTTTCAATGCAGTTGGATAAAACCAGATTCAAAAAAACAGTATGGCAGCAGATCAGATCAATGAACTGTCTGATCAGCATTTACAAGGCTATTTCATCTGCATCTATTACATCTACATAAGATAAATGAGCATCCTGATTCCATTCGTAAGGTTTAGGTTGTCCCCAGGCTTGGTGTTTTGTACGCATGCTTCTGCATAACCATTCTTATCTCCACAGTGAAGAGTCACATCCTGTTGCTCCACAACGGCGGTTGACACGGAAACCAGCCCCACCCCCTCCACAAGAGAAACCCTACAATGTTGCTGCATCAGCATCAGTAAAGCCAGGATATACACCAGCCCAGTTATCTCAGACCTGGCCCCGACAGGCCGCGCCACAGCTTGTGACTCCACAGGACAACGAGACGGTCGGTAATGACTCCACAGAACCTGACAAAGATATACCCAGTGAGAGAAAACCCACAATACAGGAGAAGCCCCACCCCCCTGACCGGGTCTCCTCTCTGCCTGGGCACGCTACCCGACCAACGCTTCCCCCGCCTGTTGTCCCCACTGGACATCAACGCTCGGCCTCCATGGGAACTCCTGTCACAATACCTGGTGGAACGTTAGATAGCGCGAGTAAAGAGAAAACAAACTCTGCAGATCAAGGTAATATCCGGAGCTCATCGCTGACTCCGGAGAAGGACATTATGGATATATCAGCCGCTGGCAACCAGCTTCCTTCACCAGATAGTAGCAAGCTTAATACCAATAGCTTAAATCGTCAGAGCATAGCACGGCCTGCGCGGCCCCTGCCTCCACCCCCACCCCCGCCTGAGAATACAATAACGGAGGAGAGTTATAGCACACACTTATAAGCTGAACTGTGATCTATCTAGTGTCATATTTTACCCATATTGGTCTAGTGGGCATGCCTGATCTTGGTATTTGGAAGTCTTCATTAACAAGAGTCTAATGTTAGAGGGTCTATTACGACAAGTGAAAACAATTTTTGCCTATTTTCCATAAATAAGTTGAGATAATTGAAGAATTATTTCTGTGTATTCTCATATGAAATATGTTACATACAATTCTCATATGAAGAATTATTTTGGTCTATTCTTCATACAAAATAAATATACTTGTAATGTTAAGTAAATCACTTTTTAAGCATGCCTACAATTAATATTTTAGTTGGAAAATAAGCAAAAGAAAAGAAGGGTGGGAAAAATTAGCACTGATGGAATAACATCAGCATGATTTAGGCTATACTGACTCTAATAAGAAGAGGACACAACATTATGCTAATATGGGTTAGTCACATCATGAGAAAATCTGTGTTTAGAAAAATCAGGAGCCAGTTGTTCAAAACTAACAACGCCGTTAGTTAACGTTTCGTTAAAATTTCAAACGTTAATATTACAAATACACTGTTATTTTTTGTTGAAAAAATGTGAGAATCCTTTGCAGTGCTAAGGATTCTCACATTTTTCAACAAAAAATAACAGTGTATTTGTTACTTTTGCTGATATTTGCTTAACAAATTTATGTCTTAACGATATCGTTAAGCTAACGATGCTTTGAACAACTGGGTCCAGATAGGGTTTCAAGTGGGTTAAGCAAAGGTTTTCTTATGTTCTTCCAATGGATGCATTTTGATGGAAATATAGACAAGCGTAACTAAGGCACCGATCAGACTGTGTAAATGCAGCGATCAGTGTCTTGCTTTTCTAAATACAGGATGTTTTCTCATGATGTGACATATTTATCAAAGTTTTCCATATGCATGTGACTTGTATTATTGTATTTAAGTCTTGTACTCAACTATTTCAGAATATCAAAAAAATATCTACTAGTCAATCATTTTCATATATCCCCTCAAACTGAAAAAAGCTTCAGAGAACATAAAGATATGAGAGTACTACTTCTCTTTTGATAACTTGGAAAAAAAAAACAGGATTCTATTGAAATATGGTTTGAAACTTTAATATACACAGTATTGGGGATTTTCATAGTTATCAGCAACCTTTAAACTGGTCATATTAGTTAAGACCCACATCTTGTCTATTCCATAGGCATAATAAATCGTAGAAGTTCAGTTGTTTATTTCAGAAATGTCTAAAACGATTGAAACTTCTTACAAAACTCAATTGACAAAACTATAGGTTTAAGGTGATAAGACGACAAGAATTCAATGTAAAATACTGATTGTTGTTCACAGTAAGAGGGTCTCAATGGGTTTACTGATTAGCGATTTTTGGCCATTTTTTACTGATTAGCAATTTTTGGGCCAAAATTTTACTGATTAGCGATTTCCGAGGTACCCCATTGAGACCCTCTTATATGATAGCTGCTTCATTTTCAGTGAATACCTAGAATATTGCCAATTTTACTATACAGATAATGGGAAATGATTCAGGGCAATTGCTAAAATGTGTGCTGCGAAAAACTGTATGCAAATATTTTTTTTTGGGGGGGGGGGGGGGGTCCAAGTTATGTCAAAACAATGTTGAATCTTTAAAAATAAAGTCTATGGGAACATTTTAGCTGGGTCTCAACTTATTTTGACCAGTTTATTTTGATTGACAAATATGCAAAACTGTTATCATATTTTACTATTAAAAATAAGCAAATTAATTATTCAATTTATATATATGCTATCACTCTTGTTTTAAAGAGTAAATAGTTTGTTTTCCTACAAGCATTTTCATAATTATGATATAGAGGCCTTAGTTGCTGCTTTAAATATAGCTCAAGTCACATTCACATGAGAAAGTGTATACATATTCTAATGTACATTTTATTGCATTTCTTTGCTAATAGCTTTTACGCATTCTTTCTTACATTTACTATATGGAGCGGTGCTCACATGATGTAGATGCATGTTGAATTAGATACTACATTCTCTTTTGCTCATATTTTCTACTTTCCATGTACATGTGTGAAATTTACTATTTTTGGTTGATTTGAGTTTAAACGTCCCACCAACAGCTAAGGTCTCATCCGACACGAGAAAAGCCTTGATTCGAATCCGAGACCTTTTGATTACCAGACGAATGATATAACTACTGCACCAGGGAGTCTTCTTTCTATTTTTGGTCGTCAGTATGGAGAATATACCAACTTTTGAACCATTATGTTACAACATCTTGTAATGTTTGCAAAACATAAACAATATATTGTTTGTGAAAGACTGAACTAAAAACACAAGGTGGAAGTATATGTAATAGGTAGGCCGATCCCAAATTTAAGATATCTCAATAAGTAAATTTACCAAATATGCTATGCGAGTGTGCCTAATTTATAGGCATACTATGTAATACAAGTATACATATGGAAGAGTCGAAGATGCAGTTCACTCTTGGATTTCTCAAGACGATGAAAAGTACAGTAATAAAATAGTAAGGTGGTTTATCTGCTTATTAGATGACAGCTATTCAATGGCTACGTTCGGGGTTCTTCCAATGGTAAAATCTGCAAATCTACCAATGGTACTGTTGGTACCATTTTTACCAATGGTAACCAGAAAACCCTGAACGTTTTCTGCTGCTAATGGTACCATTGGTACCATTGGTAGATCACGTGGTGGAATTTCTATCATAT
This sequence comes from Rugalucina vietnamica, assembly GCA_964017185.1. NCBI lineage: Eukaryota > Metazoa > Mollusca > Bivalvia > Lucinida > Lucinidae > Rugalucina > Rugalucina vietnamica. The sequence continues at coordinate 7,797,323 of OZ024871.1, read as the reverse complement.
TGATCAATACACCTCACTTGTTTTTGTCTTTCCTGTTTACTTCATGTATATTGTGTTATTTATAACATTTACATTTGCATGTATGACAAAAGTATTGCTTATTTACGAAATTCATGATATATTTTTAGGCTCGCCATATTGAATCACGTGACTTTTCCCGCGTTGGTAGAATTACCCACGCTGTATTCTGTCTGCACCATTTGCTGCCGTATGTTGGTACAAGGATAGCTTTTAAAAAAGCTAGGAGCGGCTCGTTTAGCATTTTGTATTATGACCACACCATTTTCGAAATCTCTTCATTTTTTAAACAAATAAACTTGTATGCTAGTGGTTTCTGAGAAAACAAATTTCTTATTTTGATGTGCATGAGCTCAAGATTACTCTCACACTGATCTCATGAGAATTAGTCGTAAAGTAAATGTGTGTGTGTGTGTGTGTGTGTGTGTGTGTGTGTGTGTGTGTGTGTGTGTGAGAGAGAGAGAGAGAGAGAGAGAGAGAGAGAGAGAGAGAGAGAGAGAGAGAGACAGGCTAGAAACGGCTCTGTGTGCATAAACATAATGGACAAGTGGGATAAAAAATTTGTTGATTTCCGACCCACACTAATCAGTCATTAAGTAGGCATAAGCCACAGTACTGCTTGCAATGAAGAAATAGCTATAGAAATTAGAGGTGTTTCGGAGGTGACCAGACACGGTCCAATGTATGGAAGTTGTGTACATGGTTTACTTGGTGTGAATTTTGTCAGTGAAAATGGGGTCCCTTTGATCACGGTGCGAGACCTTCTGCTTGCGGTTTGCCAGATGGTTTTTCTTGTGGACCTCCCGTTTTCGTACCACCCACTTATATGAGCTGACATTATCTTAAAAGGGACATCAAATTGAATTAAAAAGAAAAAAAGGCCGAGTGGAGTTGGTAAGACCGAAAAGTAAAAAGGCAGAGATGACCTGCTTCCTGGATTTCCTGTTCGGTAATTAGTCGACCCTTACGGCCCCGATATCAACATACGCAAAATGGTCTACATCCGAACTTTGCTTAAAAGAAAAATGATGATTGGCTGGATTTCATTAAACCAATCACTGCTAACGTTTAAAACATCACATGTTTTCGGCTTACCGGATGACTAATTAGTGCAGATCGGAAACCAACCTGTGTAGTCATGCGGAGTGTTCGGTATTTTTCGTAGGTTCCCAGCCAAAATCCTATCGTATATTCGGCTCGTCGAGACGAGCCGAAAACATTGGTACCATTGGTACCAATGGCATTACCAATGGTACCATTGGTAAAACCTTGAACGGAATTTGTCTACCAATGGTACCATTTTTACCATTGGAAAAAACTACGAACGCACGCAATATGTAAAAATATATTTCTAGACTGGTCTTATAATATGTGATTGAAAAAGTGTTCCTAGTTTGAAGGTCATTTCTGTTTTAGTTTCTGAATTTCGCCAATCAATTGCTCTTCCTGAAACTTCAGAATGTTTGAGCCATGACATGTGTTCTTGTGTATTGTTTACTGTATAATTCCATTTTAATGCGTAATATGGTGAATTGTCTCAATGTGTTTTAATATATTTTACCTATATATGTTTTATATATACATGTATGTATAGAAATGATGTAAATATCTTCCCCCATACAACCTACAAATATTTATATGTTTGTTATAGTTTTACATATTATGTATAAAATTAGTAGAGAATGTATGTATTTCTGTTAGTTGTTATATTTGAGCCGCCTCGTGGGAAAACCAACAATGTGGTTTCCGAACAGGTCTGACACAAACGGTCCTGTACAGCTACAGAAGCAGGCTAGAAGCTTGAAATTTTGGGGTTAAGTAGAGGAGGAATTGTTCTATCCTGGTAGCGAAAACAAAGGCGCTGATCAGCTTTGGGGTTACCGCGAAGCTGATCTGCATCTTTGTTTTCGCATATGCAGATTGTTGGTTTTCCCATGAGGTGGCTCTTTTGTTAGTTGATCAGTGCTAGTAAAATTCCAAGAAATTGAGAAGTTTTTGTGGGGTTATCTTCTTTTCAATTGATGAGGGGATGGCTCATTGGTATTATTTCTGGGTTCTTTCCTCAGGTCTGGCATATTTTTTTCATGAAGATTTGGTCATGAAAATATTTCCCCAATTCTTTTTCCTGTACTGTTGTTGTTGAAAGAAATGCACACCAAGTACAGGTAATCTTGCTGAGGAACAGTGTGATTTGGATAACTGACCATCCACACTGACCTTCACTTATGGCAGTAGACATGAAGCAATAAAATGAACAAACAAACAAAACCATTTTGCCAATAGCTAGAACTGGGGATTGTAATTGTTATTAGCAGTATTAGCTTATTTGTTAATCATCATATGATACATGTACAAGAAAGCATTCTTAACTCATTTCATTAGCTGTTGAAATATCATTAAACAAAGAACCATACATAAAGCTGGGTTGAATCGTGAAGCAAGACACAGTATCTGCCTTTAGTAATTTAACTGGGACATCTGGGACATTGTACTACAGTACAAACAAAAATCTTTGAAAGCAAATTTTGATACAAATGCTTATTTGAGCCTCCTCATGAGAAAACCAACAATTTGCATTGGCGAAAACAAAGAAGCAGATCAGCTTCGTGGTAACCACGAAGCTGATCAGCCCCTTTGTTTTCACTACAGGGATAGTACAATCCCTCTTCTTCTTGAATCCAAAATTTCAAGCCTCTAGCCTGCTTCTGGAACTGTACAGGCTGGTTTGTGTCAGACCTGTTCAAAAACCACATTGTTGGTTTTCTCATGAGGCGGCTTATTTATGGAACTCTGTGATGAGCCAGTCGAACAGGGTTAGGTTTTACATAGAGTACCATTTGCTTTATCGGGGCAAAAAATGTCTTGTCATACATAGGGCAACACCAAAAAAAAAAATGCTTTCACATGATTATTTAACATTGCATCTGCAGGGCAGCTGTATTAGAAAGAGGATTTTCCTTGAAAACCAGGTAACTGTTTCAACCAAATATTATTTTAAACAGAAAACTCAAACTAATAGGTTTGATCCTATTTATTCAGACATATAAGTCGACTAGGCAAACAGTGTAGACTCTGGTCATACTGCTGCTATTGGAACAGTCTGATCAAGGTTTTAACTGTTTGCTTTTCCATTAGCATATATGGTTTGAAATCTTGATTTGAATTTGAGGTTAACCATCCTATATACCTGTGATGCAACTAAATTTGCTTCTGCGCTGATTGATGCAACATCACGTTACATGTATGACAAAATAGGGCGGTGATTAGAAGCCAGATCAGTTAGGCAACTACTCCATTATGTCATGTGACATATAATCTTGCATCAATTTGCGCAATTACAAATTTGGTTGCAACACGGGTATATATGGTGTTAAACAGGCCTGAAAATTTAGGAACATTACACACTGTAACTTACACATTCTGAACTTAAAAATCAATGTTTTACTATTTAATCTTGGTTCTTTTTAATGCAACTGGTACTTTCACCTCCTGCCTGAATTCTTGCACTAGTTTAGTATCAGCTTTTGCCTAACCAAGCTTAAATCAGATTACAGCTTCAACTAATACATCTCTTTGAACTTGTTTTTTGTGTGCAGAATATATTCAGAAGAGATAGCTTGCTGTATACATGATCGTGATAGTGTAGTGTTTACTTTTGTGAACCCACTTGCAGTGTTTTAGTTAACTGGTAACTGGGTTGTAAACAATACACTTTATGTATTTATATGTGTTTGTTTTTATAGAACAAAAAAACCAAAATGTTCATTAACGCTCATGATTTTTAGCTTTAATTTTGTTCATGTTTTTCAGATAGAGTATTCAGTATGATGTGCTTCAGTGTTATGTACATAATAGGTTACTTTTTATTGCATTATTTCTGTTATGATCTTTTTGATGGCTCACAGAAAAAACATTGGCATTTCATTTGCATTTTAAAGTCAATTTATGCTGGATATGATAAAAACTTACAGATTAATACCTGCATGATTATGGCGATGAAATTACGCTTACAAGACAATCGCCACTTTTTTTAAAGGGTTTTTTCTTTAGAAAACTACACACCTCATTTTTGTTTTCAAGAAAAAATGTGTAGAAAGAGAGGTCATATTAATTTCATGAAAATATATACATTATCCACTGATCATTATTTCTGTCAAAGGTGCAGTTACCGCTCACTTTTGTTTGAAACTTGTGTTGCCATCAACTGCTAGCCAGTTTTATTAGATACCATTTGAGCCTCGAAGTGACAAAACCGATATTTGTGATTTCCAACCAGGTCTGACACAAGCCTGTATAGTCACAGAAGCAGCATAGATGCTTGAAATTTTGGGTTTAGGAAGAAGTGGGGGTTGTACTATCTGTGTAGCGAAAACAAAGGCGCTGATCAGCTGTTACTGCACAGCTGATCTGCGGCTTTGTTTTTGCATAGGTAAAAGTCATTTTTTCTCATTATGCGGCTCATTTATCATCATGGTAACGTTCAAAACCACTTTTTGGCAATGGTACTAGTGCTGCTACAACTTAATGCTGCACAAAATCCCATTTTTGTCCATTTGCACTGAGCAAGCCATATGCTGTCATATGAGCCGCATCGTGAGAAAACCGGATTTTTGCCTAGGCGAAAACAAAGGCGCAGATCAGCTTCGCGGTAACCGCGAAGCTGATCAGCGCCTTTGTTTTCGCTACTCGGATAGTACAATTCCTCTTCTACTTAAATCCGAAATTTCAAGCTTCTAGCTCTTTTCTGAGCTTGTACAGGCCGGTTTGTGTCGGACCTGGTCGGAAACCCCGAAGACCGGTTTTCTCGCGTCGAGGCTCATATGTTTCGTAACATAATTTAAATGGAATCAGTAGACCTGTAAGTTATCTCTGATTACCTTCAAAATAGGTGTGAAAACATTCTCAAAAAGCATGCGATGTGCCCTGTGTAATTATGTGGTGTCCCAAAAGTTAAGGTCAAAGGACATGCCTTTATAATTGGCAAAAAAATGCTTCAAATGTACAGGTACATGTATTTACTTCTATATTCATTCATATGTTGCTACATTTGAGCCGCCCCATGGGAAAACCAACAATCTGCATAGGCGAAAACAAAGGCGCAGATCAGCTTCGCGGTTACCGCGAAGCTGATCAGCGCCTTTGTTTTCGCTACACGGATAGTACAATAATTCCTCTTCTACTTAAATCCGAAATTTCAAGCTTCTAGCTATTTTCTGTGCTTGTACAGGTTGGTTTGTGTCGGACCTGTTCGGAAACCACATTGTTGGTTTTCCCACGAGGCGGCTCATGTAACAGGTAAATGGAGAAATGAAAGCTCAAGTGAAATTTTGTGTAGCATACATCCAGTTATAGCAGTATGTATGTTAGAGCAGCGTGATCAAGTTCTTTGAAATTAGATATGTGCTAGTCTTTTAGGATAAAATTCATAAATGTACTTATCATTACCATATCAATTTCATAATGCTATCCTACAAAATATAATTAAAACATCTTACTCTGTAGAATTTGTTTATCTCACTTGTTCCAGACATATACTATGAGCCGTGTCGTGAGAAAACCGGTTTTCGGGGTTTCCGACCAAGTCTGATACAAACCGGGCTCTGCAGCAAATGAGCAAAGCTAGAAGCTTGGAATTTCGGATTTACTGTACTATCTGAATAGCGAAAACAAAGACGCTGATCAGCTTCGCCCAGGCAAAACACTGTTTTTTTCATGACGCAGCTCTTATTTTGACATGTTTACTTGGTGAAATCCTTCTAAAGCTTGGATTAAAAGGATAAAACAGATTTTTTGTAGCGAAAATATAGGTGCTCATCAGCTCAGCATTTACTGTACAGCTGATCTGTGGCTTTGTTTTCCCTAATACACAAAGATTTTCTCATGGCATGGTGATATTATTAGAATCTTACACGAGTGTCAGGGACGGATAGACAAATCTGTCCCGAGGGTCACTTTGGCATCAGGAGGTTCGCCGTGTGATGCCAAATTGTGACCCGAGGGAAAGATTTGTTTATCCATACCTAACACGCTGAATAGATTCTTTTTCTTGCACATCTTAATGCCAGGAAGCTTAATTTTAATAACATTTGAGCCGCCTCGTGGGAAAACCAACAATGTGGTTTCCGACCAGGTCCGACACAAACCGGCTTGAACAAGCACAGAAAAGAGCTAGAAGCTTGAAATTTCGGATTTAAGTAGAAGATGAACTGTACTATCCGAATAGCGAAAACAAAGGCGCTGATCAGCTTCGCAGTTACTGCGAAGCTGATCTGCGCCTTTACATTGTTAAACACTGCAATCATGTCTGCCATTTTGAAATGGAATGTTTCTGATGTAGTTGTGGCTTGTGCACTTAATGACAAACTTACGTGACATCCTATCCCAGCAGGCACATGACGTCAGAATGTCGTCAGATCAACAACGTCGATGCGACGTCATGACGTTGCATCGACGTTGAAATGACGTCATTTTGATGTCATGTGTCCACTGGGATACAACCAGGGGTAGATAAGAATTTCTACCCCTGACCACTTGGATATACTGATATTTTCTTGTGGGTGTGCAAGAATACAAGATACATGTAGTTATTTCCAAAATGCTGCATAAGGAGAGGGTCACAACTATACTCAAAGTTAACCAAAGATCTAACAGCTTGTTGGCATTTGAGCCTTCGCATGAGAAAACCAACAATTTGGGTTTCCAAACAGGTCTGACACAAATCACAGAAGATGGCTAGAAGCTTGAAATGTCAGATTTAGAAGAGGGATTGTACTATCAAGTGTAACAATTGCGCTGTTACCGCAAAGCTGGTCTGCGCCTTTGTTTTCGCATAAGCAGATTGTTGGTTTTCTGATGCAGCGGTTTATTTACTTAAGTGAATCCCTTTGTTTAAACTTCGTCATTTCTTCCATGGAGATTTGGGCACAAAAACGTTAACAGAATAACAGAACAGTAATTCTTCTAATGATGAAGCAAATGAGAGCTTATGTTTTTGTTTCACTGACTAATGCTAAGCCTTGTCATTTTCTTTAAAAATATGAGCTACCGCATGAGAAAACCAACAATCTGCATATGCGAAAACAAAGGCGCAGATCAGCTTCACAATAACTGCGAAGCTGAGCAGCACCTTTGTTTTCGTTAGATGGATAGTACGATTCCTCTTCTTTTTAAATCCAAAATGTCTAGGGCCTCTAGCCATCTTCTGTACATGTACAGCTCGGTTTGTGTCAGACCTATTCGGAAACCACATTGTTGGTTTTCTCTTGAGATGGCTCATATGTATGGAAGATTATGATTGAAAGGTAATGCACATCTAACAGAGCTAACAGTCATTGAGGTAAGAGGACTTTGTGAGCCAAATCATGAACAGAATGAGAAAGCAGCCATTGGAATCTTGTAGAAAGCTTCTTGCGGACATCTATAATCATATATGACATAAACCAAACCCTGAGGTTACAAAACTTCTTTTCATGCTCAGCTCATCTGAGACTAAAATTTATCCTGCTCTAACAATTGTTGGCATTTTAACATTTATCAGCAGGCTAAATTACAGGATTTGGTGATCTAAATCTGAAATTTCAATTTGTTTTGGCTATTTTGTCTTTATGAGTAGCAAACATTTTATAACTTCGATCAGGACCAGGCTGTACAGACAAAAAAAAAATGGCAAGAGAAGCTTGAAACTACAAAGGCACTGATCAGCGGTTACTGTGCAGCATATCTGTGCTGGTCCATGATGGAGGCCCATTTTACTATACTTTGTTTCCATTGTCATACTACCAAATAGACAAACAATACTATGACGGTAAGAAATGGTCACCACTTGAAAATATCACAAAGAAATTTTGTGCCCATGCATGTACTTGTGTTAGGGTTTTACTTTTAACCCGCAATTGAGCCACGACGCGAGAATCCAGGCCTTAGGGGTTTCCGATCAGGTCTGACAAACCGGCCTGTACAGCTTCAGAAAAAGGCTTGAAATTTCTGATTTAGGGAGACGAAAAATTGTACCATCTGAGTAGGGAAAACAAAGGCGCTGATCAGCTTCACGGTACTGTGAAGCTGATCTGCGCCTTTGTTTTTGCATAGGCAAAAATCTGGTTTTCTCATGATGCGGCTCAAAGTCATATGGAGATGTCAAGGAACATGGTTCTGGAGTCTCATCCAAAAGATGCAAGAAGCATAGGATTGAACTCTTGACCTCTGTTATTGAAGTCTAGAAGCTTTACCATAAGGCTTAATTCCTCAGATGTGCACAGATGGAGTTACAGTGACACTGAACTAAGAGAGCCCCGTCATGAGAAAACTGGATTGTTGCCTATGCAAAAACAAAGGCGCAGATCAGCTGTGCAGTAACTGCACAGCTGATCAGCACCTTTGTTTTAGCTACATGGATAGTACAATACTTCCTCTACTAATACCAAAAATTTCAAGGTTTTAGTTTTCTTCTGTGGGTGTATAGGCTGGTTTCTGTCAGGCCTGGTTGGAAATCTTGAAGACAGGGTTTCTCATGTCACAGCTCAAGAGATCTTTTTATGGTAGAAGATAGGTTTTCTCACGTCACGGCTCAAGAGATGTTAAACACTACACAAATTTAGCAGAAGAAAAAAGATTTTCTGTAACAGATGCTGATCATATTTCAACGCCAGGCTAACCATGCTTATGTATGCTTCTACTAACCATTTGAAGGTTATATATTCAGATTCTCAAGGGTAATGGTGACATTTTTACGTTGCTTACTGTCTATGCATGTTGTAACAAGTCTTGGTTATGTCCAACTTGTTAAGGCAAACAGTGCCAAATACAAGCAAATATGAAAGCCTTTCAATATCATTAATGAATTGAACAAGAGGCATTCCTAGGTTACACATGCACACTTACAAGTATTTTGTAAATTTTGTAGGTAAATTTTACTTTTTTGTAGCATCAAAATTTGTGGAAGATGTTGCCTATTAATATTAACAAGCAGTGTTAATTAAAAACAAAAGCTGCAATTTTGCGAGATGATAACTTGACCTGTCTTTTGTGTTTGCAGATGAACTGTTGAGTGTCAGAACTAAAAAGTCTGTTTCGTAGTGTGTGATAATGGTTTTTCGCAGATATTTTACAACTGTTCAAATGTAAAAGAAATATTTTCTTGGCAAAATATAGCATCTAGTTTGTCGCAAAATGTGCAGCAAAAATTTTGAAAATCGGTTGACAAATAAAAAAGTTCTGGTCAAAAACATTTTTGAATAGGGATTTCCTGTACAAAAATCTCATGGAAGGGAGGTAAATATTTTCCCGCAAAAATTTTAAATTCTAACTATTTAATCATGATTGCTCAAAATTATTTTAAATTGAAACAAATTACATACCCGAGAGAAAATCTTCATGATCAGGTAAAAATTCTCGAAAAATATGCTTTTTCACGATCATCGATTATCTCCCTTTGCAATGCAAAATCCCTATGCAAAATTCATTTTGGCCATAAAAACTTTGTTTGTTCACCGATTTTCAAAATTTTTGCAGGTCCTATTAGGACAAACTAAGATCAAGATTTTGACATTAAAATAATTTTTCTGTCTTCCCCCATACAAAAATTTTCTGCGAAAAACCATTATCAGAGGCAAGTTTTTAGACAGTAGCAACATGATTCACTAGTCATTTATAACCACTGCCTGCCATGTCTGGGGGAGGGTAAGGGATAGCCGTGGAAATGAGCAGGTCTTTGATTTGTCCCCCCAGTGCTGGATTTGCATTATATTTGCAAAAACAGCAGTGCAATGATAACATAGCAGACTGCAGTGGAAGTTAGAAGTGGATTAACCAAATAAGTGTTACCACAGTTCAAATCTTTTACCAGTGGTTTGCTGAATGAAAAGTCAATGTGCTCGCTATTTCTAGGGGCTTGGGGGGTGTAGGTACAAAATGACTAGTGCATGTGGAGTTGCAGCTATGAAAAACTAGAAAAAAGGTCTCCGTGTAAAACTTTTACCCCACTGCAGCGCATTAGTGTGTGCTTTAACTGTCACTATTACAGTGCATGCCTTTATGTTATTGTTCAACCTTGTCCATTTTCAGGTTTGAGCAAAAGCGGCTTTTCAGGCAAGCAGAGCAAAACAGACCAATAAACAGATTCTCCGAACATGACCAGTTAACAAATCAAAACAGATTCTCTGATCAAAATAGATTCATGGAACAAAACAGATCTACACAAAACACTGACTATGATAGGTCTGCTGATCAAAACAGGGAAACTTCAAGACTTGGGGATCAAAATAGGGTTGTTGGAAGAATTGGAGAAAGACAAAGAACAGAGGAACAGAACAGGGTTGTTGGAAGAATTGGGGAACTTAATAGGGACATAGCCAATAGATCTACAGACCAAAACCAGGATAGTAATACCAGTAACTTTAGAAAACCTGTCAGAAAGCTACGTAAAGACTGACATGAACAAGGACTTCCTGTTATGGCATTTTTGAAACATTGGGACCATGCCGGATTAACAGTGCCCTGCGGTTATATTATTGTCATTCCAATTTTATTTCTGCTCAATTTCTTAAGAATCTGTTGACAGAATTTGAACTGATTTTGTTTTTGTAACAGTTACAATCTTTAACAAAGTTTTCAGAAGTCAAAAGCCCTTGATTTTTGTATGATTTGAGCCGCCCCATGGGAAAACCAACAATCTGCATAGGCGAAAACAAAGGCGCAGATCAGCTTCGCGGTAACCGCGATCAGCTTCCGCGAAGCTGATCAGCGCCTTTGTTTTCGCTACTAGGATAGTACAATTCCTCCTCTACTAAACTCCAAAATTTCAAGCTTCTAGCCTGCTTCTGTAGCTGTACAGGCCGGTTTGTGTCAGACCTGTTCGGAAACCACATTGTTGGCTTTCCCACGAGGTGGCTCATTTGTTTGATCCACTCAGTATCTTAAGAGTGATTGTACCATCACGAAAACATGTCCGTGTAATGTATAGCTTCTCAAAGCCCACTTTTATATAGCAAAACTGGGGTATGCAGGGGTATACCCATTTTTAGCTCACCTGAGCCAAAGGCTCACAAGGTGAGCTTATAGTATAGTTGTCAAGCCGGCGTCCGTGCATGCGTCCGTCCGTGCATGCGTCCGTCCACATTTTCAAACTTGAATATGTCTAAGACAACCAGGCCAATCATGATAAAATTTTATCTAAAGCATCATTGGGGAGGGGGAAAGGTTGTGTTAGGTTTTGGGCCAGGTCGGATCAGAACTCTGGTTTCCACGGCAACAGATAGCTCCCATGGACTTACAATGGGAAAAACATAAAAAAATCTTCTTCTCCCAAACCACAAGGCCCAGAGCTTTCATATTTTGTGTGTAGCAATGTATAATGGTCCTCTTTATAAATCCTGCCAACCATGCCCCTGGGGTCCATATGGGCCCCGCCCCGGGGGCGTCATGGGAAAAAAACATCTTCTCTGAAACCACAAGGCCCAGAGCTTTGATATTTTGTGTGTAGCAATGTGTAGTGGTCCTCTTTATAAATCCTAACAACCATGCCCCTGGGGTCAAAAATGGCCCTGCCCCGGGGGTCATAGCTCCCATAGACGTACAATGGGAAAAGCATAAAAAAAAATCTTTTCCGAAACCACAAGGCCCAGAGCTTTCATATTTTGTGTGTAGCAATGTATAGTGGTCCTCTACATAAATCCTGCCAACCATGCCCTTGGGGTCCATACGGGCCTCGCCCCGGGGGCATCATAGGAAAAACATAAAAGAAATCTTCTCCCAAACCACAAGGCCCAGAGCTTTTATAATATGTATGTAGCAATGTTTAGTGGTCCTCTTTATAAATCCTGCCAACCTTGCCCCTGGGGTCCATTCGGGCCCCGCCCTGGGGGCGTCATGGGAAAAATGTAAAAAAATCTTCTTCATAGTGTGTACATTCTCTTAACTCCAAAAATCCACTTTGGTCATTAGACACCCATGGTGCAAAAGGCAGTAAAACCAATTAGCAGGGATAAATTCAGGGTAGTCTGTAAAACCTGGGCTGGGCTCATTGGTCTGGGCTCTGGGCTAGGCTCAAAATTGGGCTATACTCAAAATATTGGGCTGGGCTCATAAGGTTATTTCAGGTGAAAGGCGGAGAAAGGTCATAACCTGGCCCACCATGTACCCTAAGACTGAGTGATCTGGTCCAGATTCCTAATTAGTGTCAGATCAGTTCCCTTGAGGATATTGATAATATTCAATGCAGGTCATTATTTACTCCAGAAATCCATCCAAAGCCTTTAATATTTTGATTTGTATTTTCTAAAAAAATTGGGATCATTTTGAATGTTACACAGTTTGCAGAACTTGTATGATTATTTTATCAGTGGGCGATGAAACAGATGATAAATTTATGTGATATAGAACAATATGGTATTCAGGGGAGCATTCCATTCAGCTTTCTACTGCGTCCGAAAGTGGCTATTTGCACTCAGTGTAGTCAATCAAATAGCTTAGTCTCTTTATATTTCTTGCTTTTTAAACACACATGTGTAAATTATACATAGGAAACCGAAAGGCAAATTAAAACAATTTTCCTTATTTTGAATTAGGTCATTAGACTGCAAAGGCACTGCTGTTTTGTCACAGTAATTGGTTCAGTGCGGCTTTTGCTTATCACATGTATTTTGTATGTTTGTCATGTATGTATAATTGCTCTCTTATGCCTAGGTCACACTAGAGCTTACTGTCGCTGCGGACGCTACGGATAGGGCTTCCGTATTTGTTCGTCCTGTCCGTAACGATTCGTATCATATCCATAAAAGTCCGTATCTGTACGTGCATTATTTACAGGGCACGGAAGATCCGCAGCAAAGCTTTGATACTTGTCAAAAATCAGGCGCGGATGAAAAACCCGTAATTGTCCCTATCTAATCGGTATCAAAAACCGTATCTATTCCGTAACTAAACGTATCTTGTAAGCATTTCTTGCGGATCGATAATGTTTCCTTTTTGCTATTTTGTTCGGTTACTCTCTTTGTCAGCGTACAGTTATGTGATGAAAAGTATACCGCTGACTCACTGAATCGCCCGTGCGTCCAGTGCTCACAAAGATGCACGTGCTTTCAATGCATTCCTTTGGCTAGAATGAAAAATATGGATTTCTCAGAAGGAGATTTTGCATTGCTTTTACTAGCTGAGAAGCAGGCTGCAATATCAAAGAAAAATTGGAGAACTAACAAACCAACAGGCAAATTTCCACACACATGTTAAAGAGCAGTCACACAGTAGCGTATAACCCAAACGCGCGCCGGGCGTATGAAAAATCTCAACACGCTGAAGACTTTGGACGTATAAAAATTAATTTGTTCCTTTAACTCGCTTTAGCAGTCACACATTAGCGCGCAACTGGTGCGAGTGCCGGACGTATAAAAAATCTCAAAGTTTTGGAGTACGGTTGTGATACGTCCCAGACACGCTAAGCACGCGCTACAGGCGCGCATCGAACGTTAAACGCGCGTTTCACACACGCTTGGGGCACGCTATTGAAGCAACTTCTAATAAAATCGGAACGCGCATGGGACGTACACTGGCGTGCTTCAAACACGCGCCAAACGCGTTCAGAGCGTATTCAACGCGCCCGTAGCGCGCGTGGAACTTATTTGGGACGTATAAGTCACAGGCCCGGGACACGCCGAGCTTTTAGAAAATTTTTAAGCATGTTTAAATTTTTTTTTGAGCCCAAACGCGCATGAAACGCGCTGAGACTTTTAGCGACGTACAGCGACGCGCGCCAGACGTATGTACCAAGCGTACCCAACGCACTTGTAGCGAGTTTTGAACGTGTTTCCGACGTGCGTCTGGCGTATGTGGAATTTTGCTATTTTTTCAACACGGCCGGCGCGCGTTTCACTTATACGCTGATGTGTGACTGCTCTTTTACTCAAATTATAGTATTATGAGAAGTTATTTCCGTTGTTTTACGACCATCACTCGACTGATCAATCATTCGATCGATCCGTCAAGATCAAATCAATAAATCGATCCCAATCGATCAATCACTCGATAGATCGATCGAAAGAACGGTCACTCAATCGATCTATCACCCGATCAGTCTTGATCGATCACTCGAACTTTCGATCAGTTAATCACTCGATCAAGCAATTGATCTAGCATCGATCAATCAGTCTATCGATCGATTGAGAGATCTATCGCGATCGAGCAATCAATCGACCGATCAATCGGTCACTACAAGCAATCAATCAATCAATCAATCAAAGCATATTATGTTCTATAATTTCTTCACGTGCAGATACGGATGTTTCGTCCGTATCGAAATTTTGACTTTTTTCAAAATTTGGGCGCGGATTCTACGGACCTTGCGGATACAACACGTGCAGCTATGGTCATATACGCATACGATGTGAATTGTTACGGATATAACGGATAGATAGGTTTGACTTGTCCGTAGTGTCCATCGCATCCGTATGTGCTAGTGTGACTGTACTTTGATAATAAACTTACATCCCATTGCAGCATCTTATACGCAAGAGAGCGTAACAAATGCGTATCTGAAGGTGCATGTCCGTGTCTAAACGTAACAAATGGTATAGAAAGGTATGTAGACACGTTATTTTCCATATGTATCCGAATATATCCGTAACTATACCGTAAGAATCCGTATTTAAAGGTTATTATAATAACGTAAATTCACTAAGAACAGTTAGCCCCGCCCACTAATTCCTGCGGATTGCTACGTTTAGTATCCGCAACTATCCGCAGCGTACGTAATTGCTAGTGTGACCTAGGCATTACACCATCCACGTGTGGGCTGAGTTTATATGCAATAAAGTTATGTTTATGTTCATGTTCAGGCAATGATCATGAAATGGCGCAATCAAAAAGAATTTCCCACTCCAAAAATCGAGGTGGGAAAATTTAAATTATCAATCAGGTACTTATACTAATAAAACACATCGTGAGCTGAATGAGCAGCTCTTTTCCCAACAGGCGGCCACTATAAGCTAGTAATACCCAAAATTCATCAGCTTTTATCTGCAGGTAGATATATATATCGGTTAAAACATGCTGTACAAAATTACAGACAACATGCTGAAATTTTAGAAAAATATGACCAATCAAGTGTATACTTTTGTTTGTCTCTCAGTATATTTCCATTTTGATTTTGTGGCACCCACCCATACAGCTAACATATGCCCAGCCATGATTTAGTTTCACTTATGTTAGATCTTTTCCTATGGGACATCTAATGAACAACATTAACAACTAAGCAAAGGCCATCAATTAGGTGAATGAGTTTTTCACCTTAATTAACCTTTTGCCTGAAATGACCCTCAATCGAACCTAGCCCATATTTGAGCCCAGCCCAAATTTGAGCCCAACCCAGAACAAAATTGAGCAGAGCCCAGCCCAAAGTTGAGCCCAGCCCAATGAGCCCAGCCCAGGTTTTACAGACTACCTAAATTCAGTTCAGCAGCCTCTGATAAGAAATTCCAGGTAAGGAACATCTGCTCTGATCAGCATGTACAAATGGCCATACAAAATCCTTAATATAAAACCAATTTAGACCATTGAAAATGTAATGTCGCTTAACTTTTTATGATTATTTCAATTATTTTGATTAAATTGTATTTTGATGAAAAAAGAACAAAAATTATTTTTGGGTTTGGTTTCTACTGTAAAATACCTGGAATTCTAGATATCAGATTACAGTAAATCCGACCATTCCTTGCATAATTAACCAGGAGAGACAGCTCAATACTGATAAGCTGTACATAATCACAGCAGGTATTACAGCATAAGTGGGCACCGCACTTTACCCCCAAAACAGAGGAAAATGGGGGTAAAGTGCGGTTATTGAGATAAGAGGATGTACACAGTATGCTCAAAAACCACAAGGCCCACAGCTTTCATATTTTACGTGCAGCAATGTATAGTGGTCCTCATTATATATCCTGCTAACCCTGGCCTTGGGGTCCATACAGGCAACGCCCTGGGGGCATCATTATCTGCCATAGGCTTACAATGGAAAATACATGAAAAAATCATATTCTCTGAAACTACAACAGCCAAAGCTTCTATATGTAATAAGCAGCAATGTTATATGGAGCTTTACATAAATCCTGCCAAGCATGCAGGGTCAGAAATGGCCCCACCCCAGGGGGGGGGGGTCAATAGCCCCCTTAGACTTACAATTGGAAAAACTTAAAAAAAAATCTTCTTCTCTGAAAGCATATGGCCCAGAGCTTTCATATGTTTTGTGGACTAATGTATAATACTCTCCTTCATAAATGCTGCCAACGGTGCCCATGGGGTCCATACAGGCCATGCCTAGGCATGTCATTCTCTACCATTATAGATTTATAATGGAAATACATGAAAAAATCTTTTCTGCAACAACATGACACAAAAAAGCTTGTATATTTGATATACAACAATGTCATGTGGAGCTCTACATAAACCTGCCAATCATGCCTCTGGGATCAAATATGGCCCCACCCCGGGTGTCCTGACCTTGACCTTGTTACTTAGTTGTTAGATGATTTTTTCAAGTGAACCAAAATGGCAGACAAGAGGATACACACTCCCAGACAAGAGCTGTTCTGCTGATGTAAGTAGGGTTTCAAGGTCGCATGACCAAGATGGCCACCATACCCATATATGGTAAAAACCCCAATTACTTTGTCCAGTGACTGTACTTGTTGACTCTCAGGTGAGCGATCGTTGCCCTTGGGCTACTTGTTCTTATTTTTGCTCCAAAACATAGATTGTGAGTACTCGTTAGAACCGCCTCCACGAGGGGGTTCTAACGTGTACCCACAATCTATGTTTTGAACAAAAATAAGAAAAATAGCAAAAATTTACTACTGAAAATTTTCTTTTTTTACAACTCAAAAAAATCTGTTTATTGCATGGGCAATTTTTTGTAATGTTAGTAGGATTTGTTTGATCCACTCAGTATCTTAAGAATGATTGTACAGAATAATGACCCAATCTTTTATGTATTTATTAATACATTTGTACCGTCTTGTTAGAAAACCAACAATGTGGTTTCCGAACACGTCCGACACAAATCAGGCTGTACAGTCGCAGAAGCAGGCTAGAAGCTTGAAAATTCGAATTAAAGAAATAGATGAAATGTACTATCCGTGCAGCGAAAACAAAGGCGCTGATCAGCTTCTGCGTCTTTGTTTTCGCCTATGCAAATTGTTGGTTTTCTCATGAGGCGGCTCATTTAATACCAAGATTAGTTAAGTTTTCGTAAATTTGAAACAGAGTTATGGCCCTTATTTCTTGAAGCTGAATTGACAGAATTTGTATGTAAACATTGCTAGTGGCAAGTCTGCCTTTTCCCGGAAGTTCATGCTTAAAGTCACTGTGACTGTCACAAAGAAATATCAGTGTAACAAAATTTGACAAAAAAATTGAGCCGCCTTATGAGAAAACCAATAATCTGCCTATGCAAAAACAGAGGCGCAGATCAGCTTCGCAGTAACTGCGAAGCTGATCAGCGCCTTTGTTTTCTCTACATGGATAGTACAGTTCCTCTACTTTCTAAATTCAAAATTTCAAGTCTCTAGCCATCTTCTGTGCTTGTACAGCCCGGTTTATGTCGGACCTGTTCGGAAACCACATTGTTGGTTTTCCTTTGAGGCGGCTCAGTTAACGAAACTGGAAACAAAAACAGAGATATTGTAATTATTGTCATGCTCATGTTACTGTTAGACAAGAACCTTAGATTCCAATGGACCAACCCTAAAGTGAGCCCTGATTAAAGGCCATTACTACTTAAATATCATAAAATCTAATCAAATCAATCTTTCTGCATTTATCATATGCAGCATGCATTTAATTAGCATGTCTAGAAAATCTTAATTTTGCTTCTTAACTTCCTGGTCATGACACTGGTTCTGTCAATTTTGCAGCCAGTTAGTTTTTACCATTACTGTCTTCAATTATGCATAAATAAAAACAATCAAAAACACCCATAACTTCATCTGTATACTTATCAGCTGCTTGTGGTGTACAGCATTAAATGAGCCGCGACGAGAGAAAACCGGTCTTCGGGGTTTCCGACCAGGTCCGACACAAACCGGCCTGTACAAGCTCAGAAAAGAGTTAGAAGCTTGAAATTTCGGATTTAAGTAGAAGAGGAATTGTACTATCCGAGTAGCGAAAACAAAGGCGCTGATCAGCTTCGCGGTTACCGCGAAGCTGATCTGCGCCTTTGTTTTCGCCTAGGCAAAAATCCGGTTTTGTCATGGCGCGGCCCAAATATAGAGGCTTTAAATGTTGTGTAATGTCTAAGCAGTGGCAAATTATTTTTTAAAAAAGTGTTCATATGAGCCTCGTCACAAGAAAAAGGGACTTCAGGGTTGGACCATGTCCGACACAAACCAGCCAGCACCCACAGAAGAGAGCTAGAATCTTGAAACTTTGGGTATAAGTAGAGGAGATTGTACTATCCTTGAAGCAAAAACAAAGGTGCTGATCAGCTGTGCAGTTACTGCACAGATGCCCTGCGTCTGTTTTCACATATGCAAAAATCTTGTTTTCTCATGATGTGGCTCATATTCAACTGGTCTACAAGTCTAATGCTGAAATTAGGCTTTCAAGGAAGCAAATAAACCTGTGCAGAGATGCACACTGAAGTATGGAACAGTGATAACTTGCAAAAGCATTTTTTCTCGTGGTGAGGCTCACAATCCTAGCTGCTGTCCAAACAGTCAAGTGAACTTGATCAGCCCAACAGGGGTATGTGCAGTCTGAATGCAGATTCCATCCTATAAAGTTGTTCGTTTGTTTAGTTACATGTTCCAAATTTACTTGCTTTAATATGTCTTGTTAATGTTGTACATTTTGTATCTTTGTTACAAGTATTTTGTTTGTTAATGCCATAATATAAAATTAATGAGTTGCTGCATGGCAAAACTTGAAAAAAGACATGTATGTGTGTGTATAGCATAGACCTTGATCAGTTGTAGCATCCACCCCAGTCTTTCTGATCGTTGTCTTCAAAGGCAGCTTTCTTCGCATGCACAGAGTTGTCTGATTAGTGTAAACAAACTGACCATTTTGTTGGGTTTTGTGATACAGCAGCTTCTCATGTGTTTGTCGCTTGCCTTTGAGCTTTTGTTTGCCTTGATCAAAAACTTAGCCAGCAGGTTGTGCATCGAGGTAGTGTAGATGCACAGTCTCCTTAACTGATATAAGCCTGGCGTCCTTTGTATGGGACATAGGCAAACAGTATAGCTCCAGATGTGACGCCGCAGAATGCGGCGTCCCATCTGCGGCTATTCTGTTTGCTTAAAGGATTTTCATCAAAAATTTAATATCACTCCTGATGCCCCTAAAAATGAAAGTGGACGCACCCAAATAATTATGATGGGGAAATCCATTCGTCATAAACGGGTTAATGCCATTCACAACTAGAGGATCCAACCAAAACTCTGAGAACTTTGTGGTTCATCATCAAGTCCATCACAAACCTTACTGTACAGCCACAGATTGTTTAAATGTTAGACTTGAAATTTGGAATCAAAGGAGCCACCTCATGGGAAAACCAACAGTCTGCATAGGCAAAAACAAAGACGCAGATCAGCTTCGCGGTAACCGCGAAGCTGATCAGCGCCTTTGTTTTCGCTACTCGGATAGTACAGTTCCTCTTCTACTTAAATCCGAAATTTCAAGCTTCTAGCTCTTTTCTGTGCTTGTACAGGTCGGTTTGTGTCGGACCTGTTCGGAAACCACATTGTAGGTTTTCCCACGAGGCGGCTCAAATCTATGTAGAGTGGAAAAGGCACTGATACAGCTGCAAAGTTGATCAGTGAGGCGCCTTAGTATGCACATACCCAAATGAAAAAAATTGAAACCAATGCGCCTCCTTTTACATGTATACTTAGAAAAACAATCAAGGGATATGGTTTTTGTTTCGATTTCCTTACTAAAGGTATATTTTTTTACCCAAATAATTAATAGATATGTAGCAGAATCATCACTATGCAAAGATTCCATAAAATTTTCGCGTTGCCAGGAAGCGCTTCTCGCAGACTTGCAGAAATGATGGAACACCCCTAAAATTAAAGTTATCACTTCTCCCTACTCTATCCAAATCTTTCATTCACCCCCTCTTAAGTTGGAACACCCCTGAAATTGAAGTTCCAACTGTTGTCTGTCCTACCCAATTCTGTCATTCCTCCCCTCTTACTGCTTCATTCAAATGCAAAACTGTTTTGATAAGAGAAATGGCGACACTTTTATGTCTAAAACGCACTTTGGGGAAAGGACTAGGGCATTTAACGCCTGATTTTGGCCTCAGATCTTGCTAAAAAATAAATTTTGGAATTTAGGTGAGAAAACTATTCCTCAAAACAGTCATATGTCTCCTCTATTAAAAACAAGAACAAGCGCTTCATTTATCCTACAAGCGTTGCCATGGCAACGCCCAGAAGAACCATAGATAGAGCACATTTTTCACTTTGGGGTCTATTTTTGACCATTTCTGAACACATTTTTTTATTTTTAAGTGCCAGCCCACACGACGAACAAAATGATACTTAGCATACAATATCTCTGGATGATACTTCATAATTATTTCATAATAAGAAATTGTTCGTCGCGTGGGCCGGTAGTTGAAAATGATGTTGAATGGTGAAAAATAGACCCAAAATTGCAAAAAGTGGTATTTCTCTGCTTTTCGGAGCGTTGCCATGGAAACATGTGTAATTTGAATGTGATAGTTGTGCTAGAATTTATAAGCAGGGGCCTATACCTGCTATTTGCAATACTTCTCTCCTCAAAATTCCAAAATTCAATTTTTTACCAACACACGAGGCCGAAATCAGGCCTTAAATTCCCTAGGCCTTTCAGAAATCTGTGATTTTTGGTAAAAAAAACAACACATTTTTAACCAAAAAAAAATTTTTTTTGTTTAAAATGTTTTTCTTTGCACTGTGAGTATGAAACTGACATCCATTTTTTGAATGCATGCTCTGGTTTTCTCAAAACAGCGTTTTTAGCTCACCTGAGCCGTCAGGCTCACAAGGTGAGCTTATAGTATACCCATGCTCCGTCGTCCGTCCGTCCGTCGTCCGTCGTCCACCATTTTCAAAGATCTTCTCCTCTGAAACCGCTTGGCCAATCAAAGCCAAATTTTACATGAAGCATCTATGGGAAGGGGGAACCAATGTGTATATAAATAATCCAGGTCACATGACCAAGATGGCCGCCATGCCCATATATGGTAAAAACCCTTCAAAAATCTTCTTCTCCGGAACCACTGGACCGATTTCAACCAAACTTGGCATGAAGCATTAATGGCTCAAGCACTACAATGTGTATATAAATCATGACCCTATGATGACCTTGACCTATTTTACGGCAAGGTCAACATAGGTCGCGAATGCATTTGAATGGGAAAAATTGTTAAATTGTCATTTAAAGGAAAAATCTTGCAGAAAATGAGCAGTAGGACTGAATATTAATGATTCTGAAAAAAATTGGGCACCAGGGGCTCATCCGCCCCCACCCCGGGGCAATATACATGTATATCTCCATAATATTCAAACATCTTCTCCTCTGAAACCGCTTGGCCAATCAAAGCGAAATTTTATGTGAAGCATCAATAGGAAGGGGTAACAAATATGTGTATAAAAAATCCAGGTCACATGACCAAGATGGCCGCCATGCCCATATATGGTAAAAACCGTTCAAAAATCTTCTTCTCCAGAACCGGTTGACCGATTTCAACGAAACTTGGCACGAAGCATCGATGGCTCAAGCACTACAATCTATATATAAATCATGACCCTGTGATGACCTTGACCTATTTTACGGGAAGGTCAACATAGGTCACTAATGCATTTGAATGGGGAAAACTTTTAAAATGTCATTTAAAGTGAAAGTCTTGCAGGAAATGGGCAGTAGGACTGGATATTAATGATTCTGAAAAAAATTGGACCCCAGAGGCTCATGTGCCCCAACCCGGGGCAATATACATGTATATTTCCATAATATTCAAACGTCTTCTCCTCTGAAACCGCTTGGCCAAACAAAGCCAAATTTTAAGTGAAGCATCTATAGAATGGGGGAATCAATGTGTATATAAATAATCTAGGTCACATGACCAAGATGGCCGCCATGCCCATATATGGTAATAAGAGCTGTCGCAGGACAGCATGCTCGACTGCTTCTGACCTTTGTCAAACATAAGGACAAACCCGATGCAATAAGGCAAAATCACTGAACCATGAAAGTTAACTATAACTACCTAAGATTTAAAGGTCTCCTTCATATTGTGAAAGAAGTGTGTTCATATACCAACTGAGTGCCAAGACACAACGCAAAATCACTGAACCCTGAAATAAGGTCACACTGACCTAAAAGTATTTCAGGGTCAAAGGTCTATGGACAAACTTCTTTCACACTATAAGAAAGAAATATGATCATATACCCATTCAGTGTTGAGATATAAAGCAAAATCACTGAACCATGAAATTAGGTCATAGTGACCTATAAGTATGTTTGGGTTAAAGGTCTGGTCATACTCATTCATAATCAGAAAGAAGTATGAAAAAATACCAACTGAGTGTCGAGATATAAGGCAAAATCACTGAACCACGAAATTAGGTCACAGTGACCCAGAAATACTTTACGGTCAAAGGTCTTGTCATACGCAAACATATCGTGAAAGAAGTATGTTCATATACCAATTGAGTGCCGAGATATAAAGGAAAAACATTGAACCGTGAAATTAGGTCATATTAACCTAGGACTACTTTAGGGTCAAAGGTCTTGTCATACGCAAACATAGTGTGAAAGAAGTTTGTTCATAAACCACTTGAGTGCCGAAATATAAGGCAAAGTCACTGAACCGTGAAATTAGGTCACAGTGACCTATAACTAAATTGGGGTCAAAGGTCTGGTCATACTCACTCATAATCTGAAAAAAGTATGAAAATATACTAATTGAGTGTCAAGATATAAGGCCAAATCACTGAACCGTGAAATTAGGTCACAGTGACCTAGGACTATTTCAGGGTCAAAGGTCTTGTTATACGCAAACATACTTTGAAAGAAGTTTGTTCATAAACCATTTGAGTACCGAGATATAAGGCAAAGTCACTGAACCGTGAAATTAGGTCACAGTGACCTGTAAGTATATTGGGGTCAAAGGTCTGGTCATACTCACTCATAATCTGAAAAAAGTATGAAAATATACTAATTGAGAGTCAAGATATAAGGCAAAATCACTGAACCATGAAATTAGGTCACAGTGACCTATAAGTATATTGGGGTCAAAGGTCTGGTCATACTCACTCATAATCTGAAAAAAGTATGAAAATATACTAATTGAGTGTCAAGATATAAGGCAAAATTACTGAACCGTGAAATTAGGTCACAGTGACCTATAAGTATATTGGGGTCAAAGGCCTGGTCGTACTCACTCATAATCTGAAAAAAGTATGAAAATATACTAATTGAGTGTCAAGATATAAGGCAAAATCACTGAACCATGGAAAGTAGGTCAACCGACCCTTACCGTCATGACACACAAGTCAGTGTCACAAAGTCAAAAGATGAATGACAAACCATCTTCCTAAGTTGTTTCTATTAAGAAATGAAAAGAAAAAAAATATAGGAAGTTCTAGATTTTGACCTCTAGCCCCGCCCCCCTGACTCCGACCCAGAGGTCCGATGTCATGGAACTTAGCATGAAGTATGAATACTTTATGACAAGTTGTTGTCAAGATATGGACTCCTTGTACAAGTTACACAGCAGTACATCTATTTTTTACAGTGTTCTAGTTTTTAACCTCTAGCCCCACCCCCCAGGCATGGACCCAGAGATCCGATGCCATGAAATGAAACTCAACCCTACAGGGTACCTATGGTCCTAGTATGAAAGCCCTCTGATAAAAAGTTTTCAAGATATAAACTTCTAGAATACTATATTACAGAAAAGCCATTATTATTAATGGTGTTCTAGATTTTAACCTCTAGCCCCACCCCCTGGCATGGACCCAGGGATCTGATGCCATGGAATGAAAGCCGACCCTACAGGGTGTCAATGGCCCAAGTATCAATGCTTTCTGATGAGTGGTTGTTAAGATATGGACTTCTAGAAAACTTTAACACATGAATTGCCATTTTTGAAGGTGTTCTAGATTTTAACCTCCAGCCCCACCCCCTAGCCTGGACCCAGGGGCCCGATGCCATGGAATGAAAGCTCACCCTACAGGGTATCTATGGTCCAAGTATGAATGCTTTCTGATGAGTGGTTGTCAAGATATGGACTTCTAGAAAACTTTAACGCAAGTGTGACGCGCACGGGAACGGGAACGGGAACGCACACGGGAACGGGAACGTGGACGACCGGGGTGACTGCAATAGCTCTATGCACTTCGTGCAGTCGAGCTAAAAACCCATCAATAATCATCTTCTCTGAAACCAATAGACTGATTTCAAGGAAACTTGGCGTGAGGCATCGATGGCTAAAGTACTCCAATGTATATATAAATCATGACCCTGTGATGACCTTGACCAAGTTTATGGCAAGGTCAACATGGGTTGCCTGTGCATCTGAATTGGGAAAACTGTTAAAATGTCATTTGAAGGAAAAAGCCAACAGGAAATTGGCAAATGGACAGAATATTGAAGATTCTGAAAAAAGAAAATGGCCCAAGGGCTTATCTTCCCCTGCACTGGAGTTAAATACCATAATATTCAAACATGTTTATTGGTATATGCAGCTGATCTCAGGTGAGCGTTTACAGGACCATTGGTCCTCTGGTTTAAAATGTATTGTCCAAATTTTTAATCACGTAATGCAAATTCCCATTAAAGTAATGTTCAGTTCTTTAGCAAATGTTTTGAAACGCTGTAAAATCTAAGCTAATGCCTGTAGCTCAAATCGGTTTTCTGTACCAAACTCGCAGCTTAAAGGGCAACGTTTTAAGCGAAAAAAAAATTTTTGGTAAAAAATCATGTTTTTAACCAAAAATCACAGATTTCTGAAATTTTCCCAATATGCATTTTAGACATAAAAGTACCGGCATTTCGATTATCAAAACAGCTTCGCAGTTGAATGAATCAGTAAGAGGGGAGGAATGGCAGAATTGGGTAGGACAGACAACAGTTGGAACTTCAATTTCAGGGGTGTTCCAATGTTTCTGCAAGTCTGCGAGAAGCACTTCCAGGCAACTCGAAAATTTTATGGAATCTTTACACAGTGATGGCTCTGCTACATATCTATTAATTAGCAATGAAATCGAAACAAAAACCATATCCCGCAACTGTTTTTCTAAGTATATGCAAACTTGTGCAAACAGCACGTTTTTGTCTTGCATAAATGCTATAATTGTGAATAATAAACATGTATGACATGGTTATTTTGTTTCTCTTTATCCCTTCAATAGCATGTTATGTAAAGCTGTTCTGTGAAAAAGTTTTAGGCTTTGCTATTTGAAATAGATCAGAATGACCACACAGGTACAGAGAACACGACGATTACGCTGTACATGTAAAATTGATCAAAATTACCGATCAGCTTACTATTAACACAGTTGTACACTATCTTCGCTCAAGCATTTCAGTTTGTGTCAAACCTGGTCAGAAACCTGATGACTGATCAACTTCACCATTGTTTAGTCCACATTAATATTCCGAGCCCAAACAACATTTCATGAGGATTGTGATCTTTATTCCCTTGGACTAGCCCAAAAAAAAAATACATGTAAACTGGTCAAAACTAGAATTGTCAGAGGATCTGACTATAGCCCCGCTTCTGAGCTTTTTGCCAGGGTGAGACAAACAATGACGGGCAACAATTCCAAGTTAGATCTTGTTAATGTTGATGCACATAAAAAGATTGGTCAGATTCTGACAATTTGTTCTTAAGGTATTGAGCAGAAACAAAATTCTGACATCAATCAAGGGCCAAAACTCTGTTACGATTCTGCAAAAAATGACGGACAACAATCCCAAGCTAGATCTTGTCAATGTTGATCATACAAAATTTGGTCAGATTCTGTCAATTCATTCTCAATATATTGAGTGGAAACGAAATTCTGACGTCAATCAAGGGCTGTTACTCCGTCAAAATTTTGCGAAAAATGACGGGCAACAATGCCAAGCTAGATCATGTCAATGTTGATGTGCATATAAAATTTGGTCAGATTCTATCAATTTGTTCTTGAGATATTGAGCGGAAACGAAATTCTGACGTCAATCAAGGGCCATAACTCCGTCAAAATTTTGCGAAAAATGACAGACAACAATCCCAAGCTAGATCTTAACAATGTTGATGTGCATATAAATTTTGGTCAGATTCTGTCAATTTGTTCTCGAGATATTGAGCGGAAACGAAATTCTGATGTCAATCAAGGGCCATAACTCCGTCAAAAGTTTGCGAAAAATGACAGGCAACAATCCCAGACTAGATCTTAATAATGTTGATGTGCATATAAATTTTGGTCAGATTCTGTCAATTTGTTCTCGAGATATTGAGCGGAAACGAAATTATGACGTCAATCAAGGGCCATAACTCCATCAAAATTTTGCTAAAGATGACAGGCAACAATCCCAAGCTAGATCTTGCCAATGTTAATGTGCATACAAAATTTGGTCATATTCTGTCAATCGGCTCTCAAGATATTGAACGGAAACGAAATTCTGACGTCAATCAAGGGCCATAACTCCGTCAAAATTTTGCGAAAAATGACAGGTGACAATCCCAAGCTAGATCATGTCAATGTTGATGTGCATACAAAATATGGTCTGTCAATATCTGTCAATTCGTTCTCAAGATATTGAGTGAAACGAAATTCTGACGTCAATCAAGGGCCATAACTCTGTCAAAATTTTGCGAAAAATGACGGGCAACAATCCCAAGCTAGATCTTGTCAATGTTGATATGCACACAAAATTTGGTCAGATTCTGTCAATTTGTTCTTAAGATATTGAGCGGAAACAAAATTCTTACGTCAATCAAGGGCCTCAACTCTGTCAAAATTTTGCGAAAAATGACGGGAAACAATCCCAAGCTGGATCATGTCAATGTTGATGTGCATATGAAATTTGGTCAGATTCTATTGATTTGTTTTAGAGATATTGAGCGGAACGAAATTCTGACGTCAATCAAGGGCCATAACTCCATCAAAATTTTGCTAAAGATGACAGGCAACAATCCCAAGTTGGATCTTAACTATGTTGATGTGCATATAAATTTTGGTCAGATTCTGTCAATTCGTTCTCGAGATATTGAGCGGAAACGAAATTCTGACGTCAATCAAGGGCCGTAACTCCGTCAAAATTTTGCGAAAAATGACAGGCAACAATCCCAAGCTAGATCTTAATAATGTTAATGTGCATACAAAATTTGGTCAGATTCTGTCCTTCGGTTCTCAAGATATTGAGCGGAAACGAAATTATGACGTCAATCAAGGGCCATAACTCCGTCAAAATTTTGCGAAATATGACATGCAACAATCTCAAGCTAGATCTTAACAATGTTGATGTGCATATAAATTTTGGTCAGATTCTGTCTATTTGTTCTCGAGATATTGAGCGGAAACGAAATTCTGATGTCAATCAAGGGCCATAACTCTGTCAAAATTTTGCAAAAAATGACGGGCAACAATTCCAAGGTAGATGTTGTCAATGTTGATGTGCATACAAAATTTGGTCAGATTCTTACAATTTGTTTTTAAGATATTGAGAGGAAACAAAATGTTCACGCAATGACGGAACCACGGAATCACGGAACCACGGAAGGACAGGGTGAATCCAGTATAGCCCCACTTTTCCAAAGCGGGGCTATAATAAGTTAAGCCCCGTGTCAATTTTTCTCAATAGGCATAATGTTAAATTGCCTACTTTTAACTGTTTATTTCAAAAATTTCAAATGCGACTGAAAAGTGAAAACACTTACCAAATCCAAGTTAGACAACATCTTGAGCAAGATTACCCAAAGTTTCAAGCTGAAATACAGTTTGTCTTTCGATGTATGCTTTATTATCCAAGAATGTCCAGAGTTTTGCCATTTTTACTATAGGAGTAATAGGGAGCTTTTCGTGATGTCTACTGAAACATGTGTCACTCTATGGGAAATTTAATGAAACGAATGAAAATCAACCAATAGTTAGTCGAATAGTTCAAGCTTATTTGTTTAAAATGGCATGTAAAAGGGTTCATTTAGTCAAAAGTTGTGACAAACCAAATTTGGAGGTTTTTACATTAAATCTATGGAAAAATATCAGTTTGGGCTTAACCTATTTTGACCAGTTTATGTACATTACCAAAACACGCCCATGTATAACTGCTTAAAAATGTCAAGTGGTCTGTTAAGCGAGAGAGATTGCGAGGTCTAAGGCCAATTGTAGATATCTACCAACTGCGCTAAAACATGCCAACAATTTTTAAATGTTTTGAGGTTTAACAGCCTAGTAAACAACTTTTCAGTCATGTCAGGATGAAGTCAAGCTTCCTAGGTTATAACTAAGACTAAGTAAATGTACCAGGTTCAAAGAATGTAATCAGGTGATAGTGGGATTTGAACCCAAGGCCTCTTGATCCAGAATCTATCACACTAACCACTAGGCCTCCACACGAGTTCCTGTTTAAATAAGTACCATTAGGACTGTAGCAATATGAGATTAGGTATAAAGTGACATATAGCTTAATATTCAACTCTTTAATTTTCTCTCTCATCATAGAACGCGATACATGGGTGAAGCCTTCAAAAAAACTTCAAGTGAAGGATCATCAACGAACACAGTAATGAGGCCCTACCACGTGAAGTCTCTGCTCCTTGAAAGAAAAGTGACCAATCTCTCCAGCTCCCTCCCCAGCTCCCTAAGATTCTAGCTCCCCCCAAATAAGAGCTGTCGCAGGACAGCGTAGCTCGCCTGACTTGTGCTTTGTCACTAAATTTGTTAAAATCTATGACCCGTGACCTTGACCTTGCTGTGCTATATATAAAAAGAAAAATCAAGTTTTTGGAATGAATATAATTTTTATTTTATCTCCTGAAGTGAAAAAATGTATATTTCATTCGTGCCTATGGCACTCATGAAATATAATTTTTTCAGTTGACAATGAAATGAAAATCATATTCACTCCAAAAACTTGAATATCCTCTATATATTTTTACATCAATATCATAACATTATATCTTCAACTACACTATAAATTGACTACTCAATGAATCACTCAATCGTGAAATATAGGTCAAGGTCACTAGGTCAATGTGGGTGCTGAGTCGGGATATGGAGGAGAAGTGTTATGCTAGGTTTGATGGTTCTAGTCTTTATAGTTGATGAGATATTAAGGGTCGGTTTAAAAAATGACAAAGTCACTGGAGCGTGAAATATAGGTCAAGGTCATTAGGTCAATGTGGGTGCTGAGTCGGGACATCGAGGAGAAGCCATATGCAAGGTTTAATGGTTGTAGGCTTTATAGTTGATGAGATATTAAGGGTTGGCTTAAAAAATGACAAAGTCACTAGAGCACGAAATATAGGTCAAGGTTACTAGGTCAATGTGGGTGCCGAGTCGGGACATCGAGGAGAAGCCATATGCAAGGTTTGATGGTTGTAGGCTTTATATACTCATCAAAAGAAGTTTAGCACCAGTTAATATTTTTCTCATTTTTAAATAATGTTTAGTATAGACATTTTTCGAATAAACTTTAAAAACTTGGTATCATCTTAAAGGGCTGGAGTTCGTTAATAACAACGCAATAATTTCCCTTAAAAAGATTAAGTAAAAATGTGCAAAAATGCATGTTTTTGAAAACACCAAAATTTGGGATGCAGCAAAAAGCCCACACCTTTATTTCTGGGCTTCCAAACCTGAATTTGTTTCATATCCTTACTCTATACATTGAAAGCAATCATTTAAAGCAAAAAAATAAAAATTGAATTTTTCGGACAAAAACACCATTTTTGACCAAAAATAACGATTTATGAGATTTTGTTTAAATTCTCAGATAAAGCTTGCTAACTCCTCCCTCCAATAAAATGGGTTGTTTTTCCATGAAGCACAGCATGTAGCACCCCTTAATGTTTAACTGGAGGTACTGCTTTTCAACACATCCAAATTCTGACTTTTTAAAATGCTGCATATAAAAAAAATGCTCATGCGGTATCTTTGACATGGGGTTGCCATTAACAGAAAGAAAATTGGCGATAGGTTTTGGTGTCAAAACATCTCATAGTGATCCAAAATTAAAATGAATTTTGATTTTACTCATTTTCTCCAATATTTATGATTTTTAGTAAAAAAGTGCAAATTTGTCAAAAAATACAATTTTACCCAAATTTTGAGATTTTTTAAATTGTTTTTTGGCTTTATCATTTGCTTTGAAGCTCTTGTGTGTAAATTTGGAAACAAACATGTGTTTTCAACACTGTGGTCTTTGGGGTAGAATTTTTTCGACTTTCCAATTTTCAGTATTTACAGAAAATGGGAATTTTCAAGTTTTCTTAAAATCGTTTCCTCAACGTTTTTGGTCTCATGGCACACGTTATCAAACTCTTTCAGACTGTACAAATTCAAAAGGGTAGGTTTAAAATTTAATGGTCAAAATGTCACTTAAAAATATAAAAAAAATCTAAATGGTGCTAAACTTCTTTTGAGGAGTATAGTTGATGAGATATTAAGGGTTGGCTTTAAAAATTACAAAGTCACTAGCGCACGAAATATAGGTCACGGTCACTAGATCAATGTGGGTGCAAAGTCGGGACATCGAGGAGAAGCCATATGCAAGGTTTGATGGTTGTAGGCTTTATAATTGATGAAATATTAAGGGTTGGCTTCAAAAATGACAACGTCACTAGAGCACGAAATATAGGTCAAGGTCACTAGGTGAATGTGGGTGCCGAGTTGGGACATCGAGGAGAAGTCATATGCAAGGTTTGATGGTTGTAGGCTTTATAGTTGATGAGATATTAAGGGTTGGCTTAAAAATGACAAAGTCACTGGAGCATGGTCAGTAGGTCAATGTGGGTGCTGAGTCGGGACATCGAGGAGATGCCATATGCAAGGTTTGATGGTTGTAGGCTTTATATTTGATGAGATATTAAGGGTTGGCTTAAAAAATGACAAAGTCACTAGAGCACAAAATATAGGTCAAGGTTACTAGGTCAATGTGGGTGCTGAGTCGGGACATCGAGGAGAAGCCATATGCAAGGTTTAATGGTTGTAGGCTTTATAGTTGATGAGATACTAAGGGTTGGCTTAAAAAATGACAAAGTCGCTAGAGCACGAAATATAGGTCAAGGTTACTAGGTCAATGTGGGTGCCGAGTCGGGACATCGAGGAGAAGCCATATGCAAGGTTTGATGGTTGTAGGCTTTATAGTTGATGAGATATTAAGGGTTGGCTTTAATAAGAGCTGTCGCAGGACAGCGTAGCTCGCCTGACTTGTGCTTTGCCACTACATCTGTTAAAATCTATGACCCATGACCTTGACCTCAAGGTCACTCAGGTGGGTCATGATGGTACAACATAAAACTTCAGACCACTGCAAAGTATCAACTTGATCAATCTACATGTTCAAGAGATATAGACTTATAAAAACATTAACCAAAACTTAAACACAAAACTTCCAAGTCCGTGACCCTGACCTCAAGGTCATCCAGGTGAGTTGTGATGTACAGCATAAAACCTGAGACCAATATCTATCAACATGCAAGTATCAACTTTATCCATCAACATGTTCAAGAAATTTAGACTTTAACCAAAAAATTTAACACACAATTTCTATGTCTGTGACCTTGACCTCAAGGTCACCCAGGGTAGGTCATGATGGTACTGCATAAAACTTCAGACCAATATCTACCAACATGCAAAGTATCAACTCGATCAATCAACATGGTCAAGAGATATAGACTTACAAAAACTTAAATCAAAAACTTAAACACAAAATTTCTAAGTCTAGGTCACCAAGAGTGGGTCATGATGGTACTGCATAAAACTTGACCAATATCTAGCAACATGCAAAGTATCAACTCAATCCATCAATATGGTCAAGAGATATAGACTTACAAAAACTTTAACCAAAAACTTAAACACAAAATTTCTAAGTCCATGACCTTGACCTCAAGATCACCCAGGGTGGGTCATGATGGTACTGCGTAAAACTTCAGACCAATATCTAGCAAAATGCAAAGTATCAACTCAATCCACCAATATGGTCAAGAGATATAGACTCACAAAAACTTTAACCAAAAAAAACTTTAACCAAAAACTTAAACACAAAATTTCTAAGTCCGTGACCTTGACCTCAAGGTCACCCAGGGTGGGTCATGATGGTACTGCGTAAAACTTCAGACCAATATCTAGCAACATGCAAAGTATCAACTTGATCCATCAACATGGTCAAGAGATATAGACTTATAAAAAACTTTAACCGAAAGTGTGACGCCGACGCGGACGTACACGTAAACGGGGACGACCGAGGTGACTACAATAGCTCTATGCACTTCGTGCAGGCGAGCTAAAGATGACAAAGTCACTAACGCACGAAATATAGGTCATGGTCACTAGATCAATGTGGGTGCAAAGTCGGGACATCGAGGAGAAGCCATATGCAAGGTTTGATGGTTGTAGGCTTTATAATTGATGAGATATTAAGGGTTGGCTTCAAAAATGACAACGTCACTAGAGCACGAAACATTGGTCAAGGTCACTAGGTGAATGTGGGTGCCGAGTCGGGACATCGAGGAGAAGTCATATGCAAGGTTTGATGGTTGTAGGCTTTATAGTTGATGAGATATTAAGGGTTGGCTTAAAAATGACAAAGTCGCTGGAGCATGAAATATAGGTCAAGGTCAGTATGTCAATGTGGGTGCCGAGTCGGGACATCGAGGAGATGCCATATGCAAGATTTGATGGTTGTAGGCTTTATATTTGATGAGATATTAAGGGTTGGCTTAAAAAAATGACAAAGTCACTGGAGCATGAAATATAGGTCTAGGTCAGTAGGTCAATGTGGGTGCCGAGTCGGGACATCGAGGACAAACCTTATGTAAGGTTTGACAATTCTAGGCTTTACAGTTGATGAGAAACTAACACAGCATCTGAGCATTGTACAAAGGTGTTCTAGATATTGACCCCTAGCCCCGCCCCCAGGCACGACCCCACGGGTCCCTTCACACTAAATCACAGAGGACCCTCATATGCAGCAATGTTTCAAATATGAATGATTTCTGGTCAGTGACTATCAAGATATAACAATTTTAAAAACTTTAACCGAAAGTGTGACGCGGACGTAAACGTAAACGTAAACGCGGACGACCGAGGTGACAACAATAGCTCTGTGCACTTCGTGCAGGCGAGCTAAAAACAAAAGTTTTGCTTGCTCCCTAGATCCCTGAAAATAAATTCAATGGTTCTTCACCCCCCTGAAAATAAATGGCCCTTCTCCCCTGATCCGTGAAACCCCTGGTAGGGCCCAGCAGTAACTGTTCCTTGTTACCTTTAGTTTGTATCTGATCTGATTGAAAACTAGTACTATAGCAGGTTTTCTAGCAGCATTACTCAATGAAATATGATCTTATTAAACACTTTTAGACATTTTCTTTCTAATAATCTCCTTAAAGAAGGCAAACACAGAAGCACTGGCTTCCCTGCAAGTCACCAAACACTTCTCAAACTCATCCTTAGAAAAGTTACCATTGGCTACAACTGTTATAACATTTTTATCTCTACTATCAAATGCAAAAGTCATGTTTGCTAAACTGCCAGCCTCCATCTTGTCAGTTGGATCAAGAATTATCTCCCCATCGTTACTGATACAGCAATGTACAGCCCCCACTAGACATTTCATACTGACACTGGCATCTAACAAAGCCAGACAGGCTGAATTTAAACAGGTTGCTAGAAATGAACCGGAGTCTTGCAGCTCTTGAACTGTAATATTAATGGATGAACGTGGATGAAGACTTGCAATGAGCACAGTTTCACAAGTGTTGCGTAGTATTCTCTCCCTTGATTTGTCTATACACCCTGGCAGGCCTGACTTTGGCTTGTACACAACCTCTACTGTAGCTTTGTCTAACTGTTCTTTGTTCATACGCACTTCACCAGGCCCATACACAGCTGATATGATACATGTGTCACCCTGGGACAGAACAGCTGAACCGTCAGGTCGCGTCAAGGATCCAAGTTCACAATTCAAGGGCCGTAACTTGTTTGTGACTTCTGCCAAGTCTGTCTGCTCTCTCATGGTTCCTATTATTCTGGAAAAAAAGAAATGTTGATGTAACAGGTGAAAAAGATGCTAATCACCTTTTTGCCCCGGCCGAGGATCGAACCAGGGTCTCTTGCGTGCTAATCCGACACTCTATTGCGTCGCTGTAAAAGCCGGCTTGTACCGCAAGGCGATACAAGTGTGTAATATACCTAGCACTACTACATATTCCCCCTCCATTTTAGATTCGTCCCCGAATCTCAATTAGACATTCACGAACCTAAATTCGACACAGATGTGCTCCGAGCCATTGGATGGGTCATTTTACGTTGGGCGCCAAATTGTAACAGGTGAAAAAGATACTAATCACCTTTTTGCCCCGGCCGAGGATCGAACCAGGGTCTCTTGCGTGCTAATCCGACACTCTATTGCGTCGCTGTAAAAGCCGGCTTGTACCGCAAGGCGATACAAGTGTGTATTATACCTAGCACTACTACATTGATGCTTTGTGTCACAGGATTTTCTTTGCCTTGGGGTATTGTTTTTGCCTCACCACATTTGTGTGTGTGTGTGTGTGTGTGTGTGTGTCGGGGTGTGTGTGCGTGTGTGTGTGCAATAATCTTGAAAGGGCTGAAATGGTTGCATGACATAGTCTAACCCAAGCCTTCTCTGGCTGCAAACCCATAAAGGGTCTGACAATAGCCGCCAGTCAAAAATAATCAAAGGGTATTGGGGAATAGCTGCTCACTCGGCTTACGACATGTTTTCATGGTAAGTACTTAAGGGTCATTTTAGTTATTTCCCACCCCTCAGTTTATGGAGTGGGAATTTCTTCGGATTGCGCCATCTAGATCAGCTGGCTAACCTGCACTCCGATACACTTGTGACCTCGCTCCTTTCCTGATCATTGCCTACATACATGTGCTTTTTTTTTTTTTGGTTGTATTTTTTTTTAATGTCAGAGAAGTCTCGGATTAGACATAGTCATGATCTATTTGATGTTCACACGCTAGTTGTCATGATTCGTAAGAGTGTCTCACAACTTTTTTACTCCAAGCAATACTCAACATACCGGTAGGTGTCAGATTAGCAGTGTACAATGGCTTCCCATACAGAATGAATGATTGTGAGATTGGCTGCCCATAAAATAAAATTAAAAAAAAATGGTCACAAAGATTTTAATTAAAAAAATAATAATGAATAAATCTTTTACTTATTCTTAAACAATAGTAGAATGTTAATGCATGCAAGTTATAAATAAATAAAAATAAATATTGATTTACAGAGATCCCACTTCCTGTCATGTAGGAGCAACGTGATTTAAGAAAAAAAGTTCCGTCTGTGTAAATCGGTTTGAAATAGTTCCATGTTGTATTGAAAATAGAAATAATAAAACCAATTATATTTTGATTTCTTTACGAAAAGACATTATATCAAATCTTTCTTTTTATGTATTCTAGATTTATCTGTGGAATTACCTCATGATTTTATGTCAAATGGTCAGGTGACTAAGAAGCGCAGGAATTTTCAGGTGCTCCGTCTTTACGTCATCAGTGAGCGAGACATCGTGCTCCACAAAGAAAACGGAAAAGAAAATTTAACAGTTTTTCAAGAACACAGATCACACAAAACTTACAAAATGTCATACAGAGACAGAATGTCGGATTCACATGGTCGTTCTGATCGAAAAGGAGGGTAAGTTGTTAATTTGAGTAAGAAATATTTGAAGACAAAAATTACTGTTGTCTCGCCTGACCGATTGACGCCAAATTCCATGATTCAGGAAATTTCCTGTCCTTTTAGTTTTATGACCTGTAAAACCATCTTTTAAAAATTCTAAATGTTGAGTTTTCACAAGCATCTTAAAACTCTGATATTCTCGAATAATTTATGTACAGAAGTCCGTGGATTTTATAAAAACTGAAAATTGAATTGGACATTTCATTTCAGATTTTTTGGACATTTCATTTCATTTGTGTTCTCATATTCCTGAAAATAAAATACAAACCGACCCACACAACACATTTTCAGTGGCATAAGTTGACTTCATAGATTTGCTATTATAAACAAGTTTTGTGAAGAATTCACAGTGGTTTATCTTTTGCTTTGGACTGATAAACTTCTTTGTTTTGTTTTCTTGTCACTCCCATCAATCAATTTCTGATTATTGGGATGGGGTCATACTTAAGAATAATTAATGCTTTAGCGTTGAGGATCTCCTTAACCAGTTAACGAATTCGTTAACTTTGACCCTTGTTTTTAGTTTTAAAAAAATCAGAATCGAAATATCAAAACCTACTATAAACCTTTTGTCCAAGCAAAGGAAATTTTTATCATGCGTTAGAAAATGGCGGCCAAAAGATGACCAAATTGGGACCATAAACAGGTATTAGAACCCACTTTTTTTCACGTAACTTTTTGAATGCTTGGGCGGAATTTGATTTGCTGGGACAAAAAGTTTCATTTTTAGCTTAATTTTATGAAAATGAAATCAAGTCATTGTTGATGCTGATTTTTAAAAAAAACTGAAAATAAGGGTCAAAGTTAATGAATTCTATAAGTCAACAAATTCATTAACTGGTTAACAAATTCCTAAAAGTTAACAAATTAGGCCATCCTTAAAAAATTGTTTGTTTGCAATTGCCTACCCGGGGTTTGAAGGTGTGGGTAGGTAGGTCGGATTATTTTTTTTTTTTTTTTGGACACGTGGAAATAGGCAACTTATATATACTAGGCAAATTAAATTTAGCAATTTTTGATGTTACATATATTTTTTATCACCACAGAGCAATTTTGGACATTTCTTTAATTTAAATAACAAGGACAGTGTCTACGGCACATGATAAGATGAATTTCAAGACGCCATCCTTTAAAGAGGCTTCTGGAACAACCAACAAATACAGCAAGGGTGTAGATGCAAAATTCTCAACCATTGAACACAATGCAAACAGCTGACTTTTGTTTAGTCCATTAGGCCCATCCTTTTCAACCCTCTCTATGAACGTTGTTGATTATGTGACAAGTGAGATTGGGCTTTTTCTGTACAAACTTTATCTGCCAAAAAACGACGTCAACGCGTCGTCAATAGGTCGAAATTGCCTTAATTTTGGGTAACTTGTTTTCCGTTGATTTTATAGAAACAAAACAAGACAAACAAAGCACAATGCAGCCAATACTGTGGTCAGTAACACTTGACGGATTCAGAGCCATAACGCGTCATGCTAGTGAGATAACGCTGACGTTAAACTCTTTATTTAAGCTCACGTTATAAAACCAGGATAGGGAATTTGGCAAACTCTCTTTATTTTAACATATCGGTATGCATCAGGCATTTAAACTCATTGGGGATTTTCAGGAAATTCCAGTTAGAAATGTAACTGTAAGGCGATAACGTAGGAGCAAAAGAAAAAACGTCGAATCCAAAAACTTACGATCTTAATTTCTCGGCGATAAAATTTTGTTTCCAAACGTTTTAAACGTTTCCCTTTGTTTTGATGACTAAAGAGTTGCTTAAGCATGATTTTGGTTTCCCAATTTAAGTAGACCTACAAGTTTTGATCATGTGTCTTAAATTGTAACGTCACGTCAGTATCGCCGTAAGATTTGATTTTTTCGAAATGTTTCACTTGGAAGTTCTTGCCGAAAGGTTACCACTTACGTCCATATTCCAAAATATGACTTTTATTGCTTATGTACAGGGACTGGCGAATGTTACGAAAATTGCTAAATTTAATTTGCCTAGTATATTTTGGTTAATATACATGTTATAATGTAATTATGCAACCCAGTGCTCAAGTCCAACAGGAACTTTAATCAATTTAAACAGAGCATTTAAAAGTTGACTGAAATTAATTATATTACTAAATAGCCCATAGCTGTGCTGCAATGCGCAGATTCATTAAAAAAAAAAAACTCATCCAGAAAACCCAATAAAATTTTTTGAGGAGGAGGAAAAATAGTGGGTAGGTAGGCAATTGCAAACAAACAAAATTTTATTTTAGGCCTTAGTACCTGTCCCGAAATGATAAGGATAGAACCTGTGTAGGTAAACGTCTCAATCAGAAGGACAGCGCACTGTGTTCATGTCATACCTGCAAATGACATGAGAAGTGTGTTCAGAACTCGCCCAGAACTCTTTCACTAGAGGCCAGTGCGCTGACCACTGAGCGAAAACTGGCCAAATCTGTTAGTCTGGTAAAAGCGTGTTCGGCCAGACTTGTAAACAATTTATATTTAGTATATGATGGTTGTCAATCTGGCATTTCACTAGAAACTACTCTGATTCTGACCAAGGACATTCTATCGAGAGGACGACACACTCAATGGAAATCGCTCATGAAATATTGACTATGTTCTATGCCCATTTTACCTGTCCGCTAAGCCACAGCAGTCGATAATGTCGCCATTTTTCCGAGTTTTTTAGCTCACCTGAGCCGAAGGCTCACAGGTGAGCTTATAGTATACCCATGCTCCGTCGTCCGTCGTTCACAATTTCAAAGATCTTCTCCTCTGAAACCGCTTGGCCAATCAAAGCCAAACTTCATGTGGAGCATCCTTAGGAAGGGGGAACGAAAGTTTATATAAATGGTCCAGGTCACATGACCAAGATGGCCGCCATGGCTATAAATAGCAAAAACCTTTAAAAATCTTCTTCTCCAGAACCAGTGGGCCGATTTCCACGAAACTTGGTATGTAGCATCAGGGACTTGGGCCCATCATAGTTTATATAAATCATGACCCTAGGATGACCTTGACCTATTTTACGGCAAGGTCAACTTATGTCGCCAATGCATTTGAATGGGAAAAAATGGTAAAATGCTATTTAATGGGTAAAACTTACTGGGAATAGGCAAATGGACAGAAGAATAATGTTAATGGAAAATTTTAGCCCCTGGGGGGTTGTCTGCCCCTGCCCCGGGGCTATATACATGTATATTTCCATAATAATGAAACATCTTCTCCCCTGAAACCGCTTGGCCAATCAAAGGTAAACTTCATATGGAGCATCCTTGGGAAGAGGGAAAGAAAGTATATATAAATGGTCAAGGTCACATGACCAAGATGGCCGCCATAGCTATAAATAGAAAAAACCTTTAAAAATCTTCTTCTCCAGAACCAGAAGGCCAATGATTTTGAAACTTGGTGTGAAGCATCAGTGACTGGAGCTCTACAAAGTTTATATAAATCATGACCCTGGGATGACCTTGACCTATTTTACGGCAAGGTCAACATAGGCCGCTCATGCATTTGAATGGGAAAAAGTGTTAAAATGTCATTTGTAGGGAAAAACTTGCAGGAAATGGGCAAATGGACTTAAGATTGATGATTCTGAAAAAATTTGGACCCCAGGGGTCTGTCTGCCCCCACCCTGGGGCAATATTCATGTATATTACAGTGATATTCAAAGATCTTTTCAGAAACCGCTTGGCCAATCAAAGCCAAACTTTATGAGGAGCATTGTTAGGAAGTGGGAATGAAAGTATGTATAAATGGTCAAGATCACATGACCAAGATGGCTGCCATGGCTATAAATAGCAAAAACCTTTAAAGGCGGCCCCCGTGGCCGAGTGGTTAAGGTCGCTGACTTCAGTGCTCTTAATCATTCGATCATCTCACCGCTGTGGGTTCGCGCCTCGCTCGGGGCACGAGTCACATGTGGGACAAGCCAAGTTCTGCTTGCGGGTGTGTCAGGTGGTTTTTCCCCGGGTACTCCGGTTTTCGCCCCACCTACCGATTGATTCGTCTCGATATGAGTGAAAAAGCTTGAAAGGGACGTAAAACTGAATCAAAAAAAAAAAAAAAAAAAAAAAAAACTTTAAAAATCTTTTTCTCCAAAACCAGAAGGCCTATGATTATGATTTTGAAACTTGGCATGAAGCATCAGGCAATGGAGCTCTACAAAGTTTATATAAATCATGACCCTTGGATGACCTTGACCTATTTTACGGCAAGGTCAACATAGGATGCCCATGCATTTGAATGGGGAAAATTGTTAAAATGTCATTTGAAGGGCAAAATTTGCAGTAAATTAGCAAATGGACTGAGGTTTTATGTTTTCAAAAAGAAATTGACTCCAGGGTTACTCTGACCCGGCCCTGGGGTTATATACATGTACATTACCATTCTAGTCAAACAAGTTTATTGGTATATATCTCGGGGTTTCAGGTGAGTGTTTACAGGACCTATTAAATAACTCCAAAGATTGGTTGCATTCAAATTGATAAATAAAGAAAATTAAGTGCACAAAGTCTACCATCATCATAACAGACAGTTTTAGAACCAATTTTTAAACGAAAACCTTCCAATTTAGGAAAAAAACATAGGAAAAAGAAACCCTTTAAACAAATTTATGAGCTGTAAATTTCCCGGAAAAAATCGTCCTGACAAACTGACAGTATAGCTTGAACTTAGGTTTTGCATATGTCATCTTGAAGATTTGTCTTTAACATACAAAGTAAACAAAAAATAATTATTGGTAGAAAGCTCAAATAAAGCTGTAAAGTGTTCCAAAAGCGCCACTGTTGATTTTTGTTTTCTAAAAACGGTCCGCCATTTTGTCACGTAGACTTTGTATTAATTTCTAATTAGTTAACTACTACACATTTCAAAATATCAAACTCTTATTTATATAAATTTTCCGAAACTTCGATGTATCTGCTTTTCAAAAATATTATACTAATAGCACGCAGCTTACATCTAAGTAATCGGTTCCGATTCATGACAACTGTGTGAAAATTGGTCACCATGACGCCATTTTAAGGTCAAAAATGAAAACAAAATAAGGGTAAAGAAAACCACTAAAATTACCTGTAATGTGATAATTAGGGGAAAGATAAATATGTCAGATGAAAGATAATTAAAATGCCTTTAATCTGGTAAAATGGATTTAATTGTTAAAGGTTCTACATACTGGCTCAGAGAAGATAATTCCATTCAATTAATTCTAATTTTGAAACTACCGCTCATTTGCCGGATCACGCGGGGCAACGGGTCACCGGTCCAAAATCATGTCACAGTAGATAAAGGGCAAAATAATCAGAGTGTGTCGTCCTCTCGATATACGGTCCTTGTTCTGACATAAGTTTTGAGTTTGTCTGACCAACGGTCCTAAATGAACTAAATTGGCAAATTATTTTGCGATAACAGTTCTTGCCTGAAGATCCTAATATATTAGTTCAAGTGCCTTAGTAATGCCGTAACTTGCTTTTTATATATATATATATATATATATATATATATATATATATATATATATATATATATATATATATATATATATATATATATATTCTATCTTGTCAATCTGTATTGTCAGGTTTGGAATGAACGGCCTGCCAACATCATTTGGTTCCTCCAAGAGAGACAGCTCCAGTGGTGGTGGTGGTGGTTACCGTGGTAGTGGAGGTGGAGGTCGTGGTGGGTTTGGCGGAGGTGGCCGTGGTGGAGGGGGAGGCTATGGAGGACGTGGTGGCGGTGGAGGTTTCGGTGGACCACGCAGAGACAAACAGTCCAATGTTGGCTCATCTCTCAGGAAACCAAAGTGGGACCTAGACAGACTACCAAAGTTTGAAAAGAACTTCTACATAGAGCACCCTAAAGTAACAAACAGATCTCCAGTAAGTCATCTAAACAGTATTTCTAATTTAATATTCTTAATTTCATTGCAGAAAATTGTTGTTTCTATTAAAAACTGCAAAAAATGATGGACCATTTCATCCATAATCTGACTTGTATGTGAATTACAAGGCTTAGTCTCTGATGGTGATAATAAATGAAGATACTCTTGTCATTCTTAAACATAGAATTTCAATTGCCTTTTCACATCAATGCTAAACATTAAGTGCGAAGAGATCAAAACAAAACTGATATGCATTGTTGTTTAACATTGAAACTTGTAATATTTCAGATGGAGATTAAAGCATACTGTGATGCTAAAGAAGTGACAGTCCATGGAACCAATATACCAAACCCTATCCTCATGTTTGATGAGGCCACATTCCCAGGTACAGCTGTCTGTAGTGCTAGTTTATATTGCTGTCGGCAAACTGAAAATGTATATATTGCTATTGTCCAGGCACCATTTTATAATCACTTACTTTACTGGTAGCATACACGGGAAACAGTGGCTCTCTTGTACTGATTGAAAATTTACTTATTAGATTTGATAGAAGATGAGCAAATATTAAAGAGACTAAGCTCAAAGCCCCCATAAATGAATGTGTTCTCTGCTCTACATTTTTGCATAGTCCAAGTCTAAATTTTTATCTGTGACTAATATGTTTATTAACTTTTCATCATGATTTTGTTACAGATTATGTAAACAACCAGCTGCGTGTCCAGTCCTGGTCAGAGCCCACACCTATACAGGCTATAGGCTGGCCCATAGCCCTGTCAGGAAGAGATTGTGTTGGCATTGCACAGACAGGCTCTGGAAAAACTGCCGCGGTAAGCTTCATGCACACAGCTCTACAGGGTTAGACACTAACTTTTTAGATTAAGGAGTCCAATATTAAGGAGTCCATTGGACTCCTAACTTCAAAAATCAAGGAGTCCGAACAAAAATTTAGGAGTCCAAACTTG
Source organism: Rugalucina vietnamica (assembly GCA_964017185.1). Classification (NCBI taxonomy): domain Eukaryota; kingdom Metazoa; phylum Mollusca; class Bivalvia; order Lucinida; family Lucinidae; genus Rugalucina; species Rugalucina vietnamica. The sequence continues at coordinate 7,754,561 of OZ024871.1, read as the reverse complement.
ATTCAGGAGAAACCATTGACAGCTTTTTTTTTCTGAAAAATAACGGATTTTTTTCGAGTGTCTCAGGGGCCGAAATAAGGCCCCATTCCCAATGAGATTTAGGTGACTTTTTTCCCCAATTTGGAGAAAAAAATTCCCAATCACAGCTGAAAATAATATAGTTCAATTCATTGTGAAACTCAAGTTCTGCTGTTTGAAATGCTGTTGAGATTTGATTTTATGCTACTATTAAATGATTCTAAATGCATATATAAGCTTGTAAAACAATGTCAACTTTCGAAATATTATCAACTTTGAATATTCTGAAAATTTCTCAAATTCGGCGTTTATGTCGCTAATTTTCCCAATCAGAAAGGCCCTAGGGCCCCTTCCCAAAATTGTCAAAAAAATCCCTGAATAATACAAACTAATCTTGACACGTTTTGAAAGCTTTATAGACAGAGAATCAACAGAAAATGAAAAGAAAAGAGTGCTAGTTTATATTGCTGTCATATTTTCCCCTAGACTCGAGGAGTCACTCGGACTGCCTACAAGTAAAAACAAGGAGTCCAGCATAGTAATTTGGGAGTCTGGGACTCCCGGACTCCCTTTAGTGTCGAACCCTGCTCTACTCTACATCTGTGATTATTTGATGTGTAATTTAATTGTCAGTCATCTGTTAATCCTGTGCCTTTTGAGCCACACCATTTGAAGCTTTATCGGGATGGACACATTTTAGCAGAGAATCTGATGTCAGATTCATCTAACCTTAAATACAGACCAACAGTTTGAATCTTTGCTTTAAAAAAAAAAAACAAAAAAAAAAACCTTGTGGCACTGTAGAAAATTGGATACTATTTTCAACTTTAATAGAAGCAAGTTTTGAAATTTGCAAATCACAGTATCTAATAGGTTAATCTTTTGTCTGATAGAATTTGCTGGGTCTGTGTTTTCACAAGCATTGAGAACCAGAGATGGGGTAATGGTAATGTGTAATGGTAATGCATTGTAATGCATTACAAATTTCAAAGTAATGGAAAGTAATGTGTAATGAAGGATTTTATCATTACAAGTAATGGTAATTTAATTAATTACAGTGGAAAAAATGCCTGTAATGCCACCATTACTTCTCATTACATTATCATTACTTTGTACATAAAAATTGATGCAGCTTCTACAACTTCACATTCTGTGCATCAACAGGATGATGTGGTTAGACAGCAAATGAATAACCAAATACAATTTCTTTGCCAAGTTGTAAATTTATAATGTTAAAAAAAGAAAGAGAACATCATCTGTGATGATGATGATGATGATGATGATGATGATGATGATGATGATGATGATGATGATTAATAACAACAGTGTTGTTGTTTTATGATTTCAAATAGCCTTATATTCCCAGGAGATAAGTTACTATGGTACAATTCTACAGCAATATCAAAATTTACCTTGGTCATCTACTCTGTTGTTACAAAAGGTGACAAAGTAGAACAAAAGAGTTTGCAAAGTGTGAAAACAGTTGCTCAATTTAGACAGCTTAACTCAAATTAAAGACTACCCTGATACATTGTTTGACAGATGCACACTTGAATGACTATAATGACACAAGTGGCTTCAAATTCAAACTTTCAAAAACACACAGCTAGTTAGCTGCACACATCCAAAAATATGAAAAGTTAAAAAAAATGAAAATCAAATTTAACTTAGAAATCAAGGCAAAACATCATACTTAACAATTTTATCCAGTGAAAATTTGTTTTTGTAAAACAGCCCTTTCAAATCTGATAGTCAACTTACAGGAATAAAGAAAAAAGAATTGAGATCATCAGTTTCTCTATAAACAGATTTTACAAATCTTACTTTTTTGTTATTTGTTGCACAATTAATCAGTTGTAGACAGTCCCATTGTAATATGTCCAACCCTCTCATTTAGTGTGGAGCAGATGTCCTCAAAATCATTTTTCAAAGGTGGCAAATGTCTTGAGGTAGAACGTGTCATACACTCACTTTTGGTGAGGTACCAGCATAATAATCTAACACCACATGTTTTAATGCTGTCAGGCAATTCATAATGTAATATGTTTAGTCCAAAGTGAACTGTGTTCATATAGATCATATCGGGACAAATGTAATGTGTAATGACTAATGGTAATGATTACATTTCCAAAGTAATGGTAATGGTAATGATTACTTTTCTAAAAAGTGTGTAATGGTAATGATAATGGTAATGAAGAAATTGCAATTTAATGGTAATGTAATTCATTACTTTCAAAAGTAATTGACCCCATCTCTGTTGAGAACCAATCTTCATGTAGAAAATGTTTCTTCATATTTGGTTTCAGTTCATCTTGCCAGCTATAGTTCATATCAACCATCAGCCCTACCTAGAGAGAGGAGATGGACCTATTGTAAGTATATAAATACAATCAAGTATTTGACAAGGATCGTCTGGAAAAAAAGGCAACACATGCTGAAACAACAACAAAAAATAGCCTGTGATACAGTTATAAGAACGAAGAATGTATTGTCTGCAGTACTGTTTCAGTTTGGGAGCAGTCCGAGCTATAAAATTACCAAAAATATTCATTCGACTGTGACTAGAAATTCAATCGTTCGTTGCACAGGTTTTTGTCATAGTATGATGGTATAAATCTTTGCCTATTCTTAATTAATTGACTCCTCCACCAGCAAGGTATAGCAACGCCCACCCCTATTTCCTTAGACAAACATTGTGTTTTTGCACCTATATTTACCTGTAAAAAGCATGTTTTGGTTTGTTTGTCTAACCCCCATGTTGTCTAACCGTCGTTGACCGTTAGCTGATGTGCTGATTTGAATGGTCAATATAAAAATGAATACTAATGATGGGTTGTTTGACGGAGGACTCAATTGTAGTAATATAAAGACATATTTTCAGCAGTTTAAGAACTTAATAACTTATAACCAGCATTCATGAAAAGCTCAAGGCAACACACTTTTTTGTATCGTAGTGGTTAGTGGTTACCTGTAGGTTGTAATGATCATTTTTGACATTTTAGGCTCTAGTCCTAGTCCCCACACGTGAGTTGGCCCAGCAAGTACAAGAAGTTGCCAATGAGTTTGGCTCAATGTCGAGAATCAGAAACGTTTGTGTTTATGGAGGAGCACAGAAACGACCACAGATCAGAGACTTAGAAAGAGGTAAGGAATTTTTTCAAGTCAAGAGAATGAATAGGGAGATCTAGTTACACTCGCTGAAGGTCAATTCGATTCTATTTCCAGCTATAATATCATGATGTTACAACCAATTACTGATTCTCAATACGGCATTCAATGGACTTCTTAACAACAAAATTAACATTGTTTGGGAAGCAGTTCTTTTTGTAATTTGATTGTGAATAATAGCTGCATCACAAAAGAAAAGTTTTATACATTTTCAAGTGAACAATTAGGCACATGCCAAGCCCATCATAAATTATCACATAACAACACTGTTGATTGTAGGAGCGGAAATCTGTATAGCCACACCTGGTAGATTGATAGACCTGTTAGAACAGAACTGTACCAACCTGAGACGCTGCACATATCTAGTCCTGGACGAGGCCGACAGAATGCTCGACATGGGCTTTGAACCACAAATCAGAACAATCATTGAACAGATCAGAGTAAGTCAGCTATTCTATTTTACATTTGAGAAATGAACACAACATGAAAATGTGACAGTATTATCAATATTGGGATTAATAGAGAATCCCCACATGAATGAGCCGCATCATGAGAAAGCCGGATTTTGCATATGCGAAAACAAAGGCGCAGATCAGCTGTGCAGTAACTGCACAGCTGATATCAGCGCCTTTGTTTATCGCTACATGGATAGTACAATTCTTCTTCTTAAATCCATAATCTCAATCTTCTAGCTATCTTCTGTGGCTGCACAGACCGATCTTTGTCGGACCTGGTCGGAAACCCTGAAGACCGTTTTTTTTTTTGTTTTTTTTTAGCTCACCTGAGCCGTTAGGCTCACAAGGTGAGCTTATAAGATGGGCATGATCCGGCGTCCGTCCGTCGTCCGTCCGTCCGTCCACAATTTCAAAGATCTTCTTCTCTGAAACCGCTTGGCCAACCAAAGCCAAATTTTATATGAAGCATCTATAGGAAGGGGGAACCAATGTGTATATAAGAAATCCAGGTCACATGACCAAGATGGCCGCCATGCCCATATATGGTAAAAACACTTCAAAAATCTTCTTCTCCAGAACCGGTGGACTGATTTCAATGAAACTTGGCATGAAGCATTGATGGCTCAAGCACTACAATGTGTATATAAATCATGACCCTGTGATGACCTTGACTTATTTTACGGCAAGGTCAACATAGGTCGCCAATGCATTTGAATGGGGAAAACTTTTAAAATGTCATTTAAAGTCATTTAAAGTGAAAGTCTTGCAGGAAATGGGCAGTAGGACTGAATATTAATGATTCTAAAAAAAATTGGACCCCAGGGGCTCATATGCCCCCACCCCGGGGCAATATACATATATATTACCATAATATTCAAACATCTCCTCTGAAACCGCTTGGCCAATCAAAGCCAAATTTTATGTGAAGCATCAATAGGAAGGGGTAATCAATGTGTATATAAATAATCCAGGTCACATGACCAAGATGGCCGTGATGCCCATATATGGTAAAAACCCATCAAAAATCTTCTTCTCCAGAACAGGTGGATCGATTTCAAAGAAACTTGGCATGAAGCATCGATGGCTCAAGCACTACAATGTATATATAAATCATGACCCTGTGATGACCTTGACTTATTTTACGGCAAGGTCAACATAGGTCACCAATGCATTTGAATGGGGAAAACTTTTAAAATGTCATTTAAAGTCATTTAAAGTGAAAGTATAGCAGGAAATGGGCAGTAGGACTGAATATTAATGATTCTGAAAAAAATTGGACCCCAGGGGCTCATATGCCCCCACCCCGGGGCAATATACATGTATATTACCATAATATTCAAACATCATCTCCTCTGAAACCGCTTGGCCAATCAAAGCCAAATTTTATGTGAAGTACTAGTATCAATAGGAAGGGGTAATCAATGTGTATATAAATAATCCAGGTCACATGACCAAGATGGCCGTGATGCCCATATATGGTAAAAACCCTTCAAAAATCTTCTTCTCCAGAACAGGTGGATCGATTTCAAAGAAACTTGGTATGAAGCATCGATGACTGAAGTACTACAATGTGCATATTAATCATGACACTGTGATGACCTTGACCTTTTTTTACGGCAAGGTCAACATAGGTCGCCAATGCATTTGAATAGGGAAAACTTTAAAAATGTCATTTAAAGTGAAAGTCTTGCAGGAAATGGGCAGTAGGACTGAATATTAATGATTCTGAAAAAAATTGGACCCCAGGGGCTCATCTGCCCCCACCCAGAGGCAATATACATGTATATTACCATAATATTCAAACATCTTCTCCTCTGAAACCGCTTGGCAAATCAAAGCCAAATTGTATGTGAAGCATCTATGGAATGGGGGAATTAATGTGTATATAAATTATCTAGTTCACATAACCAAGATGGCTGCCATGCCCATATATGGTAAAAACCCTTCAAAAATCTTCTTCTCCAAATTTTGAGGACCGATTTCAAAGAAACTTGGTATGAAGCACCAATGGCTGAAGTACTACAATGTATATATAAATCATGACCCTGTGGTGACCTTGACCTATTTTACGACAAGGTCAACATAGGTCGCCAATGCATTGGAATGGGGAAAACTTTTAAGAAGTCATTTGAGGTGAAAATCTTGCAGGAAATGGGTAGTAGGACTAAATATTAATGATTCTGAAAAAAAAATGGACCTAAGGGCTCGTATGTCCACACCCCGGGGCAATATACATGTATATTACCATAATATTCAAACATCTCCTCTAAAACCACTTGGCCAATTAAAGCCAAATTTTATGTGAAGCATCTATAGGATGGGGGAACCAATGTGTATATTAATAATCTAAGTCACATGACCAAGATGGCCACCATGCCCATATATGGTAAAAACCCTTCAAATATCTTCTTCTCTGAAACCAATAGATTGATTTTAATGAAACTTGGCGTGAAGCATCCATGGACAGAATATTGAAGATTCTGAAAAAAGAAAACGGCCCAAGGGCTTCATCTACCCCTGCACTGGGGTTAAATACCATAATATTCAAACATGTTTATTGGTATATGCAGCAGACTCAGGTGAGCGTTTACAGGACCATTGGTCCTCTGGTTTTTTTCTGCATCATGGCTCGAATAATGTTGCTGCAGTGGAATTGGTCAAATGTTAGTGTGTACGCCTAATGTTAAATAAGACTCGGTTCACAAGAAGATAGAGGCATAGAAATGATTAAATTCTGCCTTTATGGAAGTAAGAGGGATAAAAGGCTTGGGTCACGGTAGGTGTGAACTTTTGTTACCCACCTTGTTTGTTCCGGTTTTGCAGCCTGACAGACAGACTCTCATGTGGAGCGCCACCTGGCCTAAAGAAATACAGAAACTAGCGGAGGAATTCCTCAATAATTACATCCGAATCAACGTAGGAGCTCTGTCTATACACGCCAACCACAATATCCTACAGATCATCGATGTCTGTAACGAGTCAGAGAAAGATCTCAAGTATGTCTATCAAATAATTTTGTTGTTATCAGGTTATTGTGCCATAATTAGTTGTGTTGCTTTAAAACCTTCTTCAAGGAAAATCAGAATAATAGGATCTAATAGAGCGTAAAACAAATCTGCCAAAAATAGTGTGTGTTCAAACATTGATATAGAAATGGTAAAATTTTGTTATAAGGTCTGCTTTGGAAACATTTACTCAGCAAAGAGGCTTGTAATTTCCGACCTGGCCAGATGCTCTCAAGACAGATTTTTTGTTATAAAATGTTGACTATGCTATGCTGAGTTCGATCAGGCTCCCTGAGGTGACAGGTAACTAGTTCTATGCTGTATATCTACAGGTTGATCAAGCTTCTGGAGGAGATCATGCAGGAGAAAGAGAACAAGACCCTGATGTTTGTAGAGACAAAAAGAAAATGTGACGATCTAGCTAGGAGAATGAAAAGAGATGGGTAAGATTCAGTATGAGTGATGAATTATATTAGCAACATTTCACTGAATATCCTCGTTGTAGAGGGGTTAAGAGTGCTGATTTCATTTCTGTGCTTCTCACTGCTGTGTCTGGTGTTGGTTTGAGTCCAGCACTGAGACAAGTCAAGTTCTGCGTGCAAAACTGAATAAAAAAAATCACCCGATATCAATCTTATTTCATTCATTCTTCCTCGCAGCAGTGTGAAGGATCATAATGACATTTTGGTTATTACACATACTTGGCTTCTCAAGCATTAAAGGGGACCTTATTAAAGTCCCAGCCCTCTCTGGTTGTACATAAACTGAATAGATGTCTTGGGCTATGTCAAAGTGTCGGAAAAAGAAAAAAAAAGCTAATTTAGTAGCTTTTTAAAAAGAAAAATGGCAGCCAGTTTATAGCCAATTATTTCTTTCCACAGGTGGCCAGTATTATGTATCCATGGAGACAAATCTCAGCCAGAACGAGACTGGACTTTAAGTGGTAGGTGTCTTGTGCTCTTGAGCGACAAGTTTAAATATATAAATTAATTCCCTGAAAGTAATGGATTTAAAACAAGTAATAGTTTATAGCAATCATAAATGTTTAAATTATGCATAGTTTATAGCAATCATAAATGTTTAAATTATGCATTCAACGTATCTTGTACTGTAATTTCAATATTAAAGTTTGCTGTTGAAGTTTAATTTGAAATGTGTTCTTGAAATAAAAATGTTTTTACATTTCATAAATGAGCCACCGCATGGGAAAACCAACAATCTGCATAGGTGAAAACAAAGGCGCAGATTAGCATGGCAGTAACTGCGAAGCTGATCAGCGCCTTTGTTTTCGCTTCATGAGTAGTTCAATTCCTCTACTTTCTAAATCCAAAATTTCCAGCCTCTAACCATCTTTTGTGACTGTACAGGCCGGTTTAAGACGGACCTGGTTGGAACCCAAATTGTTGGTTTTCTCACGCATAGGTTCAAATGTGTTGAGTGTTTAGATGTTGTCTTGTGATCCTACATAATCATGTTCTGTGTAAATGTTATTTGTATGTACATAACAATAAACATATATATGATAAATTGTATTATGTATATATGAGCCACTTTTTTTCATACCCGACAATTTATAAACCAGCCAGTTAGGCCTTCATTGTTTGCATGCCATAACCCAGGAAAGCTATCAAGACATGTTGAATTTGATTTGCAATGAAGTGGCTCATTATTGCATGTACATAGATTCTATGATGTATTATAAATGTACATATGTATAACTTTGACACCAGGAGCTGAAGAAGACATGGGCCTCTTCCATTCAACTTAAGCTCTCTCGCATTAAGTCATTCTGCTTTGTTTATAATTTTATTTTTCATCAACTCCTGTCTGTATGGGAGAGCAGTGTGGTAATATGTGTTTTCATTGTATATATTTTCAGAGTTCAAAAACGGCAAATCAAATTTCCTGATAGCAACGGACGTGGCGTCAAGAGGATTAGGTTTGTAGCTCGGCTGTCTGTTCGCTGTGGTTCGATCAGTACAGTAATGTTTTTCTCTGTATCTCTGTATTTTCAGAATTCAGAAAAGGTCATACACCAATTCTGATAGCCACAGATGTTGCCGCTCGAGGACTAGGTTTGTACCTTGTCTGCGCCGCAACGGGACCTCTGTATACACGGTCTCGTACCGATGGCTCTTTACCTGCACTACTTTTACAATTTAAAGAGTGCATGCCTCTGTTTTAAATGGCTTAATAATTATTGAAATAAGTTAATAATTATTAAAATAAGTTAACAATTTTAAGTATCAGTTTTATTCTTTTCAAAATCTTTTTCAAGTGCAGGAACATTTTTTCATCTTTTGGGGGTCATGAGAAAACCTGTACATGTCAGTCATGCTTAATGCAGACTGACCAGCATCTCTGTTGTTTGCTGCCGGTTTGTGTTTTTCAACAGCTATGGTTTATAAAATGTTCAGGTTTCCTCATGGCCCTGCTTATATCATCATGTACATCTTTTTATCATTGCTCATACAGTATATATGTCAGTCTGAAGATTGTCTGATCAGGTGAAAATATGGTTCATTGTGTTTGGTTAAAAATCAAAAGAAAAATTTGCAAGATTTTGCCATGTTTTGAACTTGGCCTTATTGGGCAAAGGTTCTGACACACTTTGGAGTAAAATTAAACATGCATATTTTATGAGTTATAGCTGTAACTCTGTTTATAATGTCTGATATTCAAGGTAGCATAAATATCATCATTCATTCTCATCAGTTCAACTGAATCACCTTTGGCTTTGCTTGGTTGCTTTTCAGCACACGTGATGAAAATATCTATAAATTTATTGTAATAACATTTTGTTTTTTATTTTCCTTGTTGGTAGCTTGATTTTGACAGCTTAGTGTCCGGAGTAGCGGCAGGCCTGACCCGGCATGACAAGACTTGAGAGGATTGAGGGAGGACCGTATTTCAACTGTAATAGGGCGCGGCAGCTCAGTAGGAAGCTGTCAGTCGTTAATTGTCTCCGTACTCTGCTATATTGCCACACTACCCTCTTAAAGTGCTTCACATAAGTACTTAGACTGTCAGAGGGTAAAACGTTTACATAGCAGAGCGTGAGTTTAGAAAGCTTGTCACATGTTCCAATAGTTTTTCACACAGTCTTACTGATTTGAATTTGTCAAGTTTTAAAATGTCAAAGAGTCGCAGATTTTTGTCTACTTTAAGTATTAGATATTGTTTCTTGTTTAAGTAACTTAAATTTAAGGTAATTCTTGCTGTTTCTTTATAAGGAGTAACCTAAAATGGCATCTCGATTCTCATTTTAAACAAACTAATTTTTTATAACATTTACCCAGTTTCGTTATTAAAGGAGTTAAATAAAAACTATGATTAGAGTGCACAAAACATGCAGTGCATACTGGGTATTTAGGGAAGGGATGGTGATGCTAATGTTTTGGGGTAAAGTCATTTCAGGTTGCTCAGTTTTGATTGTGTTTTTCTCAACATTTTGAATCATGTTAAGGGTTTGAGGCATTCCATCTCCCTATGTTTTCCCACTATCCCTTTGTGGAACTGGTGGGATTCTGGAGGTGGAGTTTCATAGATTTTAAGTCTGCCTTGTCATGTAACGCCCCCTACTTTGTATGTGCTACATTGTAAAATTAAGATTTTTACAAGACGTCAAGTCAACTAAGGCACATGCATTCTTCTGTTAATTGAGGCAGCTATATATGTGATGGAATAGGTATATTCTGTGACTCTGTACCCCTAAATGATCAAATCAGTAATAGAAACAGCTATAGGAACTAAGACAGGCACCTGAATTTGTCCTTAAAAAAGACTTTTGGAATTGCATTTTATTTGGGCTGGATTACATTCAGAACTTATTTTCCTGACTGACGAAAATTTCCTAAGCCTGGTGATTTGAGAGAAACGGAAGTCCTCGGGAATGCACAGAATCAGTGTGATTCCTCCCTCACAGTTTTCGTGTGATGTCATGTCGGAAGGAGCCTCGCCAGCGGGATGCCGACCAGCGCCAGGAATCGGTCTGGTATTTGTCTGTAATGTAATTGGATGAAACGGCAAGAGTAGACGTGGACTACTGTTACTTAATCGTGGAGCTTAGCAATATTGCTTTATCTGGATAGTGACTAGACTGTTATGTCATGAAAATTGCAAAATAATAGTTGAAAGTAGTACCTGTAATTGAAGGGTTAGATGGAATCTTGATGGGAAGGTAGAAATAATATTAATGGGAAGAAAAATAACTTTTCATTTTGAGTAATTTCTGACCAGTAGAATTGTTTTTCACTGTCGTTTATAATAAAAATGAAAATGCATATATCTCTTTGGCCCATACGGAAAAAAAATGATACAAACTGATAACCTACATAAACCAGCGCAAAATGGTCAGACCTCGGAAAACAAAGCAAAAGGATGGGAATCTTAAAATAAGTTATAATTTTCAGTTAGGCTTTAATCTAGAAAAACATATACGAGTCAACTTGAAATTCTTAATCATGTAAACACCAATCCAGTATGTTTCATCAGGATTTTTTTTCTCTCCAAAAAGGACATTTGGTACTCTAGCCAAATGCAAGATTAACTTAGAAACAAGCATCATGACATAGAGTGAATGTTTCAATGGTGTTAACTGTTAATACATTCAACGAGATTATCAAAACCTAATGCCCCCTCAAGGGACAAATTCATCCTTGACATCTTATCAGCTAAATAAGTACTGCTTTGGTAATATTTTGCTATTTCTAAGGAAAACCTGATTGTTTGGTCACTGTTGTCCAGATTATGTATGCCTCCATGCTAGAGCTCCAACAACTTAGTTTTGATATCCTGCTCTTGCCAAATCATTCAGAAATTTCACAGGGATGCACTCTTGTCTTCAAAACAAAGTCTGTCTAAATCTTGAAATTGATGCATACTCCTAATTTCACTTCATCTGTTTGCTTGGGCCTTAAGATTCCCAGTTATACGATTCATTCACAGATAAGCCATCAGGTAAGTATGGATTAAATCATAGCATTGTTGAAGTAATTATTTTAATCCAAACCCGGGAGTATGCCTTTCTCACCAGTTTACATATATTCTACATAGCTTAACACAGCAGATGCTTTTGTTGCAGTTCTATAGCAGCCTATTAACTCCCAATTTATTATTTGTTTTCATTTATTTAGATGTGGAGGACATTAAGTTTGTCATCAACTTTGACTACCCCAACTCATCAGAAGACTATGTCCACAGAATAGGTCGTACAGGCAGAAGTAACCACACGGGAACAGCGTACACATTCTTCACACCATCCAACTGTAAACAGGCTAAAGATCTGATCTCAGTACTCCAGGAGGCACAGCAGGTGGTCAACCCTAAACTGTTACAACTGGCTGAGGAGTCAAGGAACTATGGAGGCAGAGGTACACACATGTGCTAGAAAACTGGTCTTAAGGGTTACATAAACCAACCTGTACAGTCTCCGAAGAAGGCTAGAAGCTTGAAATTTAGGATTCAACAAGACAACATTGTACTGAGTAGCAAAAACAAAGGGACTGATCAGCTGTATAGTTAATGCATAGCTGATCTGCATCTTTGTTTTCGCATATACAAAAGTATGCAAATGTGAAAACATTTTGTAGAAAAGCTACAACTAAACACAACAGCAGTGTTTGGAAGAGGTGTCAAAGTACAACTAAATGCTATAAGCATGGCATCTTCTCATTCACTGATGCATAAAACATGCTCAAACAGTGCTGACCTGTAAATTAGTGACCCAGCCAGGCTGCAGTTCCCATATTCGTATCAATATCTAAGCTAGTCCAACATGAGGTCTTGTTAGATATTTTCAAAATCTTCCTGTGAAAATCGGCTTGTCACATAGGTATACACATATGACTGCACTTTGTTTCAGTTCGTAATCGTTTTGGCCGAGATCGTGGTGGTGACAGGTTTGGAGGTGGTCGTAGTGGAGGATTTGGTGGATCTCGTGGTGGAGGAGGTGGATCAAGGTTTGGCGGAGGAGACTCTGGCAACAGGTTCGGCGGCGGCGGTGGTAGTCGGTTTAGCGGTGGCAGTGGTGGTGGAAGCCGGTTTGGAGGCGGCGGCGGAGGCTCAGGTTGGTGAATGTAAGGTAAACTAGCGGTTACTGTACCTACTCCTTGTTGTGGTGAAGGGGACCACCTGGCCAGAAGACTTCATAATGAGGAATATTTGATGATAAATGAAAAATATTTTTTGTTTGTTCTTCATGAAATCCTGTGCTGTATGTAGACAGTAGACCGGTCTCTAGAGACTTCACATTCTAATGTGTACTCACAACATAGGTTTTTATGGAGAAATGAGCAAAATTATCCCTCAATTATCATCAAATACTACTCATTAGTCTTCTGCCACCCACTGCATGCGATGACTACACGCAATGGATGTCTGTAGAGATCTGAAGATAAAACTGCTTCTGGTCCTGCAGTACACAACAGTACAGTGACACATGTCTAATCCTGTGTTCTTTGCATGTTTTATTCTATAAACATTAACAAATCACATCGATAGTGTTCTAGAGGGATCCAGTTTGTGCAGTCAGTATAGCATCTTGTCTTTTGTAAAGAAGTATACAGGACTGACCGGTTTGAAAATATTGTATTCTATCCTGATAAACATGATAAAATGGCTTGATTATAGAATGTGAATGATTTTAATACTGGACCATCATTTTCATTCACAGTCTTAAATCATGAATCTAAAATAGTCTTCAAAACGTTTTAATGTGTGATACATTAGAGAATTAGCAACAACATGGAAAACTTGGTACTTTGAAATTCAAATGCACACTTGAATGAATGATCAACTGTTACCATGATTTTCCCCTTCATGTTTCAGATCGCGGTAGCAGTCGTGGAGGTGGGTTTGGTGGTTCGTCTGGGAGGGGAGGTTATAACCAGGGATCCGGGGACTCTAAGGGCTTTGGTAATACTAGTGGTGGGAGCCCACAGAAATCAGGGGGCTTCGTGAAAGGATTTGGGAATACTACAAAAGGATTTGGTAACACAGCTGGCGGAGCCCAGAAAGGGTTCGGCAACATGAGCAATGGCTTCGGTGGAGGTTCTGGGGGTGGGGCGAGTAACTTTGGGGGTCAAGGACAGATGAATGGTTACGGTGGTGCAGCACAGAACAATTGGATGAATAAGAGTGGTCAACCCCCACCCCCTCCACCTCAGTGAATATACAGTGGAGCTCGGCAGGAGTAGCTAGGTGACAAATCAGTGAGAATGGCTACATACCCTATTTCTCCAATCACTGTCTTGTCATGGAAGCATTTTATACATACGAGAAATCTTTTAAGGAACAATAAAATCAGACTATTTAGTCAGTTGGAGGGGAATTCCTATCATTGGTTCTGTCATGCAGTCACTCCTGGTGAATTCAACAAGAGAGCATTCAGAATAAATATTGAATGACCTTCCTCATGAGAAAGCCTGTCCATAGGGTTTCAAGAGGCTTAAACAAATTTAATGAATTGCTTCATAAAAATCTGGAGATCTGATTGATCTGCACATTTGTTGTTACCATATGCATGAGGCAGGTTTCGCCATGAAAGGTCCCAAAGAATCTACTTATTTATCTGTCTGATTGGTGATTAATGGAGTTATTGAAGTCTTAGTGAGCTCCGTCACTGTGTTGTCAAACTGTGTCATGTTTATTAGTTAATTCGTGTAACAGGAGGTTACACAGAATGTTTCAGTAAGAAAAACCACTTGTCCCGAAAAGCTGATAATCTTGTTTTAATAATCATACCATTTTGTCATTGTAATTATCATTATTAAAGTAAAATCATTTCATTTGTTATTTTTACACATCAAGATCACTATCAGCTTAAGTTTTTAAGGGATGAAAATACACCAGACATTGAAAGCAAATAAACACATTATATGAACACGATGCCTTCAGCTGGAAAGTTAAGATTAAATTGGGAGTCAAATATCACTGCCGACAATTGTATTGATCCATGTCTATCGTCAATGAGTGCAATTTTGTATGTTTTGTTAGAATGTTGAATGTTTGGTACAGCATGTACGGTGGAGCACAAATTATTTATTTCTCATTTTATTATGAATAAGCTTGAATGAATGAAAGAATTTTAATAGGATTAGTAGGAGTGTTACAGGATTGTGAACATGTCTTTTATCAGGTTTTACAGATGACCTAAGTAAGCCTGCTGAGTAATATTCTAGCAGTCTTGCCTCAAGACAGAACAGAAGTGTAAGACAATATTGTAATGTCAATTTCCACAACTTTTCTCAAGAGAAAACAAGAAATAAATGTTTACACTGTGTGAAGCTGTGGAAATTTTTCTTGTCAAGTACTCAGAGGTCTGTATTGGAACTTTGATAAAAGACATGCTTAACTAAAAATTGAAAAAGTTAAAAGCAGCTCTGACAGACTGTTGAGAGATTTTTGTATGTATGTGTGCTATGATTATATCATTTTGTAATTCATATATTGATGGTATAGATCATTCAACTGACCATGTGAATCTGATATTGAGTAAACATCTTTAAGTAAAAAGACGTACAAAGATTATAAAGAATTAAACATGAAAACAGGACCAGTATACAAAGATCTACATAAAAGCTGTTGTTTTGTTGTGAAATGCTACGCATTTCTTTTACTGTGAATAAAAATCTTTTAAAACTAACCAGTTTGTTTAGTCTGTATAATTTCTGTAATACAACTGTTCGACATATTCTTGGGAGATTTTTATATGCTTGCTTAGTGTGAGGATGTAATAGACATCCAACTTTAAGTTGTGGTAAAGAAAAGGTTATAAGCGGCAAAGACAATTCCAGGGGTAAAAAAAAAAAATCCCAACGACTGATTTCTAAAGATCACTTGCCAAGTCTCACACCTGCTGAAAAAAGGAATAAATATATTTAGTGATTGATGTCTTTCAAGGTCAGGGAAATTTGAAATTTTTTGGTAAATGTCGGGGAATTTTGAAAATACTGAATTCATGATGGAAATTTGTTTCATATCAGGAAGGATTGGTTTGGGATTGAAGATGGTCAAATAAGTACAGAGTTATGGCCCTTAATTTACTTTAAAATTTCATTTCCGGGCTCTCTTGAGCATTTATTGACAAATTTACTTCAAACTTTGTATACGAGTTCATATTGAGTGGTTTGGGATTGAAGATTGGTAAATATTGTCAAATAAGTACTACAGAATTATGGCCCTTGATATGTTAAAAATTCATTTCCAGACTCTTGGGCATTTTTAGCCAGTTTTCTTCAAACTTTGTATAGTTCTGGAAGGTGTGGTTTGGTATTGCCGATTAATGTCAAGATATTGTGTGCATTTGTACTAAATTAAATTTTCGTAGCATCTCCCATTTTCGCCCCACCTACTGATTGGCCCGTCTCGATGAGCTGAAATAATCTTGAAAGGGACGTAAAACTGAATTAAAAAAAAAAAATCTGGAAGGTGTTGTTTGGTATTGCAGATTAATGTCAAGATATTGTGTGCATTTGTACTAAAATTTTCGTAGCAGGGTATCCTGCAGTGCTTTTACATGAAACCCTAAATATACACTTGGAAAAAAGTTAAGGAACACTTAGCTCTTGGGAAAAGTTTGAAAAAAAAATCCATTTTCCTTTTTTCTGGCAATACAGAAATTTTGATCACATTTTATACCTTGGCCAATTTATGGAAGTTCACAACAGTAATTGTGCTATGGAGGATACTATACTCATCAAAAGAAGTTTTGCACCATTTAGATTTTTAGCTCACCTGAGCCGTCGGGCTCTCAAGGTGAGCTTATAGTATACCCATGCTCTGTCGTCCGTCCGTCGTCCACCATTTTCAAAGATCTTCTCTGAAACAGCTTGGCCAATCAAAGCCAAATTTTACATGAAGCATCTATGGGAAGGGGGAACCAATGTGTATATAAATAATCCAGGTCACATGACCAAGATGGCCGCCATGCCCATATATGGTAAAAACCCTTCAAAAATCTTCTCCGGAACCACTGGACCGATTTCAACCAAACTTGGCATGAAGCATCGATGACTCAAGTACTACAATGTGTATATAAATCATGACCTTGCGGTGACCTTGACCTATTTTACGGCAAGGTCAACATAGGTCGCCTTTGCATTTGAATGGGAAAAATTGTTAAATTGTCATTTAAAGGAAAAATCTTGCAGAAAATGAGCAGTAGGACTGAATATTAATGATTCTGAAAAAAATTGGGCACCAGGGGCTCATCCGCCCCCACCCCGGGGCAATATACATGTATATTATCATAATATTCAAACATCTTCTCCTCTGAAACCGCTTGGCCAATCAAAGCCAAATTTTACATGAAGCATCTATGGGAAGGGGGAACCAATGTGTATATAAATAATCCAGGTCACATAACCAAGATGGCCGCCATGCCCATATATGGTAAAAACCCTTCAAAAATCTTCTTCTCCAGAACCGGTGGACCGATTTCAACAAAACTTGGTATGAAGCATTGATGGCTCAAGCACTACAATGTATGTATAAATCATGACCCTGTGATGACCTTGACCTATTTACGGCAAGGTCAATATAGGTCACCAATGCATTTGAATGGGGAAAACTTTTAAAATGTAATTCAAAATGAAAGTCTTGCAGGAAATGGGAAGTAGGACTGAATATTAATGATTCTGAAAAAAAAAATTGGACCCCAGGGGCTCATGTGCCCCCACCCCGCGGCAATATACATGTATATTTCCATAATATTCAAACGTCTTCTCCTCTGAAACCGCTTGGCCAATCAAAGCTAAATTTTATGTGAAGCATCTATAGAATGGGGGAATCAAATGTATATATATATAATCTAGGTCACATGACAAAGATGGCCGCCATGCCCATATATGGTAAAAACCCATCAAAAATCTTCTTCTCTGAAACCAATAGACTGATTTCAAGGAAACTTGGCGTGAAGCATCGATGGCTAAAGTACTTTAATGTATATATAAATCATGACCCTGTGATGACCTTGACCAAGTTTATGGCAAGGTCAACATGGGTTGCCTATGCATTTGAATTGGGAAAACTGTTAAAATGTCATTTGAAGGGAAAAGCCAGCAGGAAATTGGCAAATGGACAGAATATTGAAGATTCAGAAAAAAAAATGGCCCAAGGGCTTCATCTGCCCCTGCACTGGAATTAAATACAATAATATTCATACATGTTTATTGGTATATGCAGCAGATCTCAGGTGAGCGTTTACAGGACCATTGGTCCTCTGGTTTCATATTTTTAAGTGACATTTTGACTAACAAATTTATAACCTAGCTTTTTGAATTTGCACAGTCTGAAAGAGTTTGATAATGTGTTTGATAAGACCAAAAATCGTTGCGGAAACAATTTTAGGAAAAATTGAAAATTCTCATTTTCTGTAAATGCTGAAAATTGGAAATCGAAAAAATTCCACAAAAAATGCCACAGCATTAAGAACACATTTTTGTTTCCAAATTTACACACAAGAGCTCCAAAGCTAATGATTAAGCCTAAAAACAATTTTAAAAATCTCATTTTTGATATGCAGCTTTTTAAAAATTCTGAGTTGGGATGGATTGAAAACCAGTACCTCCAGTTAAACATTACTGGGTGCTGCATGTAATGTTTGAAAGAAAAACAACCCATTTTACTGGAGAGATGAGTTACTAAGCATTATCTTACAATTTAAACAAAATCTCAAAAATCGTTATTTTTGGTCAAAAATAGTGTTTTTGTCCAAAAAAAATTCAATTTTTAGTTTTTTGCTTTAAATGATTGCTTTCAGTATCTCGAATTAGGATGTGAAACGAATTCGGGTTTGGAGATGTGGGCTTTTTTCTGCATCCCAAATTTTGGTGTTTTCAAAATCATGCATTTTTGCACATTTTTATTTAATCTTTTTAAGAAAAAATATTGACTTGTTATTCAGGAAGTCCAGAACTTTAAGATGGTATTAAGTTTAAAAAAAATATTTGAAAAATATCTATACTAGACATTATTTTAAAATGAGAAAAATCTAAATGGTGCAAAACTTCTTTTGATGAGTATATATGCTATATATGAAAAACTCCACTTTAACTGAATAGGAGTTGGCCTTTTTGCTTCTGCACTCCGCAAATCTGAATTTTTTGAAAGCGAAACCGGAATAAAATGTTGAATCTAATCGTTCTCAATGAATAAATGACCTCCGGTATAAAACTTCATGTTCCATCTCCAAACCAACTAATTATACAAAATCTGCAGTTTGCATTCATTTCTATGGAAAGTAAAATTCTGGGATTTTTTGCAGAATGTGCATGTTTAAATTCCTCAAGGGTCATCGAATATCTGGCCCAACATTTACAACCTGCAAAATGGATAGTCAAAGAACAAAAGGTGATAATGAAACCTAGACCCGAAAAAGTATGGATTCACTGCCGACAATCTGTCAGAAAATAAAAGAATTTATTTTGAACAAGCAATGTCTCGGCTTGATGCTTACGAAAAATAACTACAATGCGAGTTCAAAGAATGAAGTTATCGCAAAGACTTTTGGCATGTTCCTTTAATCTAGCAAACAATAATATTTCTGAATCAAAGATGGCTGCTCTCCGCCAGTTTGTTTAATGCTCCATTTTCACATAGAAACAATTTTGGTTACTACAGATTCTGACAAATTGTCAAAACATTCTTTATAATTTTTACAAAGAAGGATATACCGTTATAATTTTTACAAAGAAGGATATACCGTATTCGTTCTAATTAGCGCACATGCTCCAATAAGCGCACACCCTGGTCGTTTCCGAAAAACCATGTGCATAAGCGCTCTGCTACACTAGCATATTGGTATTGTATGCAAATTTCTCGCATAAATACCGTATTAACCGCATTGCAATTTAATATTTTATCTGTTTTTCAATGGTTGAAGCACTTATTTATACTGGCATTTTTACATGCTTTATCTAAACAGTCTATGTGATGATTTTGTTAAGTAGTGTGCACTTATTAGAATGATATTTTGTAGGGATGTCAACGAATATTCGAATGTTCGAATATTCGCATTTCATGCAAATATTCGAATGCGATTTCTGGATTCGAATATTCGCATAATTTTCTAACCTCCAATACTGTCATGTATCAAATTTAATGCCAAAGGTCGAAAAATAATATGACTAGTAATCCTGCTTGTCTGTTGAGTAATTCAAGATGGTCAACATTTTGACACACTTGCAAATTGAGATTGCTCAATTAACAGTTTGACACTTTGTTGATTCAAGTGACACTTTGTTGATTCAAGAAGAAAAGAAAGCATTGCTTGCTTTCAATAAATATTTTTAAGGTGTGAAAGTCCTACAATTTGAGCTGTGTCATGTAAGAACTTAAGATGGCTGGATAGATTGACAAATCAATCCCTTAATTCAACACAGTCACAACAGACCTTTCACAAAGTACATGTAGGCCACACGATTACAATAGACCCTAAGCATTCTTGGTGGCGGATATCAACGACATGCATGCAGAACTTAATCTTGGCTTGACAATAATGGTGGGCCGTTGCTTTCTCAGACAGAACCCCAGAGATTTGTCATTATTAATCACCTCCAGATTGTCTAGTTTTCTATGCAAAATTTGTTGATTTTCTTACATGGCGCCATTGGTATAGCCCAGATACGATACCATGCATATACATGTACCTCATATTTTCAATACATGTACCACCAAGTAAATCATCATAATGGTTCTATTGGACATAGATGTGTATATCATAAGAATATTCGAATAGATTCGAATATCCTATGCGAATATTCGAATACCAGTTTCGGCATTCGTTGACATCCCTAATATTTTGTAATCTTAACTTTCAGTTGTTTTGAAAAATTAAGCGCACTGCACTAATTAGAACGAATACGGTATACAGACCAAAGTTGGTAGTCACATTATCACAGGTATTCCCGTACTTATTTCCATGTGTATAGTAATTGTCCTCGACTTCTCAAAACATGCATCTTTAATGGATTTACTGTGAAAAATTACGACCAGTTTCGAAGCTAGAATTTTTGTGTATTTATAACACAGTGATAGCTCCTTTAGTTCAAATTGATGCTTGACACCCCATTCCCGGACCCCATTAGGTTCGGGATGTTTTCTCAATTTATGGGACTTTTAAACAAAATTAGGATGTCATGACATCCAAAAAGTGCTTCAAATATAACCACCAAAGTAAGCCATTTAGGCTTACATGAATGGATAGTTGGCAGGCTCAGACCTATGCGGTTGACCAGTAATCAGACTGTCAGGAAGCAGTGTATTAGCTTTGCCTGAAGGCACAAGCAGCCCATCTCTTTAAGCCAGTGATAGCTGTATGTAAGAAACCTGCAAAGTACATGTAGTTGTCATTACCACTCTTCATCCACTCAACCCTTTAATATTTGCAAGGAAAAAAGAAATGCAACCAAACTTAATTAAGCAGCTTGAAAAATATTTCATGGAAAAAAAAAATATATATATATATATTTATATATTTAATTCTGAACAAAATACTACATCTTCTATAGCAAGCGGGACAAATTCTTGATGTTTATGAGTGAATTTTTCACAAGTTTATCCATTGTTTTATAGTTTTTCTACACCAGATCTTTGGATGTCAACACTGTATTCAGCTGTCAAATAATCTGTATTTCGTTCTAATTAGTGCACAGTGCAAAATAACTGAAATGTAGGGTAACAAAATACATGTATTGTTCTTTTCTTATTAGCGCACACTACGAAGGAAAACAACACAAACTGCTGAAATAACCATGTCAAAAATATCAATGATGATGCCATTTAAGTGTTCCCATTGTCATTAAATAGTGTTTGATCATTTAAGGGTTAGTTTTAATGCTGCTAATGTGTTATAAATATATATAAAATTTGTATAAAATACCAATTTGCTAGTCGTGCAGTGTGCACTTATGCATGTTTTTCAGAAACTATTAGGGTGTGCACTTATTGGAACATGTGCGCTAATTAGAATGAATATGGTAGATCAAAAACCATGTCTCTTCCAATCATTGACCACCTGTTGAGCATGTGAAGCAAATTCCTCTAAAACCGCTAGGCCTATGAAATTGATATATATGTGAAGCCTCTGTGAGTAGGGAGTGAAATCTGGGAAAATTGGGACACATGCTCAACATTGCTGCCATGCTCACAAATCTTCTCCAGAACTGGAGGGCCCACCATAGTTTGTTCAAATGTTCTAGGCATCAAGTCACTAAATGCTATAATGGCAGTAAGCATCAAATATTTAATATCAGAGCCTATGTTTACTTTAGTATAGCAATGCATAATTTCTTGGCACTTTTTATGCTGCCTGTTAAATCACAACCAAATACATTCATGTATCATAATTTATTTCCCAAATGGCCACGTTCAACATGCATGCATCAATGACAGAGAGATGTTTGGAACTTGTTCAGCTGTATCTGTAGTTTCAAGTTTTAAAAATATGAAGTTGTTAGCCACTAAATATCCACCTTTATTATAATTAAACTAAGGAATGATGCAGCCTCCTTTACTTAATAGAAGTAATTGAGCCACCACATGGGAAAACCAACAATCTGCATAGGCGAAAACAAAGATGCAGATCAGCTTCGCAGTAACTGCGAAGCTGATCAGCGCCTCTGTTTTCGCTACACGAATAGTACAATTCCTCTACTATCTAAATCCAAAATTTCCAGCCTCTAACCATCTTCTTTGACTGTACAGGCCAGTTTGTGTTGGATCTGGTCGGAACCCAAATTGTTGGTTTTCTCGCGCACGGGCTCATTTAAGAAAGAATGAAAATTGTTGTGTATTCTCTAACAATCGATGTTCTTTACATCCTATAGCACTGTAGAGCATCCTAAGTCCAGTCCTATAGCACTGTAGAGCATCCTAAGTCCAGTCTTTGATATTAACTGTAAATCCCTTTCAGTCCTCTAGTTATCTGAAAGGAAACATACAAAACAAAATAAAATAAATTTAAACTAGAAAATGTGTTTATGAAACACTATGCCCCCAACTGGTAAGTCACTTTTAAAATGTAAAAATGTCCAAAAAATGACTAAGTTCAAATTGTAAAAAAGTGACAAAAATTAATCTGAGGATTTTAAAGGAGTGTAACCTTTTAACATTTTTCAATAATCCACTAGCTATGACTAAAAGGCACTTAAATGATCTTAAAAAGTGTTTGCAGTCAAAATTTGTCAGATATTGGAGGTTAGAACTGCATAAAAGTGATAAGTTAAGGACATACAGGGAATTTAAATCAATATTTGAGTTTGAAAAATATCTTAAACATGTTTCAAATTCCTCTGATCGTAGCAATTTGGCTCGCTTTAGAACAAGTAGTCATAAATTACGCATCGAGTATGGTAGATATACTATCCCAAAGACTCCCATTTCAGAGAGACTTTGCACACAATGCTCACTGAATGCAGTAGAAGACGAGGGTTACTTTTTAATGACATGCCCCAAATATGTTTCTCAAAGGGCTCAGATTACTAAACATTTGAATAGTAATAAGAACATTGTTTCTCAGACTTATATGTCTAAATTTAAAGTGTCTGTAAATTTTCAATTAATTTTTTCAATTTTGATAATTTTTTATATGTTCTAGTGCTTCGTTTGCCGAACAAAGATCTGTCGAAAACTTCCATAAAGCATTACAGATAAACCAATTAAAGACTAATTAAAATTTGACTTAAATGAGTGACAGTGATAAATATATACTTTTGCCCGCCTTCACACTCGAATTCAATGCGCAAAGTTCTGGAATTCCGGAAGTAAATAGAAACACGTGCTAAACTCTATTTACGACCAAACATAATTATGGAGTTGTGTAATATATACTTACGATTTACTGTAAAATAAAAATATTTGAAAGTATGATCGTGTGCATTGACAAATCTTGTTCATGACTACGTGCCCCATCATTGAAAGGCAATAGTGTGTGCCCTAAACAAAGTGGTATTTTGTCATACATAATCGATTTTATTTACGGAGAGGCTACATAGGGGGAAATTAAGAAAGATAACAGCGCAGACTGCCCTATACATGAAAAGACCGTTCAAGAACCGCGTTCTGTAGCAATTCTGCATTCTCTGTAATGCATTACCCGAACGTTGGCCCATTCATTTTTATACCAACATCATGGCCACAGCGTAATATTTCCTCCCTAAAGTAATGTTGTGTTTTGTGGTCAGCCTTCATATGGGGGGAGTTGCAATGAAATGAGAGAAAACTTACATGTACGTTAACCGCAAAAATTCTCAAATCCCGGATTACTGAAAACGAGAATTAAGTGGTCTATGGAGTATGAGCCAGGTCGACCCGGGAAAACCGGAATTAAGCGTGTAAACCGGCTAACCGCCTAAGTTAAAGAGTATACATAGCTCGCATTCTTCGCTACACAACTCGTACAACTGGCAGACTGAGGTGCTACAATTTTTACGAGTACGTACCATAACGCAGCAGTACCGATACGCCGTGCATACGTCAACGTCATGTATAAGAATGCAACGCAGCAGGTACTCCTAATACGCCACGTAAAAGTAACGATTAATAGCTTTGTCACATATTCACGTATCTGCGGCGTATCGCTCGCGTATCTATGATAATGTCGATACGCCGAGGCCTGAGCCGTATCAGTTTGTTCAAGCGACGTACGTGCTCGTATGTTCCACGTACGTGTGGCGTTCCTGCTACGTTCCCGTGGCGAAGATGCCACAGGAGAAATCTGGATAATCTAGATTAACACCGAAGAAAACAAAACACAAGGGGGGTGATATCTCCAAGCTCCACGAAATGAACAAAGACTGAGGCTACACCAAGCGTAGCCTTGCAAGAACCCTACAAGGCACCCCGGACCGTGAGAAACATCTGATCCAGGACTTCGGAAAAACGAAAAAAATTATAGATCTATAGAAGAATTAAGATTCTCTTGGAACGCCACAAAATATTCTTAATACTCCTCATACGTCACACATACTCCACAACAGCGAAACGTACATAGCACGCGAGATACGCCGCACGTACGTCGCTGATACGCCGTAGATACGAAAAGAGTGTCGCGGATACGTCACACATACGTCATACGTAGGAAAGGTACGCTCTACATACGCCACGGTTACGTGGCATGTTATCCGCGACGTACGTGTGGCGGCGTATCAGGAGTATGAGCTACGTATCTACGACGTATCTGCCAAGTTGCTTTCGTATGTACCACGTATGTACCACGTATGTGTAACGTATGTACGGCGTATCGGACTTGCCACGTGCGTCTGCGGCTACGAATTTTTATAGTGCTGTCACACTATCGCGTATCGACTCACGTATCTACGGCGTATCAAGATACGAAAGGTACGTCACGCGTACGTCGTACATACGTGAGCATACGTAGCTCATACTCCTCGATACGTAGCTCATACTCCTCATACGCCGAGGTGCTACGTTTTTTCATGTGTGCACTTAAAAATTCGTAGCACGTACGTGGCAGGTCCGATACGCCGTACATACGTCACACATACGTAATACATACGAAAGCAACGTGGCAGGTACGCCGTAGATACGTAGCTCATACTCCTGATACGCCACACGTACGTCGCGGTTAACATGCCGCGTAACCGTGACGTATGTACAGCGTACCTTTCGTATCTGCTGCGTACGTGTGACGTATCCTCGACTCTCCTTTCGTATCTACGGCGTATCAGCGACGTACGTGTGGCGTATCTCGCGTATCAATGGCGTATGTGCTACGTATGTGCTACGTACGTTTCGCTGCTGCGGAGTATGTGTGACGTATTAAGAGTATTAGGAATATTTTGTGGCATTCCAAGAGAGTATCAGATGTTTCTCACGGGCCGGGGTGGCGAGCAGGGTTATTTCAGGGTTACGCTTGGTGTAGCCTCTGTCTTTATTCATGACATCCTACGACCAGGATGGGGAGCTTGGAGATGTCCCCCGCTCCGATATCGCACCTGCATCGGGCAAAATAACTAAAAAACTAGAAATATAGGTCGAGGCCACGCACCAGGTCAAGGTGTGTTCTGAAAGGGTACGTCAAGGACGTCAATTACTATGCAAGGTTTCACATTCGCAGCTACCTTAGGTGCACAGAAAACCAAACTTTGACGTAAAAATTAACAAAGTCAATGGACCGTAAAATATAGGTCAAGGGCACCGAGTCAAGGTGCGTGATTGAAGGGTACGTCAAGGACAGTTTAAAAATATACACGGTTTCACAATTGCAGCAATCACTGATGCAGAGAAAACCAAATTCCGACGTAAAATCAACAAAGTCAGTGGCCCATGAAATAAAGGTCAAGGGCATGTCAAGGAGGGTATGTCATGGACAATTACTATGCAAGGTTTCAAACTCGCAGCTATCACTGATGCAGAGAAAACCAAACTTCGACGTAAAAACCAAACTTCGACCTAAAAAAAATAACAAAGTCAACGGACTGTGAAATATAGGGCAAGGGCACCGGGCCAAGGTGCGTGCTTGAAGGGTATATCAAGGACAATGACTATGCAAGGTTTCATACTCGCAGCTATCACTGATGTAGAGAAAACCAAATTTTGACGTAAATGTTGACGGACGGACGGAAATTTGGACTCCTATATCGCACCCTGCTATAAACAGGTGCGATAAAAAACAATTGGTACAGAACAGATACGCCGCAGATAAGAATGGAACGTAGACTAGTACATACGTCGTAGATACGTCACGCGTACGCTTCATGCGCCACACATACGTCACACGTACGTAGCACATACACCTTGATACGCCGTACATACGAAAGAGAAATTCCATACTAATACAGATACGTCACTGATACGTCACAGGAACGTAGCAGGTACGTCACACGTACGTGGTACATACGTCGCTTGAACAAAATACGTCTCAGACCTCGGCGTATCGCAATTTTCATAGATATGCGAGCGATACGCCGCTGATACGTGAATATGTGACATTTAAGTGCACACATAAAAAACGTAGCACCTCGACTTATGAGCTACGTATCGTGGAGTATGAGCTACGTATGCTCACGTATGTAAGACGTACGCGTGACGGACCTTTCGTATATTGATACGCCGTAGATACGTGAGTCGATACGCAATAGTATGACAACGGTTTAAGTAATACATCACCTAGAAACGGTGTATATATATAGCTGTTTGAGTGTTGCTCTTGTGTCATCAAACTGCATTTTACTAATTTTATAAGCAACTGATACAAGTAGCTACCGAGTATCGAAATTGACATGCGCACGTCACTGATACCTGTCAGTAGCATTATGACTCGTCGGGCCATATTTACTAGGATATAATGGATTCATAACATTTTATAAACATATCAAATCATATTATTCGTGTATCATAGATTGACCTTTAAAGCATCTGTGGTGTAGTTCTGTCAGGCAAAGCATGGCCATGTGTTCCACCCCGAGCTTCTCTAGATCTTCGGGCGAGACATTAAACCAAGATCCCGTCCTCGTGCGACCATAGCTGTTGACTGGGACGTAAAAACCAAATAATCAAATCAACTGAATGCATATGGCTGTACATCTATTGTCCATACTCTTTCATCATTTGGTCTTTCGATCCCTGGGTTTCAGCATATCGCTATTAGCGTTTCCTGTTGGTGTGTGCGAATTTGGAATTTAATTGTTTTAGTTCCTCTGCATTTTTACGTTTTTACTTTTTAAATGTCCCTTACGTTCTAAGGAATGTCGGGACGGAGTCATTGCTTCTGGGGTTTCAATCAGCACTCTGGAATGTTAATGTGTCTTACTCAAGGACACAGCACTATGCCACCAGTGGGGATCGAACAAAAGGACCTCTCCACACGGAGTGCGATGCTCTATCAGAACGCCACTGCGCTCCCCGGTTTATCATGCTCGAACGCTTTGTCCCGGTGTCGCCCAGTTCTGCACCGGAATGTTTTCCGGCTTGCCACGCATGTCCATGGTGGCGCTATGGTTCTATCCCGGTCCGACACGATTCATCCTGGTTAACCGTAGATAATCCGGGACAGTTAGAACATGGCTTAAGCATCGAACCGTCTTCTACTATGTAAGTTAGCACCGTACTTCTTTGCCTAAAAGAATAATATATAATACAACTATAAGTTTAATGAGGTAATCTTGTGCAAACGAGCAAAATTAGTGGTAGAGGACAAGTCTGCAGCAAGATAACTACGAAAACTACTTCCACCGTGCAGTGTTCTTCAACAAGGCACTTTTAAACTTCGCATAATATTGGTTGACACACAGAAACCTAGCAACCGCTGGCGTCGCCCCAACATGACTGAAAAATTGTTGACCAGTAAATTTCATCGAACCACTTAGGTTTAAAATGACAAAATTAGTTACGAACCGACCATCTAGTACCCAGATAGCTAGGGCGGAAATGATGAAAGTGGTTACGAAATTACCTTGATGGGGGATGGTTTTAATTAGGTACGAAATATACAACAAAATGTGTACGAATAGACCGAAGTGGTTTTCAAAATGACATGGGTTCGAAAAAACAACAACAACAAAACATTCGCGTACGAAACGATTGGAAACCATAGTGAAAATAAATGAAAATGTATCACTCAATGAAAATTTTACCTCAGCCCTCTCAATAGGTCTTGGCAGAATCTGTGTCTGGCTTTCACTAACAATGCCTAAAACGATACAATCATGCAATATGACCTGGTATGTATAACATGAATGCATTATTGTTACTGGTTATATGCATTGAAAAGTTGATGATCTGTGATTATCGAAATGTACAGCTCGACACTGTTATTTCCCTTTGAGAAGCGAATACTTGTCATGTGTAGTCAATACCCGTATCGAACCTCAAATGAAATAGATCTACAGTACATGAACATATAAAAAAGACCATATAATAAAATCGTGTCTCTATACCACTTTCAACTGTTATACAATATCTAAATTGGAGGTGGACAAGGTGATATTCTACAGATTTATATATAGGCTACGCCCATCCATGTGGCATCTCAGTGGCTCCTTAAGCAGAATGCGTAAAGCGAAATGCAAAATATACATGAGTGTTATTATTTAGTTTTATGTTTGAAAAACAGAACTGACACTGTAGCCTTACCAAACGTCTAGAAGTTTTGAAGTCGCCTCGTCATGGGACCTGCATAACATTCCTCCTATTCCCCGCTCCCCATCTCCTCCATATTCCTTTGGAGAATCACTGGATTTTAATATTTTTTGCTTCCGCATTCATTCATTGACGAACCGCTCATGGCTATATGTTGTTTACATTTTATTGATGACGCGAGACTATGTGAGTGCGCAAGCCTACTACGGTACCCCGCCTTAAGTCACGCCTAGAACTCTTTATAATATTTGAGGTAGAATCGAAAAATGTAAATGAAGCAAAATTAAGGTATTTCCCTTAATTTAAGCCCAAATTAAGGCGCGTAAATGAGAATTTTAATCCCCATGTTTAGGCACCATTTTAGCAAAAAACTTATGACCCAAAAATTTTTTTTTCACATATAAAATTGATTGAAAATATACTGTGACTTTAACTGGCTTTTGAGTAATGAAGACCCTGTCATATGTAAAGATATTGCCTGCTTCATAACGGTGTGCTTTTCCCTTAGATCATAATGTTGCCTTATAGTCATGTTATTATTATGATTGTAGTTGAATGGACTGTGGTTGTCTCCCATGGATTACAAAATGTACTTTATTATTCTAGTCTTCTGTATTGTTATTTTGCTGTTCATCATTGTTTTTGTTTGTTTGTTTTTAGCTCACCTGAGCCGAAGGCTCACAAGGTGAGCTTATAGGATGGCCATGATCCGGCGTCCGTCCGTCCGTCGTCCGTCCGTCGTCCACAATTTCAAAGATCTTCTTCTCTGAAACCGCTTGGCCGATCTAGTTGAAATTTTATGTGAAGCCTCCTTGGGTAGTGGCATTTCAAGTTTGATCGTGAAATCCAGGTCACATGACCAAGATGGCCGCCACGCTCATATATGTTAAAAACCGCTCAAAAATCTTCTTCTCCAGAACCGGTGGGCCAATTTCCACGAAACTTGGTATGTAGCATCGGGGACTTCAGCACATCATAGTTTGATAAAATGATGACCCTTGGATGACCTTGACCTATTTTACGGCAAGGTCAAATTTGGAAACATAGGCTTTTACATGGGAAAAAGTGAAAACTATGGATTTTTTGAAAACTATTGCAGCCTGAGGCCTGAAAAGTGGTAGATGCAAACAACTAATGGAGTAGATGAAGGTATGTGATTAATTTAGGTCAAGGTCATCTCTTGACCTTGGCCAGTCTGTCGTCCATACACACTTTTCAAAGATCTTCTTCTCTGAAACTGCTGGGCCAATCAAAGTGAAATTTTATGTGGAGCATCCATGGGTAGGGGAGATGAAAGTTTGATCGCGAAATCCAGGTCACATGACCAAAATGGCCGCCACGCCCATATATGGTAAAAACCACTCAAAAATCTTCTTCTCCAGAACCGGCAGGCCGATTTTCATGAAACTTGGTATGTAGCATTTGGGACTCCAGCCCATCATAGTTTGATAAAATGATGACCCTAGGATGACCTTGACCTATTTTACGGCAAGGTCAATTTTGTAAACATAGGCTTTTACATGGGAAAAAGTGAAAACTATGGATTTTTTGAAAACTATTGCAGCCTGATGCCTGAAAAGTGGTGGATTCAAACAACTAATGGAGTAGATGAAGGTATTTGATTAATTTAGGTCAAGGTTATCTCTTGACCTTGGCCAGTCTGTCGTCCATACACACTTTTCACAGATCTTCTTCTCTGAAACTGCTGGGCCAATCAAAGTGGAATTTTATGTGGAGCATCCATGGGTAGGGGAGACGAAAGTTTGATCGTGAAATCCAGGTCACATGACCAAGATGGCTGCCACGCCCATATATGGTAAAAACCACTCAAAAATCTTCTTCTCCAGAACCGGCAGGCCAATTTTCGCGAAACTTGGTATGTAGCATTTGGGACTCCAGCCCATCATAGTTTGATCAAATGATGACCATAGGATGACCTTGACCTATTTTACGGCAAGGTCAATTTTGGAAACATAGGCTTTTACATGGGAAAAGGCGAAAACAATGGATATTTTGGAAACTGTTGCAGTCTGAGACCTGAAAGTTGCTAGATGCAGACAACCGATGGAGTCAATGAAGGTAAGTAATTAATGAAGGCCAAGGTCATTTCTTGACCTTGACCCAAGGTCATTTGAATATCAAAATTAAAATTATATTTTTTTCTCAGAAATCACTGGGTTTGGAAACTATTGCAGCCTGAGACCTGAATCTTTGCAGATGCAGACAACTTATGAATTCAATAAAGGTGTGTGAGTATTCAAGGTCAAGGTCATTTCATGATGACTTAATACTCCAGGATCAGGCTTCAGGTGAGCGTTCTCAGGACCATTGGTCCTCTGGTTTCATTCTCTCTTGTTCACTTTCAATTTATGATGTCCTTTAAGGATTTTCTAATAAAGATATTGTATCTTGTATCTTGTATATCCCAACCACATGCATATCTTCAAAGCATGGTCACAATGTCTGCAAAGTTTCAAAAGTATCGGTATTAAATTGTAGGAGGAGTTGCACACACAAGGTACCCTCTATACATTCACTAAAATGCCCGAAAAAATGACTAAGTTCAAATCGTGAAAAAAATGACAAAAAATAATCCAAGGATTATATCCAAACCACATGCATATCTTCAGACCATGCCCATAACACATGCAAAGTTTTAAATGAATTGGCATGAAACTGTAGGAGGAGTTGCGCACACAAGGTACCCACTGCCCATTCACTTTCATTGTGAAAATGCCCGAAAAATGGCTAAGTTCAAATTGCGAAAAAAGTGACAAAAATTAATTTGAGGATTATATCCAAACCACATGCATATCTTCAAAGCATGGTCACAACATCTGTAAAGTTTCAAGAGAATCGGAATAAAACTGTAGGAGGAGTTGCGCACACAAGGTAGCCACTACCTATTCACTTAATCAAGAATTAAAAAGGGAAATAACTCTCACAGAATGGGCCCCTAGCCCCTTGAATTTACCTGAAAGAAAAAATATGGGTCCTCTTAATTTTGATATACAAACTACATACCAAATTTCAAGGTCCTAGCTCTAACGGTTCCTGACCGAGTGCTCACGCATCACAGACTGACTGACTGACTGCACTCGCTGCACGGACAGACCCAAACCAATATGCCCCCTCAACTTCTTCAAAGTTGGGGGCATAAAAATGAAAGAAGAATCCAATAGGAATAGGAAGGCAGGTCAGCCTATTAGGATATCCTCATCCTACTGTTGTTTGTTTGATGTGTTGCTTTATGTCAGGACAGTCAGTTATCATTACTCTCACCGATGTGGGTTCGCGCCTCGCACGGGGCACGAATTCATATGTGAGACGAGCCATGTTCTGCTTGCAGGTGTGTCAGGTGGTTTTTCCCCGGGTACTCCGGTTTTCGCCCCACCTACCGATTGATTCGTCTCGATATGAGTGAAAAAGCTTGAAAGGGACGTAAAACTGAATCAAAAAAAGTTATCATTACAAAAGCTTGCCCATGCAATGTACAGAGATTTTTTAAGTTGTAAAAATTGAAAAGTTTCAGTAGAAAATTTTTGATATTTTTCTTTTTTTTTGCTCAAAACATAGATTGTGGGTACACGTTAGAACCGCCTCGGCGTGGCGAGGCGGTTCTAACGAGTACCCACAATCTATGTTTTGGAGCAAAAAAAAAAAGAAAATAGGTATACCCCAGCATACCCCAGTTTTTCTATATATAAGTGGGGTTTAAGTGGGTATACATTTCACGGGCATGTTTTCCTGATGCCTAGCCACCCTGTTTCTAGGCATGCCTCCCAGAGTACACATCTTTTGCCATTCACTGACAAATTCTTTCTTGAGAAAGGCCAAGAGGCCATAACTTTAAATAAAGAGTGATTTTTGAAATAATTTAATTTCTAAATACAATCAATTCTTAATTCTGATTGCTAAAAATAAATACATGTACCTCCTCAAACTTATGTAT
This sequence comes from Rugalucina vietnamica, assembly GCA_964017185.1. NCBI lineage: Eukaryota > Metazoa > Mollusca > Bivalvia > Lucinida > Lucinidae > Rugalucina > Rugalucina vietnamica. The sequence goes on along the minus strand of OZ024871.1, from coordinate 7,721,862 downwards.
CTGTCGGATGAAGAAATCTCCATATCTCCTGGCTACCTTAGTGTCCGCAATATGTACCATGTCCTAGAAACATAAATGAGCCGCTGCATCAAAAATCCAATAAATCTCTCTAAATCTGAAATTTCATGCCTTTAGCTATTTTCTGTGGCTGTACAGCCTGGTTTGAGTCGAACCTGGTCGGAAACCTAAACTGTTTGTTTTCTGAAGCAAAGGCTCAAACATTGAACTACAATATGGGGATATAAGGAACAGACAGGCACATTGATTAGTTATTGAGTATTTAGGATGCTCTACAGTGCTATAGGGGTGTTATAGTCCAGTAACAAAGGGATGCCATTTACTGATGTGTGTTTTATGTCCCACTCGATAGTGGAGATGGGGCCTCAGTTTAAAGTACATGTATCATTAGAAAGACTTGAGAAGTTTGGGCTCAGATTATAAGAATCTTATATGGGGTTCTGTTTTAGATGGAAGTTTCCAACCCAAGGGATGACCGTGCTGAGCGGAACCGAGGCTCTGCCGAGGTTCCGCTAAGCACGGTCATCCCGAGGGTTGGAAACTTCCATCTAGAAAAGAACACAATATTAGATTCTTTTTCTTGTACAACAACCCCCCAAATCTGGTTTATTTCAAGGTTTTGCGTAATTTTTTTGGCGCACTTAGCCTGGGTGAGAACACCTGGGTGAGATGCAATTTTATCACCCAGGCAAAAAGTGTGGCAATTTCTGTCTGGTGTGCAAGAAAAGAAACTTCTGGTCCTGAGGTTATAAAACATTTTTCATGCTCAGCTCAGCTGAAACTAAAATTTATCCTGCTGATAAATGTTAAAATGCCAACAATTGTTGGCATTTTAACATTTATCAGCAGGATAAATTACAGGCTTTGGAGATCAAACCTTCAGTTTCAATGTATTTGGACTATCTTGGTATTTATCAGCAGTTCAAATTTTATGCTCAGCTGAGTTGAGCATGAAATTTTTTATAACCTCGGGACCTGGTCTTGACCACTACATCACTCTGGCTTTCTTTTATACTTCATAGAAGTACAATTTCTCTAAATCTTAATCTGCATTTTCAAGACTTTAGCTCTGCGTACTGGAAATCCCCTTGTTTCACACTTAGTTTGACTACAAACATTTTGGTGTCAAAAATGATGAACTATTCACACCTCTCTTACCTTGTCAATGTAAAAGTCTACTTCTGATGCTGATTGAAACTCTCCCTCTAAACCACTGGTGCCCTTAGTCCATACAACATTCTTCATTTTATGCTGCAATTGATTTTAAAATTAAACACAAATTTGTTAAACTTTCTTTCTTTGAGGTCCAAAGCAAGATAAGTGTTACTCTTCAACGTAAAACTATTTTTCCATCTTAAATATTTTGCAACAGGACAGTCTGGTCTCCAGATTACATATGAGCCGCGTCGTGAGAAAACCGGATTTTTGCCTATGCGAAAACAAAGGCGCAGATCAGCTTCGCAGTAACTGCGAAGCTGATCAGCGCCTTTGTTTTCGCTACAAGTAACTGCGAAGCTGGTCAGCGCCTTTGTTTTCGCTACACGGATAGTACAACATCTCCTCTACTTAAAGACAAAATTTCAAGATTCTGGCTTTCTTCTGTGATTGTACAGGCCGGTTTGTGTCAGACCTGGTCGGAAACCCCGAAGACCGGTTTTCTCGCGTCGCGGCTCATATTGTCTCCACATTCATGACTTTGTACATTATTTAGAATATGTAGCCATTTCTTTTATTATCAACATGTAAATGAAAATGCCCAAAATATGTAAAGTATAAAACTTTGCAATATTCATTGTCATACAGTACTGAGAAGAGAGGAACAACATAGCGTAAGCATGTACTTTACTTTGAACCCCTGACCCCTCACTGCGGCACTTAATCAGGTATACTGGCACAAAACAATACAGAGTTATTTACATTTTACCAAAACCTCTTTTATACATAAATGTGAAGATAAAGGTAGGTATACTTGTAAAAACAAGGGTACCAAATATAAGTTATACCACTAAGTCAGCTAACTACCCCCAAACTACTGACTCTTACCTTGAAACACATTAAGTGCATCTTTAACTCATCTTCAGTCTGAAACAGACACGGAAAGATACACAGATCATACATCAGGGCCCAGTTGTTCAAAACTTTGTTAGCTTAACAATATCGTTAAGACCTCAACTTGTTAAGTAATGCAGACTACATAAGCAAATACACTGTTATTTTTTGTTGATAAAATGTGAGAATCCTTTGCATGGCAAAGGATTCTCACATTTTATCAACAAAAAAATAACTGTGTATTTGTAACATTCATGTTTGAGATTTTGACAAATCGTTAACTAATGATGTCATTAATTTTGAACAACTGGCCGCAGGAGTCATGATTTGTTTGTTTAATAGTTAGTTTGCTTGTATTGGGATGGTCATTTACTTTAGTAACACTGTTCCTGGGCAAGCCTCTCGGAGGCAAGTTACCGGTACATGGTGCACATCTCTCACAACTAACTGACAAATACCTTCTTGAATCAGCAGAAGAGGAAAAATATTTTCATTACATTAAAATTCTAGTGCATTTGAGAAGCATCATGATAACCTGTTTTTAACATGTGAAATGTGAAGCTTCCAGCCTTCTTCTGTTACTGTACAAGCCAGTATGTATAGGACCAGGATGGAAACCCAAACACAGATTTTCTAGTGATGCGGTCCATACCTTAAACTTCCTATCTCTATCTAGCCTCCTTAGGGTTCAGACTAGTTTGTGTCTGATTACTTTGGAAACTCAAAACACATTTCATGTTTTCAACATGGTATAAATAATCAGTTGGGTATATTATGCTGTTAAAAATTAAGTATAAGATTATATCAAGCTTTGAATGAAGTAAACAACGATGAGCAGGATTGGTAACTATCATTAAGGTACACTCACCATGTCCATAAAGATGGCCAGTTTTGATATAGGTAGAGTTGTATAAAGCTTCAAATAGCTGAAAGATATAACAAAAAATATTTTAGAAAAAAAATCGTGACACCCAATATAGTTACATGTATATCGTGAATACTGAATGAAAGGAACCTTTCATATCCCAGTGTATGTATAAATAGTCCTTTTATGATGAAGCTTATTTAGGTTTTTGTAGGTTTTGATGCTACCAGGTAGTATGTGACCATCCATTGATTTCGATCATTTCAAATAAGCACTGAGCAGAACTGAACAGACAGTGGTTCTAGCAGACATTTGAGCCATCTCGTGAGAAAACCAACAATGTGGTTTCCGAACAGGTCCGACACAAATCAGGCTGTACAGTCACATAAGCAGGCTAGAAGCTTTAAATTTCGGATTTAAGAAGAAGAGGGATGTACTTTACTAATAGTGAAAACAAAGGTGCCGATCAGCTTCGCCGTTATCTTCGCGATAACCGCGAAGCTGATCTGCGTCTTTGTTTTCGCCTTTGCAAATTGTTGGTTTTCTCATGAGGCGGCTCATTTAGTACAGATGCATAAATACAATCGCTTTGGCTGAAAAATTGACTTGGATGTTAAACCACAATACGAACAAACAATCAAGTTCATCATAGAAATATGGTGCAATGGGATCCTCCATTTTAAAATATCATGTCATATTTGACACTTGTGAAGTGTCAATTACGAGGGACGATTGGAAAGTACCTAGTATGGTATCGTAATTTCTTAATGCATTGCTAAATATATTAAAGTAATTCATGTATAGAAAGTAGAATTTCTCCTCTTCAAGATGACGCATTGAAGAGCGACTAGTGATGCACGTGCATCGCACGCTCAAAATGAAGGCATGTTTTTCGAAAAATATTGATTACTATAAAAGCTGTACCGTTTCAAAACATAGCATTTTTGCGTGTTTTCTTCCTATTTGTTTTGAGATTAAGGCTCATACTGCAGCAAGATTTGTGACATCTGAGTATATTTTCTGCGTAATTCGTTGTGAACAATACACACAGAGAATTTCGTCATGCAAATTTGTCTTCTTGTCTTACTCGGTTCCTATGAAAATGAATCTTAATGACACTACCCCCTATTTTCAAGAAGTGGGTGGGGTAACTAAACCCCTCATATCTTATAAACGATAGGAAGTTTCTTTAAGATAACTTGTCAGTCATCACTCTAGTAATTGGTTTTAACTCACAATTCTTTCTTACCATTCTATTTCCCACAGTTCTCAATTTATACAAACAAAACTATTCCTCCTAGCTAAAATCACCCATGCCCATGATCAGGTTTAAACAGTTATCTACCATTTGTTGTGCTCTTAATAATTTTTTGTTTGTCTTTTTACAAAGCATGGAAACAGTGCTTGGTATGAAACTAAACTTAAAATAAATTCAAACAAATGCTGATTTTATATTTTCAAATTAAATTCATTGTGACGGGCGCGTTTTGACATAGAAAATGAACAAAATGCAGAGAATTCCAAGAGACGCAGATATTGCCGTCTCGTTTAGAAGTTATAAGAATTTGCAAATTCATTCGAGACTTGCATAATAAATTGCCGTTATGATGGGCTACAAAATGGTGCAAAATAATCTTATTCCATCAAATAGTGTTCATGCACTGCTAAATTTAAAAATGATTATAAATTGTCTATTTTATTGAAATTTCACTTTTTCCAGTATACAAACAGTACCCATGTTTACAATAATATTTTTTCTGACTGCATCATGTCACCTTCGTGAAACTAGTGTGAGAACGTTGGGGAAAGATAGTTGTTTAAAATAATACCAAACATGTATTGATTTGCCGATCCGTTACTGAAATAATGTACCATGCTACGTACTTTCCAATCGCCCCTCGTATGTCAGAGACAAGCGACATCATATACAACACATGGTCAGACATAAAATGAGCCGTGTCATGAGAAAACCAGATTTTGCCTATGCAAAAACAAAGGTGCAGATCAGCTGTGCAGTAATTGCTAAGCTGATCAGCGCCTGTGTTTTCGCTACTCAGATAGTCAAATTCTTTCCTTCCTAAATCCGAAATTTCGAGTTTCTAGCCATCTCCTGTAGCTGCAAAGACCGGTTTGTGTCAGACCTGGTCGGAAACCCCGAAGACCGGTTTTCTCGCGATGCGGCTTAAATGACCTTGGCTAAAACTTGAATTACCTTCCTGGAGTGCAGTAACTTTTTCAAGCTTGTGTGTCTAACAAGTAATATACATGTACAGATCAAATTTTTGTGTTTTCATTCTACAATTTTAAGACTAATAATCTACTTTGCTTGGGATATTATTTTAATATAAAAGACGGATGTTTAACCTCCTTTTCAACAATTTTAAACCATGTCACAATGAAACCACCACTTCACAGCATTTTAACCAATACCATGGAATGTCAGGAGCTTGGTACAAGAAAATGCCAACCCCCATCCCCCTGCACTAGACTGATGCTCTATCACTGCTTCACAGGATTTGTTAAATATACATTACCTTCTAATAGTGGGAACCAGTATTTGCTGTGCAACTTCATCCAAGAAAACCTTTAACTGTAGCATAAATGGCTCCTGGGAATGATAAGAATTACACTTATAAATTTTAAAACATTTCATTCACATTAGGCCTGGTAAACTGATGAAGGCACCAATAATTTGATAATCAGGAAAGCTTTATAAATCTAATGAAATGACCACAAATTAAAATATATGGGCCACAACTTGAGAAAATGTTCCTTCGAACAATTTATGTGTATTAGAAAAACAATATTTCTTTGAACGCATAATGTTTTTTTGAATCGGTTAGTCTTTATTTGACCAGATTATTCAAGTTATTTTGTGAGTTATGACCAATTTAATACATAAACCCTACAGATGTCATTGTACTGAAAAATGATGTCAAAGTTGCGTAATACATTTCTGCATGTTTCTAGACCCTACACAACTCGATGCATTTGTTTAAAACTGTTTAAGCACTGTTCAGAACCTATTGTTAAGATAGAATCTCATCACCCTTACATTGAATAAGTCGACATTATTTTGTCTATTTGTATGACAGTACGGTTGCCATGGTTACCATTTAGCGATAGATATAGGAAAATAAAGGATATTATGGGCAAAAACAAGGGCAGATAACTCCAAATATTGAAAATAAATATGTTTTAAAACTCATTCACAAGGTAGCCCAGTGTTCAAATATTACAAATACAGTACTATTTCTAAAACGTGTATTACATTATTTTCCACATTTTTGCCGCTTTCTACTAGTAACGTCAGAATGTCCGAAGGTACATTTTGTCGCGTTGTGGTTCATATGTAATCTCATCATTTTAATCCTTGTTGGAATTGATTTGTCAACACTTCCATCAAGTTGGGACAGAGGCAAAGATTCCTAGGTAGTTCCAGCAATACCGTTAAGTTGTTCCCAGACATGGATTTACTCCGTTGTTGATTTTTGGTTTCATCAGTGGTGGTTGTTCTCAGTTGTGTTGCTTGTCTCTTGATAACAGGTGTGAGAACAACTTGGAATATTTCGGTGTGTAGAGGTGTCTAAGAAAGAGACTTGTCAAACAAGCCCAACCCTATGCATAAGACAACAGACTAAAATTGATGATGATGATGATGATGATGATGATGATGATGATGATGATGATGATGAAGATGATGAAGATGATGATGATGATGATGATGATGATATTATGATGATGATGATGATGATGATGATGATGATGATGATGATGATGATGATGATGATTATGATGGCGGTGATAATGATGATGATGATGGCGGTGATAATGATGATGATGATGATGATGATGATGATGATGATCTTCATGTTTACAAAGCTTACCTTATGAAAGTTCACCATATTGACAGCCTCGTAGTTGGGTGGTACAGGTGACAGGAACTTGGGACATGCAAACGAGAAATTCTGCTCAAACTCTCCTAGGTCTCTAAAATGTAGACAAAGCACTATGAAAACCATTGTTTTCAGATATATTGCCATATATATATGATGAAAAAAGAATTTGTTTACCATTATATTTTGAAGAGATGGGTGCAGGCAAATAGTGGGGAACTTACAAAAAGTTGAAAGAATGTCTATTTTCTCTATAAGGTACTCAGTGGTGAAGACACACTGCTCTTGAGTTAAAATTTCAGCACTAAAATTGAGCCGCCTCATGAGAAAACCAACAATCTGCATATGCGAAAACAAAGGCGCAGATCAGCGCCTTTGTTTTCGCTACTCGGATAGTACAATTCCTCCTCTACTTAACTCCAAAATTTCAAGCTTCTAGCCTGCTTCTGTAGCTGTACAGGCCAGTTTGTCAGACCTGTTCGGAAACCACATTGTTAGTTTTTCCCAAGAGGTGGCTCAAATTACTGCATCATGAAAATATGTGGACCTGATTTTTTTCTTAATCCAATGTGGTACCTACCCCTTTTGCATTCTCAGCATTTTGTCAGCGAACTTCTCCCTGAGCTGTGAGTGTACACTCTCGTCTATCCTGATAGGGTGTAGGACCAGACAGATTGCCAATAGGTTATACATCTTATCATTCATCTTGGTGATCTATGGAGGGAGAAGACAAGCAACGATTTAGCAACGATTTAGCAAGATTTCTTCATTATCCAAAGTCTATTTTTGTAGAAAAAAAATTTACACCCAAAATTTACACCCATATTACGTCAGGGTGAACAGTTGTCACTACAAGACAGGCATATGTACCAGTCAAGTATCAAACCCGCAAACTCTTGTTTGCTAAGCGAATGTGCTAACTATTCTGTTCAGCTCTCTGTACTACAAGTTCAGACATTTTTGCAAGATTTATTGATATTAGCGAAGTTGTTGTCTTGTGAATTTAATGTTCTTGCTAATTTGGACTTACTACAAGTTTTATAGAGTGCACCTGTATTCAATCATGAATTGTAGGTCTCCCTTATAATTCGAATAGAAAATTCCCAAAATACAAGTCAGGGCTATTCCAGTTGAACATAGGTACCCCGGGAAGACGGCACTTTAATAAACTTCTATCGTAGGGTCCTTCGTTGGTTAAAATACTTCTGTACGTGGTGGGAGTTGGAGAAAAATTGCTACTATAGGAGGTGGGGTATTTTTTCGTGTTGAAAATCGGTTCTAAGGTGTAAAATTCAATGCAATGCATAGAAGCAAATTAAACAGACTAAAAACCTTTCGTTCGCCTGAACCGACTTCGATTTCCTGCGAGAGTGCTCTCTTTCACGTTCGCGCTATACTGCAAGGTGACGTGTGCAAAACCGGTCCATAGAAAAACCGGAATGCACCGAAACACCGGAACGCACGTGTAATTACCGGAACGCACTGTAAATATTGTTTTTTTCTTATGCTATGTTTGTTGTGGGCCTATATATTGGCTAGTTTTTATTGTATAGACTTTGATAAGCTGGGACTATGCGTTTGTTTAGGGAACGGGGTAAGGGAATAAGGACATATCTGGGGACATTCTTAAGGTGTTTTCTTTCTGACAAAATTGATGGCCCTGAAAAGGACCGTTTGTAAAATAATTTCTGTTCAAGGACAAGCACTGCATAACACCAGCCTGATCCGGGAACAGTATTTCCGAATGCCACAATTTTGGTTGGACAAGTGCACCAGCACATTCGTAATCTCTAGGACAAGGGATATCATGGAACTTGATGACCCCTGTGCAAGAACAGCTGACGTGGTCATTATATGCATCACATCACATATTTTAAGAAAAGAAAATCAACATCGGACCATATTTAATATTAGCTTCAATCTTGAATAAAAATGCTTAGCCACAAGTTTATTTTCTTTGTCTGCAGAAAACAAAATTAAAGAAGATCTATAAATAAAATATAAAGGTATAAAAAGATCTATAAATAAAAATAAAATATAAAATATAAAAGAAGTTCATTAACGACACGCGCCAGTTTTCGCAGCTTTCACTTTTATCAGAGGTGTTGATTGGATGTTTGCTACCTGTATCGCTACCGCAACCGTTAATTGGATTAGGCGTGAATTATCACAGGTGTCATTTCTTGAAAGCAAGACTCCCACCCCCCAAGGTGCATAGCTTTATATTTTTATTTACGTTCATAGCTATATATTTTTATACATGTGCGTATTGTCCCAATGCTTAGACAATCTTTGGTTTGCGTCGCCGTCGAAAATGAGCAACGTTGCGTAACAAGTGTCATCAATAGCCTACAGCAACCTGTGTTTATGGTCTCGTTACGGTCTATCGATAATCCCCTAGCGCGTTTGGCTTATTTTCACAACTTTTATTGCTAATCTTAAGAAAACAATGTGTCATTCATGCTTCGCGAGCGGTGGATTGTCTCAGTCTAAAAATTACTGAAATGGCAATTATCACTAGTGAATATGCACGCAGCCGACACAGTTCGTAAGCACATTATGCTTTCTATTAGAAAACGCGATCTTTCAGTTTTAAATGTGTAAAAGATAATTTACATTGATTGTTCTCATTGTACCATAAAGAGAAACTGTAAGAAAATCGCACCTTGGCAAACGCCTATGTTTTTTTTTTTTTTTTTTTTTCTCGAGTACCATAAAGAGAAACTGAAAGAAAACTGAACCTTGCCGAATTCCCTGCAAATGATCTTTTTAACAGTGAATTCACCCGCACATAAATGCCTTTAACTGTAATACAATAAAGGAATATATAGGGTAAAACGGCGCCTTAGCGTCTCCGCGATTTTTTTTTTCAAAAGTGGGTGGGCAAAATTTTGGGATCCAAGGTGCCCTCGCGTTATATCCAACACCGCGTTAATTCAAGGCGCGGTATAGCGGGTCTGTCCTGTATTTGTTTGGCCAATCAACAAGACATCAATGAAGAAAATAAAATTTGACAAAAGATGAAATAATATTTAATGCAGAAAACTGGAATTCAAGTATTATCTCGGCTACCAAAATAGAGTCCATTACTGTTTACTTCCCCAATAGACATGCACGCGTCTAGCTTATATCTACTGTTAAACTAGTGTTTAATGTTTATTTCCTCTCCAATAGACAGACACACGACTTGCTTATTGTCGTCATTTTTCTAATGAAATAAAAGCCAGATACCTTTGAATATCCTTTATTTATATAATAACTATTTATTAGACAATAAGTCTCAGTGATGCAGATTTTATCACTTGTTTTTAAAAATGAAAATCCGCCCTTTAAATTCAAAGCGCTACACTAACACCCTTTATTTCTTTGATTTAGTTGAATGACTACTTTGAGTTTAGGTACGTTCGAATTATGTATGTTTAAAATACATGCTGAAAATCTTCGTGAACAGTTAAAATAGTATAACAGATGTATCGCCTGCTTCTCAATGCGTATACATTTTTAATGATTAAATTTTAGTGACCAAGACAACAGAGATGAAAGGAAACCAATCAGGCTTCGGTTTCTTCAATTCATATTTTTATGATTGTTTGAAGAATAAACATAGATTGTACCCACAATCTATGTCATCTATGTTTTGAGCAAAAATGTTATAAATATCAAAAATTTTTGATGAAATTTTCAATTTTAAACATGAACTATTTGACAGGTCTTCTATTTCAAACTGTAAAGACAACCTGAAAAAGACAATAAAGTAACGTGATTATTGATAAATATTATGGATGATTGATTTAACATGTTAAAATAACACCTTAACACCTTTAGATGATCACCCATTCGGAACGCAATCGCACTTGCAATTCACAGGAACGCACAATAAATAGTTGATGTTTATTCTTAAATATCCATAAATATCTTGGATTACCAATTTACTTAAACAACTCAATAAAAGCACACCATACATACTTTTGTGCCTCATACCCCAATATTTACAGTGCTTTCCGGTAATTACATGTGCGTTCCGGTGTTTCGGTGCGTTTTGGTATTTCTACTTACCAAAAAAACTGAATCAGGAAATTGTCAGCGATCGAGGTTGTTTTTTTGGCATTTTAAGCCTAGAAAAGGCATTTGAACCGGGATTTTGGTCAGAAATCACAATTACAGACCTGTTGAAAGCTTAAATGGCGGCTCATTGATGAATTTAATGATGTTTAGACACAAAACGTAGCGATATACAGACTTGTATCGCTCTCCCAAAGCAAGTATTAGCTTTTTGAAAAATGCAACATAGTGTTTTTTGAAGCCTGAAAAGTGGCGAAAAAAACAATTTTTTTGGAAAAAAAAAAAAAAAAAAAAAAAAAAAAAAAACTCAGTGGCACACGTTATTGGAAAAAATAAATCTCAGCATGATAACGGTTAAGAGTGACGTTACACATATAATGAATTGGATATAGCCCATTGTTGAAAATAGGCACAATAATCATGAAAGCTGATGAGATTCAAACAAGCTTCCTTGTCCACATGGCTTGCTGATCAGGATGATAAAATGAAGATATATTTTCAAAAATAGGTATTCAATCTTTATTATTATAGTGAGAACATTATTTTAATGACTTTTGACAAAAATCACACAATACAGTTCCGTAAAACAGCAATACAAAAATTTACTTCTGCCCTCTTAATTTACTTCTATCCGTATCAAATTTTGCTTCTGTAGGAGGGTGTTTTATTGAAATGAACGGTTCTGTAGGTGGCTCAGTCGAGATGAAATTCACTTCTATAGGTGGAGGGTCAAAATTCAAAGTGCCTTCTTCCCCCCGTACTTATGTTTTACTGGAATAGCCCTCAGGCAAAAATTTCCAAATTTACACTTTATCCTGAGAGCTATTCAAGAATGCTACTTGTACTTTTACTTGCTATGGATAAACTTTTCAACTCAAATTGTCAACTCAACTAAGAATGAAAATTCAACAGTTCATTATATTGAAGCAGCCAATATTGGAGGAATTTTCAGAGTATATCTGCAATGACAACCATCTAACCTGCTACTAAATGTGAAAAGGACGAAATATTAAATCTACAGCTATTGTATGCATTTAAACAGTCATGAGCAGGATAAATTTCTTGCTCAGCTTATTGAGCAAAGAAAACAATTGAAGTGCCAAAGCCTACCTGATCATACAGTTGAGCCTTGGCCTGGAACATCTGTTTAGTTCTCTGTATATCTAGCAGTATATTAGAGAAAGTTCTGATGGCGTCCTGGTACCGTCTCATCATCATGTAGGCAAACCCCACATAGTAGAAGGTGGTGATCTGACATGCCGGCACTCGAGAGTACATGTTCTGGAAAGATAGTAGGCGGTTGACATGATTTTGTGCATATTCTGTGATAATTGAGCCGCCACATGGAAAAACCAATAATCTGCATAGGCGAAAACAAAGGCGCAGATCAGCTTCGCAGTAACTGCGAAGCTGATCATTACTGCGAAGCTGATCAGCGCCTTTGTTTTCGCTACTTGGATAGTACATTTCCTTTTTTACTTAAATCCAAAATTTCAAGCTTCTAGCTCTCTTCTGTGATGGTACAGGCCGGTTTGTGTCAGACCTGTTTGGAAACCACATTGTTGGTTTTTCCACAAGGCGGCTCAATTAATCAATGAAGTCCAAGAAAAATCTGATATAGTAAAATTTTAGTGATCTCTAATCCATCTTCACTAAAAACCTAGCTCACTATTTGCAGACAATGAAAGTTCTTCTCTTGCTGCGCATATACTCGGGTTAGTATGAGATGTCAATGTGGGTAAAGGGTAAATCATAGGATCTGTCACAGAACCAGTAATATGCATATGGCTTCTTTATTCAAGACCAATTGAATGCACTATATGGTATCAAAATAAGATTAAGGGCTGAGTGAAATATTATTCAAGTCTTTAAGTACAATTAATCAGTTCTTGGGACTACACATATGTGCATTTTATGTTGGTGTTTGAAATATACTTAGACTTGCTTTACTTGCAACTCGGAAATGAGAGTTAAATTTGCCAACAAAGAACCATCACACATGATCAACTAATCTAGACATGAAATACACAAGATTTCAGTCAGTATTGAGTACCTTCTTGTTGAAGTCAATATTTTCCAATACTTTAAGGGCCTGATAGTAGTCTCCTAGTAGAGAGTGCAGTCGTAGCAGACCTATCAGACTGAAGTACCCCAACATCTTGTAGAGTGACTGTTGGCCAAACTCCCCAGCTACACTGTCAGGGTCACCTATTGAACAATACATAACAATATATCAATTAGAGTGGAGTCTTAACAGCCCTATAAGACTGAAGTAACACTACATCTTGTACAGTGACTGTTGGCCAAACTCCCCGGCTACACTGTCAGGGTCACCTGAATAAAGGGTGTTTTAGGCCTTGTTTCCACGGACAATTTTTCTTTGACAAAGTAGATTTGTTGCAGAAATAAATGCTCCTGTAAATTTAGTTCTGTGGCAATGTTTTGTTGTCAAATATCTGTGACGAAGGTAAGCGAGCTAAGGAATCTTTGTTGTGTGTGAACGCAAACTCATTGCCAAAGTTTCTGTGACAAATAATCTTCGTCAAAGAAAAATTGTCCGTGGAAACCAGGCTTGCGTATAGTTTAACGTACATGGAAAGGTACATGAAATCAGCCATAGGCTAGCATGATAATTTGCATGTTATTTGTAGCTATGAAGATACTGTAATGTGTAAGAATAAGGCATTATATATAATTCAGGAGCCAAGAAACAAATGGAAGTTCATTATGTATTATTTCATCTCTCTTGATCACACAAAGACGCTTCACCAAAATTATTCGAAAATTTTCAATCAAGATATTTCTATTAAAAAGAAATTAGTTTGCTTTCCATTAAAACCCCCAATACTATCCTGGCGAAACTGATCGCTTAAAGTTATGTTTTATAATTATTGGAGCCTTTGCATGAGAAAACCAACAACTTGGATTTCTGACAAAGCTGGACACAAACCACTCTGTACAGTCAAAGAAGCGGCTAGAAGCTTGAAATATCGAATCTAAAAAGAAGAGGGAGTGTACTATCTGCACAGCCAAAACAAAGATGCTGATCACCTGTGCACTTACTGCACAGCTGATGATGTTGCTCTGCACCTTTGGTTTCCTGTATGCAAATTGTTGCTTTTCTGATGTGGCGGCTCATTCATAATAGAAATCTAGCTGACTATTGACATACCCCCACTAGTGTAGACCTCTAGTTGTCTGTTGATGCCTACCTCCACTAGTGTAGACCTCTAGTTGTCTGTTGATACCTACCTCCACTAGTGTAGACCTCTAGTTGTCTGTTGATACCTACCTCCACTAGTGTAGACCTCTACTTGTCTGTTGATACCTACCTCCACTAGTGTAGACATCTAGCTGTTGAAACCTACCTCCACTAGTATAGACCTCTAGTTGTCTGTTGATATCTACCTCCACTAGTGTAGACCTCTAGTTGTCTGTTGATATCTACCTCAACTAGTGTAGACCTCTATTTGTCTGTTGATACCTACCTCCACTAGTGTAGACCTCTATTTGTCTGTTGATACCTACCTCCACTAGTGTAGACCTCTATTTGTCTGTTGATACCTACCTCCACTAGTGTAGACCTCTATTTGTCTGTTGATACCTACCTCCACTAGTGTAGACCTCTATTTGTCTGTTGATACCTACCTCCACTAGTGTAGACATCTAGTTGTTGAAACCTACCTCCACTAGTGTAGACCTCTTGTTGATGATACCTACCTCCACTAGTGTAGACCTCTAGTTGTTGATACCTACCTCCACTTGTGTAGACCTCTAGCTGTCTGTTGATACCTACCGCCACTAGTGTAGACCTCTAGTTGTCTTAGTTGTCTGTTGATACCTACCTCCACTAGTGTGGACCTCTATTTGTCTGTTGATACCTACCTCCACTAGTGTAGACCTCTATTTGTCTGTTGATACCTACTTCCACTAGTGTAGACATCTAGTTGTTGAAACCTACCTCCACTAGTGTAGACCTATTGTCGTTGATACCTACCTCCACTAGTGTAGACCTCTAGCTGTCTGTTGATACCTACCGCCACTTGTGTAGACCTTTAGCTGTCTGTTGATACCTACCGCCACTAGTGTAGACCTCTAGCTGTCTGTTGATACCTACCTCCACTAGTGTAGACCTCTAGTTGTTGATACCTACCTCCACTAGTGTAGACCTCTAGTTGTTGATACCTACCTCCACTAGTGTAGACCTCTAGTCTGTTGATACCTACCTCCACTAGTGTAGACCTCTTGTTGTTGATACCTACCTCCACTAGTGTAGACCTCTAGTTGTCTCTTGATACCTACCTCCACTGGTGTAGACCTCTAGTTGTCTGTTGATACCTACCTCCACTAGTATAGACCTCTAGTTGTCTGTTGATACCTACCTCCACTAGTGTAGACCTCTAGTTGTCTGTTGATACCTACCTCCACTAGTATAGACCTCTAGTTGTCTCTTGATACCTACCTCCACTAGTATAGACCTCTAGTTGTCTCTTGATACCTACCTCCACTAGTGCAGACCTCTAGTTGTCTGTTGATACCTACCGCCACTAGTGTAGACCTCTAGCTGTCTGTTGATACCTACCTCCACTAGTGTAGACCTCTAGTTGTCTGTTGATACTTGATTTCTCTACCAGAGAGTGTAAAACATTCAACACGCTGTGAACATTCCAGATCTACAAGAAAAACACACATGCTGTGTAGTACACAAAGTGAGGCTATTTAAAAAAGCTAAAACTATGCATTTACAAAATGAGCTTGTCTAGGCTGAAATTCAATGCATGCAATAAATCTTAAGCAGCAAACAAAAAGAGCATGAGAGATCTTAAAGACTCTCATCTCCTTTGGCTACCATGTGGTGCAAACCCTGTGGTTAGAACCAAATTCTTGGCAATATTGTTTGGCCCCCAGCCATTGGGGCCTAAAGAAATAGATGATTGCTTGTGCCTCCAGGCAGTCACTACTGACTGACCATCTGATTACTGGGTAACCGCTCTGGTCTGAGCATGCCAAGGAAAAGTGGTTCAAGTAAAACCATCCATACGTAAAAGCCTTTTGTTGCTTAGTTGGATGGTTACATTTGAAGCACTTGTTGGATGTCATCACACCCTCATTTTGGGTGAAAGTCCGATAAAATGGAGGCAACATCCCAACATGACCATAGCTGTTGACTGTGAAGTTGCACATCAATTTAAACAAACAAACAAAGCGGCAACATTCTGTGGATAAGTCAAGTTTTGGTCAAGCCGGAACAGAGCCATACCATCATGGGTATTAACCAGTACAAAGGAAAGGCAATGTGTCTTGTTAAAGGACACAACTTGACGCCAGTAGGGTTCCGATCCTGGACTACATGATTGGGGGTCTGAAGCTCTACCAATAAGCCACCACAAGCCACAATTTTCAAAGTATAATTGAGCCACCTCGTGGAAAAACCAACAATGTGGTTTCCGAACAGGTCCGACACAAACTGGCCTGTACAAGCACAGAAAAGGGCTAGAAGCTTGAAATTTCAAATTTATGTAGAAGAGGATTTGTGTTATCCCAGTAGCGAAAACAAAGGCACTGATCAGCTTCGCAGTTACCGCGAAGCTGATCTGCGTCTTTGTTTTCGCCTACGCAGATTGTTGGTTTTCCCATGAGGCGGCTCATATATAGGTAATTTGTCCCCATACCTTAGGGTTGCCTCTCAAGACGTCAATTTCCTCTGCCGGTTTCTTGGTGATCTTACACCTGTAGATACTGAACGACTGGAACTGGTAGATAAACTCATCTATAATATCCCACAGCCACTGGTTGGGCAGCTCTAGTCGTACTGGACCATCTGCATCTGGATAATAGACATATGAGCCTGTGCGTGAGAAAACCAACAATTTGGGGTTCCGACCAGGTCTGACACAAACCGGGCTGTACAACCACAGAAGATGGTTAGAGGCTGGAAATTTTGTATTTAAGTAGAAGAGGGATTGTACTATCCATGTAGCGAAAACAAAGGCGCTGATCAGCTTCGCGGTTACCGCGAAGCTGATCTGCGGCTTTGTTTTCGCCTATGCAAATTGTTGTTTTTCTCATGCACAGGCTCATATAAAGTAAGCATAAATCATTAAGCCTACACAAAGCAAAGCAGTTGACTATGTCAAGGCCTTAAAGTCAAAACCAAATTGAGCCACGACACGATAAAACCGGTCTACGAGGTTTCCGACCAGGTCCAACACAAACCGGACTGTGCAGCCATAGAAAAGGGCTAGATGCTTGAAATTTCGGATTTAGGAAGAAGAGGATTGTAATATCAGTGTAGCGAAAACAAAGGCGCTGATCAGCTTCACAGGAATACACAATCATATGTTTTTAGACCAACAGAACATGGCAAACAGAGCATCAGACTCTTCCTAGAGAGTAGTCTGATCAAGATCTATGATAGATGAGCTGCAACACGAGAAAACCAGTCTTAGGGGTTTCCGACCCCATCCGACACAAACCGAGCTGTACAAGCACAGAAGATGGCTAGAGGCTGGAAATTCCGAATTTAGAAAGAAGAGGAATCATACTATCCGTTTAGCGAAAACAAAGGTGCTGATCAGTTACTGCGAAGCTGATCTGTGCCTTTGTTTTCGCATAGGCAAAATCCGGTTTTCTCGTGATGTGGCTAAGATATATCGCCATTCCAAGCACATAGTTTTCTCTACCTCACTGAAAACTTTAACTTCAAAAGACTGATTGCAGCAAACAGTTATGAGCATCAAAAGATGCGTAACTCTTATAGAGATCTTGAGAACTTACTGAGTATGTAGTTGAAGAGATCACAGTAGTTGGAATAGGAATCCAATCTCTGTTCTTGGGTAGGCCCTGACTAAAAAATACCAATATACATTCATCAATTCTACACCGAACAATGCCTAGACATTTCCTAGACATTTCCTAGACATTTCCTTGAAGGCACTAATTATTCCTTGTTTTATAATTGCTATCATAGGAAACATATGGACATTTTATTTCAGCGGAAGATTACACAATTTTTTTAAGTTTTTGTAAGATTTGTTGGTGTAGAAAAGTTTGGAACCATTTATGATCAAAACATCAGGAAAAGATGTCTGTGCAATGAATACCCCCTTAAACCCTGCTTTTATAGTAAAACTGGGGTATACCTATTTTTCTTATTTTTGCTCTAAAACATAGATTGTGAGTATGTGTTACCACAATCTATGTTTTAAGCAAAAATAAGAACAAGTAGCCCAAGGGCAACAATCGCTCACCTGAGAGTCAACAAGTACAGTCACTAGACAAAGTAATTGTGGTTTTTACCATATATGGGTATGGTGGCCATCTTGGTCATGTGACCTTGAAACCCCACTTACATCAGCAGAAGAGCTCTTGTCTGGATTGTGTATCCTCTTTTCTGCCATTTTGGTTCACTTGAAAAAATCATCTAACAAGGTCAGGGTCCTATAATGACCCCCGGGGTGGGGCCATATTTGACCCCAGGGGCAAGATTGACAGGATTTATGTAGAGCTCCACATGACAATGTTGTTTATCAAATATACAAGCTTTGTGTCATGCTGTTGCAGAGAAGATTTTTTCATATATTTCCATTATAAGTCTAAGGTAGATAATGACATGCCTGGGGCGTGGCATGTATGGACCCCAGGCCAGGGGCATCGTTGGCAGCAATTATAAAGGAGAGTATTATACATTGGTCCACACAACATATGAAAGCTCTGGGCCATATGGTTTCGGAGAAGAAGTCTGAAGATTATTTTGTGTTTTTCCCATGACGCCCCCGGGGCGGAGCCTGTATGGACCCCAGGGGCACGGTTGGCAGCATTTATAAAGAGGACCACTATACATTGCTATAAACACAATATGAAAGCTCTGGACCTTGTGGTTTCAGAGAAGAAGATTTTTTAAAGTTTTTCCCATGACGCCCCAGGGGCGGGGCCCGTATGGACCCCAGGGGCAGTGTTAGCAGTATTAATAAAGAGGACCACTATACATTGCTACAAACACAATATAAAAAGCTCTGGGCCTTGTAGCTTCGGAGAAGAAGATTTTTTTATGTTTTACCCATGACCCCCACCGGGCTGGGCATGTATGGACCCCAGGGTCACGGTTGGCAGGATTTATAAAGAGGACCACTATACATTGCTACAAACAAAATATGAAAGCTCTGGGCCTTGTGGTTTCGAAGAAGAAGATTTTTTTATGTTTTACCCATGACATCCCCCCACCCCCCCAGGCGGGGCCCGTATGGACCCCAGGGGCACGGTTGGCAGGATTTATAAAGAGGACCACTATACATTGCTACACACAAAATATGAAAGCTTTGGGTCTTGTGGTTTCAGAGAAGAAGATTTTTTAAAGTTTTTCCCATGACGCCCCAGGGGAAGGGCCCGTATGGACCCAAGGGACACGGTTGGCAGGATTTATAAAGAGGACCACTATACATTGCTACTGACAAAATATGAAAGCTCTGGGCCTAGTGGTTTCTGAGAAGAAGATTTTTTATGTTTTTCCCATTGTAAGTCTATGGGAGCTAATGACCCCCGGGGCGGGGCCATTTTTGATTCCAGGGACATGATTGGCAGGATTTATATAGAGGAAAAATGAAAAATATGAAAGCTTTGGGCCTTGTGGTTTTGGAGAAGAAGATTTTTTTTTATGTTTTTCCCATGACACCCCTGGGGCGGGGCCCGTATGGACCCCAGGGGCACGGTAGGCAGGATTTATAAAGAGGACCATTATACATTGCTACACACAAAATATGAAAGCTCTGCGCCTTGTGATTTCTGAGAAGAAGATTTTTTTATGTTTTTTCCATTGAAAGTCTATGGGAGCTATCTGTTGCCATGGAAACCAGAGTTCTGATCCGACCTGGCCCAAAACCTAGCATAACCTTTCCCTCTCCTCAATGATGCTTTAGATAAAATTTAATCATGATCCGCCTTGTTGTCTTAGAGATATTTAAGTTTGAAAATGTGGACAGACGCACGGATGGATGCCGGCTTGACTTCTATACTATAAGCTCACCTTTGAGCCTTCGGCTCAGGTGAGCTAAAAATATCAAAAATTTTCTGAAAATTTTCATTTTTTTACAACTTTAAAAATCTCTGCATATTGATTGCATGGGCATGTTTTAGTAATGGCTGTAGCTGTTGTGAGCCTACCTGAACTCTAGCATAGATATGTCTGTAATACAACTCCTTGTACAAGATCAGGAACACTTTATCTGGAAAACGAACCAATTCTAGTCTATATATCAAGGTTTTTTTTCTCTATACAAAACTGTGTCTCATTTCCAGTACCAAAATGTTTTCCCAATCAATTGAAGAAAATCCCATTTGACCTCAAACATTCCCAATTAGAATTCCCAATTAGAAATATCCCATTTTAAAGGGTAAACTTTCCCAATTTGACGAAAATTGCACATTTTTTCCCAATTTCATTGGCACTAAAATTTCCCAAGAAGGTCACAACCAGAGGACCATTGGTCCTGAGAACGCTCACCTGAAGCCTGATCTTGGAGTATTAAGTCATAATGAAATGACCTTGACCTTGAATACTCACACGCCTTTATTGACTTCATAAAATTGACCTTGCCGTAAAATAGGTCAAGGTCATCATAGGGTCATCATTTCAACAAACTATGATGGGCTGGAGTCCCAAATGCTACATACCAAGTTTCATGAAAATTGGCCTGCCGGTTCTGGAGAAGAAGATTTTTGAAAGGTTTTCACCATATATGGGCGTGGCGGCCATCTTGGTCATGTGACCTGGATTTCGCGATCAAACTTTCGTCTCCCCTACCCATGGATGCTCCACATAAAATTTCACTTTGATTGGCCGTGCAGTTTCAGAGAAGAAGATCTTTGAAAAGTGTGTATGGACAACAGACTGGCCAAGGTCAAGAGATGACCTTGACCTATATTAATCACATACCTTCATCTACTCCATTAGTTGTTTGCATCTACCACTTTTCAGGCCTCAGGCTGCAATAGTTTTCAAAAAATCCATAGTTTTCACTTCTTCCTATGTAAAAGCCTATGTTTCCAAATTTGACCTTGCCGTAAAATAGGTCAAGGTCATCATAGGGTCATCATTTTATCAAACTATGATGGGCTGAGGTCCTTGATGCTACATACAAAGTTTCGTGGAAATCGGCCTACCGGTTCTGGAGAAGAAGGTTTTTGAAAGGTTTTTACCATATATGAGCGTGGCGGCCATCTTGGTCATGTGACCTGGATTTCGCGATCAAACTTTCGTCTCCCCTATCCATGGATGCTCCACATAAAATTTCACTTTGATTGGCCAAGCAGTTTCAGAGAAGAAGATCTTTGAAAAGTGGCCAAGGTCAAGAGATGACCTTGACCTATATTAATCACATACCTTCATCTACTCCATTAGTTGTTTGCATCTACCACTTTTCAGGCCTCAGGCTGCAATAGTTTTCAAAAAATCCATAGTTTTCACTTTTTCCCATGTAAAAGCCTATGTTTCCAAATTTGACCTTGCCGTAAAATAGGTCAAGGTCATCCAAGGGTCATCATTTTATCAAACTATGATGGGCTGAAGTCCCCGATGCTACATACCAAGTTTCGGGAAATCCGCCCACCGGTTCTGGAGAAGAAGATTTTTGAAGGGTTTTTACCATATATGGGCGTGGCGGCCATCTTGGTCATGTGACCTGGATTTCGCGATCAAACTTGAAATGCCACTACCCAAGGAGGCTCCACATAAAATTTCAACTAGATCGGCCAAGCGGTTTCAGAGAAGAAGATCTTTGAAATTGTGGACGGCGGACGACGGACGGACGGACGCCGGATCATGGCCATCCTATAAGCTCACCTTGTGAGCCTTCGGCTCAGGTGAGCTAACCAGAGGACCATTGGTCCTGAGAACGCTCACCTGAAGCCTGATCTTGGAGTATTAAGTCATAATGAAATGACCTTGACCTTGAATACTCACACACCTTTATTGACTTCATAAGTTGTCTGCATCTGCAAAGTTTCAGGTCTCAGGCTGCAATAGTTTCCAAACCCAGTGATTTCTGAGAAAACCATAATTTTAATTTTGATATTTAAATGACCTTGGGCCAAGTTCAAGACATGACCTTGGCCTTCATTAATTACTTACCTTCATTGACTCCATTAGTTGTCTGCATCTAGCAACTTTCAGGTCTCGGGCTGCAACAGTTTGTTTTCACCTTTTCCCACGTGAAAGCCTATGTTTCCAAAATTGACCTTGCCGTAAAATAGGTCAAGGTCATCATAGGGTCATCATTTCAACAAACTATGATGGGCTGGAGTCCCAAATGCTACATACCAAGTTTCATGAAAATTGGCCTGCTGGTTCAGGAGAAGAAGATTTTTGAAAGGTTTTTACCATATATGGGCGTGGCAGCCATCTTGGTCATGTGACCTGGATTTCGCGATCAAACTTTCGTCTCCCCTACCCATGGATGCTCCACATAAAATTTCACTTTGATTGGCCGTGCAGTTTCAGAGAAGAAGATCTTTGAAAAGTGTGTATGGACAACAGTTTGGCCAAGGTCAAGAGATGACCTTGACCTATATTAATCACATACCTTCATCTACTCCATTAGTTGTTTGCATCTACCACTTTTCAGGCCTCAGGCTGCAATAGTTTAAAAAAAATCCGTAGTTTTCACTTCTTCCTATGTAAAAGCCTATGTTTCCAAATTTGACCTTGCCGTAAAATAATTCAAGGTCATCCAAGGGTCATCATTTTATCAAACTATGATGAGCTGAGGTCCCCGATGCTACATACAAAGTTTCTTGGAAATCGGCCCACTGGTTCTGGAGAAGAAGATTTTTGAGTGGTTTTAACCATATAAGGACATGGCAGCCATCTTGGTCATGTGACCTGGATTTCGCGATCAAACTTTCGTCTCCCCTACCCATGGATGCTCCACATAAAATTTCACTTCGATTGGCCGTGCAGTTTCAGAGAAGAAGATCTTTGAAAACTGTGTATGGACAACAGACTGGCCAAGGTCAAGAGATGACCTTGACCTATATTAATCACATACCTTCATCTACTCCATTAGTTGTTTGCATCTACCATTTTTCAGGCCTCAGGCTGCAATAGTTTTCAAACCAAAGGACCAATGGTCCTGTAAACGCTCACCTGAGATCAGCTGCATATACCAATAAACATGTTTGAATATTATGGTATTTAACTCCAGTGCAGGGGCAGATAAGCCCTTGGGCCATTTTCTTTTTTCAGAATCTTCAATATTCTGTCCATTTGCCAATTTCCTGTTGGCTTTTTCCTTCAAATGACATTTTAACAGTTTTCCCAATTCAGATGCACAGGCAACCCATGTTGACCTTGCCATAAACTTGGTCAAGGTCATCACAGGGTCATGATTTATATATACATTGGAGTACTTTAGCCATCGATGCCTCATGCCAAGTTTCCTTGAAATCAGTCTATTGGTTTCAGAGAAGATGATTTTTGATGGGTTTTTACCATATATGGGCATGGCGGCCATCTTGGTCATGTGACCTAGATTATTTATATACACATTGATTCCCCCATTCTATAGATGCTTCACTTAAAATTTGGCTTTGTTTGGCCAAGCGGTTTCAGAGGAGAAGACGTTTGAATATTATGGAAATATACATGTATATTGCCCCGGGGTGGGGGCACATGAGCCCCTGGGGTCCAATTTTTTTCAGAATCATTAATATCCAGTCCTACTGCCCATTTCCTGCAAGACTTTCACTTTAAATGACATTTTAAAAGTTTTCCCCATTCAAATGCATTGGTGACCTATGTTGACCTTCCCGTAAAATAGGTCAAGGTCATCACAGGGTCATGATTTATATATACATTGTAGTGCTTGAGCCATCGATGCTTCGTGCCAAGTTTCGTTGAAATCGGTCAACCGGTTCTGGAGAAGAAGATTTTTGAACGGTTTTTACCATATATGGGCATGGCGGCCATCTTGGTCATGTGACCTGGATTTTTTATATACATATTTGTTACCCCTTCCTATTGATGCTTCACATAAAATTTCGCTTTGATTGGCCAAGCGGTTTCAGAGGAGAAGATGTTTGAATATTATGGAGATATACAGGCCAACCTCATTATAACGCTATCTTTGGGGTCCATAAAAACAGACCGTGTTATAAGTGAACCGTGTTATAATGAGGTTATTTACTATAGACATATAGTAAAATAATCAATTTGGGAGCCATGACATGACCGTGTTGTATTGAAAACCGCATTATAATGAGGCGCGTTATAATGAGGTTGAAGTGTACATGTATATTGCCCCGGGGTGGGGGCGGATGAGCCCCTGGTGCCCAATTTTTTTCAGAATCATTAATATTCAGTCCTACTGCTCATTTTCTGCAAGATTTTTCCTTTAAATGACAATTTAACAATTTTTCCCATTCAAATGCATTCGCGACCTATGTTGACCTTGCCGTAAAATAGGTCAAGGTCATCATAGGGTCATGATTTATATACACATTGTAGTGCTTGAGCCATTAATGCTTCATGCCAAGTTTGGTTGAAATCGGTCCAGTGGTTCCGGAGAAGAAGATTTTTGAAGGGTTTTTACCATATATGGGCATGGCGGCCATCTTGGTCATGTGACCTGGATTATTTATATACACATTGGTTCCCCCTTCCCATAGATGCTTCATGTAAAATTTGGCTTTGATTGGCCAAGCGGTTTCAGAGGAGAAGATCTTTGAAAATGGTGGACGACGGACGGACGACGGACGGACGGACGGACGCCGGAGCATGGGTATACTATAAGCTCACCTTGTGAGCCTGACGGCTCAGGTGAGCTAAAAATCCATAATTTTCACTTTTTCCCATGTAAAAGCCTATGTTTCCAAAATTGACCTTGCCATAAAATATGTCAAGGTCATCCTAGGGTCATCATTTTATCAAACTACGATGGGCTGGAGTCCCAAATGCTACATACCAAGTTTCATGAAAATCGGCCTGCCAGTTCTGGAGAAGAAGATTTTTGAGTGTTTTTTACCATATATGGGCGTGGCGGCCATCTTGGTCATGTGACCTGGGTTTCGCGATCAAACTTTCATTATCTCTACACATGGATGCTCCACATAAAATTTCAGTTTAATTGGCCAAGCAGTTTCAGAAAAGAAGATCTTTGAAAAGTGTGTATGGATGACAGACTGGTCAAGGTCAAGAATGTTCTTGACCTAAAAATTAATCACATACTTTCATTAGTTGTTTTGCATCTATCACTTTTCAGGCCTCAGGCTGCAATAGTTTTCAAAAAATCCATAATTTTCACTTTTTTCCATGTAAAAGCCTATGTTTACAAAATTGACCTTGCCGTAAAATAAGTCAAGGTCATGCTAGGGTCATCATTTGATCAAACTATGATGGGCTGCAGTCCAATATGCTACATACCAAGTTTCGTGAAAATCGACCTTCCGGTTCAGGAGAAAAAGATTTTTGAGTGGTTTTTACCATATATGGGCGTGGCGGCCATCTTGGTCATTTGACCTAAATTTCGCGATCAAATTTTCGTCACCCCTAATCATGGATGCTCCACATAAAATTTCACTTTGATTGGCCAATCGGTTTCAGAGGAGAAGATCTTTGAAAAGTGTGTATGGACGACATACTGGCCAAGGTCAAGAGATGACCTTGACCTAAATTAATCACATACCTTCATCTACTTCATTAGTTGTTTTCATCTACCACTTTTCAGGCCTCAGGCTGCAATAGTTTTCAAAAAATTCATAGTTTTCACTTTTTCCCATGTAAAAGCCTATGTTTCCAAATTTGACCTTGCCGTAAAATAGGTCAAGGTCATCCAAGGGTCATCATTTTATCAAACTATGATTGGTTTAAGTCTCCGATGCTACATACCAAGTTTCGTGGAAATCGGCCCACCGGTTCTGGAGAAGAGGATTTTTGAAGTGTTTTTACCATATATGGGTGTGGTGGCCATCTTGGTCATGTGACCCGAATCTCGCGATCAAACTTCAGTTCCCCCTACCCATGGATGCTCCACATAAAATTTCACTTTGATTGGCCAAGCGGTTTCAGAGAAGAAGATCTTTAAAATTGTGGACGACGGAAGACGGACGGACGACGGACGCCGGATCATGGCCATCCTATAAGCTCACCTTGTGAGCCTTCGGCTCAGGTTGAGCCTTCGGCTCAGGTGAGCTAAAAAGCCCTGGTATAAGTCACATCATGGACAAACATAGCATTCAATATCCAAACCTTAGGACACAAATCAGCTGTGCAACCATGCAGTTAATCAGTACCTCATAACTTGCTACATAGTTCAAGTTCTAAAATTTGCATTGACTTTACTTTGCTATCTTACTGTTTTTCAATCATTTGAGCCTCCTCGTGGGAAAACCAAAAATGTGGTTTCTGAACAGGTCCGACACAGACCGGGCTGTACAAGCACAGAAGATGGCTACAGATTGGAAATTTTGGATTTACAAGATTTAGAAAGCAGAAAAATTGTACTATCTGTGTAGGGAAAACAAAGGCGCTGATCAGCTTTGCGGTTACAGCGGTTATGCAGATTTTTGTTTTTCTCATGAGGCGGCTCATTTAATGGAGAAGATATCGATTTGAAACCAGTACTGGTGCGGCTATACACCTTGTAGTAAATTATGGCCATACACAAGTACTTTAAGTCTCCTAAAGCTTAACAGCCCTGTCTATATGGAAATTAGCCTGACACCTTGAGACAAGGTCCCCATATACTGCTACTTACCATTCTGTACAATAGGGGCCACCACTTCAGCATCTGGCCAGGGATTTGTCTTGAAGAATCTGTCGGTTAGCTTGTTAAACCTAAAATATTTGAAATTGTCTATCACATCCATAATCAACGAACTTAATGGATATGATGACTTTCATATCCTATATCATACGGGCCGCATTATGAGAAAACCAACATTTTGCCTAAGCAAAAACAAAGACGCAGATCAGCTCCTTTATTTTCGCTACACAGCTAGTACAATTCCTCTTCTACTTAAATCCAAAATTTCAAGCTCCTAGCAATCTTCTGTGACTGTACAGCCCTATTTGTGTCGGACCTTGTCGGAAACCTCCAAGACAGGAATTCTCAGGACATGGCTCATACTATTTCTGGAGAATTTTGTCTTTCATTGGCTAATCTAAGAACCCATCTCTTTTTCATTGAAAACCAGACTAATATCACTGGGAACTCTCTAGTAATTTTTTAAGGTTTTGGTATAATTCACGCATGCAAACAGAATCATACATGGTGTAAAATCAAGTTTCATCTTGCCAGTGGGATTACACTAATTTGGAATTGAATAACCAAGAGAATGATAAGCTACAGTGTTTCCTAGTGTAAGTTAATGGTTTTTCACAGATATTTTGCAACTGTTTAAGTCTAGATAAAACATTTTCTTGGCACAATTGAGCATCTAGTATGTCGCAAAATGTGCAGAAAAAAAAATGAAAATCGGTTGACAAACAAAAAAGTTCTGGTCAAAAACATTTTTAAATAGGGATTTTCTGAATAAAAATCTCATGAAAGGGAGGTAAATATTTTCCCGCAAAAATTTAAAATTCTTGGTATGACTTACCCGAGACCAAATCTTCATGATCAGGTAAAAACTTTTGAAAAGTATGTATTTTCATAATCACAGATTATCTCCCTTGCCAATGAAAAATCCCTATTCAAAATTCTTTTTGGCCATTAAAACTATATGCTGACTGATTTTCAAAATTTTTGCAGGTCCTGTTAGGACAAACTATAATGATCAAGATTTTGACATGAAAATAACTTTCCTATCAACTGCCACACAAAAATATTTCTGCAAAAACCATGATCAGAGGCAAGTTTTTAAACTTTAGTTAAGAAGTGCAGGCTAATCATACAGTCCCATTATTTACAGTCAAAATGGACATGTATCTTTGTCTGGCAGTAGTAATAATACTTACTCTATCTCATACATATTCTGTATCTCATACACATTCTGTTCATTGACACATTTACGGAAGAATGTGAGGAAATTCTTGATGTCGTTTGGGACAATGAACGTTGACTGAGTCTGGTAGTAGCTTCTCTCATACTCAATGTCTTGTCTTGGATCCCCTACAATGGCAAAATCAAATGAGCCGTGACGTGAGAAAACCGGTCTTTGGGGTTTCTGACTGGTCTGACACAAACCGGTCTGTGCAGCTACAGAAAAGGGTTAGATGCTTGAAATTTCGAAGCAGACGAACTGTACTATCTGTGAAGCGAAAATTTGGTTTTCTCATTATGTGGCTCAAATTAAGGTACATGTAATGTACACAGACTTTGGGTCAGGCTGTTCTAGGCAGTGAACAGTGGTCCTCTAGATAAGAACAGATCAAAGTAATACTTCTTGTCGTGTGGGTAAGCCATGTAAACCCAGACAATTCCAGTTTTGAGTGCAGTGGCAATTCTTATTGTAGAAACCTATATTTATTAGTCTTCAAGATTGATTATACTGTCTGTATCATGTATGACCAGTGTTTAATGTCGCCAATTTCATTAGTCATGAAATATCAAGTCTCTAGCACTCTTCTTTTAAACGTTATTTATTTTACTTCAATTATACAGAAAGCTCATGGAACTTAAAAAAAAACAACAAAAAACACTTTCTTGAAGTTGTAGTCAAACGTGGTGGAGGAAAGCAGAGAACCCGGTAAAACCACCAGGTTTGGATGGACAACCACTACCCTGTCACATGCCTTCTTCTGTGGCTGTGCAGCTTAGTCTGTGTCTGAACTGCTCGAAAATTCTTGACCTCCAAAGACAGGTAACAGAGTATTCTTGTGATGCCGCACAAATAATGTGAGCCTTTGCATGAGAAAACCAACAATTTGCATATGCGAAAACAAAGACGCAAATCAGCTGAGCAGTAACAGTTCTGCACAGCTGATCAGTGCCTTTGTTTTCGCCACACAGATCAGCTGTGCAGAACTGCACAGCTGATCAGTGCCTTTGTTTTCGCCACACGGATAGCACTATTCCTCTTCTACTTATATCGAACGTTTCAAGCTTCTAGCTTCATGCTGTCACTGAACAGCCTGGTTTGTGTCGGACCTGGTCGGAAACCCAAATTGTTAGTTTTCTCATGCACATGTTCAAGTACTGTATATCCTACCTGTATGAGATTCATAGCCATAGGATGGGGTGTTGTCAAACTGAAAAACAAAGAACAAGACAACATAGAAGAGGGTTCAATTACTTGACATTTGAGCCGCCTCATGAGAAAACCAACAATCTGCATATTCGAAAACAAAAAGATGCAGACCAGCTTCGCGGTAACCGCGAAGCTGATCAGCGTCTTTGTTTTCGCTACACGGATAGTACTATTTCTCTTCTACTTAAATCCGAAATTTCAAGCTTCTAGCTGTTATCTGTGACTGTACAGCCCAGTTTGTGTCAGACCTGTTCGGAAACCACATTGTTGGTTTTCCCACGAGACAGCTCATTTGCTAGGTCTCGAGGGCGCAGAGGTTCAATATTACCCTAGGGACTGAATAACAAAATCAAAATTGATCCTTATTACATAAAAATTTCATGGTGAACTGAGATGCAGATTAAAAAAAAATCATCTAATAGTCATCAAAAATGCTCTTTATTCTGTTGTTCTACTATCCGTTTTCCGAAAGTGCACACACAATCATTGTACATTCACACCCTTTATAATTTCTCTTCACTAGCAATCTGTGAAAATTGAGCCTACACATGAGAAAAACAACAATATAGCCACCACATGAGAAAACCAACAATATGCATGTGCCAAAACAAAGGCGCAGACCAGCTTCACGGTAACCATGAAGTTGAATAGCGCCTTTGTTTTTGCTACACACATTATCAATCCCTCTTCTTCTTTAATCTAAAATCTCAAGCTTCTAGCCATCCTCTGTGATTGTACAGGCCGATTTGTGTCAGACCTGGTCGGAAACCACATTTTTGGTTTTCTCATGATGCGACTCAATTCCGCACACACTGTGACACACAAACTTAATTGTTATTAACAGACGATTAGCATGGTACCTACAAATGGATTAAAACACAGGACAGTTATCAGACCAGTCAGAAATATCTAAATACTTATGGCACATTCAACCACAACCAACCAACACCAGGTACATGTATAGGGACAAACTTATCAGGCATCTAGAGTTAAAACTCTTACATCACAATTATTGAATATGAGGGTGGTCCAATAAGTAATGCGAACTCATCTGTTATGTCTTTCACCGTCCCTTTTTATCAAAATAGTTTACATCAAAATAATGGTGCTTAGTCGAATGTTCCAGATTCGATTACGTTTTTGACAAAATCAGATGACAACCCTCGTTGCCTAGCAAAAAGAGAATGCAAGGACAACGACCATAACCTTTCACCTTTACACGTGTAAATGACACCAATCCAATAAACCCAGGATGGAGAAGAAATGAGGCCTAAGACATGGGGTAGTGGTCTGTTCAGACTTGTGTTTTATAATAGGCTGGAAGCTGCGACTGGCTAACAGGTATCTAACTAGCATTTACTGTAACTTTTCTATCACTTTTGATGTCCTATTATAACTTGATGCAGTTACCGTTAAATATTATAAATCTTTTATGATATGATCAGACATTGCCTGTCCCTTCTATTTGCACACAACTTTCTTTTAAAACAAAAAACTTGGGAAAACGACAAAAAACAAAACAAAAAAAATGGAGCTTTGTTATGAGACAAAAAGACTATCTTTGCTGACTAACATGGTCTGTAACACCATGGACAGACTCTGCCATAAAAGGGTCCAATTATTTGAGCTGTGGCATGAGAAAACCGGATTTCTGCCTATGCGAAAACAAAGGTGCAGATCAGCTTCGCAGCAACTACGAAGCTGATCAGCACCTTTGTTTTTGCTACCCAGATAGTACAATTCCTCCTCTACATATAGCCAAAATTTCATGATTCTAGTTTTCTTCCTTGAGTGTATAGGCCTGTTTGTGTCGGACCTGGTTGGAAATCCTGAAGACCCATTTTCTCAAGTCGCGGCTCATTTATCTAGCATACCACCAACCCATAAAAGTTTACCTTCTCAGTAAGTGTTGAGACAGCCTGAAAGATTCACTTTTAAGTTATGCAATAGTCATTTGTAACCATATTCCCAACTCCTACAGGGAATGGTGGCCGCAGGGGTTATGATTTTTCAGTTTTCAGTGCCCTGCTATTAGCCCCAACCCCATTAGGACTGAGTATCGCCCACTAAAACCGCATCGTAATATATTGCGGTACGGGAAATGCATATCGCAATGCGTATTGAATATATCGTACAAACAGGAAAGTCAATTTTCAATTTCTTATCGAAGCAAAAATTTGTTGCACTAGAATGGGAATCAATTTTACAACATTTGTAGTACATCTATGACTGATATTATTGTAAACAACATGCAAAATTTTTATGCAGAGTCAGGTTGTTTTAAAGTGCCGAAATAGATGTATGTTCCAAAAATAACCACATGATTGACAGCTCAACAGGGGAGGCAAATACGCACATGTATTGGACTGGTTTCACGCTAATTACCTGTAAAAATTCGATAGCAGGACCGATTATAAATACACAGTCTGTGGTTGTACTCGTTTGGATTATTTTGGGTGTTAGTATAAAACCAGGACTGTGTTACGATATACCGGAATCCTTGTATGGGTGTACCGGTATACCGTACCGCGAGCACCGTACCGCAGTATACCGATATATCGGTATATCGTTACACCCCTAAACCCCATGGAGGTCAAAGTTTTGCTCTATGCCCTGCCCTACATTTACTGCACAGCTGATCTGCACCTTTGTTTTCGCATAATACAGTTTGTATATTTTAGCTTTTGTTAGTTGTATGCACCAAGATGCCGTGTCATTTGTAAACACAGCATCTAAATCTGAATAGCCCTCTATGCCAAGATTTTGTTTCTTCATAAACAGAGTCTATCACTATCTGATCAGGTGGAGCGGAATGGCGCAGGGGTAGAGTGGTTGACTCCTGTCTCAGAGGTCCCTGGTTCAATCCTCTGGCTCAGCCAAGGCATCTTTTGTTGTGGCTTTGAGTAAGTCACATTTCCAAAGCTCTTGAGGTCATGATCAGAATTTGATTGACTCAGTAAACAGTAAAAAAAAAAAATATATATATATATAAATATATATATATATTATATATATATAAATTATATATATATATAAACATTCTTTACACTGCAAGCAGACACAGAAAAGAGAATGAATACTGACTGGGCTGAACCATTGTTCAGGTCGGAATGACGTCATGGCCATTTTTTCGAGATGAATGACTCAGCCTTTATTGCTTTGACCTTATTGAATTCAAAGCAGAAAAAATGAAAATATTTTTTTTTTTTAAATCTATGCATATATCTTTAGATCCTAAACAAATCTTCAACTCAAGGTATGAAATTTATATTTCTGGCAGTGATTAAATCATAATAATATTATACCCTTGACCGAATCAGCAAAAAGGCGGAAAGGACCAGTTCCGGTGACCAAAATTGATTTCTTCTCACGAAAAAGGAGCTTGCCGACCAAATCAATTCAGTGTTCTAGACTGAATCTGAACGGTTTACTGGTGATACGCCAAATTAACAATAATTCACCTGGGGGGTGCGCCAGGAGGGAAATTAGTCCCTGGCTCTCACAAAAGATGCGAACTTGGACACACAGTCCTACCACATTTGGGACTGGGAGACCATAGTTACAAATTACTGGTGCATTTACATTGTTAAGCATGGATGAGTAGAATATCAGGTCAGAGAAACTTGTGAAACCACAGAATTACGTCGAAGGACAGAAGTTCTGTCGTTTGACAGATCTCACTATCTGGCGATCAACAGTCATGCTGTTTCAAAAGTTGTTTTCATGAGAAAAACATGCAAATCAACAAAACCGCATAGAAATATATGTTGAAATCATTAATTTTCAATGGGACCTACCGTTTAGTGAAGATTAGGAGTTTCTAGATAAGTGCATTTTCTGCGGAAGTTCAGTAGTCATATTTTGCTGTTACTGTGGATCACACCTTACTCATGTGAAAATTGTGATAAAATAGCCAGGTATAGATCTGTCGTTTCAAAGATCGGTACAATCTGTCCAACGACAGAATATCTGTCCTTTGACATACTTATGTCATTTTAAGAGTTTCTTAATTAGACCTGAATATGGAGAAGGAAAATATTTTATTTTGCGGACCGGCGCAGTGGTAGAGTGTAGCTGTAGGACTCTGGTCCCACATTCGATCATCAGCCAGGGTGGAAGGGTGTTCATTGTGGCAAGTCACATTTCCATAGCTGCTGATGAAATGGTTAGAAACTGATCAACTCAGTATACTTTAAAAACATAAAGGGAAAAAAAGAAACAATATTGCAAATACCCCACCCATATGACAGCCATATGCCGTAGTTTTTATGAAGTAATCGTCAGACAAGACAGAGAATGTTCTTAAGCTACTGAAATATTAAATATATACGGTAAATACAGTTTCAGAGCTTAATTGATCACTGTATTCACCCATTTCACCTACATCTTCAACAAATTGATCACTCCACATGTTGATCAAAACTTCAGTCGTTCAAACGATTATAAAGCGCTTGTGGCAAGCGCACTTGTTTCATTTGCATTGAGTATCCAAGACGTTTCTCTCCAAGCTGTTCGGGGAAACGCCTCCTTAACGCTTATTTTACCAAAAATATCATTGAACAACCAACCTGCAAATAAAAGTAAATATTTTAGAACCGTTTAGTGCATATCTAATATCTACAAAAAAAACAACTCATTCTTCCCCTAGGATAAGCATAGACTGGAACCATTTGTACACAGATCAAAAGTAGACTAAATAAGTTTTGGAAAAATAAAAACACCAAATTTGAGCCAGACTGTTATTCATATCCACTTGCGCATGCTAGACATCACCACTTAAATGAAAGAAGACAGGAAAGGGCCAAAGAGTCGAGAGACTATACAATGCTCAACGACAGTAAGACACTGAGTAAGAGTAAATAAAATATAAAGGTTTGATCCTTTGATCAAATCTTTGATCCTTTGATCCTAAACAAATCTTCAACTCAAGGTATGAAATCTGCAATATATTTGGAACCAAGTTATACAGACAAATTGTTGGAATCCCGATGGGTACTAATTCTCTCGTATCTGATCTATTTTTATACTACTACGAAAGAGACGTCATGGATTCTCTTAACCATGGCAATCAAGCTGATGTTATCGAGGCTTTTATTTAATTCGACTTCTTGGTACCTCGATGGCCTTTTGAACAGTGACAATCCTTATTTTGAAGGCATGGTCAAACAAATTTATCCTTCCCCCTGAACTACAGTTGAATAAAGCAAACAACACAGATACCAAAGCCCCATTTTTAGACTTACATCTTTCTATTGCAAATGGATTCGTTTCTTCTAAAATTTATGATAAACGCCATGACTTTGATTTTGATATAGTAAACTTTCCGTTTTTGGATGGTGACGTTCATCGCCGTGCTTCTTATGGCGTATGCATTTCGCAACTTATTAGGTTTGCTATAGTCTGCAATCATGTTGCGGACTTCAATGCGCGAAATAAATGTTTAACAGCCAAACTTCTTCAGCAGGGCTATCGGTATCATAAACTTCGAAAAACCTTTTCTAAATTTTAGCGCAGACACTTTGAACTGATTTCCAAATTTAATGTTGGGCTAAAGACCCTTTTACGCGAGGGCCTATTGGAGCCAGAATTTTATGGTGACTTGGTTTACAAATTTAAGAAACTTATAGGAAGGAATTATTTTTCTTTTCAATTCAGAAAAATCATTACGCATTACAGACGTATAGGATATAACTTGAATGTTATGCGACAGTCTGCATTCTTATGGCCACTTGCTCGCCAATTCTAATTGGGCGATTAGCCATCGATAAATCTGCCCCAACGGTCATCGACTTGCATACCAATCACTTCTCAAATACCGTTAGAAAGTTTGGTCAAGAGGTGGTTGGCTTGCGCAGTTGATCCGTTGTATCGGTGATCCGCCGTTGAGCGCTCTCAGTCAAACCTGCTCAATAGCAGGTTTATCGGTTACTCAAGCCTAATTCTAACATATTTTTATTGCTATTTGTCATTCTTTAGTTTTAATTGTTTGTTTAACTTGTCAGTCAACAGTTCTTAAGTCATACCGGAACGGAGCCACTTTTTTATTTATTTTCTTTTGTATTAACCAGTACTATTAAGGATAAATTTGTCTAGCTAAAGGACACAACACTGCGCCTGTAGAATCGAACCCTTGACATCTCTGTCCAGAGTCTGACGAACTAACACCCAGGCTACCGCCCCAAAAGAAAGAGAATGCATTTGAAGGATGACAAAACAAAAGGAACAAATGATAAGGGAGATGATAAATATATTTTCCGTATGCGACGATTGGGAGCTTTGGAGCGAGATTTCATTGTAGCTTTGACGGAAATGGTGGACGGTCAGCTGGCTGACATACAAATGAAGAATCAGCGCTCCCATCACTTATGCGAAAATTCGTGACCTTACGTGTTCAGGTTCTGTGTAATATTTAAGCTTGTTGACGATTCCTATGGAATTTTATAAACTTCGTGCATTGTGTCAGTGATCGTAAATATGTGTTTACGTGCATTGTTTTAGCAGCAGAGTTAATGCTTGCCTCGAAGGAAGATCACCGGAGAAGAATGTAGGTCACGTGATTGCCAATTCGCAGACGATACGAGATTTCGGTGAGAGTTCATTTGATTCCGCCATTTGTATACGAACAGTTAAGCTAAAATCTTGTTGAATTTTATCACATGGAGTCTGATTATTTTTAGCGTAAAAACTTATTATTTTTATGAGAAATAAAAGAAAAAGTGTTTATTGTATAAACGATTTGCTTTTAAATGTATATTCAATGCATTATCTAATGTAATTTTTGGTCAATGATGAAGGGCTTCTTCGCGGTCCATAGGACTGTTTTTCCAAAATGGCGGAAAGGTCGGATTTCGTGTCCCAATTGTGCACCGAACTTCGGCTAAATGAAGCGTCTTAAGTTTTTGATACTCTCAAATATTTGAAGCTTGTATGTTGTATAAGTTTGGAAACTATTTGATTTATCGGCATACTGTGCAAGTTGCCTGTAATAATGAGCTAAAAGTAGGCAAAATGGCGGAAAATCGCCTTTTTTGATTATTTTTGCATAGCCAAATTGCGTCGGCTAAAGCATTCGAAACATGACACATGCGCTTAATTTCACACTTTTATCATAAAGGACAGATATTTTCCCACATAAGTAAGTATGTTTCAAATGAGAAAGTCGAAAATTACATGCTGTCCCAGTGCCACAAAGATCGTGATTTTTTTTTTTTTTTTTTTTTTTTTTTTTTTTTTTTTTTTGATTTTCAGTACTTGTATACTTCATGATATGGAAATGATAAGAGATACATTCTTATTCAATTTTCACACCTTTTCTGATTAACAGCTCATTTGGTGCCAAAATGGGTACTTGTCATTGTGTAATTATCAATGTTTGCCATTGCAGTTAAGTGTCAATAAACAAGGGATTAAAGCAATCAACAACTGTGGAAGTCATGATCATAAATTTTGCCAAATTCGTTTCTGCAGAACAGAAACAAAAAGTCTTGTAACTTCCTAAGTTTTTGTCCGATTTTGACAAACTTTTTACCAAAATAAAGGACACAGAATGTAGATTCAGAGGGCATGGCGCTGGGAAAAAGGGCATGGCGCTATAGAAAAAGGCCATAGTGAAAGTGACTAGGGGAAACACTACAATGTTTCATCGTCCCAATCAAGAAAATCATCATTTCCGTACGACATTATGACACAAAATGAAATGCGTACGCGACTACATGTACATTTGTTTATTTTTGCCTTTCTGTTTCCTCATGATTAAAGAGAGTTTTCTAGGATTAACGGACTATTTAAAGTAATTAAGTGAATTAATTTGTGACATTTAAATGATCGTTGTTGCGGCGATGTTAATTTCCAATTAAGACCAACTAAGTGTAGAACTTCAAAGCGTTACGCACCGGTGGAAAAAAACACTCAATCAAAACATGAATGATGTGCATTGTGTCGCATTTTGTCTGCTTAATCATTATAATAATAATTATTATAATGCTTGCCAAGAGAAGAAATGAAACCCATACATGTTTGAAGTAATCAAACTGAATTAATGTATAAGTTCGCGAGAGCTAGCGCAGCGGTTTCTTACCACTCGCCACCCACATTTTTTAGCAACCCTATCGTGTTTGGTATCAAATTGTAGCCAAAAAATGACTGCGATGCAATTCGTATGTTTATTTCAATTTTCCATAATCATCTGACGATGTAAAAACGAAGGAAAATGTTGCAATAAACAGGCTTATCATTTTGTTTTCTTATAGCGACCGATTATTATCTGAATCATTGCTTCATTTACCTGGATTTTGACTCGACAACGCACAGGTAATTTTTCCGATAATGGTATTGTAGTTGCGTCTCCGGTACATATTGCTTCGAGTGCTTGCGGACCCCTCAATCACCTCTTTCCAAGATTCATTCTTTAATATGTTTGGCATTATTTTGGTCCTTTGCTACAATTCATTAATGGCCTCCAGCAGTATATTCCTTTCACGTGACATGAAGATGGCACCATTTCGCTTCTTCATTCTTTACAAATGATAGCTATTTTTTTGCCTGGTGTTATAATTCAGTTTTAGATCGAAGATCATCTTCTCCTCAGCTGAATCTCTGTTGAATCGCACGTGCAAAATTCGTTAGATCCGGAGATCAACTCTGGATTATCGACGGATCAACTGATCCCTCGATCTGGGGTGATCGGTGGATTATCCTCCGATCCAATGAGCAAGCGGCCATTAGTTTTAAACCCAATCACGGTTGATAACTATGCTGCCTTCTTTAATTGCACGCCGGTGGGTGGGGCGTCAGACTCTATGATGGACCTGACATAAAGCTATTCATTTTAGTTGGTTGGGGTCGGAGCTTCTTGTCTGTTGCTTGGCCCAGTGGGGTTCAACTGGGCCCAGTTGTTCAAAACTAACGACGTCGTTAGTTAACGTTTCGTTAAAATTTCAAACATGAATATTACAAATACACTGTTATTTTTTGTTGAAAAAATGTGAGAATCCTTTGCACTGCAAAGGATTCTCACATTTTTTCAACAAAAAATAACAGTGTATTTGTTACTTTAGCTGATATTTGCTTAACAAATTTATGTCTTAACGATATCGTTAAGCTAACGATGCTTTGAACAACTGGGTCCTGGTGTTTTTCTTTTGCTCCGGGTTTCAGTAAGTTATTCGGCGCCCAGGGATCTCCATCGTCAGGCAGCTTACTGAATCTGTTTCCTCGTCTTTTATTCATCATGGTGGTTATCATGATTTATTTGTTTGTCCTTGATGATTCATCGACTAGTTAGAGATTCACCACGAGGATCGAACAGCTAACTAAATGTTGTGAACCACTGCAGAAGATAAGGGTGATGGATCTGTTTTAATTTTTATTTGCTATTACTGCAGCTGGTGTTGTGCCGTGTGGCGGCCCGTAAAAGGCTCCCCGTACATCATCCATAGTGCCGGTTATATTTTCGTTTTGGTCCTTTGAGATAAGCGATGATATTCTGAGAAATCAGAAACTTATGATCGGTCAAGATTCATGTTTTCTTAGTATAAGTACCTAATAACTGTCAATTTAGTTTTTCCAAACTCCGTTTTTTAGAGTGGGGATTTCTTTCTGATAGCGCCTTGGCAGTTGATCAAATCTCCTAATGCAGCCTGTTCTGTTCTGTTATAGTAATTCCATCCCCGATGGGATCACCATCTTACGATGTAGTATTTCTATGTCTTCGTGAGTGAATGTTTCATTATATTTTACGTACACGAGGGCGTTAAGGCGCAAGGGCTATGCAGGGGGACAATTTCGCATTTATTCCAAAGTTGGGCAGCTATACATCCTTAGCTTTTCAGTCCATCTCTATTAATTATTGTTCATCCTGACCAATAAATCACCTCCCCACATATCCATTACAGCGCACAGAACTACCACTGAGGGATCCTGGACTAGCCTAAGGCCTATGTGCAACCTTCAATACTCAATATAATAGAGTATCATTGTATATTAAAGATTCCGCAGAAGCTGTAGCCAGGGTCCCTTTACAATCTTTCAGATCAAGGAACTTGCACCTATAATACAAAAAATGTGTAATTACAAGCTATACATACCCTATAATGGCAAAGATGATTTATATACTAAAGGTACAAGTAGGCAAAGATCAGGAAAAGGTGCAATCAGAAAAAGATTCCCACGCCAAAAACCGAGGTGGGAAAAAAAACAAACTAACAATCAGGTACTTATACCATGAAACATATCGTAAGCCGAATGAGCAGCTATTTTCCCAATAGGTGGCCACTCAGTTACCTTAACTTAACTAAAAAATATGAAAACATACATAAGGTGCCAACAGCACACAAAAAATTAAACACCAAGACATAAAACAAAAAGAACCACCACAGAAATATTGACTTGGAACGATCAGTAACACAAAGTTACTGGCGAGCTTAAACCGGTTTTACAGGTACCTAACCTCACCCTCAGCTTCTGCAGTGGTTCATAACATTTAGTTAGTTCTTCGGTCCTCGTGGTGAATCTCTAACTAGTCAATGAATCATCAAGAACAAACAAATAAATCATGATAAACATCCTGATGAATCAAAAACCAGGACTCAAAAACCAGAACTTCTTTAAATTGAATATTAGGATGCTACTTTGTACAGTAAGAGCAAAAATTATAAGCTCAAAAGTTGTACTCTTTTTGAATGCAGAGCAAAGCACATGTTTCTACTGACTGACTCTAGTTCTTCAAAAGTACTAATGTCAACATGATGGCTGTCAAACACCCCCAGTTTGAACAAATCCATTAATAACTCCATAAGCAGTTTTTGGTTTGACATAATCTGATGACTAATACTGACATCGATGCCGCATAAGATTGAACGAATTTTCTCAAGGTACTTTTGCCTAACAGAATTCAACCGTGAGCATCCCAGTAGGAAATGTATCCTATCTTCCTCAGCAGCCTCACAGAGGCAGCATATCGGGCTGACATCATATTGGTTAAATTTAGCTTTATTGTACTGCAGAATGTATGTTCCTGTTAGGATTTTCACCTTAATGATAGCTCGTCTTACGTCACGTGTATTATGGGAGACTGATTTCCAGCATGAGTGGACTTTTCCCACAAAACAGTCATGTAGGTTGAGGTATGCTAGGGTTGATTCACTATTTCCTTCCTCAACCCATGAATGGTGAACATAATTGTCAACCTTATGTTTGATCTTTTCTTTTAGGGCATCTTTAGACTTTGTAGAGTGTTTTAAGTTGTATATATTTGGGAGTTTATGTTTGTGGAGAATTTGGTTACAGTGAATGAACCAGCTATTGCTGCTACTATCTTTTACTGCCATTTGTCTTTTAGCAAGTGCAGCCTCAATAGAGCTATCATTGTATAGGATATATACAAGAAAGGATAACTTCTTCAAGTCAATTTCTAGCCCAATTGGACGGACACCGAGAAGACAATATACAGCTACATTAGCAGTATTGTTAGGTAGACACTGTAATCTACGTAGGATGCTTCTCTGCAGTGCTTCAAGTTGCATGGTATCACTGTTCCTTAATCTAGAGATCTCCAGTCCATACAGCATTCTTGGCAATGCGAATGTTTTCCACATATGGATTGACACATGTGGGTTCAGGCCTGAATTTCCATAGGCACCAGCTCCCATCAGCGAATACATAGCGCGTCTGCCAAACTGCACTTTCTTTTTATGTCAGTTTGGGATTCAAGGTTTCTATCAATTCCGAGGTGAATGGTATCTATCTATCTATCTATCTATCTATCTATCTATCTATCTATCTATCTATCTATCTATCTATCTATCTATCTATCTATCTATCTATCTATCTATCTATCTATCTATCTATCTATCTATCTATCTATCTATCTATCTATCTATCTATCTATCTATCTATCTATCTATCTATCTATCTATCTATCTATCTATCTATCTATCTATCTATCTATCTATCTATCTATCTATCTATCTATCTATCTATCTATCTATCTATCTATCTATCTATCTATCTATCTATCTATCTATCTATCTATCTATCTATCTATCTATCTATCTATCTATCTATCTATCTATCTATCTATCTATCTATCTATCTATCTATCTATCTATCTATCTATCTATCTATACTGCCATACGCCCTCTCGGACATTCTAGGCAGGGTAGCGCAGCGTCTGTTAGTATCAGACAGGAAAAAGAAGAGTTATAGTACAGAGGTTTAAAAGCATAAAAGTGAAGAATAAAGACAGGTGATAGGTTAAAATAGATAAGAATAGCTAAAATCAGATAAAAACAAGCATATATGGGGATCTATGGACGAGAATGCTGCAGCTTGCAGACTGCAGCCTTGAAGGCCTCAAGGTTCTGCAAGCATGCAACAGCCTCGGGGAGGGAGTTCCACTGTACTATGGCTAGTGGGAAGAAAGAATATTTATAATAGTCCCTAGAGGTGTAGACCTGCCTAAAGATCATGGAGTGGCAGTACCGGGAAATTCTGTTAGAGTACTGCACATAGTCCGGGAGGGGTACGGCAACTAGGCCATGAATGACCTTAAAGAACAAACAAAGACGAGCATCGGCCCGTCTTTGATCCAATGTACGCCAACCTAGGTCTTGCATGATCTTAGTTACACTGGCATGTCTGTCAAAATTTCCAACTGTCCAGCGAGCTGCTCTTCGCTGGACTTGTTCTAATTGGGATATATGTTTTTTTGTGATTTGGGTCCCACACAGCTGATGCATATTCAAGCTGTGGTCTTACAAGGGAGTGGTATGCTGTTTCACGCACCTTTGACATCTTAGTTTTAATATTTCTTCTGATGAAACCTAGAGTCCGATTTGCATTTCCTGTTATACGGTCGACATGGGTTTTCCAGGTGAGATTACTCTGCAACGTTAGGAATTTCCTCACCATCAAGGGTAACTATGGAGTCGTTAGAGCTCTTTTTT
Source organism: Rugalucina vietnamica (assembly GCA_964017185.1). Taxonomy (NCBI): domain Eukaryota; kingdom Metazoa; phylum Mollusca; class Bivalvia; order Lucinida; family Lucinidae; genus Rugalucina; species Rugalucina vietnamica. The sequence continues at coordinate 7,679,848 of OZ024871.1, read as the reverse complement.
GATTCAATACAAAGATGTAGAGGAAGATTGGAGGAAGATGCAGCCACTATCACCAATTTTTCCGCCAAACAATGTGTCTCGGAAAAACGACGCCGTCCATTATCCGGCTTATTACCACAGGATACTGTCGCTTCTAGCATCAAGCTCCCACTCCTCCAGTACCTACCTGGTTGAATTTAGCCCTATTAGACTTCAATGTGTATGCCACACTGTGACAGTCTGACAATTTCAGATAAGGCAGTGGCTAGGGATACGGTACCGTATCTTTAGCCTGTGGGCTAGGGATACGGTACCGTATCCCTAGCCTGGCGGCTAGAGATACGGTACCGTATCTGTAGCCTATATATCGGAAATGGCTAAAGGTACGGTATAGATCAAAATCGATAATATAATATTTTCAGGTGAGTTTTAAGTTGAATCATTGCAAGTATCCTAATGAATCATAAAAGTAAACATTTACGGGTGTCTTACTTTTCTCACAGTTTCATGGTTGGACAAGCTCTTCATATGCACAATAATCTTAACAGTATTAGCGTTAATTGTTGTTAATTGCTTGGGAAATTATGCACATATAATAACAAACGTGTAAACCAAGCGTAAAATTATATCATAAATCACGGAAAGAGTTCTTATAGAGAATCCCCCCCCCCCCCCCTGCAAATTCTAACTTAGAAAGCGCAAGTCTTAGAAAAATACTTTGTTTTAAATTTTCAAGTAAGTGCACAGACGTGGAGAGCCGCAATTCAAATTTACACCGTGTCTTTATCTGCAGCGCTTTGATGTTTTGCATGTATGAAACCCAAGTTGATAGATAGATAGATAGATAGATAGATAGATAGATAGATAGATAGATAGATAGATAGATAGATAGATAGATAGATAGATAGATAGATAGATAGATAGATAGATAGATAGATAGATAGATAGATAGATAGATAGATAGATAGATAGATAGATAGATAGATAGATAGATAGATAGATAGATAGATAGATAGATAGATAGATAGATAGATAGATAGATAGATAGATAGATAGATAGATAGATAGATAGATAGATAGATAGATAGATAGATAGATAGATAGATAGATAGATAGATAGATAGATAGATAGATAGATAGATAGATAGATAGATAGATAGATAGATAGATAGATAGATAGATAGATAGATAGATAGATTCTATCACTCATGTCCCTCGACACTAAGTTCTTGTCGCCGTGAATACACCTGAATGTAACCTCAGAGTATTTTAGTATTTCGTTCGTGCGCCTTTTCTACACTTCTAGAATCATTATCTCTCTTATAGAACTGAACGCTAGCGCTCAATAGCACATTCAAATGCTTGAAAGTTTTCAACTTTTTGCCCGATGTGAAGTATACGAGCCATTCTGACGGTATGAATCAAGATTTGTATGCATGTTTTACAATTCTACGACGATTGAATTGAGTAATAGCTTAATTGTTTTATTTTGCAGTTACTTACTTAACCATAACAAAAGTTAAAAGCATTCGCCGAATAACAATTGGCAAATTAAACAATGCCAATGTCTTACTTCAGGTGTTTAGCAGTAGGACAAAATAAATCAACACTTCATTACTGTTTTGATTGTTGTTCGCACATTGAGGCGCGGACATCGTATTGGTGGTTAAGCAACTAATCGAGGCTAATATTATCTTATTATTATCTTCACGCATCGTTAGAAACTTTCATACTGCGAGTTGGTTTTATATCCTTTGATGTTGGTCAAATAATTGTAGATAATATCCATAAATGTATCAATAAATACACTGTGGTAATATTGCAGAAACACACACTCAAATATAACAATTGAAAATTTCGTTCCACGGGGTAGGAAACAAAATTGAAATCTCTAAACTTTATACATTAACATTGTTTTCTTAAATCTTTATCTCCAGTCTTCCGCACCTTTAGCCATTTAGGATACTTGCAATGATTCACCTGAAAATATTAGATTATCGATTTTTAATCTATACCGTACCTTTAGTCATTTCCGATATATAGGCTACAGATACGGTACCGTATCTCTAGCCGCCAGGCTAGGGATACGGTACCGTATCCCTAGCCCACAGGCTAAAGATACGGTACCGTTTCCCTAGCCACTGCCTTCAGATAATGTTGCAGGTTGTGGGTGTGGTGCCCCGTGGTTTTACATGATACGAGAAACTTTGGGTCAAGTTGACTCGATCGAACTCACCCGGAGAACGACGTAATTATTCATCCTTCAAACAAAAAAGACCGGAGAGCAGTAATAAACAGAACGGATTCTGAAAGTTGTTCAAGTTCAGACGGTGTGCTGAATAAGAATTGAATGATAATCGGCTCAACTGAGGCAATTTATTCGCTGCTGGAACATGTTGTAAATGTGTCGCTTTGTATTTAAATAATCTGACATCAATTTTCTGGGCATGACTTGGAATTCTGTTTGACTAATAGCCACTGTTAGCCGGGCTGTTAGCACGAGTATCAAAATAAATTGACAGCACTGAATCATTATTGAAGATGACAGTGCTAGGGAGGATACGACAGCTGGTTCACTATGGACCAATTTTGGCATTGTTTATCATTTTCTTCATTTCATTGACAACCATGAAATGTATATTCATGTACTGGCCGCTTGATTACCCCGGTGGTATGCAGAATTTTTTGTTGTATCTGTTGTGGAATTTCTTGACATTGTATAACTACTTTCTCTCAGCATTCAAAGGACCTGGATTTGTCCCGTTTGAATGGAGACCAGTAAGTATATACATGTATCTATTGTTTAATGATATATTCAACATAAAAGTGTTTGATATTTTATAATATATAGTACTGATAAATAGTACTGATAAAAAGTGAAAACACTATACTTTAATATATCATACTATTCATGAATTTGTCTCTCATTTTATTTCATTGTAACAATTATCGCAACACATAAAAAATGTTCTTTGGCTTCAACTGGAGGATTTAGAAGGGGTTCAAGTGGTATGCTCGAACCCAGACCTGAATTTAACTTAATCATGATTACTTTATTCATTGAATTTTTTACTAAAACACCGTAAAGTCACTCTTTTTTTTTTTTTTCGGCTGAGGCTATCCGTACGACGGTCATGCCGATACCACCGATAAGCGATGTTATCGGCCCGACCGTCTTGCAGATAGCCAATGCTTAAGGTATTGGCTATCAGCACGACGGGAGTATAAGATTTTCTAACAAGTTTATGTATGCATTAAACTATTAATTTGTCATTATTAAATAAATTAATTATGTGTTTAGCTATTGAAATACATTTGAAAATAGCATTTTTTGTTATTTATGAATAAGAAAACTAGTTTAATTTGATTATTCCAGCTGATGTAAACTGAATCACAGTAGATTTCTAACAGAGGAGAAAAATATAACCATTGTAAATGCTTTTTAATTGTGTTATTGAAATGTTTTCATACTCCATTGTTAAAATCAATGGTAGTTTATTCTTTTGGATTACCATATTCTTTTATTAGCTCACCTGAGCCGTTAGGCTCACAAGGTGAGCTTATAGGATGGCCATGATCCGGCGTCCGTCCGTCCGGCCACAATTTCAAAGATCTTCTTCTCTGAAACCGCTTGGCCAACCAAAGCCAAATTTTATATGAAGCATCTATAGGAAGGGGAAACCAATGTGTATATAAGAAATCCAGGTCACATGACCAAGATGGCCGCCATGCCCATATATGGTAAAAACCCTTCAAAAATCTTCTTCTCCAGAACCGGTGGACTGATTTCAACGAAACTTGGCATGAAGCATCGATGGCTCAAGCACTACAATGTGTATATAAATCATGACCCTGTGATGACCTTGACCTATTTTATGGCAAGGTCAACATAGGTCGCCAATGCATTTGAATGGGGAAAACTTTTAAAATGTCATTTAAAGTGAAAGTCTTGCAGGAAATGGGCAGTAGGACTGAATATTAATGATTCTGAAAAAGAATTGGACCCCAGGGGCTCATATGCCCCCACCCCGGGGCATTATACATGTATATTACCATAATATTCAAACATCATCTCCTCTGAAACCGCTTGGCCAATCAAAGCCAAATTTTATGTGAAGCATCAATAGGAAGGGGTTATCAATTTGTATATAAGAAATCCAGGTCACATGACCAAGATGGCCGCAATACCCATATATGGTAAAAACCCTTCAAAAATCTTCTCCAGAACCGGTGGATCGATTTCAAAGAAACTTGGCATGAAGCATCGATGGCTCAAGTACTACAATGTGTATATACATCATGACCCTGTGATGACCTTGACCTTTTTACGGCAAGGTCAACACAGGTCACCAATGCATTTGAATAGGGAAAACTTTTAAAAAGTCCTTTGAGGTGAAAATCTTGCAGGAAATGGGTAGCAGGACTAAATATTAATGATTCTGAAAAAGAATTGGACCTAAGGGCTCATATGCCCACACCCCGGGGCAATATACATGTATATTACCATAATATTCAAACATCTTCTCCTCTGAAACCACTTGGCCAATTGAAGCCAAATTTTATGTGAGGCATCTATAGGATGTGGGAACCAATGTGTATATTAACAATCTAGGTCACATGACCAAGATGGCTGCCATATATGGTAAAAACCCTTCAAATATCTTCTTCTCTGAAACCAATAGATTGATTTCAATGAAACTTGGCGTGAAGCATCCATGGCTAAAGTACTGCAATGCATAAATCATGACCCTGTGATAACCTTGACCAAGTTTATGGCAAGGTCAACATGGGTTGCCCATGCATTTGAATGGGAAAAAGTGTTAAAATGTCATTTGAAGGGAAAAGCCAGCAAGAAATTGGCAAATGGACAGAATATTGATTATTCTGAAAAAAGAAAACGGCCCAAGGGCTTCATCTGCCCCTGCACTGGGGTTAAATACCATAATATTCAAACATGTTTATTGATATATGCAGCAGACTCAGGTGAGCGTTTACAGGACCATTGGTCCTCTGGTTTACTAGGTTACGATAATTACTTTTTCATTTACGCATACGCATGAAATTGTTGACATATATTGTCACTATTTTTGGTAATATAAAGAGAAGACAGAAATTTATATATGAAATATTTGATGCACATATTTCACATGCAGCACATAGGATTTTAGTCAAGTAAATTGAATAATATATTGATAAGTTCCGCAGATAAACTCATTAAAACAATTAAAAACTTTTTTTCACATTTTTGTTCGCAGTTTTATTCAGAAACAATGTCACGCAATCATCGGTATGTTTGACAATTGTTTGTGTGCGAGCCAAGCCATTTATAATTGTCTTCTTTTTTGGGGAGATTATCTTCCAAGCTTTGATGACCCATCTCGTTTGAGGCGGTCAAATACAATCATTAATTGAGAAATCAATAATTGAGACAGTACACGCCAAAAGACATACTTCATAGGAACAGAGCATGACAATGCGTGAAAATTATTTTTTCAATTTTTAGCTCGCCTGCACGAAGTGCACAGAGCTATTGTTGTCACCTCGGTCGTCAGCATTTACGTACGTGTATGTCCGCGTCCGCGTCACACTTTCAGTTAAAGTTTTTAGAAGTCCATATCTCTTGAACATGTAGATGTATCAAGTTGATACTTTGCATATTGGTAGATATTGGTTTGAAGTTTTATGCAGTACCATCATTACCCATTCTGGGTGACCTTGAGGTCAAGGTCACAGACTTAGAAATTTTATGTTCAAAGTTTTTTATTAAAGTTTTTAGAAGTCTATATCTCTTGAACATGTTGATGGATCAAGTTGATACTTTGCATGTTGGTAGATATTGGTCTGAAGTTTTATGCAGTACCATCGTGGTCCACCCTGGGTGACCTTGAGGTCAAGGTCACGGACTTAGAAATTTTATGTTAAAGTTTTTCATTAAAGATTTAAGAAGTCTATATCTCTTGAACATGTTGATGGATCAAGTTGATACTTTGCTTGTTGAAGATATTGGTCTGAAGTTTTATGGAGTACCATCATGACCCACCCTGGGTGACCGTGAGGTCAAGGTCACAGATTTAGAAATTTTTTGTTGAAGTTTTTCGTTAAAGTTGTTAGAAGTCTATATCTCTTGAACATGTTGATGGATCAAGTTGATACTTTGCATGTTTGTAGATATTGGTCTGAAATTTTATGCTTTTACGACCCACCTGAGCGACCTTGAGGTCAAGGTCATGGGTCATAGATTTTGATAAATTTAGTGGCAAAGCACAAGTCAGGCGAGCTACGCTGTCCTGCGACATCTCGTATTTAAATCTGCGAAAATAAATCACCGCGAAAATATCCCAGTTGCTAAAAATGTGAAAATAAATAGCTGCAAAAGAAAGTTGGTTTACAGTAGTACAATTCCTGTTCCCTAAATCTGAAATTTTAGGGTTTTAGCCATCTTCTGTAGCTGCACAGGCCCGTTTATAAATGTCAAACCAGGTTGGAAACCCTGAAGACAGGTTTTCTCGTGTTGCGTCTCAAATGGTAAAATGATTCTCCTTTGATACAGGCCAACCATTACCACATGAAGAAGTTACAGTATTGTGAACTAATGATGCTCCTTTTGTTACAGGGCAGCCTCGGCCAAACGAAGAAGTTACAGTACTTTGAAGTTTGAACTAAATGATTCTCTTTTTGTTACAGGCCAACCACGGCCACATGAAGATTAGATGTTACAGTACTGGGAACTTATAATTCTCCTTTTGTTACAGGCCAACCTTGGCCACACGAAGAAGATATAGTACTTTGAACTAATGATTCTCTTTTTGTTACAGGCCAACCACGGCCACTTGAAGAAGTTACAGTACTGTGAACTAATGATTCTCCTTTTGTTACAGGCCAACCTCGGCCACACGAAAAAGTTACAGTACTTTGAACTAATGATTCTCCTTTTGTTACAGGCCAACCTCGGCCACACGAAAAAGTTACAGTACTTTGAACTAATGATTCTCCTTTTGTTACAGGCCAACCACGGCCACGTGAAGAAGTACAGTACTGTGAACTTACAATTCTCCTTTTGTTACAGGCCAACCTCGGCCACACAAAGAAGTTACAGTACTTTGAACTAATGATCCTCCTTTTGAACTACTTTGAACTAATGATTCTCCTTTTGTTGAGGGCCAATCTTAGCCACACAAAGAAGTTACAGTACTGTGAACTACTGATTCTCCTTCAGTTACAGGCCAACCCCGACCACATGAAGAAGTTACAGTACTGAGAACTTTGTGAATGCTATTCTCCTTTGTTACAGGCCAACCCGGATCACATGAGGAAGTTACAGTACTGTGAACTTTGTGAATGCTCTTCTCCTTTCTTACAGGCCAACAGGGACCACATCATGACGTGAAGAAGTTACAGAACTGCGAACTAATGATTCTTCTTTTGAACTAATGATACTCCTTTTGTTAAGGGCCAATCTTGGCCACGCGAAGAAGATACAGTACTGTGAACTACTGATTCTCCACCACCACATGAAGAAGTTACAGTACTGAGAACTTTGTGAATGATATTCTCCTTTGTTACAGGCCAACCTGGACCACATGAAGAAGTTACATGTACAATACTGTGAACTTTATGAATGCTATTCTCCTTTGTTACAGGCCAATAACCATTACATGAAGAAGTGACAATACTGTGAACTTTGTGAATGTTATTCTCCTTTGTTACAGGCAAACCCAGACCACATGAAGAAGTTACAGTACTGTGAACTCTGTGAATGTTATAAAACACCAAGATCTCACCACTGTAGGAAGTGTGATAGGTGAGAATATATTATAGAAAATAAACAGATAGTGCAGGGTTTTGGAAAATAATCCTCACTTTTAATGACCTCATCAGGGTTCCCACAGACAGTAAAAAATAAATTCTTATGGTTTGATCCAAAACGTAGATTGTGGGTACTTGTTAGAACTGCTTGGCCGAGGCAGTTCTAATGTGTACCCACAATCCATGTTTTGAGCAAAAATATTCAAAATGTCATTTTTTCCAATGAATTTTTCAATTTTTACACTTGAAAAAAAATAAAAATAAAATAAAAATCTGTGTATTTTGCATGGGCAAGTTTTCGTTATGATTGTAAATGTTTTCTCCCAGTCCCAGACAGCATTCCCATTTACCCTTTGAATGGATTCTCTATATGCAGCTATACATTGAGGGTATAAAAGAAGGGAAAAGGTCAAATGTACCCTCATTTTCAAAATGCGACTGCAAATGAACCATGCCTAAAGCAGGAATGCCTAGCTTACCATGGGACAGACAATTTTGAAACAATAGGGTGTAATTCCACTTGTTGAAATGTGGTGTCCAAAATCCTTAGGTTTGCCCATCATTTCCGCTGTATGCAAGTAGTTTTAAAAATGTTGAATATACGAAGGGCGTTCAAAAAGTTCGCGGAAAAGTGCCATTATATTCTTATTTTGTAAATCAGCTGAATTAAACTTTTACAGTTATGTAGACAAATATTATTTGTACTAATACAGCAAATTTTGCTGCTGTAGCATGAATACAATGTTAACAGTGGTTGCTATGGAAACCGTACATCACGACTACCGGCCCATTTTTGTTCATTTTTGCAAAAAGTCGATGTTTAATGATGACGTTGATAGTTTACCTTGCTTTTTTCACCAAACATTGTATGAACAAAGTTCTGTATGTTTGCGGTGAGCACATGACGTCATATAAGTATGTGACGTCATTTGGGCGTAAAGCGCCCATATTGTTTAGTGGGTATGCCTAAAATGCGAAGAGAACAACGGTATTCGATAAATTGTGTGTTAGGAACGGACTATTAAAGAAAGAAACACTGCTAAGAGCAGAAAGCATACACTGAAACAAAGTTATAAGAGGCCACCTCATATTTTGTCTTCTAGTTCAGAAAGTAAAATACGATCAATTAAAATTCATGATCATATGAATAAACCAATGTCTAACAGTGGCTCTGTGAGTTTCTGCATTCCAAAATGCGTGATACTTCTCACACAGACGAAGCATGTGTAAAGGTACCCTATTTCAAAAAGTCACACTTTATTAACATCAAATTAAATGTCATATTATGACGTTGTGTTTTTACATTTTAATTTATTTGAAAGTGCTACTGACTGCCATGATGCAAGATAAAATTAAGTCAAAAGTGTTGCTGCAATAAGAATCTTCGTTTCTGTTTTGCACATGCAAGAAGACAACAACCTGAATAACAGGAATTCAGCTTTTGTATGCAATTTGCATACCAACTTTGTTCTTCTCCAGTTGCGTTATTATCAGCAGCACGGCATTGAAATTTTCAGCGATTATTTAGGTCAAATACTAGACTCTGATATACTTTGAAAATTAAAAAAATCGTCCACAAATTTTGTTATTTTGTTCGTTAAAAATTGGCATTAACACCGGAAGTGTGCGGCAGCCTTGACATGTTGGTCCTCGAAAATGGTCAAAAACAGTTCAGTCGAATTATATCTCTCATTTCCAGGCCTCATCAAGTGAATTTAACAGGGGTCAACATGTTTAAGAGGCACATTTATGATTTTTTTAAAAAATCTCAAAATTGGCGATTTTTAAAAATGCATAAAAATTCTACCAGTAGAGAAAATTCGAATGTTTGATGTTTTTCCGAGCCGTAACGACCCCTTTGATGACACCCGTTCCTAATTTCAATAAATGGTGTGCTGTATCCAATTTTTTATTTAAAAACATTGATTTTTGCATTTTTACTCCAAAAACGCCTCTAGTAAAAGAAAATTATTTCTTAACACTTTGGAACTTTACTTACTTGAAAGACACGTCTTTTGGCCAAAAATTGTGCAATTTTGAACTTGGCTTAGAAACAAAAAATGAGTTTGAAAAGTGGCCTCTTTATAACTTTGTTTCAGTGTATATGGCAACAAGGAAATTAAGAAAACGGCAATCAACAAGTAGTATGCATGTTTTCTACACGGCCAGAGAAGCATCCATGTCGACTCACGCAGCGTAACGTCAAATAACGTCATACTGTTGAAAATGATTGTTGTGATAGAAAAAGAGTAGAATTCGTGAAATACACAACATATCGAATTGTAGTTTCGGCACAATTCACCGCCTTATACACACAGAACTGACAATAAGACGCCCGTATGCCAGGTAGATTCCAAAAATTCTAAAGAGCTAGCCATCAGCGGCATGAATGCGTATAGCATGACGTTGTTATGACGTTCAGGGCCGGTTTTACTGTTGTAGCCTTAGAAACGCACGTGATTTAATGCCTAATTTTTATGCGATTTTATTCAAATTTTGTGCAAATGTTAACTATATGTTAATATACAACATGTACATAGAACGTAAATTTCCCATGGCAAGCACTTTTCCTGGAACTTTTTGAACCCCCTCGTATAAAGGTAAAATATCTTAGGCAAAGGGCCAAGTAAAAAAAGAGCCCTATTTCAGATTCTTTTTCAACCCATCTGGTAGAAAAATCCCAGTGGTACAGTGGGTTAGTATAGTCCATAAGAGGCACTTTAAGCATGGATGCCAGATCTGAAAGTGGTGCAGATTTTTTTACGAGCTAACAAACACACGAACACTATATTCGCTAACGTGACTCTGATAAATGGGGGTGCCCCTACAAAATCAGTCATAACTCAGCTGCCACTTAACCTAGAGCATTGTACTATATACCAAATTTCAGCTAAAACATTGGCCTAACTTCATAGGGTAACATATGCAAAACATATAATTTGCATGTTCATGAATATTAATTTTAATCATCATAAAAAGTTTAAAATGATAAAACAGATATTAAAACGTGGAGAAAACAATAAAACACCACAAGTAAACTAATTTCAGCCACTTACCATTATTGTGGCATAAATTAAAGAGCCCTATCTCATAATTAATGGAACTGACAGCTTCTTTCTCGCAACTGACATATAAACATCACCTCATTTGCATATCTATAAATTAGGGATGTCAACGAATGCCAAAATTGGTATTCGAATATTCGCATAGGATATTCGAATATATTCGAATATTCGAATCACATCTATGCCCAATAGACCCATCACGATTACTTACTTGGTGGTACATGTACATGTATTGAAAATATGAGGTACATGTATATGCATGGTATCGTATCTAGGCTATACCAATGGCGCCATGTAAGAAAATCAACAAATTTTGCACAGAAAACATGACAAATCTCTGGGGTTCTGTCTGAGAAAGCAACGACACACCATTATTTCAAGCCAAGATTAAGTTCTGCATGCATGTCGTTGATATCCGCCACCAAGAATGCTTAGAGTCTATTGTAATCGTGCGGCCTACATGTACTTTGTGAAAGGTCTGTTGTGACTGTGTTGTTCCTAAATGATTGAGTTGTCAATCTATTCAGCCATCTTAAGGTTTCACATGACACAGTTCAAACTGTAGGACTTTCACACCTTAAAAACATTTATTGAAAGCAAGCAATGCTTTCTTCTCAACTTGAATCAACAAAGTGTCACTTGAATCAACAAAGTGTCACTTGAATCAACAAAGTGTCAAACTGTTAATTGAGCAATCTCAATTTGCAAGTGTGTCAAAATGTTGACCATCTTGAATTACTCAACAGACAAGCAGGATTTAATACTGGTGACCTTTGGTCTTAACTTTGAGTCCTCCTATAATTTGATACATGAAACTATTGCAGGTTAGAAAATTATGCGAATATTCGAATCCAGAAATCGCATTCGAATATTCGTATGAAATGCGAATAATCGAACATTCGAATATTCGTTGACATCCCTACTATAAATATTAATGACAAGTTTAAACAATATGCAAAAGTTTTAAGTAGGAGAAACAAATGATATATGCTGGTATATCGCTACATATATGTAGCTTTGGTATATGCTAGACTACTAAACTTGATATCATATATGAGACTACACATAGTTGTAACTTTATCATTCACTGGCATGTTTTGCAAATAATCTAATTTGAATAATCATGAAGATTAAATACATTAAGCATTACAGAAAAGTCATTAAACCGGTAAATAGTTACAAAAGATCCAAACCATCATTGTTTGGCATGGAACTTTTCCACTATTGATACCGCTTGGCATATTTTCTAGTATCATAAACATATATGACCGTTATCTCATTTGCACATTCGTGAATATTCATTAATAAAAACCTTAAAAGTTGGCGAAAAGGCATGGAAAATGTAAGGTGGTATTCCTCTTGTTTATGGGCTGGTAAGCAACATATAGTCCTTAAAATGGTATCAAGGAAACAATAATGTAAATTGTCTTGTATCAGGAATTATCTTATTTACATATTCATGAATATAAGTAGATACTTAAGAAAATGGCGAAAATCATGGAAAATGTAAGGCGATAAACCTCTTTTATGGGCTGTTAACTGATATACAGTTCTCTCAAAATGTTCTAAAGTAAATTGGAATGCAATTTATTATTGTAATGTAGGCTGATATTTCAAGAATCTGGCATGTGTTTCATGAATATTTTGGAAAAATGTTGAAATTGGAAAAGTATGGACAAATGTTGATGGTATTCTTAGAAAATAATAGGAAGGGTCAGCAAATAGTGCTTAAGATGATATCAAATGATAGCTAGGATTATTTGCTTTAGAGCTATCTGACGAAAGACTCATTTAGTTTAAATGCGTTAATATTAATGAAAAGTATGTTTGAGTAAATTGGATGAAAAAGATGTGGACGATCTACGAAAACACTTGTTTCGTTATTGCCAATAGCCCTAGAGCCATTAAAGTGGTATCAAATGATTGATATACAGATTGTATGGTTGTATGTTTTATGAAAAATGAAAAAAATCAAGGTGCTATGCCTAAAAATCACTTTCTTTTTGCTTGCTTGTAGCTACAGAGTTCAGAAAATGTTATAAATTGATTGCCAGGACATTGCACTACTATCACAGTCATGATGACGGTCTGATATACAAATCATACATGCTTGAGTTTAAGACTTTAAAAATGTAGGGAATAATGAACAGATGAAACATAAACGTAAGGAGAAATACCAATAAAGTCTTTGAATCATGTCTGCCAACTCGTATCCTAAATGTATAGCTGACCTCATGTAAATCATACTATGTCATGGCAGCCATTTGATGTATTTTTCAGCACTTTTGAACTTAATGTAGCGAAGATTGACGTGATTTTGTAGGCGCAGCCCCTTGATATTTCCTGACATCTCCCCAATTTTTCGAAAGTTTTTATAACTACTCGGCAACTTAAAACTCATATGATAATAAATTGGACAGCTTTACCATAATAAGTTGTCCTAGCCATTTTTGACACCATTTGCTACACTTTGGGGCTGTTTGAATCTGAGATATAGTTGTTTTAAATGTATATCTCCCTCAAATTTCTACCAGTTTTCTAAATTTTCAAAAGTTCCTCTTTATATTTATGAAACAAAACATCAGATTATTTATCCATCAGAAGATGGATAGCCTTAGAACATTGTCCTAGTAATTATGTGATTCCTAGCAACCTAGACCCATTCCTAGCCAAGATGCAAATGGTTTTGTAGGTACATTTCTATGTTTTTGAGTAATGTTTTGCACTGATATCGAATGTTTTCAATAAGATTCGAATATTAAAATCCTTTCATTTATAAATCAGACCACAAGTTCAATGTCTTAGCAATCATTTTATACAAATTTCAGCGATCTAAGGCAATTTGCTGCAAAAATTTAGGTCATTTTCTGGGTAGATAACGCCATTTTGTCCATCATTTTCCAGCAACATCTACAATTTTCATTACTATTTATGAAAACAAAATCGGATAAATTAAATTTTACACTGCATGACTATATTAAATTGCACTGGTATTTATTCAATACCATTGCCAGCACTCCATGACAATTCGAATCTGAGATGCAAGTGATTTTGTAGGTTCGTCCCAATATTTTTGGCATTTTTTTCTGATATGGGAAGTTTTCATTTACATTCATCAGATTAAAAATCGAACCATGTATACATCAAACCATTGGGCTATGATGCAGTGTTAGCAATCATCTTATACCAATTTCAGCATTCTGTTGCAATATGTTGCTTAGATAAGGCCATTTTCTATGTACGGTATAATGTTCAAATTTATCTGTCAAATCCTACATAACCTACACTTTTCATTAATATTTATGAAAACTAAAATCATACAAATCGTCAGTATATATAAGAGTACATGATCATATTTAAATCTATTATACTGGCATTTGATACTTTTTAGCACATTTTGGTCAATTTACAACCCAGATACAGTGATAAAATAGGTACATTACCTTAGATTTTCATGATTTTTCCCTGAATTCTTTAGATAATTTTATTAATATTCATGAATATACAAATTACATATTGTCAAAAAGATTCATAATGTTCAGTAGAAAGTTTGTTAAATGGTATTTGTACATAAATCAATTTTGCATAATGGTTCAGGCCCTTATTTATTCATTGTTTTTATTTTATGATTTTTCTGACATTTTTAATGTCTTTATATTAAATAAACATGAATATGCAAATTTGTTTAATTGCATGATGTGTCAGAGAATCATAGGTATATGTCTAGGCTCTCAAATAAGACCAAGTTTTTTGGTTTAGGGTAAGAAGCAGCAGAAATATGACGAGCTATGTAGCCACACTACCAATTCAGAGAAACACATAACGGGTTGCCATGGAAACCGTTATTTTATTTATCTATGTTGAGTTTATGTAAGACACAAACAATGATTGCAATTCAGGAGTCTCAAGAAATAAATTCACAACCATTAGAAGTAAAATTAGGTGTTGGAGGTGCAAGATAAGCCTTTTTACCCCCGATAATGTGAAATAATTGTATTTTTAGTGGGTGGGGTAACAAAATGGCGTCTGAAAAAAATCTGCACCACTTTTGTTTCTGGCATCCACCCTTATTTAACTTCTATATGGTTATACTTTTGCCTGGTACCAAAGAAATTTTTCTACCAGACGGGTTGAAAAGATTTTTACTCCAGCTCGCCAGCCCTCTGACTATCTCATATCACTGGTTCATTGTGCTGTTTTTGAATTCAGGGGGCAGGTGGCACCCCCAGAGCATCAATTTGTTATTGAATTCCCAGATATTGCCAGACCACTGTTCCACCTCTGTGTAAATTTCTGATGCCAGGATGCATTGGGTAAAGGCCTAGGGAATTTAAGGCCTGATTTTGGCCTCATGTGTTGATAAAAACCTGAATTTTGGAATTTTGAGGAGAAACGTATTGAAAATAGCAGGTATCTGTCCCTGCTTATAAACTCGTGCACAACTATCACATTCAAATTACACATGTTGCCATGGCAACGCTTCGAAAACCATAGAAATATCAATTTTTGCAATTTTGGGTCTATTTTTCACCATTCAACATCATTTTCAACTACCGGCCCACGCGACGAACAATTTCTTATTGTGAAATTATTATGAAGTATCATCCAGAGATATTGTATGCTGAGTATAATTTTGTTCGGAGGGTGGGCTGGCACTTAAAAATTAAAACGTGTTCTGAAATGGTTCAAAATAGACCAAAAAGTGCAGAATGTGCTCTATCTATGGTTCTTCTGGACGTTGCCATGGCAACTCTTGTAGGATAAATCAAGTATTTGTTCTTGTTTTTAATAGAGGAGACATGTGGCTGTTTTAAGGAATAGTTTTCTCACCTAAATTCCAAAATTTATTTTTTTAGCAAAATCTGAGGCCAAAATCAGGCGTTAAATGCCCTAGTCCTTTCTGATGGAAGCATTGTGTAAATTTCTTATGGGTGCTATGTGCATATTTCTGATGGGGTGCAATGGGTAAATTTCTTATAGGTGCAATTGGTAAATTTCTTATGGGTGCAATGGGTAAATTTCTTATAGATGCAATGGGTTGATTTCTGATGCATGCAATGGGTATTTCTTATGGGTGCAAGGGGTAAGTTTCTGATGAATGCATTGGGTAAATTTCTTATGGGTAAATTTCTTATGGGTACAATGGGTAAATTTCTTATGGGTGCAATGGGTAAATTGCTAATGGATGATTTGGGTAAATTTCTTATGGGTGCATAGTAGGGCTGGGTAATGGGTGTAGTCTTGTAATCTGCACCCATTACCCAGCCCTACTACTTAATATCTTTTTCTAACTTTTTAGTATTTCTTCATTGTGTTTTCACTCTAAATAAAGATAACATCTCTATGGCTAAATTGGTAATGGAAAGTTCTAATCCCCATAAACTAGATTGTGTTCTGAATAAAACCAGGCTGGAAATCCTATTATAGCATTTAAACTGAGCTGATCTGCCCATTTGCAGACATGTAGGAAATTAGTTTCATCACATTTCCTGTGTAGTAATTTAGAACTAAATGCATTGAGCTTCGACACGTGAAAACCGGTCTTCGGGAGATCCGACCAGCTGTGACATAAACCGGCCTGTACAATCACAGAAGCAGGCTAGAAGCTTGAAATTTCGGATTTTAGAAGAAGAGAAATTGTACTATCCGTGTAGCGAAAACAAAGGCGCTGATCAGCTTCGCAGTTACTGCGAAGCTGATCTGCGCCTTTTTCGCATAGGCAAATATCCGGTTTTCTCACGATGCGGCTCCATTATCAGCACCAAATGAGAATTTTTTCCTGGTTTCACAGTAAGACAAGGATTAAGAGGAACCTATTTTCTGTTCAGATATGGGTCACTGTCAGCGGATGTTTGTACTAAGTCTTAGTCTTTTTGTCTTTTTTTCTTGCATTTTTGTGGCTATATGTGATACTGTATTAACATACATACTACATGAATGCTTCTGAAATATATGAGCTGCATCGTGAGAAAACCGGATTTTTGCCTATGCAAAAACAAAGGCGTAGATCAGCTTCGCAGTAACTGCAAAGCTGATCAGCGCCTAAGCCCTTTGTTTTCGCTACACGGATAGTGCAATTCCTCTTCTTCTGAAATCAGGAAGTCCATCTTCTGTGACTGTACAGGCCGGTTTGTGTTGCACCTGGTTGGAAATTCCGAAGATCGGTTTTCTCACTTCGCGGCTCATATGTATGATGCAACTCTCTCTGATTAGGCTTTCAGGGCTTGTTGTAGGGGTTTACATTTGAGCCGCCTCATGGGAAAACCAACAATGTGGTTTCCGATTTGGTCTGACACAAATCAGGCTGTACAATCACAGAAGCAGGCTAGAAGCTTAAGATTTTGGAGTTAAGTAGAGGAGGAATTGTACTATCTGAGTAGCGAAAACAAAGACGCTGATCAGCTTCGCGGTTACCGCGAAGCTGATCTGCGTCTTTGTTTTCACCTATGCAGATTGTTGGTTTTCCCATGAGGCTGCTCATTTATTAATACTTATGTTAATTGCTAAGTTAACACACACAAAAAATCTCTCAAAACTCTGTGAAATTTCACGAAACAATACTGTTGGAAATGAACCCATATATTTTACCCCTATAATCTTGACTTCCTTTGCATCTGACATAGGAAAACAGTATAGCCCTAAATGAGACGCTGCAGACTGTAGCATCTCATTTGAGGCTAATCTATTGCTCAGGGGAAATTTGTTGAAAAAATATGTAATTTTTATGCCACGATTTTTCTTGATTGTTTTGTGTAGATGTGTTATGAAGATGGACCACCATTGCCCGTGGATCAACACGTGTGTGGGCCACTTCAACCACGCCAACTTCACCTACTTCCTGTTTGTGGCACCCTGTGGCTGTATCCACTCTCTATTTATGCTGATACCTAGTATATACAGAGCAATAAACTTTGTAAGTATGTTATATAAGCCTATGCATGAGAAAACTAAGAATTTGGGTTTCCGACCAGGTCCGACACAAACCAGGCTGTACAGTCACAGCATAAAGCAAGAAGATTGAAACTTTGGATTAAGTAGAAGAGGAGTAGTACTATCCATGTGGTGAAAACAAAGGCGCGGATCAGCTGTGCAGTTACATTGTGCTGTGACTTGAGTGAACCAGTCGGACACAAACTTGCATGTACAGTATTATAAAAAGGGTAGAAGCTTCAAATGTTGGATGTATAGTAAAAAGAGGCTGGGTTTTGGCATCTATGAAGTGAAAACAAAGGTGCTGATCGGCTGTGCAGTTACTGCACATTTGATCTGCATCTTTGTTTTCGTGTAGGCAAAAGGCTGATTTTCTCAAGTCACAGCTCATTTGCATTCAGGGTCACCATCAGCTAAATTCCAGAATGAAAGTGTTAACTGTGTGAGATCTAAATGAGGTATCAATGGAAATGAAGGCATGGTTAATAATCACAACCACACTTCTGAAAATAAATCTTGGGCTGTCTTATTACTGAAATCTTGTCAACTGGCACTTAGTGAGGCTGATCGTATTGCAAAAGATCTGAAATTAGTACTGTAAAAGTCCAAAGTTGTTAGTCACAAATAATATGAGCCGCCTCGTGAGAAAACCAACAATGTGGTTTCCGAATAGGTCTGACACAAACCGGCCTGTACAAGCACAGAAAAGAGCTAGAAGCTTGAAATTTTGGATTTAAGTAGAAGAGGAATTATACTATCCGAGTGGCGAAAACAAAGGCGCTGATCAGCTTCGCGGTTGCCGCGAAGCTGATCTGCGTCTTTGTTTTTGCCTATGCAGATCGTTGGTTTTCCCACGAGGCGGCTCAATTATGTTGATGTTATTTCCCTAAACTAAAACCCTTGAACCCATGGTTGAGGAATGGCTTCTTACTGTGGCTGGCCCTGATCATTCTGCTTGTCTGGATCTTGGTTGACTTTGTTTCGTTTGGCAATGTGCAGGACTCACATCAGGAAAACATGTCCGTGCAAAGTATACCCCCTAAAACCCCACTTTTATATAGTAAAACTGGGGTATGCAGGGGTATAACTACTTTTCTTATTTTTGCTTCAAAACATAGATTGTGGGTACTCGTTAGAACCGCCTCAGCGAGGCGGTTCTATTCTAACCTGTACCCACAATCTATGTTTTGAGCAAAGATAAGAAAAGTATCAAAATTTTTCAGCTGAAAATTTTCAATTTTTAAAGCAAAAAAAAATCTCTGTTTATTGCATGGGCAAGTTTTCGTAATGAGTCCTTGATGTCAATATGTGCTGGCCTATTAAATCATTTAGACTGCAATACATGTTGATCACTCAGTCCTGTGATGTCAATATGTGCTAGAGCAATAATGTTACCTATTAAATCATTCAGACAGCAATACATGTTGATCACTCAGTCCTTGATGTCAATATGTGCTGGAGCAATAATGTTACCTATTAAATCATTTAGACTGCAATACATGTTGATCACTCAGTCCTTGATGTCAATATGTGGTGGACCAATAATGTTACCTATTAAATCATTTAGACTGCAATACATGTTGATCACTCAGTCCTTGATGTCAATATGTGCTGGAGCAATAATGTTACCTATTAAATCATTTAGACTGCAATACATGTTGATCACTCAGTCCTTGATGTCAATATGTGGTGGACCAATAATGTTACCTATTAAATCATTTAGACTGCAATACATGTTGATCACTCAGTCCTGTGATGTCAATATGCGCTGGAGCAATAATGTTACCTATTAAATCATTTAGACTGCAATACATGTTGATCACTCAGTTCTGTGATGTCAATATGTGCTGGAGCTATAATGTTACCTATTAAATCATTTAGACTGCAATACATGTTGATCACTCAGTCCTTGATGTCAATATGTGCTTGAGCAATAATGTTACCTATTAAAGGCAAATGCTACTAAATACTTGCTCCATTGAAAACTGCTTCAAACTTTGTATAAAGTATTTTTGATGTATCCACTAAAGTTTTATGAGATAAAAAGGACATGTCATCATGTTCATTTTTATATTACCTCCATCCGAAAAAAACAGCATTTTGCTGACTTTCACCTTGTCTGAGAAATAACACCACAGGGTGATTTTTTATGAAAAAAATGTTTTTTTTTTTCAAAGAATTGTATTTTGTATCACCGATATCAATAAAGCAGGTGTCTAAACTAGAAAAAAAACCTGAGTATTTATTGTTTTTCGGAGTTTGGCTAAACAAACAGGGAAAAGATATTAGACTTTTGTAGTCGACAAAACACAAATTTCTGGTAAAATATAATGTGCCGTCCAAAAAACAAACAAACTGACATTGAAAATATCAGTAAAATGGTTTTATTTCATAGACTAGCATTTAGGCAAACAGAAAATGTAAAAAAATTATGGAGTCACCACACAAATTAACCTTCCATATGAAAAAATCTAACCCTACCCCCATGTTTTTTTTAACCATTTTCCTATATAAAATACAAGAAAAACAATTCTAGGTGAGTAAAATGATTTACAATGTGTCTTAAGTTTTTTGGAAGTTCAATCTATCCAATTGCTTAGTGTTTAAGATGTATCATAAGATGTATCATGGCTTTGTGGAAATTTGATGGCTATATGTGTTCTGAACAGGGTAAAAATAATCTGACAGACGAGAATGAAGTATATAATGAAATAAGCAGAAATAACCTAGTTTTACAAAAAGTTAAAACTCATATCAATTGTTTAAACAATACTGCTCATGTATGCTAATGTTTAGCATGTTTAGTTTGAATAATGACTCAATTTAAAGCAGAAAATGTATGCGAATAATGACCCCCCCCCCCCCCCCCATCCAAATGAAAAAAAAAAAACGTTGGTAGACCAAGTACAAAGGATATCTTTGAAATTGTGGCCAGACGACAGCTCACAAACAGGCCCCAGAGACATGGGTGTACTATTAGCTTACCTGTTAGACTTCGGCCCAGGTCAGCTAAAAAGTGTATGAACCAAGTCATGAGTAAAGCAGATTTTTCCATATGCCAAAAAAAGCCTGGATAAGCTTCACAGCAACTGCAAAGCTGATCAGCTTCTTTTTTTCTATGGTTACAACCTGGTTTGTGCCAAAGATCTGGTTGGAAAACTCAAATACAGGTTTTCTTGCGATGTGGCTAATATGAGACTTGTCATGAGAAAAGGGGAATATAGCACATGCGAAAACAAAGATGCAATCATCTTGGTGGTAACTGTCAAGCTGATCAGTGTCTTTGCTTTCGCTTCTTGGATAGCTTAGTCCAGCCAATTCATAAATACGAAATTTCAAGCCTCTAACCATCTTCTGTGGCTGTTCAGCCCCATTTGTGTTGCACCTGGTCAAAAAGCCCAGAGACGCCTTTTCTCGTGACACGGCTAATATTATACATTGTATAATATCATCCAACATGATTGTTTGTTTGTTTGTATTGAGGTATAACGTCCCAGTCAACAATGTTCAGTCAATTCGGGACGGAGCCACCACTTCCTGGGTATAAACCAGTACTCTAGTGAGTTAATATGTCTTGCTCAAGGACAAAAAACATGGTGACCCTTGTGAGGATCGAACCCAAGACCTCTTGATTGGGAGTTTGACGCTCTACCACTAGGCTGCCACGCTCCCTACTTGTCCACTATGGCAAAGAAATGGAATGTTACAAGTATAATCTAAGACCAGTAATTCTGTTGCTTCTTCCTTTTTTACATCCTTGGATGAAAAATTTGAGAACATAAACGCTTGCGGCAAATTTCAAATCAGCCGCTGGATGGGAAAAGCAACAATCTGCATAGGCGAAAACAAAGGCGCTGATCAGCTTTGCAGTAGCGGTAACAGCAAAGCTGATCAGCGCCTTTGTTTTCGCTACACGGATAGTACAATTCCTCTACTATCTAAATCCAAAATGTCGAGCCTCTAACCATCTTCTGTGACTGTACAGCCCAGTTTGTGTCGGACCTGGTCGGAATCCGAATTGTTGGTTTTCTCATGCACAGTCTCAAATACAGCCGTCCACTATGGACCACATTGAAAACATTTGATTACGATCCTAAGCCTTCTAAAACCTATACCAAAGCCGCAAATAGAATTCATTATCTTCTCTTCATACAATGTGCATTGTAG
Source organism: Rugalucina vietnamica (assembly GCA_964017185.1). Taxonomy (NCBI): domain Eukaryota; kingdom Metazoa; phylum Mollusca; class Bivalvia; order Lucinida; family Lucinidae; genus Rugalucina; species Rugalucina vietnamica. The sequence goes on along the minus strand of OZ024871.1, from coordinate 7,657,901 downwards.
TTACATGTATTACAATCTTTATACTTCATAAAGCCTAAATTTCAATCCTCGGTGCCTCTGTCTTGGTCATTTGCAGTTGGCCTTTTCACATGGAAGTTTGGATGGTCTCAGAAGCAAGAGTAACAGCGACCAAAAGAACTTGTAAAACATCTGAAAAAAAAATGAGCTTTTATGTGATACATCCATTTGACAGTCAACACATTACGAAAACTTGCCCATGCAATATGCAGATATTTTTTTCATCTGTAAAAAAATGAAACCAAAATTTTGGAAAAAATTGGATATGTTTAATATTTTTGCTAAACCATTGATTGTGGGTACATGTTAGAACTGCCTCGCCGAGGCCGGTTCTAACGAGTACCCACAATCTATGTTTTGGAACAAAAATAAGGAAAATAGGTATACCCCTGTAAACCCCAGTTCTGGGGTATAAGGGTTTTTTCAATACACAGATATGTTTTCCTGATGAGTAAACAGTTTACACAGTGTCTTAGGCTGTTTTTAACGCAGTACTGAAATGAACTATAATGACGTGTCTTGCACAAACCATTAATTTCAAAAACATGATATACAACAATTTTTACATTTGCTATTTTTTGTTGTTGAAAATTTCTTTTCTTATTTTTTTCTTTAATATATTTGCTCAAAACATAGCTTGTGGAACACATTAGAACTTCCTAAGAGAGGTGGTTCTAATGAGTAGCCACAAAGTATAATGTTTTTGAACCTGTAAACCAGTTTCTAACTTTACATAAAATTTATAAAAGTGGGGTGTAAAATGGTATACTTTTCATACAGCACTGTGCTCCTGGTCAGATCTGATGCAGGTTTGAGTCTGGCATTCTACCACCACTTTGTGCACTTTTTAAAACATAGCAAAAATAGGAAAAGAATAATTCAAAACTATTGATAAATTATTTGACCATTCTTTGTTGTACCTTAGTTATACTCACCCAAAGCAGCTTTAGTGTTCACATCAAACGTTCTGCGACCACGGAGTGTCTCGTTGGCATTGTGGAACTTATTTGTTGTAACTGAGTTCAATACCCCACAAACACATTATCTATGTACAGAATACTGCCGAACCCCATTCTGGTTTCTTCTACAATATTATGGAGATGCAGTGGCTGCCCACAGTCCCAACAGCTTTTCAATTGTTCGGCCAGTCCATCTAATTCAACTATTCTGCACCCATCGCGCCAAGTGAGATGTTCAGAATTTTCTTCATCAGCTGATGAGGAAACGTTTACTGTGTGGGTGTCGGAAACCTGTTCGCACGAACTTTGGTTCGTTTGTTCGGAACTGTGTTCGAATTCAGCCAAAGTTTCGTCCTGCACGTTGACACTTTTGTTCAATAAGTTGCTAGAGTCATTATACACCCTCATTCGCATTGAACAACGTTCTCGTCGTTGTTTCTCCGACAGTTTTATGAATTTTCCTTTCCGTCTCGCTGGCATTTCGATAGAAATAAATGGAAATAAAGAACGATAATCCAAGTTTCGGCCTCGCATGTTTCGCAACGAAAAAAGAACTTTTACAATCCTATACAATTCATACTCTCTACCTCAAAAACATTATGTTTCAATTAAATAAAACGAAAAAGAATAGTTGGCAACATTTTTGACATTAAATTGGCACTTTATCGATTTTGTTTCAGCTACAGATAAAGAAAATCCTCCCGAATCACAAACCGGAATTGATGCGAAAACTAAAAATGGCCGAACGCCAGGTGGCGATGTAATCGTAATAGGATTTCCCGGTATCCCCATTGCGTCATCACGCTCTTGAGCGTAGGATTGATGCGCGTGGGATTTAGCCGCATTTGCCTTTAAATCATTTAGACTGCAATACATGTTCATCACTCAGTCCTTGATGTGAGCAATAATGTTACCTATTAAATCATTTAGACAGCAATACATGTTGATCACTCAGTCCTTGATGTCAATATGTGCTGGAGCAATAATGTTACCTGTTAAATCATTTAGACAGCAATACATGTAGATCACTCAGTCCTTGATGTCAATATGTGCTGGAGCAATAATGTTACCTATTAAATCATTTAGACAGCAATACATGTTGATCACTCAGTCCTTGATGTCAATATGTGCTGGAGCAATAATGTTACCTATTAAATCATTTCGACTGCAATACATGTTGATCACTCAGTCCTTGATGTCAATATGTGCTTGAGCAATAATGTTACCTGTTAAATCATTTAGACTGCAATACATGTTGATCACTCAGTCCTTGATGTCAATATGTGCTGGAGCAATAATGTTACCTATTAAATCATTTAGACTGCAATACATGTTGATCACTCAGTCCTTGATGTCAATATGTGCTTGAGCAATAATGTTACCTATTAAATCATTTAGACTGCAATACATGTTGTTCACTCAGTCCTTGATGTCAATATGTGCTGGAGCAATAATGTTACCTATTAAATCATTTAGACTGCAATACATGTTGATCACTCAGTCCTTGATGTCAATATGTGCTGGAGCAGTAATGTTACCCGTTAAATCATTTAGACTGCAATACATGTTGATCACTCAGGCCTTGATGTCAATATGTGCTGGAGCAATAATGTTACCTATTAAATCATTATAGCCCCGCTTTGAAAAAGTGGGGGCTATACTGGATTCACCCTGTCCTTCCGTAGTTCCGTTATTCCGTTATTCCGTTATTCTGTTATTCCGTTATTCTGTTATTCCGTCCTTCCGTCATTCCATTACCTCACATAACTTGAGAACCAGTTGTTAGACTTTAACCAAATTTGGCATATGCATCAATATTGACAATATTAACTTATGTATAAATGCATGTCAGTTTCCCCAAATTTGCAGAAGAGTTATTGCCCTTGGATGGCCCTATATTGACATCAGAATTTCGTTTCCGCTCAATATCTTGAGAACGAATTGACAGAATCCGACCAAATTTTGTATGCACATCATCATTGACAAGATCTAGCTTGGGTTTGTTACCCGTCATTTTTCGCAAAATTTTGACGGAGTTACGGCCCTTGATTGACATCAGAATTTCGTTTCCGCTCAATATCTTGAGAACAAATTGACAGAATCCGACCAAATTTTGTGTGCACATCAACATTGATAAGATCTAGCTTGGGATTGTTACCTGTCATTTTTCGAAAAATTTTGACGGAGTTACGGCCCTTAATTGACGTCAGAATTTCGTTTCCGCTCAATATCTTGAGAACGAATTGACAGAATCAGACCAAATTTTGTGTGCACATTAATATTGACAAGATCTAGCTTGGGATTGTTACCCGTCATTTTTCGCAAAATTATGACAGAGTTACGGCCCTTAATTGACGTCAGAATTTCGTTTCCGCTCAATATCTTGAGAACGAATTGACAGAATCCGACCAAATTTTGTATGCACGTCATCATTGACAAGATCTAGCTTGGGATTGTTACCTGTCATTTTTCGCAAAATTTTGACGGAGTTACGGCCTTGATTGACGTCAGAATTTCGTTTCCGCTCAATATCTTGAGAACAAATTGACAGAATCCGACCAAATTTTGTATGCACGTCATCATTGACAAGATCTAGCTTGGGATTGTTACCCGTCATTTTTCACAAAATTTTGACGGAGTTACGGCCCTTAATTGACGTCAGAATTTCGTTTCCGCTCAATATCTTGAGAAGGAATTGACAGAATCCTACCAAATTTTGTATGCACATCATCATTGACAAGATCTAGCTTGGGATTGTTACCCGTCATTTTTTGCAAAATTTTGACGGAGTTACGGCCCTTGATTGACATCAGAATTTCGTTTGGGCTGAATATCTTGAGAACGAATCAACAGAATCGAACCAAATTTTGTATGCACGTCATCATTGACAAGATCTAGCTTGGGATTGTTACCCGTCATTTTTCGCAAAATTTTGACGGAGTTACGGCCCTTGATTGACTTCAGAATTTCGTTTCCGCTCAATATCTTGAGAACGAATTGACAGAATCCGACCAAATTTTGTATGCACATCATCATTGACAAGATCTAGCTTGGGATTGTTACCCGTCATTTTTCGCAAAATTTTGGCGGAGTTATGGCCATTTATTGAGGTCAGAATTTCGTTTCCGCTCAATATCTTGAGAACAAATTGACATAATCAGACCAAATTTTGTATGCGCATCAATATTGATGAGATCTAGCATGTGATAGTTACCTGTCATTGTTTTTTCACCCTGCAAAAATGCTGAGAAGCGGGGCTATAGTCAGATTCTCTGACAATTCTAGTTTAGACTGCAATACATGTTGATCACTCAGTCCTTGATGTCAATATGTGCTGGAGCAATAATGTTACCTGTTAAATCATTTAGACTGCAATACATGTTGATCACTCAGTCCTTGATGTCAATATGTGGTGGACCAATAATGTTACCTATTAAATCATTTAGACTGCAATACATGTTGATCACTCAGTCCTGTGATGTCAATATGTGCTGGAGCAATAATGTTACCTGTTAAATCATTTAGACTGCAATACATGTTGATCACTCAGTTCTGTGATGTCAATATGTGCTGGAGCAATAATGTTACCTATTAAATCATTTAGACTGCAATACATGTTGATCACTCAGTCCTTGATGTCAATATGTGCTGGAGCAATAATGTTACCTGTTAAATCATTTAGACTGCAATACATGTTGATCACTCAGTTCTGTGATGTCAATATGTGCTGGAGCAATAATGTTACCTATTAAATCATTTAGACAGCAATACATGTTGATCACTCAGTCCTGTGATGTCAATATGTGCTGGAGCAATAATGTTACCTATTAAATCATTTAGACAGCAATACATGTTGATCACACTAAAGAAATGAGCAGCCTCATGGGAAAACCAACAATCTGCATAGGCGAAAACAAAGACGCAGATCAGTAACCGCGAAGCTGATCAGCGCCTTTGTTTTCGCTACTCGGATAGTACAATTCCTCTTCTACTTAATTCCGAAATTTCAAGCTTCTAGCTCTTTTCTGTGCTTGTACAGGCCGGTTTGTGTCAGACCTGTTCGGAAACCACATTGTTGGTTTTCCCACGAGGTGGCTCATATGTTGATCACGCTTAAGAAATGTTCCACAAGGACTGTCTGGTCGGTATTTGCTGTATACTCGCTGAGACTTCAACCAGGTTATGCTACTTTGGTCTGTTGTATGCAGTATTTTGCTGATCATTGCATCTGCAAAAACTTTAACCAACAAGTCAGTTATTCTGGATTTGCAGGCTGGTTTACGTCTAAACCAGTTGATTCCCAGGCGGGTTTTCTACCCATCTACCTTATCCTGTCTCCTGAGTGACAATAAGACAATCTGCATTATCTTGTTACGCTGACATGAATTGAAATTTACATCTTCTCTGACCAGAAATAGATTGGAGGAAATTAGATTAATCTGTCATTTCTGAGTCTTAACAGACACCCTACATTTCCCTGCAACAGATGAGCGGCAACACGAGAAAACAGGATTTTAGCCTGTGCGAAAACAAATGCGCAGATCAGCTGTGCACAGCTGATCAGCGCCTTTGTTTTCGCTACACGGATAGTACAATCTCTCTTCTTCTTAAATCCAAAATTTCAAGCTTCTAGCCTGCATCTGTGACTGTATAGGTTGGTTTGTATCAGACCTGGTCAGAAACCCGGAAGACCTGTTTTCTCGCGTCACGGCTCAGATAGAAGTGGAATAATTTTGTTTATAAATGAGCCGCCTCATGGGAAAACCAACAATGTGGTTTCTGAACAGGTCTGGCACAAGTCAGGCTGTACAGTCACAGAAGCAGGCTAGAATCTTGAAATTTCGGATTTAAGAAGAAGAGGAATTGTACTATCCGAGTAGCGAAAACAAAGGCGCTGATCAGCTTCGCAATTACCGCGAAGCTGATCTGCGTCTTTGTTTTTGCCTATGCAGGTTGTTGGTTTTCCCATGAGGCGGCTCAAATGGCTTCAGAAAAGAAAAGAGAGAAATAAGGTGACTTGTAGATAAACGACAGGGCTTCTGGTCCACATTGATTGTCCACTTTTTAAATCTTTGCTCCACCAAGTTTGATTTTAGTTTTAGAATAGATGTATCTCTTTTCTTCAAATACAAAACTGTTACCAGGCATTGTACCTTCGATCCCTGGCTTGTAGAATAACTGACCTTGCCGTTTCTGAAAAAAACGTGCACAAGCGCGCACTGTCCGACTAGCATATTGGTATTTTATACGAATTTTATACATTAATTCTGTGTTAGCCGCATCAAAACTTATCCTTATTTTGCGATGATTTGAACACATGACATCATCATTAAGATTTTCCGCATGGGGCCATGATGTGTGTTGTTTTCTTTCATAATGTGTGCTAATTAGAATGATACTTTGCTACCTTAACTTTTAGTTATTTTGAAGAGATAAGAGCACTGTCTGTGTGCTAATTAGAATGAATACCGTAAACTGTTATTTTTTGTTGATAAGATGTGAGAGTCCTTTGCAATGCAAAGGATTCTCACATTTTATCAACAAAAAATAACAGTGTACGGTATTTGTAATATTCATGTTTGAAATTTTAACAAATCGTTAACTAACGACATTGTTAATTTTGAACAACAGGGTCAAGGTCTACATGCATAGGCTGGTGTGATAATTTCTAAAGCATTAATATTATATCTTTACCATATGACAGTAGTAAAGGTTTGAACCCCACCACAGGTTGTGTCCTTGGGCAGGATGCATAAATCTCTGATAGTACTAGTTAATACCCAGAATTCTATGGTTCTCTCCTGACATGACTGAAAAATGTTGACTGGGATGTTAAACCACAAAACAACCAGATATAAAACCATGATCTATTCTTTCATTCCAGACCTGGTATTTACACTATGGTGATAAGAATCCCCTGGTATATCTTACTATCTGGGGTCTGTTGGCTACTATGTTTGCCATTGGTTTGTCTATAGGAGTGATCATAGCTGTGTGGATGCTGTTCTTTATTCAGGTATAGCAAAACTAACAATGTTTCAGGTTACATGAAACCTTAAAAACAGGGATGATAGGTTGGATTTTTTTTTAAGAAGGGGTTTATAGGGAAACAGAAAACCATTAAACTATATGGCCTAAGTGAACATGGAATGCAACAGTTAGTAGCTCACAGTGTACATTTTTGTTGTTTTTTTAGCTTGACATCAAAAACCGCAAAGTACATGTACATGTAAATGTATATGCATTGACCAGGAAGTATTTATAAAAGTGCTGCAGTAACCAAAGCCAGCCCAGGGAAAACAACCAAAAATGTGTTGCAATAACTTATAAATGAATATGGTACATGTAACTGTTTGAAGTGGCAGACCATGCAACCAGAGCTTCAATTTCAGTCTAGCAGAACTCATTGAAAAATGTAGTTCACAGATTTGCTTGTGCAGTATGTATCGTTTATTGTTCCTGTGGACATGTATTGACACTAAAAGTATATTTGAGCCGCTGCATGGGAAAACCAATAATCTGCATAGGAGAAAACAAAGACGCAGATCAGCTTTGAAGCTGATCAGCGCCTTTGTTTTTGCCACATGGATAGTACTATTCCTCTTCTACTTATATCCAAAGTTTTCAGCTTCTAGCTTTATGCTATGACTGTACAGCCTGGTTTGTGTCGGACCTGGTTGGAACCCAGATTGTTGGTTTTCTCATGCACAGGCTCATTTTATATTCTCCACAGATGAAGAGTGTGATAAAGAATGAGACTGGTATAGAGTCTTGGATAATTGACAAGGTAGGACCCTGTAACGTGAGCCATCATTAACCCTTTTATGAAGAATGGATTCTCCCATCATTATCAATTGGGTCAGTCCACTTTCATTTTTAGGGGTGTTAGGAGTGATTTTTATTCTGCGGCGTCACATCTGTGGCTATGCTGTTTGCCCATGTCCCACAAAAGGACGCCAGGCTTAAATGAGTTAAGATGAAGCCTGTACGGCCAGCATATGAAATTAGCCCTTATATCGTTGAAATCAGATTACGTAACAGTTATTTTCCAAATTCGATGACGCCCAAACGCTACATTTACTTGTACCCAACAAAATAGAAGTTTAAGCTGTTATTGCTAAAAATTTGCAGCTTCACTGTACAGTCCTTGAATTTAGATATTTGCATACTGATCCCACTTTGGGCAAATTGTTTTACCCATCTATATGGAACTGAGTATGCCTTGGAAAAGTACAGTTAATGATTGCTGAATGCATCACAAAAACCTGCTAAAAGCGCTTTATTGCAGAGATAGTCTATTGATAAAACCCCAGTCTTCGCGAAAACTTCAAAACAGCTGCTGGACAGCTGTCTGACAGCCTGAAAATTTTTGCTGGTCAGAAAAAAAAATTGTCGGACAGAAAAAATAAAAAAAAACAAAAAACAAACTTGAAACAAAAAAAAATAGAGCTTCGTAAGCTCGTTGTTTTCCATGAATGAGCAAAAGAATTATTCATTTTCTTGTTTACTACTCTTTGAACAATATCGTTTGAACCTCTTTTTCAAAGAGGGCATTCGAATTACCTTTAGGGAAATTACGGCAGCGCTCAAATTATTCAAGAATTTCACAACAAAATTACGCGACTTCGATCGGAGGAAGGTCGAGGCCAGTGCTTTATGAGTTATTTCCCTTCTCTTTGGGTCAGGTGTGTGTATCAATATTTCAAAATAATTAACTCATATAAACCGCGTTAGTTATATTGTAACTGTGTATTATTTTCACACTTTAAATGGTCATTCTAGGTTCGGCATACCCAGCATGGCAGGCGCAGCGCGGTCGAAGGTTTCATACCTGACCGAATATTTCTGTACGAATGTATTTGATTGGCTGAAATTCTTGGCTGACCAATCAAAATTGTAAACATGAAACCAACATGGTCGCCCGCACGCATCTCAACAAACTGCAGAAAACAATCGGAAAAAGTTGATTTATTTTATCATTCATTGCTGAAAAGGCGAGATGACAATTTTATAGTATGAACTGGCCTTTTTCTCGTCGGATGGATCGACAGGGAACATGACAGAAATCGCCATTCAGTTTCAAAATTTGTCGGAAATGACCGAGAGACCGACACTTTTCATGAAGACTGAAACCCTAGCTGTTTTCCCCATGCAGTCTGTCATGTTTCCACAAATACAAATCCCAGGTACCTCGCCAACTCTGCAGGAGATATAAAAGTCAAAACTCTGACTTTGCCACCCTTCTGAGGGGCTTGGTGGATGGTGTCCTGGTTACAGTTATCTAGTGCATTAGACTTACATTATGTTGTGCCTAAATGGCTTTTGCATTTATATGGCTTCTGTTTGGTTGTGCCTGAAATGACTTAGTGATATACAATACATGTGGTTTCTACTGAACTCAGATTGTTCTAAATGAGTGTATTTGTATATCTGCAGGCTCAGGACCGAGAGCGTGATGAGGAGGAAGGCGAGTTTATCTACCCGTATAACCTGGGGTGTTGGGAGAATATGAAGCAGGTGTTTACCTGGTCAGGCAAACCCAAGTCTGACGGGGTAACCTGGGATGTTGTACAAGGCTGTGATCAATTTACACTTACTGTAAGTGATGCTTAATTGTTAACTACAATTATTATTGGCTTCATAGTTGTTGTCATTATCATCATCGCCATCATCATCATCATCTTTTTATCAGCGAGAGAGAAAGAAATAGAGATACTCAGAGAGAGAGAGACAGACAGACAGGCAGACAGACATACAGACAGAGACGAGAGAGTTTTTGAAGTTAAAACATAAATAACAAAAGGGACCAAAGTGGCTAGGGGATAGAGTTTACTCAAGTAAGAAGTTGCTGGTTCAAAATCTTGCGTTTTGACAGTCCTCGTGTCTTGTCTTCAGATGGAGTTTAGGACCCGCTTTGCATGATTGTGCTTGTTTTATAGGTGGAACAGTTAAAACAGAAGGCATTGAAGCGAGACAGGACAGTGGAGTATGTGATAGTAGAAGACTACTCCGGGGCTCTGATACCCCTGTCCAAGGGCTGCGGGATGTGTTGTGGTCTACCCTGCACAGACGAACCCAGAATAGCTCTGAAGAAGGGAGATATAGTGAAAGTTACAAGATGGAAAAAGTGAGTCAATACATTTACTGTAAAATATGACTATGCTATGCTTTTTATATGCATGTATGTTGTGTGTATGCATCTTTATTTTGTCATTATGTCTCCCCCCGACAGGGTCGGGAGACATATTGTTTTTCCCAGTGCGTCTGTCCGTCCGTCTGTCCGTGCGTCTGTCCGACCGTCACAAATCGTGTTCGCTCTATAACTTGAAAACCGTTAAAGATTTTTCATTGAAACTTGGTACACTTGTAAACCACGACGAGATGATGTGTCATGCACAAGAACCATAACTGTAGCTTGAGTATTTTTGGAGTTATTTCCCTTTGACTATTTTTGATACAATTTCGTGTCCACTCTATAACTTGAAAGATTTTTCAATAAAACTTGGTACACTTAAGCATGATCAGACGATGTGTCATGCACAAGAACCATAACTCTGGCTTGAGTATTTTATGAGTTATTTCCCTTTGATTATTTTCCATACAATTTTGTGTCCGCTCTATAACTCGAAAACTGTAAGAGATATTTCAATGAAACTTGGTACACTTATAAAGCATGATCAGATGATGTGTCATGCGTAAGAATTATAACTCTTGCTTTCATATCTTTGGAGTTATTTCCCTTTGATTATTTTTCCATACAATTTCATGTCCGCTCTATAACTTGAAAACCATAAGAAATATTTCAATGAAACTTGGTACACTTATAAAGCACGATGAGATAAGTTGTCATGCTAAAGAACCATAACTCTTGCTTGCATATCTTTGGAGTTATTTCCCTTTGATTATTTTTCATACAATTTTGTGTCTGCTCTATAACTAAAAAACCATTTGAGATTTTTCAATGAAACATGGTACACTTATAAAGCATGATGAGACGATGTGTCATGCACAAGAATCATTACTCTTGCTTTCATATCTTTGGAGTTATTTCCCTTCGATTATTTTCCATACAATTTCGTGCTCGCTTTATAACTTGAAAACCATAAGAGATATTTCAATGAAACTTGGTACACTTATAAAACAGAATGACAGGATATGTGATGCACAAGAACTATAACTCTTGCTTGCATATTTTGGACAGGGGGGAGACATCAGTTTTCACATAGAAAACAAATTCTAGTTTCTATTTACTTTTTTGCAAGTTTTTGGAATTTTAGAAAGAATGTTACAACTGCGTAGCTGATCAGCGCCTTTGCTTTTGCTACACAGATAGTGCTATCCCTCTTCTTCTTAAATCTGAAATTTCAACGTTCTAGCCATCTTCTGTGACTGAACAGCTGGGCTTGTATCAGACCTGTTAGGAAACCACATTGTTTGTTTTCTTATGACATGCCCCATTTCATTAAAGATGTAAAGACTATTAATTGTCAATTTCAGCGCAAAAAGTCTAGAAAGAGAAGAATTATCTTGCTTTTAAGAATCAATGTCTGTTATTATTGCAGGAAATGGTTATATGGTACAAAAGAGCAAACTAAGACAGCTATAAAAATAGGAGGTACAGTAATACATGCTTTATTTATATGAGGACTCATTTAGTGTAGACATTGCTTTGTCAAACACAATAGTTTGGCTTAGGTATCATTTGCTATGAGAACTATGAAACACAAAACTACGCTCAATATGAATGCATTGTTTGAATGGAAGAGAAGTGTTTTTCTGCTGTCATGCTTTGAAGATAGAAATCATATGGATATTTTCAGTTACATTATGCAGTCCTCACAACAAATATACTTTTTCAAAGATTTATCTTGGTTCCGATTTGGTGGCTTACTCTACAGGTGTCTAACATATACTAGTATAGTTTGTCAATTATATGCAGTAACTGAGCAGCTGAACAAAGCCTTTGTTTTCGAAGATTGATAGTATAGTCCCTCTATTTTCTTCATCCCTTGTTTCAAGTCAAGCTTTATTATAATGGCCACATAGCTCAGAAATTCCAAAGACAGGTTTTTTCGCACCAGGGCTGACTTAGTCTATTACACCGGCTCTACAGGTACAAAGATTTTCAGCCATAAAAGAGCGAAAAATCATACTGTGACACTGTACGAAATTTGTTTTGATAGTGAATTTTTTTGCAGTTTCATAAAAATAATTCATGCTTTTGTAGTGTAGTATACACTCATGTTTTCTTAAAATGGCAAGATTTTCACCTATTGTGATGGCAGTGATTTTATTTTCAGGTAAAAGAAGGTTACGAGGTTGGTTTCCACGACGATGTGCCAGAGAACATATATCCAGTCTTTCAAATGGTGAAAACAGTCCAAAACATAGTCCGAAACATAACCTCAAACATTCTAGCAAAAAACAAAATTAGTTATAAATATGTAGGATATCATTGCTTCAGGTTTGCTGAGATGAAAGCCATGATATGCAAAATCTGCTTTTCATACCCCGCCACTTGAAAAAGTGTGGGGTGTTATGTTATACCCTCTGCAAAAAATTTGGGTTTGAGTGTCTGTCCGTCCATCCATCAGCACTTCGTTTCCAGGCTCTTCTTGAGCAATTGACCAATTTTCTTTATACATTGTAATATGAGCCGCGACGCTAGAAAACCGGTCTTCGGGGTTTCCGACCAGGTCCGACATAAATCGGCCTGTACAAGCTCAGAAAAGAGCTAGAAGCTTGAAATTTCGGATTTAAGTAGAAGAGGAATTGTTCTATCCGTGTAGCGAAAACAAAGACGCTGATCAGCTTCGCGGTTACCGCGAAGCTGATCTGCGCCTTTGTTTTCGCCTAGGCAAAAATCCGGTTTTCTCACGATGCGGCTCATATGGGAGTTCATATCAGGAAGGAGTGGTTTTGGATTGAAGATGGGTAAACTTTGTCAATTAAGTACAGAGTTATGGCCTGCCCTTGATTTAGGTTAAAATTTCGTTTCCGGGCTCTATCTTGAGCATATATTGACCAATTTTCTTCAAACTATGTATAGGAGTTCATATAAGGAAGAAGTGGTTTGGGAATGAAGATGGGTAAATTTTGTCAAAGTTATGACCCTTGATTTAGTTTACGCTCCTAATTTGAGCATTTATTGACCAATTTTCTTCAAACATTGTATAAGAGTTTATATCAGGAAGGATTGGTTTTGGATTGAAGATCAACAAATAGGCTTTTGATTTAGGTTAAAATTTCGTTTCCGGGCTATATCTTGAGCATATATTGACCAGTTTTCTTCAACCTATGTATAGGAGTTCATATTAGGAAGGAAGGAGTGGTTTGGGAATGAAGATGGGTAAATTTTGTCAAATAAGTACAGAGTTATGGCCCTTGAATTATGTTATAATTTAGTTTCCGCTCTCTGTTTTGAGCATTTATTGACCAATTTTCTTCAACCTATGTATAGGTGTTCATATCAGGAAGGAATGGTTTTGGATTGAAGATGGGTAAATTTCGCCAAATAGGTACAGGGTTATGGCACTTGATTTACGTTAAAATTTTGTTTCTGTGCTCTATCTTTAGCATTTGTAGACCGATTCTCTTAAAACTTTGTAAAGGAGTTCATATCTGGAAGGGGTGGTTTGGTATTGTAGGTGGGTAAATTTTGTCAAATAAGTACAGAGTTATGGTCCTTGGCTTTGCCTTAATTTTGAAACACAGTTTCCAATCAATGTCATCAAGATATTCTGTGCATTTGTACTAAATTAAATTTGTGTGGCCGGGTATCATGCATGCCTGCAGCGCTTTTATTTCATATGCTAACTAATTACTGTCCAGATACTGCTCAGTCTGTGGATCTGTAACTGTTGGCTAGCTTTTGGTAGTTTCTTATTGCTCTATAGATAATTTACTTATTTCAAAATGGATGCCTCAGGCTGAGTTTCTAGGCGGTTGAAGGGAGCGTGATGGTATAGTTGTAGATTGTCAGACTCCGAATCGAGAGGTCCTGGGTTTGATTCCCACTGGGAGCCTTGGCTTTGTGTCCTTCAGCAAGACACATTTACTCCCCATAGTACTGGTTAATACCCAGGAAAAAGTGGGTCTATTCCGACATGACTGGTACTTTAAACCTGAAAACAAACAAACCAAAGTCTAAGTGGTTTAAAACCATACAATTCATTTGAGCCGCCTCATGGGAAAACCAACAATCTGCATAGGCAAAACAAAGGCGCAGATCAGCTTCGCAGTAACTGCGAAGCTGATCAGCGCCTTTGTTTTCGCTACTCGGATAGAACAATTCTTCTTCTACTTAAATCCGAAATTTCAAGCTTCTAGCTCTTTTCTGTGCTTGTACAGGTCGGTTTGTGTCGGACCTGTTGGGAAACCACATTGTTGGTTTTCCCACGAGGTGGCTCATTTGTTTATACCATTTCTAATAATGTATGATTTAGTAGGAACTACAAACAAATCAGCCTCATCAGTAATGTGAGCCGCATCATGAGAAAACCAGATTTTGGCATATGTGAAAACAAAGCCTCTGATCAGCGACTTTGTTTTTGCTACATGATCGTTCAATCCCTCTTCTTCTTATATCCGAAATTTCAAGCATCTAGCCTTTTACTGAGACTGTACAGACTGGTTTGTAACGGACCTGGTTGGAAGCCCTGCAGACAGATCTTCTTGTGACGTTGCTCATATACACTTGAAGCTTAATGTAATTAATGTGTCTGAAACAGATTTTAACATAGCATGGCTTCAATGTTAAGCATTGAACATTAAAAAAATGATCTCCTAGATCTGTACATGTACTTATTTTTGAACAATATCATGAACATACTACATCCAGCAATATACCATTCTCTTTCATTGTCCTTAGTTTGGGCAAGTAGTAAAGGTCCTTATCAGACTGCACATGGTAAGTTCCTCGATCACATGCTGTCTGTTTTGTCTACATCATTTTCACACTTGAATATAACATTTTCTATCTTTAGACATGAAAGGAAATTTTATGGAGTGTGTTTCTTTTACCACCAGCTCAATATTATAACTCTTATAACCTTATAGGTACTGTTATATCAGATACCCGAAATTAGAGCTTTGAGTTTTAAAGTGTGTTGGACTTGAAATTTTGATTTTATAGTAATTCCTGAGTAATTATATTGGTAATACATTTACTGGTTATTATATTTGGCTCTCAAAGCTTTACATGGAAATAGGTGGGAACCACCACAGTTGTGTTATAAAGATTTAGATTTTTTCTCCCCAAATGAAATCAAGTCCTAATACATATATTGTAATTTTCAATGCTTTTGTGGAATGATAGCCTGCAATGTGAGAGCCACAACAGGATAAAGACTGTCCATACATAGGTCACTGAGTCGAACACGAAATAGGCTGTACAGCCATACTTGGTGGCCAGAGACTAGAAACTTCAGATTGACGAAAGAAGGAAATTGCTTTGTCCATATGGCAAAATCAAAGTAAAGGTGCTGATTAGTTGTATGTTTTGCAATACATCTTATCTGTGCCTTTCATGTCATGTTATAAAAACCAAGATTTACTCATGATGTGGTTCATTAAGGACTTATAAAGGGCACATACTAGGGATGGTTTTGGAGTGTATCAACAAAATCACAAGTTTTTGTTATTTTTATAGTTTTATTGCAAATATATTGATTTTTATGTCCTTGGAAAATGTGTGAAACTACCTTGTCACATATTGTCTTATTTTGTTTATATATGAGCCGCCTCATGGGAAAACCAACAATCTGCATAGGCGAAAACAAAGGCGCAGATCAGCTTCGCGGTAACCGCGAAGCTGATCAGCGCCTTTGTTTTCGCTACTCGGATAGTACAATTCCTCTTCTACTTAAATCCGAAATTTCAAGCTTCTAGCTCTTTTCTGTGCTTGTACAGGCCGGTTTGTGTCGGACCTGTTCGGAAACCACATTGTTGGTTTTCCCACGAGATGGCTCATATTATGTATGATACTAATGCTATCTTATTAAACATGTTAGGCTAACAGTTCTTAGAACAATATACGAGCCTCATCATGAGAAAGCCAGATATTTTTGCATTTGCAAAAATAAAGGCGCTGATCAGCGACTTTGTTTTCTCTGCAGATAGTACAATTCGTCTTCTACTTATGTCCAAAATTTCAAGCTTCTAGCCATCTTCTGTGACTGTGCAGGTCAGTTTCTGTCGGATCTGGTCAGAAACCCAAAGACAAGTTTTCTCGCATTCCTGCTCATATGATCCACGTCATAACAAAACCAACAATGTGGTTTCCGAACAGGTTCAACGCAAACAGGGCTGTACAGAAGATGGCTAGAGGCTGGAAATTTTAGATTTAGAAAGAAGAGGAATTGTACTTTCCCTGAAGCGAAAATAAAGGCTATGAGTTACTGCGAAGCTGATCTGCGTCTTTGTTTTGCATATGCAAACTGTTGGTTCTCTCATAACGTGGCTAATATATGATTCTGTCTGGTGCTAATTGTCTGACACCACTGACACATTGCACAAAGCTTGAAGAATGGAATCAGCCTTGAAATATCAATTGTATTCAAGTTTTTGTGGTAAGACTTGAAAGGAACTGCACAGATAGACACTCAGAAGCTTGATAGAGTCATGAAATGAGCCTTATCTTGAGAAAACTGGTCTTTGGGGTTTCTGGCTAGGCCTGACACAAATCGGCCTGTTCAGATAAAAATAGCTAGAAGCTTGAAATTTTAGATATATGAAGAAGAGGAAATATATAGCGAAAACAAAGGCGCTATCTGCATCTTTGTTTTTGCATAGGCAAAAATCTGGTTTTCTCATGACATGGCTCAGTGTGAATATGCCTCTTTGAATGTGAAAATTGATTGCACAAAAACACAGTTTTCAAAATGAGGATGCCAGGAGTAACCCTTCCCAACTATATTAGTCTGCTCTATTAAAATGAGCTGCATAGTGAGAAAACCAGATTTTTGCCTATGTGAAAACAAAGGCGCAGATCAGCTTTGCAGTATGTCTTAAACAAACAGGACTGTTCAACCGTAGAAGATGACTAGATGCTTGAAAGATTGATTATACCCCCCGCAAAACGAAGTTTTAGGGGGGTATACTGTTTTCAGCCTGTCCGTGATTCCGTCATTCCGTCATTCCGTGATTCCGTGATTCCGTCATTCCGTCAACATTTGGACATCTTTGCTGAATAACTTGAGTAGCTTTTGCCTGATCTGTTTCAAATTTTCACCACACTTGCACCATCAGACAATACATGTGTGGTATGAATTTAGGGGCCAAAGGGTCAGTATTGCAAGAGTTATGGGACTTTTTAAGTCTTCCTATAACATGTTTGCCATAGTACTGAAAGTACATACTTTGTGAAATCAACTCCTCTTACAGCTTTCAATGTTTCCTTTTAATATTTTGCTGATATGTTTCAGATATATTGCAGATGTGCATGAACAATTGTGATGCTGAAAAAATCATTTTTGACAAATTTACAGCATTTTTAACTTAGCAAATTTTCTATAATTGCTTATATTCAATAATGGTTGGTAGTGCATACTTTGTGAAATCAACTCCTCCTAGGGCTTTCAGTGTTTCTTTTCAGTACTTTGCAGACATGTTACAGACATATTGAAGATGTGCATGAAGAATTATAATGCTGAAAAAATAATTTTTGACAAATTTACAGCATTTTTTAACTTTGCCATTTTTCGACTATTGCTTACATACATACGTTGTGAAATCAACTCCTCCTAGGGCTTTCAGTATTTCTTTTCAGTACTTTGCAGACATGTTATAGACATATTGAAGATGTGCATGAAGAATTATAATGCTGAAAAAATATTTTTTGACAAATTTACAGCATTTTTTAACTTTGGCATTTTTCGACTATTGCTTACATACATACTTTGTGAAATCAACTCCTCCTAGGGCTTTCAGTATTTCTTTTCAGTACTTTGCAGACATGTTACAGACATATTGAAGATGTGCATGAAGAATTATAATGCTGAAAAAATAGTTTTTGACAAATTTACAGCATTTTTAAACTTAGCCATTTTTCGACTATTGCTTACATACAATAATGGATGGAAGTGCATACTTTGTGAAATCAACTCCTCCTAGGGCTTTCATTGTTTCTTTTTAATTCTTTGCAGATTTGTTCCAGATATATTGAAGATGTGCATGAAGAATTTTTATGCTGAAAATTTTAGTTTTGACAAATTTACAGCTTTTTAAACTTAGCCAATTTTGACCATTTCTGCTTATATTCAATTATGGTTGATAGTACATACTTTGTGAAATCCAACTCCTCCTGGGGCTTTCAGTAATTCTTTTCAATACTTTGCAGACATGTTACAGACATGTTGAAGATGTGCATAAAGAATTTTATTGGTGAAAAAATATTTTTTGACAAATTTACAGCATTTTTCAACTTAGACATTTTTCAACCATCGCTAATATACAATACGGCTGGTAGAGCATACTTTATGAAATCAAGTCCTCCTAGTGCTTTCATTGTTTCATTTGAATTCTTTGCACACTTGTTCCAGATATATTTCAGATGTGCATGAATAATTCTTATGCTGAATAATTTATTTTTGACAAATTTACAGCTTTTTTTTAGCATAGCCAGTTTTTGACCATTTCTCATGATAAATAATGATCAACAGTGTACAGTGAAATCAACAATAATTTTACTCCCTGAGCTTTCAGTATATTATTTAATACCTTACAGACATGAGTCAGACATACGGAGGATTTTCATGAAGGATTATAATGCTGAAAAGATATTTTTGACAAATGTTTTGCATGTTTGACTTAAAGGAAGTTATTAGCCTTAGATAATTTTGCGGGGGGTATACTGAAAGCCTTGCTTGCAGCCAATTTCTAGTTAATAACAGATATTATACTTTATAGTGAAAACAACGCTGCAAAGTGACTTCTGCTGGTCTGCAACTTTATATTTTCACATAGCCAAAGAGCGAGTTTTTCATCTAAACTATGACATAAATCCACCATGAATTGTGCCATGAATTAAAATGTACACATATACTATCCTCAACTTCTGGATGTACACTGAGCCGCCTTAAACGCAAGAAAACCTGTCTCTTCGGGATTTTTGACCAGGTCCGACACAAACCGACCTGACCGATTCCGATAGTGTAATGGTTAGAGCGTCCGCTTCGGGAGTGGGAGGTCGAGGGTTCGATCCCGGGCCGGGTCATACCAGACTTTAAAAATGGTACCAGTGGCTACCTTGCTTGGCGCTCAGCATTATAAGGCAAGCACTGGCTTCTGTTCTCTCCCCCCCCCCCCCCCCCCCCCAAAAAAAAACAACAAAAAACAACAAAAATATAGCATCACTAACATCTAATTTTTAATATGAAAAAGTCTGAATAATAACAAAAAAGGTCCGAAAATAATCAATGTCTGTATTCAATAGAGGACCGTATGGAAGACTGGCTGTTGTGCTAAATAAATATAGAGATTATTATTATTATTATTATTATTATTACCTGTAAAGTCACAGAAGCAGGCTAGAAGCTTGAAATTTTGGATTTAAAAAGAACAGAAATTGTGCTATCCATGCAGCAAATACAAAAGTTACTGCGAAGCTGATCTGCGTCTTTGTTTAGGCATAGGCAAAAATTTGGTTTTCTCATGATGCGGCTCCACTAGTACTGTAGGTGGACATTTAAATTAAAGTGCACTACTGGCGATGCTTCGGGTCTACAGTGATACTTCTTTTGCATCAGGACCCAGTTGTTCAAAGCATCGTTAGCTTAACGATATCGTTCAGACATAAATTTGTTAAGCAAATATCAGCTAAAGTAACAAATACCCTGTTATTTTTTGTTGAAAAAATGTGAGAATCCTTTGCAGTGCAAAGGATTCTCACATTTTTTCAACAAAAAATAACAGTGTATTTGTAATACATGTATTAATGTTTGAAATTTTAACGAAACGTTAACTAACGACGTCGTTAGTTTTGAACAACTGGCCCCAGAAGTTTTCTATTCCACATGTCAAGTGATTACAACCAATAGACCATTCACAGTCACTTGATTCTTATAGAAGCCCCTGTGGTTAAGCTTAAGCAGCTTGCCGTGTATACCAGGGGCCGTGTGTTTGGTCCAAGGCTTCTCCAGTTCTGGAGGGAACTCGAAAATGAAGCCCCATCTCCATTACAAGACATCCCAGCAGGCACATGACATCAGAATGACGTCAGATCGACGTCGATGCGACGTCATGACGTCGCATCGACGTTGATATGACGTCATTCTGACGTCATGTGCCCGCTGGGATTAGATGTAAAATACAAAATCAACTTTTCATAAAAGATTTTCCCATTTTCATGAGGGCCACATGTTCGTGTTCAGTTCCTCGTAGAACATTCATCAGTTTCATACAAATGAATATCCACTTTCAGGATTGTCACACATAAGCCATTGCATGACAAACCAATAATTTTGCTTTGAAGATATGTATCAGTTTGAGCATCAGCCCCCATCTGGTTTTTACTCAGTCAGTAAGCAAAAATCATAGTTTTCTTGGAGTAGATCATTCCATATTTGTCTGTTACAAAACCATAGTTCTTTGTTTTCCAATCTCATTGGCTTGTAAGAAAATTTATTTTGTGTGTATTTGCATACCCACCAACAAATCCATTTATTGGCCCATACATCTATTCAGTCTAAATCACAGTTTTGCTTCGAAAATGCACCGTTTTTATATGAGCTGTGTCACGAGAAAACCGGCCTTCAGGTCTGACATTAACCAGTCTGTGCAGTCGCAGAAGATGGCTAGAAGCTTGAAATTTCGGAAATAAGTAGAGGAGGAACTGTACTATCCATATAGTGAAAACAAAGTCGCTGATATGCACCTTTGCTTTTGCATATGGTTTTCTCATGACGCTGCTCATATATGTTATGATGCTGTTCTCTGTGCCTGTTCTGTGTAGTTTGTCTGCAAACTCAAAAATATGTTTTCTTATAATGTCAACAATAGGTTTTCCTTTTGTGCCAAAAAGGTTTTACTATTGTATCAAAAAAGGTTTTCTTCTTGTGTCAAAACTGATTTTCTAATTACATTAAGAATAGGTTCTTATTTGAGCCACCTCGTGAGAAAACCAACAATCTGCATATGCGAAAACAAAGACGCAGATCAGCTTCGCGGTAACCGCGAAGCTGATCAGCGTCTTTGTTTTCGCTACGGAGAGTACACTTCGTCTTCTTCCTAAATCCGAAATTCCAAGCTTCTAGCCGGCTTCTGTGACTGTACAGCCTGATTTGTGTCAGACCCGTTCGGAAACCACATTGTTGGTTTTCCCATGAGGTGGCTCAATTATGTTTTCTTGTTGTGTGACTTCACCATTTGCCTTCCAACACAATCACCCATTGCCTTCCACTATAGGAGCCACGACATGAGAAAACCAACATTGTGGTTTCTAACCCGGTCTGACTCAAACCAGGCTGTACAGCTACTGTTGATGGCTAAAGGCTGTAATTCAGAAAGTAGAGGAATTGTACTGTCCCTGTAGCGAAAACAAAGTCGGTAACTGCAAAACTGATCTGCGTCTTTGTTTTCACATATGCAATATGTTGGTTTTCTCATGACGCGGCTCAATATTAGGCTTGTTTCAACTTTTTGGTACGTTTTTAACCTGTCCAAATACAAACCAGGTTGTACGCCCTTAGACCATGGCTAGTGGCTTTAAATCTTGGATCTACCTACATGAGATACTGTACTATATACATAGACCATGGCTAGTGGCTTTAAATCTTCGGTTTGCCTATTCAAGATATTGTACCATATACAAAGTTGCATTATTCCACAGCTATTATGCACCTTTGTCTTTGCAGATTTTAAAAGTTGGTTTTCTCATTGACCATATACTCCATGGGACTGGAGTAAATAAATGTACACCATATTTTATTTTAGTATCGTAGTTATAGTGTATAAATCAAATATATATGAAATATATATTCCTTAGATATTATTTTGATAATAAAATCACAGAATCACAAAATTATGGCACTTGACTTTGTTGTTTAACTCATCTATGAGCTGACCATGTAATAGCCTAGAAAATGATTATAGCCCGGCTGTGGAAATGTGTACCTATACTGGGTTCACCCTGTCCTTCCATCATTCCATGAACATTTCAGTTTCTGCTCAATATCTTGAGAACAAATTGACAGAATATAACAAAATTTTGTATGCACATTAATATTGACAAGAACTAGCTGGGGATCGTTACCTGTGATTTTTCACAAAATATTGCCGGAGTTATGGCCCTTGATCAACACCAGAATTTAGTTTCCGCTTACTATCTTAACAAATTGTCAGAATCTCACCAAATTCATCCCTTGATTGACATCAGAATTTTGTTGCCGCTCAATATCTGCAGAGCGAAATGACAGAATTAGACTAAATTTTGTATGCACATCAACATTCACAAATTCTAGCTTGGGATTGTTACCCGTCATTTTTCGCTAAATTTTGACGAAGTTACGGCCCTTGAATGATGTCAGAAATTAGTTTCCATTCAATATCTTGAAAGCAAATTGACATAATTTGACCAGATCTTATATGCGCATCAACAATGAGAAGGTCTAGCTTGGGGTTGTTACCCGTCATTTTTTGCTATATTTTTACGGAGTTTCAGCCCTTAATTATTGGCATCAGAATTTCGTTTCTGCCCAATATCTAGGGAACGAACTGACAGAATCAGACCAAATTTTGTATGCACATCAACATTTAGAAGATCTAGCTTGGTAATGTTACCCGTCATTTTTCACAAAATTTTGACAGTGTTATGGCCCTTGATTGACGTCAGAATTTCGTTTCTGCTCAATATCTTGAGAATGAATTGACAGTATCAGTCCAAATTTAGTATGCGCATCAATATTGACAATATCTAGCATGGGATTGTTACCTGTCATTGTATTTCTCGCCCTGGAAAAAAGCTTTGTAGCCTGGCTGTAGTCCGATTCTCTGACAGCTCTAGTTTGTACAGCCTAAAACAGGTGCTGAGATTACAAAACATTTACATGCTCTACTCAGCTGAGAAAGAAATTTATCCTGCTCATAAATATATGAAAATGCCAACAAAGGTTGGCTTATCAACATGGTACATGAATGGCTTCTGTAATCTTAATATGAAAAATTTACCAATTTTGTTTAATTCTAGTAATTACTAGCAGTTAAAATTCCATGCCAGTTTAGCATGAAAACCAGAGGACCATTGGTTCTGAGAATGCTCACCTGAAGCCTGACCTTGGAGCATTTAGTCGTCATGAAACGACCATGACCTTGAATACTCACACACCTTTATTGACTTTATTAGTTGTCTGCATCTGCCAAGTTTCAGGTCTCAGGCAATAGTTTCCAAAAAATCCATTGTTTTCACTTTTTCCCCCATGTAAAAGCCAAAGTTTCCAAAATTGACCTTGCTGTAAAATAGGTCAAGGTCATCCTTGGGTCATCATTTGAACAAACTGATGGGCTGAGGTCCCTGATGCTACATTCCAAGTTTCAGGAATATCGGCCCACCAGTTCTGGAGATTTTTGAGCATTTGTGAGCATGGTAGCCATGTTGAGCATGCAACAAACAAAATTTCATTCTCCCTATACATGAAGGCTTACCGGTAAATAAAATCTCACATTCATAGGCTATGAGGTTACTGAGAAAAACAAGTCCTTAATTTCGATATTTCAATGACCTTGGGCCCGGGTCAAGAAATGACCCTCACCTTAATTAATCGCATAGCTTCATTAGTTGTCTGCTTCTGCCCACTTCAGGTCTCAGGCTGCAATAGTTTCCAAGATATCCATTGTTTTCACTTTTTCCCATGTACAAGCCTATGTTTCCAAAACTGACCTTGCAATAAAATTGGTCAAGGTCATCCTAGGGCCATCATTTGAACAATCTATGATGGGCTTGAGTCCCAGATACTACATACCAAGTTTAGTGAAAATCGGCCCACCGGTTCTGGAGAACATTTTTGAGCATTTGAGAGCATGTTGAGCATTCAACCCAGATTTCATGCATAAAATTTTGTCCCCTCTAAGCATGGAGGCTCCACATAAATTTTCACTTTCATAGGCACAGTGATATCTGAGAAAACTAGAATTGTCAGAGAATCTGACTATAGCCCCGCTTCTCAGCTTTTTTGCAGGGTGAAAAAACAATGACAGGTAACTATCCCAAGCTAGATCTCGTCAATATTGATGCACATACAAAATTTGGTCTGATTTTGTCAATTCGTTCTCAAGATATTGAGCGGAAACGAAATTCTGACCTCAATCAAGGGCCATAACTCCGTCAAAATTTTGCAAAAAATGACGGGTAACAATCCCAAGCTAGATCTTGTCAATGATGATGTGCATACAAAATTTGGACGGATTCTGTAAATTCGTTCTCAAGATATTGAGCGGAAATGAAGTTCTGAAGTCAATCAAGGGCCGTAACTCCGTCAAAAATTTGCGAAAAATGACGGGTAACAATCCCAGGCTAGATCTTGTCAATGATGACGTGCATACATAATTTGGTCGGATTCTGTCAATTCGTTCTCAAGATATTGAGCGGAAACAAAATTCTGACGTCAATCAAGGGCCGTAACTCCGTCAAAATTTTGCGAAAAATGACGGGTAACAATCCCAAGCTAGATCTTGTCAATGATGACGTGCATACAAAATTTGGTTGGATTCTGTCAATTCTTTCTCAAGATATTGAGCGGAAACGAAATTCTGACGTCAATCAAGGGCCGTAACTCCGTCAAAATTTTGCGAAAAATGATGAGTAACAATCCCAGGCTAGATCTTGTCAATGTTGATGTGCATACAAAATTTGGTCGGATTCTGTCAATTCGTTCTCAAGATATTGAGCGGAAACGAAATTCTGACGTCAATCAAGGGCCGTAACTCCGTCAACATTTTGCGAAAAATGACGGGTAACAATCCCAAGCTAGATCTTGTCAATGATGATGTGCATACAAAATTTGGTCAGATTCTGTCAATTCGTTCTCAAGATATTGAGCGGAAACGAAATTCTGACGTCAATCAAGGGCCGTAACTCCGTCAAAATTTTGCGAAAAATGACGGGTAACAATCCCAAGCTAGATCTTGTCAATGTTGATGTCCACACAAAATTTGGTCGGATTCTGTTAATTCGTTCTCAAGATATTGAGCGGAAACGAAATTCTGACGTCAATCAAGGGCCGTAACTCCGTCAAAATTTTGCGAAAAATGACGGGTAACAATCCCAAGCTAGATCTTGTCAATGATGATGTGCATACAAAATTTGGTCGGATTCTGTCAATTCGTTCTCAAGATATTGAGCGGAAACGAAATTCTGATGTCAATATAGGGCCAACCAAGGGCAATAACTCTTATGCAAATTTGGGGAAACTGACATGCATTTATACATAAGTTGATATTGTCAATATTGATGCATATGCCAAATTTGGTTAAAGTCTAACAACTGGTTCACAATTTATGACTGGTTACAGATTTATGGACGGAATAACGGAATAACGGAATAACAGAATAACGGATTCTTGCACACCAGACAGAAATTGCCACACTTTTTGCCTGGGTGATAAAATTGCATCTCACCCAGGTGTTCTCACCCAGGCTAAAAAAATACGCAAAACCTTGAAATAAACCAGATTTTGGGGGTTGTTGTGCAAGAAAAAGAATCTAATATGGTGTTCTGTTCTAGATGGAAGTTTCCAACCCTCGGGATGACCGTCCTGAGCGGAACCTCGGCGGAGCCTCGGTTCCGCTCAGCACGGTCATCCCTTGGGTTGGAAACTTCCATCTAGAACAGAACCCCATATAAGATTCTTATAATATCGGAAGGACAGAACGACGGAAGGACAGGGTGAATCCAGTATAGCCCCACTTTTTCAAAGCGGGGCTATAATCATAATCTTAATTTTGATATTTTAATGACCTTGACCTAATTACATACCTTCATTGACTCCATTAGTTGTCTGCAACTAGCAACTTACAAGTCCCAGCCTGCAATAATTTCAAAAATATCCATTGTTTTCTCCTGTTTCCATGTAAAAGCCTGTTTCCAAAATTGACCTTGTAGTTGCCTTAAAATAGGTCAAGGTTATCCCAGGGTCATCATTTGAGCAATCTATTAATGCAGCAATAATGACTGCTAATCATCAAAATTTACTTTTAAAATATTTACCTGTACGGAAGCCTGTTTAAAGTCCCAATTAACCACAGAAATATGTTTGTTATAAGGAAATCTGACGCTCTGCACCACTGTTGATGTAAAATTCTCTTTATATCTTTCCAGAGGAAATGTTGGAATGTATCTAAATTATGTGTATGTGGAAAGTACCAGCATTTTGGTCGCTAACATTATGCCATATATCCTATGCAGTCAAGAATAGGAGACACAGAAACTTTTAGCTTATCACGCATTAAATTAAGGATTGATCAACCAACGTAAATGGACAAATGTGCTGTGAACTTAAAAGATTAAGCATGCAATTTACAAACACTTTCATACAGCACTGATCTCACAAATGGTGAGATGAGAGACAACAACAAAATCTAGCATAAATAGTTGTAATATACTCTTTTATCTATTAATTGGCAAGACCAGGAATATCATGCAAAATATATCACAATTAAATCAGAGGAGCAAGTACTTCTACATGTATATTTGACAATATAAACCTCATTAAAATGCTATCATTTGGCTCTATAGAAACAGATTGTTTCCAGCAAAACTATGACCAATGAAGAGGTATGGTATGACATGGCTGTGCTACATTATTGGCTAACAAGCAGCCTCAGGTAGAGCAGTTTCTAGTACAGTCAACAGAAATCCTCTGTTGTGTTTTTCATGTGACAGAACAGAAAATGACTACGCTATTTGACCTCATACAAGCTCTAATATGAACATCAACTTTATATGAGCCGTGTCATGAGAAAACTACCCTGTGGTTTCCGAACAGGTTCAACACAAACCAAGCTGTACATGCACAGAAGATGGTTAGAGGCTGAAAATTTTGGATAAAGAAAGTAGAGGAATTGTATTATCTGTGTAGCAAAAACAAAGGTTATGATCAGATCCTTTGTTTTCAAATATGCGAAATGTTGGTTTTCTCATGACACAGTTCATTTAATAGAGTTTATATAAACAATAAAACCAACAAAAATGCCATTAATAATCTTAATAAAATTGGAAGTCCTGTGAAATATTATACATAAACAGTACATCACACATCAACAATATAACACACCAGTTACATATGAGCCGCGTCACAAGAAAACCGGATTTTTGCCTATGCGAAAACAAAGGCGCAGATCAGCTTCGCAGTAACTGCGAAGCTGATCAGCGCCTTTGTTTTCGCTACACGGATAGTACACTTTCTCTTCTTATTAAATCCGAAATTTCAAGCTTCTATGCTGCTTCTGGGACTGTACATGTCGGTTTGTGTCAGACCTGGTCGGAAACCCCGAAGACCGGTTTTCTCGCGTCGCGGCTCATATAGTATACAGAACACCACTAAGAACAACTACGAAACAAGCCAGTTACATCATACAACAACAAAACATGCAATTTATTAAAGTCAAACAAAATATTGCCTATGTTATCTGGTTTAACTTCCCAGTCAACAATTTTTCAGTCCTGCTGATGTGGAGCCTGGGTATAGAACAGCACTTTTGGGAAGTTAATGTGTCTAGCACAAGGACACAACTCTGCTCCAGTGGAGTTCAAACCCATGACCTCTCAATCCAGAGTTTGCCGCCAAGACAAAATGAGCCTGCCCGTGAGAAAACCAGCAATTTGGCTTCCGACCAAGTCTGACACAAACCAGGCTGTACAGTCACAGAAGATGGTTAGAGGCTTGAAATTTTGGATTTAAGTAGAACAGGGATTGTACTATCCGTGTAGCGAAAACAAAGGCGCTGATCCGCTTCACGGTAAGCGAAGCTGATCTGCGCAAGCATTTTGTTGGTTTTCTTATGCAGTGGCTCAAATATTGATCTATGTCATCCAATAATCTGCAGTAAGCACATGAGAAAACATAGGCTCAAATCAGCTGTGCTATGGGAAGATTTAAGATTTAGGAAACAAACAGTGTAGCAAAATTTAATTGTGATAATAATACAGCACAATTACTAACTTGCATTCCTATTCCCATGTGCATAAAACAGATTTACTTGTGACATCAATATCTCTATAACATATAAAAACATTACACAAACATGATACACAAACATGATACATGTACACAGATAAACATACTTTAGAGCACCAACTTTAATATTATTTGTTCTAAAAGCTGATAAAACAATAATACTGACTAGAAAAATAGTTTCAAATAAAATTTGTATGAAAAACATGATATATAAAGCTTTGCAGATCAATCTGACAGCTAAAAATTTGGCTAAAATAAATTTTGCGCAATAAAAAGCATGTGTATTAAAATGCAGAAGTTCATTAAGACAACAATTTTTTATGTTAATCAGACCAATGAATTCTTGGTTATCTTTTAAAGTGCCATGAAAAATAACTGTCAAAGTGATTTCTAAACAGGTACAATGCACCAAGCTTGTAACCATAGATGATGACACAAGTAGTTTTTCTATGTCGAAATAAGTTGCTTTTTCATGACAGTTTCAGCATGACCTTCAATGCATATTTAGATCAAAACAAAGAAATAGAAGTTTCATTATGCTATTGGTGGATATTTTATATGTCCGAATATTTTGTAGAAATAGTGATTGGTCCCTTAAGAGCTCATACTCCCATGGTCATACTATTTAGATTGGAAGACGATTTTTGACATTAATTTGAGCAATGCAGTTTGACCTGCATCACAGCTTATTGAAACACATTACAAAAACTTGCCCATGCAAAACACAGAGATTTTAAAAGTTGTAAAAATTAAAATTTTCATTAGAAAAATTTTGATATTTTTCTTATTTTTGCTCAAAACAGGTTGTGGGTTTACGTTAGAACCGCCTCGCCGAGGCGGTTCTAACGAGTACCCACAATGTATGTTTTGAGGCAAAAATAAGAAAAATAGGTATACCCCTGCAAACCCCAGTTTTTCTATATAAAAGTGGGGTTTAAGGGGGTAATCACTGCACGGACATGTTTTCCTGATGACTTAATGTGTGCCCTCTACTGACACCCTATACAAACAGTTTAGACTCAGATCAGCTCTAACCACTTGCAAAGTTCTTGTCCCCCAAGGTTATAAAGCATTTTTTTTTCATGCTCAACTCAGCAACGACTGAATTTTTTCCTGCTCATAAAATATTAAAATGCCAACAAAACATATCTTAACAGGGTAACAGGTTTTTATACCCCCCGCAAAACGAAGTTTTAGGGGGGTATACTGTTTTCAGCCTGTCCGTCATTCCGTCAACATTTTTACATCTTTGCTGAATAACTTGAGTAGCTTTTGTCTGATTTGTTTCAAATTTTCACCACACTTGCACCATCAGACAATACATGTGTGATATGAATTTAAGGGCTAAAGGGTCAGTATTGCAAGAGTTATGGGACTTTTTAAGTCTTCATATAACATGTTTGCCATAGTACTGAAAATACATACTTTGTGAAATCAACTCCTCTTTATACAGCTTTCACTGTTTCCTTTTAATATTTTGCTGATATGTTTCAGATAAATTACAGATGTGCATGAACACTTGTCATTATGAAAAAAAATCATTTTTGACAAATTTACAGCATTTTTAACTTAGCAAATTTTCTATAATTGCTTATATTCAATAATGGTTGGTAGTTCATACTTCGTGAAATCAACTCCTCCTAGGGCTTTCAGTATTTCTTTTCAGACATGTTACAGACATATTGAAGATGTGCATGTAGAATTATGATGCTGAAAAAATAATTTTTGACAAATTTACAGCATTTTTTAACTTTGCCATTTTTCGACTTTGCAGCAGCATTTTGACATCTTTGCTGAATAACTTGAGTAGCTTTTGCCTGATTTGTTTCAAATTTTCACCACACTTGCTCCATTAGGCAATACATGTGTGGTATGAATTTAGGGGCTCAAGGGTCAGTATTGCAAGAGTTATGGGACTTTTTAAGTCTTCATCAAACATGTTTGCCATAGTACTGAAAATACATACTTTGTGAAATCAACTCCTCTTAGCTTTCAATGTTTCCTTTTAATATTTAACTGTTATATTTCAGATGTATTGCAGATGTGCATGAACACTTGTCATAATGAAAAAAATTGTTTTTGACAAATTTACAGCATTTTTAACTTAGCAAATTTTCTATAATTGCTTATATTCAATAATGGTTGGTAGTGCATACTTTGTGAAATCAACTCCTCCTAGGGCTTTCAGTATTTCTTTGCAGTACTTTGCAGACATGTTACAGACATATTGAAAATGTGCATATAGAATTATAATGCTGAAAATATAATTTTTGTCAAATTTACTGCATTTTTTAACTTTGCCATTTTTCGACCATTGCTTATACACAATAATGGTTGGTAGTTAATAGTTTGTGAAATCAACTTCTCCTTGGGCTTTCAGTATTTCTTTTCAATACTTTGCAGACATGTTCCACACATATTGAAGATGTGCATGAAGAATTATAATGCTGAAAAAAATAATTTTTGACAAATTTACAGCAATTTTTAACATAGCCATTTTTGACCATTGCTTATACAGTAATGGTTGGTAGTGCATAGTTTGTGAAATCAACTCCTCCTAGGACTTTCAGTATTTCTTTTCAGTACTTTGCAGACATGTTCCACACATACTGAAGATGTGCATGAAGAATTATAATGATGAAAAAATAATTTTTGACAAATTTACCGCATTTTTTCACATAGCCATTTTTTGACCATTGCTATTTTGCGGGGGGTATACTGAAAGCCTTGCTTGCAGCCAATTTCTAGTTGGTCATGTAAACCTAATTTTTCTACCATTTTTTTGTTATTAAAGTATTTGAGAGAAGTATTAATTTTATACAAAGCTGGGTTGAGCATGAAAAGTGTTT
This sequence comes from Rugalucina vietnamica, assembly GCA_964017185.1. NCBI lineage: Eukaryota > Metazoa > Mollusca > Bivalvia > Lucinida > Lucinidae > Rugalucina > Rugalucina vietnamica. The sequence goes on along the minus strand of OZ024871.1, from coordinate 7,626,908 downwards.
TATAACCCCAGAGCCTGGACACATTATAAATCATTATTGTTTATGTTCCTAGCCTTATTTTGTGACTATATAGCCTAGTAAAGTGTTAAAACTTCTGAAAGTAGGTTGTTTTCTGATGGTGATCACTCCACCCCTATTTTCCAGTCTTCATGACTGAACTGCATAGCAAAGAAAAACTTTTGTGTGGAATCATCCTGTAATCCAATCCCACCAATCATATTTAGTGTTACATGTCTGTCTATCTTCCAATCAAATGTCAGCTCTTTTTCTTCCACCTCAATACTAACACGAACCTTGCCATTGGTCAATGTCTGTGTTCCTATGGTAACTATGGAATTTCTGACCAATGGTGGGAGTTTTGTCTTCATTTCCTGACCATCTACAAACACACCTCCTAGATAAAAAATGAGATAAAACAATTACTTCTGATATTTGAAGCCTTCATGACATAGTGGTTGAACTAGAAGTCACAACTTTGAAACCAAGCTTCTCCAGCATTTTGAATGGGAGATTTAACTGCGGTCACATCTCAATATGACTTAGGCTGTTGAGTGGAATATAAAAAACACAGACACCACCATCACTTGCCATTACTAACAATGGGATACAAAACATTTGTTAAATTACAGTTTTCTATCGAAAATTGATGAGAATGCCATTTTGCCCTTAGATTTGTTTTATCCAATCAAACCGTTAAATGCATCTGCTGTGGTGTTATTTATTAACTGATTATCTAAATTTGCATCTTAAACATAACATTTTTAAAGAAACACGCTTTAAAATATATTTTCGCACAGACTTACTTTTTATACAATCGTGTCTTTCAAAAATGTTAATTTATACAATTTTTTAGATTAATTTATATATAATAGTTGTGATATAAACTGTGCTTCACAATTTTTATGTTTCTATATATGTATGTTTGTGTTGATTTTACCGAATGAAAATCAATCAATCAATCAATCATTAATCCTCCCTCCCATGTATAACAATTTTTTGGTCTGGGATTTCAAATCATTGTGAAGTCTCTCACCTCAGCAAAATCCCAGTTCTTTTGTTTTGTCCCAAAATTTATCCTTAAAGTTTTAAGGATGTTAAAGGTGAAAATATTTTGAGTAGGATTATTCCTCTACTCACCATCTGTGCCCAAGAACACCGACCCCTCTCTCTTCAATGTCTCAGTCCCCTCATTATCCAGTGTGATAGCCACGCCGTCCCGCGGTGACTTCTCCCCTGTAGCCATGACTCTGAATGCTATCTGGTGCCCGGCCTCGTAACACTGACTGGAGGAGTAGAGGACCTGGGCCAGACCCTGTGTCCTGGTCGCTGTCTTATCCTCATTACTGATACTGTAGCCTTCTGTAGTGTCACACCATTCTATGAACAAATAGGTTACTCAGTTAATGCTGGACTATAGTAACAAGTAAGTTTTTGTCTGTTCATGGTTTAAAAAAGGAGTGGGCTTTTCTAAACCAGAGGACCAATGGTCCTGAGAACGCTCACCTGAAGCCTGATCCTGGAGTATTAAGTCATCATGAAATGACCTTGACCTTGAATACTCACACACCTTTATTGAATTCATAAGTTGTCTGCATCTGCAAAGATTCAGGTCTCAGACTGCAATAGTTTCCAAACCCAGTGATTTCTGAGAAAACTATAATTTTAATTTTGATATTCAAATGACCTTGGGTCAAGGTCAAGAAATGACCTTGGCCATCATTAATTACTTACCTTCATTGACTCCATCAGTTGTCTGCATCTAGCAACTTTCAGGTCTCAGACTGCAACAGTTTCCAAAATATCCATTGTTTTCGCCTTTTCCCATGAAAAAGCCTATGTTTCCAAAATTGACCTTGCCGCAAAATAGGTCAAGGTCATCCTATGGTCAGCATTTGATCAAACTATGATGGGCTGGAGTCCAAAATGCTACATACAAACTTTCGCGAAAATTGGCCTGCCGGTTCTGGAGAAGAAGATTTTTGAGTGGTTTTACCATATATGGGCGTGGCAGCCATCTTGGTCATGTGACCTGGATTTCACGATCAAACTTTCTTCTCCCCTACCCATGGATGCTCCACATAAAATTTCACTTTGATTGGCCCAGCAGTTTCAGAGAAGAAGATCTGTGAAAAGTGTGTATGGACGACAGACTGGCCAAGGTCAAGAGATGACCTTGACCTAAATTAATCATATACCTTCATCTACTCCATTAGTTGTTTGCATCCACCACTTTTCAGGCATCAGGCTGCAATAGTTTTCAAAAAATCCATAGTTTTCACTTTTTCACATGTAAAAGCCTATGTTTCCAAAATTGACCTTGCCGTAAAATAAGTCAAGGTCATCCTAGGGTCATCATTTTATCAAACTATGATGGGCTGGAGTCCCAAATGCTACATACCAAATTTCATGAAAATCGGCCTGCCGGTTCTGGAGAAGAAGATTTTTGAGTGGTTTTTACCATATATGGGCGTGGCGGCCATCTTGGTCATGTGACCTGGATTTCGCGATCAAACTTTCGTCTCCCCTACCCATGGATGCTCCACATAAAATTTCACTTTGATTGGCCCAGCAATTTCAGAGAAGAAGATCTTTGAAAAGTGTGTATGGACGACAGACTGGCCAAGGTCAAGAGATGACCTTGACCTAAATTAATCACATACCTTCATCTACTCCATTAGTTGTTTGCATCTACCACTTTTCAGGCCTCAGGCTGCAATAGTTTTCAAAAAATCCATAGTTTTCACTTTTTCCCATGTAAAAGCCTATGTTTCCAAATTTGACCTTGCCGTAAAATAGGTCAAGGTCATCCAAGGGTCATCATTTTGTCAAACTATGATGGGCTTAAGTCCCCGATGCTACATACCAAGTTTAGAGGAAATCGGCCCACCGGTTCTGGAGAAGAAGATTTTTGAGCGGTTTTTAACATATATGGGCGTGGCGGCCATCTTGGTCATGTGACCTGGATTTCGCGATCAAGCTTGAAATGCCACTACCCAAGGAGGCTCCACATAAAATTTCAACTAGATCGGCCAAGCGGTTTCAGAGAAGAAGATTTTTGAAATTGTGGACGACGACGGACGACGACGGACGACGACGGACGGACGCCGGATCATGGCCATCCTATTAGCTCACCTTGTGAGCCTTCGGCTCAGGTGAGCTAAAAATATATCAGTGAGTCAAGTGCTTCCAGTATAAACATACAAAGTATGATTACATGGAAATTCAGCAAATGATTTGTATGAAAAAGACATTTCAAGTATCAGTATACATTTATAAAGTGTAAAAATTTGATGAATATTGTCCCCCGCCTTTTCGAAGAAAAGCGGAGGGACATAGTTTTTGGGTTTCCGTCCTTCCGTCCGTCCTTCCGTCCCCCTATAGGAGTATGTACCTTGTGTGTGCAACTCATCCTACAGTTTTATTCCGATTCTTTTGAAACTTTACAGATGTCTTCATCATGCTTTGAAGATGTGCATGTGGTTTGGATATAATCCTCAGATTAATTTTGACACTTTTTTCGCAATTTGAACTTAGTCATTTTTCGGGCATTTTGATAATGAAAGTGAATAGACAGTGGGTACCTTGTGTGCGCAACTCCTCCTACAGTTTTATTCCAATTCTTTTGAAACTTTACAGATGTCTTCATCATGCTTTGAAGATGTGCATGTGGTTTGGATATAATCCTCAGATTAATTTTTGACACTTTTTTGGCAATTTGAACTTAGTCATTTTTCGGGCATTTTGATAATGAAAGTGAATAGACAAAGGGTACCTTGTGTGCGCAACTCCTCCTACAGTTTTATTCCGATTATTTTGAAACTTTACAGATGTCTTCATCATACTTTGAAGATGTGCATGTGGTTTGGATATAATCCTCAGGTTAATTTTTGACACTTTTTTTGCAAATTGAACTTAGTCGTTTTTCGGTATTTTGACAATGAAAGTGAATGGACAGTGGGTGCCTTGTGTGCGCAACTCCTCCTTCAGTTTTTAATTCAGATTCTTTTAAAACTTTACAGATGTCTTGATGATGCTTTGAAGATATGCATGTGCTTTGGATATAATCCTCAGGTTAATTTTTGACACTTTTTCACAATTTGAACTTAGTCGTTTTTCAGGCATTTATACAATGAAAGTGAATGGACATTGTGTACCTTGTGTGCAAACTCCTCCTCCCTCAGTTTTATTCTGATTCTTTTCAAACTGTACAGATGTCCTGACCATGATTTCAAGATTTGCATGTGGTTTGAATATAATTCTCAGATTAATGTTTGACACTGTGACATGAAGTAAATGCATGTGATTTGGATATACATTATTGTCAGATATATTTGTGTAACTAAACAATTAAGGCGGGGGACATAAATTCTCTGAATTTGCTTGTTCTCTTCTATATCTCAGGGGAGCTTCATCAAGAAATAAATGATCTATGTCTAGAGAACCTCCTTTTTCCACATACGTTTACCAATAAGAGCCTGACTTGTGCTTTGCCACTAAATCTATTAAAATCTATGGCACATGATATTGACCTAAAGGTCACTCAGGTGGGTCATGATGGTACAGCATAAAAGTTCAGACCAATATCTACCAACACACAAAGACTTTGTAGCAGAGCAGGCAGGTGTGTCCACCCTTGCACTCCAATCATCCAACATATATTTTTCTAAAGAAAATAAAGGAAAAAAACTTTGTGGATGACTCTTACTCACTATAATGTGGTATGTTGGTGACAGCCTGTCTCGGTACACTCCATATACACCAGTTACTGTCAGGGTCGGGCCGGGAACACACCCTGAAGGAGTACACGCCCCCCACCCTCATGTGTTTCACTAGATGGCAAGTGTTGGGTCCGGCATAAGCTTGATGGAATGAGACTTTGGAAGAGTCACTGGCACAGACTTTGCCATAACAGAATTGGAGACAGAACTCATTACTCTCGTAGCTCTCGTCAACCTGCAAATATTTTTCTGTAAACCTTAATTTTCTATAAAATAGAGGAAATGTCTCAATTCCACTATAGACAGTCATTTGCAATCAAAAGTGATCCTGGCAGACATAAATGGCATCCATCTTATTAGTGCCACATCACTGTGACATCAGAAATGCTCTCACATAAGCTGTGCGATTAAGGCTGACTGGCTTGAGCTTGAGCTATGAGTTATAGTAGTTAGTCTTTCACTAGATAAATGGTAGCTGTCGGCAATAAAATCCAATTGCAATATTCAAGGCTATAAAGGTACATGATTGTAACATTTTTTAATTTCATTTTTCATTTGAGCCACAACAATCTGCATATGCGAAAACAAAGACGCGGATCAGCTTCGCGGTAACCATGAAGCTGATCAGCGCCTTTGTATTCACCACACAGATAGTATGATCCCTCTTCTTCTTACATCCGAAATTTCAAGCTTCAAGCCTTCTTCTGTGCTGGTACATTCTGGTTTGTGTCAGACCTGGTTGGAATCCAAATTGTTTGTTTTCTCATGCACAGGCTCATTTATTTTGCTAGTAACGAAGTACCTCCTCCCATTTGACGAGTAGAGCCCCAGGTCGTTCCTCTATCTCTGATATCTGTACTGGTGCTCTCTCAAAGATTTTACCATGACTTGCTATCAACGACTGGACCTCACTGTACAGATCCTCGCTGAAGTCAGCGGTAATATATGGCACTTCAGAGAGACTGGGCACTTCAGGGAGGCTATAACATCACGATAACATGTCTGTGTAATGTATACCCCCTTATACCCCACTTTTATATAGCAAAACTGGGGTTTGCAGGGGTATAACAATTTTTCTTATTTTTGCTCCAAAACATAGATTGTGGGTATTTGTTAGAACCGCCTCGTGTACCCACAATCAATGTTTTGAGCAAAAATAATAATAATATCAAAATTTTTTCGATGAAATCTTCAAATTTTACACCTGAAAAAATCTCTGTATATTGCATGGGCAAATTTTCGTAATGTGAAGAAAGTTTTGAAAGGTACATCAGAATTAAGTTTCATTTCTGAAACATTGCAACAACAGTATCAGGCAGCTAAAGGCTTGAAATGTTGAATTTATCACCCCTACGTAGATCCCTGTTTATATACATTAATTTAATTCCAGCAAGAAATTTGCTGCAAGCAAGGCTTTCAGTAAACCCTCCTGCAAATTTGAACAAAATCTGGCACAAGCTCCTTAATCTATTCGGCAAAAATGTCTAAATGTTGACAGAATCATGACAGACAAAATGACGGATTTATGGATATGCTGAAAACAACATACCCCCCTAAAACTTCATTTTACTACCTCCTAGAAACTTCATTACCCAGGGGTATAATGACATATAATGAAAAGTATCATCAAGCCTTCTGTCTGTAGTAACTTACATATCTAGGTTCTTGGTTTCGGGTAGATCTTTAAACTTCAACATTTCCTCATTCTTACTGTCTGGATCATCATTAAGAATACTTCTACCTGTGGTAATAATAAACAGAAATCATAGAAACACAATTTTACCTATCACATTATGTTTCAAACTTCAGCCAATTAACAGGAGAAGCTAGTTAGGCTGTACCATCAGAAAATAAGAATTTTTGCATAAATTTGTGAAACACAAAGACACAGATCAGCTGTGCAGTTACTGCCTATGCTTTTGCTACACAGACAGTACAATCCCTCTTCTTGTTAAATCCAAAATTTCAAGCTTCTAGTCTTCTGTGACTGTACAGGTAGTTTGTGTCGACCCTGGTTGAAACTCTGAAGACCCTTTTTCTTGTGACACTAAAACATGAAGTTTCTGTATGAAAGGACAGACTAACAATGGCAACAGACCAACACCAGCTCATTGGGATTAATACACTAACCTTGATCTATAACAGTAGAGGCTGCGTGGATAGCTTCACTGATGAGATCTTCACACTGCTGTAATGGTTGTAAACTCCTCAGTTTCATAGTCTCAATCTCCTCAGTCAGCTGATTCCGTCTGGAGGTCAGAGCAGCCTGGATGAGTGCTGCCACACTCTCAAAGTGCTGCTGTACTTTCTGTTGTGATGATTCTGCACTGTCCTGTATCTGTAGAAACCAAGGTCAAGTAAACACATGTACAGAGCAGATTCACTGGCATAAAGATGTATGTTTATTTCGAAATTTCAGTCAACATATTTACACTAGGCATACAAACATGTGTATATAAATATACTATTGAGAATCACGTGGTATTGTATACATACAAACCGATATATGATCAGTGACACACACTGCAATTGAGACAGAAGTTGAGGTTAGATTTTCGAGTTTTCTCCAACAGCGTTTCTTCTACTGATAGATAGGTGCAGTCAATGCAGAAACTGAACATTAATTTTATTGAAAGAAAGTAACATAAGAAATCCCAGTTATTCCGTTTTCGCAAGCAATTCAATGTTATTGTGATGGAAAGAAAATATGTTCATGCAGTAGAAGTGTTTGCGAAAACAAAATAACCTGGATTCCTTAAGTTACTTTCATTCAATAAAATTGACTGCACCTATCTATCAATCAATAAAGTAAACTCTATAGGAGAAAACTTGAATTTCTCATCTCAACTTTGGACAAAATTTTATTGTGCGTCACACATTCCGTACCACATGTTTCTCAGATGTGTAAATAGGAAAAATAAAAATGATTCACACATATGTGACTCCGATAAGGTGTTTGCATAGCAGTAATAAAGATGGCATTAAGATGCACTTAAATGATATGCTTCTAATTAAACTAAACTTGATTAAATGCACTCCATAAGCCATAGGCTTTGGTTCTGATCCTTATTTACACTGTATATATTTGTGCGTAGCTCGCCTGACTTGTGCTTTGCCACTAAACTTATCAAAATCTATGACCCATGACCTTGACCTCAAGGTCGCTCAGGTGGGAAGTCACTAGAGCACGAAATATAGGTCAAGGTCACTAGATCAATGTGGGTGCAAAGTCGGGACATCGAGGAGAAGCCATATGCAAGGTTTGATGGTTGTAGGCTTTATAGTTGATGAGATATTAAGGGTTGGCTTAAAAAATGACAAAGTCACTGGAGCATGAAATATAGGTCAAGGTCAGTAGGTCAATGTGGGTGCTGAGTCGGGACATCGAGGAGAAGCCTTATGTAAGGTTTGACAGTTCTAGGCTTTACAGTTGATGAGAAACTAACAGAGCATCTGAGCATTGTACAAAGGTGTTCTAGATATTGACCTCTAGCCCCGCCCCCAGGCACGACCCCATGGGTCCCTTCACACTAAATCACAGAGGACCCTCATATGCAGCAATGTTCCAAATATGAATGATTTCTGGTCAGTGACTATCAAGATATAACAATTTGTAAAACTTTAACCGAAAGTGTGACGCGGACGCGGACATGGACGTACACGTAAACGCGGACGACCGAGGTGACAACAATAGCTCTGTGCATTTCGTGCAGGCAAGCTAAAAAATCAAAAAGCATATTTCTGTGCACCAGGGAAACTGAATAAAGAGGGTAAGAAAATTCGAAGGAAACTAAAAAAAATAATACATGTACTACATTGTACTCACCTGTTGTTTAGCCTCCAGTAGACAGTCCAGGAGTTCAGAGAGGTGATATTTCTGGCTGGAGGCATTGTCTACAGTGTCTACCACATTCTGAATCAGCTCAGCTGTAGATGACATCATTCCTATCTGAAAACATTAAACATGTAAAACATGCTTGTAGATCATATTTTTATCCAGTTAACCATAATTCCAGTTAACCATGATCTTATTATCTGAAAAGCTGAAAACTGAAATGTGTCTCAAAATGTTTGTCTACATCATATTCATAACAAGTTCTTTGATCAGCAGATGGCATATTTCTACCTGAAAATGTGAAACATTTCAGGAAGTGTCCATCTCTATTACACTTTGAAATAGTTCTGCAGGAGATCATACATATGTGGCCTGCCACCTAGTGACCTACTCTCCAATCCACCATGCTAATAACCAGTGCTGTATAAACACATATAAAGTGTAGCTATACCAGTAGCATTTACAAGGACATGACATTTTTTATGCCTAACACTCTACTGAGACCAATTTTGACAGTTCAACCACTTTCACCAATTAGATTCAATTATTGAATTATTTGCAATAATTTTAAAAACTAATCTGTCCCTAAAATGACCTGAAAAGGAACACTGCTTCCATGACACCGACTATAAATTGATAGATTTTCAGTATGAAGACCACATTAGACTCAAAATCACATCAGTCCAGTAAAACAATTTAAGCAACCCACTATTTCATTACTGGCCATTCAAAGGCTGTTCTGTTGCTATTTAATAGCAAACACACATGGTAGTTCAGTAGGGCAGAGTCGGGTAGGGTATTGGTGGGAGTAGGGTAGAGTAGGGGTGGAGGTAGGGTAGGGTAGGAGTCGTGTAGGGTCCTCGGGGCGTTTTGACACCTGGTCATTTCAGTCCTGAGTCGTTTCGACCCCGGGTTGTATCGACCCCAGGCCCCGAGGTTATAAAACTTTTTTCATGCTCAGCTCAGCTGTGACTAAAATTTATCCTGCTCATAAATGTTAAAATGCCAACAATTGTTGGCATTTTAACATTTATAAGCAGAATAAATTACAGGCTTTGGTGATCTAAACCTGAATTTTCAATCTAATTTGGCTATTTCAATATTTATGAGCACTTAAAATTTCAAGCTCAGCTGAGCTGAGCATGAAAAAAGTTTTATAACCTCGGGGCCAGGTTGTTTCGGACTTGAGTCTTGGCAGTATGAAAATTAAAAGATAAGATTTTTTTTTCTTTTTTAGGCAGTCGAAAATAGGTTGGTAAATTCCGAAAAAAGCCTATCTCTGGCCACCTCCACATTATCAGACCATCCCAGTCATAAAGGGGGAATTTTTTTTTTTTTCTTGTTTTTTACTCATGGGCTGATAGATGAAAAAACCAAAATATCAGGAATTAGTCACAAGACCAAGGCAAAATACCTCTTAGGCCGTTGAAAACTGGTTGTACTGTAGTTGCGAAACCTCACTCCACTACGTTCCGTTGCGGACCTTGATGGTTCTACTGGATCAAACAATTTCCAATTGAATAAAACAGGATTACACACGGTTGACATGTGGTGAGTGCATCCGAACTCGACCTAGTTGACGTCACGGAGGTGCCTAGACGGAATATTTCCATCGGTATTCCGTTAGACCTCTCCATACCAACGGAAATGACTTCTATTGAGGCCTTGGTCGAAAATGAAACATTAATGAAGACTCCAAAGAAATTGAAAATTATGTTTTGTTATATCTTTTCTGACTGATAGGACTTAGTTTATAAATATTCCTTATGAAAAAGTACGCCGATTCATAAAATAGGTTGTGCTTTATGTGGAAAATATCACATATGTCTATAAATTATAAATAGATAAGGGGAGACTAATGTAGACTATAGGAAACAAAGTAGAAAATTGATTGCTTTTTTCAAGTTTTTTGAAATTATGCAGGCTAATCAGAAGTTTATTAAAAGATTTATGCATTTTCTAACAAAACATAACAAAAATTCTAAAACTTATCACCAAATAAAGTAGCTATAAGCTTCTTACGAAATCCATAATTTGTTCGACCATAGTTTAAAGGCAACTAATGCTAAGCTGTCAAGGGAGAGGAGCGAGGTCAAGAAGTGAATCGGAGTGCAGGTTAGCCAGCTGATCTAGGAGGTGCCTTGACGTCATGGCACAGGCTTTGTCATGTGAGCATGGAGAGCTTCTTTTTGATTGGCTTAGCGTTGCTCTCCAAAAATGGGAGCAAATAAGCTAGATGAATGAGTAAATCTAACAGAAATTATGGATTTAAAGCAGGAAATCAGACACTTTTCTTATGGAACATCAAGTGGAGAGAAAATGTAATATCTCTGTAAACAGTATGCAAAGTGAGGGTGAGCGGGATTTAATGTAGTTGCCAGAGCTCACTCCGCTATATTACACATAATTATGTTCCATATCTCTTCACTGCGATCCCAGTTGGTTGTTCAATGGTGAAATGTAGTGTCAATAATTGCAACCTTTTCAAGATAAATCAAGAAGAATACACTTCACCGATGCGTTACTAACATGTTTATTGTGCTTTAAAAAAATCCAACCTATTTTTGTCCGTTTTTAGCGGTTTTATTCTCGTTTAAAAACTCCTTGGTGTCATTCTTTCAGTGCATTAAATCGTCCGTATATGTTCGTAGGTTTACGCCAAAAATTTACCTCCGACCATTTCCTTATATGGAATGTTAATTGTTGAATTAATATTTAATTGATCAATTAGTATAATGCAGCGCGTGTGCAACATCACGATGACGTCAAACGCCGCGCGCCGTAATCAAAATGGCTGACCTGATTGACGTCATTTGTAAAAATACGTTCATATCATTGGACAAGGCCAAATTTTGACCTTTCAACTGGAATAAATTAAAGTTTGACGTCAGTTTCCGTAACGTCAGCATATGTGTTCGGCTCGTTCCGGAAACGGCCCCACACGAGTGAAAACGATTGACAAACAGCTGAAAAATGAATTACTGTCTGAACACCATCTTCCAGAAACTGCATTTTTCAAAATCTCACTTTTATGAAAGACCTCAAGAAAAATATGAGCATTTTATCATTTTGCATTTCAAAAGTCTTTAAAAGTGCCACAAAAATTTTGAAAATCGGTTAACAAATAAAAAATTTATGTAAGAAAATATTTTTGAATAGGGCTTTTTCCATTGTAAAATTGCCAGTAAGGGAAGTAACTATTTTCCGGGAAAAAATCTAAATTGATTATTTTTCATCATAAATGCACCAAACCATAACAAAATTGTTTTGCATGCATAGCTGAGCGCCAAACTCTTAAAATCATTCCACAGATTTGCTTGACTTTCAGTTTTAATGTGTTTAGATTACCTCCCTTGCACATGCAAAATACCTATTCAAAATGATTTTTGGGCATAATTATTTCATTAGAGAACCGATTTCAAAATTTTTGTGGCACTTCTTAGGGAATCCGGGTCAAGTCGGCCTCGGGTCAAGTCGGCCCGGGTCAGCTCGGCCGGGTCAACTCGGCCTGGTGTATATGTTATATGGGTTTATGCTTGTTGATGGCTATACTGATACAAAATGATTGTTCAAATACGGAAAATATAAATTTGGTATCATTTATATTCCAAGTTTTACATTTCGCATATTTTTTCCCTTTTATTTTCATTTTTGTTTTATGTTTATCTTTACGAGCGGCATCTACATTCATCTTAATTTTGATGCAATTAATTGCTTTAGGCCTAAAATAAAATTTTGTTTGTTTGCAATTGCCTACCTACCCACTATTTTTCCTCCTACCCAAAAAATTTTATTGGGTTTTCTGGATGAGTTTTTTTTTTTTTTTTTTTTTTTTAAATGAATCTGTGCTTTGCAGCGCGGCTAAGGGCAATTTAATATAATAAATTTCAGTCAACTTTTAAATGCTTTTAAATGCTCTGTTTAAATTGATTTAAGTTCCTGTTGGACTTGAGCACTGGGTTGCATAATTACATTATAACATGTATATTAACCAAAATATATATGTTGCCTATTTCCACGTGACCAAAAAAAAAAAAAAAATCCGACCTACCTACCCACACTTTCACACCCCGGGTAGGCAATTGCAAACAAACAATTTTTTAAGGATGGCCTTATATAGATCTGTCGTAACCCAGACAAAATAAAACAATAATGGCATTACTTCGTTAATTGTTATTCTTTTCACCTAAAAATATTAGCAAATTAGAATCTTTAATGAATTGATCAAGTAGGCAGGTTTAGGTAAAGTATTGTCAATTTGACGTATCACCAGTAAACTCATCCTATATTCTAAGAGTGGTATAAACATTTAAAAACACAGTTCCAAACATTTCCTTATCAAACGATGTAAAACATAAAATGGCCGAGTTGACCCGGCCGAGTTGACCCGAGGCCGAGTTGACTCACTGGCCGAGTTGGTACCAGGCCGAGTTGACCCGCTTCCTTTTTAGGACTCATGACTTGCAAAAAGATGGCTTGGTCATATTTTTCTTGCGGTGTTTCAGAAAAGTGAGATTTCGAAAAATGCAGTTTCTGAAAGATGGTGTTCAGACAGTAGTTAAAAAAGAAGATGCAGAATTTTGTGGCGAAAACTTGATTGTTAGAAAGTTAAATGTGTGTTTCATGGTTGGCACTGAGGCTGTATGACACATTCGGAATGCTTTAGTGTAAACATGCATGGAGGTGAAGGAAACCATCAATGAGTGGAATACACCTAGCGCCAAGTCTGCTTCAGGAACCTCCCCTAAACAACTGTTAGTAAACAGTACTCCAAATGAAAACTCTCAATTTACACATAATGACCCTACACCTCCCAAAGCAAAGCTAGACACCACCACTCATCCCGATATGCCCCCTGGTCTGATTGGGCAGTCCACTGACTCCTTACAGCACAAATTGCAATTTGCCTCTGAAAGTAAGGAATCCACCTGTCATTCAAAACAATCTTAACCCCCCACAGTCTCCAAAACCCAGAAGACCCCTACATAAAAGGCCCTGTAAGTCAGATAAAGGCAAAACAGGATCACTTGCTAGCAGTACTGATGCCACCATTATTCTGGCTCAGAAAACTAAAATATTGGATCTCGAGAATGAAATTAAGCAGTTGAAGAATGCCATAGAGTCTATAAAGTCCCATGCCCCACAAGGTACCTCTCAACACCACAACCTGATTGGACCCCAAAATATAAACCCCATTAAAAATTTTATTCACAGGTAGATAACAATACCCTACAGCATATTAGACATGAACAATTAGAGGGAAGACTGAGGATGTTGGAACATCAGGTGGTCCAAAATATGTGCATTAGAACAGCTATTACGACCCAATTAGCACTCCAAGTAAATATGGGGCAGCAGAGGGTGAAGGAACAGGTCCTACAAAATACCCCTACTGCTGTTGGCTATCCCAATTATCTGCCAGCTCCACCCTTTATTCCATCCATATACCCTCGTATACAGGGGGTACCCCCCTTTATGGCTTGTCCTACAATTCCACCTCCAAGCTATATGCACCAAGGTTTGCACCCAGCACATCACTCGTTCCCTCAAACCCTACCATATCAAAGTTTTAACCCCAATGTACATAATACTCATCACTATGGCCAGCAGAGTCATATTAGACCACTCATTGTCCCAAATGTCAATGAAGGGGGTACTGCACCACTGGGTGCTTCCTTGGTCCCGATATAAAAAGGTTTTGTTCAACTTTTGACAAAGGTTTTTTTTTACAATGGTACAAGATTTTGTTTGAGCGACAAAGATTTGTTCTGAAATCTATAAATAGAAACTAACAAAGTACGTCTCATGCCTGTTTAAACCGATTTTCACGTCAATTATCTTTACCCATCGAAAGAAAAAGCCACTAGGTAAACATCTTATGTAGTTTTATTTCTTGATTTTGTACTCCAGGGTTCATACAGGCAAGGCCAAGTAAAATTCAAGGACTTTTCAAGGACAAATCTTACCATTTTCAAGGACTTGGGGTGGATGCTGTAGTAGGGGGTTCTGTCTTAACTTCTGTTTCCCCTTATGAAAAGGATTTTCTGCAGTAAAGCTACCATAACCTTACTGCAAGGTTGCAGCGAAGAAAAAGTTTGCCGCAAAATGATTTACGACTTCGCCGGACTTTGCCACTAGCGGTAATGTTCTTGCGAAGTGCTTTGCCGCTAGCGGTGAATTCGCCACAGCTTCACTTTTATGTATCATATTACAAATGATTGGCTACATGGTTGCCACAAACTTAGCATTTTCAACTGACATCGCCATAACATTACCAAAAACTTGCAAGTTTAAATCACACTTTTGTCAATATATCCAGTCCCAAGAACATGCAGGTAAAAACAACATACACTAACGATGTGATTTTAAATTATTCAGTTTTTTTTATCCTTTGACATCATGTGACCAGACTAAGACTGGCAAAGGATTTTAGTGCTAAGAACTTATTTCAAACTTGTATACATACATGCTAATATTTGCTAGGAAAATATATCTTTTTGGCGAAGTTATGGCGAACTTCGCCAAAGCATTACCACATCATAATTGCAATAATGTGCAAATGTTGCATGAAGAGACAGATGGTCTTGTAACCATGGTTGCAATATGTTATTAATTAAGATATCATAAAAGTGGTCACTTAATTACTTTTTGGAACAAAACTGCAGACACTTATAGGATGTTAGTGATGGAATGAACAGTCAAATTATAGGGTGTTCTCATGTTTTTCTTTTGTATTTGTGTACTTATTTGTTTGGAATTGTTCTGTATTTCAAAAATCTTGGATATACATAAAGAATACAGACCATGAGAAGAGTTTCAAGCATTTAAAATGGTATGTTAGCATTTATTTTATTGAAAGAGAGAAATGGATTATGGTATTCAGCATCTAGACATGATTCTATAGAATATGCTCAGATTTTATGTGCAAAAAAACATTTCAACTTTATTTGGAAAGCGTAATGAAAAGATAATTGTGCTGATGCTTATTACTGTAGTAAGAAAAAATATGTACAATTATCTTCTGATAATCCAAAGCATTACACAAAACATGTCTTGGATTTCTACATGCCCTCAACTTAAGCTAAGTCATTGAATTAAAGTAACCTGTTCACTTTTATTAATATGTAATTGTGAAACGGGTTCTGTGATTTGACTTACTGACATGCAAAGGTCAGTTAGATCCAATATTTTGGTTCCAAGGTAAGACAGTTACTAAATTTGTCACTCTATGAGCTATATATTTTATAAATCAGAAAAATGTCTTTTCATGTAAATATGGGAGCAATAAAAGTGGGAAATTGGATAATAATATGAGCAGTCATGAGAAAATTTGTAATTTCTGACCAGGTCTAAATTTGTCATTGGGATTTCTCAACAGTGACAAAGACAGCTATAGAGGCTTCTTAGTAAGATGGATTATATAAACAAATGTGCTGATCAGCTGTGCGGCTACTGCACAGCCGATCTGCTCTGTTGGTTGTAAGGTAATTTTTCTGTGACACAGCCCACCTCATGAATATTCATTATTCAAATCATTTAGCTGGATGTAGCCAGTCCCTATATAAGGTGTGGCAATGCTGCGGCAAAGTTAGCCGCAGCATTGCCGGAAGCCCTATGAATATTCATTAACCATGAAAAACTTCTGGTGAAGTTGCTGCAGAGTTACATCTTTCCATATTTGGAATCTGGTGCATCACCAGAACATCGCCACAAAGATTTTGTGAATTAATTAGACTGCGGCAACCTTACAGCAATCTTCATTTGCATGGTAAAAACTTTGCGGTAGCCTTGCAGCAGTGTTTGCGGCTAGCCTGCCGCTACATTATGGTAGCTTTGCAGTTATGTTTGCAGGAGGCCTGTTTTCTTCATAAGGGTCCTTCTTGATAAAGAAGTTTGTGAAAGTCCCAGATAAAGACTGCTCATGTTTCTTATGTCGATCTCCACTCGCGTGTGAGCGCAAAGCACTTCCACCCATTTGAGCCACATCAATATCTTTATTACATGCACGACAATGTGCCTCATGTTTATTGTCCGTTTCCTTGACCCAAGGATAACGTTTCGGCCAGTCCCTGCTGTACACGCACTTTCCCATTTTGTTAAGAAATATTGAAATTAAATTTGTGCTCGAAAAAATGTCATTTCGACGTCATTTTGGTTCCGTTTGGTCTGTATTCATCATGGATTTTCATTGCAGATAAAACAAATGCAATAAATCGTGAACCATTCCTCAAGGGAAGCAACCCAATTACGGTGCGAACCGATTCGCGCCATATATTTTCGGCCCAAATTTTCGCGACCATTTCGCAAGGGACGCAACTCAGTTACCGATTCGCGCCATACACATTCGGCCTGTTTCTTCATTATGGCGCTCTCGACCATCTTTTTGTATTCAAACGTGCCGAACTTCTTCTTAAATGCTCACATTTGATTTTGAAACCGAATCTTATTGTCTGGAATACCGGAAGAAGTGAAATTCAAGTGCTTTTCAAGGCCAATGGCTAATTTTCCAGCACTTTTCAAGGCAAATTTGGTTTTCAAGTACTTTTCAAGACAGCTCTTCATTTTCAAGTACTTTTCAAGCCTGTGCGAACCCTGTACTCCATGCTTTTTTTTCAGCCAGAAAAAGTTTTATGACGTCACATTGTCTAAATTGTCAATGATTTATGGTTTGTTTCTACAGTGTCCCGGATTTTTTTCTACCATTTTTACTTAAACGCCATACATCTTATCAACGTATATTTGTGTTTGCGTGAAAACTAGTCGACCAGGGATCATTTTCAACGTTTAAACATAAGCTAGGACCAATTTAAAAGGTATAATAACGACACTATGTCACTTTGCAACTTTAAAATGATATTGAAATTTACTCATATTCGGCTCGCTGTATCTACTTATTTTTTTCAACTCGGTCAGTGAGGATTCAGTTAAACAGCACATCCATGCAGTATTTCCAGTCGTTACAGGGAGTTCACGGAGCAAGAGGTCCTAGGTTCGATGCAAAACCCTGTCGTATACAGCGAATTTTTAAGCTTCCACGTGCACAGTACTGGTTTCCCCCACAGAAAGCGATGATAGGCTTCACACGTGCGCACGTCTTCTAGTATGACCGGTCAGGTATCATACCAAATGGTTAATTAAAATGATATATTACTTCATGTACAAGGTTTCATTTTTATCAAAATATCGTTTTAACTGGCTCGTCAAACTAGTCGACTGAGTTTGTCAGTAGACCAAATAATATGACCGCCATCTTGAATCGACAACAGTGCCACCTATGTCATTCTTACCAATCGGGCCACCCCTCTTGAAATAAGAGCTGTCGCAGGACAGCGTAGCTCGCCTGACTTGTGCTTTGCCACTAAACTTATCAAAATCTATGACCCATGACCTTGACCTCAAGGTCGCTCAGGTGGGTTGTGATGGTACAGCATAAAATTTCAGACCAATATCCACAAACATGCAAAGTTTCAACTTGATCCATCAACACAGAGATATATAGACTTCAAAAATCTTTAACCCAAAACTTTAAACAAAAATTTCTAAGGCCATGACCTTGACCTCAAGTTCACTCAGGGTGGGTCATAATGGTACAGCATAAAACTTCAGACCAATATCTACCAACATGCAAAGTATCAACTTGATCCATCTACATGTTCAAGAGATATAGACTTCTAAAAACTTTAACCGAAAACTTTAACAAAAAAATTCTAAGTCTGTGACCTTGACCTCAAGGTCACCCAGGGTGGGTCATGATGGTACTGCATAAAAATTCAGACCAGTATCTACCAACATGCAAAGTATCAACTTGATCCATCAACATGTTCAAGAGATATAGACTTCTAAAAACTTTAATAAAAAAGTCACTAGAGCACGAAATATAGGTCAAGGTCACTAGATCAAAGTGGGTGCAAAGTCGGGACATCGAGGTGAAGCCATATGCAAGGTTTGATGGATGTAGGCTTTATAGTTGATGAGATATTAAGGGTTGGCTTAAAAAATGACAAAGTCACTGGAGCATGAAATATAGGTCAAGGTCAGTAGGTCAATGTGGGTGCCGAGTCGGGACATCGAGGAGAAGCCATATGCAAGGTTTGATGGTTGTAGGCTTTATAGTTGATGAGATATTAAGGGTTGGCTTCAAAAATGACAAAGTCACTAGAGCACGAAAAATAGGTCAAGGTCACTAGGCGAATGTGGGTGCCGAGTCGGGACATCAAGGAGAAGTCATATGCAAGGTTTGATGGTTGTAGGCTTTATAGTTGATGAGATATTAAGGGGTGGCTTCAAAAATGACAAAGTCACTAGAGCACGAAATATAGGTCAAGGTTACTAGGTGAATGTGGGTTCAAAAATGACAGTCACTGGAGCATGAAATATAGGTCAAGGTTAGTAGGTCAATGTGGGTGCCGAGTCGGGATATCGAGGAGAAGCCATATGCAAGGTTTGATGGTTGTAGGCTTTATAGTTGATGAGATATTAAGGGTTAATATAGGTCAAGGTCAGTAGGTCATTGTGGGTGCCGAGTCGGGACATCGAGGAGAAGCCTTATGTAACGTTTGACAGTTCTAGGCTTTACAGTTGATGAGAAACTAACACAGCATCTGAGCATTGTACAAAGGTGTTCTAGATATTGACCTCTAGCCCCGCCCCCAGGCATGACCCCACGGGTCCCTTCACACTAAATCACAGAGGACCCTCATATGCAGCAATGTTCCAAATATGAATGATTTCTGGTCAGTGACTATCAAGATATAACAATTTTAAAAACTTTGACCGAAAGTGTGACGCGGACGCGGACGTACACGTAAACGCGGACGACCGAGGTGACAACAATAGCTCTGTGCACTTCGTGCAGGCGAGCTAATAAAGGATTCACTAACTTACTTAATACTTACTTACAGTAGAAAGTTCTTCTTTGATGAAATAGTTTGTTATTTTAGTGACAATACCGCTGGAATGATAACTTGAATACATACATGTACAATACCAAGGGATACACCAGCCCGATTCGGGAATAAAACAACATGTCGTGCTAGCGTACATTGTAATTATTTTTTGCCTGGGAGCACAGTGGCGTGTAGGTCGAGTATCAGACTCCAATTCGAGAGACCCTGGGTTCGAACCCAACTGGTGGCACCGTGTTGTGTCCTTGAGCGGAGCAAATTCACTCCCCAGATTACTGAAAGTTCTGGCTCCGTCCCGACATGACTGAAAAAATGATGACTTATACGTTAAACCTCAATACAAACGAACATTTTATAGCCACTGCGATAAAGATTGTCGCTGTATTCCCTTACTTCCGTGCTTAGCAAGTTAACAACTCACCAGCTCGGGCTGTACCGCACAGGTGGGGATGTAACTTCCCGTTGCGAGATGGCGGTCGCCATTACTGCTAATTGGCCTTTTATGCATTATAGTTTTTGGTAACTCTCTTGATTTAAGAGACATTGACGGCGTATTCTGGAATGATCAATGGATAGAATAGGCTTCAAAGGCGGTCAGCAGAGACTTTCTGTTTCGTTTTGAATGGTTATGGCTTAACGGCCAAGTCAAAAAAATTTCAGTCATGTCGGGACGGAGCCAGCGCATCCTGGGTGTTTACCAGTAATGTGGGGTGCTTAAACTTACATGCTCAATGACACTATATACATGTACATATACGGCAAGGGTAGGTATCGAATCCTTGACCTCTCGCTATGCACACTAAAAGGCTTAATGGTTATGAACGTGCCAGGACATTGTTTATTTTCACAAAACGCATGCTCAGGAATAGTGTGGTAAACTAGCTGGCCGTCCCTACGTGACTTTAGCTAATGACTAGGCCTTTTTAAACTGTGAAAATTATATTATAGCAATAGAGGGATCGAACATGATTGACCATTTATTAACTTTTACTAGGTCCTGACGGATTGAAGTAAAGATTTGTGATTGTATCTGAATATTAAGGATCATTAAAGGCTATCTAGTCATATAATCAATCAGCAACATGTCTAATAGGCACAGACCTTGCGTAGTTGCACACACGTTATTAGATATTGCAGAATAGTGGGCTCGAGCCAAACTTTCATAGTTTTCTGCTTTAAATTGTAGAACAAAACCCGGCGCAATTGTCGAAACAAATCTGGCGCCACAATACTGTTATCGAACAAAATCCAGGACGAGTGGAACAAAACCCGATACATCTCAAAAATGAAAATTGACCAATTTGGGTGTTTTTCCATGGAAAATCTTTGCATCATCCTGATAGTTTATCAACATCCTACAATAATTATATAACTTCGGAGTTTTTGAACAAAGAAATTGAGTAGAACTGACTCAGTGCTATGAAAATTTATAAATGATTATCAAAGCTGTCACGTTCATATTTAGGCACCGCACATTCATTGTGACACAGCCAATATGACCCAACAATCGTCCAAGCGTAAAACAGAAGAAGAAAAAGTAACATATCCTACCATTTTGGTATTTTGCCTCATTCCCAAACTTTTGCTTATAGATATCGAAACAAATCTTTGTCAATCAAACAAAATCTTGTACCATTGTCGAAAAAAACCTTTGTCAAAAGTCAAACAAAACCTTTTTATATCGGGACCAAGGAAGCACCCAGTGTGCACCATATGTGCCTGAGTTTCGGCATCCTCCTAGAGCTTCAAGTTCCATCAGGAACAATCACCTTTATACTCCATTGCAAAATGCCAGTATAGGACCTGATTTTGGATTGACTCAGTCTATCCATTGTCGTAAGGCTGAAGTGAACCCCGGCCCTGTCATTCAAACTACTAATGGAAAGGATATATTTCCGACACCAGGAGCATGTGATGTGCATCCCCTATATAGGGAAATACCTACTCAGCCAGATATGCAACCAAAGGTCCATCAATCCCCTACTCCTGACAGGTCTATAGTTGAGATCCCCACAAGTCCAAGCATCAATGAATGTACCCCATGCCCTAGCCCTGGTGACTGTTCAGACAAATACAGCCAAGGTTCCACGGGTGTTCCAGTTCCTGGACCAGTCCCTGAGCAAGGTAACGAAACAACCACATTACACGGTAACCAGTCAAGTCAGAAACAACCAGTCGAAAGTGGTAAGGGAGATCACTCCCTTTTTCGGATACCAAGCCTACTGACAGTGCCACCCGATTGCCCAAGTCTGCTTCAAGAAGCCCAGATTCTAGAGAAGAGACAATAAACATAATCAGCAGTAACATTGAGGGTGTCAAAACAAATTCATCGTTTTTACAAACTTTACAAAGCACAAATAACATTCTCTGTATACAAGAACATTTCCTGTGGACATTTGAAGATAACTATTTTCATAAACTTTTACCTAATATGTCGTCTCATATAAGGTGCCATGATTACTATGAACCATTGTCTGGAATCAAACGTCCTAGAGGGAGAGCAGGAGTAGCTATACTGTGGCCTGAAAAGTGGTCTAGTAGAGTTAAGCGTTTAGAGGAAGGAAATGAAAGAGTAATTGCGGTTACTATTGCAGCATCCAGGCCTATATGTCTTATCAATGCCTATCTACCCACTCATGATACAGGATCTCAGGAGGAATATTCAGAATGTTTGGACATTATCCATACACTTTTCATGAAATTCCAAGGCACGTATGATGTCATCTTGTGTGGCGATCTGAATGGAACCCTTTTAGACAGAACAAATAAACATGACAAACTTCTGAAGGAACTAGTTTGTGAACTTAATTTAAGTACGGGCATACCCTGTGGAAGTAAACCAACCTTTTTATCATCACGCTGGTACATTCTACCTCTCAAATTGACTACATATTAGTGAAAGATAAGACACTTATTTCTGAATATGTTATATTGGATAGATCTCCCATATGCTCTTTGGCTCATGTTCCAGTGAAAGCCACTCTAACTTCTACAATTCGTAGTACATGTCATTCAATCAATCAACGTCAGAAAAAGACTGTGAAACTGAAATGGGACAGGGCGGATAGACAGTTATATAAACATTCCTTAGCTGCAGAGTTAGCTCCCTTGAAAGACACTGACTCAATAGATCAAAAAGTATCTAAAATAACTGAATCACTGATACATGCCTCAAACTCAGCTGTGCCCAGGAAAACTATTAATCTGAAAGGGCCCAAGTCGAGGGCGTCGCCTAAAGTTAGAAAGTCTCTGAAAACTTGTAAACAGTTGTACTCACAATGGAAAGCAATAGGAAAAATTCCAAATCATATGTATCACTGTCAATTGAAAACTGAAAAGAAGCTTCTGAGAAAACAGCAAAGATATGAACATGCTATAGATAGGAAACGTCTATTTGAACAATTAATGTCAAACCCTTCAACCAAACTTTTCTATCAACTTATCAAAAGAAATAGATCTACAGTGGGAACAACACAATGTATCAAAGTTGGCGATCGTGAATGTTTTGCCCCTGATGAACAATGTGGACTGTTTGCTCAGTATTATGAAGATCTATCTGTTCCAAAACAAAGTGTATATGACGATACATATTTAAACTTGTGTTCAGTTAGACAGGAATTAATTGAGCAGCACCTGAAAGAGGAAAATTTATCAGACATTCTGTTCACGGCTGCTGAAGTTGAGACATCAATACAGAAACTAAATAGTGGAAAATCTCCTGACGAGAATGGGCTGTGTGCTGAACATTTTAAGTACGGAAAGGATATAGTAGCAGAACATATTACCCCGTTGTTTAACCAGATATTGGAAACAAAATCAATTCCGACATCTTTTAAAACTGGAATTTTAACACCTGTACTGAAGAAAGATAAAGATTCATGTCTTGTAAATAGTTATAGAGGTATAACTGTGACAGCTGTTATGGGAAAGCTATTTGAATATTGTCTTCTTGAAAAACTGAATCTTACCAATCTAAGTAAATTACAATTTGGATTTACTAAGGGTTTATCGCCGATTATGTCAAGTCTGATTATAACAGAAGCAAGAGCTGAGGCAAAACGTACAAAATCTACATTATTCTTCGCCACGCTAGATGTCCAATCCGCCTTTGATGTGGTGCAGCATACCATCCTCTTTGACAAGCTCCTGGACAGGAATATTAGTCCAACATATTGGCTCATCATCAAGGAGTTATATAACGGACTGACTACAAAGGTGAAATGGCTCGGCTCCTTCAGTGAAAGCTTCGCCCTTAAGATGGGCGTCCGTCAAGGCGGAGTTTTGTCGACACATCTTTACAAGATCTTCGTCGAAGACCAGATACTTGAGCTTGAGGAGAAGTCATTGGGATTTATGCTGGGAAGTATTTATGTTGGAGCAACAGCAGTTGCAGATGATATGGCATATCTATCATCATCTCCAGAGATGCTCCAGTTAATGGTCGGCGTTGGATTCAGATATTCTCAACAGCATCACTTCAAGATTCATCCTACTAAAATTAAAATAGTAGTACACAATTATGGAAAGAAACAGTCAGAATATACATGGACACTTGGGGATACAAATATACACCCCTCAGAAGAAACTACTCATCTAGGCTTAAAACGGACAGTATCTAAAGAGTGTGAAATAAATATCAGTGATCGTGTTAAATCTGCTAGGCGTACAATATACGCTCTCATTAACTCTTGTTATCACGGAACTAATGGTTTGTGTCCAGCTACGTCGCTTCAGATGTATAGAACTTATGTCCTCCCCAGACTGTTATATGGACTTGAAATTCTTCCATTGAACAAAACGCAAATAGCCACACTAGAGAAATTTCACAGAAATAGTCTCCGAATTCTTCAGTCCCTACCAGAGAGGACCGCTACGTCCGCGGTATATCTACTGTTGGGTACCCTACCAGTGGAAGCTGAAATTCACAAGAAACAACTTCTCTACTGCACTCAATCTTGGACTCAGATAATGGTAGGATCAAGGAAGTGCTAGATCGTCAGATATCAGTGAACTTTGATAATAAGGTAGTTTCTTTTATCGTGTACTGAAAGTTTTGGAACTCTATAATCTACCAGACATTATTAGTTTGAAACAACAATTACCAACCAAAGATTCATGGAAGGAAGAGGTCTATAGCTCTATTGCGGTGTATTGGAGGGAATCCTTGGTGCGTGATGCACAAAGTAAGACAACACTCAAATTCCTTGCATGTGAAAGTAATTCACTTGGTGAGATTCATCCGGTTTGGGACTCTACAGAAAATTCAGTCAATGATGTCAGGAGGGCAATAGTTAAAGCAAGGCTGCTGACGGGGACGTGTCTCCTACAAACAAACATACATAGATTCAGCCAGTATCGAGAAGATCCTGTGTGTAAACTGTGTAAGCAGCAAGAGGAGGACATTGTCCATATGCTGCTTTATTGTCCCCTGCTGTCAGAGATAAGAACATCCCATTACACTGAGCTGAGACTTTGTCTCAAATCATCTTGGACTTGAGATCTGGAGTAGTACCTTTTCTAAGAGAGAAAATATCGTTCAACTGATCATCGACTGTAGGGGGTTTTCTCACCTGTTCGAGGACGGAGATATTATTCATAAAATAGAAAGACTTTCTAGAAATCTGTGTTATAAACTTCACACTTAGACTGTCCATTTTACGTAATATGGAAGATGGTGGCCGGGGATGTGACCCGTAATCTGATGTAAACCAAAGTTTTTCCAGATATTTATCTAAATTCTACGCCCTTTCGACATCGACATACTTACCCTGGATACAGGGGTGCTCCTCAGAAATATAGGAGGCTCATACTAATCAAAGAAGAAGGTCTGAGTCTAATGTCTGTTTCGTAGTGTGTGATAATGGTTTTTTGCAGATATTTTACAACTGTTCAAATGTAGAAGAAATATTTCCTTGGCACAATTAAGCATCTAGTTTGTCGCAAAATGTGCAGCAAAAATTTTGAAAATCGGTTGACAAATAAAAAAGTTCTGGTCAAAAACATTTTTGAATAGGGATTTCCTGTACAAAAATCTCATGGAAGGGAGGTAAAAATTTTCCCGCAAAAATTTTAAATTCTAACTATTTAATCATGATTGCTCAAAATTATTATAAATTGACACATTTATGACATACCTGAGACAAAATCTTCATGATCAGGTAAAAATTCTCGAAAATTATGCATTTTCACAATCATCGATTATCTCCCTTGCCAATGCAAAATCCCTATGCAAAATTCATTTTGGCCATAAAAACTTTATTTGTTCACCGATTTTCAAAATGTTTGCAGGTCCTATTAGGACAAACTAATATCAAGATTTTGACATAAAAATAATTTTACGGGGTGGGATATGAAAGCCCCTGCCGAGCCGAGCTGGGAGAAAGACCCTGCCGAGCCAGGTATTTGACTAATTATTGCTAAAAGCGGGATATCTTCATATCAAGTAATATACAGAATGATATTTTATAGCATTTGAAATGATTTGATATGATTGGAAACCTTTTACATGAACTCAGTTATGATAATTTGCCAAATTTATTGGATTTGATAGAAAATCTCAGCTTGTGTACCAGACGAATAGAAAAATGCCATCAAATTTTGTTTTCAAATTAATCATGACAACAATATCTTTAACACGTGTGCGATTTTATCTATTTCAACATATGAAATCATTCATTTTTGGTATTTTGAGTTAAATTTGCGATAACAAGTCAAAAACCTGGCTCGGCAGGGTCTTTCTCCCAGCTCGGCTCGGCAGGGGCTTTCATACCCCACCATTTTACGGTCGTCCCCCATACAAAAATTTTCTGCGAAAAACCATTATCAGAGGCAAGTTTTTAGACAGTAGTTGTACGGGATACTTGTGTACACTGTATGTACATACATAAAATTTGGCATTTGAAAAAGAGGACACAGATAGCAATCTCAGAAAAATGCAAATCCACACAAATTGTTGTTTAAATTTTGGTCCTTACCAAACGATAACAAGCTTAACAAAGTAAACAGAGTGTTTTTTCTGTTCCTTGAGAACAGGGGGCGGCCATTTAAGCGTGTTCTATTAACCCAAATTCTTGTTCGGAACAAGTCAACTCGTCAGCAGATACGCAAAGGTCGCTCGCAAGGATATTTTCATGTGCATAGCAACGGAAAAACGTTCGATTTCTTTGGAGTTCAAAACGAATCGACAATCAGTGCCTTCATTTGCAGCAATCGCCTGTAATAGGTTTTCAAATTTTCTGTGACTTTCAGAGAAATTCCTTCACATATTTCTGCAAATCGACACATGCACTTTTCTCAATATTTTTTGGTCTTTGTGTCTTTTTTCTTCAACCGAAAGTAAGGTTCAGTCGCACCAATAAACAGATGAAAATAACGAATTCAGGCTTAAATAAACGTTTTACTCCCATTTGGACACCTATTTCATGATCAAGATCAATTTTTCGACCATTTGCACCCAAAAATTCCGAAAAATAAGCGTTGGAGTCATTTTTCTTTGCAAATGTTTGTGAACGTACCCTCATTCCAAAAGTCAATAATGGCGGTCAAAAACAAGTTCCCAGCCTGATTCACGCCACCAACTTGCTGCCATTATCGACTCAAATGTGAAAGGAAAGATGTGTCACAAAATGCTGAGTAACAAAACTTACTTCAAAGACATAATCCTGTAATGAAATCACATAAATGATGTCTGTTCCTGCTTCTTTTTATAAATAAACAATCCAAACATGAACTGGTGACGCAAATTGACCCCCAGATGCTGACGTCATAACTCTGCGATAAGGGACATTCAATAAATGTCAAGACAGTCGATTTCAGTTCAAATCGGTATCACTTTATGCAATTTTGAAGTGAAAATTAAAATCTCTATATGCTCTATATGGACAAAAATATGCAACTGATCAATACAACAGCATGTCATCATGCAGCACGTGAAATGGAATCCAATTAGTGATGTGCAGGTGCGACCAATGACCCCGCCCCCCTCTACTCGCTCACTGAATGATATTGTAATATCGCCACGGTCGATCACGCTGTTTTATTGACTTTATGATTGACTCTTGTATTTTATTCGTATTTTATTCAGTTTTACGTCCCTTTCAATATTATTTCAGCTCCTATGAGACGGACCAATTAGTAGATTGTATCAGATTGGGACGAAAACCTGGCACACTCATGCAGACCTTGGCTTTTCTCATGTGTGGTCCGTATGGTGTTCGAACCCACATCACGCCTAGCGGTGAGATGATCGAATGATAAAGTGCGGTAATGAAATATCAGCGCTTTTAGCCACGGGGCCGCCTAAAACATACATGTACATGTATTGAATGATAAGTATGCATGTGAATAGAAATGCGATGAGGTGGTCCGTACGCTTCCTCCTCTCCTCTCTTAGAAGGTTGGGTTTCCTTTCTAAATCGCTCATTAAACTTGTAAAATATGCGGTCCGGCATGGGCCTGGTCACATTTTTATGGCCGAACGAAAACGGTTTTATTTGGCCTTTTTCAATTTTCAATATTTTGGTCCAGTATCATGTATCATAGACCGTTTCCATTTTTCATGCGGCGACTCATGATTATTGATTGGTGGTCATCTGATAAATAAATTAAAACAAAAACATGCTTTTGAAAGCTGCAAATATATTAACGACACATTATCTTACTGTCTGAAGCGATGAACATGCGGCCGCTAGTATTCTTTAATTTTGTGGTAAACATGTGAACTAGCTCAAATAAGAGGTAGTGAACTTTGGTTCCAATGGCAATAAAGGTTGGAATAAAGTTTTTGGGAAGGTTTTGGAATGTTAGTGAAAACAGAAAAATATCGCAATGCTCTTCAAGAACTCAGATGTTCTTTTAGAAGAAAACAAATGGCTCACCACATATGAAATCTGTATGGCTTGTACTGATGTGGTGTACACAAGAGAAATGATAGATCAAAAGAAAGAAAACCCCGTTTCCGCCGCACAAAAAATAGGTAATCTATGGCGGATCTATTTGACCGACCCCATAGCTAGAGTAAAGCTCCTAAGCTGTGGCATAACATTAAGAGAACAACAAGTTGAACTCAAAGACCAAAATCCGTTTCGTACCCCAGGATTTGAGAGTATTGAAACCACAAGGTTATTTGTCAGAAATGTCCCCTTATCATTTGACAATAACGCAATCATCGAGGCTCTACAAACCTTAGGGGTTACTATGGTAAATACCATGAAAGAAGCTAGGGCAAGGGACCCACAGGGCAAATTGACAAATTTTAAAACAGGGGATAGGTTTGTCGATATTGTTGTCCCAGATGAGCCACTTCAAAAAAAGCTAGACATAGGTGCCTTTACAGCTTCTTTGTATCACAAAGAACAAAGAAATGCTGATAAAGAATGTGGAAACTGTATGATGAGGGGACACCTCCGTAAAAACTGCCCAAATGAAGTTGTATGTTACGACTGTAGAAACACCGGCCATAAAAAAGGTGACCCTGAATGCCCCTCAGTCAAAGAAATTATAGAAGCTGTAAGTGAAGAGAATGAAAAGGATGAGAGTAAGAGTGATGGTGAAAATGATGATGATGATGAAGATAAGAGTGAGAGTGAGGATGAAACAGATAAACAAGAAAGAAGAATGAAGCAGGTATTTAGTGAGGCATTTACCTTAGCTGAAGACTTGAAAAGTCGCAGTAAGGATCTCTCAAATCCTAAATCATCAACCCAAACCATGATGGAGGCATTCCTGGCTGGTAATCTTAAACCTAGTAGGCCTGGAAGCAGATCAGTAAGCCCTGCTACTCGTAGAAAGCTGGCAGACATAAGCCCAGGCACTGACAAAAACCAAGAAAAAAAGGGCAAGATTAACAAAAAAACATAAATCCATAATTTAAAACATTCAATAGCTCTAGTAGTCTACATTTTTTAACACTAAATGTTAGAGGTCTAAGAGATACTAAAAAGAGAAGTAATTTATTTCATTGGCTGAAAGAAAAGAAATTTGATGTATGTTTGTTGCAGGAAACTTTTCTTACAAATGATTTAATAGCAAAAGTACAAAAAGAATGGGATGGTGATATATTATTGAATTGTGGAACTCAACACAGTAGAGGCACAGCCCTGTTGTTAAAAAATAAACACTCAATCTTAAATATACATAACTCAGAAGACAGTAGAATCCAATTAATAAATGTAAAAATTGAGGATCAGCTGATAACCATTATGAATATTTATGCCCCGAACAATAGCAATGATAGAAAAACCTTTTTTTCCAAAGTTCAAAAATGGATAGATAGATTTGCACATGATGAGAGTCACTTAATAATAGGCGGGGATTTTAACTCTACTGAAAATGAGCTAGATAGACACAATAAAACTAACACAAAAGATGTGAGCTCTGTTACATATAAAAATCTCATGGATACAAAAAATTTAAATGATGTCTGGCGACAAATGCATCCTAACAGAAAGCAATTTACATACAAAGATATAAGCCGCTTAGATAAGTTCTTAGTCTCAACTGACCTTTTGGATAATGTACAAAAAACAAATATTATCATACCTGGTGTAAAATCAGATCATAAATGTGTGACTTTGTTCATGGACTTTGATACATCAACTAGAGGCCCTGGAAGATGGAAACTAAATACCAGTATTCTAGCAGATAAAACTTATAATGATAATATTAAAAGTCTCCTAACAAAAACACAAGATGAGTACAAAAATATCTCTAAGCAGTTTGTATGGGAAATTTGCAAAATCAAAATAAAAGAATTTACCATCTCCTACTGCAAATATAAACAAAAAGTTAGAAAAAATGTAATAAAAGAACTTGAAGATAGGGTACAAGTCAAAGAACAAGAAGTTATTAACTCAAACTATAATAGAAATAAACAAGCTGAAAGAGACGAACTAATCAATGATTTACATAATTTAGTAAACGAAAGCAATAAAGGTGCACAGATCAGGAGCAGAGCAAAATGGGTTGAAGAAGGCGAAAAAAGCACTAAATTCTTTTTTAATTTAGAAAAACAAAACATATCAAAAAACACTATAAGGAAACTTAAGAAGGAGGATGGCTCACTTACTCATTCCGATGCAGATATCATGGATGAAGGCTATAAATTCTATGAAAACCTTTACAAGAATGACAATATAACTGAACAGGAAATAAAAACATATTTACAAAATGCAAGTCACCCAAAAACATTAAGTGATGATGAATCAAACTGCCTTGAAGGGAAAATTACCATGCAGGAATGTGAATTAGCCTTACAGGCAATGAAAAGTAATAAGTCCCCAGGTAGTGATGGGATTCCTGCAGAATTTTACCAAAATTTCTGGACAGAATTACATCCGATATTAATAGAATCACTAAATAATGCATATGAACTTGGAGAACTGTCCCCAACCCAAAAAAGAAGCATACTGTCACTAATATTTAAGAAAAATGATAAACAGCTACTGAAAAACTGGAGGCCTATTAGCCTTTTAAACACTGACTACAAGATTTTAGCACATGTATTAGCCAACCGCTTAAAGACTGTCATTAAACAAGTAATTCATACTGACCAAAATGGATACATTAAGGGAAGAAATATAGCTTATAACATTAGACTCATTCAAGATGTAATCAATCACTTTGAACAAGATAACATAGAAGGAGCAGTTGTCTTCCTTGATTTTCAAAAAGCTTTTGACACTGTAAATCATACTTTTTTACATGCAACTTTAGAAAAATTCAACTTTGGAAACTCTTTCATTAAGTGGGTTAAAACTATCTATAATAATGCAGAAGCATGCCTATCAAATAATGGATGGACATCAAAACCCTTTAAAATACAGAGGGGCATTCGACAAGGCTGTCCATTAAGTGCACTGCTCTTTTTATTGGTTGTAGAAATCCTAGGAAACCAGATTCGAAAAAACACCAATGATAGTCTTGAAATTAAAGTAAAAGAAGAAAAAAGATATATTCAAATTGCTCAACTAGCAGATGATACAACTGTATTTCTCAAAAATGAACAAGCTGTAAAAAACTGTCTACATGTAATCAAAGAATTTGGAAAAGTCACAGGCTTAAAACTTAATATGGAGAAAACAGAAGGGTTATGGTTAGGCAGAGGTAAAAATAGGGGGGACAACTTTGCTGATATTAACTGGAAAAATGAGGTGGTAAAGGCACTGGGTGTGCATTTTGGGTTTAATAAAAAAGAAATTGAGGAAAAAAACTGGAGAAGTAAAGTAGAAAATGTCAAAAAAATACTAAACAAATGGAAATACAGAGATCTTTCAATGCAAGGAAGAATTCTTATTGTTAAGACACTTGCACTGTCACAAATTGTTTATTTAGTTTCCTCTATATGTATCCCTAAGTGGGCTATTAATGAAATAAACAAGGAATTATACAGTTTTGTCTGGAAATACACCAGAGACAAAATATGCAGAAAAGTTTTAATAAATGACTTAAATAAAGGTGGCATGAAAATGTTAGATCTTAAATCATTTTGTACAGCTGCAAAAGCAGTATGGTGCCAAAGATTATATGAGAGTAAAAATGAAACATGGACGATACTTCCTAAAACTTACATGGATCAGTCTGTACTTAACTTATTAATGTGTATGAATGTAGAAAAAGAAACCCACTTACCTTTAAAACTCCCTCAATTCTATAAGGAGGCTATCCTCAGCTGGCATTCATGTGGTGGAGGCTCAAAAGCACCTCAGAGTGTAGCTGAAATCAGAAAACAACTTTTGTGGGGCAATAAATTTATACAAACAAAAAATAAAACATTATTTTATAAGAACTGGCATAAAAGTAACATTAACTTCATCGATGATTTGTTAGACGAAACTGGAAATCTAAAAAGCAGTAAGGATATATTTAATCAAATGCAAGGATGTAATAGAGCAAACTGGCTAATTGAATATGCCACAATTTTGAAATCCATCCCTCAAGCATGGAAAAACAGCTTAAAAAATGTAGATATGAATTTGAAAGTCAAAAAGGACATGAAACCTTTCATTTTGTGTGAGCGAAAACACATTTTTGACCTACCCGTAAAAATTAAAGATTATTATACCATATTAACAAATAAAATAAAAGAAAAGTCCTATATAGAGAAATACTGGAATGATGTGATCCCCAATAAACCAACATGGTGTGAGATATGGAAGCTACGAATACAAACACAAGTAGATAAAAAACTGTCAGAATTTCACTATAAACTTATTCATAAGATCCTTCCATCTCAAGAAAATCTGCATAAATGGAAGCTATCAGACTCTCAGTATTGTAGATTTGGTTGTCATTCTGTTGAAAATTATAACCATATGTTTTTATTGTGTCCAAGACTTAAACCTTTGATCCTCAAACTAAATCAGATTTTTGAAAAAATTGGCTTCGCCTTGAAACTCACCTATAAAACACTTCTCTTTGGCCATAAAATAGTATATCCAGCTTATGGACCTCTGAATAATCTACTCTCTTACATCTTTCATGCCATATATAAACACTGGCTACATAACAACAAGCAGGTTGACATTGAACCTTGGCTACATAGCCACCTAATTATGAGACAGAAAATATACAAGGAACAAAACAATACCAAGAACTTTTCATTACTAGAGAAATTTTTGAATGAATGGCACATAACGTAAAACTAATTAACTCTGTATTAACGTAAACTATACCCATCTCAAATAAACACATGAACTTACCTATACCCCCAGCAACATACATGTATAAATGCCCACCAGTAATTTTTTAAATCCAATGAAATACTCTTGACATCAATTTACACTACCCACTGTGTATTCATAACATGACTCACTAACCTGAAAACCAAATGAAACTCTTTACACTTTATGCATGTACTTGAATTTATTATCTCTGTAAAGACATTACCTTAGACTCTACTCTACCCAAACTTAGTTGCTTTAACAACACTAACAAGTGGAACACCCTACCAGTTTCTCTCCCAAATGTTATAAGAGATCTGGCAGAAATACCCAATTGTAGTATTGAATGTCACACCTCACATATCTTCTGTTATCTTAAAAGGTAGCAGAAATAACTGGAGACCTATGTAGAGCGTGGAAAACCCTATTAGTAAAACAGGTTTGCTCACGCTTTGCATTTGGGCTCCAATCACTATATCCATAAATGATATCCACTGTAAAAGAAATGGCTTTCTACAATCTTGAAAGCAAGGTTGTCTAAGTATGGGCCATCTATTTCAGCCTAGCATTTGCATGCAGAGACATTATTTAGCACCTTGGTTTTCGTTTCGTCAAGATGCAAAACTGCTTGAGCCTACTGCATGATAAACAAATGCAAGGCCAACAGAATTTAAAGTCATTAAAAATAACAGTCGGTTACAGACCTATCTTTTGCTGCTATGAAGACCATGCAGCATATTAAGTGTCAAACAATCTTCTTTGAAATTCTTTGTATGCTGTATGTTCCTTATGCAGAATAAGCTTTTATTGAATAGTAAAAACAGCTCATTTCATCTGGTTTGTTTTTGAGTCAGGAACACCTGCAGTAGGGACTCAGGTATTAAATGTATGTAACCAGTTATATACTTTAATGCCTCATGTTATTCCATAGATGTATATTTTTACATCATGCGTTTTCCATGGCTCTCAAAGATTATTTTATCCATCCCGGCATAATAGGAAGATCTTTTGGCTGGGACGTTTAAGTCTCAACTTAAACAAATAAAGATGATAAATGATTTTTTTTTTCATCCCATGTATAATAATTATCATGCTGATAAAAACCTGTATCATCAAGTATAATAATTATCATGCTGATAAAAACCTGTATCATCAAGTATAAAACAAAATTATACTATTAACATACATGAATATACTATACCTGTATATGCTACATGTACTTCTGCTTCATATACTAACACAGGGCCCATATGTGTGTTGTTTCATCACTCTGGTAGTAGCCGCCAGAATTTTTTAACATACATCACCTCAGCTAACAAATCCATCGCCGTGAAGCTTCTACTCGGCATATATGTTGTGGTGTCTTCAATGTGACTCTCTCTTTATCTTTCCATAATTGCTAGAAAATAAAATAATAGACCTACAGTATTATTTACATTTGTATATTTCTATATGCATGTATAAATATATAATCAGAGCTTTTTGCTCATGAATATTACCAGAATGATCTAAGCTGTTTTCTGACAATGATTAGTAATATACCATAAGGTGCTGTTTTTGTTGTTGTGTTTTTATTTTTTTTCAGACCCGCAGGACCCAAACCCAATATGAAATTCTTATACTTCTATATTTGAAAAATGAAAATTAATGCCTACCTCATATTAAAGTACATATCTAAACACAGAAATGCAAACAATCAACAAAAAATCTTTACAAAAACCACTTTTTTTTTTTTTTTTTCTTTAAATTGAAACTTTATTTATATATATCTTTTTTTTTTCTCATACATAAATACAAACAAAACACATAGACACACACGCGCATGCATGCACACACACACACACACAAACGAAACTTGTATATATTTAATCTTTTTCCTCTCAATACATAAATACAAACATAACACACACACACACATAAAAATTTATACTCTTTATACACAATCATAAACAAAACAACCTATTACTTTAAAAACACACAAACAAACACACAAACATTAACAAATAAAAACTGCTTTATGTATATATATAAATATATTTTTCCTCTCATACATAAATACAAACATAACACACACACACACACACACAATAAAAAAGATATATTTTTTAGTTTTTTCGAACATAAATATAAACAAAACAACCTATTATTTTAATTTTTACCATTTTTGTTCTTTTTCAAATACCCGGGTAAATTTCTATTGCATTTTCCATCTATTTATTTTAGTAATTAAATAAATTAATTAACCGTTAAATTAATTTGGTGCACTATGTACATTGCATTTGATAAATACTGTGCAAACATCAACCTGGGTCTACAGCTGTTTAGCCCCTAAACAAACTAATGTGAATGACCACTGTGTACATACGGCACTTTTGTAACATCTAAACCACTGTAACTTTATAAATACAGCCTCGTTGTTGTTGAAGCTTCTTCAACAGCGTTTGAAATTCTGCTGTGTTGCTGCTTGCCGCCAGGACTATCGTTTTGATGACAGGCAGCACCACTGCAGACATAAGATATAAGATATGTAAATTCACAAACAAATAAACAACAAAACCTACGTAATAATACAGCTACTTTTATCCTGTTTCAGATGATGATCGTACAACGGCCAACCGACTCGTAAAGGCGCAGACGAATACCGGCAATAATCCAAAAAGAAGACGACATGAATTCACTATCACTCTGACACTGACCCGGGGACACTGATAAGATTATCATCTTTTTCACAATAATATATCACGAAAACAGAATCTATTAACCCATTAACGTGGTCAATGACACAGTAACTTAAGCACACGCGACCGGAACACTGACCAAATGACCTCTGATCGCTGCAAACTCGATAAACTGGTTTTACACGTCCGAGCAAAGATGATCTAGGCCAAAAATAACTATGACCTAGTTTTCAATACACCTTAAAATAGAAACAGTCTATTTGCATAACTACCCAGATACCGTGTATAAGACACCTTCCTTAGATAGCACACCGTAATATACTGCCAATATGTTTATAATGTTCTTTTGTTAATTTTTTTTCTTCTCGTTTCAGACCTATCTACCGAGAATAGAAATCTAAAAGACCCACAAACTGTATCATCATCATCAAATCTAAGACATTACTCAAATTTGTATATTCAAAATTGTGTATCGGTTTTAATTAGAAATAAATGCAGCTTTAATATGTAAGGAGAGGGGGAAAAGGGCTAATTGTCATGATCGTCGGTGTGGAAAAGTGGGAGAGATTCGCGAGAATGACCGTTTGACTGGGTAATCCAGGGCCCCCTTTCAGTGTCCTCACGCGATGTCTCCCATATACCATACCGATGCTCATGATACAGTCTGGATCCTAAGCATGTCGTGTCCTTAAGGTTAAATTTAAATAAATGAAATGAACAAATGCAGTCTTTTAACACAACTTCTATTTTGGCACACTGAAGCTTTAACATACTGATCAATGCATAATTCTACTAACAAACACACACAAAGATATACCGACAAAAACAACCACTACGGACACACAACGACTACTATCAATAGCCATCTTTAAACAATTTCACAAATCAGCAGCCAGCATTCATCATCATCATCATCATCATCATCATCATCATCATCTTCTTCTTCTTCTTCTTCTTCTTCTTGTTCCCCTAAACTTTTCTGTTTCCTTGTCATAGTCGTCGTATTTTAGAAGCATATACGCTACTATCATTATTGTACGTTATTATTACCATCATTATTTAATATTATCATATGACGTCGCTGTTTTCCAGTGGATAACGTCATGTCATAAAAATCGTATGACCACACGTGTAATAACACTTTTGCGGGAATACGTAACGTCATTGACGACGTCCGTAACAACAATGTAAATTTTCATTGAAAATATGTCCACTTCGAAGGCGATAAAATCCTATTTTAGAAGTCATATGATAAAACGAATCTTACACTCGTGGTCATTTCATATGAAATTTATTAAACTCGCCAAAGGCTCGTTTAATAAATTTCATATGAAATGACCACTCGTGTAAGATTCTCTATTTATTATTTTACGTCATCATCATCATCATCATCTGCACGACTATTATCAGTATTATCATTGTTATTATTAATAATAATAATAATATTATTATTATTATCTAACGATACTATCTTTCTACAGCTCTCAGTTTTTTATCCACATCAATGCTTGCACAGTACATATTATTATTATTATTATTATTATTATTACTCTCTAACGACAATAACTTTTTACAAGTAACTCTAGATTGTTATTCGCTTTAATGCCTTCTTGCACCGTACATACTATTATTATTATTATCATTATTATTGTTGTATCAGTAAACCGTCATCAGCAATACTTAACACACAATTAAACTACATTAGGAACATACACAAATGCCAACGCAACGCAAAGAGCTTCACTAAAAATAATGCAATAATATTATAAACTGAAAATACACGACAGGCAAACTGGTGCCGTAAGGGGTTGGAGGAGCGGCAAAAAAAAAAAAAAAAAAAAAAAAAAAAAAAAAAAAAAAAAAAAAAAAAAAAAAAAAAAAAAAAAAAAAAATATCGCAATGCTGTTCAATGTAAAAATAATCTCGCGGTACATACGGCGCAAAAAATGGTTGAAACCGAATTAATTTCGCTATATTCACTTTATGAAAGCACCAAACAGAATCGGTAATAATTGGTAATAAAAAATAGTGGATTCAACCGTCATTTTGTGTTGTGATCATAGACAAATTATTTTTGAATGGAACAACTTTGCGATAATCAACCCTCTATCATTAAATACGTCGAATGTATTCACGAAACCACTGAGACCTATTTCTGGTTACCTTTGGAACAATCTCGAAATTACCATTGCCGGAACATTTCAACTACCTCTTTTGGAGCTCGTTCCCATGTTTACCACATGTATTGGATACAATTTTAGCTTTGTGACTTTTTTCCTGTGACTTTCGTCCATACTTTTTTTTTGTCACAAAACCTTGCAAGTGACTTCGAGTCTTGCCACACCGGCTCGTTTGCCTAGCAGTTTGCACACTCATATTAAGCAGAAACCGAACAATCAGCCAATGTCAATAGTTGTATGCAATCGATCATTCGAGCCCACACGCCCCCCCCCCCCCTCGGAGCCCCCGCCTTTTTACATCAGGAAAACATGACCGTGAAATGTATACCCCCTTAAACCCCACTTTTTTATCAAAAAAAGTAGGGGGGTTGCAGGGGTATACCTTTTTTCTTAATTCTGATCCAAAACATAGATTGTGGGTACTCGTGTACCCACAATCAATGTTTTGAGCATAAATGTTAAAAATGTGATCTTTATTATTATTATTATTATTATTATTATTATTATTTTGCTACTGAAAAAATTCTCTGTATATTGCATGAGTAAGTGTTCGTAATGTTGGGGGTCGTGAGAAAAAAAAGCCTGCTAATGACGCTAGACACAAATTAACGACTGAATACTGGTTTTAAAACGCTTAGAAGGTTTGAGCCTACACAAGAAAGTGGTTGAGTCAAACTGTTGTTTATTTGGGTGGTTAATGAGCCGCGTCATGAGAAAACCAGATTAATGCCTATGCGAAGCAGATCAGCGCCTTTGTTTTCGCTACACGGCTAGAACAACCAAATTATCTCTTTTTTGGGTTATTTGCATTGCAGCGTGTTCTTTTGCTAGTGTTTGTGACTGAAATTATACCCTGGTTAGGGGGTCCTCGTCAGTGCACCGTAACGTACACCAGATATATAGTGATTGTTGTATCGAGTATATTTTGAAACGATGATATTCAATTTCAGTACTGAATTGGAAAATATAGTGATTACATCACTCAAACATTGATGTAAAAGCCTGATTGCACTAGGATTGACAATCAGTACGCTAAAATCAAGCAATCGAGCAATAACATCGAGCATCAAGCTATCGACCAATAGGCATATTTTCCGTCGGTGCCCGTAATGTTACGTGTACTTACGGAAATTACCGGAATTCAAATTTGGCTGCGTTCGGATGACCAATATACCATTTGTACCAATGGTTATAAATGTTACTAATGGTACCAATATGGTTGTATTCTTATTTGTTTGTACTATTGAGCAATTAAGATCAATGAAGAGAAGTTTTTGTACCAATAAGTCATAATGATAACGATTTTTAAAACGCTATGTAATGTAAACCCCATTGGCAACTCGAACGCATACAATGTTTGGGCATTACGTCATCATAGCTGCGCACGTCATCAAAGCTACTATTCCAGCTACTATTGCGCCAAGCAAGCTATACTTATTTGACATATCTGTCAACATAATCTAAAATTTCCTTCAGCTACTATCGGTTTGTATAAATAAATGAAGCTGGATGGAAGGAAAATACCTAATTTAGAAAAATGGTGTGAATAGGCTTGGAAAAATACACTGTTTAATATATCTAAATTAAAAAAAGGTCATTAAATGCTGAATGTAACCTGAATTCGACAGTAACCATACTCGATCAAATCTGGTCATGCCTATGTCAACTCAAGTGTAAAGCTCGGTGTAAAGAATTGTCAAATAGGTTGAGTAGCAGGATCCAGGATTTCTAGAAGTGGGGTTCAAACCCTTCAAGGGGGTTCGTTTACTATATTTTAGGCTACCTAATTTTCCGTAAATTTCCCCATGAAATTGAAATAATTTGGTCACAGAGGGGGGTTCGAGCGAACCCCCTGAACCCCCTCTAAATCCGCCACTGAGTAGCGAAGTCAGTTGAAAGATTTACTCACGTTGGTCGCTTTTATCCCAGACACTTCATGCAGAACCTCAGTGCAGAACCGTGACAATTATAGAACATGGAGCGTCTGTAGGCTTTGGTCGTGACTAGTGCAGTCGTGGGTGGGCACCAGGGGTTTTGGGGGAGAAGGGCCATTTATTTTCAGAGAGCTAGGGAGCAAGCTAAAAAATTTGGGTTAACGGATCAGGAATGCTTGGGAAAACACTTTTATGGGACTGGTGAGAAAGGTCATGTTTCTTCCAGGTTCCCCTCTGGTATTTACGCTACAGCAGTATGTGCCGCTTTTAATGAGGTCCATTTTTTTTTCATTTCGTTCCGAAAGAGTAGGCTACTTTTCCCAAAACAACCCCTCCCCGGACACATTTGTAGGTGCCTGTTTAAACGAGTGTCGTTGTTGGAGGTGACCCTGAATTTCTTCGTATACACCCTCCTACATAGGAAGTTAGACCCAACATCGGGCCAGTGTAGTCCAAAAATATCTGGCCCCAAAATACGCACAAGAAACAAAAGTAAAATTGTGTCAAATATATAGATCTAGCCTATATATGTGTCTTATTTTGTTATTCTGTTCCTAGCATAACCTATTACGATAAACACTTGCGCGTGTTGAAAAACAAAATGCCAAACTAACCTAACAAGCACGTCGGAGACACGTTAGTTCTAAACGCGAACTACATGTGCGTCGCTACACGTCGGTAACCGTCCCCCGCGGCGCGATTGTCCTTAAAATTCATAGAAGCTCGGTGTGCCTCGGGTCACCGGTGTATGTCTCATAGTATAGGCTATACTTTATAAATAAGTTCAACATGCGTTACAGGCAGGTGCGTTGAATACTCTTTGTTGCCGAACACTTTTAAAAGTATTTGCCCCCTATTCATTTATCATGTAAGATGTTATTTCTAAAGGCCGAGTAATCTTACTTTATTATTATTATTATTATTATTATTATTATTATTATTATTATTGCCGGTCCTTGCAACAACTGTTAAATTCTGCTAATGACAGTGAATGATGCAGTTTATTTGCATTTATTGGAAAAGCTGCATACTACCATACGCAATACATGTATGTAAGGGGAGTAACTCCATAAGTCTTGTCGTGAGTTGGAAATGACGATAAAGAGAGACAACCATATTTACTAGTTTCCTAGCATGTCCGATACAAACCGGTCTGTGCAGCCACAGAGGATGGTTAGAAGCTTGAAATTTCGGATTTAAGAAGAAGAGGAATAGTACTATCCATGTAGCGAAAACAAAGTTACTGCGAAGCTGATCTGCGCCTCTGTTTTCACATAGGCAAAAATACGGTTTTCTCATGACGCGGCTCATATAATAAAAAGATATCGAGAGCATTGTTGGCTTGATAAATAACTGGGCCATTTGAGAATAACAATCATATAGAAACATTATTCCCTAATCCCCTTTAACATTATGTAAACGACCCATACTTTTTAAATGAAGGAGGCATATGAAAATTAAACCCGAAATTTTTGCCAATAGCCCCTTCCAAAGTTATCCAAGAATTGTCCGGGAACAACAAGTGATAAA
The DNA here is from genome assembly GCA_964017185.1 of Rugalucina vietnamica. Classification (NCBI taxonomy): domain Eukaryota; kingdom Metazoa; phylum Mollusca; class Bivalvia; order Lucinida; family Lucinidae; genus Rugalucina; species Rugalucina vietnamica. The sequence continues at coordinate 7,585,471 of OZ024871.1, read as the reverse complement.
CCGTGTTGCCAAAATTTAGCCCCTGATTTCGAAAATATTGACGGTTATCCCTTTTGTGTACCACTGCATGATGGTGTCTCCCGGCTTTTCTAAGTACCGTTCCACAATGGTGTTCCTGCGAATATCGGTCGTGCTGTGTAACCATGAATTGGCTATGTGGGACATCGGTTAGATTCCGAACCACACCAGGACTTTACCAGATAAAATTTGTATTCACCGTGGTAAAAAATTCGAAGCCAGAGAACCACGATTCAGCCTCGGATGGGGGATGGGGTAACTACCTATATATATATGACATAGTAGGGATGTGCCGCCCGAATAGCCCCCTTTTTCAGCCTCGCCAGTATATGATAGGCTTCAATTTTCAAGTAAAAGTATACGAATGTCCCAATTTTCTCACACAACAGTATATGAATAGCCCTAGATTTCCTGTGTGGTATATCAATGGCCCATCTTTTCTGGCATCCCTGTATGGTATTTCGGCAAAGATTTCCTTTCTCGAGACTCAGTCTAGAGATATACGCCCTCAGTATACGCCCTCAGAATCGAGCTCAGAATCTCTGCGCAGATGATACGAAGCAGCAATTAGTATATGAATTGGTATAAAAAATCAAAGGCTAGTAGGGGAGACCGGGGTTGAATGAGCCACTTTTAATCGTGATGCAATCAATGTGTACACAGAGCTTTGTGATATGCTCATAGAAAGAACATTTTGTCGGCTCAAATTTAGGCTATTTAACTTTAGGTGGTCCTTGCTTTTTAATACAGGATAGCGCTTTAAAGTGACGTGGTCAACGTGGTTCATTCAACCCCATCCCGGGGTAAGTTGAACCACCATGTTGGGGTTGGATGAACCAGTGATAGGTTGACCAGCAAAACTTTTATTTTCAAAGGGAACCGACTGCTTTTCTAGTGGTGACAGAACACATTTTAATTTGCTTATGCTTTTAGAAACATATTTATGTACGCGTGTTTTAATAACTAGTGGTTAATCGGGATGGTTCATTCAACCCCTACCCATCACAGACCCTTGAATGTTATATAAAGTGAATAATTATTCCGACAGCATGCCATACTGTTGTGAAAACTCAATTCATGTCAAGAGAAAAATATTCCTTTGGGACACTGTTGAAGAGATGGACACTTTGAAACAAGATTCCATTCCAAACAATTAAGAACTTGTTTTGTGATGAAAAATTACTTGGGGAACATGAAAACAGTTTTTCTGTAATATATAAAACAGATAATGGCACGACTTTTGACAACCCTACTGAAATGTAGATATGCAAAATGCGCATTTAATATTGCAGGCGACAGTTGAATTATCTTATTACAGTCAAAGTTATCGCCCCTGGTCGCCCCTGGTTCATTCAACCCGTGATTCATTCAACCCCGGCCTCCCCTATATGAATGGTTATAAAAGATCAAAGGACAGTATATGAATGGGTCAATATTTTTATCAATCAAGTATATGAATGGGTCTATTTTTTCATTGACCAGGTATATGATTGGGGTAGGTTTCCGAAATTTGGGCCACACACCCGTATCACAATTACCCCTTCGTCAACAGTAATAACCTTAGCGGGAATAAATAAATTGAAAAAATAGTACATTTGTCTTTAAATCTTAAAAAAAAAAAAAAAATGGGGAGGGGGGGGGGGGGGTGCAGACCGATGTGCTGCGGCTTAACTACGGCATTTATCCAGCCATGATGTTACATTGGTTGTATACGGGTGTCCTCGAGACTTCCGGTCGCGCCACGGTTATGTCACTGTGGTTCCCAGTTTTGAATAGTAGATTGCGACCGGAGAGACATACCAGGGTGAACAGGGGCTCAAAGATTGAAGGCCCCCTGTTCATCACTGTGGAGTCTCGGTTGAGCCCCGGTTCACTTCGGAATAGCCCGGTATCGCCCCTATTCCCGATCTTTCGGAATCATCACGACCGAACTCCGTTTATGCCGCGTTTTGTCCAGGTGTCGCCCCGATTTTTTTTATATATCTCCCGGTTTGTCCCGGTAGGAATAGACATTTTCAATGGCCCTGCATTGACATTCTTGTTTGTTTGCTTGTTTTTTTTTTTTTTTTTTTTTTTTTTTTTTTTTTTTTTTTTTTTTTTGTCTGTTTTTTTTTTTGTTTCTTTTTTTTTCTTTTTATTTTATTTTTTTTTTCGCTCAATCCCCAATCTCACTGGAATGCGACAACTGGAGACTAGAGTAGTTCTCGACTTGTTCTCGACGATTCGCGAACTTCGGTCTAAATTTGAAAATATATCTCGCGACTGTCGTACAACAGTCGCGAGACATTCGTGAGAATGTCTCACGACGTTCACACGAATGTAGCTGTAGTTTTATTTGCATCCGTACGACAGTCGCGAGACATTCGTGAGAGTGTCTCACGACATTCGTACGAATAACAAATGTCGCTCAGTTTTATTTTCTCGCCAGATAGTCGCGAGGTGTTCACGTTTTCTCAAGACTTTTTCGCGACTGTCGCACATGACTGTCGTAGTGTCGCGAAATTTTTGCATTGTAAATTCGCCAAAATTTCGCGGCTACAGATTCGCGACGCTCGCACAAACGTTATTTATTTATTTATTTATTTATTTATTTTGTAATATATGTTTGTAAATGATTAATTTGTATATTGTTCTTGCCATGTTGGTTGTTTTGTATGTCATGTTATAGGGGAAGGGCTGTAGCTAAGGTTGGTAGAACTTGTAGCCCGACCCCATTGTTTGTACTTATTATGTACAGAGGCAATTAAATATGTTTAAACTATGTCGCACGAGTTTTGTGACAGTTTTTGGCGAAAAAATTAGCATACAATTTTAAACATGTTTAAAACTTTTTCGACCACTTTGCGACTAGTTCGCGACACATGAAAATTCTTACGACACTCGTGCGACACTCGCGACTAAATTCGCAAAACAGTCGCGAGAAATTCGCAGGCCATTGAGATAATAGCTTAAATTATTCAAGAATAAACGGAAGAATTCTATCTTTCTATGTTTCAGAAAATGGAATTTCCATACAAAGCCCAAGATTTGGGAGGGATAACTTTTGGTTTCATGGTAGGTAAAAAAAAAAAACCTCTAAAAGCATTTGGGCTTCGCTTGTTCTTTCCTTATATTGTTAACAAAATCTTATAATTCTGTGATAAAAAGATCGAAAGTCCCATCAAAATTACTATGTCAAGGTATTGTTGGTTAAGCAGATCGAAAAATGGGACAAAATCAATCACATTAATCAGAAGTCATTCTATGAGCATAATTGCTTCTCGTCTGCGTATTGTGTAGTAATTTATCAATATTTTTCAGGAACTGGATTTCCCCTATCCGCCCCAAGATTTAGGTGGAATTACCTTTGGTTTCATGGTATGTACTCAGACCCAGAAAGCAACTTGCCCGGGGGCAATCTGAAACTATGAATATGAACTTTCCCTCAAATTTTGAACTTGTCCCCTAGCAAATATCTTATAGTTTTAATTTTAATGCTTTATTTATTTAACGAGGATTCCTAAAAGCCCGAAGGCCACTAGTAGGTCTCCTCACTCGTCTTATAGTTTTACTGTATCAGTATTATTAAGCCTAGGTTACATTTGCCCTACGATTAACTTGCGATGATCGTACGATGCCATTTTTTGCATTTTCGAGCGGTCTCCGCAGGGTGACCCTACGATGCCCTACGATTCTACGGCTTCCTACGACTTCCTACGGCTTCCTACGATCTCCGTAGCCTCTACGATTTTGTAGTAGTCTGCACTTTTACAAATTTTAAAAATCGTAAGACCGTAGCCCGTAGACACGTCGTAGGTAGCATCATCGTACGGGCGCCTTACGGAAACCCTGCGATGATCGTGCGGTCACCGCATGGTTTTATGATAATTTGGGGACTAAAATAATAAGATAATTGTATACCTTTAGGGTGATCATGCGGCATCCGTACGGTTATATCACAAGTTTCTTAAAATCGTACGGACACCTAACATCGTACGGCTATCGCAGGGAGACCGCAAGAAATCGTAAGGACTCCTCACGGCCATCGCACGGGCTCCGTACGATTTCAACTTAAAGTGTGCGGAGACCCTTTGATTTCCCTACAATCTCCAAACAGTTCCGTCTCAGGACATCAAAGAAAGCTAGAACAAGAAATCGAACGATGCCCGTATGAATTGTAAACACCTACGTCGTAGCCCATGATCACATTCGATTTTTAAAAAAATCGTAGGGAAATCGCGGACCGAAAAATCGTACAATGATCGGGGCAAATATAACCTACTAGGCATGACCCCTTGCGGCCTCCCTACGATCACTGTACGATTTTTGTTCCCAAATTATCATAAAAAAATCGTGCGGTGACTGCTCGATTATCGCAGGGTATCCGTACGGTGCCCGTATGATGCCCTACGACGTGTCTACGGTCTACGGTCTTATGATTTTAAAATTTGTAATAGTGCAGACTATTACAAGATCGTAGAGGCTACGGAGATCGTAGGAAGTCGTAGAATCGTAGGGACATCGTAAGGTCACCCTGCGGAGGCCGCACGAAAATGCAAAAAATGGCATCGTACGATCATCGTAAGCTAATCGTAGGCCAAATGTAACCAAGGCATCAGTCAGAAGTCCAAGGGACTCCGTACGATATCCACTAACAGTCTGCGGAGACCCTACGACTACTGTGCGGCCTCCTTGCGTTTTGTATCAAAACGTATAGGGACTCCGTACGAACAACGCACGGGATCCGTACGATATCTACGTACTATCTGCGGAGACATACGACTGCCGTACGATCGCCTACGTTTTTGTATGAGAACGTCGACAAATGGCAGATCAAAAAATCGCACGATGAATTGTTAACACATACGTCGTAGCCCACGATCTCCTACGATGTCTAAAAATCGTAGAGAAAATCGCAGACCGAAAAATCGTTCGATGATCGGGGTAAATGTAACCTAGGCTTAACTGCTCAACTGCAAAGATGTGATTCATTTTTAATTGGTGTGAATTATCAGGTCAAAAACTTGTTGGAGGATTTCCAGCTGCCCCTGGGGCAACCTTTCAGAAAGGTTCTGTTGCCCAAAACAAATTTAACCCGTGACGGGCAAGGGGCAACTGCTTATTTGTAACCCTGGACATTGAAATAAATATATATGAACACGCATACGATCTGATATAATGTCAGCGAATGCACGTGTACTGTCTAGCCAGTCATCTTAATTTTTGTGCTCTAAATACCATGTATTTGTTTCTAAATAGGAGGAGAGTCAAAGTGCGACGCCGACGATATATGAAGAAGAAATAAAAGTGGAAAGGGTTCCAGTGGAAATTGACTGGAATCCTTGGGTCTCTCCGAGACCTTCAAAATGTAGTCGGAAGGTAAGGAATTACAAGATTGTACACTATTTAAAACGTTCAGCTAAGTGTAGGTAAATGTTCTAATTATGAAAAGCGACCGAAAGTCCTCTACCAGGGGTACTACATTTCCAGCATTTCATTAACACTAATTTCTCATGGAATTGGATTAATCAGTATGTTTTATAAATACGGTATCGAATGCACATGTATACTGTCAAGCCAGTTATTTAATTTTTGTGCTCTAAATACCATGTATTTGTTTCTAAATAGGAGGAGAGTCAAAGAGCGACAATGATTAAGCAAGGGTAAACTTGTTATTTTTCGTTAGATACTGTTGAATTTGTGTTCAAACATGTTTCACTATGTATGAAATATATTTTTTTACTTTAACTTCATTATTCAAAATATAATTTGTCAAACCAGTTCTAATTTTTTTCTCAATATTCTAGTGAAATAATAAAGACATGTCCTAGCATTGCGCTAAGTATGCGTTCTCCGTGTTAGAAGGAAACACAGGACTTTGGTCAGACAGTGCCTAGGAATTTGACCGAACAATTTTTGTACCATGTGTAGCCATTTTTTCACATGGGTACATGATATTAGGTCCTGCGATTCGAATTTTTTGTTTAACCGAGGATGAAAAAAATCATTTGGTCCTCAGAAACATTGTTTCAGCTCTTATTGAACTTGTAAAATGTTTGTTCTGTTTCAGATTAATGTTGTTGCAGTTTGACAGGGTTGCCGCCTTCACTAAAACCCCTATCTCACTGGAATGCGACAACTGGAGACTAGTTCGCGAATAGTTCGCGACTATTCCGCGACAAAGATAAACGATATAAACACAACTTTCACGTTGCAGTCTCATTAAATATACATTTTTGCGACAAATTCGCGAATTTTGGTCTAATTTTGATTATATATCGCGCGACCGTCGCGCGACTGTCGCACGACAGTCGCGCCACGTTCGTGAGAGTGTCTCACGACTTTCCCGCGAATGTAACTTATTTTCATTTAAATTCGTACGACAGTCGCGCGACATTCGTGAGAGTGTCGCGCGACATTCGTACGAATGTCGCTTAGTTTTATTTTCTCGCCAGATAGTGGCGAGGTTTTCGCAAGACTGTCGCGCGACCGTCGTGCGACACTCGCGCGACATTCGTACGAGTGTCGCGAAAATTTCGCATTGTAAATTCGTCAAAATTTCGCGGCGACAAGTTCGCGACACTCGCACGAACGTCGCGCGACCGTCGCACGATAGTCGCGCGACAGTCTTGCGAAATATTTTGGAGAAAAAATTCGCATAAAATTTTTCAACATGTTGAAAAACTTCGCGACCAGTTCGCGACTAGTTCGCGACACAAGAAATTCTCACGACACTCGCACGAATGTCGTGCGAAAGTCCCGCGACAAAATTCGCAAATCAGTCGCGAGAAATTCGCATGCCAGTGAGATACTAGCTTAAAGCTTCGTGTGGATCGCTTCCTGCATTGGTAGGTATAGTTTACACATATTGTAGCCGTACCGAATCATGTTCACGAAAACTGCTGCGCATACACACGTTATCAACTTGGTACTAACTTGAAGCCAATTTAGTTCCTAATCGACTGTAATGGTTTTCATCTTTGACGAGAGTGAAAGTCTACGCAAAACTGAAGTCATAGGAATGGAAAAGTCTGCTGATTGTCAGCAGCGCTGAAATACAAACAGTAACTTTTGTCAGCAGCACTAAATTAAAACCGCTTGTCAGCAGACCTCGTCTTATTTATAATCAACTTTTAATGTTCTGAAAAGCTCCCAAATTCAGGGTATAGGTAAAATACTTTGACCGTGCCGCTTGAACTCACGTGGTGAAGTTTTGTGAACACAGTAAAAGGGACACATATTTGTTTTATACATTTGAAGCACGTTTTGTCATGATTCTAAATATACAGTCAGACATAAGTTAAGCGTCACCCTAACATTATTCTGGAGACGGTTTAAGGTAACAATTACTTCATAAATGTTCAACAATTATTCTGTGACGACATTTTAACATTGTCTTTTCTTGATCTGTAAGAACTGTCTGAATGGCATTTGCCCCCAATCGGTTCGATTCTTTGGGGCCATTTATACACTTACCCCTATTTTGGGGCTGTGCCATTAGAAATTGTATAATTCATCAATAACTATTCGATTTGAAGAACTTGTATAAGCTCGAAAATAAACCAATGTTAACCAGAGGACCAATGGTCCTGTAAACGCTCACCTAAAACCTGATATACCAATAAACTTGTTTGACTAGAATGGTAATATGCATATATATAACCCCAGGGCAGGGTCAGAGCAACCTCTGGAGTCAACATAAAGATTCAGTACATTTGACAATTTACTGCAAGTTTTGCCCTTCAAATGACATTGTAACGATTTTCCCAATTCAAATGTGTGAACAACCTAAGTTGACCTTGCCGCAACAAAGGTCAAGGTCATCACAGGGTCATGATTTATACAAACTTTGTAGAGCTCCATTGCCTGATGCTTCATGCCAAGTTTCAAAATCATAGGCCTTTTGATTCTGGAGAAGAAGATTTTTAAAGGTTTTTTGGTATTTATAGCCATTGCGGCCATCTTGGTCATGTGACCTTGATCATTTATACAAACTTTCACTCACTCTTCCTAAGAATGCTCCATCTAAAGTTTTGCTTTGATTGGCCAAGCGGTTTCAGAGAAGATGTTTGAATATTATGGTCATACACATGTATATTGCCCCAGGGCAGGGGCAGACAACCCTCTGGGCCCAAAACGTTTGCATAAACATAAATCTTCTGTCCATTTGCTCATTCCTAGCAAGCTATTTGCCATGAAATGACATTTTCCTATTTTTTTCCCATTCAAATGCATGGGCGGCCTAAGTTGACCTTGCTGTAAAAAGGTCAAGGTCATCCCAAGGTCATGATTTATATACACTTTGTAGAGCTACATTGCCTGATGCTTCATGCCAAGTTTCAAAATCACAGGCCTTTTGGTTCTGGAGAAGATTTTAAGGTTTTTGCTATTTATAGCTATGGCGGCCATCTTGGTCATGTGACCCTCGCCATTTTATACAAACTTTCATTCACTCTTCCTAAGAATGCTCCACATAAGGTTTGGCTTTGTTTGGCCAAGCGGTTTCAGAGAAGATGTTTGAATATCATGGTCATACACGTGTATATAGCCCCGGGGCAGGGGCAGACAACCCTGTGGGCCCAAAGTATTTTCATAAACATGAATATTCTGTCCATTTGCTCATTCCTTGCAAGTTTTTTGCCACTAATTGACATTTTCCTATTTTCCCCATTCAAATGGCTGGGCGGCCTAAGTTGACCTTGCCGTAAAAAAGGTCAAGGTCATCCCAGGGTCATGATTTATACAAACTTTGTAGAGCTCCATTGCCTGATCAATGCTCCATGTCAAGTTTCAAAATCATAGGCCTTCTGGTTCTGGAGATTTTTAAAGGTTTTTGCTATTTATAGCCATGGCGGCCATCTAGGTCATGTGACCATTTATAGAAACTTTCGTTCCCCCTAAGGATGCTCCACATGAAGTTTGGCTTTGATTGGCCTAGTGGTTTCAGAGGAGAAGATCTTTGAAATTGTGAACGACGACGGACGCCGGAGCATGGGTATACTATAAGCTCACCTGTGAGCCTTTGGCTCAGGTGAGCTAAAAATAAACAAGATCCAACAGGAATTTTGTTATACTCAATGTTTTATGGATGTTACAGGAATAGCCATCCAAACTTTTTCACTTAAATGTAATCATTAAGTTCATGCCATTCCTGAACCTTTCATAACTTTTGCTATCAGAGACATCAGTTCGCATTTTCTGGTTAGGATGGATATAACATTGTAACAAAATGACATTAATATTTCTTACTTTTTGGCGATTTGAAAATTTTTATTTTCTGGGCTATTTCAGGGTTTGTTTACATATATGTAAACCGTTAATTGAAAAATTGACTATAGTCAATTACCTTAAGGTGGATCAAGATTTGTTGTCAATTATCATTGATTTATCAATTGTCATTAATGTCACAGGTCGAATAGTTTTTGTCTAGTTAATTCTGGAACATATTGCAAGAGGTTTCGAAGTTGCAGTTAGATCATCAAGCACTCTACATTGTGTATAGCGTGTCCATAAAAAACAAGGCACATTGTATGTACCAAACTTGTGTTTTGAATTCATAGAGGGTAGGGTTATGCAGCCGGTCAGTATGACAAATTTTTACATGGCATTGGCAGTTTTTAAATACCTCTTTACTTCTAAATAATCACACTCAGTTTCAAAACATACATGGCGAAGAAATGTCACAGTTATGACACAATATGTTCCGGTGATGCTTAACTTATGTCTGACTGTATATATTGAGGCGGGGTGGAAGGGTGGGGTGGACTTCCAAATAATTAACTCATGTTTGAGTATCATTATGAATCAAATTGTATACACTCAGGTGAAACAAAGTGGAGGTGGCAGGGCTCGGGGCAGGCCCATGAAGACAAGTCAGAAAGCATTGTTTCACCTCAAGCGTCTCTGCAACAAGGGCAATGAGAGGAACTTAAAGGTATACTATAACTGTATTCCAGACGATCAGAGTAGACTTACGTTACGTTACGTTTACCGTTATACACATGTATGAATGAAATTATGTATTTGACCAATAGGAACAGGGGTGTCATTCATATTTATAATGGTAAATCTGTGACGAAAGTCTACTCCGATCGTCCGAGAATCAGATCTATACTTAAATATTCATGTTTCAATTTCAGTTGTTTTTTTTTTTTTTTTTGTGTGTGTGTGTTTTTACGTCAGAAACAAACATTTCAAATTGTCCAAAAATCTACCGATTTCTGTTTCCCCTTGCAAATGCATGTAGGTGACCAAAGCTGACCTTGCCGAAAAATAGGTCAAGAGGTCAATGTCTACTCACTAGCTATACTCTAAGAAGAGGCACTTCTCTAGTATAGTTTCAATACAAAACCATTTTTCCTTTTGGAGGCAAGGTCATGTCACATGCAAAATAAACCAGAGTACCATTTGTCCTGTAATGCAGATCTGCTACATACATTGGTACATTGTACCAATAAATATGTTTGAATATGGTATTTAGCCCCAGTGCAGGGACAGCTGAAGCCCTTGGGCAATTTGCCAATTTTCTGCACATTTTCCCCTTGAAATGGCATTTTAACAGTTTTCCCCATTCAAATGCATAGGCTAGCCATATTGACATTGCCTTAAAATAGGTCAAGGTCATCACATGGTCATGATTTGTATACATGTATACACATTGTAGTTCCTTCATGCTAAGATTCACTGAAATTTTTCCAACGGTTTTGGAGAAGATTTTTGTAAGGTTTTTACCATATATGGGCATGGCGGCCATATTGGTCATGTCAGCTGGATTATTTTCACAATGGCTCCCCATTCCTACAGATGCTTCACACAAAATTTGGCTTCTATTGGCCAAGCGGTTTCAGAGATGTTTGGATATTATAGTAATATTGCACCAGGGTGGGGGCAGATGAGCCCCTGGGGTCCATTGTTTTCAGAATCATCAATCAATATTCAGTGCCACTTTAATTTCCCTGCAAGGTTTTTCCTTTAAAAGAAATTTTAACAGTTTTCCCCATTCAAACGCATTGGTGACCTATGTTGACCTTTCTGTAAAATATGTCAAGGTCATCACAGGGTCATGATTTATATATACATTGTAGTACTTTAGCCATAGATGCTTTCTGTCAAGTTGCGATGAAATCAGTCCACCGCATGGAATACTACGAGCTCACCTTGAGAGCCTTACGGTTCAGGTGCGCTAACAAATTCCCATAAAGCCTCAACAGAATTGTTTTTTGTTATTTTTGCATAGTAGTATGTAAACTACCATTGCGTAGACTTGTTCATGAACAGTGTGGATTTGATACCTAACTGTCCCGACGGTTACGGTCCCGACGTGACCTGATGTGTTCACTGAGTACATAAAACAAAGCTGTTTGATTCTTGTATTTAATTAGGAGGATGGCCCCTACGGTCAAGCCTGTGGGATGTCCAACATCGAAAATTCTAAGAAGAACAGAAAGAAGCTACAATCCACATGGTTGAGAAAGAAGGGAAAGGAGCAGGTCCACAGTGACAACCAAACCTTTGGTAATTTTTTGTGTATATTTCTAAAAAAAAATAAAAAATAAAAAAAATGGCAAAGTTTCAAAACTTAAGCTGAACAGATTTATGGCAAAAATGAATCAACATTACTGATAATGGCATAATATTTCTTTTTTTTTTTTTTTTTTTGATTCAGTTTTACGTCCCTTTCAAGCTTTTTCACTCATATCGAGACGAATCAATCGGTAGGTGGGGCGAAAACCGGAGTACCCGGGGAAAAACCACCTGACACACCCGCAAGCAGAACATGGCTTGTCTCACATATGAATTCGTGCCCCGTGCGAGGCGCGAACCCACATTGGATAATGGCATAATGCCAATAGTTTTCATTTTTAAAAGTAACTTACAAGTTATATAAAAGTAATAGAGGATGATAAAAATGAAATTTTGTATTTTCAAAAGAACATGAAATATGATGATCAAATTCATCTTTGATGATAGTAACATAGCCATAAAAAAGATTTTCTACTAATACAAAAATAAGGAGGGTTCGTAAATAAATAAATGAAAAATATTGGCCTAAAATTTTATTTTCTGATAAGGTTCTACATGTATAGCTAGAGTTAGTGAACAGTAAATGAAGGTCAACATTAACATCAACATTAACATCATTTTTGGTTTTACATCTCATCAATAGCAAGGTCAATTTGTGATACCAACAGAACATACTTCATACATGTGAATTATATACATGAGCCACTGCATCTAAAATTAAACAATTTGTATATGCGCAAAAAACGCCGCAGATCAGCTGTGCAGTAACTGCACAGCTGATCAGCGCCTTTGTTTTCGCTACATGGTATTCCTTCTCTACTAATACCCCAAATTTCAAGATTCTAGCTTTCTTCTGTTACTGTACTGTATGTGCAGGTTTGTATCAGAACTGGTCGAAACCCCAGACTGTTGGTTTTCTCTTGCTAAGGCTATATACAAGACAAAAACATTAAAAAATATTTACAAAACATCTTTTTTAAAAATCTTAAGTATACTGCGTCTGTGAAGGATATAATGCTAAATTGTATGGTTTAGTAGTTTATTTCAAAAATGCTTTAAACCTTTAAAATCACAAATCACTTCCTGTTTAAATTAGATAACAATATCATAAGACTTACTTGTAAACACAAAAAAGCTCATTTGAAAATACAGGATGTGTGTGTATCAAATTTATATCCATTTGATAGAATTATACGAGTATACTGTCTACATTTGTTGTTTGTCGCAATGCATTTCAAACTTGTCATATATACATAAAAAATTGATGAATAGCTGATATTCTTGACAACATTTTACCTTTAATACAAATTTATCAAGAAAAAGAATACTGGCTCAAAACTTATTTTTTACACTTAATCACAAAAGAAATGCAGCACTTAGTCGAACTTGGATCATATATATATACTTGCTTGGTATGCCAGTAAATGGAGGATTTAGGAAGTAGTGTAAATTGAACTTGCAGGTTATGAAATCATTAAATGTGGTTCATGTTTTTGTGTATCACCCATAAAATTTTCATATAGCCATGACTTAGGTAAGAAGCCAGTGAATCTCTCAACTTATTAGTTGAATCAGCCGTTTCTGATTTTCAAGAGTTTAATCAAGTGCTGCGTTTCTGTGGTTAAGTGCATATCAAAAGAATGTTTGCTAATTTATTCTTTTTGTTTTAGGTTTCTTATACATGGTTGAGAATCCTGGTGAATAGCAGTTTCAAGATATACAGATGCCCATGCATCCTGGATCTCTTGATATCAATGATCTAATAGTAACCAGAAAAGCATCAACCAACCACTTCACCAATGAATGTGGTGGCTGTAATGTCAATATCAACCCACTCCAAATTGTAGTGACTTTACATACATGTGCAAAGATATTTTGCAGTATGCAACAACTCTGACAAACATACTAGCCTAAAACTGTGCCAAAATGGTCTGACCACTTAAATCTGACAGTATTTACTGAAAACCTAAAATGTGTACACACAGATCAGACTTTTGGAATTTGGGCATAAAGCAACAAACCAAATAATGTTTGCCAGTCATAAGTTGTTTAATGTTAGTTACTGTTATGCTGCCAACATTTTTTTTTACAATAATTCGTTCACTGACAATGTATTATCATAAAACTTTCAGTATTTTTCTTTTCAATGTGCAATTTCTCAGTTTGAGATTATATTTTTTTACCAAGACATGAAAGTTTTATAATAATTCTATTTACCAAGACATGAAAGTTGTACAATAAGGCCAGACTTTGTTTTATCATCTGCTTTACAGATCCTCCGATCCAATTTTTTCCGAAATTTAACTAAAACTAAACTGATTGTTTTTATTTATTTTCTCCTTCCTACGTACTGTAACAAATTAGTCAAAACTTAGTCTTAGCTTCTGAAGGAACTACAAGCTACAGTTGTACCACTGTTTATCAAATTTATCTCTGAAGGTGCAATATGATCCAAAGATCAAAGGACTGCCATAATGATTTGGTTATCTCTGCAGGGGGTAATAAACAGACCACTATTGAAAGTATAATAACTGTAGTACCAAGACTTCTTGCATTTTGCAAAAAATTTTGTAAACCGGATTATATAAAAAGCCTGGCCTAAATCCATCTAAAACAGCCTGATCAAATGTATACAGCTCTTCTCATTTTACAGCTCCAGAGAAGGAAGAATCCAAAGATTACAAGGAGATAGGTAATGTATTGAGAAGGTTTGTTAAAAAAGAAAACACCAGTGATATTTCCCCCAGTGGTCCATATGCCAAATCGGCAATTAAACTGGGGCTCAGCAATACCAGAAGGGAAAGGTTAAATCTTTATGTAACGTGGCGTGAAAACAGGGGGAATGTAAAAATTAGTGATGAAGTTTTCACAATTGTAAGTAATGACAATTTTATAAAGAAAACTGTATTGGGTAAGAGAAAAAACTTTGATCGTAACACATCAGACGAATCATCCACCTGCACATCTCCTGTTTTCACTGCCGCATCTGACTATAAAGAAACTAAGAAACAGACAAAAAAAGAAACTTTAAATCAAATGGTGTTCACAGGACATTCCCCTAGTAACAAGAAAGAAATAAAAGTAAGTAAAAAAGAAGAAACAGAACCTAAAGATGTGTTCATTGGTAAGCCAAAACCTGTTAAAAGAATGAAAAAGGTACACTGCATTTGTGAATCTAACAGATATAATTGGTGGCACAGAGGTGACATGATTCAGTGTTGTCAGTGTTTAGTTTGGTTTCATTACCAATGTTTAGGTCTTAAAAAACTTGCACATCATGAAGATGATAGTTTCATTTTTGAGTGTGGTTTGGAACAATGCCCTTCAAACATTTTCAGACAAGGTCCAAAACTAAATAAGAAAATAAACTGTGACATTCATCCTGAAAAAAGCAAATTTTCAGAAAAAAAATTAGATGAGAATGAATTAAATAAGGAACAATTTTTATCTGGACTAAACCTAACAAGAGTAGTCAATTCCTGTGAAAAATTTAGTAACACATGCCTTGACGGGCAAACTACAACGTCTAGTGTAGAGCCCAATATTATTTCTGAACAAATCAAAGATAAAAAAAATCGCTTGCGTTTAAAACGTAAAACTGTATGTGACAATGTCCACATGTCACAAGATGATGAGCAAGTAAGGGACAAAAAATCAGAATTAAGTGGCACCACCAAAGGTGATGTTTCTCCATTAAATACTGGTTCTGGTATACAGAATGAGAGTTCAGAGGGCGTTGTGACTCCCAAGAAAATGAAACAAACAGACAATTCATACACTAAAGCTAAACAACATTCAACCAAGCCACTTAATACTGACAGCAATGAAATCAAATTCAACGCTGCTATTAGCACAGTTCAAAGAAGAAATGAGGATGAAAATACCTCTACTGACAAATCTGAATCACTCCATGATGCAAATTTTGTAGATTTTATACATGAAAGTACCAATGAAGACAACAATATAGTAAGAAATGCATATTCCCAATCTGGTTTAGATTGCTTTGCATCAAACACAGGGTCAATTTCTGAAGAGAATGGTGGTGATATGATGGAACATTCCAGTCCAGTTAAAAACTTAAATGATCAGAGTCAAATCAGTTTTGAGACCAATGTTGAACTAAATTCTATTCCAGTTAAAGCAGATGCCGAAATGGATATTTCACCTAACAGTGTGCATGCTGAATCTTCAGGCAAACAAGAAACAGTCATGAGTTCAGATCAAATTATACTTAATATTGATAGCGATAGTTTAGATGAGCAACAATTAAATGCTGTAAAAATTTTTAGAAACATTCTTAATGACTGTCACGACCTTGTAGAAGAATGTGACAAGCTTACAGATATCAAAAATAAAGATATAAAGAAAAAGACGTAAAAAAAGAAATGCTTACTCAAAATCTGGAGAAACTTGATGAATTTAATTGTTGTGCTTTGGGCATTCTTAGATCGGAGCGGAAATATCTAGTAAATATGATAACTAGGCGATTGAATAAATTAGATGCCAAACAGGTTGTAAATTCTGAAGAAGATCTTAGTTCTGAATCGATTTTGAATTCTGATATTGACATTCATGTTGAAAATTTGACAATTAACACTGATGATGTTAAGGATCATACCTCAGGAGAGACGGTTCGTTCTGATAAAGATTTAGACTGTAAAATTTCAAATTTAGAAGCAGATTCAGACTCTGATCAGAAAGTGAAAATCGGCTTCAGCAAGGAATCAATTTTTTCAGTTTTAGGTTGTCAAATTCCAGAATCTGATTTTTTCACAGCCGAGATAAAAAGTACTGCCAAATTTGAGTTACAAACTGGTGTTTTTGATGCTTTGTATAAAGACAGGAAAAATCGATGCTTTAAAAGGGGATCTTGGCAGAAATATTTTGTTGATGGCTTGAAGCAATCTAATCCATATTGTGTGTTTTCATTTCAGCATCACCAAATAAGTATAGCAGAAAATAGATCACTTAAAGCTGGCTGCAAAACATTTTATACACATGCAAAATGCATATTTGAGGGATGTCCTGTGAATGTTAACATTGATATGTTTAACAAAACTGTTGCTTATGTTAAGTATAAGGGGAATGTAAGGCATAAACTTGATGAACAACATGCAAGACATATTCGGGGTGAAGAAAGGGAAAAGTTAAAGAATCAGTTTAAAGAAGGGATTAAGCCATTGAAAAAGTATTTAGATACCATGGATAAAACTTCGGCAGAATTACTGGTTGCAGGGAATTTAGATGGTATTGGTAAAAATTCTAGAGTGTACAGTCAGATTGCATGTGAATCTAGACAAGAGGGTCGAAAACATGATGATACTTTGCAAAGTTTGTTGTATCAACAAGAAGATATGAAAAAAAATGGTGCCATAGGATTTATACAAAAAATATGTGCTAAACCTTTATATTTGTATTACTGGTCAGAGGCAGGTCTGATATTATACCATGAAAAAGCAAGTACTAATACTTTATTTTGGGATGCAACTGGTAGTGTTTGCCGTCGAACTGATGATGGAAAACAAATGCTCTACTATGAACTAGCATTAAAACATCCCGTCAAAGGTAAAATGGGTATACCAGTTACTTCCATGTTAAGTTCGGACCAAAGTCTGCCCACTATTTGCCATTGGATACGAAATTTTAGGCACGGAGAAAAAAAGTTATTTGGCTTTTCAAAGGTAACTATTCCAAAAATGATAATCAGCGATCAATCAATGGTTTTTATCTTGGCTGCTTTGCAAGAATTTAATAATGAAGATATGGGAGGTTTTTTGGCAAGATGTTGGAAAATTGCAAATGGGACAGCCAGTGCTGATGAAAGTAAGAAAACATTAGTTCATCTGTGTGCATCACATTTCATGAACAGTTGCAAGAAATTTATTTTGAAGAAAATTGGAAAGAAAAACAAAGTTTCATATATGTATATGATAGGCCTGCTAATGAACTGTAAAACAATGAAGGATGCACAAGAGCTTTTACAAGATATTTATACTGCACTGCTTTCCCCAACCATAAATGACTTGAGTACTGAAAATATTGACCGTTTATATAGAAAAATAAATGCGTTTGAACCCTCTGCAGAATCAGAATTTGAATTTCTAGATGGTCAAGATACTGAGGAAAAGAACATTAATCCAAACATTTTTACAGAGGAAGAATACCAATCTGTTGGCACTAGATCAAAATTTCGTGAATGGAGTAACAATATTTCTGCCGAAGTTTTAGATGCAATTGAAAAAATGCCAGATGTAAAGCCTGCCACTAATGCCTTGTACAGTCCAGAGTTTCATCAATACTTAAAAACAAAGTTAATGCCAATTTTTCCTCTTTGGTCTATAATGCTTATACCAGAACAAGATCAGGACTCTGCTGTGGTAAAAACAAATAGCACAATTGAAAACCGCTTCAGAATTCTGAAATATATTGGTTTAAATGGTCGATCTCAGCACAGGATTGATGAATTCACTGATGCCTTGTACCACCAAACAGTGGGTGTGCAGAAATTAAGTTGTTTGGAAAGTCTTAAACATAGATCAACTCCTAAATTTACAAGGAGAAAAATTTCAAAGCATGTGAAAAAGATTACTCAAGAGACCACTGAAAAATGGAATAAACCAAAGCAGCAGTCCATAAATCTGAAGGATAAGCATGGCAAATACCAGAAAAAACCTTACAAAGAAATTCATATTGAAACACCTTATTCAAAACAAAATCATTTTCAAGCTGAAGTTGTAACTTCTGACTTTTCAGACTATGATTCTAAGAGTCACGACACAGACAGTCAAAATTTTAGCGAAGAGGACTCTAGACTTAATCCATCCTCAATTTCTGGTCTTTGTTTGCTTAAAAATTTTGGAAATACATGTTGGTTCAATTCAATGACTCAAGGCATTGTGGCAAGCAAATTTTCAAAACGAATGATCGAAAAGTTGCAGAGTAATAAAACCATTCTAATACCTGATCAAAATGAAGTCATGGACCTGGCCATCAAAGCAATGGTAGATTTATTCACTTATATGCAATCAAAAGAAGGTTCCACCATATATTTTACAACCAGCTCTTCGGAAGGTTGTAGCAGCTGTACCAGAATTTACACAGCAACGTCAGCAAGATGTTCATGAGTTTAATACACACATTGTTAGTGCAATGTCAGAAATGCTGAATGAAAAAGTAAAATATACTTCAACTGAAATTTGCAACTCCTGTAAGAAAACTACTATACAGGAATTAAGTGACAGTCAATCTTTATTCTTTCCTGTCATTCCAGAAGTAGGTAGTATATCAGTACAAACTTTGGCAGATAACATTCTTCTGAATGAAACAAGAACAAAACTGTGTTCAAATTGTAAAAAAGACCAGGTCCATGACTTAAAAAGATCATTCACACATCTTCCTAGAACACTATTCATAATTCTAAGTAGGTATCAGTCAACAGATAACGGTGAATTACAAAAAGTGCACAATGACATTTTGGTAAATGATGAAATAAATATAAATTTTCAACAAAGTTCAGCAACATATCAGCTAAAAAGTGCAGTTTGCCATATTGGCGAATCAATAAACAATGGGCACTATACAACTGTAGTAAAGCAAGGCAAAAATTATATATGCTGTGATGATTTAGAAATCACTTTGACAGACCGTGAGTACATGCTTGACACTGCCTACATAGTTATCTATGACAGAAAAGAAAGTTCAACACCTGACTTTATGAAACCATTATTGGAATCTTTTTCAAAAACCACAGCTATGTCAAACATCAATAAAGATTCCAGGCTAAAATGTTTGACTGAAACTAAGAAGACAATATTCCAAACACTGAACACTGCAGGTTACACAAAATCTGTAGCAGATGACATTATGACTCATTTTGTTCCATTCATTGAAACTAAATGGAATCTCAGCCTAGATGATTTATCATTAGAATCATTTTATGAATTTTTTCTGAACTTCTTACTAAATGACAAGTCAACAGGAAGCATGTTATTAGCAGAATATTTTGAGCTTTGTAGTAAGCATGTTTGGAATTGTCAGGCATGTGCACTGCTTGATGTTGAAACGGGTAACAAACTGGTTTTAAGTCTGAAAGAATTTGATTCAGAACAAATCAAACACAGTCTAAAACAAATTCAGGGCAAGAGGGTGCTGAGACAATGCAAGTGCAAAAATATCTCAAGGCAAACTTTTTTGACATCATTGCCTAGTACATTTGCAGTTGTGGTAAAAGATTGCAGTTCACTGTCGACAGCAACTTTACATGAAAAAATAGATGTTTCAAATATTTTACCAAGTATAATATCAGATAGTGCTTCTTATCAGGTAAGGGAGATTGTCTGCCAAAAAGATGACAATTTCCAGGCTGTCAATATATCATCTGCCACTTTTAAAGCTAGTTCTACACAGTCATTGATTCAAGTACATGAAATGGATGAAGTATTTCTGTTTTATGAAAAAGAGGTCAGTAATGATTACTTTCAGAAAAATGTAGGACCACTATGCAAGGATCTATCTTTTTATGCTGAAGGGCAGATGTTGTTGCCGAGAGATGTAAAATTCCCCTCTGTAACTGACCATCAAACACGTACAAAAAGCAATGTAAAAATAAACAAGAAGTTCATGAATACTATCTGCAACAGTTGTGGCTGGTTGACATCCGATAACATTAATGTGTATTTTCAACTGTTACTGACAGAATATTCTAAAAATTCAATACATATTGTTGACAGTTGTTGGTTTAGCCAGATTCTTTTAAGGCATAGCAATCCACTTGTTCCAGAATGGCTCATTTATCAAACTGAAAGCAAACTGTCATGGTTCGATTATGACATAATTCTAGTTCCAATAAATGAAAACAACCGTCATTGGACTCTTGTAGCAATCAAAATAAAAGAAAAAAGTATTATATATTGTGACTCCTACAGTTCAAATAAAAATGCTTATCCAGTCTGCTTCCAAATTTTAAGATATTTGTACCATGAGAGTTTGCTGCACAAAGGGAATTGGCTTGACATAGGAGAATGGTCAGTTTCATTATTCAACAATCAAAAAGCTTTTCCATATCAGACAGATGGTAGCAGTTGTGGTGTTTATGTATGTGCTACAGCCCGATCAATCATTTCACAAAGAACACTTCCTGCAGAAACAAATTTGCCTACATATAGGAAGTTGATTGCCAGTGAGATATCTTCTGGAAACCTTCAAAATCTAAATCTTGAAGAAACACACAATTAGTGTGGAAATGAAAATTTACATGTATGTGTACATGTATTCATGAAACAGCTGTAGTGTTATTTCTGCCAAAAGTCATTTGGGGATTTACAATGCAACATTTGAATTTTCAGCTAATGCTTCATCCATTCCAATGTACTGTGTACTGTGTTATCTTTTGACTGATAAATCAATTTCAACTTTGCACTACTTTCAACTTTATTTGTTCTTTCATATGGAAGGCCAGGACGACATGCTAATGGCTATTTGCTAAATGCTAATTGCTAAATGTGTATTTCAAAATAATAAATTGTAACTAAGAATTTTGAAAACAGCCGATAAAGGATATTGAGAATATTCATAATTTAACACTAAGTTGGATTAATTAGCAATATAAAAACATATTGATATGTATAAGCATAGTCAATCAAATTTGCAATCAGCATTTAGCAATTAGCATTTATAATGCAGACAACTCAAATGCAGACAAACTCATCAGTGTGGTCTTTATTTTTTTTCCCCTTTTCATCCCGTTAGTTGTCGTAACTAAACAAAAACATGATATGCCACAAACATGACAAAATTTGCAATTATGAATTTATGATGTGGTAGTAATGTTAGCTATGCGCATTTACCAAAATACAATAAGCATTTAGAAATTAGCAAATAGCATGTCGCCCCAGCCTTCCATAAGTTTCAACTTTATTTGTTCTTTCTCAGTTTAAATTGTTCTTTCTCAGTTTAAATTATGAATACAAAATCAAAATCCTTTATTGTAGGTAACAGAACCTCTTCCACATTTGCAAAATCAGTTAGCACTTTATATTAAGCATATATAAAGCAATTAACATGTAGCCCCAGACTTCCATACCATACATATACAAAAAGTTTTAGTTAAATAATACATGCAATTATTGCAGATTGAAACATGCATAAAATAATCCATCACATTGCTGCGTACGTCACAATTGATTGAGGTTTAATCAAGTGCAAACCAATGCTGCTAACGTTAGGTTAATGCAACGGTAGGCACTTTGATTTCCTCTGCTTTGTTTCTGTACAACGCTTATTGAAAATATACTCTATTTAAAAATTAGTTTTCAGACAGTTAAACTGAATGAAGCTGCCGCGTACAAGACAAATAGTTGGAGGTTTCAATCCATGGCCAACCAATGCTGCTAACGTTAGGTTAATGCAACGGAAAGCTATGTGATTTCCTCTGCTTTGTTTCTGTACTACGCTATTTACAACTTCATTAAACAATATTTGAATTAAATGCAAGACAGTCTACTAAACAATATTTGAATTAAATGCAAGACAGTCTACTTTAACAGACCTTCTCACACTGACACAATTGCCAATTCTTAATATTTTCTATGGTGGGACCAATGGTTTTGAAACCGCTCACCTGAAACCTTTTCATGTCACCTGAGCCAAAGGCTCATAGGTGAGCTTATAGGATAGGCAAGTACCTGGCTTTGAAGCATTAAGGCTGATTGCTTTCACATTAATCATACAGCATCTTAACTGGTCAAAACTAGAAATTGGCTGCAAGCAAGGCTTTCAGTATACCCCCCGCAAAATTATCTAAGGCCAATAACTTCCTTTAAGTCAAACATGCAAAACATTTGTCAAAAATATCTTTTCAGCATTATAATCCTTCATGAAAATCCTCCGTATGTCTGACTCATGTCTGTAAGGTATTAAATAATATACTGAAAGCTCAGGGAGTAAAATTATTGTTGATTTCACTGTACACTGTTGATCATTATTTATCATGAGAAATGTTCAAAAATTGGCTATGCTAAAAAAAAGCTGTTAATTTGTCAAAAATAAATTATTCAGCATAAGAATCATTCATGCACATCTGAAATATATCTGGAACAAGTGTGCAAAGAATTCAAATGAAACAATGAAAGCACTAGGAGGACTTGATTTCATAAAGTATGCTCTACCAGCCGTATTGTATATTAGTTGAAAAATGCTGTAAATTTGTCAAAAATTATTTTTTCACCAATAAAATTCTTTATGCACATCTTCAATATGTCTGTAACATGTCTGCAAAGTATTGAAAAGAATTACTGAAAGCCCCAGGAGGAGTTGGATTTCACAAAGTATGTACTATCAACCATAATTGAATATAAGCAGAAATGGTCAAAATTGGCTAAGTTTAAAAAGCTGTAAATTTGTCAAAACTAAAATTTTCAGCATAAAAATTCTTCATGCACATCTTCAATATATCTGGAACAAATCTGCAAAGAATTAAAAAGAAACAATGAAAGCCCTAGGAGAAGTTGATTTCACAAAGTATGCACTTCCAACCATTATTGTATGTAAGCAATAGTCGAAAAATGGCTAAGTTAAAAAATGCTGTAAATTTGTCAAAAACTATTTTTTCAGCATTATAATTCTTCATGCACATCTTCAATATGTCTGTAACATGTCTGCAAAGTACTGAAAAGAAATACTGAAAGCCCTAGGAGGAGTTGATTTCACAAAGTATGTATGTAAGCAATAGTCGAAAAATGCCAAAGTTAAAAAAGGCTGTAAATTTGTCAAAAATTATTTTTTCAGCATTATAATTCTTCATGCACATCTTCAATATGTCTATAACATGTCTGCAAAGTACTGAAAAGAAATACTGAAAGCCCTAGGAGGAGTTGATTTCACAAAGTATGTATGTAAGCAATAGTCGAAAAATGGCAAAGTTAAAAAATGCTGTAAATTTGTCAAAAATTATTTTTTCAGCATTATAATTCTTCATGCACATCTTCAATATGTCTGTAACATGTCTGCAAAGTACTGAAAAGAAACACTGAAAGCCCTAGGAGGAGTTGATTTCACAAAGTATGCACTACCAACCATTATTGAATATAAGCAATTATAGAAAATTTGCTAAGTTAAAAATGCTGTAAATTTGTCAAAAATGATTTTTTCAGCATGATAATTGTTCATGCACATCTGCAATATATCTGAAACATATCAGCAAAATATTAAAAGGAAACATTGAAAGCTGTAAGAGGAGTTGATTTCACAAAGTATGTACTTTCAGTACTATGGCAAACATGTTATAGGAAGACTTAAAAAGTCCCATAACTCTTGCAATACTGACCCTTTGGCCCCTAAATTCATACCACACATGTATTGTCTGATGGTGCAAGTGTGGTGAAAATTTGAAACAAATCAGGCAAAAGCTACTCAAGTTATTCAGCAAAGATGTCCAAATGTTGACGGAATGACGGAATCACGGAATGACGGACAGGCTGAAAACAGTATACCCCCCTAAAACTTCGTTTTGCGGGGGGTATAATAAGTTTGGCCATAAACTTTATATTAAAGCTGTAGCTGTAAACTCAGGGTGAGCATCACGGCCCATGGTCCACTAGGTTTAAGCGTTTTCCTTCTCAGGTAAGCTGAAATATCGTAAAACGCACTTTTATCAAATTAGAGTTCTTGGAAGTTTATGATCATATATGCAAGACCTGTCAACAACAGGTCAAAATAGATTCACAGTTTGTGTACAATTACAGAAAAGACATTTGACCTGATTATTATGAGCAGGTCAAAAAGACAAGCTTTTTTCCTCTTGTCTGATTATGGTTTTTCGCAGATTTTTTGCAAATGTTTAAATCCAGATTGAATATTTTCTTCGAACAATTGAACATTTCAAAAATCGTTTGACAAATAAAAAAGGTTCTGGTCCAAAACACTTTTGAATAGGGGTTTTCTTAAAGCCTAATGGGGACTAGCTGCTCACTCGGCTTATGATATGTTTTGTTGGTATAAGTACCTAAGTGTCATTTTATTTTTTTCCCACCCCTCAGTTTATGGAGTGGGAATTTCTTTCTGATTGCGTCATTTCCTGATCATTGCCTACTAGTACCTTTCTGTACGAATGTAAAAGTAAAAAGATTTGATGAAAAGTACACATTTTCATGATCATGGTTTATCTCCCTTTGTAAAATCCCTATTCAAAATTTATTTTGGCCATTAACAGTTATGTGCTGGCCGCTTTTCAAAATTTTTGCAGTCCTTTTAGGACAAACTAAGATCAAGATTTTGACATGAAATTAATTTTCTTATCATCCTCCACTGAAAAATTTTCTGCGAAAAACAATTATTAAGGGCATGTTTTAAAACTTAAATTTATAAATTAAATAACAGCTGGTATAATTTCAACTGTATTTTCTGAGACATAATTACGCAAACAGAGACCTTTAAAACTAAGGTCATCACTTAGTATCACATAAAATATGTTTGTGCCTAGAACTATTCTTAACCTCAGAAGTAGCTATAATTAATATAAGTTTAAGATTTACACGTCAACCTCTTTATAACACTGCCGGTATTCATTACAGCAATGTTTTGAATATTCAAACAATGTTGGACTAGGAATGTGTCTGTCTGACTCGGACATAATATATTACACCACTTAATACTAGAAACTGGTAATACCCAATACCCATTACCCAAGTGGTCTGTTGACCAAAATATTATTGACCTGTTCCAAATTACCAGCCTTTCAAGTCCCTCTTTCAATGCAAGGCGTTTCTGAGGTGTGCATTTTTTAATAAGGTAAATTCTTTAACAGTTCTTTTTGACCCATTGAAAATATAGGTCAACTCCCCTGGCCCCAAAATTTTCACTTGTCAATGTTTAAGATGATAATAACATTGATTTGATGAAAGTTATGCAGTCAGGGGGGAAATCAGCTGGACTTGAAAAGATTTTGTTGCAAATGATCCATGAAATAACATGTGGTAAACTTCTAGGTAAATATTTTCTTTTTTCTGTATTGTCTTTTGTTTTGATCTTTTGTCTTTTGTTTTGTATTGTCTTTTGTTTTGATCTTGTGTTTTTGGTTATGGACTTTTGGTTATCGACTTTGTGTGTTATCATTAAATTAAGCTTAAATTAAATATGCACTAGTCATTTGCATATGCCTCGATGTTGGCAAATTTTAAAGATTTTAGTGAGATCTTTTTGCAAAATAACCCCTGCATTTGTAACCAATGCCCCCTACCTGGTACCAGGCCTGGGGATAGCGGGGTCTTTGACTATATGCAGCAAACCCCTGCTACACTTATAAGCAGAAGCACTGTATGGAGTCATTTAGTAAAATTTCGGCTTATTTCCCCAGCAGTCTGTTAAGTTTCCATGACTGTAACAAATTAGTCAAAACTTAGTCTTAGCTTCTGAAGGAACTACAAGCTACAGTTGTACCACTGTTTATCAAATTTATCTCTGAAGGTGCAATATGATCCAAAGATCAAAGGACTGCCATAATGATTTGGTTATCTCTGCAGGGGGTAATAAACAGACCACTATTGAAAGTATAATAACTGTAGTACCAAGACAATACAAAGGTGAAAAGTTGAAAACCCTACTCATTTCCACAGCTAGCCCACCCTGCCAAGGGGTCGGTTGGGGGGGCTGGTTACAAACGACTCAAGCTGCTCTGTGGGCGCTCATAAAGAATATCAAAATGTATTGGTTTCAAAATTCCCTGAGTTCCCTAATTTAACTTTACGTATTCTCATCAAGTAAAATGTGTGGGTCCTGAAGTATGTATTCACTTTAATTGTATACAAAGGAAAAAACAGCCATGTTCTTTGTTGCATCAGAAAGAAAAAAAAACAGTGTGGATATCATCATTAAAGCAACATCATCTTTTTATCTTCTTTTTACTTTCAGTGGCTATTCTAGGCAGAAAGGCAGGAACAGGAGTAATTTCAAACAAGCCAGAAACCAAGCCAACAATGTGGTGCTAATAAATGGAACTCAGACACTTTTAAAATATTTTTGAAACTTGATATGGATTTTTCCATGGAGTTTTAATTTAGGGGGTCAATACCCCACTGCTGGTAACTGCAAATGGACTCTAGTACTGACAATACATGTACTATTGAGAAATCAGGGAACATTTACATGTACTTCAGGAAAACGTTCTTGAGAATTGATGATGTCCCCTTTATTGACCCTGCTTGATTTAGGTGCTTTAACTGGGATTTTTAAATCAATTTTATCAATTCAGTTTTACTCTAAAAGTATATCAAAGAAACATATACTCAACTGGACCTTATAATAACAAGATGTGCCCTTTTTGTGTACATATGTATGTGTTTTAGCCTTTTTATGTATACATGTTTAACATGTTTAATATATGTACAATATAGTTTGTAAACTTTTTAATTCAAAATATATTTCTATGAAAAATCTGACATGTATTTTTGTTCTTCAATATACCATAAATGTATTTGCATTCCATTTTTTTTTTCAGAATCATTAATATGCAGTCCTACTGCCCATTTCCTGCAAGACTAACTTTAAATGACATTTTTAAAATTTTCCCCATAAATATGCATTGGTGACCTATGTTGACCTTGCTGTAAAAAAGATCAAGGTCATTACAGGGTCATGATTTATATACACATTGTAGTACTTGAGTCATCAATACTTCATGCCAAGTTTAATTGAAATCTGTCGCCCGGTTCCGGAGAAGATTTTTGAAGGGTTTTACCATATGGGCATGGTGTCCCATATATGGGCATGGTGTCCATCTTGGTCATGTGAGCTGGATTATTTATATATACATTGGTTACCCCTTCCTATTGATGCTTCACATAAAATTTGGCTTTCATTGGCCAAGCGGTTTCAGAGGAGATGTTTGAATATTATGGTAGACTATTGGTAGTATACATGTATATTGCCCCGGGGTTGTGGCATATGAGCCCCTGGGGTCCAATTTTTTTCAGAATTAATATTCAGTCCTACTGCCCATTTCCTGCAAGACTTTCAGTTTAAATGACATTTTAAAAGTTTTCCCCATTCAAATGCATTGGCAACCTGTTGACTTTTCCATAAAATAGGTCAAGGTCTTCACAAGGTCATGATTTATATACACATTGTAGTGCTTGAGCCATCTTCATGCCAAGTTTCTTTGAAATCGGTCCACCTGCTCTGGAGAAGAAGATTTTTGAAGGGTTTTTACCATACATGGGCATGCCGGCCATCTTGGTCATGTGACCTGGATTTCCTGTAGATGCTTCATGTACAATTTGGCTTTGGTTAGCCAAGCGGTTTCAGAGAGATCTTTGAAAATGATGGATGGACGGACGGGTGCCTGCCTATCCTAGAAGCTCACCTCAGGTGAGCTAAAAAAATATGTCCACTTTGCAGGTGTTAAAATCCTAATATTTAAGTCATATGATAAAAAGAATCCTGTTTTAACTTTTAAAGGTCATACGATCAAACAAATCTTACACTCAAGTTCCATATATCAAATGACCATGACTGTATGATCCTCTATATATTTAAAAAAATGAATTTCATTTTTCTGATGTTCATGGAGCTATGAACCACAGTGGGTCGCGTCAAAGGGGTTCATGTAAGCTTTGCTAGCAAAAGGGTTCATCATGTAAGCTTTGCTAGCGACCCACTGCCGTTCACAGCTCCATGAACATCAGAAAAATTAAACTCATTTCTTCATTCACTCATATTTACATTCATTTCTCTTTATCGCTTTTTTTTTTTAATCATAAACATGATAAAGGCGATCATATTTACTAGTAGATAGATAATCTATACACAGTGTTTAATAAATACAAACAGCGGAACGGCGTCAACGTTTACCACGTCCCATCAAATTGGCAAGAGCATTTTTTTTTTTTTTTAAAATCAAGTGTGACGTTGTGTGACACTACGATGGATGTATGAACACAGAATGTATATATATATACACAAGCACTTCCTTACGCATAAAACTGTTTTAGGTTGAAAAATGCCGCTGAGGTGGATATCGCACCTGCATCCGGAAAAATATAGGTAAAGGGCAACGGATGTCAAGGTGCGTGCTTGAAGGGTATGTCAAGGACAATGACTGTGCAAGGCTTTAACACTCACAGCTATCCCTGATGCAGAGAAAACTATAGTAATCTTCAACGTAACTAATTGTTGATGAATGGACAGAAATTTTTGACTCCTATATCGCCACCTGCTGCAAGTGCGATAAATATTCAGAATAGATTTTTTCCTTTTGTGTTTGTATTGAATATAATTCAATAAGTCAACAAAATTGACATTTAACTGAAAAAGAATCCCTAAGCCTTGGCCTAAGGAAGCCTAAAAATAAGCTGTCACCAGAAAACCAGATATCTGCCTATGTGAAAACAAAAGCACAGAACAGCAGTGCAGCAACTGAATGAACTGATCAGCGCCTTTGTTTTCGCTACACTGATATTACAATCCAACTCCTTCTTATATATCCGAAATATCAAACTTCTTGCCTTTTTCTAAGACTGTATGGGGCGGTTTATGTTTGACTTGGTCGGAAATCCAAAAGATTAAAAATTTCTAGTGTAACGGCTCAAATTTATGGCAACATGCCTTAACGTAGTCTAATCTGTAACAAACCCTAGAAGTGTATGTTGTATAGATAATGTACAGCCAGAATTATGTTGAACCTTGTCATAAACCATGATAAGCAGACATTATAGAAATTGTCACACAAGTTCCTTTATGGCCCCACTTCTTACAGCGAAAGAAGACAAACTATGGGCAAAGTGACTGAATGGTTCTCTTTGTATTTCATAATCGGTGGCCAGGCTTAAATTTCCTACTTTTCCACAATTCAAATCAATTGCAAATTGCTCTGGTCAACCCTGAAGAGAACCAACTAAGGTGGCCAAATCTGCTGATTTAAATTGTGTACAATCAAACTTGCTTTATAAATTAATCATCACATGAAGATTGTTAGGAATCTTGATTATTTTTATGTTGTCAAGTTGATATGGTAATCCCTTCACTACTTCACTAAAAAGTTAACAGTCCATCAATGAATTTATGTAGAATGTTTGCAACATTAGAAAGAACTTAGGTGTTATGTTGCCCATACTTAGTCTTCCCCGGCTGTAAATATCAATGTATCTTATATTAAACTAAAAGCTTGGCCCCTTGATACTAAGGACCATGCCAATTTCTCCTGTGGTCAGTTCAATTTTGATTACATTGCTGTCTTTGAATACTGCAGATCAAGGTAACTTCTTACTTTCCCCAGCAAATGTCCCATACCTGAAAGTGTCGTGGTTACAAATAACTGGTGTAAATGCATGTTTACAATGACACATGTATTGTCTTTCACTGTCAACACTTCTAATGCACAATTTAAAATAGTCTCAAAATTTCTTCCACCAGGCGCCTCTGGGAGCAGCCATCTATAACCAAAGCCTCATCTAAAGCTGTTTGACACCAATTTCTGGCTCTAAAGACAAACTGAAAGGACCATTCAGCATTTTAGTTTTCATTTTTTTCTTAACTTCCACCAGGCCTCGTAGGGAAATACCAAAAAGTCTCTCAGATCTATGCCTCTCAAGTGGAGAATATAACTTGTAAAATTCTTTAGCCTTCTGTCACAAACTTTCGCCTCCTCACATTATTCCAGGGTTGTCCTCACTATTTGGGGAATAAGCTTTCAGGTAGACACATTGAAGTGACAACTTTGTTCCTGCTGAGTGCTGAATCCCAATAAGTTTTACCACTAGTTGACAAACATAGGTCCTGAGTCCCAATTTTACCAGCACAAAATGAAAACAATGAAGAATAGTTGATTCCAAAGTGAAGTTAACAAGTACATTTGATCTCTTTGATCTCTGAATCCCACGGTGTGTTTATTCATATTCAGATTCTCGTGTAAGCTGACACTAAGGAATATAACTGTGCAAATTAACTTTCTAAATGTTAATTTATATCATAATATTGTTAGCAGCAAAATGACTGCAGAGCTCTGACAAACACAAATTTGAAACAGTGCTGCCAAGGCTTGACAATTACCATAATGTGTTATATTATAGTTCTTTGAAGACTGTCAATTACATTTTACTCCACTCCACTCATCTTTCTCAAATTATCGACAACATTTATTTTTTATTCATCACTTTGTCCATGAAGTATTTCACCTTCAACTTCCAGGTTATAGAGTCAGCTATACAGTTGTACAGCACCTATAAATAAAACAAATATTAAAGTATTTGAGTTGATTAAACAGGTCCCTTTCAGAAATAACATATCCCTGCAATATCGTAAACTAAAATAACCCATTCACCTGCATTTCATTGATCACCGCAAGAACAGTTCTACATGGGCGTCTATTTCAAATCACAAACTGTGATCCTCTGTAGTTAAACCCTGTTACTGTATTTGTAACATTTTGAAAATGAAATTGAAGTTTGACTGTCTAAAAGGTAGCTGTCATTTGTAAATGTAAACCATGATTTATGCAATACAGGTAATTGAGTATATATTTATTTAGCAAAAATCACAGGGAATATGACTTTTGAAAGAGACCTGCACATCCCAGTTGACCACAGCCTTCCCATACCCTATGTTTGTAGAATTTGTGACACAATGCCTGCCCATCTAAATTGAAGGTATGAAACCTGTGGATAATTTAAACAAATTAAATGTATAGATATTAGGTTGTAACCGTCAGACTTTGCAGAATGTTTTATCAATTTCCTAAAATTTTGGATAAATTGATGTCTGGCACCACTGGCTTGCCATACCATACGCATATAGAATTTGTGACAGAATGTTAGCCCATTTAAATTAAAGGTAGGACATTTGTGGATAATTTAAACCAATTTAATGAATAAAATTCAGGTCGTAACAGTGTAAATTCTACAGAAATGTGTTATAAGATTGAAAATCTTGAAGAAAATCATACATATTGACATATTTTCCTCCCATAACTGATGCACAAAAAATTTGCGACACATCTAGATCCCCATGGAAATGATTTTTACTTGCTTATCCATCATACAAAAGCAGAAAAATTATTTACTTCAGGTCGTAACAGTGAAAAATTGCAGAATGATTTCTCAATTTCTTAAAATTTTGGATAATTTGATATGTCTGGCACCACTGACGTCCCATACGATACTCTATTAGAATTTGTGACAGAGTGACATCTCAATTAAATTGAAGGTAGGACATTTGTGGATAATTTAAACCTATTTAATGTATAGATTTCAGGTCGTAACAGTGTAAAATCTACAGAAATGTGTTGGAATGATTGAAAATCTTGAAGAAAATCATACAGATGGACATTTTTGCCTTCCATAAATGATGCACACAAAAATTGCGATGCATCTAGACCCCCATGGAAATGATTTGTAATTACATATCCATCATACAAAACCAGAAAGATTATTTACTTCAGGTCGTAACAGTCGGAAATTGCAGAATGTTTTCTCAATTTCTTAAAATTTTGGATAACTTGATATGTCTGGCACCACTGACGTCCCATACGATACTCTATTAGAATTTGTGACAGAACGACATCTCATTTAGATTGAAGGTAGGACATTTGTGGATAATTTAAACAAATTTAATGTATAAATTTCAGGTCGTAACGGTGTAAAATCTACAGAAATGTGTTGAATGATTGAAAATCTTGAAGAAAATCATAAGAAAATCATAATGATGGACATTTTGGCCTCCCATACCTAATGCACAAAAAATTTGCAACACATCTAGACCCCCATGGAAATGATTTTTACTTACTTATTCATCATACAAAAGCAGAAAAATTATTTACTTCAGGTCGTAACAGTCAGAAATTGCAGAATGATTTCTCGATTTCTTAAAATTTTGGATAATTTGGTATGTCTGGCACCACTGGCTTCCCATACGATACACTATTAGAATGTGACAGAATGATAGCCCATTTAAATCGAAGGTACGACACTTGTGGCTAATCTAAACTAATTTTATCAGGGCTTTTTCTCTATACAAAACTGGGTCCGGTTTCCGGTACCAAATTTTTCCCAATTGGCTAAAAAAATTCCCAATTGACCTGAAACATTCCCAATTAGCAGAAAAATCCCAATTTAAAAGGTTAATATTCCCAATATTGCTTAAAATTGCACTATTTTTTTTTTCCCAAAATGGTCATATTTTCCCCAAAATCACACAATTTTTTCCCAATTTCATTGGTACCAAAAATTTCCCAAAAAGGTCAGAAAAAGCCCTGTTTATGTATAGATTTCAGGTCGTAACAGTGTAAATTCTACAGAAATGTGTTGAATGATTGAAAATCTTGAAGAAAATCATAAAGATGCACATTTTGGCCTCCCATAACTGATGCACAAAAAATATGCGATGCATCTAGACCCCCATGATTTATACTTACATATCCATCATACAAAACCAGAAAAATTATTTACTTCAGGTCGTAACAGTCAGAAATTGCAGAATGTTTTCTAAATTTTGGATAATTTGATATGTCTGGCACCACTGGCTTCCCATACAATACTCTATTAGAATTTGTGACAGAATGACATCTCATTTAAATTGAAGGTAGGACATTTGTGGATAATTTAAACCAATTTAATGTATGGATTTCAGGTCGTAACGGTGTAAAATCTACAGAAATGTGTTGAATGATTGAAAATCTTGAAGAAAACCATACATATTGACATTTCGGCCACCCTTACCAATACCTGATGCAAAAAAAAATTGTGACGCATCTAGACCCCCATGGAAATGATTTCTACTTACATATCCATCATAAAAAACCAGAAAAATTATTTACTTCAGGTCGTAACAGTCAGAAATTGCAGAATGATTTCACGATTTCTTAAAATTTTGGATAATTTGGTATGTCTGGCACCACTGGCTTCCCACACGATACACTATTAGAATTTGCGACACGATGTCAGCCCATTTAAATTGAAGATATGACACTTGTGGATAATTTAAACCTATTTAATGTGTAGATTTCAGGTCGTAACAGTGTAAAAAATCTACAGAAATGCGCTGAATAACAGAAAATCTTGAAGAAAATCATACATATTGACATATTTTCCTCCCATAACTGATGCACAAAAAATTTGCGACACATCTAGACCCCCATGGAAATGATTTCTACTTACATATCCATTACACAAAACCAGAAAAATTATTTACTTCAGGTCGTAACAGTCAGAAATTGCGGAATGATTTATCAATTTCTTGAAATTTTGGATAATTTGGTATGTCTGGCACCACTGGCGTGCCATACCATACGCTATTAGAATTTGTGACAGAATGACAACCCATTTATATTGAAGGTAGTACATTTGTGGATAATTTAAACCAATTTAATGTATAGATTTCAGGTCGTAACAGTGTAAAATCTACAGCAATGTGTTGAATAACGGAAAATCTTGAAGAAAACCATACATATTGACATTTTTGCCTCCCATAACTGATGCAAAAAAAATTTGCGACACATCTAGACCCCCATGGAAATGATTTCTACTTACATATCCATCATACAAAACCAGAAAAATGATTTACTTTAGGTCGTAACAGTCAGAAATTGCAGAATGATTTCTCAATTTCTTAAAATTTTGGATAATTTGATAAGGGTGGCACCACTGGCTTCCCATACGATACACTATTAGAATTTGTGACACAATGTCAGCCCATTTAAATTGAAATTATGACACTTGTTCAAAAATTTAAACCTATTTGATGTATAGATTTCAGGTCGTAACAGTGTAAAATCTACAGAAATGCGTTGAATCATTGAAAACCTTGAAGAAAATCATACATATCGACATCTTTGCCTCCCATAACTGATGCACAAAAAATTTGCGACACATCTAGACCCCCATGGAAATGATTTCTACTTACATATCCATTATACAAAACCAGAAAAATTATTTACTTCAGGTCGTAACAGTCAGAAATTGCAGAATGATTTATCAATTTCTTGAAATTTTGGATAATTTGGGATGTCTGGCACCACTGGCGTGCCATACCATATGCTATTAG
Organism: Rugalucina vietnamica; assembly: GCA_964017185.1. Lineage (NCBI taxonomy): Eukaryota > Metazoa > Mollusca > Bivalvia > Lucinida > Lucinidae > Rugalucina > Rugalucina vietnamica. The sequence goes on along the minus strand of OZ024871.1, from coordinate 7,550,926 downwards.
AATTTGTGACAGAATGACAACCCATTTATATTGAAGGTAGGACATTTGTGGATAATTTAAACCAATTTAATGTATAGATTTCAGGTCGTAACGGTGTAAAATCTAAAGAAATGTGTTGAATAACAGAAATCATACATATTGACATCTTTTCCTCCCATAACTGATGCACAACAAAATTGCGACCTATCTAGACCCCCATGGAAATGATTTCTACTTATATATCCATCATACAAAACCAGAAAAATTATTTACTTCAGGTCGTAATAGTCAGAAATTTCAGATGTTTTCTCAATTTTTTAAAATTTTGGATAATTTGATATGTCTGGCACCACTGGCTTGCCATACCATACGCTATTAGAATTTGTGACAGAATGACAACCCATTTATATTGAAGATATGACATTTGTGGATAATTTAACCAATTTAATGTATAGATTTCAGGTCGTAACAGTGTAAAATCTAAAGAAATGTGTTGAATAACAGAAATCATACATATTGACATCTTTTCCTCCCATAACTGATGCACATACAAAAAAATTTGCGACCTATCTAGACCCCCATGGAAATGATTTCTACTTATATATCCATCATACAAAACCAGAAAAATTATTTACTTCAGGTCGTAACAGTCAGAAATTGCAGAATGATTTCTCGAAATTTTGGAAAATATGGTATGTCTGGCACCAATGGCTTGCCATACCATACTCTATTAGAATTTGTGACAGAATGACAACCCATTTATATTGAAGATATGACATTTGTGGATAATTTAAACCAATTTAATGTATAGATTTCAGGTCGTAACTGTGTAAAATCTACAGAAATGTGTTGAATAACGGAAAATCTTGAAGAAAACCATACATATTGATACTTTGGCCTCCCATAACTGGTGCAAAAAAAATTTGCGACACATCTAGACCCCCATGGAAATGATTTCTACTTACATGTCCATTATAAAAACCAGAAAAATGATTTTCCTCAGGTCGTAACAGTCAGAAATTGCAGAATGATTTCTCAATTTCTTAAAATTTTGGATAATTTGATAAGTCTGGCACCACTGGCTTCCCATACCATATGCTATTAGAATTTGTGACACGATGTCAGCCCATTTAAATTGAAGATATGACACTTGTGGATAATTTAAACCTATTTAATGTGTAGATTTCAGGTCGTAACAGTGTAAAAATCTACAGAAATGCGTTGAATCATTGAAAATCTTGAAGAAAATCATACATATTGACATCTTTTCCTCCCATAACTGATGCACAAAAAATTTGCGACACATCTAGACCCCCATGGAAATGATTTCTACTTACATATCCATCATACAAAACCAGAAAAATTATTTACTTCAGGTCGTAACAGTCAGAAATTGCAGAATGCTTTATCAATTTCTTAAAATTTTGGATAATTTGGTATGTCTGGCACCACTGGCGTGCCATACGATACACTATTAGAATTTGTGACACGATGTCAGCCCATTTATATTGAAGGTACGACATTTGTGGATAATTTAAACCAATTTAATGTATAGATTTCAGGTCGTAACAGTGTAAAATCTACAGCAATGTGTTGAATAACGGAAAATCTTGAAGAAAACCATACATATTGACATTTTTGCCTCCCATGACTGATGCAAAAAAAATTTGCGACACATCTAGACCACCATGGAAATGATTTCTACTTACATATCCATCATACAAAACCAGAAAAATGATTTACTTTAGGTCGTAACAGTCAGAAATTGCAGAATGATTTCTCAATTTCTTAAAATTTTGGATAATTTGATAAGGGTGGCCCCACTGGCTTCCCATACGATACACTATTAGAATTTGTGACACAATGTCAGCCCATTTAAATTGAAATTATGACACTTGTTCAAAATTTAAACCTATTTAATGTATAGATTTCAGGTCGTAACAGTGTAAAATCTACAGAAATGCGTTGAATCATTGAAAATCTTGAAGAAAATCATACATATCGACATCTTTGCCTCCCATAACTGATGCACAAAAAATTTGCGACACATCTAGACCCCCATGGAAATGATTTCTACTTATATATCCATTATACAAAACCAGAAAAAATTATTTACTTCAGGTCGTAACAGTCAGAAATTTCAGATGTTTTCTCAATTTTTTAAAATTTTGGATAATTTGATATGTCTGGCACCACTGGCGTGCCATACCATACGCTATTAGAATTTGTGACAGAATGACAACCCATTTATATTGAAGGTAGGGCATTTGTGGATAATTTAAACCAATTTAATGTATAGATTTCAGGTCGTAACAGTGTAAAATCTACAGGAATGTGTTGAATAACGGAAAATCTTGAAGAAAACCATACATATTGACATTTTTGCCTCCCATAACTGATGCCCAAAAAATTTGCGACCTATCTAGACCCCCATGGAAATGATTTCAACTAACATATCCATTATACAAAACCAAAAAAATTATTTACTTCAGGTCGTAACAGTCAGAAATTTCAGATGTTTTCTCAATTTCTTAAAATTTTGGATAATTTGATATGTCTGGCACCACTGGCTTGCCATACCATACTCTATTAGAATTTGTGACAGAATGACAACCCATTTATATTGAAGATATGACATTTGTGGATAATTAAACCAATTTAATGTATAGATTTCAGGTCGTAACAGTGTAAAATCCACAGAAATGTGTTGAATAACAGAAATCATACATATTGACATCTTTTCCTCCCATAACTGATGCACATACAAAAAAAATTTGCGACCTATCTAGACCCCCATGGAAATGATTTCTACTTATATATCCATCATACAAAATCAGAAAAATTATTTACTTCAGGTCGTAACAGTCAGAAATTGCAGAATGATTTCTCGATTTCTTTAAATTTTGGAAAATATGGTATGTCTGGCACCACTGGCTTGCCATACCATACTCTATTAGAATTTGTGAGAGAATGACAACCCATTTATATTGAAGATATGACATTTGTGGATAATTTAAACCAATTTAATGTATAGATTTCAGGTCGTAACTGTGTAAAATCTACAGAAATGTGTTGAATAACAGAAATCATACATATTGACATTTTGGCCTCCCATAACTGGTGCAAAAAAAATTTGCGACACATCTAGACCCCCATGGAAATGATTTCTACTTACATGTCCATTATAAAAACCAGAAAAATGATTTTCCTCAGGTCGTAACAGTCAAAAATTGCAGAATGATTTCTCAATTTCTTAAAATTTTGGATGATTTGATAAGTCTGGCACCACTGGCTTCCCATACCATATGCTATTAGAATTTGTGACACGATGTCAACCCATTTAAATTGAAGATATGACACTTGTGGATAATTTAAACCTATTTAATGTGTAGATTTCAGGTCGTAACGGTGTAAAAATCTACAGAAATGCGTTGAATCATTGAAAATCTTGAAGAAAATCATAAATATTGACATCTTTTCCTCCCATAACTGATGCACAAAAAATTTGCGACACATCTAGACCCCCATGGAAATGATTTCTACTTACATATCCATCATACAAAACCAGAAAAATTATTTACTTCAGGTCGTAACAGTCAGAAATTGCAGAATGATTTATCAATTTCTTGAAATTTTGGATAATTTGGTATGTCTGGCACCACTGGCGTGCCATACGATACACTATTAGAATTTGTGACACGATGTCAGCCCATTTATATTGAAGGTACGACATTTGTGGATAATTCAAACCAATTTAATGTATAGATTTCAGGTCGTAACAGTGTAAAATCTACAGCAATGTGTTGAATAACAGAAATCATACATATTGACATCTTTTCCTCCCATAACTGATGCACATACAAAAAAAATTTGCGACCTATCTAGACCCCCATGGAAATGATTTCTACTTATATATCCATCATACAAAATCAGAAAAATTATTTACTTCAGGTCGTAACAGTCAGAAATTGCAGAATGATTTCTCGATTTCTTTAAATTTTGGAAAATATGGTATGTCTGGCACCACTGGCTTGCCATACCATACTCTATTAGAATTTGTGAGAGAATGACAACCCATTTATATTGAAGATATGACATTTGTGGATAATTTAAACCAATTTAATGTATAGATTTCAGGTCGTAACTGTGTAAAATCTACAGAAATGTGTTGAATAACAGAAATCATACATATTGACATTTTGGCCTCCCATAACTGGTGCAAAAAAAATTTGCGACACATCTAGACCCCCATGGAAATGATTTCTACTTACATGTCCATTATAAAAACCAGAAAAATGATTTTCCTCAGGTCGTAACAGTCAAAAATTGCAGAATGATTTCTCAATTTCTTAAAATTTTGGATGATTTGATAAGTCTGGCACCACTGGCTTCCCATACCATATGCTATTAGAATTTGTGACACGATGTCAACCCATTTAAATTGAAGATATGACACTTGTGGATAATTTAAACCTATTTAATGTGTAGATTTCAGGTCGTAACGGTGTAAAAATCTACAGAAATGCGTTGAATCATTGAAAATCTTGAAGAAAATCATAAATATTGACATCTTTTCCTCCCATAACTGATGCACAAAAAATTTGCGACACATCTAGACCCCCATGGAAATGATTTCTACTTACATATCCATCATACAAAACCAGAAAAATTATTTACTTCAGGTCGTAACAGTCAGAAATTGCAGAATGATTTATCAATTTCTTGAAATTTTGGATAATTTGGTATGTCTGGCACCACTGGCGTGCCATACGATACACTATTAGAATTTGTGACACGATGTCAGCCCATTTATATTGAAGGTACGACATTTGTGGATAATTCAAACCAATTTAATGTATAGATTTCAGGTCGTAACAGTGTAAAATCTACAGCAATGTGTTGAATAACGGAAAATCTTGAAGAAAACCATACATATTGACATTTTTGCCTCCCATGACTGATGCAAAAAAAATTTGCGACACATCTAGACCACCATGGAAAAATGATTTACTTTAGGTCGTAACAGTCAGAAATTGCAGAATGATTTCTCAATTTCTTAAAATTTTGGATATAAGTCCCGTTTTAATGCAAGTTTGAGACATTTTGTTGAACTTTTCTTATACAGTAGGCATAGTTGCATGAAAATTTCTAATCACTGTTATGAGAAAACAATGCAATTGCCAAACATTCAGAAACAAACACACAACTTTGTACCTGGACCCAGCTATTGTCCAGTGGAAAAATGTAAACACAAAAATCGGCGGTCTTTTTAAAGGCGATATTTGTCCAGTAAATTTGTTTTCATTTCACGTAGGATATGAACCTTCAAAACGCAAATCAAATGACACTATCTTTCAGCTCAAATATGACTGAAATGATACTAAGTATTGCGTCTTGCTTGTTGTTAAAGGTTTCGTGACAAAGATTTGCGAACGAAAAAAAAAAAATGGACTGGAGAAAACCGCATTGAAAAGCCCTTAAAATCACATAAACATGTCCGTATTGCTGAAATAATAAGAAGAGAAACAACTTACCTGCTAAACAATATCCGACAAAGATTTATATGATCCACAGTGGTAGAAATACGATGTGAAACTTTCAACGTCGAATCAAAGAATGAGGAGAGGGCCACTAGCTATCTGCGCGCGCAACATTGTGCAATCATATTTTGTCACCCACCCTTTTTAACACAATAGAATGACAGCATTTCTATAGATACATACTATATCAAATCCCTAGGTCTCGGGTTAAACAATAGAATCACCGCATTCCTTAGAGTGGGTGGCACCCCGATGGCGGCGCCAGCGGTTCTAAAAATGGAAACAAGAAAACAATACAACGCATTTCTTACCCACACTAATGGTTTGGCGCGAAAATGACGTCACTCCACTCATATGCTAATTTGGCTGAAGCTGAACGAATAGTAATCGAGAAAAAGAAACGGGGTGAATGACGTCATATTATTCGTATGCTAATTTGGCTGAAGCTCGAGCCATCTAGTTTTAATGATGGTGCAATATTGCGCAACCTTGTCCGCCATCTTGGAAAATCCCAGAGTTCCCTATTTTAATGATGATGCAATATTGTGCAAGCTTGTCCGCCATCTTGGAACACCAGGAACACCTAGACTAAAAACAATCCTATATCACTACTACCATCTGATTACTGGTTAACCGCTCAAGTCAGAGCCTGCCCGGGAAAAGTGGTTTAGTCAAACCATCCATACATGTAAGCCTTATTAGTTTGCACAGGTGGCTAATGCCACCTGGTTTGCATGGGTGGTTATATTTATGAATCACAGTTTGAGTGTCATGACATGCTAATTTTGGGTAAAAGTACCATAAAATGGAGGCAACGTCTCGTCATGACCATTGCTGTTGATTCGGACGTAAAACATCAATTCAATCAATCAATCAAAAATATATCCCATCATATAGATCTAAGATTAAATTAAAATTGACAGTTAATTAAAAAAGACAATGCATTAAAACTTGTTCGAAATACCGACATTAGTCTAAGGGGGATAACAAACATATTATTCGCGTCTAAACAAACTGTCGGAAACTGCATATCTGACTCAGTTGATATTTGGAAATAAAAAGAATGCAGGGCAGCACATCGGAATCCATCTTTTTTTCTTTTCTTTTTTTTTATAAGATCGTGTGTAGTCACGCCGACTGATCCGGGTATTGATGATCAGCGGCCTGCAAAAGACTTTGCACAGAGGTTGGTCAAACGCAAGATAATTTCATCCACAGTCCATTAGTTGTTTTAGATGCAGTTGGTAGTTCGCCGACGGGGAAAACGACCTGTTTAGGATTTGACGTGTTCGCTGCGTGATTCAAATCGCTTCATACTAGTAACATAGGACTACATACCGTAGTTAAATGTTCATCAGAGACTTAATAAGTCTGTCTCAGGCCACCACCCATCGGGACTGTGAAAAATAGATGGACTGAACAATGTCTCCGAGCAAAACTTGCTGATCGAACCTACAATAAATCTTATACTCGTGGGCATTTTCAGGTAACTTATTAAGCATTTGGCGAGTTTGATAAATTCCATATGAAATTACCACGCGCCTGTAAAGTTCTGTTTAAAATATACCATATGACCTTTAAAATGAGAATTTATCACCTAGCGAGTGGACAAAATGATGGTGCAATATTGCGCAACCTTGTCCGCCATCTTGGAAAATCCCAGAGTTCCCTATTTTAATGATGATGCAATATTGTGCAAGCTTGTCCGCCATCTTGGAACACCAGGAACACCTAGACTAAAAACAATCCTATATCACTACTACCATCTGATTACTGGTTAACCGCTCAAGTCAGAGCCTGCCCGGGAAAAGTGGTTTAGTCAAACCATCCATACATGTAAGCCTTATTAGTTTGCACAGGTGGCTAATGCCACCTGGTTTGCATGGGTGGTTATATTTATGAATCACAGTTTGAGTGTCATGACATGCTAATTTTGGGTAAAAGTACCATAAAATGGAGGCAACGTCTCGTCATGACCATTGCTGTTGATTCGGACGTAAAACATCAATTCAATCAATCAATCAAAAATATATCCCATCATATAGATCTAAGATTAAATTAAAATTGACAGTTAATTAAAAAAGACAATGCATTAAAACTTGTTCGAAATACCGACATTAGTCTAAGGGGGATAACAAACATATTATTCGCGTCTAAACAAACTGTCGGAAACTGCATATCTGACTCAGTTGATATTTGGAAATAAAAAGAATGCAGGGCAGCACATCGGAATCCATCTTTTTTTCTTTTCTTTTTTTTTTATAAGATCGTGTGTAGTCACGCCGACTGATCCGGGTATTGATGATCAGCGGCCTGCAAAAGACTTTGCACAGAGGTTGGTCAAACGCAAGATAATTTCATCCACAGTCCATTAGTTGTTTTAGATGCAGTTGGTAGTTCGCCGACGGGGAAAACGACCTGTTTAGGATTTGACGTGTTCGCTGCGTGATTCAAATCGCTTCATACTAGTAACATAGGACTACATACCGTAGTTAAATGTTCATCAGAGACTTAATAAGTCTGTCTCAGGCCACCACCCATCGGGACTGTGAAAAATAGATGGACTGAACAATGTCTCCGAGCAAAACTTGCTGATCGAACCTACAATAAATCTTATACTCGTGGGCATTTTCAGGTAACTTATTAAGCATTTGGCGAGTTTGATAAATTCCATATGAAATTACCACGCGCCTGTAAAGTTCTGTTTAAAATATACCATATGACCTTTAAAATGAGAATTTATCACCTAGCGAGTGGACAAAATTTTAATGCGAGAGAGTTACAGACTAGACGTTGTCAAATGACGTAACGAACTCCCGCAATTATATAATACACATGTGGTCATACTATTTTTATAACGATCCAATATTTCGGATCTAAACAGCAGACAGCAGTCACACATTAGCGTATAACCGGGTGTACGAAAAATCACAACACGCTGAAGATTTTGGACGTAGGCCTATAACATTGATTTGTTCCTTTAAACCGCTTTAGCGCATCACTGAGGAGCGTGTGTCGGACGTATAAACAATCTCAAAGTTTTGGAGTACGTTTGTGTTACGTACAAAACACGACTATAGACGCGCAGAAAACGTTTATCGCGCGTCTCATACACGCTTGGGGCAGGCCACTGAAGCATTATCTCATAAAATCGGAATGCGCATGTAGCGTACACTGGCGTGCCTAAAACGTGCACCAAACGTGTTCAACGCGTATTCAACGCGCCCGGGACACGCCGAGCTTCTAGAAATTTTAAAGCATATCTAAAATGTTTTAGTCCAAACACGCACGACAGGCGAGCCGACTTTTAGCGACGTACATCGAGGCGCACCTGACGTACACCAAGCGAACCCAACACACAGGTAACGCGTTTCTAACGTGTCTCAGGCGTGCTCCTGACGTATATGTTGAATTTTACATTTTTATCAACACGCCCGGCGCGCGTTTTGGCATTTAAGCTATTGTGTGACTGCTGTTTAACTTGTTTACTGTTTATGTTTACTGTTTATGCAGTTTAACGAACAGTTCTTGGGGATGTCATTATCTCCTATTTTGGATATCAAAGTCACATAATACAGGAGGTGACATCACAATATGTTCAAAGCTATTGACCGGAACGTTTTAAATCAACAAAACTAAATTAAAAAAGAACCAATTTGTCCACATTACTCTACAAACAACATAAACCATACAAATTTGAAAATGCCATAGAAACCCATTTTCTGTGTCGCTGAGGGATTCGGAAACGGGGGTTCAAGGGCATTTGCCGCTATCGTTTTGCTTCTACTCACTAAACGTCAATGTCCAAGATCCACTGAATAACACCAACTAGATGTACGCGGATGAAATAAAAGTGTGTGTGTGTGTGTGCGTGAGAGAGAGAGAGAGAGAGAGAGAGAGAGAGAGAGGCTCTATGAATGTACCATTTAAATGGTTTGACGACATCTCGGGGCGACTTCTTAATTTTCAGTCAAACAGTTCCTACGTTTGCTTGAAAACAGACAGCCTTTTTTCATTTCACGTTTCTCCGGAGTCTCGTTCAAACGGTATGACACCACTTGGGTGGTACCGAAAAGGAAAAAGGCGGGTTTCCTGCTTCAGACAAATTTTTATCTGAGACCGCTGGAGAAAATAATTCTTAGCTCCATATTGACAAAACATAATTATTTATTATTTTATATCTATTATTTTACCATTCAATATGTATTATCTTCCAGACAGACAATCGCTATTTTTTTTACTTTTTTTATTTGCATTTATTTATTCCCGCCAAGGTTATTACTGTTGACGTCATCGTTTTTCCCGCCATCTTCAATCCATTACGGAAATTGTCGGAAAATTACGAAAACGCGATCCGGCTTATTGCTGGATTTTTTACTGCTCGATTTCTTATTGCTCGATAGCTTGATTTCAGTTTGACAAACATCACCTACCTAATCACCTATCGATCTAAGTTCCTTGACCCTTTCATTACGAAAACTTGCCCATGCAATATACAGAGAATTTCATATGAAATTTTTTGATAATTTTAAAATTTTTGCTCAGAACATTGATTGTGGGTACACATCAGGACCGCCTCGCTGAGGCAGTTCTAACGAATACCTACAAGCCATGTTTCGGAACAAACTTGAATAGGAAAAATTGTATACCCCTTTATATCCCAATTTTACTGAATAAAATTGGGGTTTAAAGGGGTATTTATTGCACGGACATGTTTTCCTGACGATTGTCGAGGCCCTCCCAGGGGTTTTTGGGATACAGGGAGAAGGGCTATTTATTTTCAGGGATTTGGGGAGAAGGGTCATTTATTTTCAAGGATTTGGGGAGAAAGCATAACTTTTTTGGGTTTTAGGGAGCAGGGGGTTTAGGAAAAACATTTTAGGAAGCTGGGGAGAAAGGTCATTTTTCTTTCAGGGAGCAGGGAGCAAAGACCCCCCCCCCCCAGGGGGGTGGGGGACTCATTATCTACAATTTTTTGTAACAAGAACCCACACTGCTTTAGATTCCTTAAGGTCCTAAGTACTTACTAAAGAAGTTTTGCTGATATTTGGAAAAACTAAATTTACACGTGAGTTGGTTAATTTCTATGTCAGTGTAAATTGAAAACAGACTGACCTTATACTGCATTGCTTGACATTGTCCTCGCTTGAAAACCGCTATATCCGATGACGTCGAAAGTAATTCAGTTAAGAGTATTGTGGTAATTGTTATTGTAGATGTTTCCCTTGAGTTAAAGTGCATGCATGTCGTCACAATAAACTGTACTCGAGTACCTCATAATTGTTACCTAATGTACTAGAAAGTTGCTGTGCGTGAACTACATGTAACACTTAATCTTAAATGTTGAAAGAAAACTGAAAGAAAAGGGAAATATTGGAACCCAAATTATTGATTAATTATTCGAACTTTCCGAACGACCCTCTTAACAGCTTAATTAAGTGACGTCATTTAAAAATTTCCATTTTCCAGGAAACACGCATTATCCAGGAAACAACAACACGAGAAAACCTATCGGGATTTCTAACAAAGTCCAACACAAACCAGCCAGTAAAGTCAGAGAAGAAAGATAGAAACTAGAAATTTTGGATTTAAAAAGAAGAAGAGGCGCCTATCTGCTGCATCTGATCTCAGTGTTTCTACAGCGGATCCAAAATAACCGAGTTTCTGCATATACAAAACTTAGGTTTTGTCAAGATGTGGCGCATTATTTGTTTACAAAAAATGACAGAAGAAAGTTTCTTGAGCATTCTACTTTATTTTTCATTGTTACATGACTTATTTTCCATGTATTGTTGGTGCTCAAATGGAGTCTTGTTGCCGTTGAAGGTGAGCATGTTTACCGAATTCGTTTTTAATTTTGGTTCATGTTTGAGCTTGAAAATTTTCAAATGTAGAAATTCTCCCATTTGTTCATTTAGCCCTAAGATGGACTAAGGCATTCTTAAACAGTCCATTGCCAATTCAGAAGATTTGGCAATGGAACAAAAAATATTGCAATTTTAGAATGGCAGGTAGTTTTGCTATTTCTGCATTTCTGTGATCTGGGATCTACGAGTTCGCGACAATCATTCAAACAATTTTGCTGACAATGCATGAATTTGGTAGATGAAAGAAGATAATAAGTACTACAAAGGTGTTTTAACGATGAATGTATGTTTTATTGCCATAAATTGTGACTGACATTTGGCTGGAGATTCGACGGCCATTTTTGCACAGCGATAACGTCGATAAAAGTTGGTCAACTTCGTCGCTTATTTGCCGGCTTTATAGAATTTCTCCCGCATAACCTGAATGCTCGATGGAAGACTAGGGTTTCCTCGCAAGACTAAGCTATAAACACAACAAATTAGCGTTTTAGTCATTTTTCTTTGCAAATCTGAAAGTAGGAGGTATTTCATTTCCTCCAGACTGATCATTTCAGACACTTGTGCAATTTGATCTTAAAAGCTCACACTTTTCAATGTTTTGTTACACTGGTATGCAATTTAAGAAGTAGAATTAAGAGGCTCACTTCTGATAGATTTGCATGAGTGAACAACATTTTGAAAGGCGTTTTTAAGCCACTTTAAATGTCGCTATATTTGGCGGGAAATTCGGCATCCATTTTAAAGAATTATTTTGCATGCGGAAGAATGTTCATTAAGAAAATGAAAATCGGTCAAATCGAACGTTTGCTTATCTACTGCGTACCTAAGTACCTTGGTGCTGGTCAACTCGTACTTTTTTCCTCGTACTGTGGTCGACTCGTGCTAAAAAACTCGTAAGGCATTTTACCTTAGTCAATTCGTACTTTTTACTTTGGTCAACTCGTACTTTATAATTGGTCAAGTCGTAATTTTGCCAAATCGCACCCCTTTTGTTATCTTGAGGTTAATTAGATAATAAAATTAGAGTAGATAATTGTATCCAATTATGGAGCAATCAGTGAGTCTTTGTTGGGGGTTAGACTACGTTTTTCAGACATAAAAGCAAGTAAGAATTTATTCATATATTTAATTCTTGCAAAACTGGTTACAAAGATCAAAGCAACGTCATAAAATGTACAACAATAGCTTTATTAGCATTATTTTCTACTGAAGTTTAAACAAATAATAATAAAATGTCAAACTAATAAATGTGTAATGCAAGTAATCATACAGATAATCTTATTTTTATAAAACAATTTGGAGGGCACAATTTTAAAATTAATTTGTTTCTAGCTAAAATTAAAAGTGCGTTTTCTAAGATATGAATGTTTAATTCTAAATAAAAAGTTTTAATGCCAACACAAGCAAGTTTACAACCGTTAAAATGATAAAAGCACACAGCTGAGTGATACATTGCTAAAATAATTCGATGACACAACCTTAAAATGAGTTAATTTTTAACTAAAACATTAAAAGTTAGTTTTAAAAGTTAGCTCCATCGTCGGGCAGCTTACTCAGTCTGTGAGTCCTGGTTTTTGATTCATCAGGATGTTTATCATGATTTATTTGTTTGTTCTTGATGATTCATTGACTAGTTAGAGATTCACCACGAGGACCGAATAACTAACTAAATGTTATGAACCACTGCAGAAGCTGAGGGTGAGGTTATGGCCATGTAAAACCGGTTTAAGCCCGCCAGTAACTTTGTGTTACTGATCGTTCCAAGTCGATACTTCTGTGGTGGTTCTTTTTGTTTTATGTCTTGGTGTTTAAAAATTTTTTGTGCTGTTGGCGCCTTATGTATGTTTTCATATTTTTAGTTAAGTTAAGGTAACTGAGTGGCCACCTGTTGGGAAAATAGCTGCCCATTCGGCTTACGATTGTTTCATGGTATAAGTACCTGATTGTTAGTTTGGTTTTTTCCCACCTCGGTTTTTGGAGTGGGAATCTTTTTCTGATTGCGCCTTTTCCTGATCTTTGCCTACTTGTACCTTTTTCTAAGGTATAATAATATTGACTTATCTCTAAATAAAATAAAATATAGTTCAAGCAAGATTATGTACAGCATTTAGAAATGATAAAGCACATGATTGAGTAACATGATTGAGTAATTGTGGACCTTGATGGAATAGTTGATATATCAAACATGGGCGGTGGTATGTCCAAGCTCTGACGTGCCGTGGAATTCAGATCAAGTGGCATGGCTGTGCTCATTAATATTTCTTTGCAGCCATGACAAAGAAAATTGTCAGAAAGGCGATCCTTGCACATCAGCCTGTATGTGAGGTGCGTGATTCCTAGAAAAAAGAGTAAAATATACGACCAGCGGCACAGGAAAAATGTTTATCGATATATCAAAACACTAGCAATATTTTGTTACTGTTTTTCCAGCTAATTTGATACCATTTAAATTGATAATAAACATCAAGAAAATGACGCTTACTGTTTAACTTTTTAGAAATTCAACAAATACATGCGTCAGCCCGCCATCGTGTCATTGGGGTTCAAACCCATGTTTAGTCAGTTTATGTTGGAAGATGCTAAGTAAATTTGCTTACCGGTGTCGCATTTTCTATGTTGCCACATGCCACAGGAATCGCACTGAATGGCATGCTGTCTCCCCGTCACCTTCTTGCTGCATGAAATGCAATTTTCAGTTTTTCTTTTATTCCCCATTTATGTTAAAATTGATAAAATCATAAAACTGATAAAACTTTATTTAAAATAATTTAAAAGACGCAGTCGTTCCCATTCTGCATGGTCATGTAGTTAAAATATTCAATTAACCGTTACTATTATGTAGTAAAATTCGCTCACTCAGGTGATGATTTATGTCATGCATGTCTAAGCCTGAATATGAGGTCCTACATGTGACCAGATTTAAGACTCCCATTACATCCAAATACTTCATACACAACATTGAACTTGAAAGTGTACCCGCTGCCAAGTACCTTGGGGTCACAATATCTGAAGACCTCAGCTGGGGAAATCACATAAATAACATCACCAAAAAAAGCAAATCAAACGCTGGGCTTTCTCAAACGCAACATCAAAGTTCATAACCAAGACCTTAGATCCACAGCATACAAAACACTTGTAAGACCACAGCTGGAATACGCCTCCTCTGTCTGGTCTCCCCATACCGACATAAAAAAGATAGAATCTGTTCAACGTAGATCGGCCAGGTGGGCTACCCATGACTACAGGTCCACTTCCAGTGTTACTCAAATGCTCCAGAAACGTTCCTGGCGCCCATTAGACCAAAGGCGAATAGATACCCGACTGATCATGCTGTACAAGATCACATATGATCTTGTAGCAATCCCTCTAACTGACTATCTCACACCAAATCGCAGGCAGTCCAAATTCATCCACCCTCTGGCATACAGACAAATCAGCACTTCTACCAATAACTGCAAGTATAGCTCTTTTTCCAAGAACTGCAGTACATTGGAATGATTTACCCATCAGTATTGCCATGCTTCCCACCATGGCACAGTTCAGTCATGCTGTTTGCCAGGTGGTGCATGTGTCTCCCTAATCACCAGATTCTGTTTTTGTCTTTTAAACTATACTAACACTCTTCTTTCACTGTACAAACTCATTTCACCCACTTCACTTTTCTTTTATTTCAGCTAACCCCCTTTAGCACTTGGTATACCGGAATTCCTTCTGAAGTCCTCTGATGAGGTTAAGAAGTAGTGGAAGATAGATAGATAGATGAGATTCAGATAAATTCTGCTCACACGGTCAATGATTTAATTGAACCACATTGATGGATTACGTATGACTGAATTTAATTCCCACCAGTGGCCGCACGCACGCAAGCACGCACACCCACAGGAAAATGTACCAGGTGATTGGCGACAGGCAAATGTAGCCACTGTTTTTAAAAAAGGTGAGAAATATGACCCTGCAAATTATCGACCGGTGTCGCTTACTTGCATCTGTTGCAAGACCCTTGAGCATATAATAGTCAGCAACATTAATAATAAATAATTAATAAGCATCTTTCCCTTGAAAATATTCTTGCTGACTGTCAGCATGGCTTCCGTAGTCAAAGGTCTTGCGAAGCCCAACTGGTTCAGTTCTTTCATGACATGGTTAGTAACCTGGATCCAGCCTTGAACCGGGGTCATAGACAACAAATGTTTTCTTGATTTTCATAAATGATCTTCCGGACAATATCAGGTCATCCGTTCGCCTGTTTGCCGATGATTGTGTTATGTATAGGAATATTAAAACCCTCACATATTGCCAGATCTTACAGGATGACCTGAATAGCATAGGACAATGGGAGACCGATTGGCAAATGAAATTTTACGTTGCCAAATGTCATTCAATGAGGGTGAAGCGGCACCTCCCTAGCAATCAAATACACTTTAACTACTCACTACATCAACAAAACATTGGAACAGGTTCAGTCCTCCAATTACCTTGGAATTACTATCACTGACAACTTGGAATGGGGTAAACATGTTTCTGAAATTTCTTGTAAAGCAACTAAGACCTTGGGTTTTCCTCATCGCAATTTGGCACTTGCACCTAGGCATACAAAGGAAGTTGCATACCAAACATTGGTTCGCCCTCAGCTCGAGTATGCAGCTCCTATTTGGCATCCCTATAATGAAACTGAGACAAAAAATGTGGAGAACGTGCAGAAAGGTACAAGTAGGCAAAGATCAGGAAAAGGCGCAATCAAAAAAAGATTCCCACTCCAAAAACCGAGGTGGGAAAAAACCAAACTAACAATCAGGTACTTATACCATGAAAACATTTCGTAAGCCGAACGGCGGGCTTAAACCGGGCTTAAACTAACTAAATGTTATGAACCACTGCAGAAGCTGAGGGTGAGGTTATGGCCATGTAAAATCGATTTAAACCCGCAAGTAACTTTGTGTTACTGATCGTTCCAAGTCGATACTTCTGTGGTGGTTCTTTTTGTTTTATGTCTTGGTGTTTAAAATATTTTTGTGCTGTTGGCGCCTTATGTATGTTTTCATATTTTTAGTTAAGTTAAGAAATAGCTGCTCATTCGGCTTACGAAATGTTTTCATGGTATAAGTACCTGATTGTTAGTTTGGTTTTTTCCCACCTCGGTTTTTGGAGTGGGAATCTTTTTCTGATTGCGCCTTTCCCTGATCTTTGCCTACTTGTACCTTTTTACATGGCCATAACCTCACCCTCAGCTTCTGCTGTGGTTCATAACATTTAGTTAGTTCTTCGGTCCTCGTGGTGAATCACTAACTAGTCAATGAATCATCAAAAACAAACAAATAAATCACGATAAACATCCTGATGAATCAAAAACCAGGACTCACAGATTGAGTAAGCTGCCCGACGATGGAGATCCCTGGGCGCCGAATAACCTACTAACTCCGGAGCAAAAGAAAAATACCAGTTGGACCCCGGTGTTCCAAGCAACAGACAAGAAGCTCCGGCCCCAACCAACTAAAATGAATAGCTTTGTCGGGGTCATCACAGAGTCTGACGCTCGACCCACCGGCGTGCAATTAAAGAAGACAGCATAGTTATCAACCATGATTGGGTTAAAAACTAAGCATGCAGACTGTCGCATAACATTCAAGTTATAACCTATACGTCTGTAACGTGTTATGATTTTTCTGAACTGAAAAGAAAAATCATTACTTCCAATAAATTTCTTAAATTTGTAAACCAAGTCACCATAAAATTCAGGTTCCGAAAGGCCCTCACTTAAAAGCGTATTTAACCCTACATTATATTTGGAAATCTGTTCATAGTGTCTACGACAAAATTTAGAAAAGATTTTTCGAAGTTTATGATACCGATAGCCCTGTTGGAGAAGTTTTGCCGTTAAACATTTATTTCGAGCGTTGAAGTCTGTAACATGATTGCAGACTCTAGCAAACCTAATAAGTTGCGAAATGTATACACCATAAGAAGCACGACGAGGAACGTCACCATCCAAAAACGGAAAATTTACTATATCAAAATCAAAGTCATCGCGCTTATCATAAATTTTAGAAGAAACAAATCCATTTGAAACAGAAAGATGTGGATCTAAAAAGGGGGCTTCGGTATCTGAGATATTGGCTTTGTTCAACTGTAGTTCAGGTGGATAAATTTGATTGACCATACCTTCAAAATAAGGGTTGTCAATGTTCAAAAGGTCATCGTGGTACCTAGAAGTGGAATTAAAAGCCTCGATAACATCAGCTTGATTATCATGGTTAAGAGAATCCATGAAATCTCTTTCGTAGCAGTATAAAAATAAATCAGCTACGAGAGGTGCGCAATTTGTACCCATCGGAATTCCAACAATTTGTCTGTATAACTTGGTCCCAAATCTAATATAGATATTATCCAGGAGATAGGATAAGGCGTCGCACACATTCTGACATGACCAAAGTGTATACCGACTTTGGTCAGAGGAAGCGAAAAAAGCCGTTCTGTCATTACATGCCAAATAAAGTGAACCATAGTTTTTAATGCCCTTTTGAAGGTCCACTCTATCAAATTCAGAAGTTTTTTTTAAATTAGATTATGTGGTAATGTTGTATACAGAGTAGAAAAATCATATGTGGACAAGCTCGTCGCACGGAACCCTCTACACTTCAATTTCCTGAGCACCTCGTCAGAATTTTTATTGACCAAAACCAATTTTTATTTGAAGTTTCATACACTGTCTCACAGTATCTTATAACATGAGATTTGATAGCAGTAAGACAGGAAGTTTAAAATTTAGAAAGTTCAGTAGTAGTACAAGAGCTAGAATTTGCAATAAATCTAGCTTTGTGTGGTCTTTTGTGAAGCTTAGGTAACCAATACATCGTAGGAAGTTTGTCTTGGCCTTCATTGACACAAACAGAAAACTTAACAGGTAAATCGTTTAAGTGAGCATTAACTACAGACATTTCATCAGTATCTGTCGTCAGATAAGCCCTGGTACCATCAAGCTCCTGTTTTAAGGTGTTAACGTAGTGAAGCATACAAACGACAACAACATTGTTTGCGGCTTTGTTTGCCGGAACCAAGACATACTTTTCATGAAATTCTTGGATACCCTGCTTCAAATGCCTAATTGAAGTAGCGAAGGGAGTGCCCTTTAGTACTGGACGTCACGAGATGGTAGAAGCTTGAAGCAGGGATGTCCACTAGTCCTTTCACAAATCTGGCCGCTCTTCGCTGTACCGCTTCCAACCAACTGCTTGATACACTCAAAGGTATTTGGATCCCAGGCTGATGCAGCATACTAATGACAAGTGTAGTGTAACATTGGCTTTTAACATCCTGGGGAAAGCTGGAGAGGTTCTCCTGTGGAAGAAGCCAGACTGACTATTACAAAAGATTAGGAATTACATTAACTCCCCTTAGGTTGCATGCCGCGTCTTCTGTTCGGATTCCTCATTCTACTAACAATTTTCAAAAGTTATTACCTACTGTAAGGGTGACACCTCTAAATTTATTTTCGGCATCTACTGTAAATTTACTGTAATCTTCTAATTCTAATATGTTTCGTAATAATCTTCAGATAAGATTATCGCCACTCAAACCGCCAATTTTACGTAAATATACTAATCCGTTCAGGAGACCTGGAATGCACTCTAGTATTTCTAAGTGCAATGCCAGAAGTGCAACTGTTACAATCATTTATGCTCTAAGACTACTATCACTCCATCTGTGAATGGTAGGACATTTTCAGTAAATGATTCTGATTTAGACTGAAAATCAATGGATCTTGCATATGTTTTAACTTGAAATACTAAAAATTGCAATATGCAATATGTTGGACAAACTTGTCGAACTTTGCAAAAACGATTGGGTGAACACTATCGTAGAATCAGAAAGCCCACAGATAATCATACCTTTCTGTACAAGCATTTTAAACGCACCGGTTATTCTCCCAATAATGTTATAGTTCAACCAGTTGAGAAAATTTCATATGATAAAAATTCTTCAGTTAGATTCAAAAACACCAAACGATTTAAAACTGAACTTAAATGGATAAAGTTATTGCAAACCCTTTCCGCAGGGATTTAACGACAACATTTACCATTAAGATAATATTTCCCAAATGCTCGATTTTGGTGTACTTACACTTTCAGAGTGTCGAAAACGTAAATCTAGATCTCATGGTATACGGGAAAATGGTAACGACAAACGTAAACGGTGCGCTGCAATGAAATTGAACACTTCCCTTAATGATCTAGCGATTAAACTAAGGATTCGCGGTATCTATTCAATGGTGTCTTATCTTAGCTCCCTACCTATTGCTGTATTACGTTCCTTGGACACAGAGGCTAATAGATTATACGATAGAAATTATCAAATGTACGATGATGCTCTGCTTACTGTTACAAGATGTTATACTCAACATGCTCTTGGTCCATTTATCGATTCCGAGTCTAATCAAATTAGGCATTTTATCAAAATTCCTTTCGTTAATACAGGAATCGACTTTATTGATTTACCTAGCATCTTCCAGGATAAATCAGTGACACAGTCTATACCTACATACTTCCAAAATTCAGAACCTCCTATTATTTGTTACAAATATAATCAACCAATCAGAAATACTATTTCTAATTTCAATAAACTCGTTTCTGGTCTTGATATTCATGCTCATACTCCTAAGTCTTGAGATTGTAAATATTCAAAATATCTTTATCAACCCGCTGGACATATAATAACTGGAAATTTAAAAATAATTTCAGATTCTAGAATTCGCAAAATTGTTTCTAAAGGTCCGAAATATAGATTCCCTTCCTATATTAATTTCGACAAATGTAGGGAAGAGACTGCATGTGCATTGAATGATTTCGGGAATCGATGGTGTAAGCGAGAGGGTGTTGTGGATGGTGCTCTTAATGCATGGAAAAGAAGTATCCTCACTACTTCACTACTGCTTCCAGAGTGGGCCCTGTACTTTACTGGAAGAAGGGCCCAACTGAAATGTAGGTTGTTAACAGGAACATATATTCTACAGGGAAACAGAGCAGTCTTAAATCAATATCAAGTGGGCCCAACATGCAGAATATGGTCAGTTTCTCCGGAGACTAGGCAGCATTTAGTCAGTGAATGTTCTTTTCTCGACACAGAAAGATCAGCTTTCATAGAGAAACTTCTGGAAAACCCGGTTTTACAACATATTCCCAGCTCGCAGTTACAAAACCCTGAGCTTTCGACGCAATTAACTTTGGCCCTTCTGTAGCGTTAGACAAAGAAAGGGTTGATAAGGACTCATGGGGGTTGCTTGAACTTCAAACACGGGAATTCATACATAAAATACACCACAAGAGACTCTCTGAATTAAAAAGACTGGCAGTATTCTAGGCGACATGAAAAGACAGTTTAATGTACAGCTATGCACCCGAAGAACATTGTAAATAAAAACAATCCACCAGTGTAAATAGAGCTCACGCTTTTATAAATCAATTAAAGAAAATCCCACTTTTTACGTCGACACACGATTCTCCGAAAAGTCAGCGGAGGACGAACGAAATGGCAGAAATTAGTGGAAATTAGCCCTGAAAATGCTTAAAATGTTCTGTTTGAAATAAAGAAATTAAGATTTCTATTTAGAGGTTAACCCTGAAAATTAGTGCAGAATGTGCACAACTTTAAGAGAAGTATTGCGCACCAAAATTGTACTGTTGGATGGTACTTTTTTTTCCATTTTACTGTATTCCATGTCATTATCGAAAGGGTAAAACTTTATTAAATGAAAATAATTTATGATAATGTTATTCTACAGTCTTTTCTCTTTTATAATATCTATAAAATATTGTACTTGAATGTACCATTAATTTGCTTTGTTATGCACCAATTAACCAGGTTTTCAAAAACTTTTACTATGTTATTGAATAGGCATGTCAAAATCCCAAAGAAGGCGACAAATCAAACCATAGGCTGGTCCAGCAAGTGGAAATGGTGCAGAGGAGAGCGGCAAGATGGGTAACAGGAAGATACGACAACATATCGAGCGTATCAGACATAATTCACAGTCTTGACAGGAGATCCCTTGAACAAAATCGAGTGGACTCCAGACTCACTATTCTTTACAAATTGCGCAATGATCTTGTTGCCATTGATGAGAATAAGTATTTACAAAGGGGTACTGGTAGACGAGACCATCAATATCACCAGTTGAGAGCAGACAAAGACTATACACGCTTTTCCTTCTTTCCCAGGACAGTAATACAATGGAACCAATTCCCACGCCAAATCTGCCTGGCAGAGTCGCTCGATACCCTCAATACCCAGGTCGCGAAAATCGAGCACTCCAGACTTAATTAATCATCCAACATTCTTCTATATCTTTGCCTTTCTTCTTCTTTTCTTCCTTCAGTCTTTTCTCATCCCTACTTTTCTGTCTCATCATTGTCATTACTTCTTCTAAAATTCCCTTCTCGCACTCCACTGGTGATAATTCTCACAATTGAGGGCATACTAGAAAATTCATATAATTGTGGTGATTGCGACCATATCTACATTGATTGCTGGTTTCCAGCTTACAAACAATCAATATTGGAAAACCGGGTAACCAGTAAAACCCCCTCAGCTAGTAATTGGTCAATATTTGAAGGTGTGTTCAATATTGACCAATGACTAACTGAGGGGGTTTTAGTGGTTACCTGGATTTCCAATACTGATAATTGGAAAACTGGGAACCAGCAAATTAATGTAGATTTGGTCAAAAGGGATTATTGGTTTCACGGTTTACCTGGGACCAGAATTACAATGCTTCCTTAACTCTTAAGGTCTACCTTAACTTAAGATTTTCCTTAAAATCGACAAAAGTGCATCACAATCGACTTTCTTACTTTAAGGTAGACCTTAACTTGAGGAAAAACTTAAATATTTAAGGTTACTCGATAGCTACCTTAACTTAACACGGCAGGGAATCACGTGACTAAACAACAACAACAATGGCGGATTATGACTAAAACTTCTCCGATAAAGGTAAGATTTTCTTTGGTAATTCCGGTAATACTTGTCAGATTTGCACGGGGTTTGAAGCAGATACCGCGGAAAATATACAGATTCAGGCCCATCATACTTGATTTTAGGATAAACATCTATTTTTAACACTATTGACGAGCAAGCACTTTTTTCTCCTGGAATGGGTTCACACAACGAAGAGATGACGCACGAACACAGTCTATATTTCTTACTTTTGTGTGTTTATTTACGCCCCTTATGTATAGAATGCTCACAGAGTGAAATAAAAAGCGTATTGATTCTTTAATTTTATTTTTCCGGTGGTTTTTAGTGTTGACGAAACGATTTTTAATAATGAATGGGTTCACATTAGGAAATCTTTCAATGATAGAGTTCACACTTCTATTTTAGTAAGTGAATTACTAGACTACGAGTTAACAGATTATCAACGCTATCTTGCGTCCTAATAACACAAGTTTTCAGGACAAGCATGCATATAAGAAGAGAGAACAAATACTGTACTTACAGGCATCAAAGTAATATCAGTTGGAAATGTAAACTCTGTAATGCCCCAGACATATTTCCTTAGTGTTAAAGTATACAATGCAGTTCGTTACATCATTTCAGTAACTGACCAAAATTCAGTAATTCCTTTAAGTTATACCTTAAACTACTAGAAGTTAATTGGGTTGATTATTTTTATTTACTTCTATATTTGAGAAAAGAGAGAAAACAAAAATAGATCCTAACATATTTCATTTACTGGATAGCCAATGAATAATATATGAATTGATCTGTTTCCATAAGTTGCATGAAGTTCTTGTGTGAATACATATTTGCACTATCATCTGTATTTAACAAAAGTTTACTTTCAGGACTAATGCTAAATCCCATATCATTAATGTAACAAAGAAAAGGAAGAGAAACACCACAAGTTACAAGCGAAGGATCAGACACTGTATCATTTGCGTGAACAATTTGATTTCGATTAGATAAATAATCTTGATCTAAACCAATCAACAGATTTGACAATCATAGCTTTTGACTGTTTGCACAAAATATCATGAAAGCTTTCTTGAGGTCCAACATGAGCATCCCAGCAGGGATAATTTTAGAAATTGCCCTTTGATTTTCAAATTGGCCACCTTATTTTGAAATAATGGGACGGTTTTATAATGTAAGGCGATAGGCGACTATGAATTTAGCTGAGCATTTTACGTGAAATGGCCCCTTACTTTTCACACCAACAATATCCCTGTCCTAGTGCATAAACCTTTAGAAAAAAAAATAATGATTTTCGTCAAATAGGTTAAACATTAGCTAGTTGAGAATTGGCTTCGAAACAAACAGAAGTTTTTTTTCTTCATAAGATAATCTTCCAATTGTGTATTAACAACCATTTCCAAAATTTGAAATACAAATAATAACACACTTACTGGTATATAATTTCTAACATAACAGTTTATTTTTCTTTAATAATGAGACCACTCTTGCACTTTTCAAATCATTTTGGACCGTATTTTGTTCAAATGAAAGGTTTATGATATGCAAAATGGGTTGTGCAAGAATCGAAGCTGCATCTTTTACAAATCTAGCAGGAATATTGTCTGTTCCTGTACTTTTAGAAGGACTCCGGTTCAACATTGTTGCCAGCATAACATTCGTGAAATTTTGAACAACCAGAGTTAAAAATTAAAACTAGAAGTCACTGTTGTAAAGAAATTATTGACACAATTTGCCACTTTTTTCTGGTCAAAGCAAGTCTCGCTGTCAGTTTCCAATACACCACTACTACTTTCTTTTTGTGCTATATATCCTAGTTTTTACGGCTGATTCCAAAGTTGTTAGACTTTTTTTTTGATTTACAACATTTTCCTCAATTTTATTTGCCGAATATTCTAAATCCTAATTTCTCTCTGCACAATATTATTAAGTTTAAAATATTCTTTATACAAATGGGTTAAACATTTTGCTTTTCCTGAATTTATTCAAAGTTTCATCCCGCGGCCCCCGTGGCCGAGCGGTTTCTTAATCACTCGATCATCACACCGCTGTGTCTGGTGTGGGTTCGAGCCCTGCACTGGCCACATGTGAGACAAGCCAAGTTCTGCTTGCGGGTGTGCCAGGTGGTTTTTCTCGGGGTTCTCCCGTATTCGCCCACCTACTGATTGGCCCGTCTCATATGAGCTGAAATAATCTTGAAAGGGACGTAAAACTGGATTAAAAAAAAAGTTTCATCCCTATATCTAATGCTTTCTAAAATATCCGAGTTCATCCAAGGTATAGTTCTTTGTTTCAATATTTTCTTTCTTCAATGGGGCCACAATGTCAAAAACCGAATGAAAAATAGTTTTAAAACAATCCCAACATAAATTTTGGTCCAAAATTGGTCCAATTTTGGTCCCAACATAAAAACATGTTAAAACCGTATCCCAGTTCTGATTAGATGATTTAAACTTAAATTCGACAATCTTATAGTGCTTCAATGACATTATTTTTACAAAATTGTGTCAACTTGTTTGTCATTTTACAATAGTATAAGTCATGTAATGCTTATAGTTCCAGACAAGCATACTTTTTCGCAACTATTGATAAGAATGTGCTCAATAAGAGAACCTAGCAGACCAAATGTATCGCCAAATTTATGAGTTTCTGCCATCAAGCTAAACAAACTATAGTAAACTACTGGGAGAGTCGTTTTAATGTTTGTTCTATTGTTGTTTTGTTTGTACCTCTAGAAAATGATTAAAAATTGCAACAGGGTCATTTCTATTTCAAACGTGAAAAAGAAGAATGGTGATTGCATTTTGTTTAAAGTTTTATGGTGTGCTTTACTCCGCTAGCACATAGTTTATACAAAACAACACAAATTTGAGATATGAATATGTATTCTAACACACCCTGCCTATGAAGCCATTGTTAATGTGCTATGATATATTGAGTGATATATCACTGGGCGGATAAGCGTGACGTTACTTTGCGCCGTTTGGACGCCATTTTGATTAAATTATGACGTCAGCTATCCCAAAAGTCACGTTTCCTTGACGTTAGACGGCGTAACGTCATTTCAACGCGTTCAAAGCATAACAAACATATGTAAATATTTGCGATGCAGTCAAAAGTTTTGTGGGATTAGTTCACTACAATGGTGGAAAAGTTAAAGAAACTGAAGGTTTAAAATGATTTTATTCCGTTTATTGAGTGTTAGAATCCAAATAGATCAGCTCTTGTGCGTGAATTGTTGAGTAATATATCACTGTTTGTCGGTCAGTTGTACGCAGATAAATCACTCGCGCTGCGCGCTCGTGATTTGCTCTGCTTTACAACTGACCTCAAAACAGTGATATATTACTCAACAATTCACTGCTACAGCTGATCTATTTCTTAAATAATTATCAATACATGTAATTCAACTGATTGAACAGAAAACAAATGAACAAAGTCAACACAAACAAAATAAAACATTCCTTAAACAAATATACTGGTACATATTTACAATACACTATAACATACAAATTTTGGCTCCAAATTCGGGGCATGCTCACTTTGCTCTGGCGAAAATGTATGGTAAATAATAATCGGATCTGTGTTACTGATGGAAACTGAGAAAACTGAACTGAAAGTTCGCATATGAAGCATGTTGGTCGATATAGAATCTAGTGCACTTTCTTTTGGATGTGGAACTGAAGATAGTTTGTGAATGATAAAAGCTTCGTATTGAAAGTTCTAACACACCCTGCCTATAGAAGGCAATGGTAAAGTGCAGTGATATATTGAATGGTATATCACTGGGCGGATTAGCGTGACGATACTTTGGGCCGGTTTGACGCCATTTTGATTAAATTATCACGTCAGCTATCCCATAAGTCATGTTACCTTGACGTTAGACGGTATAATGTCATTTCAACGCGTTCAGAACGTAGCAAACATAGGTAAACATTTGCGGTACGTTCAAAAGTTTGGCGGGATTTTTTCAGTGCAATGATGGAAAAGCTAAAGAAACTGAAGGTTTAAAATGATTTTATTCCGTTTATGGTGTGTGAGAATCGAAATAGATCAGCTCTATTGCGTGAATTGTTGAGTAATATATCACTGTTTGTCGGTCAGTTGTACGCAGGTAAATCACTCGCGCTGCGCGCTCGTGATTTGCTCTGCTTTACAACTGACCTCCAAACAGTGATATATTACTCAACAATTCACGCAATAGAGCTGATGTGTTTCTTAATTAAAATCTTTTTTGGGAAATATAAGGCCGGCTGGCTTATAAGGAGGCCCGGTTTGTGTCTGTAATGGCCGAGACTTTTCAATGCAAAGAGAACATACCTAGTTAAGAATGAAAACAAAATGATATGGATTCTTAAATTATGGTGGTGTTAGGGTAGCAGGTATGGGTTTAATCTTGAAACGAAAGGATCTTCCACTCCGAAAGCGAAGAAACCGATTCATGTTAATGCATTTTGAAATCTGAATATTAATCAAGGTAAAGTATTTTGCATTTTAAACAGGCTAGCTGAGTACCGCCTCTGAGTTGTAGACCAATGGGGACAATTTTGCTAACAGGCATTCTGGCAGTGTGAACTCTATCATTTTGAAGATTTCCTATGTGAACCCATTCATCATTGAAAACCGTTTCCTCAACAGTAAACTCTGCAGAAAATATAAAATTTTGGTTTTGAAATGCTTTTTACTTTACTCTGTGAGCATTCTATACATAAAGGGCATAAATAAACACACAAAAATAAGAAATATAGCCAGTGTTTATGTTTCATCTCTTCGTTGTGTGAACCCATTCCAGGAGAAAATTGTGTTTGCTCGTCAATAGTGTTTAGATTATATATTTTCTCTATAATCAGTTATGATGCACATGTATCTGTATATTTTCCGCGGTATCTGCTTCAAACCTCGTGCAAATCAGACACGTATACCCGGAATAATCATAGAAAACCTTACCAGTATCGATTAAGATTTTACTTAGGATAGACAAATAATGCTCGGTTTATGCATTATTCAAGGGTCCGGAGTTTTTATAATATTTTTATGCACACTGTGTAACCATGCAATGCTACGTTACGTAACGGAGATGGTTGTGTAGAGCGTGTGCAAGAGTGGGAGACTTTTTCAGTTCATTGGAAAAGGTCCCTCAGTGTTTACTTTCAATATGAAGAAAATTCTACCCATGATCGACTGCTCTCTCTCGTTTACGCGTTTTGTCACATAAAGCGCTTAATAAAAACTAGTGAACCCGTCTATACTGACTAGACAGTTAACCGCAATCAATTAAATTTATCCATTTTGACACTCCCCGTCAAATAGCGGTAAAAACTAGCAAGCAGTCTCGATCGTGGTGACTGCTTATCATAGAGCATCTAGGCTTAGATCGTAGATTTCCTGACAACCCAGATAGCAAATATCATTGGGCCAACATTGCATATTGATTGGGTAATTGGCATTTGGTTGCGGTCGCATGTACATGATTGGGCCAATGTTTGCGTGGTAGTGCATTCACATGCAATATTTGCCGACGTTGGCCCAACTTTGGCAAAGGATCTGTTACTGCAACGGATCATGAATGATTTTCTTTCACAGAAACAAGTGTGGCCCAATATTTGTTAGCCATTATACCCGGCAGCCACACAGCGCTCGTTGATGTTGTGTGCATGCTGGAATAGTATAGGATTCTTTTTCTTTTTTTCTTTTTATTTTTCTTTTCAATATAGTTTAGTAATTAATGCATACTAGTTTAAGTTCGAACTGAGAGAAAGTGCTAACTGTAATGACCATGTATGACAAGGCTCATACAAAGGAGCCTGAGAAAATAAATAAAAACTTGTCGTGTACACTTTCCGTTGGCCGATGGTTGGCATATCATTGGCCGATTCGTATATGATTATATACTGACCGGTGTTAATTTGTAATCGATTAATTACTGTCTTTAAATCTTATTCAATAAAGAGACAGTCCGGTTTCCTCATAGTTTCAATTTATATATCAATCATAAATAATAATTATGATTTATATGTAAATCACCATCAATGATTTTAAAACCATTATCTTAATTAGCAGTTACTTCCTTGATCAGGCCATTTAAACTTACAGTATATCTAATCTGTAAACATTTAGTAAGCAATGGGAGCAAAATCGAAGTTAACACCTTTTTCACTGTAACACGTCTTTTCATAATAGTGTGGTTTATTATTTGCTTCGCTGCTCCAGCCAGAGTACAAGAGTACATCAGTTGTCATAGCAACGAGAAAATTTCTCAGGCATGTGAGAATTATTAACAGGTGTTTCGCATGAAGTTTTAGAGAAGTCAGTTTTGCATGTTAGGAAACAGACACACTGAGGTTTAGAAGGTAAGTTTTATTTATGTTTTGCATTAATTATTAAGCTCATTTCTCCATCTTATTAAAGGCACTTGCGTAAATATAATTTATTTTACATAATATAATTCAATGTTTTATTTCCTTTAGCCATCACACTTCCTTGCAGCAAAGAGGTTTTAGTTTTAACATGTATTTCTTAAACAGCTATTCCTTTATGAGATAAAATGCACGCGTTAAATGTTGCATAAATGAGGCTAGTTTATGTTTTTGTCATGGTGCTGTATTTATTCGTTTGTTTTCAGAAGACCAGTCGTCAAAGTAATCCAGCACAGAGAAAACGAAAAATGAAGAGCTTACCTTCTTCAAAGAGTTTACCTTCTCCAAAGCCAAGATGAAAAAATGAAGAGTTTACCTTCTCCAAAGCCAAGAGACCAAGCTCGACTGTCACCGTGGTGCTGCAGATCAAGAAACTGTACCGAGTGCGATAGAAATACATCGTCGATAGCTTGTATTGAGCACATTCAAACAGTGATGGGCCAACCAAAAATGCAAAACCTCTCGGCATTGGCCCGATGTCGAACCAATGTTATGGGCCAAAGATGGGCCGATGAGCAAACGCTAGGTTGGCCCATTCAATATTTACAACCATGGGCCAATCGTGCGGCGTCCGATGGGCCAATGGAGGGCCAATGTATACGTGCTATCTGGGAAGGGGTACAGAAACTATTGGAACTCTATATGGCTGACTTTTAGGTCATCACATCGGTCCCATGGGTCTGTTTCTGGTAGTGTGGCTGCAGGTCAAAATTCAGAACTCTGTCACAAATTGACTGCACTGCAAAATGGTTTTCTACACATCGACATATTGATTGTAATCGTGTTCCCTTTAGTATTGGCTTTGGTTCCATAACATCAGAAAAAGTTTGGTCAATGCCTTGAGTGACAGATACACACGTACACTGGTCAAGCGTTTGTGACGGGATAGCCTCCCTTGGAAAAATACGTTGGTGCGACGTATTAGCGGCATATTGAGTGCTTGTAATATGCAAATTTCAAACTCGAGACTTTGTGAATCGAGTAAGTGTTGGGTATATAGCGCAGTAAACCACCCTTGGTGGATGAGCATGCTTTTCCACTGACGGTGTTTCTGTGGCTCGGCTCGGCCGCACGTTACACGTTCATAACAAGAAACGACATTCATGTATAGGAAACGAAACTGAAATGTATGAGAATCGAAATTAATGACAAACCAGAGAATCAACAACACTGAAATCTAGAGCAAAAGGAATCTCTTATAACAAACGGCTGCTGATGAGCCTCCATAATATTATTGTATATCGATGACCTATACTCAGATTGTTGCTGTCGCTGTAGAGTGCGTAGTTGTTTCTTTGTGACTCTCTTCTGCACAGACAGTGGGTGCTCTGGTCCAGGTTTTCCTGCTTGCTTCCATTGGAAATGGGCCTTCTTCCCATCAGAGGCAGCCTTCTGTAGTTCCAAGGTCCATAATCTCTTCTTCTTGCCATTTGCGGGTGCATGCCTATTTCAAAATAGGCATGGACCTATTTCAAAATAGGCATGGACCGATCGGTTAACCGATCGGTTAACCACTTCGGTCATTTTGACCCTTCGAGTACACCATAATTTTTTTTTAACAGCTTGTGCTGGTGGGCCCTCAGAAATCCTGCTGGTAACTGGTGGCATCAGGCACCTCACTGGCAAGTGGGTTGATGTATTGAGCGGATCTTGGCACACTTGTACATTGTTAACCAGGGAATCACCCGGGTCACCCATACACAGGATGTAATCTATCTGTGACTTTGACTTTCCATTAGAATGGATAAATGTATTCACACTGGGATAGTTATCACACAAAGACGGTGGGATATGAAAGCCCCTGCCGAGCCGAGCTGAGAGAAAGACCCTGCCGAGCCAGGTTTTTGACTTATTATTGCTAAAAGCTGGATATCTTCGAGGCAAATAATATTCAGAATGATATTTTATAGCATTTGGAATGATTTTATATGATTGGAAACCTTTTACATAAACTCAATTATGATAATTTGCCAAATTTATTGGATTTGATAGAAAATCTCAGCTTTTGTACCAGTCGAATAGAAAAAATGCCATCAAAAGTTGTTTTCAAATTAATCATGACGAACAATATCTTCAACACCTGTGCAATTGTATCTATTTCATCATATGAAATCATTCATTTTTGGTATTTTGAGTTAATTTGGCAATAATAAGTCAAAAACCTGGCTCGGCAGGGTCTTTCTCTCAGCTCGGCTCGGCAGGGTCTTTCATACCCCACCCACAAAGACAAACATTGGGATTCACAGAATTTTCGTAACTTGGTGGCGAAACGTCTTGTGACCGACGAAACGATCCAGATTTGCACGAATATTATCACTTGGAACATGGTCCCTGTTCATATCGGCAATTTCCGTATTAAAAAACGAAGATTGCAGTCGGCGGAGATAATCATCCAATCAAATCAACTGTTTTAAACCGACCCGCTTAATGGCCAACGTGCTAGTACTTCATAAAATAAGTTAAAAATAAAGTATATCCCGGGAATCCGCGAGGTAATTTCATAACTGTGTTTAAACTAACCTAAGATTTAGCATTTGCGAGAAGTTTTTTTGTCTTTTTGTCTCAATTCTTGCATTGTACAAACAAATATATTATCGAAAACCGTAATCCACGTTGAATCGTAGGTACCCCACCCACATTCATCTATATTGTAATCGGATTATATTGAGCATCGTGAGACCAGAGGGGATATTTGGGCTTCAGGTTTTCCTAGGTACCCCACCCATATTCATCCATATTGTAATCAGATTATATTGAGTAACGACCGCAACAACAGTAACCCGAGTCTTCTCTGGCTGCAAATATGCTGGCCCTTCGTATTTCCGGTGTACTACCGCTTCAACGATCAGTATAAAACAAGAAACCTAACATACAATTAAACCATGGTTAAATTATTTAACATTTGTTATCATTCTTTCAAAACGCAGCAAGAACCCTCGTCATCATATTGGTTTTTCATAGCGTTTCTCTTTGTCAACAAAACACGATGGAGGAGGCCATCTTGAATTCTGACGTCATATACTCGGTGTAACTACTACCCGAAGTAAAAAAAATTTTCTACGGTGGCACACCGGTAACTAAATCGGTCCGTAGAAACACCCCAAACATCTAGTTCATGTAAACACGGTGGTAGCTCAAATTTTCAGCTCACATCATTTGTCTGGGAGAAATAAGGGTATTTTCGGGATGGGGGTTGGTCGGTATGCAGCGTATTTACTTGTTTACTTCATGTCCTTCAGGTATCGTTTTCCTTGTAATTATGTTACCGATAATCGAAATATCTAGGAAAACCTGACCAGGGAAACTGGCGGAGGTCTTCCCTGACTGATTTGCATACGTAAACAATCACCAGGTGGCGCAGTTTTTTCTTTATCTCGTGGAAACCCGTGTACACCAAGAATACGGAGCCACCGATAATACCGAGTCCAAGTATACATAAAGCAGGGCTCTCACTACCATTTTTATACCCCCGGCATTTATGCCGACGGGTATATAGTTTTCGCTTTTCCGTTCGTCCGTTCGTATGTTCGTTCGTTAGTTCGTTCGTTATTCCGGAACGTTCGTGGAATTTATGTCAAAGTTTTTGTTAAAGTTTCTCTGGTGGTGTATATCTCATGAACCAATGATCAAAAACCATTCATATTTTAACCATAGGTACCCTATAGGGTTTGCTTTGTTTCTGTGTGTTCGGACCCTGGGTCCATGCCCGGGGGTGGGGCTAGAGGTCAAAATCTAGGTCACCTTTAATTTGGATCAAAGTTTTGGTTTAAGTTTCTCTGGTGGTGTATATCTCATGAACCAATGATCAGAAACCATTCATATTTTTAACCATAGGTACCATATATGGTTTGCTTTGTTTCTTTGTGTTCGGACCCTGGGTCCATGCCCGGGGGTGGGGCTAGAGGTCAAAATCTAGGTCACCTTGAAAATGTGCTATTTACATTGTGTTTTTTCATTTCTAAGTTCATATCTTAACAAATACTTATAGGAATGTATTCCTGTTTGGATTATAGATACCCTTTAGGGTTGAATTAAATTCCATGGCACCAAACTCCAGGGGTGGGGCTGGAGGTCAAAATCTAGGACACATTTATAAGATAGAATAGTTACCAAGATTAATATTCTGTATGTCTATATCTTGACAACCATGTGTCAGAAAATGTTCATGCTTACAACACAACATAGGTACCACATAAGGGCTAGACCCAAGGGTCCATGCATGGGGGTGGGGGTGGGACCTGAGGTCAAGATCTAGGACTTTTTTTTTTTTTTTTTTTTTTTTTTAAGAATGACATTCTACTTTCATTTCAATCTAGGACTGAGGACCTGACCCACAATGTCCGTGCTTATGTCCTAGATTGGGTATACACGTCAGCTCTGTATACCGCTCTAAAATAGATATGTCATTCTAAAACTACACTTCCCCATGTTTGTATGCAAAGTACTTTACGCTGCTTATTTCTAAAATGTACTTGATAAGGGTACAGTCTTTTATTGGTAATGTGAGGTTCAATGTCAGGGGTGAGCATGTGCCGGGTTGTTTAGGTAGGGGGTAGGGAAGGGGGCTGGCTACCAACCGGGGTAGGGAAGGGGGCTTGGTGGCTACCAGCCGGGGGTATACGTGCCTCTCAAGGCACTTTTTCTAGGTTAGTTAGTAGAATTTATGTCAAAGTTTTGGTTAAAGTTTCTTTAGAGGTGTATATCTTAGTAACTAGTCATCAGAAAGCATTCATATTTGGACCATAGGTACCCTATAGGATTTGCTTTGTTTCCATGAGTTCGGACCCCAGGGTCCATGCCCGGGGGTGGGGCTAGAGGTCAAAATCTAGGTCACCTTTAAAATGTGCTATTAACAATGTTAATGTTTCTTATGTAAGTCCAAATCTTAACAAACAACTATAGGAATGTGTTCCTATTTAGATCATAGGTATCCTGTAGGGTTTGCTTTTATTCAGTCGCATAGAATCCTGGGTACTGTCCCCAGGGGTGGGGCTGGAGGTCAAAATCTAGAACATGTTCATAATATGATAGTTACCATAATAAATTTTCTGTAAGTCAATATATTGACAACCACTTGTCAGTATGCATTCATACTTAGACCATAGGCACCATGTTAGGTTCAGACTTGTGTCCATGTGTGGGGGGTGGGGCTAGAGGTCAAAATCTAGAACTTCTTTAAAGATTGTATTTTCTGTACTTTTCTTTACAACCATATTAATAAATCATTCATACTTGGACCATAGGTACTATATTAGCTTTGCTTTGTTCCTTATGACATTAAACTCTAGGGTCCATGCCCAGTGTGGTGATAGAGGTCAAGATCGGGGACATTTTAAATTTTTATTTTATTTTTCATTATGATTAATGAAGAATGACATTCTGTTTTCCATCTAGGACCGAAGATCTGACCCTCAATGTCCGCGATCAAGTCCTAGATTGAGTATACAAGTCAGCTCTGTATACTGCTCTAAAAAAGATCTGTTATTCTACTCCTCCCCACCTCCACCCCCTTGGTTGTAGGCAGTACTTTTTGCACATGTAAATTTATAAGATGTGATTGTTGAGGGTGCTCTCATTGATTCGAAAATTGAGGTTCAATGTGTCAGGGGTGAGCATGTCTGGGTCGGGGGCTATGGGCTTTGTGGTGGGGGTGGGGGGCTACCAGCCGGGGGTATACGTGCCTCTCAAGGCACTTTTTCTAGTTGGGAATGGGGCCAGGGCCCCTGGCATTGGGAAAATTAGGGGCGTTTCGGTTAAAATTGGGAGAATAGTATATAGGCAAACAAGACTCAGAACATTGCTATACATGGTTATCTGGTTGTTGTAACCATTTTGTTTATTAATAATGTTCATGGCTGAGTCTTTGTGATAAAAGTGTTTGAAATGTATAACAAATTTCCTGCCTCTTTCACAGACTTTGTCTTCACCGTTTTTTTACAACGGCCTTACAAGAAAGAATGCCGAACGGTACTGTGCAAAATCTATGTGGGTTCGAATAAAATAATAATTAACAAAGAAAACTCCTGGTCTGCATCATTTATCAGAATTAAATTTAAATGAGTTCATTTCATACACATACATGTGATACCTCCCTCATCATCAGGGAGACTCCAGGAAATAAGCCTTAAAATTGGCAAAAAATCTTCTAAAAAGTACCACTTTTTAACAAAAATTCAAAATCTCCCTGAAATGAATCAGGAATTTTCCTATATATTCTATACATTTTTCAAAAATCTCCCTGAAATGGAAGAAAAATCTCCCTGATTCCTGTCCCAAACTCATCACATGTATGCATACAGCACAAAAAAAAATAAATTTGTAGTGTACCACGGCTATATTTGCTGTCAAATTTGGCAAATCAGTATCGATATCGCTTCAAAAGCAATGCGATTCACTCTCGCGTAGAAGGGAAATTACTCTAGCAGTCAGAATAAAAACCGGAACAGTCTACCGGTCCCGACCGAAAGATCGTTTCGGCGAAAATCAGCCATCTCCCAACAAGATTTGTAACAAGATGATATTTCGATCGGAAGTATTTTTTGTTCTAAACAGAATGTAAACAGAATACATGGAGTTCTTGCACAGTAATCAAGTATTTAAATACAATTTGCTTTGAAGATAAATGCAATTTTCTGGGACCAAGTAGTCTTGGTACAATGGGGAATTTTTAACTTTCAATTGGGAAAAAACATACTTTTTGGCATTGGGAATGGGGCCGAATTTCGGCCCCAAATTTTGGCAAATGAGAGCCCTGTAAAGGGTTTGACCCTTTATGTGTTTGCAGCCAGAGAAGACTCGGGTTAGTACTTTGGCAACAGACAATATTTTATGTAATCTATGCAGGAAAGATTCTAGGAGTATTTGTTTACTGGCCAGCGCATGTAGAACTGTTGGTTTGTGTAATCCGTAGAAAACCATTTTCATCCAACTCGGATCCAAAATAACCCGGATAAGGCACTAAAGCGAGTGTCAATTCATGTTGTCTCTGCTTGATTTTAAGTATCACAAAACATTAGGATGGTCTAAAATGAGTTTAAGTGACAACTAAGGCTCTAATAAGAGGTTTTTATCATGTTTGATCAAAAATTTTAAGTTACTTTGAATGCAAATGGCGTTTTTCCCTTCATTTTTACCAAAATCTGGTGATTTTCTGTCAAAAAAAAGCTGAAAACAGTGAAATTTGATGCCTAGTTTTCCTCACGATTTGTGCAGAACATGTTGGTTTCTCCAGAAATAAAATGATAAGTACTGTCTTAAAGTTAATATATTAGGCTGTTGCTTTATGAAAAAATATCATTGATATTTGCTCAAATAATTAAATTATCAGCTTTTAAACATTATCATTTACAGCTTTGACAATCTAGCCAAGACTACATATTTCCAATAAATAACATAAATATACCATAGTTACCTATCCGGGATTTATTGGATGTGAGCATCCAATATTTGGTCTTTGATCATAATTGTAGCTCTAACGTTTTAATAGCCGCCAGTCAAAAATAATCGAAGGCTATTGAATGTCAGAGAAGCCTCATATTACCTTAATTGGCTAAAGAGCGCCACTTAGCTCTAAACTATGAACTCATCCAATCTAAATATAGTTCCAAAATATGTCTGTCAGTTTCCGCAGTTGTGTACAAAATTGGGTCAACACAGCCTCGATCTGCCAAGCATGCGCTGTAGCCAAAATCTTGAAGTAATGAATTCTGCCACTTTGAAAAAAAATTCTGATTGCATGTTTGTAAAATTTGACAAAATACACGTAATTTGACTTTCAAATTGAATTTCATTGTCTTCTACTTATCATTGAAAACAGAATCCGTCAGAATCTTGAACATAATGTGTTCTGAACAAGTAGCCATAAGCATGTTTGCTGCGCGCCCAGCCTCTGAGTGGGAATTAATCAATAAACAAAAGAAAACGGATCATCGCTATTTTTAGAAACATTTGAATTTCCAAACTTTGTAATATAGAAAAATCTCGTGCTATTCCGCCATGTTTGCCCACATGTAATCCAACAAAAAATAAAGCAAAGTTTAGAATTTCAGAAAATATCCAGAAACTTCTGCTTTTCACTGATCAGGTATCAAGACATGCATTTAGTGTTACACTTTATTGATTAATGTAAAGGTGACAAGACCAGGTACTCAGCTTTCAATGAAATATTTGACTCAATTTTATGTTGTGTATCAATGTTTGCCAGTAACTTAAAGGAATAGGCTCACAAACTATTGTGTTTGCGTTTGCGTTTTATGAAAGCCTTCATGTAGCTGAACAGTTTGCAACAAATTTCATGAAAATCAACCAAGGTATTAGAAAATTATAGCAGTTTGAAAATTTTGATGGCCCAAATCCAGAACGAGGCTGTGAGGGTATGACGTCACTCCCTCACAATCCCTCACAATCATGGAATTATAAATATCTGCCATTTCCATGCAAATTAAAGTATGAAAGTTGTTGAAATA
This sequence comes from Rugalucina vietnamica, assembly GCA_964017185.1. Lineage (NCBI taxonomy): Eukaryota > Metazoa > Mollusca > Bivalvia > Lucinida > Lucinidae > Rugalucina > Rugalucina vietnamica. The sequence goes on along the minus strand of OZ024871.1, from coordinate 7,513,694 downwards.
CTTTTCATTCACTTCATAGAATCATACTGATCTGTTATCGAATGTAAAAAGTAAGCCTACTACTGTACATAAGCATTTTTCCTTTTTGGTCACGTGACTAGCTAAACAAAATGGCGGCCACCATAGGCGGCCATTGTTGAATCTCAAAACATTCATATCTTCAAAGCCACTTTACCGATTTTAATAAATGTGGTGTCAAAATGTTTGTTTCGCTGATCCTTTTCTTTTGAAATGAAGGATAATGTTTGTAAACCTATTCCTTTAATTACGTGATAGTTTATTTTGTTGAAAGTTCCATCCCTCACAACCCACCAGGCCATTGATTGCCACAGACATACAGATAATCAAGATCTTGTGTGTCTGTGGGTGAATCCGGGGTAGGGGGGAGGGAAGAGAGAGAAAGAAGAGAGGTAGAGGGTGGAAAACAAGGGTTTGGATAAGAACTACATGTAATAAGTGCAGCAAGCATTTTATTATATGTTGATATAAATCTAGTTAAGTTTTGCCTGGTTGATTCAAGATAGTCAACTAATTTTCAGTCATATGACAGGCTGTTAAACTAAGAAGCTGCTGTTTCCAGGCTGGGTTGTTAAAAATGCATCAATACTGGTTTTTCATCGCATATATGTACCACTGGCAAAAATTAGTTTGAAATGTTTCTGTGACATGGCTTAATTATTGTATAAATTTCCAGTGTATGTAACTATGTATACTGTTGTCTTTTTTTTTCTTTTTTTTTTTTATTTGTTTTCTTGTTACCCCCATCAATCAATTTCTGATTATTCTTGGGAGGTGTACATTGTACAGTCCGGTGTTTTTGCAGGATGAGCCTACATGCATGAGGATAGAACCTGTGTAGGGATCTTTAACCTGCACAGAGGATGACTGTCCCTGCACAGGGGGGCTCCAGTTAAAGTCCCGATCCAAAGTACGGCGCATTGCAAATGACACAAAGGGAATCATGTTCAGACCAACAAATTTTCCTCGCCGTCGACGGAAATGACTGACAAATTGTTGACTTGTACACTAAACAACAACACAGGCAACAAACTCTGCCTTAAAATGCTTTGACAACCTTTTCTTCCCAGGTTACTAAGCAGCAATCAAGCAATTGGAATGGTTTAATTGAATGCAATTTGAAACTATCTTTTCAAATTATTTTGTCTATTTGTTTTCAGATTGTAAGGACAGTTACAAGAAGCATAAACTGTTCTAAAACTTTTACCCCTCAGGTGCATGATAGGTAATTGGACATTTGAATACTTTGTTAAACTTATAAACAACCAAACTTTAATGATTAATTTGACAAGAGAAAATTTCCATTTTTGTTCCATGTCTAATGATTCATTTCTCATAATGGCCCATTAGCAAAAGGCATGTTCATGCACATGCTGCATTTTTATGATGATTGGACTAGATTATACTAAATTCATAATTGTTTTCAAATTGATGGGTGATAAGCTGTGCTAACTGATTTATTTTATTTACAATATGGTTTCTCCTATGGTGGTAAAGTATGAAACTGCTGTTGTTATTTCCAGGTATACATGTATCTGGTAGACTGGTACAATCAGCAATCTGCAGATTGAGCTTAAAGTCTATGTTGATGATTGACAAAGCCAGAGTGTGTCTTTTCCATTAGGTGAGTATAATTTTAAGAACCTGATCTGAGCCTCAGCCTAGTGTTCAGAGCATCAGTTGCCTCCAGGCAAAGCATTAAATTGACCGAATGACCACATGAATACTTGTTAATTGATAATAATGTTTTAGCCTGCCCAGGAAAAGTGGTTTAGTCCGACCACCAAATCTTATTATAAGGGCTTGTTGCTTACTTAGGATGTTATATATTTAAAAGCACATTTCGCATAGCATGACATCCCAATGTTGGGAAGAAGTTCTATAAAATGCAGGCAACCTTCCTTCATGCCCATCACTGTTGACTGAGACATGAAGCAACAAATACTCAAATGAATCGGAGCATGAATCTATATAACCCGAGTCTTCTGTGGCTGCAAAGCCATAATGGGTCAATACCTGCCAGTCGAAACTAGTAGAAGGCAATTTTAACAAAGAGAAGTCTCAGATTACAGTCTATGGAACAAAAGGTCTTGAGTTTGATAGAACCTATCTACTGGACAACTGTCTTATAGTTACAGCATTAAAATTTTATATTATATTCTCTGCAAAGTTTAAATGAATCACAAACCAGGTTGACCTTGACCTATTTCTGGTTTGGCTGCCTGTTGTGGAGCTATTTATACAGAGTCAATGATACAAGAGCATTTATAGCATTGGGCCCCCTGCCCATTGGGGCCTAGGAGAAAATAGATGGGCCACTTGTGCTTGCAGCCAAAGCTTCTAATCTACTGACCGACCATCTGATTACTGGTTAACCGCTCATGTCTGAGCCTGCCAAGGAAATGGGGTTTACTCAAACCATCCATACATACAAGCCTTATTGGCTTAGTTGGGTGGCTATATTTATGAAGCGCATTTTTCGTGTCATGACATCATAATGTTGGGTAAAAGTCCCATAAAATGGAGGCAACGTCCTGACATGTGCATTGCTGTTTACTGGGAAGTAAAACATCAAATCAAACAAACATTTATAGCATTAATATTCTTCTGGTTTATCTGAAGGGATGACTTCCTTAACTATCTGTTGATCAAGCTGAATTTGGAGAGTGTGCACCGATGACTAAGTGGTAGTGTTGTATCCCGAATCGAGAGCTCCCAGGTAAGATCCATAGTGGTGACTTGTTACCATATTCATCATATCAACCTCCCATAGTACTGGATAAAATACAGGAAGCGGTAGCTCTGTCTCAGCATCACTGAAATATTGTTGACTGGGACAAGACAAAAATAGCGTCTTGGTCCATTTACTCATTAAAAGATATCTGTAATTATACCCCCCTCAAAACGAAGTTTAAGGGGTTATACTGTTTTCAGCCTGTCTATGATTTCGTCATTCCGTGATTCCGTCATTCCGTCAACATTTTGACATCTTTGCTGAATAACTTAATTAGTTTTTGCCCGATGTTCTTCAAATTTTCAACTCACCTGCACCATTAGACAACATGTGTGATATGAATTTAGGGGCCAAAGGGTCAGTTTTGCAAGAGTTATGGGACTTTTTAAACCTATACATAGAATGTTTGCCATAGTGCTAATAGTGCATACTTTGTGAAATCAACTCCTCATACAGCTTTCAATATTCTCTTTTGATTCTTTGTAGATATGTGCCAGAGATATTAAAGATATGCATGAAGAAGTATTATGCTGAAAAAATGAATTTTGACAAAATGAAATTTACAGCATTTTGATCTCGACAGCCAATTTTCGATAATTGCCATATTCAACAATGGTTGGTTGTGCATATTTTGTGAAATCAACTCCTCCTAGGGCTTTCAGTATTTCTTTTTAATACTTTGCAGACATGTTCCACACATATTGAAGATGTGCATGAAGAATTATAATACTGAAAAAGTGATTTTTGACAAATTTACATCATTTTTCATTCAACATAGCCATTTCTTGACCATTGCTTATATACAATAATGGTTGGTAGTGCATACTTTGTGAAATCAACTTCTCTTGGGGCTTTCAGTGTTTCTTTTAAATTCTTTGTAGATTTGTTCCAGATATATTTTCGATGTGCATGAATAATTTTCATCCCGAAAAGTTAATTTTTGACAAATTTACAGCTTTTATTTAACTTAGCCAATTTCTGCATACAGTGAAATCAACTTCAAGCTTTCAATATATTCTTTTAATATCTTATAGATGTGACTGGCATACTGAGGATGTACATGAAGAATTATAATGCTGAAAAGATATCTTTGACAATTTTTCTGCATGTTTGACTTAGGAAGTTATATGCCAGCTTCAGATAATTTTCGGGGGGTATACTTGCAGCCAATTTCTAGTTCTGTGTCTGCAAAATGCAGTCACAGGTCATTTCAAAGAAAACATTCATTTATTTTAAAGATATATTCATAGCATATAATCCAATTTTGATAAAATGATTTATTTTGTACAACCACAAGTATAACACTACATTGCTGTAGAATATTCTGATTAGGGTACATCAAAGATGCTGATCAGATTTTATTATTGAATGGCAGGATTTTAAATTGCCTTGTTTTTTCTCTGCATAATTCCAGCTTTTTGCTAGAGACTGTAGCAGACAGAGCTCATATTATAACGAAGATCTCAGAGTTTTTGGTTCTTCCGCTATTAACAGAAGTACAGCATTTTGTGGTTGAGAAAGCTGTAAGTATTTTTTCTAACCGATGACCGATTCTCTGTCTATAACTTCTCTAGTTATGCATACCATCATGAAAACATGTCTGTGAAATGTACACCCCCTTATACCCCACTTTTATACTGTAAAACTGGGGTATGCAGGGGTATACCTATTTTTCTTATTTTTGCTCCAAAACATAGGTTATGGGTACTCGCTATTATCGGCATTCTAGAATTCTTGTTATTGAATCAGTTTAGTCTCGGTGCGGCAGTCCCAATGGCCAAGCGGTTAGGAATGCAGTGTCTTAATCACTCGATCACCTTACTGCTGTGTCTGGTGTGGGTTCCAGCCCTGCACTGGGCAGAAGGTGAGGGAAGCGAGTTAGCTGAGTGGTTAAAGCACACTGGCTTCTTGTGCCAGAGGTTGGGGGTTCTACCCCCGCCGATGGCGAGGAAAATTTGTTGGTGTTCTAACACACCATGCCTATAAAAGCCAATGGTAAAGTGCAGTGATATATTGAGTGATATATCACTGAGCGGACTAGCGTGACGTTACTTTGTGCCGTTTTGATGCCATTTTGATTAAATCATGACGTCAGCTATCGCAAAAGTCAGGCTACCTTGACATTAGACGGTGTAACGTCATTTCAAAACCCAATCAAAGTCGAGCTTTCAGAATTCTGAAAGCGGGCGGTGATCTTGTGACCATTGGGGTTGCATTGGAGGCTTTTGGAACAGCCATTTTGAGGTCAACCGTCTGTTTCTTACATTTTAAACCCTAAAGGAACATTTCTTGAAAGACGGAATGACTTAAATTATTTTTCTTACAAATCTAACTAAATATTCTTCTTACCTAGGAGTCCTAACTTTCCGTCCGTCACGTTGTGTCAAGTCTAGCCTTCAAGTGTATTTCTCTGCACCAGTGATAGTTGTAAGCATGGAACCATGATGTACTCTTCAACCACACACCTTGAACTGGTGCCCTTGACCTATATGTCACGGTCCATCACTTTGTTAAAATTGATTATCTGGCGTCCAGATAGTAAAATCAGCCCTTATGTTGACTCAGCTCATATGCAAAAAACAAGTTTGCTTGTCTGGAAGAGCATTTAATTTATTACATTTTCAGTTCTGAGAATCAAGTACAGCTCAAGAACAGTGGAAAATAATAAATAAATCCAGTCCCTGTCAACTTAGAGAGAACCACAGTCTAAAGGTACATACAGGTGACAAATTGATAAGTGATCAAATTGATTGAATATTAAATGAATCGCTAATTAGCTCACCTGAGCCGAAGGCTCATAGGTGAGCTTATAGTATACCCATGCTCCGTCGTCCGTCCGTCCGTCGTCCACAATTTCAAAGATCTTCTCTGAAACTGCTGGGCCGATTGTTCTCATATTACACATACACCATCTACAGGTAGGGGGAAAGAATAATTGTGTTTTTTGTTTTGATCGGATAAGGACTCTGGTTGCTATGGCAACTTATGCTTCCCATAGACTTATAATGGAAAAAAGTGAAAATTGCCAGTTTTTGCTGTCTTGTTGGAGATATTTGAATTTTGTTTTTGCAGAAATGTTTATTGAGTAGTCCTCTACGTTTCATGTGACTTTTGTCCTAATCCTTCATTTTGATTGGTTGCAGGGGCCCCATATAGGGCAAAATTTCGAAAAACATTCAAAAATCTTCTTCTCAGAAACTGTCAAGGGGATGAAGCCTATACTTTGTATACATGTTCCTGACAGTGGCCTCTACATAATTTGTGTTTTTTATTCCAGGCAGATAAGAACTCTGGTTGCTATGGCAACTTAAAGTTTCCATAGACTTATAATGGGAAAAGTGGAAATCGGCTATTTTTCCGCTAAAATTGCAGACATTTGAAATTTGTTTTTGCAGAAATGTTTATTGAGTAGTGTTTGACGTTTCTTGCGAGTTTTGTCCTAATCCTTTATTTTGATTGGTTGCTGGGGCCCCATAAAGGGCAAAATTTTGAAAAAAAACATTCAAAAATCTTCTCCTCAGAAACTGTCAAGTGGATGAATCCTGTACTTTGTATACATGTTCCTGACAGTAGCCTCTACATAATTTGTGTTTTTTATTCCAGTCGGATAAGAACTCTGGTTGCTATGGTAACTTTAAGTTTCCATAGACTTATAATGGGAAAAGTGGAAATTAGCTATTTTTTGAAAACTATTGCAGCCTGAGATCTGAAAAGTGGTAGATGCAAACAACTAATGGATTAGATGAAGGTATATGATTAATTTAGGTCAAGGTCATCTCTTGACCTTGGCCGGTCTGTAGTCCATACACACTTTTCAAAGATTTTTTTGTCTGAAACCACTTGGCCAATCAAAGCCAAATTTTATATGAAACATCTATAGGAAGTGGGCACCAATGTGTATATAAATAATCCAGGTCACATGACCAAGATGGCCGCCATGCCCATATATGGTAAAAACCCTTAAAATATCTTCTCCAGAACCGGTGAACCGATTTCAACGAAACTTTGCATGAAGTATGGATGACTCAAGTACTACAATGTATATATAAAACATGACCCTGTGGTGACCTTGACCTATTTTATGGCAAGGTCAACATGGGTCGTCAATGCATTTGAATGGGGAAAACTTTTAAAATGTCATTTTAAGTGAAAGTCTTACAGGAAATGGGCAGTAGGACTGAAATTTAATGATTCTGAAAAAAAAAAAATGGACCCCAGGGGCTCATCTGCTTTTAAAATGTTATTTGAAGGGGAAAATCATCAGGAAATTGGCAAATAGACAGAATATTGATTATTCTGAAAAAAGAAAATGGTCCAAGGGCTTCATCTGCCCCTGCACTGGGGTTAAATACCATAATATTCAAATATGTTTATTGGTATATGAAGCAGATCTCAGGTGAGCGTTTACAGGACCATTGGTCCTCTGGTGTTTACACATTGACCTGTTGGCTTGATCCAAAGGCTCACAGGTTCCAGCATATAGTATACCTATGCTCTGACGTCCATTGTCGTCTAGTTTCACAGATCTTCTCTGAGACTGCTTGGCCAATCAAAGCCGAAGTTCATATGGAGCATCCTTGGGAAGAGGGAATGGAAGTTTATATAAATCGTCCTGGTCACACAACCAAGATAGCCACCATGCCCATATATAGTAAGACGTAGAAAAAGACCTATGATTTTGAAACTTGGTTTTACGCAATGAACATGAGATGACTTTGACCAATTTTACTGCAGAGTCAGCTTAGGTCGCCATTGCATTTGAATGGGTTAATTGGTAATTTGTCATTGCTGGGAAGAGGTAAATGGACCTAAGAGTTATGTTTATGAAAAATGTTTGCCCCACAGCTTTGGAGCTATATACAAGTATATTTTCATAATATTTAAACATCTTTGAAGTCGCACAGGCAATCCAAGACGATTCTCATTTTGAGAATGAAAGTTTGTATAAATGGTCCACGTCATATTACCAAGATTACCAGGGGCTATAAAAAGCGAAGCCTCATGATTTCGAAACTAGGCATTTGAGAATGGAGCTCAAGTTCTACAAAGTTTGTATAAGAAGGAAAAGTTAAAATAATTTAAGTAGAACTAAAGCTTTTCGGAAGCAGTTGAGGGGGCATATTGGTTTGGGTCTGTCCTTGCAGTGAGTCTGTCTGTCTGTCCGTCTGTGATGCATGAGCACTCGGTCAGGAATCGTTACAGCTAGGATCTTGAAATTTGGTATGTAGTTTGTATATGAAAATTAAGAGGACCCGTATTTTTTCTTTCAGGTAAATTCAAGGGGCAAATGGACAGAATACTTATGATTTTAAAAAAGAAATTGATCCAAGGGGTTAGTCTGACCCTGCTCTGGGGCGATATACATGTATATGAACATTATAGTCAAACAAATTTATTGGTATATATCTCAGGTCTCAGGTGAGGGTTTATTCTCAGGTGAGGGTTTACACGACCATTGCTCTGGTTTGTATTTCATTTAAGCATTCTAATGTGATGTTTGTTTTACTTTCAGATTTGCCAGTAGTTCACCTTCCTTTTGAAAATGTCTTTTGAAACTGAGGTTGGATATGATTTGCATAAGGAAGTAGCTTTAGATCAATCAGAAGATGAGTATAATTTGCATAGGGACATACCTTTGGCTTTAGTGGCAGAAAATAGTTTGCATGAAGCGACTGAATCTGAGAGAGTTGGAGGGCAGCATTGGATTAGGAAATTTAATTGTACCTTATGTGGATTGGCTGTTACTACTCATCTTCTGAGACATACTTTGCACCATCATTTACCTTAGTACTTTAGTCCAGACTCAGCATGCTGGAATTGTAAAGAGTTTGTTGGTACAGGTAAAGAAAGTCTAAGTCGACATGTGGAGAGTTCTCATAAGTCACATTGGAAATTTTCAAACTCAGATGTTTATTTGCTTTTATGGTGTCAACTGATGTTTGGCATTTTGGTATTTTTTGCTAGTGAGTTGAATCTTAGTTCTGTTGTTGATCTGTTACAGATTGTATTGGATCACAAGTTGTTTCCTGAATTTCATGGAGATGTGAAAAGCTTTGATGAATCTCAGATTGGGTCATTGAGAAAGGTTTGCGAGGTTTATGGCTTGTCTGCTCCTGAAACTTTTGCTGTTTCCCCTCCAAATAATGTAGTTTGCATATTACATTGGAAGATAGTGGTGAAGCTTCTGGATTGGATAAGGACCCGGACAGGTTATGATGTTTGTCAGTTTAGGTCCTTTTTTAGTCCCTTTTCATTACCTGTTCCTAGCTATTCACTTGGTAAATCCCTCTTAGCTGATACTCATTGTCACTTGGATAAGATTGTTCAAATGATTGGAGTTGATAACTTGCACATTTTGCGAAGTAACTTGAGTTCTTTACAGTTTTGTATAAGCAACTTTGTGTTCCCTTCACGTTGGAATTTGATTGAATGTCTTTATGATGAACCTTTGGTCCACTGTACTATTGGGGTGCATCCTCATGCTGTCATTTCTGGAGAAGAACGAAAACAAGTGTTAGAGGTTGCATGTCATCTTCAAGACAGGCGCTTCATTGGAGTTGGGGAGGTTGGCTTGGATTTTCAGTCCGGTCCTTGCAAATGCAGACATAAATGCAAAAATGCAAGTACCTGCTTTGAGCTGAAAAAACGAGCCCAACTTCTTTTCCTTCGTGAAGTGCTGCCTTTAGCTGACAGGCACAATTTGACACTTGTGTTACACTGCAGGGATGATGGTGATGGGGCTGCTGCTAGAGAGGCTCTTCATCTTCTGAAGGAGACAGGATTGACACACCTTCGCATTCATAGGCATTGTTTTATTGGGACTGTGGAGGAAATGGCTGATTGGTTGAAAACTTTACCTAATGTTAAGTTTGGCATCACTTATAAAAGCTTGGTGGATCCACAAACATTAGCTGCTCTGTCAACATTGAATCTTAGGAAAATTGTCCTAGAGACAGATTCACCTTATTTGAAAAAGCTTGATTTGGGAGCAGATTCACTCAGTTTAGAAACATGTGATTTTAGTCCTTGTGATGTTTATATTGTAGCTTACCTTTTGTCCTGTGTGAAACATGTTACCTTGCCTGTTTTAACTGAGCAGTGTCATAACAATGCTTTGCAGTTATACGGTTTATCCAACTGAGATTTTACATCTAAGATAATAGATTGAGATTGACAAATAAGCTTCAGCTTTACTATAAAAGATTGTCTACATGATTTGGAAAGTAAATAATGAATTGAACAAATTTTTCAGGATTGGCTGGCAAAATATTGATTCATAGCACATTGTGTAAATTGGTCATCAGTATGTGTGTTTGAGTTTAATTTGTAGCTTGGTGTTTTTGAGAAGAGCTTGATTTGTAGCTTGTGTGTTTTTGAGAAGAGCTTGATTTGTAGCTTGTGTTTTTGAGATGTCAACTTGTAGCTTCTTAAATTAAATGGACTGTGCATTCAAGCCATGAATGGGAACTACTGGACAGGAAATGCGAGGGACATTTATGGGTAAGAAAATTTAGATTGCAATAATTACATATTGTTGTGTGTCTCCACTTGCACGCAGTTTGCATGTTTAGATTAAGAGTGTTCAGTTGCTTACAGAAGAATAAGCATTATGTATGGTTAACTGCAATTTGTAAAGTATGATTAGGATGACTGTTTCAAAATAGTATCAGTAGTTTATCCATAGACATTGAACAGAAATGAGACCAAGAAAGTTGGGGGATTAAAGGGAAAAATTTCCTATACAATATCAAAGCAGCTTTTTGCCAGTGTCACTTGTGTCTGCACTGAGTCACTTTTATTTTCTCTTCAGTTTTAATTGGTGTCAATATCTATGACAAAAAAAAAAATAAGCGGAATGTGAAAAACAATGTGTATTAATCAGGTGGAGGAGATTTATGGGCCACTTTTCTTCATTCCTGTACCTTTTCCTGTTTCTTCAAACCAGAAGTGCTCATCTCCATACTGCTGCTATTAAAATTGAAGTACAATTTAAGCCTTACTTCTCACATGATATCCCTATATTTTTTGTTCCAGAAGAAAAACAGAATGGGTTAAGACTGAGAATTTCTATTGCCATCTGGACAGCTTATCCACCAGTATACAAGTAACAAGTTCTGTGCTTATTATAAGGACAGCAGATACAGGATGCCAGTCAATTATTGATTCTATTCCATGGCCAACTCTGTATGATAGATGTAACAATTTAAACAAAGCGCAAACACAAGAACAGCTATAGATTGCAATTTCACAATAAATGTGAATGATACTAATTCAGATTCTTTCTGCCATATATGCCTTAGCTTCCCTCCATTAAAGATAGAGACACTGTCTTAGTCTAGAATGCTGTTGATGCCATCTTTCTAAAAAACAAGTTCTACATAAGTTTCGATGACCATGTGTGACACAAATTGGACAGTACTGTGCTGCAACAGGTGATAGCTAGAGTCTTCAAGTTGTATATTTAGAGAGTTGAGGGATTGTACTGTCTGTAGCAAAGACCAAAGGCGTTGATCAGCTTGGCAGTTACTGTGAAGCTTTTCTGCGCTTTTTTGTTCATATACGGGGTCTGTCCCAGAAATACGTAGATATTTGTGATAAAACAGTAATGTGTCTTCAGAATTTCATGAAATTTATATGATCTGCTTGCATACATCTAATAAACATTTCGTACAAATATGGATGAATTCCCCCCTTACACAACAGATTTATATGCATTTATTCCAAGAGGGGTAGGTGTCTACGGCGCACGTCAAAAACACTGTTTTGAAATTCATCAAGATCAAATTCAATAGTTCCTGTAATTGAGAGTTGAGGTGATATTACACAATTCTAACTATCATTTGCACGAGTAATTATGTAAAATAAGTTTTTGAAAGTTTGAAATAATTTCCACCTTCAGCGTTGATTTTATAGAAATTTTCATAAACCTACTGCAATTATTTTATTAGAATATAGTGACGTAATGTAAGTTTTGCAGCGCAAAATTAGACCTTCCCAAAGCCTTTCTTTCCAGTTAAGTATATTTTTCAAAATTAATTTATAAAATCAACCTTCCATTGTGTCATTTATAATCCTGTGATGATTCTGTGTGCATTTTTTCTTTAAATATTCTAAATGCTCGGTTCTTGTTGTCATTTTAAACAAGCGACATCTTTTGTTTTATTTCAGTCTAAAATAAAATTAGTGTTCTCCCATATAAAATGAAACTGATCATAGTATATTTTTCTACTTATCATTTATAACTCAAATAATTTACTTTAATTTTAACTAAGAAGCCTTAATCAATGCTTTGATGACGATATCCATCACCATTACGGCTCTAATAAAGAGACTTCGCACAAAACATTCAACCACCCCTCCACAAAAACGTAGCAAAATGATTTTCAACGTGCTCCGTAAACGTCGATACACCATCATTTAAATCTCCATAACTTTTGCAATTTGTAAGCGATTAAACTAATATTTTCACAGATTGCTCAGTACAAATGTAGTTAAAAAGCATGAACATAGCTTTAAATTTCAACGAACCGTTCACGAAATATCAGACATTTTTACGATTTCCCGGGACAGACCTCGTATATGCAGATTGTTTGTTTTTCTGATGCAGGGACTCAAATAAGCAAATGGAAACCAGTGCATCAGAAGTTTGTTTCTGAGTAAGCCATTTCATTCATTACTTAACCTTGGCTCAACACAGAACTAGTTTGGAGCATATATGTATCGCGGTTGTATTGTGGCACAGCATCGATCTCCAGAGCTAGAAATTTGGAGTTTTAACCCTATGAGTGCCACTTAGTGTCCTAGATCAAAACTCTTTTACTCCGTACTGCTTAGGTCATGATGGCTCTATTCCAGCATGACTGAAGAATTGTTGACAGGGATGTTAATAAACAAACCAAACAAAAGCTTGGAGCATATTGATTTTGTCCAATGTGTGCATTTGTTTATATATTTGATAAGAATCCTCTGCTAGAAATTCAATCGTATTTGAGCCTTTGCATGACAAAACCATCAGTTTAGAGTTTTCAACCAGGTCCGACATAAACGGTGCTGCACAGCAACAAAAGATGGCTAGAAGCTTCAATTTTTGTATTTAGGAAGAAGAGGGAATGTACTATCCATGTAGTGAAAACAAAGGCGCTGATCAGTTTCGCGGTTACCTTGAAGCTGATCTGCGTCTTTGTTTTCACATTTGCAAATTATTGGTTATCTCATGCAGTGGCCCATTTATTTAGTTATTAGCTCACCTGAGCCGAAGGCTCACAGGTGAGCTTATAGTATACCCATGCTCCGGCGTCCATCATCTGTCCGTCCGTCCACAATTTCAAAGATCTTCTTCTCTGAAACCGCTAGGCCAATCAAAGCCAAACTTTACATGGAGCATCCTTAGGAAGGGAGAACAAAAGTTTGTATAAATGGTCCAGGTCACATGACCAAGATGGCCGCCATGGCTATAAATAGCAAAAACCTTTAAAAATCTTCTCCAGGATTAGAAGGCCTATGATTTTGAAACTTGGCATGAAGCATCAGGCAATGAAGCTCTACAAAGTTTGTATAAATCATGACCCTGGGATGACCTTGACCTTTTTACGGTAAGGTCAACTTAGGCCGCCCATGCATTTGAATGGGAAAAAAATAGGAAAATGTCATTTAATGGCAAAAAACTTGCTAGGAATGAGCAAATGGACAGAATATTCATGTTTATGAAAATATTTTGGGCCCAGAGGGTTGTCTGCCCCTGTCCCGGGGCTATATACATGTGTATGACCATAATATTCAAACATCTTCTCTGAAACCCCTTGGCCAATCAAAGCCAAACTTTATGTGGAGTTTTGAGAAAGAGTGAATGAAAGTTTGTATAAATGGTCAAGGTCACATGACTAAGATGGCTGCCATGGCTATAAATAGCAAAAATCTTTAAAAATCTTCTTCTCCAGAACCAGAAGGCCTATGATTTTGAAACTTGGCATGAAGCATCAGGCAATGAAGCTCTTCAAAGTTTATATAAATCATGACCTTGGGATGACCCTGACCTTTTTTACAGCATGGTCAACTTAGGTTGTCCACGCATTTTAATGGGGAAAATTGTTACAATGTCATTTGAAGGGCAAAACTTTCAGTAAATTGGCAAATGGACTGAATCTTTATAATTTAAAAAAGAAATTGACTCCAGAGGTTGCTCTGACCCTGCCCTGGGGATATATACATGTATATTACCATTCTAGTAAAACAAGTTTATTGGTATATATCTCAGGTCTCAGGTGAGCGTTTACAGGACCATTGGTCCTCTGGTTTTTATTGCTTTTTGCATAGTTTATAATAGTCATTTGTGATGTAAGCTCATTTGAAAAAGTTAAGTCAGTGAAAATGCATGTAAAAATCCATAGTGGCTGTTTCTGACTTCCAAAGTCTTTGATATTCTGGATACAAACTTAACAGAAATCAAGTTGTGGATGATACCTATTATTTCCATGTAAAATGATGAAAATATATTGAAGTCATTGCAGAATTCTTACACCAAATTTATTACGTATTATCAAAGTGAGAAAATTTCCACATTTTCTATTTTTGTGATTTTTTTAACCTCAAAGTTGGGTTTTCTCTGCACGCTTTGAGTGTGAATCCTATAGTTTTTCTATATGACATACCCTTTTAGCACGCTTCTTGACCTGTTGACGTTGACCTATATTTCACGGTCCACCGACTTTGTGAATTTTTATGTCGAAGTGGGGTTTTCTCTGCACCTGTGATAGCTACGAGTTTGAAAACTTGTGTAGTAATTATACCCTTCAAGCATGCACATTGACCTGGTGACCTTGACCTATATTTCATGGTCCACTGACTTTGTGAATTGTTACGCCGAAGTTGGGTATTCTCTGCGCTGGTTATAGCTACGAGTGTGAAACATCATATAGTAATTGTCCTTGACATACCCTTCAAGATTGTTCCTTGACCTTGACCTATATTTCACAGTTTGCAGTCTGTAGCATTGATAGCTACTTGCACAAATCCTGACATAGTAGTTGTCCTTTAAATCATACACATTGACAATATTCACGCTTTAGTTATTTTGCTCGATGCAGTTGCGCTATCGACCTCCATGCCATTCTTGTCTTATCAAATTAAGCAAGTACATGTAAAGGTCTTTGCAAAGGCACCAATTAGGAAATGTGGTCAGACATGCAGTAGGCAAAAGTATTTGTAAAGCTTGTCAAAGTTACGGACGAACTTTTTCTTCTGTTCATGTAAATAGTAAATAACTACCCCGTGACCAAAAATAAACCGATTTATCACGTGAGGATTAGTAAGCAGATGAAAGGGCGAGCTTTTAGCGAGCCCTTTCATCTGCTTACGGTCCGAGCGTGATAAATGGGTTTATTTTGGTCACAGGGTAGTTATTCACTTTATAATGCAACGAAAGCCGACAAATTTCGCGAAAAACTCACCCGATGTGAGGAGATTTGCTTTCCGCCATTTTGTTTATTTAGTCAACAGCTCAGCAATCACTCCACAGAACGACTGCTCAAAATTCGCCACCATAGCAGTAGATTTTGTTGATAATTTAATTTTTTTATGTCCATTGTTTCATCTAAGTAACGTTGCATAACAATGGCGGAGATTGACGTCACAAAACGTGACTAAATTTGACGTCACTGGCGCGCTTCTTTTTTGTTGCGTTAAACAAAATTGCAACGCGGTCTTTATTTAGTCAGTAGAGATGGCCTTTATTCGGTCAGTAGCTAAATAAAGCTTCTATTTATGAACCCTGCTTTATTAGGCCGATATGTAGGGTTGTTGCATTATAAAAAGAAATATAATAGCTGCGCACTGGATGATCTTTATACATGTATGTAGATTTGTTTGGTTTTGTGCCAGTTTGCTGCTACTTAGTATGTGGAAGTGTTTCAGACTTTCATTTATGTCGATGGTTAAAGTCATATGCATAAAGAATAAGCTGGTAAAAAACAGGGATCAAACTTTTGATTAATGTGCCTTTTTGAGCCTACAGAAAATCAAAGAACTTCTGTGGATAAGGCGGTAAATCTCCCTAAAACTCGATTAGGCTAGATGAATTTTTCATATATGCACTTTCATTTATTAAAGGGACTGGCGGATTTAATGCAATATTTACATGTATATTGCAATTTGATGTTTTCACAACCCACCCGATCTTGGGCCAAAATGAAACTTTGCACTTTCTATTGTTTTCTAGATGTTTGTCAAAAGCCCTTTTTATGCAAAATGATATGGGTTCCAACCCCGGGACCCAGCATGCCCTTTTGTCAGTCACTGAGGTTTGTTCATTCACACAACCTATCTGAAAAGTGGCATAAATTGTTCCCCTGTTTTTATGCCACCAGCATCGAAGAAGTTGATGGGGCATATTGGTTTGACTCTGTCCGTGTGTGCAGTGAGGGTTAGGGTTAGCAAGGCGGGCTAGGGTTAGGGCTAGCAAGATAGTGATATGTAGTTTGTATATGAAAATTAAGAGAACCCGTATTTTTTCTTTAGGGTAAATTCAAGGGGCTAGGGACCCATTCTGTGAGAGTTATTTCCCTTTTTAATTCTTGATAAAGTGAATAGATAGTGGGCACCTTGTGTGCGCAACTCATAAATTTTAATACTGATTGTCTTCAAAGTTTACAGACATTGTGACCATGCATTCAAGATATGAATGTGGTTTGGATATAATCCTCAGATTATTTTTTTGTCATTTTTTTTCACAATTTGAACTTAGTAATTTTTCAGGCATTTTAGTGAATGGATAGAGGGTACCTTGTGTGCGCAACTTTTCTTACAGTTTAATACCGATGCTTTTGAAACTTTACAGACATCATGACCATACTTTGAAGATATGCATATGGTTTGGATATAATCCGCCAATTAATTTTTGTCACTTTTTTCGCAATTTGAACTTAGCCATTTTTCGGGCATTTTGACAGTGAAAGTGAATGGACAGTGGGTACCTTGTGTGCACAACTCTTCCTACAGTTTAATACAGATACTTTTGAAACTTTACAGACATTGTGACCATGCTTTGAAGATATGCATGTGGTTGGGACATACTCCTCAGATTATTTTTTGTCACTTTTTGTGCTATTTGAATTTAGTCATTTTTCAGACATTTTCACATCTTGAAAGAGAGTTACCAGTTGGGGGCATAGTGTTTTATCAACACATTTTCTAGTTTCAACATATGCTGGAAAACCAGAGCAATGTCTTAATAGAAAACTTTAATGAATTTATTGATGAAAAAAAAGAATTGTTGATGTTGTCATAAAGAATTATTGATGTTGTCATAAAAAGAATTATATGTTTTCATAAATAATTATATGTTGTCATAAAGAATTATATGTTTTCATATAGGGATCAACCATGGTTTTCAGTGTTCAAACATTCGATGGATCACGAGGAAGGTGTTTGAACACAAGGCCGCAGGCCGCGTGTTCAAACACCTTCCGAGTGATCCAGCGAATGTTTGAACACTGAAACAAACCATGGTTGATCGCTATTCTTGCATTTTCACTCTAATCCACTTAAAATCTCTTGAAAATAACATTAGCAAACGTAAAAACCCACCGAAAACAGCGGAGCTTCTTCAACGTCCGCCATTTTGTTTCTACGAAACACATGACGTCACGTCGCATTGACCAATGACGTCGCCCAAAACCCATGTTCAAACGGCACGTGAATTTCATGATTTGAACATGGGTTTTGCTGTTTGAACACGGCTTTTGACCAATCGAAAACGGCCTCAAACAGCTATGCGCATAGATATCTATGCAAGAATAAATAATTATATGTTGTCATAAAGAATTATATGTTGTCATAAAGAATTATATGTTGTCATAAAATTTCTAGCAAATAAATTATTGATGGATGAACTTGTGTTCCAGTGTTTTTTAAAGTCCAGGTGTAAATTAAGAACTAAATTTTATTTTTCTGATGTTCATGGAGCTAGGAACCGTAGTGGGTTGTGTGCAGAACGGATGAGCACCAAAGGGGCTCGTAAACATTGCTAGCAACCCACTGTGATTCATAGCTCCAAGAACATCAGAAAAATTACACTCGTTCCTTATATTACATTAATTTCTTCTGATCACTTGTTGGAAAATGTTTAAGGCAAATACATTTAAAGGCAAATAGAAAGTTTAAACAGTATGTCCTTAAACAACAGAATGGCATCAATGACGTTTAAGTCTGATCACACTGGTGAGAGCCATGTTTGTTTGACATCAATTTACTTGATCCTGGGATCGCATCAAACAATGTATTTGTGGAACTATGAACAGCATTTCAGTTTGCTAGGGTTAAGGTAAGCAAGATGGGTTAGGGTTAGCAAGACGGGCTAGGGTTAGGGCTAGCAAGACGGTTTAGGGTTAGGGCTAGCAAGACGGGTTAGAGTTAGCAAGGCAGGCTAGGGTTAGGGCTAGCAAGACAGGCTAGGGTTAGGGTGAGCAAGTCAGGCTAGGGTTAGCAAGGCAGGCTAGGGTTAGGGTTAGCAAGGCAGGCTAGGGTTAGCAAGGCAGGTTAGGGTTAGCAAGATAGGCAAGGGTTAGCAAGACAGATAAGGGTTAGGGTTGGCAAGGCAGGTTAGGGTTAGCACGTCGGGTTATGGTTAGGGCTAGCAAGACAGGCTAGGGTTAGGGATAGCAAGCCAGGCTAGGGTTAGGGCTAGCAAGGGGTTAGCAAGGCAGGCTAGGGTTAGGGTTAGCAAGGCAGGCCAGGGTTAGGGTTAGCAAGATGGGCTAGGGTTTGGTTAGGGTTAGGGTTAGCAAGACAGGCTAGGGTTAGGATTAGCAATGCGGGCTAGGGTTAGGGCTAGCAAGACAGGTTAGTGTTAGGATGAGCAAGACAGGCTAGGGTTAGGGTTAGCAAGGCAGGCCAGGGTTAGAATTAGAATGACAGGCTATAGTTAGGGTTAGCAAGGCAGGCTAGGGTTAGGGTTAGCAAGGCAGACTAGGGTTAGGGTTAGCAAGACATGTTAGGGTTAGGGTTAGCAAGGTGGGTTAGGGCTAGCAAGACAGGCTAGGGTTAGGGTTAGCAAGGCAGGCTAGGGTTAGGGCTAGCAAGGCAGGCTAGGGTTAGGGCTAGCAAGGCAGGCTAGGGTTTGGGTTAGCAATGCAGGCTAGGGTTAGGGTAAGCAAGGCAGGCCAGGGTTCGGGTTAGCAAGATGGGCTAGGGTTAGCCAGACAGGCTAGGGTTAGGGTTAGCAATGCGGGCTAGGGTTAGGGCTAGCAAGGCAGGCTAGGGTTAGCAAGACAGGTTAGGGTTAGGGTGAGCAAGACAGGCTAGTGTTAGGGTTAGCAAGGCAGGCTAGGGTTAGGGTTAGCAAGATAGGCTAGGGTTAGGTTTAGCAAGACATGTTAGGGTTAGGGTTAGCAAGGTGGGTTAGGGTTAGCAAGGCAGGCTAGGGTTAGGGTTAGCAAGATAGGCTAGGGTTAGGGTTAGCAAGACGTTAGGGTTAGGGTTAGCAATGCGGGGTAGGGTTAGGGTTAGCAAGACAGGCTAGGGTTACGGTTAGCAAGACATGTTCGGGTTAGCAATGCGGTTTAGGGTAAGGGCTGAAAGACAGGCTAGGGTTAGGGTTAGCATATCTTATAACCACAGAACTGACCATTGCCCCACTACTGTTTTCCGAACTATGCTTATGAAATCTAAGTATGTGCAAGAAAGTTGCAAGGACCATATCACCATTTAACCCCAGGGTTTGGATGGTGATATGTTCCTCCTAACTTTAATTAGTTTAGCAGCATGCCTAGATAATAGCAGTCTTGACTGTATATATTACGATACATAAAGATATACGTATTTGACTTGAAAATATTTAGAAAAAGGTATATTTGTTCTATATACCTTATAACTACACTAATGGTCCCTATTATACCATTGTATGCTCTATAGCACCAGCACTAGCCCATACCCTAGAAGCATAGGCCTTATAGCCCCATTTCTGACCCTACCCTGCAGCTATATGCCTTATAACAAAAGTTTTGCTCCCTACCCTAACCACAGTATATCTTATATTCTAACACACCTCGCCTATATAGCAAACGTGTTATATTGTGCAACAATTTCACTGGGCGAATAAGCGTGACGTTACTTTGCGGCATTTGTGACGTCAGCTATCCCACAAAGCAGCGTTAGACGGTGAAACGTCGTTTTAGCGCCCAACAAACGTAATAAGTGTGTGTAAATACCAGCATTACAGTCAAATTTTTGGCGGGATATCTGCAATGCAATGGCGGAAAGCTGAACGATATCGACGGTTTCAGCAACATTTATTCCGTTTATTGTGTGTTAGAATCGAAATAGATCAGCTCAAGTGCGTGAATTGTTGAGTAATAATTCACTGTTTGTCGGTCAGTTGTAAGAAGATAAATCACTCGCGCTACGCGCTCGTGATTTGATCTTCTTTACAACTGACCTCCAAACAGTGAATTATTACTCAACAATTCACTGCTAGAGCTGATCTATTTCTTAAACCACAGTACTTGTCCCTATAATACCACTGTATGCCCTACAGGAACAGTACCGGCCCAAACCATACCACAATATGCCTAATAACAACAGCATTGTGCCCTCTTATACTAAACCCCGTAAATGTTTCCCTAAACCCCGGGACAGCTACCTCAAAAAATAAAAAAAAAATTTCAGATGCCCAAAAAAGTCAAGTATATTACTGGATTCACATCGCGAACTCAAAAGTTCCAAAAATCTAAAAATCCAAAACTGTTCCCTACCCTACCACTATAACACGTCTAACCCTACCACTATATGCCTAATAACCCCAATATTGACCCCTTCTCCACCACTATATGCCTTATAAACCCAATTCTGGTGCCTACACTAACACCATAAGCCTTATATCTCCTATACTGTCCCTACCCTACTACTATATTTCTTATAACTACAGTACTGGCCCCTACACTACAACTATATGGTCCCAGTACTGGGCTTTGTTGTTGTTGTTTTTTGTTGTTTGTTTTCGAAAAAAAATCTTTTTGGCCCCACCTACCAATTAGCCCGTCTCGTATGAGCTAAAATAACATTGAAAGGGACGTAAAACGCAGAAAAATAGCGAATTCTAATAGGGAGAACCATTCTAATGTGTTTCACTTCGAGGAACAAATCACCATTTTCTAAACCCCGGCTATGATAGCAAAAGGACCATATCACCATTTCGATGGTGATTGACTCCTTGATTTTGGGTGGTATTCAATACATGTTTTAAGTAATTAAATCACAGAGAACGCCTTATCTATGTATATAAATCTCTAAAACAATGTCCTTGCACAATGTTTTGCAAAAAAAATCATGAAATTTGAACGTTTTCCATTGACAAAAATGTGAATGAAATAATGCACCCTAAATTTCAATGAAAAAATTCGATATGGGGAAAACTTGGTTTTTTGCCAAAAAATCGATTTCGGGAAAGTTTGCCTAAAATCTCTTTTGGAACTCTTTAGAGATTTAAAAAAACAAACAAAATGCACTTTGTTTCATTGCAAACCCCAAAAAATTAAGCTCAAAACCTTGACTTAAACTTTTTCAGTTGGTCTCGATTTCCTATGATTTTCTAGGACCATATCACCATTTTCGTAAAGGGCAAATAACTTGACCCAAACTGATCCGATTCTTATGGGACTTCGTTCTTCGTGTAGCTCTTGCAAGGGCCTTTAAGATGATATATAATACATTGGGGTTTATATTAACAGTTCGAAGCAATAAGCGATTTCCCGATATTTTTGGAACTTTTGAGTTCGCGATGTGAATCCAGTAATATACCGTTACTTGACTTTTTTGGGCATCTGAAATTTTTTTTTTTTTTTATTTTTTGGGGTAGCTGTCCCGGGGTTTAGGGAAACATCTACGGGGTTTATAGAAGAATTTTGATAGACAAAGAATGCAAAAATACCCATTCAAAACCCCCTGAGAATAAGAGAGATAATGGTGATTGGGTCATTTTTGATTTTTGACCCCAGACATTTTGTGTGTTGAATTATCTCCCCTTTTTCACCGGGGTTATGGCCCTTGCAACCTCTAATGTGTTTTGGGTACAAACCCCAGCAAATACCCCCTAAGATAACGAAACCCCAGGGGCGATGGTGATATGGTCCTACATATCCATAGTTAGGGTTAGGGTTAGCAAGACAGGCTAGGGTTAGGGATTGCAAGACAGGCTAGGGTTAGGGTTAGCAAGATGGGCTAGGGTAAGGGTTAGCAAGACAGGCTAGGGTTAGGGTTAGCAAGGCGGGCTAGGGTTAGGGTTTAAGGTTAGGGTTAGCAAGACAGGCTAGGGGTAGGGTTAGCAAGACAGGCTAGGGTAAGGGTTAGCAAGGCAGGCTAGGGATAGCAAGGCATGCTAGGGTTAGGATTAGCAAGGCATGCTAGGGTTAGGGTTAGCAAGACAGGCTAGGGTTAGGGTTAGCAAGGCGGGCTAGGGTTAGCAAGGTTTCTAAGAATGTATGTGCTTGTGGAATTGATGATATGAAAACTGGTTTATGTTATTAATTGCATAAAATGTTTGTTTGAGACTTCCATCCCTTTTCCTTCCAGATGACCTTCACAGACAATTTTTCATCTGTTCTTAACACTATCTGATTGCCTTGCCTCTGTCTGCATGATCAAATTTCAATATATTTCAATTACCTGTAATTGCGCAGTATGGTCCACCCTTCACTATTTAAAGGAATTTCTATATCTTCAATATCTATATCTTGATGTGCAGAAGTGCACATGCTTATATACTGAAATGTATTTTCCAAAGCTGAACTTAACATACTTTTCAAGGTAAGACCTTGAACCCCAAGCAGGGATTTTTCTGGAAGGGACCCTGCTAAAAAGACACCATTTCTCTAAATGACCCATTAAAATTCAATAAATTGGCCTTTTTTGTATGTATGGAGATAGGGAAGTGCATAAAAATTTTACCAAAAGTACAAGTTACCCGTCCAGAAAAAACACTGCCCAAGGTGAGATTGCGGGATCTGATGTTATAAACTTTTCCATCTCAACGGAGCATGAAATTATAAATTTTCTCAGCTCAGCCTGTTAAAAAATTTTAAATGTCAACAACTGGCATTTATAAGCAGGTCAGCTTGGTTGAGATAAAGGTTTTATAATTTGGGGCCAGGGTATAAAACATTTTCCATGCTCAACTCAGCCAACATGAAATTATAACTGCTCATAAAATATTTAGAAAGCCAGTATTTATGGAGTTCTTGCAGTTAAATCATCAAAGCAACTTATCCTACTCATAAATTTAAACATTTATGAGCAGGATAAATTTCATACTCGGTTGAGATTGCAAAAGATTTTATAACCTCACCTCAGGACCCGAATCCCATGAACTGGCCAAAATTTAGAAGCTAGAGTAGGTTTCGAACCAAGGCTACCTTCAGCTGTCAAAATTTTCGAAGCAGGGTCGATGTTTACCACCTCTAAATTCTTGTTAGCACTATGCTGTCCTGCAACAGCATTTGAGCCACCTGATTGGAAAACCAACAATCTGCATAAGCGAAAACAAAGACGCAGATCAGCTTCGCAGTAACCGCGATGATCAGCGCCTTTGTTTTCGCTACACGGATAGTACAATCCCTCTACTTCCTAAATAAGAAATTTCATGCTTCTAGCCATCTTCTGTCATTGTGCAGTCCGGTTTATGTGGGACATGTTCAATAACCACATTGTTGGTTTTCCCACGAGGTGGCTCATTTATTTTTACATGCATTCACATCATCAAAGGAGCTTAATAAATAACTGGACAAGAGGTGGAATAAAAGGTATCTTTATTATCAAATACATGTATGTTTAGATCAACATGAAAATAAAACATATATCGTTGAAATCCTATTAAACGCCAACACACTAATGAATGCCCACCCCCTATTTTGATGCCAAACTGGCTGCAAGCAAGGCTTTCAGTATACCCCCCGCAAAATTATCTGAAGCTGGCCAATAACTTCCTAAGTCAAACATGCAGAAAATTTGTCAAAGATATCTTTTCAGCATTATAATCCTTCATGTACATCCTCAGTATGCCAGTCACATCTATAAGATATTAAAAGAATATATTGAAAGCTTGAGGTTGATTTCACTGTATGCACTATGATCATTGTTTATCATGAGAAATGGTAAAAAATTGGCTAGGTTAAATATAAGCTGTAAATTTGTCAAAAATTATTTTTTCAGCATGAAAATTATTCATGCACATCTGAAATATATCTGGAACAAATTTACAAAGAATTTAAAAGAAACATTGAAAGCCCTAGGAGGAGTTGATTTCACAAAGTATGCACTACCAACCATTATTCAATATTGTATATAAGCAATGGTCAAGAAATGGCTATGTTGAAAAATGATGTAAATTTGTCAAAAATCACTTTTTCATTATTATAATTCTTCATGCACATCTTCAATAGGTGTGGAACATGTCTGCAAAGTATTGAAAATAAATACTGAAAGCCCTAGGAGGAGTTGATTTCACAAACTATGCACTACCAAACATTATTGTATATAAGCAATGGTCAAAAATGGCTATGTTGAAAAATGCTGTAAATTTGTCAAAAATTATTTTTTCATCACTAGAATTCTCCATGCACATCTTCAATAGGTGTGGAACATGTCTGCAAAGTATTGAAAAGAAATACTGAAAGCCCTAGGAAGAGTCGATTTCACAAAGTATGCACTACCAACCATTATTGTATATGTCAAAAATGACTATGTGGAAAAATGCTGTAAATTTGTCAAAAATTATTTTTTTCAGCATTATAATTCTTCATGCATATCTTCAATATGTGTGGAACATGTCTGCAAAGTATTGAAAAGAAATACTAAAAGCACTAGGAGGAGTTGATTTCACAAACTATGCACTACCAACCATTATTGAATATGGCAATTATGGAAAATTGGCTAAGTTCAAAATGCTGTAAATTTGTCAAAATTCATTTTTTCATCATAATACTTCTTCATGCATATCTTCAATATCTCTGGCACATATCTGCAAAGTATCAAAAGAGAATATTGAAAGCTGTAGGAGCTGATTTCACAAAGTATGCGCTATTAGCACTATGGGCTCTTAACCACTCGGCCACGGGGGCTGCCAGATAATATATGAATTCTTAAGAGTTGCCCAACAGTGTAGCCTCCAATACACTCCCATCCCTTTCTATGGAAAGGTATTGTTTCTAATAAATGCCCAGGCAATTAATAGAATTTTTATGGTATTTTAGAACAAAGCTATAAAAGAATTAGGTCTTGCCAAAAGAGTCGTGCATTCACAGGTTTTGTGTTACAGGGCTGTAATAGGACTGGTCGTCAAGCCATTCTTCTGCACAGGGGTCGAGGGTTCAATCCTGGACTTCTCTGCAGTCTTTCAGATGAGGCTATAAACTGAGGGCCCATACTCCATATGATCTTAGCTGTTGATTCGGACATAAAACAACAATCAAGCAACCAGCTCTTCAGCGCTTTTGGGCAAGGTACCATAATTGGTGTTTATCCTACATTGTTATATACCTAATGTATCTCTACAATAGAAACTGGTCGTGTTGTAACGGACAACACTTTCTGCTGTTTTAAGCGTCGTAGGGCATTAATACCATTAATGCCCTGAGATAACGTCATAGCAGGGCAATAATGGTATTAATGCCCTGAGATGGCATGATAGCAGGGCAATAATGGTGTTATTGCTCTGAGACTGTGACAAATACCTGTTTACATGTTATAGGCACTGGCATGTGTTCATTTCATCTAAATTTAACTTGACATGTGTATGTACATTTCAGATGTATATTTCATCTAAATTTATGGTGTCACTTTGATGCTAATCACAAACCAATCAATGGCAATGGTGATTGCCGTTATGCACGATTTCAAAGTCAAAATTGCTTCTCTTTTACACAGGATATAAAATTCTGAATAAATAAATAAATAAATTGTGCGTGTGCCGAAGGAAAGGTATATAACAATGACGATATAACATTCTTTTCCACGTGCATTAACGTTTGCCAAGCCCTCGGGCAATAATGTGTTGCAGCCCTCACCGCTACGCGGTTCGGGCTGCAACACATTATTGCCCTTGGGCTTGGCAAACGTTAATGCACGGAAAAGAATGTTTTATCCTCTTATTATTCATTTCAAGAACCTAATAAAATAATCATATTTTGCCAAAAATATAATGGAGTTAATTTCGTTATATAGATCTTAATAATAGGCACAGCTTTAATCAAAATAATTATTTTGTTGTCCTATTTTTGGCTTTTAAAATAGTATGATCACAACAATAAACACCAATTAATGTACCTCGCCCCTGAATGATCCAGCGACGTAATTCCGACTGACCCTATGTTGCTACAGCCTGGCAATGATGCTTTAGCCAGGCTGTAACTGCATTACAGCCCTGCAACATAAGACCCAACAGAAAAAGGTGTTGGTGGCCCTCGTGGCCAAGTGATTAAGAGCGCTATGTCTTAAACACTCAATTATCTGACCGCTTTGTCTGAAGTTTTAAGACTCTTTAACATCTTCTGTGGCTGGACAGTCCAATTTGAAACAGACCTGGATGGAAACCCCAATGACAATTGTTCTCATTCGGTTTGAATGGTCTTTTTATCTCAAAAATACATGATCTTATCCTGGTTTCTGACGTTCATTACTGACATAATCAAGACCACTTATCTGTAGTCTTACTACCATACCAAGAGAAAATTGACATATGACCCACCTCGTGGGAAAACCAACAATGTGGTTTCCAACAGGTCCGACACAAACCGGTCTGTACAAGCACAGAAAAGAGCTAGAAGCTTGAAATTTTAAATTTAAGTAGAAGAGGAATTGTACTATCCGAGTAGCGAAAACAAAGGCGCTGATCAGCTTCACGGTTACCGCGAAGCTGATCTGCGCCTTTGTTTTCGCCTATGCAGATTGTTGGTTTTCCCATGGGGCGGCTCATATCATTCAAAATATTATTGCCAAGGAGACATTATCAGAATTTAGTGGTAAACTTCTAAACAATATCTTTGTAATCACAGAAATTTGTGTTGAAAGATGAGAAAGTATCTGAAATGTCAACAAAAGTTTTGTGAGGAAAACATTGGTGAGAACAGAATTAAAAGAAAACAAGTCCTACAAATAGGCGTTGCCATAGGCCACTATCCTACAGTAGACTTGTAAAGATAAAGGAGAGAGAGAAAAATGCAAAAATATTCAATGACAATAGGACGGTTTCATGGGATGAGTGGGGATTAAATGACAATAGGACGGTTCAAACTCAATACCTTGTCTGCAAATTTCTAAATTTTTAGTTAAAGTGTCAAACCAAATTTCAGGGGTTATGCTATTATTTTCATTGTCTTTGCATTTTCTCTTCCCCAAACGATGAACTGAACTAACATTATCTTTTTTCCCTTTGAACACAACTGACATAGATGAGCTGTTAGCTAATTCAGGCCTTTCTGTGCCAACCGAACAAAATTCAATGTTTGCTGTTGAAAAAGATGTGCTATCTGGTGCTGATGGTGGAGTTACACGCACATATGATCCTTTTACACCAGGAGACTCCTCAAAATCTAAACTGGCAAGATATCGATGATGGTCAGCCACTGTATATGGATAGGTTTTAACTTGGAAGCTTGAGTCAAATAAGTCTAAATTAAGAGAAGAACGCTGAAAAAGAAAATACAAAAATGATAGTTTAAGTCATTGGAGTAAATACATGAAAAATCAAATAGATTTTGAACCCAGCAAACTATGGTCAGCATGAGAAGCAGTCTTTGTCATCTGCTCAAAGTTTGCTAAGGTTCTTAGCCTTCAATATGTATACATATGGAGCTAAAATGATATTGTGGTGTTCATAAAAGACTCAGTTTAAAATGTGTGAAAGCTTTAATTCCTGCTTAGATCTTGTCAGTGATGATGTGTATGCAAAATCTGGTCACACTGTGTTCAGGAACGAAATTCTGATGAGAATCAAGAGCCAAAACTTTGTTCAATTTTAAAACCAGAGAACCAACGGTCCTGTAAATGCTCACCTGAGATCCGAAATATATACCAATGAACTTGTTTGACTATAAAGGTAATATACATGTATATAGCCCCAGGACAGAGTCAGAACAACCCCTGGGTTGAATTTCTTTTTCAAATTCATAAATATTCTGTTCACTTGCCCATTTCCTGAAAGTTTTTCCCTTCCGTGTCATTGTAACAGTTTTCTGCATATGTGACCTATGTTGACCTTGCAGTGAAATCTGCCAAGGTTATCACAGGATCATGATTTATACAAACTTTGTAGAGCTCCATTGCCTGATGCATCATGCCAAGTTTCATAATCATAGGCCTTCTGGTTCTGAAGACGAAGATTTTTAAAGGTTTTTGCTATCTATAGCAATGGCGGCCATCTTGGTCATGTGACCTTGACCAGTTACATAAACTCTCATTGCCCCTTCCTAACGATGCTCCACATAAAGTTTGGCTTTGATTGGCCACTCGGTTTCAGAGAAGAAAATGTTTGAATATTATGGTCATATACATGTACATTAGCCCCAGGGCAGGGTCAGACAACCACCTAGGAACAATTTTTTTCATAAACATAAATATTCTGTGCATTTGCCCATTTCCTGCAAGTTTTTCCCCATAAATTACATTTTTCATTTTGACAATTTTCCCCATTCAAATTCATGGCGACCTATGTTGACCTTGCCGTAAAATAGGTCAAGGTCATCCCAGGGTCATGATTTATATAAACTTTGTAGAGCTCCATTGCCTGATGCTTCATGCCAAGTTACAAAATCATAGGCCTTCTGGTTCTGGAGAAGAAGATTCTTAAAGGTTTTTGCTATTTATAGCCATGGCAGCAATCTTGGTCATGTAACCTGGACCATTTATATAAACTTTCGTTCCCCCTTCCAAAGGATGCTCCACCTGAAGTTTGGCTTTGATTGGCCACTCGGTTTCAGAGGAGAAGCTTTTTGAAATTGTGGACGGACGACGGACAGACGAAGGAGCATGGCCATCATATAAGCTCATTCCAAGCTAGATCTGGTTACTGTTGATGAGCATACATGTACAAATGTTGTCTAAATTATGTCCATTTGTGACAAAACTTTTCCTTAAACACAAATTTACAATTTAGGAGATCCATAAGGAATTGAATACAGTGCATATACTAACCATATACTTTGGACACAAATTTAGGTCTGTGTGTTCATTCAGTTTCCCACTGGGTAACGCATTTTCCTACTCGACAACAGACTGAAATTTGACAGCCTGCAATGAAAAATGACTCAAAAATTATTGATTCAATAGTGTTATTAGGTTTACAATGCATCAGGTAAAAATTCTCTTGTCAAGATGCTATTTGGATATAATGAAATGTGAACCCTCTACTAGAATGGTTATAATGAAAATGATGATGAAGTGTGCACAATTTTTACAAAATAGAAATACTGTATTTGTTCTAATTAGCGCACATTTTCCAATATGAGCACACCAGGGTCTTTTTTCCAAAAAATCTGTGCTGCCAAGTTGTGCTTCACTTACAATTCTTTTAAACTGCAAAAAATCTGTGCTGCCAAGTTGTACTTCACTTCTTTTAAACTTTTGTTTTAAATGAGAAATATATAGTGCAGTCTAATAACTGTCTTTCAAGTTTTAGTAAGTAGTACAAGGAGTCTACATATTGTCAAGATACATAATCTATATATGAATTAAAACTGTTACCTGATATAAATGATTTAAAACATGGCACTCAAAGCGGTTGGGAATCTGGTGTTCCACGTAGAAGCAGTCTCCCCATCGACAAGTATTTCTTCCTGAAACATGATCGTTGATCAGGTGTTGACTAAGCAGCCTTATGGACTGTAGGCTCTCTGAGCATCCTTCCCAATGGCAAAGGAACTACAAGAAAATCAAAATCAAGAAATTGAACATTTAAATCCCTGAACAGCCAAAGGTGTGAAAGCATTGAATGAAAAAGGCCAAAGTACCTTTGCACATAAAATTAATAATAAAACATGGGTAAAACCCCCCACAAATTCTTTAGTTAATACGCAGATAAAAGTTTCTCCACAATGTACAGGTTTTCAGTAAAGACTAATTATGATGTAATGACAATGATTAAAGCATTGACTAGGCAATGCTTAATTGATACCACCTACATCAAAATAATCACTCGAACAATAAGAGCTGTTGCAGGACAGCCTTGCTCGCCTGACTTGTGCTTTGTCACTAAATCTATTAAAATCTATGACCCATGACCTTGACCTCAAGGTCTCTCAGGTGGGCTGTGATGGTACAGCATAAAACTTCAGACCAATACATGTATCTACCAACATGCAAAATATCAACTTGATCCATCTACATATTCAAGAGACATAGACTTATAAAAAGTTTAACTAAAAACTTTAACACAAAATTTCTAAGTCCATGACCTTGAACTGAAGGTCACACAGGTGGGTCATGATGGAACCAATATCAACAATCAAAGTATCAACTTGATCCATCTACATATTCAAAAGATACATGTACCTAGACTTACAGAAAGTTTAACCAAAAACTTCAACACAAAATTTCTAAGTCTATGACCTTGACATAAAGGTCACTCAGGTGGGTCGTGATGGTACAGCATAAAACTTCAGACCAATATCTACCAATATGCAAAGTATTAATTTGATCCATCTACACTTTTTGAGATACATGTATAGACTTACATAAACTTTAACCAAAAACTTTAACACAAAAATTTTAAGTCTGTAACCTTGACCTCAAGGTGACCCGGGTGGGTCATGATAGTGCAGAATAAAACTTCACATGTTCAAGAGATGTAGACTTATAAAAACTTTAGCCAAACAGCAACGCCGACGCTAACGCCAACGCCGATGCCGGGGTGACTGCAATAACTCTTCCTGTACTTTAGTACAGGTGAGCTAAAAAATGTTTGAAGATTATACTGGCCACACAAATGTGTAAATTCACGGCTGCCAATTGATCAAAAATATTTTTTCATGATATTTTCTTCATGCAAATGTCCAATGTGTCTATATTGTTTATTGGCGCGTGTATGCACACACAAAAAAAACACACACACAAAATAAGAGCTGTCGCAGGACAGCGTAGCTCGCCTGACTTGTGCTTTGCCACTACATCTGTTAAAATCTATGACCCATGACCTTGACCTCAAGGTCACTCAGGTGGGTCATGATGGTACAACATAAAACTTCAGACCAATGCAAAATATCAACTTGATCAATCTACATGTTCAAGAGATATAGACTTATAAAAACATTAACCAAAACTTAAACACAAAACTTCCAAGTCTGTGACCTTGACCTCAAGGTCATCCAGGTGAGTTGTGATGTACAGCATAAAACCTGAGACCAATATCTATCAACATGCAAGTATCATCTTTATCCATCAACATGTTCAAGAGATTTAGACTTTAACCAAAAAATTAAACACAAAATTTCTAAGTCTGTGACCTTGACCTCAAGGTCACCCAGGGTAGGTCATGATGGTACTGCATAAAACTTCAGACCAATATCTACCAACATGCAAAGTATCAACCTCGATCAATCAACATGGTCAAGAGATATAGACTTACAAAAACTTAAATCAAAAACTTAAACACAAAATTTCTAAGTCTGTAACCTTGACCTGAAGGTCATCGAGAGTGGGTCATGATAGTACTGCGTAAAACTTCAGACCAATATCTAGCAACATGCAAAGTATCAAAACAATCCATCAATATGGTCAAGAGATATTGACTTACAAAAACTTTAACCAAAAACTTAAACACAAAATTTCTAAGTCCGTGACCTTGACCTCAAGGTCACCCAGGGTGGGTCATGACAGTACTGCGTAAAACTTCAGACCAATATCTAGCAACATGCAAAGTATCAAAACAATCCATCAATATGGTCAAGAGATATTGACTTACAAAAACTTTAACCAAAAACTTAAACACAAAATTTCTAAGTCCGTGACCTTGACCTCAAGGTCACCCAGGGTGGGTCATGATGGTACTGCGTAAAACTTCAGACCAATATCTAGCAACATGCAAAGTATCAAAACAATCCATCAATATGGTCAAGAGATATTGACTTACAAAAACTTTAACCAAAACAAAAACTTAAACACAAAATTTCTAAGTCCCTGACCTTGACCTCAAGGTCACCCAGGGTGGGTCATGATGGTACTGCGTAAAACTTCAGACCAATATCTAGCAACATGCAAAGTATCAAAACAATCCATCAATATGGTCAAGAGATATTGACTTACAAAAACTTTAACCAAAACAAAAACTTAAACACAAAATTTCTAAGTCCGTGACCTTGACCTCAAGGTCACCCAGGGTGGGTCATGATGGTACTGCGTAAAACTTCAGACCAATATCTAGCAACATGCAAAGTATCAAAACAATCCATCAATATGGTCAAGAGATATTGACTTACAAAAACTTTAACCAAAACAAAAACTTAAACACAAAATTTCTAAGTCCCTGACCTTGACCTCAAGGTCACCCAGGGTGGGTCATGATGGTACTGCGTAAAACTTCAGACCAATATCTATCAACATGCAAAGTATCAACTTGATCCATAAATATGGTCAAGAGATATAGACTTCTAAAAAACTTTAACCGAAAGTGTGACGCGGACGTAAACGTAAACGTTAACGTAAACGCGGACGACCGAGGTGACTACAATAGCTCTATGCACTTCGTGCAGGCGAGCTAATAAAACAATAGTATAGCAAACTAATAAATCATTCTTATACAATTGTTTACATTTTTTAAAACAACAGGTTGTATACAATCAAAATTTCCCTAGCCTACTTCTGCCCAACTTTCAATTTTTTATACATGTATATAGGTTTGATGCAAAAAAAAAAAAAAAAAAAAAAAAAAAAAAAAAAAAAAAAAAGAATATATTTCATCTTTTTACTTTATCTACCACCTTTATTTTGTCAAAATTGTTCTAAACTTTTTATCTCTACGGAATGCATGTGACATTCAGAAACCTTTATAATCAACAGGTATTATGTGTTTTCTTTTTTTTATTCTAACACAACCTGCCTATAGAAGCCAATGGTAAAGTGCAGTGATATATTGAGTGATATTAGCGTGACGTTACTGTGTGCCGTTTTGATGCCATTTTGATTAAATTATGACATCAGCTAAGTCACGTTACTTTGACGTTAGACGGTGTAACATCATTTCAATGCGTTCAAAACATAGCAAACATATGTAAAACATTTGCAGTACAGGGCAGTTTGTCAGGATTTCTTCAGAGTAATGGATGAAAAGTTGAAGAAACTGAAGGTTAAAAATGATTTAATTCCATTTATTGTGTGTTAGAATTGAAATAGATCAGCTCTAGTTGCGTGAATTGTTGAGTATTACATCACTGTTTGTCGGTCAGTTGTACGCAGATAAATCACTTGCGGTGCGCGCTCATGATTTGCTCTGCTTTACAACTGACCTCAAAAAGTGGTATAATACTCAACAATTCACTACTAGAGCTGATCTATTTCTTAAATAGACAATTTATAATGTTGAAATTTCTGTTGGTAGCAAGCACAGTTTATAGGATTTTCAAAACTTCTGAGGGCTATAAATAATATTTTTTGTCGAAATCATGTGTGGTTTGCCTAAAAAAATTCTCCCTGAACATCAATTTTATAGTGTAGGTAAAATTTACATTTTCTTGTCCTTTGGGACTGCAGAAATCACCATTTTCATGAGAGCAAAGTTGCACCAAACATGGAGCTAGGCAGCGTGAGGGATGCTGTGTGCCCCATTATCTTTGAAACAGACTCAATAAGACTGAATCTGCTGTTTTCAACTTTTGGATGCTGTATTTCAAAAAGATTTTTCCTTCTAGTATCAAAATATCTTCACATTTGTAGAAAAAAATAATCTGTATATTATATCTTTAAGCAATGAACAGTTGCATTTGACCCCTGAGGTAGGGAATGGTTCCTGCGAACATATTTAATCTACTCAATCTCAGTACATGTACACCTTGCCAAAATTAGCTATTTTTGTTGATGTAACACCATTGTCGTAAACAATTTGCATTTGTAGAGATCTATAAAATAACAAGTTTTAAACAAAAGAAATCTCAAGTATTATTACAAAATGAGGCTAGTGGTTGTCCCATACTTGTACATGGTCATTGCCTTCCATTTTTGGTAAATTTAAACAAGAAGTTTTGTAAATGAATTCTTAACTAATAGATACACATGTATAGATATATACCGTTTTCCTTGTTTCAGTAGCAGGAACCTCAACTGTCTCTTCAAGGGCCCTATGAGCAATAAGAAAATGATCCAGCATCTGATCCTCGCTGGTAAAATGACCATCACAGGATGGACATTGTGTCTTCTACAAAAAGATAAAAAGAAATAAACAATTAAAGGACAATGCCATGTGTTCAATTGAC
The DNA here is from genome assembly GCA_964017185.1 of Rugalucina vietnamica. Lineage (NCBI taxonomy): Eukaryota > Metazoa > Mollusca > Bivalvia > Lucinida > Lucinidae > Rugalucina > Rugalucina vietnamica. Next base: position 7,479,503 of record OZ024871.1, on the reverse strand, counting down.
CAACAAAAAACAAGAAACTCACTATTAACAGAATTGTACAATGTACATTGTATAATGTACATTGTTATATATCTATAAATAAAACATGCTTTATTGGCTTTGAGGGAAATTACATGTATTTGACAATACTAAGTCAATAACTGTACAATATTGAAGTGGCTGCTTCTCAGTATTATAAAAGGTTCAACCTTACAACCTAAACTTCTTTTTTGGAATATTTCCCTATTCTGCTGATATAAGAAATAAGCAAACTTTCAATAACAAAAAAATGGCCACAAACAAGGCTAACAGTATACCCTGAAAGGTACTAACTTCTATCAAAACTCCAGTTTCTTAGTGAAAAAGTATTACTTCTTCATACAACTGCAATTTATGTCTAAAGAATGCAAGATACAGTATCTGCAAAATGTTGAAAGGATACACTACAAGCTATAAGAGAAAATGATTTCAAAAAGTGTGCTCCATTAAAGATTAAATAGTGGCAAAACTCTTGCAATACTGACCCTTCAGTCCCAATTTTCCTTCAAAACATGCACTGTCTGATGGTTATTGTGTGGTACTAATTTGAACAAAAATTGAACAAAAGGTACTAAAGTTATAAACAAAACCCTCAATTTTGACATAATGAAACAGCATACCCCACTAAAACTTTGTTTTGCATGGGGGTAGAACTATTGAAAGAATGTCCACAAAACACTGGTAAACTCCCTCTGGAAGGTTGAGCAACTTGCTGTCCTGATATGTCCTCTCTGACAGCTGTTAAGCAACACATCTTACTAAAAACAAGTTTAACAAAATGAAAATTACCGCTCTGTTTATTACCTTAGTACCTTCCTTATTATGACTGCTGCTGTTCTCCTGAGGCGAGACATTTCTTCTCCTATCTTTATAATGGGACGCTGGAATTCAGCTGATGAGCTGCGAGTCTGCAAAATAACAATAAAGAAGTCTAGAAAAGAAAATGCACACTTTAGTAAAATCTTCTTGATGTATCAAGTTTTCAGAGCCCAATCTAATAACAGCTGTGTTTAAATGTAAAAAAATCCAGTTAATTCGTCCAAGGAAAATCTTGCTTTAGTAAAATTGAATGGCAAGTGTTGGGTTTAGAGACTTATGCATTTCAGTCCATTGATAAAGCAGGGTAACAAATTCAGATGTGCCTAGGTTACGCACAGGGTAGAGCTGTCATTAATATCGATAATATCGATAAGCTGTATCGATATAGAAAAGAACATATCAATACATATTGATATTGTAAAGTGAAACTTCCCACAAATATGTGCCTCCATATAGACAGACATTATTGATTGCTAAGTATCAATATTCAATAGCTATTGCAAAATGCCCACAGTGTGAAATCTCACTTGTGATCCCCAGAGAGCAATTAATGACAAATTATCTGATACTCTACACAGTTTTTCCAAAACGTATGCCAAAGAATGCAAATTCATTGGGTGTTCATGATCTTGCTTAGGTGAATTGGCCATTGAAGCAATTTCGGCCCAGACTTGAGCCACAAAAATGCATTCAAACTCTTGTATAACATGACTGATTTTTTCCTGATCTATCCTGATTTATGATTGACAAACTGAATTAAATAAATAATCATGGTGTAATGATTATCTCTGTTGACAGCACAGTGAGCACTTCCTTAAAATTAAGTTGAAACTTCATCTTGTACTTGTTGATGGCCTAAAAACTTGCTTCAAAACCCCTTTTAAAAAATTACCTATATATATTGATATGTCGCGATATTGCCCCGTGGATATATTGATATGTCAAATGCCCAATCAATGACAGCTCTAGTACAGGGTGTCATGCCATTTTCACTACCATTTTGTTTCAGACTTCCTCTGGGATAAATCCAGAGGACAAAGTTTCAAGCTCGTGGAGTCAATATTTTTTAGAGACACGGACAGACCAAAAGCAATATGCTTCTGATGAAAATTTCAAACTGTGCTTATATAAATGTGAAAGCACTGTTCTACTCAAGGCAGTTATTTTTGTATTCCCTGGTAAGTTCATCTGACATATCAATGGGGTGGGGGTAGCCCCCAAAAGGTTTTGGGCCGAACTGGATCAGAGCTGGTTTCCATCAGTAAGTTCAGGATAAATTTAACTTACTGTCAGAAGATTGGTAATGCGGCCAACAGGTACAATGACAGCTACATCATCTGGTAGTATATCAAGAATTAGATTTCCATCCCTGAAATAACAACGTTATGTAATACAATAATTGATTGCCCAACACATTTACATGAATGTATTATAAAGCGAAATTTACATGTAAAATCATAAATTAAAATTATACACTGAAAGAATGTTATAAGTGGCCAAATAACACTTTTTACAATGGTTCAGTTAAGATAGACAACAGACAACAGGCCACATTTTGGGAAATTGCAGCTTACTTGAATTACAGTATGTTCTGATTGTATCTCACCTAATTGGTAAATTGTTGTTTTCCATTTGGTATATTAGTTCTGGTTGTGCGATTCACTGATCATTGCTTAAATCTATCAACAAATTTTCGTGCATTTACAAACATGGCAAGCAAGCATGAAAAATGTATGTCCGTGCATCAACTGTACAATCAATTAACAATGCTATGATCAACTTGGATGGCATGCATAGATTAACAAACCCACATTAATTAGTTTCTTATATGAAGATAAGCCTAGGTAACTTATCTCCATCATGGTAACTGACCATCATTCAATCACTTGACTAAAAATCCTGATGCTTGTGACAGTCTTACATTATAGCAACAGGTACAGTAATTTAGTGTTGTTTATTAAAATTGCTCCAAGTGCTATAACGATTAACTTTGATCTCAAAGTATTAATAAAACAAAGCATTCGTTGCTCAAACATGCATTAAACACAAATGTAAGAGGAGCAAGACTTCACATGCACCAAACGCATTCACTGAACAAATTTCCGCTCAGTCTTAGAAAACGAAACTTATCTAAAATTTGTTTTCCTACCAAAAAACAAAAACAAACAAAAAAAACAACAACAGATGTGTCCTACTGTTTTTGGTGTCAGAAAATTTGATGTGTCAAGGGACTTGAAAACAATTAAAGGAAAATAACTTGAAAAACATACAAGCCAGCGTTTTTTGTTCTTACCTAGGACAAATCGCCATTGTGCTTTATAAGCATGTTTCATATTTTAGCAATTTCTTAGTTATAGAGTGGACACAGAATTGTATCAAAATCAAAAATCAATTAAATTGTATAGATAATTGGACATAAAATTTTATCAAAATCAATATACAAGAGTTTTAAGTTCTCATGTTGCTTTACAAATTTGTGACGATTTATCAAAATATCTGTCTAATTCTAAAGCTGATACAAAATTGTACTGAAAAGAAGCAACAAGAAATAACTCTTAACGATTTGGTGATGGACAGACTGACAAACAGACGGACAGATGCAAGGGGAAAAACAATAAGACTCTCGACCCTTCAAGTGGGGAGACTTAGGAACACAGAAATATACAAACAGCCAAACAGGCAACAAATGATTGCTCACCTGATACTATCAAGTAGTCAAAAATGTTGAATAAATGACAAAAGCACTAGTCATATGTAACCAGCCCAATCGAACTTACACCAGACACAGAGGTGAGATGATCGAGTGATTAAGAAACTGCACTCTCAACCGCTTGGCCACGAGGGCTGCCACAACATTTTAAATTTCTTTCAGAAATATATATTCAACTTTGAAAAGAAGGATCAACTCACTGACGCACGACATCCCATGGCTATACATATGGGTGATTTTCAAAAAAATGAAGTAAAAGTGTGACATTGACCCATTTTAGGTCAAAATTGAGATGTGCATTTGTCTGATTAATTTTTGTTCCTGGTTTTTCTATGGATATCAAAATAAAAGAAATCAACATTCAAATCTTTTTGACAATGGCCATTTTTGTGATTTTCTTGTTTCTGTGCTTTTTGTTGTTTATTTTCAAAACTGGTGATATACCTTATAAGTAGTGCTATATTTGTAACATACACTTTATGTTTCAAATTTGTTCTTAGTTTGATAGACCCTATATTGGGACTAGACTCTATGCCATTAATTTGATAAAATTCTCCAAAAAAAAATTTTTTCACACACTTATTTGAGAAATTTGACCCTAAAATTGCTTTCTGCACTTATAAATGTTTCCATAACCACTCAAATGATCAATGTATTTAATGATGAACAGTATCTTACAAGTGTACAATGCTTCCTGTGATTGCTATATACATTCATAAGAGTGAAAGTAATATGTATCGTTAGGAATTAGCATTCAATTTTTTAGACTAGAAAATATGTGTTGCACTTGTGACATCACTTTTGTTAATTATTAGACACCAATATGCATAACTGTATGCAAAGGATTGTTTTGTTGGTTTCTTTCTGACCTGCTAGACTAAAATATAAAGCAAAATAACAAGTCATACATGATATGCTTATATGGTCAGTCAAGAAATACAAAACGTTGCACTTGTGACATAAATGGTTAACTGATTAGATCAGTTACTTTTCAAAATATAAGAAATGGTTTTAAATGAAGAACCTCTGATAATCAATCCAGATGCATCAGACTTGATCAGTAAGAGCATACAATAGATGTAGGGCTTACAATGATTGAACACTGGCTTTCACAAGTTTAAGCTAAGCTTTTTTTACTGTAGTTTATTTTTAGGGGTATGGTTATTATTTATAAATGCTGAAGAGGCAACAAAGGCGAAATACATGCATGGCTTATTGGCAACTCTCAAGTACTTAATTGTTTGGAACTTTTTAGAGATTTTGTTTTGTTAGGTAATCAGATAATTGTTTTCTGACCATTTGAAAATGACTTGATATTCAAAATGTCACGCTAAAACGTTGCACTTGTGACATTTTTAGGTATATATTGTTGTATAAATTTGGTATAGATCTATCTCTTTTTATGAAATTTTGCATGGAGTTTGACACCTTCATAACACACATTTAAGGTATAAATGAGACCTTATATGTATAAAGCTTATCAGTTCAGCTTTAATATTGAAAAATACTTCATTTTTTTGAAAACCACCCATATATTAAACTCAACTTATAAGCCTTTGGCTAATGTGAGCTTAAAGGAAAACAGCATGCAATTTATCTATAGAGTATAATAGACCTGCTTGGCACTTTTCTTTCTCTGCACCAGCCCTATTTCATAATAAAGTATATCATTATTAAGATATATAGAGGATATTCAAGTTTTTGGAGTGAATATGAGTTTTATTTCATTGAGTGAAGTGAAAATTTTTTTATATTTCATGAGTGCCGAAGGCACGAATGAAATATATAATTTTTCACTTCACGAGATGAAATAAAAGTCATATTCACGACAAAAACTTGAATTTTCTTTTTATTATATTGCATGTAGTCATTGTAACGTTGCGCGCTAAAGCATATGACGTCAAAATCTTAAATGACGTCATTACGTCACGTCATTACGTCGCTATTGTGTGTGAACGTTCATTGCGTCAACAATAGCATAGATTATAAAATTTAGTTATGTATAAATTAGAAATGAAACGGTGGAATCGTAATTTGCGTATTCCCAAATCTTATATTTTCACATGTGAAAATATAACTTTTTTATATTTTCACATGTGAAAATATAACTTTTTCAAATATTGGTTATTATTTAATACATCGGGTGGGCTCAGATCAGGATAGGACAGCATGTTGCACATATATCAAAAAATGAAGTTGCGTAAAATGTCCTAATTTTTATTGAAATGAGTACGGGAAACCCTCGTGCATTTTTATTCCAAATTTTATTAAGATCGCATCATTCATCAAAATGTTATCACTGTGCCTATACCACTGGTATTACAGTCTACGGACTGTACACACAATGCAATATCAAGTTAATAAATGATTGAACTTTATTGATTTGAACTTGTAAACAGCTTTGAATCAATAGAACAATGTATGACAACTATAAAATGAAACATTTCTTTAAGAAAATATAGCTCTTTTGAAACTTTGAAAGCGACTGATCCATTTACTACATTTTCAAAACAAATGTAACAACAAGCCAAATACAATAACAGATGAAATTATACAGACAGAAGGACAACATGTACTTAAGATATCCAACAAGTGTCTATGGAGAAGGAAAAATATGGCTCATTTTGTATATGAAACCTTGTGTTTACAAAATATGCTCAACAATTCATGTTCTCAAAAGTCTACGGACTGTACAAAAATCATACAGGAATTTAATATCATAAAATCTGTGAACTTCATAGGTTAAGTAGAATTTAATATTACTATAAACATTTGTCAGAGTACAAATTCTCTAAAAATATGCTTCTTACCTATTAAGGTAACTGAGTGGCCACCTATTGGGAAAATAGCTGCTCATTCGGCTTACGATATGTTTCATGGTGTAAGTGCCTGATTGTTAGTTTGGTTTCTTCCCACCTCAGTTTTTGGAGTGGGAATCTCTTTCTGATTGCGCCTTTTCCTGATCTTTGCCTACTAGTACCTTTTTCTTTACTCTAGTTTCAACTGATAATGGATGCCCTCTCTTGGAATTATGTTGTAAATAAAAGTGCTGCAGGCATGCATGATACCCCGCCACGCAAATTTAATTTAGTACAAATGCACATATCTTGACGACATCAATCTACAATACCAAACCACATCTTCCAGATATGAACTCCTTAACAAAGTTTAAAGTAAATTGGTCTACAGATGCTCAAGATAGCGCCTAGAAACAATATTGTAACATAAATCAAGGGCCATTACTCTGTATTTATTTGACGAAAATTACCAATCTTCAATCCCAAACCAGTCCTTCCTGATATGAACTCCTATACAAAATTTGAAGAAAATTGGTCAATAAATGCTCCAGATAGAGCCCGAAAATGAAATTTTAACGTATATCAAGGGCCATAACTCTGTACTTATTTGATGAAATTTTCCCATCTTCAATCCAAAACCACTCCTTCCTAATATGAACTCCTATACAAAGTTTGAAGAAAATTGGTCTATAAATGCCCAAGATATAGGCCGGAAACGGAATTTTAATATAAGTCAAGGGCCATAACTCTGTACTTATTCAACAAAATTTACCCATCTTCAATCCCAATTCACTCCTTTCTAATATTAGCTCCTATACAAAGTTTGAAGAAAATTGGTCAATAAATGCTCAAGATAGAGCACGGAAACGAAATTTTAACGTAAATCAAGGGCCATAACTCTGCACTTATTTGACGAAATTTACCCATCTATAATCCCAAACCACTCCTTCTTAATATGAACTCCTATACAAAGTTTGAAGAAAATTGGTCAATAAATGCTCAAGATAGAGCACGGAAACGAAATTTTAAAGTAAATCAAGGGCTGTAACTCTGTACTTATTTGACGAAATTTGCCCATCTTCAATCCCAAACCACTCCTTCCTGATATAAACTCCTATACAAAGTTTGAAGAAAATTGGTCAATAAATGCTCAAGTTAGAGCACGGAAACGAAGCGCTGACGGACGGACGGACAGACGGACGGACGGACACTCGAGCGCAAATTTTTTTCGGAGGGTATAACATAATACCCCGCACTTTTTAAAGTGGCGGGGTATAAAAATAACTTATGTTCAGTCTATATATATTGCTGACGCCCCTGTAGAGGTATGTGGTCAAAATGTCAGGTCCATCATGTATGAATGGAGTGTGATCACATAGTGCAGGAGAGAGCTATCCTCACTGCTGATGCCCCTGTAGAGGTATGTGGTCCAAATGTTAGGTCCATCATGTGTGTATGGAGTGTGGTCACATAGTCCAGGAGAGAGCTATCCTCACTGCTGATGCCCCTGTAGAGGTATGTGGTCAAAATGTCAGGTCCATCATGTTTGTATAAAGTGGTCACATTGTCATGGAGAGAGCTATCCTCACTGCTGACGCCTCTGTAGAGGTATGTGGTCAAAATGTCAGGTCCATCATGTGTGTATAGAGTGGTCACATTGTCCAGGAGAGAGCTATCCACACTGCTGACGCCCCTGTAGAGGTATGTGGTCAAAATGTCAGGTCCATCATGTGTGTATGGAGTGTGGTCACATAGTTCATGAGAGAACTATCCTCACTGCTGATGTCCCTATAGAGGTATGTGGTCAAAATGTCAGGTCCATCATGTTTGTATAAAGTGGTCATATTGTCAAGGAGAGAGCTATCCTTACTGCTGACGCCCATGTAGAGGTATGTGGTCAAACTGTATGAGGTCAATCATGTGTGTATGAAGTGTGGTCACATAGTGCAGGAGAGAGCTATCCTCACTGTAACGCCCATGTTGAGGTATGTGGTCAAAATGTCAGGTCCATCATGTGTGTATAGAGTGTGGTCACATTGTCCAGGAGGGAGCTATCCTCACTGCTGACGCCCCTGTAGAGGTATGTGGTCAACATGTAAGGTCCATCATGTGTGTATGGAGTGTGGTCACAAAGTCAAGAAGAGAGCTATCCTCACTGCTGACGCCCCTGTAGAGGTATGTGGTCAAAATGTCAGGTCCATCATGTGGATATAGAATGGTCACATTGTCCAGGAGAGAGCTATCCTCACTGGTGACACCCCTGTAGAGGTATGTGGTCAAAATGTCAGGTCCTGCATGTGAGTATGGAGTGTGGTCACATAGTCCAGGAGAGAGCTATCTTCATTGCTGACGCCCCTGTAGAGGTATGTGGTCAAAATGTCAGGTCCATCATGTGTGTATGGAGTATGGTCACATTGTCCAGGAGAGAGCCATCCTCACTGCTGACGCCCCTAAAGAGGTATGTGGTCAAAATGTCGGGTCCATCATGTGTGAATATAGTGTGGTTGCATAGTCCAGGAGAGAGCTATCCTCACTGCTGACGCCCCTGTAGAAGTATGTGGTCAAAATGTCAGGTCCAACATGTGTGTATAGAGTGTGGTCACATAGTCCAGGAGAGAGCTATCCTCACTGCTGACGCCCCTATAGAGGTACGTGGTCAAAATGTCAGGTCCATCATGTGTGTATGCAGTGTGGTCACATAGTCCAGGAGAGAGCTATCCTCACTGCTGACGCCCCTGTAGAGGTATGTGGTTAAAATGTCAGGTCCATCATGTGTGTATAGAGTGTGGTCACATAGTCCAGGAGAGAGCTATCCTCACTGCTGATGTCCCTGTAGAGGTATGTGGTCAAAATGTCAGGTCCATCATGTGTGTATAGAGTGTGGTCACATTGTCCAGGAGATAGCTTTCCTCACTGCTGACGCCCCTGTAGAGGTATGTGGTCAAAATGTTAGGTCCATCATGTGTGTATAGAGTGTGGTAACATAGTCCAGGACAGAGCTATCCTCACTGCTGATGTCCCTGTAGAAGTTTGTGGTCAAAATGTCAGGTCCATCATGTATGTATAGAGTGTGGTCACACTGTTCAGGTCTATCCTCACTGCTCCTCACTGCTGATGCCCATGTAGAGGTTTATATGAGTCGCGATGCAAGAAAACCAGCCTTTTGGGTTTCCTACAAGGTCTGACATAAACTGGCCCATGCAGCTACAGAACATGGCTAGAAGCTTACAGTTTTGGATTTAGGAAGAAGAGGAATTGTGCTATCTGTGTAGCGAAAACAAAGTGGCAGATTTCTGTTCTGGTCAGTTTATTTTTTTCTTTTGTTCACTTCCATTTCACTGTCAGAGGTTTTAGTTTTGCCTCTTGTTTTCACCTTTACTGTTTACTGTAAGTACAATGATATAAAACTTGTATGTTAAATGTATGTATGATAAATGGTACAGTCAGTAGACCTTTTCACCATCTACATTTCCAGTGGTCCAATCACTAGAATAGCACATACAGGCTTAGATGACTTACTTGTTTAGTTAGTTTATACATAAACAAACAGTTTAATAATTACTTAGTGTATCATACTTGGTAAAACACCATTGTTCGACCAAATATCTGTAGTTTCAACACTATTTTGGCTTAATTTGTTGGAAAAAGATAAAAAAATAACTGAAACCATGTTTTTTTAATACTTGGATCAGCCACATGAGCTAAAATCTTGTATAAATTGTAAATACAAAAGTCCTTAAATACATTTATGCCTAAAATAATGGTAGTGAAACTTGAGGTCTACGGACTGTACGGTCTACGGACAAAGTTTGACATAGTTTGGTGAGCACACCAACTGTCCGAAGTGGAAGGCCTTCCAGGTTTCTTGTACTTTGCATCAAACAGGAATAGAAAGTGATAGAGACACATAATGAATCAGTAGCATGTCTATAATAATTACTGTTAAACTTAGGTCTACGGACTGTACAGAAAAATAAAGTTATTCAAGGTTGCATCACTAGTACATATTATGCATTCAGAGTTATTGTGTAGTGTTACTTAGTTAATTATATATGTATAACACTGAAAATAAAGAAAACATGGATCTCAGCATTTACATTGTAGAAATTATGTTGCCAGTTTTATAATGGTCAGAATTAATGAAAATATAACAACCACATACATTTACAAAATAAGCAATATATTTTACATTTTTTCTACGATTTTGATTCCGTAAAAAGTATCATTATTTGCGATGAATCACTAACAATAATATACAAATATAACTTAATTCTAACATAAGCAACTGAGAAATCAAGTTTAAAAAAATTAAGTAAAATTGAAATGCAACATGAAAATTTGTAAAAAACACCATAATTTGGGAACTTCATGAAAACACGTGAAAACAAGATTATACAGACCCATGCTTATTATATACCACATGAAAGGAAAAAGCCTTGAGAATTTGAAAACATCAAAATAAATGTGATGAACCTTACAGTATTTTTCACACAATCATATAACAAAGAGCAGGTGGCCATTCCTACCCTGATCTGAGCCCACCCGACATATGTCTCTATATTTCATCACTTGCCATATAATAAAGTTTATTTACTGTCGAATTATACTAAATCAAGTAGCTACTATCCAGAACAGCTATTTCACGCACATTGATTTCCTCCGCACAGTTCTTCGACGCCTGTTTCTCCACCACTTTTTTTTCCTGTCAGTCCCAGTTGCCTTTTCCTTCACTGCACTACTCCTTTCTGAAGGTGCAGTTGCAGTGACAGGCTCTGCCTCTGAACTGGATGCAGTGTCCACCACAGCGTCCTAGCAAATATCAAATAACACAGTGAAACAAACAAAAATGTAACAAATACAACCATTGATGACTGAGTGAGATCAGCCAGTGTCAGCTCAGCTTCAAGGCTAAAAAATACAAGGGAGCCTCAAGGTGTTTTCCTTTACATGAAAAACACAGGTCATCAGCAGATAAAAACAGGGAGTGTTATCTATATGAACCCAATTTTAAATATTTGTGTACTTGACAATGGACACGAAGTTTTAATGTTGTTATTTAAGAAATGCATTTCATTTTTTCCGACGTTCATGGACCTGTGAACCGCAGTGGATCTCAGGTAAAGAGAATGGGCTGCGGGGCTCATGTGAACATTGCTAGTGAATCTTCCCATCACAGTTCATAATACAATTCTTTACAATACAGGTATGCATCTGTCTGCCCGATTCCGCTGTTTAGTAAATATGGACCAGCAATTTAGGGTCCAACTATTAAAATGACATAAAGTCAATCAAAATATACCTTAGATACAGGTGTGCCAGTAATCTTAGAGGTTGTTGGCATCCTCAACACATCTGAGTACCTCTTCGGTCCTACAAGTGGAATTGCCCTGGGAACATCTGTCTGTCTGGGTTCTGGAATCTTCACTGGAATCATCTCTGCTGCAAAAATAAGCCATCTCATGAGACCAGCTCGGACCAATGGTCCTGTAAACACTCACATGAGATTTGGTATACACCTGGACCTCTTTTTACCACGCTTCATTACAACATGGTTTTGGATATAACACTGATCACTGTTGGACCCGAATTGCTCATTTTAGTTTATTTTTGCTATATTTTTATACATTTAATTCTCTTTATAACACGGTTCGGATAGCTAACACGGAAATTGGCCTGGACCCCAACAATAGTGTTATAAACAGGTTGTGTATGCAAATATGTATATGCAAATACTTTTATACCTGTATTGGGGCAAGGGCACACAATCACCTGGGGTCTAAACTTTTTCACAAACATAAGCCTTCTTATCAATTTTGCCTATTCCCAGCAAGTTTTCCCTATTAAATGACATTAAGCCAATTTCCACAATTCACACACATAAACGACCTAAGTTGACATTGCTGTATAATAAATCAAGGTTATCCTTGGGTCATCATTTATATATACTTTGTAGAGCTCCATACCCCAATGCATGATGCCAAATTTCAAAAACATAGGCCTTCTTGTCCTGGGGAAGATTTTTATTATTCATTGTCCTGGTGGCCATTTTGATCATGTAACCTGGATTTCATTCTCCTAATGCAAGGCTGCTCCAATTGAAATGTGGCTTTGATTGGCTAAGTAGTTTCACAGAAAAAGATCACAGGAATATACATGTATTTAGCCACCCAAAGGGAGGGGCAGACAACCCCCCAGGGACCAGAATGTTTTCATAAACATAAATCTTCTGTCCATTTGCCCATTTCCTCCAAGTTTTGCCCCTAAAATGACTTTTTACAAATTTGCAACTTTCAAATGCATAGGCGACCTAAGTTGACCTTGCCATAAAATCGGCCAAGGTCATCATCAAAGGGTCAAGATTCATAAAAACATTGTAGAACCTCTAGCCACTGACGCTTCATGCCAAGTTTCAAAATTATAGGCTTCTGGTTCTGGAAAATAAGATTTTTAAAGTTTTTCGCCAAATATGGGCTTGGCGGACATCGTGGTCATGTGACAGGGACCGTGTATAAATACTTATTTTCCCTTGCCAAGGAGGCTTCACATGAGATTTGGTTTTAAATGGCCAAATGTTTTCAGAGATGTTTTAATGTTACAGTCTAATACATGTATATAGCCCCAGGGCAGAGACAGACAACCATCTGGGGCCAAAATATTTTCATAAACATAAATCTTCTGTATGTTTGCCCATTGCCCACCAAGTTTTCACCATGACAAATGACATTATACCAACTTCCCCATTCAAATGCATACTATGACTGGAGACTTAAAATGACCTTGCCTTAAAATAGGTCGAGGTCATCCCAGGGTCAAGATTTATAAAAATATTAAAGTAGTAAGTACTCTAGTCCCTGATGCTTCATGCCAAGTTTCAAAATTATAGGCCTTCTGGCTCTGGAGAAGATTATTTAAAGGTGTTTACTAGCATATACTGGCGTGGTGGCCAACTTCAACTTGGTCATGTGACTTGGACCGTTTACAAATAAACTTTCATTCCCCCTTGCCAAGGAGGCTCCTCATGTAATTTGGCTTTGATTGGCCAAGCAGCTTCAGAGAAGATCTTTGAAATTGTGGTCGGATGACAGAATATGGATATACTATAAGCTCACCTAGTGAGCATTCAGCTAAGGAGCTAAAAATGGGAGCCTTGCATTAAGTTGCATACATGCGAAAAAAAATATACAGCTCAGCACCTTTGTTTTCAATACACAGTCTATAAATTACAAGAACTCTGCAGAGGTCAATAATCGGATATCCGACACTAGCCTAAGGGTTGTCGGGCTAGTAGTTTTTGCTCAGTTTAACCCATTTCCTTCATAGGTTGGGCTATTGGAAAATTTTGGCAAATGATTTATGATATAAGGGTTCGGCTCGTGAGGAATCCTAATTTTGACCACTGCATATTTGCTCCTGATTACCAATTACAATACCAATTATAATCGTCAGTAACAGTCTTTCGACTTTGAATAAAAGTGTTGGTGAATTGCCCCAGTGGCCAGTCAGTCGAGAGCAGTTTCTTAATTACTTGATCATATCACCGCTGTGTCTGGTGTGGGTTGCAGACTACTACTACCACACTGGGAAAAATATATGCGAGACAAACAAAATTCTGCTTGATGGTGTGTCAGGTGGTTTTTCTTGGGATTCTCCAGTTTTCGCCCCACCTACTGATTGGCCCGTCTCATATGAGCTGAAATAATAATGAAAAGGATGTAAAACTGAATAAAAAGAAAATCAAATATCATCAAAATCTGTCTGTGAATTGTCTCAAAAGGAAGTGGCTAGGGATACAGTACCGTATCTTTAGCATGTGGGCTAGGGATACGGTATCGTATTCCTAGCCTGGCCGCTAGAGATACGGTACCGTGTCTCTAGCCTATATATCGGAAATGGCTAAAGGTACGGTATAGATCAAAAATCAATAATATAATATTTTCAGGCGAGTTTTAAGTTGAAGCATTGCAATAAAAATTAAACTGAGATCCTTTAAGAGCAGTGAACGTATGAATGAGAAAGGGGATGGGCCATACCATGGTTTCGGCTACTTAAGCCTCTTCAGTGACCCTATAGATTTGGCAACATGGAGCCAAAGATTATGACTGTAATTTACATCGTTCAAAAGGGCAGTCGATACAAAGACTAGTAAAATCCAAATGGGGTCAAATATTTAAACGTTGGTTAGAAAATGACTCTAAACCGATAGTTATTTTCTGATTTCTCAGAATACCCTCGCTGATCTCAAAGGACCAAAAGTTTCCTAATGAATCATAAACAAACATTTACGGGTGTCTTACTTTTCTCATAGTTTCATGGTTGGGCAAGCTCTACACATGCACAATAATCTTAACAGTAGTAGCGTTAATTGTTTTTAATTGCTTGTGAAATTATGCATATACATGTCTAATTTTTTTTTTTTTGTCTATGCAGTTTGGCTAGTCTTGGTCATTAGATCTGGTATAAAAATGTTACATTTCGATTGCATTTTAGACAATTTTAATGGAAAATCGCTTGTAAACTTTTAAATAAAAAAGGCTCCTTAGATAAAGGAACATACATGTATCTCAGTCATTTCAACGCAACAAGAAAAAAAACGATCGACATCTTAAGTTAATCACGACATGATTTCCAACTTAGAATAAGCGCATAAAGAACAATCACGAGAACAAGAAAACGAGAAAACAAAGCGTAAAATTATATCATAAATCACGGAAAGAGTTCTTTGATATACAATTTTTTCAACTGCAAATTCTAACTTAGAAAGCGCAAGTCTTAGAAAATGTCCAATTATTTTGTTTTAAATTTTCAAGTAAATGCCCTGACGTGGAGAGCCGCAATCCAAATTTACGCCGCCGTGTCTTTGTCTGCAGCGCTTTGATAAGGACATGTTTTACATGTATCCCAAGTTGATAAATAGATAGATAGATAGATAGATTCCCTCACTCCTGTCCCTCGAGACGAAGTAGTTCTTGCCGCCGTGAATACACCTGAATATAACCTCATAGTATTTTAGTCTTTTGTTCAACTTATACGAAATACGCACTTGAGCCTTTTCTACACTTCTATCTCTCTTATAAAACTGAACGCTTTTGGCATTCTAATAGTGCTCAATAGCACTTTCAAATGCTTGAAAGTTTTCAACTTTTTGCCCAATGTGACGTATACGAGCCATTCTGGTGGTATGAACAGGCTAAAGATTCGGTATCGTATCCCTAGCCACTGCCGTCTCAAAAACCACGGCGAGTTGTCCTGTTCACTTTTCCGTATTTCTATATTTACTGCAAAATTATACCTGCTATCAGGAAAAGTCCTCTTCATAACATCTGTAGTCTGAAAAAAATAAGAAAGAAAACCGCTTCCCGGTACAAAAGGCATGGTGCAGTGCAAGTTACCCCACCCACTCAGACAAAGACGCACTGTGGATGTTGGCTAAAATGACCTAAACAGGCTATTTTATTAAATACGGTGCAGTCAGACTAAAATACCGAGTTTAGTTTAAACAGACTGACAGAAATACTGCCCAGATCACTTTGAGAAAAGAATGAAATCGCTGCTAGAATTCAGAGAAATGAAAAATCAAGCTTCTCGAATCGAGCCGGTCTTTTAAACGCTTGCATATCTGACCTTTTTTTTTTTTTTAATTATTTAAACATTGGTGACAGTGTCACCACTAATAAAACAAAATAAGAGTTAGTATAAATCTGGTCAAATTGTTATTTATTTATATATTTCATTCTTTTATTTTTTTAAAACCAACCAATGAAAACCGCCCTTTCATTCCGTTTTATTACGGATATATACGGAAATCCGAATATGAAAGGAGACCATCCTCCCTCTGTGGTGAGCTCAAAAATGCTTTAAAATTTTGGGTACTGGATAAAATACTTGATTATACTATACTATACTACTTTATTGTTCATAACATGTACAATTACAAACAGAGTCACAACAAATGTTGAGCAAATACATGCACATAAAATGAAATGAATAGAGAAAAAAGAAAAGAAAATAATAATAACAACATATGATGCAAAGTGAAAATGAACCATTTGATCTCAGTCCCGTGAGGTAGAGGCTCTCGGTTACAGGATAAACCCACTGATTACAGGATAAACCCACTGAAGGAAAATATTGTATCCACACCGGTTATGCACCGTTTACACGTGTTTCCGGTTAAAAAGTAAACACAACTGGAGAAAAGGTCATAAGACTTATTTTCAAATAAAATTACGAGCAATGGCTAAAAAGAAAAGGGTAAAGACCATTTCTTTATTATCCTTTAAATTATTTTTCAAAATTTTTGATTAGTTATGCTTCTCTACTTTATAAAAATTCAATTGTCACGGGTTTTCGCGTGTCTAATTTTGATGTTTTGTAACGCCATTTTCCCTGCTGTTATCAAGTTTCTTAGTTTCAAATACCTTTTCTGATTTAATTAATTTGTGCCCTCATGCTGGTTTGTGCCACCTCAGGAGACCATAAATTTTGAAACAGCGCATGTTTCTGAATTCAAGTTTGAACAGGCCCAAGAGAAGTCACAAATCTAGGTACATGTTTGTGGCAACCTTGTGGCCAATCATTTGTAATATGATACATAAAAGTGAAGCTGTGGCGAATTCACCGCTAGTGGTAAAGCACTTCGCAAGAACATTACCGCTAGTGGCGAAGTCCTGCGAAGTTGTAAATCATTTTGCGGCAAACTTTTTCTTCGCTGCAACCTTGCAGTAAGGTTATGGTAGCTTTACTGCAGAAAATCCTTTTCATAAGGGCAGTACTAAGATTTTGGTTTAGAACCTAGATCTTGGTTCAAAAATATGCATGAGTGTAAACAATATATAAGTTTTGATTTTACTGTAGAAAGACTGTTTAATACCAGCTAAAGAATAACTTGTTCAGCTGTGCATTATCATCACGCCTCTATATTTCTTTATATGAATCACATATTTCTGTTTACTTTTTTATGCTTTGTTTAATGTTCAATGCTATTTATCACTTGTTTTTGCTAGCATCATGATTTCAAATATTAATAAGTTGCCTCCCTTGTTAATGATGTACAAGTACAAGCTTTTAAAATATTTCTCTTTATTTTTTTTTTTTTACATTTCATTTTTGGTCTTCAATAGATATATATAGTTTTCAGTTGATAAAAAGGGGTAGAATGAATAACTACTGAACAGTACCAAGTCAAAGAAGGTCAATAGTGTATAATGTGAAGTATTTGCCTGTCAGTTTTTCACATTTATTTCAAAATTGTCTAATTTTTTATTAAAATATCTAGGTTTTAGCAAAAAGTTCTTCGCTGAAATTCGGATATTTTTCGATTTTCAAACTTGTAAGTTGACAAGCTCTTCAATCAACACTGGGAACCGTTATGCAATTTTCATGGAGTTTTAGTGCAGGGAACAATGTTAACTTTTGTGTGTATTTTTTAAACCAAGATCTAGGTTCAAAACCAAGAACTTGGTACTGTACCTAGATTTGTGACTTCTCTTGGGCCTGTTGAAAACAAACAAGCGAGGTAGCCGAGAGGTTGGCGCACTGGCTTGTTGTGCCAGAGGTTTCGGGTTCGATCCCTTCCGGCGGCGAGGAAAATTTGTTGGTCCGAACACGCTTCCCTTTGTGTCATTTGCAGGAATGACATGATACAGTGCGCCGTCCTTTGGATCGGTATGTTAACTGGTAAACTGGAGGCCTCCTAGCTGTGCAGGGACAGTCATCCCCTGTGCAGGTTAAAGATCCCTACACAGGTTATATCTTCATGCATGTAGGCTCATCCTGATAAAACACCGGAGTGTACAATGTATACCTCCCAAGAATAATCAGAAATTGATTGATGGGAGTAACAAGAAAACAAACAAAACAACAAACACTTAAAAGCAACAATCAATTAATGATTATTGAAAGGTGACAGCTCCCCTAAAAAGGCAGGATGAGTTCTTGTGAATATTTAGTGATATGTACCCATCACTTACACAGATGAACTTTCCACAGTCTTCAATCTCATTATGGAAACATCTCCATTTGCACAAAGAATCAGAATCAAATATACTACTGTTTATAATGTGCCTGCCTCTCTGCCATGCTCATTGCCTTTTGTTCCTGTTGAAACTTAGCCGGATGGCTACCTTGTTGGGAAAGAGCTAGTCATTCTGCTCTTCCTGTGTGTTGTCGGAAAAATGTTTTGTTGTGTTTTATGTATTTTCTTTTCCACCTGGTGTCTATTTTGGGACTTTGAATTGCATCGATTCCTGGTCCCTCTTACTTTTCAGAATAGTTTGCTGGTGAAACGTCAAATTGACAATACCACACCAGGGGGGGGGGGGGGGGGGGGGGGGGGCACGACTGGAGGAGATTAGTCCTGAGCTCTCACAAGAGAAGTAAATTATTTAGACACACAATCATCTGGCATTTCAGCAGAGGAGATCAGAGAATCAGGGAGGTCATTCCAATCTCTAATAGCTGGGGGGAAGAAACTATTTAAATAGGCATTTATCATGAGGATAACATGTCCGTGAAATGTATACCCACTTGAACCCCACTTTTATATAGCAAAACTGGGGTATGCATGGGTATACCTATTTTTCTTATTTTTACTCCAAAACATAGAATGTGTACCCACGTGTACTCAGAATCTATGTTTTAAGCAAAAATAAGAAAAATGAATAGTGATCCTCTTTATAAACCCTGCCAACCATGCCCCTGGGGTCCATACAGGCCACGCCCCAGGGGCGTCATGGGAAAAACATAAAAATATCTTCTTCTCCGAAACCACAAGGCCCAGAGCTATCATATTTTGTGTGTAGCAATGTACATTGTATAGTGATCCTCTTTATAAATCCTGCCAACCATGCCCCTGGGGTCAAAAATGGCCCCACCCCGGGGGTCATTAGCTCCCGTGGCTTTCAATGGGGAAAAAACATAAAAAAAAATCTTCTCCGAAGCCAAATTTTATATGAAGCATTTATAGGAAGGGGAAACCAATGTGTGCATGAAAATCCAGGTCACATGACCAAGATGGCCACCATGCCCATCTAATCATGGTAAAAACGCCAGCTACTTTTCTTTAGTCCAGTTACTCAGCATGGCGGTTCTAAAGTGTACCCACAATCTATGTTTTGAGCAACAATATAAAAAATATTGATTTTTTTTTTCCAATGAAATTTTCAATTCTTACAGCCTATATTGCATAGGCAAGTTTTCGTAATCAAAACTTTGTATTCTTGGCAGGGCAAGAGAAGTAAGAAGGACCAGAACCCGGACCCTCATGAAGAGGAGTACAAAAAGGCTCCTCACTCCTTTGTCTTTCACCGTGGTCATGTAGGAAAGAACATCAAGCAGCTAGTTCTGGACACTAGGATGGTCATGGAACCATTCACAGCTAAAAGACTGCAGGTATAGTATAGTTTTTGTTATTATATGCCATGGACATATGTTTGCATTTGAAGTATGGTACATTGTTTAAATTTGGCCGTTTTTGAGCGTGATGCTTTTCTTTTAAAAGACAGTGTAATTGTTAATAAAAAAGATTGGGAATCATTATTCCTCATTTATAGACTCATGAATGTCCACTTTGGCCATATCGCTGCCACTTCGTGGCCCCAGAAAAATGGTAATCATCGTCTCAGAAAAAGTGATTAATCTTCATGATACATCTTCTGTTTATTCTGTCTGCCTCTCTGTTGTGCTCATTGCCTTTGGTTTTCATTGAAACTAGCTGGATGGCTACCTTGTTGGAGGAGAGCTAGTTTCGAGTGTGTTGTCAGAAAAATGTTTTGTGATGCATTTTATGTATTTTCTGTCCCACCTAGTGTCTATGTTGGGACTTGAAATTAATTGCATAGTTTCCTGGTCCCTCCGCTCTTACTTTTCGTAAAATCTTCAGCCAAGTCTTACTGGCAGAGCCTGTTCCATATGATATAATGACTGACATAGTTTATTTACATGTTCTAAATAATCAATGACAATAACAATTGATTAGAGCAAAGGAAATTCCATTATTATTTGTCTCTTTTTGTGCAGTATCTAATTATTTGCCACAATAATTTTTCAAATACAAGATTTCCTTAACATTTTGTTTACAAGGCACGTAAGAAGAATGTGTTGAAAGACTTTGTGAGCATAGCTGGTGTCCTCAACGTATCCCACTTCATCATCTACACAAAGACTGACGTCGCCATCAACATGAAGCTGTGCCGTCTGCCGCGAGGGCCGACCTTGACCTTCAAGGTACACAACTATTCCCTGATCAGCGATGTGGTGTCGTCACTGAAGAAGCCTAATCTGGAGCAGATCCAGTACCTCCACCATCCATTGCTGGTGATGAATAACTTCAGTGGGGAGGGGAAACACATCAAACTCATGTCAACCATGCTGCAGAATATGTTCCCGTCTATAAATGTCCATAAGGTTTGTACACTTACTCATTAACTGTGTTAAAACTTGTGTTCATATGATGGTGCGGACTATGTTTTCATTAATGTTTAAAATGTCCATTAGCTTTTTATGCTTACTTTACATAAAGAGATGGAATGTATTTTAAGAAATGTTTCAGTTTTGTAATCATAAAATTGTGCCAGTCTCCACGAAAAGTGCCGGTCTGCCGGACAAAACCAGCAAAATTTCATTTTGTCTAACAAAAAATTTCATTCTGCCAGACAAATGTCCATCTAAAATTTTGAGGATTACAAAGTAAGAAAAATGCACTGTTCAGCAAAACAAGTTTTGGTCCAGGAATGCATTACATCCTGCCAGATATGTACAGGCTGTATTCCTGCACACATAAAAGTTATTGTTAAGACTGATGTGTAGAAAAAAAAATCATTTTTCTTTTACTTCTTTTCAAAGCCAGAATGTAAAAAAGAAGTTTTTGTAGTGGTCAACTGATTCCTTTGGTAGTACTGTATGACTATGAGACATGTTATCAGAAAGCTGGATTTTTGCCTACACGAATAATACAATTCCTCTTCTTCCTAAATCTGAAATTCACGCTTCCAGCCTTCCAGCCTTCCAGCATAGGTTTGTGTCGGACCTGGTCGGAAACCCTGAAAACTGGTTCCTGCGTCGCGGCTAATATCATCAGATTCATCTTGACCATAAAATTTTGGAATGCCCTGATCTTGTTATTTGAGCCGCCCCATGGGAAAACCAACAATTTTCATAGGCGAAAACAGCCGCAGATCAGCTTCGCAGTAACTGCGAAGCTGATCAGCGCCTTTGTTTTCGCTATACGGATAGTACAATTCCTCTTCTTAAATCCGAAATTTCAAGCTTCTAGCCTGCTTCTGTGACTGTAAAGGCTGGTTTGTGTCAGACCTGGTCAGAACCCAAATTGTTGGTTTTCTCACGCACAGGCTCATTTTGTATCCACAGGTAAAACTGAATGACGTGAAGCGGTGTCTGCTTGTGAACTATGACTCGGCTACCAAACTGGTGGACTTCAGGCACTAGTAAGGCACTTATAAACGGTGTCAAGAGACAATCTGTCTTTGGAAGTTTTGTTCAGGTCTGACACAAGCTGATTCGTATAGTCACATCAGAAGGCCAGAAGCTTAAAATTAAGATTGCACTATATCAGATCTGAACAACAAAAAAGGCGCTGATCAGCTGTTAAAGCAGAGCAAATCTGCATTTTTGTTTTTGCATATTGTAAAGAGCAGGTTTTCTCATGATGAACTAATATGAGCCGCCTCATGGGAAAACCAACAATGTGGTTTCGGAACAGGTCCGACACAAACCGACCTGTACAAGCACAGAAAAGAGCAAGAAGCTTGAAATTTTGTATTTAAATAGAAGAAGAATTGTACTATTCGAGTAGCGAAAACAAAGGTGCTGATCAGCTTCGCAGTTACTGCGAAGCTGATCTGCGCCTTTGTTTTCGCCTATGCAGATTGTTGGTTTTCCCATGTGGTGGCTAATATAATGACGGGTAAGATCAATCAGGGTTTCAACTTTTGAGTTTAGGGTCTCGGTTTCAAAATTTTATGTCAGCCATGCCATATGAAAAGACTATGGTCAAACAGAAATGGATCGCTTGCTTTAAAGGATATACAAAGACAGTCACACAGTTTAACCTTAATAATTGAACTGTAGTTTACAGACTTCTCACTAGGGTTTTGATAATTGGAGTAAAAATGAGGTATTTTCAAAAATGTTGGATTCTTCCTAGTCTTTAATTATTGGGGGATACCCTAAAAGTTGGAGTTTAAAACTCCAAATTTGGAGTTAAGGAGAACTCTGGTTTACATATTATCTCTTGTAAACTGTAAAAAGTTGCAAATAGCTCCTAAATTCCATTTTGTCAATTTAAGCTACGCCTTTTATCATTTTGTTCTTTGAGTATCACTTACCATTTTCTTGGCATGCCCTTGTGGCATGGTTGTTCGTCTCTCATTAATGAGAAGGACCATCTATATTTGAGCCCCCTCACGAGAAAACCAACAATGTGGTTTTTGAACAGGTCCGACACAAACCGGGCTGCACAGCCACAGAAGACACCTACTCGTAGAAGCTTGAAATTTCGGATTTTAAAAGAAGAGGGATTGTACTTTCCAAGTAGCGAAAACAAAGGCGCTGATCAGCTTCGCGGTTACCGCGAAGCTGATCTGCGTCTTTGTTTTAGCCTATGCAAATTGTTGGTCTTCTCATCAGGCGGCTCATTTCTTGTGACATGTTTCAGTAATATCAAGGTAGTTCCTGTGGGTATGAGTAGAAACATGAAGAAACTGGCAGTTCAGGCTAAAGTCCCCGACCTCAGTAAATATACAGACATCAGTGATTACATGAACAGGTAACAGGGGCAAATCAAAAATCTAAAGAGAGGGGTTCACATTTGAGCCGCTGCATAAGAAAAACAACAATCTGCATATGCGAAAACTAAGCAGCAGATCAGCCATGCAGTGCAGTGCAGTAACTGCACGGCTGATCAGCGCCTTTGTTTTCGCTCCATAGATAGTGCAATACCTCTTCTTCTTAAATCCGAAATTTCAAGGCATTAGCCTGCTCCAGAGATTGTACAGGCCGGTTTCAGGGTTCCCACGGTCAGGGAAAAGTCAGGGAAAAATGTAAAAAATTCAAGGTCATGGAAAAGTCAGGGAATTTTGAAATTAGTCAGGGAAATTTAAAAAAATGGCAAAAGTCAGGGAATTTCAGAATCAGAAAGAAATTTTAAAATAGTAAAGGAGAAACAACAAGTGGCTATGGCAGTTTCTTCTAAGAACAAGCATGGATTAGATGTGTTTGTCATAGTGTCTCATTAGAAAGCTTATTTTGTTAATGAATTTGTGAACTCATCTCAAATTTGAGTCTCTGTTTTAAAGAGAAAAATTGCCTTTCAGCCATTTTTGATTGGAAAGTGCAAACCCACTCATTAGAAGAAACTGAAAAGTGTTTTAAGCGCACCTTGCCTCCTGAGCTGTTTCTTTGTTTCAGCAGTGAGGAGCTTGGAGTTCTAATAATCCTATAAAGTAGATTAACTGCGTAGAATATAAACAGTGCATTTTCATGGTCTACTGCATGAGAAAAAGAACAGTTTACATCCTGCGTGTTCTAAGCCTACTTCTAAAGGATGTTAGTCCTTGAATTAAATTCAATCAAATCTTATACTGGAAAGCTCTTAAGAAGCATTGTAAAAAGAACAAAAACTACAAAACATAAAAAAAAATATATTCGTAAAATGACCACATACGCTTGAAAACGCCGATGATTTTGGTCAGGGAATTTTGAAAACTGGTCAGGGAAAAGTCAGTGAAAAGTCAGGGAATTTTACTTTATGAAGTTTGTGGGAACCCTGGGTTTGTGTCGGACCTGGTCGGACCCCAAATTGTTGGTTTTCTCATGCACAGGCTCATTTACTGGAGGTGGTTGATTCCTTAATTTTACTAATTTTTCAAATTTCTCTTAAATGTACATGGAATGTATTTAATTTGCTGTCAGAAGTGGGGAGGGGTTGAGTGAACCCCATATATACATCTCTAAATCTGTCACTCAGATAGTTTTTAATGTATGCATGAAAGAACAGTTATCAAAATTCATTCTTATCAGCATTATTTTATCCTTTTGTCACAAAATGATCCTTTTACAATGTATCTTTTGTCAGGCAGTTTAGTAACCATGATTTCCAGTATGCCTCATTATACCCCCGGCATTTATGCCGACGGGGTATATAGTTTTTGTCTTTCCGTTTGTCCGTTCGTATGTTCGTTTGTTCGTTCAGTAGAATTTGCGTCAAAGTTTTGGTTAAAGTTTCTCTAATGATGTATATCTCAATCTCCAATGGTCAGAAACTATTCATATTTGGACCATAGGTACCCTATAGGGTTTGCTTTATATCCATCACTTTGGGCCCCTGGGTCCATGCCCGGGGGTGGGGGTAGAGATCAAAATCTAGGTCAACTTTAAATTGCATCAAAGTTTTGGTTAAAGTTTCTCTAGTGGTGTATATCTAATACACCAATGGTCAGAAACCATTTATTATACCCCCGGCATTTATGCCGACGGGTATATAGTTTTCGCTTTTCCGTTCGTATGTTCGTTCGTTCGTTCGTTAGTTCGTTTCTTCGTCGTAATTCCGGAACGTTCGTAGAATTTATGTCAAAGTTTTGGTTAAAGTTTCTCTAGAGGTGTATATCTCATGAACCAATTGTCAGAAACTATTCATATTTGGACCATAGGTACCCTATAGGGTTTGCTTTGTTTCCATGAGTTTGGACCCCAGGGTCCATGCCCGGGGGTGGGGCTGGAGGTCAAAATCTAGGTCACCTTTAAAATGTGCTGTTTACAATGTTAATGTTTCTTCTCTTAAGTTCATATCTTAACAAACAATTATAGGAATGTATTCTTATATAGTTCATAGATACCCTTTAGGGTTTGCTTTCATATTCAATGTCACCAAATCCTGGTTACCGTCCCCAGGGGTGGGGCTAGAGGTCAAAATCTAGGACACATTTTTATATGATATATACCATGATAAACTTTCTGTAAGTCTGTTTTCTTGACAACCACTTAGTCTTGCCAGAACGCAAATCAGTCTTAGACCATAGGTACCATGTAAGATTCAGACTCTAGGGTCTATGTGCGGGGGGTGGGGCTAGAGGTCAAAATCTAGAACTTCTTTAATAATTGTATTTTCTGTACTTTTTTTTTTTGCTATCATGTTAAGAAATCATTCATACTTGCCCCATAGGTACTCTATAAGGTTTGCCTTGTTTCTAATGACACTAGGGTACATGCTGGGGGGTGGGGCTAGAGGTCAAAATCTAGGACATCTTATTTTTTTTATTTTTTATTTTTTTTTTTTTTTTTTTAAGAATAACATTCTAATTTCATTTCAATCCAGGACTGAGGACCTGACCCACAATGTCCGCGCTTATGTCCTAGATTGGGTATACACGTCAGCTCTGTATACCGCTCTAAAATAGATATGTCATTCTAAAACTACACTTCCCCATGTTTGTATGTAAAGTACTTTACACTGCTTATTTCTAAAATGTACTTGATGAGGGTGCTGTCTTTCGTTGGTGATGTGAGGTTCAATGTCAGGGGTGAGCATGTGCCGGGTTGTTTAGGTAGGGGGTAGGGAAGGGGGCTTGGTGGTTTCTAAAATGTACTTAATAAGGGTACTGTTTTTCGTTGGTGATGTGAGGTTCAATGTCAGGGGTGAGCATGTGCCGGGTTGCTTAGGTAGGGGGTAGGGAAGGGGGCTTGATGGCTATCAGCCGGGGGTATACGTGCCTCTCAAGGCACTTTTTCTAGTATTTGGATCATAGGTAACCAATAGGGTTTGCTTTGCTTCCATGACTTCCGGCCCCAGGGTCCATGCCCGGGGGTGGGGCTAGAGATCAAAATCTAGGTCACCTTTAAATTTTGTCCAAGTTTTGGTTAAAGTTTCTCTAGTGGTGTATTTCTCATAAAACAATCATCAGAAATCATTCATATTTGGATCATAGGTACCATTTAGGGTTTGCTTTGTTTCCGTCATTGCAGACCCCTGGGTCCATGCTCGGGGTGGGGCTAGAGGTCAAAATCTAGGTCATCAATGAAGTGTGCTATTTTAATGTGTGTTTTTTTTTCTCTAAATCTATGTCTAAATAACAAACATTATTCCCCTGTTGGATCATAGATACCTTGTGGGGTTGACTATGGCACTTAACCCTTTGGGGTTCCCCTGGGGTGGGGATAGAGGTCAAAATCTAGGACACCTTTTTAATACGCTAGTTTTTGTGAATACAACATCATACTCAAGGGTCTTAGAAGTCTACATTTTGGACATCTTAGTTACATTATTTTAGAATGACATTCTGTTTAAATTTTCGATCTAGGATGGAGGACCTGACCCTTAATGTCCGTGTATATTAAGTCCTAGATCGAGTAAACAAGTCAGCTCTGTATACTACTGGAAATTTTATGGATGTCATTCTAAAATGTAGGGGGGGGGGCGGGGGTACAGCTGGCTTATAAAGAGCTACCAGCCGGGGGTATACGTGCCTCTCAAGGCACTTTTTCTAGTATTTTTTATGCGGAAGTATTTCAATGTGAATTGTTTACTTGCTATCATAATGGGGCATACTAGAATGACATGCATGTATTCATATCAGAATGGGGCATTCATCTGATTGTTATTTGAGCCACCTCATGGGAAAACCAACAATCTGCATAGGCGAAAACAAAGGCGCAGATCAGCTTCGCGGTAACCGCGAAGCTGATCAGCGCCTTTGTTTTCGCAACTCGGATAGTACAATTCCTCCAAATTTCAAGCTACTAGCCTGCTTCTGTAGCTGTACAGGCCGGTTTGTGTCAGACCTGTTCGGAAACCACATTGTTGGTTTTCCCACGAGGCGGCTCATTTATCAGAATGTATTATGACATATTCATACTTATTCTATCAGAATGGTGTATTTGACTATCTAAATCTTTCTTTTAGAATGGGGTATTCATCAGAGAGTGAAGCAGAGTTGGATGGTCCTGCGAGTGAAGTTATCCTGCCACAGACTATACATAGCCGTGGCAACATCAAGTCAGCTAAGAGTGCTGTCAGGTCAGTTTAGCTTGTAACATAACATAACATAACTTTATTATCACTCACATAACACAAAGGTTATACATGAGGGTATGATACAATACATTTCAGTTTTAAAGGCGATAGTGAAAGTCATTTTAACGCAAAGCACTTTTCTGAATTAAGTCAGTATCATGATAAGTGGGGATGGGGGGGGGGGAGCATGAAATAAATACGGATGGAAAAAATAGACAAAAATAAATAAATAAATAAAAAAAAATAAAATAAAAAAAATAAATAAATAAATAAAAACATGCTAGTATGATTAACATGTTAGTGAGTTTCATTTACGTTCCATTGATTTGATTCACACGGCCTCATCGAATCCGTGCTCATGTACATGCATGGCATCCTTGCCAACGCGCACTATTTCGACCACCAGAACTAATGCGTCGTCGTTTCGCTTTCGCTCTCTTCCCCTCCACCGTTATAAAACCATATTGCATACATATCAGCGACAACCACAGTTAACAGCCATATTGTAATAAACATAATATTTTCAATGCATCCAATGAGGTCTTAGGAATATTAATGAATGATGTCAGGTATAGGAGAGGTTCTGTATGTGAGAGCCCATGTTTCTTGTATATATGACCCTTGAATGTTAATAATGTACCATTATTTTGTTGCCAGACTGACAGAGCTGGGCCCAAGACTGACTCTACAACTAGTCAAGGTAGAGGAGGGGATCTGCGAGGGTGAAGTCATGTTTCACGAGTTTGTACAGAAAACTGATGAGGAAATCAAACTACAACAGGCCATGAGGAACAAGAAAAAGTGGGTATTACTGTGAGCTGCAAGAAAACTGGGTTTTAGTGTGTCAAACCAAGTCTGACACAAACTGGCCTGTACAGTCACAGAAGCAATTTATAAGCTTGAAATTTCCTATTTAAGAAGAAGAGCGATTGTACTATTTGTAAAAGGGAAAAAAAGGGGGTGATCACTTGTGCAGTCAGTTTTTTGTTGGTTTTAGTTCATGACAAACAGGGAGTCATAACAGCAAGTGCCAATTTCCATTCAAACATTGTGCTGATGGAGTAATAAACAGCACAGATGCTGGCAAGTGACTGCTTCTCTTATGGAATGTTTTAGACTTACAGGACAGACCCGCTATACAGCGCCTTGAATTAACACGGTGTTGGATATAACGCGAGGGCACCTTGGATCCCAAAATTTCGCCCACCGACTTTTGAAAAAAAAAAAAAATCGCGGTTAAGCGAAGGCGCCGTTTTACCCTTATATATTCCTTTATTGTATTACAGTTAAAGGCATTTATGTGTGGATGAATTCACTGTTAAAAAGATCGTTGGCAGGGAATTCGGCAAGGTTCAGTTTTCTTTCAGTTTCTCTTTATGGTACTCGAGAAAAAAAAAAAAAAAAAAAAAAAAAAAAAAAAAAAAAACAAAAAAAAAACATAGGCGTTTGCCAAGGTGCGATTTTCTTACAGTTTCTCTTTACATACATGTGATACCTCCCTCATCATCAGGGAGACTCCAGGAAATGAGCGATAACATGATCTAAAATTTGTCTAAAATACCCCCCTTTTTCAAGAAAATTTCAAAACCTCCCTGAAATGAACCAAGACTTTTCCTTTATAATCTATACATTTTTCAAAAACCTCCCTGAAATGAAAGAAAAATCTCCCTGATGCCACTTTCAAACTCATCACATGTATGTCTTTATGGTACAATGAGAACAATCAATGTAAATGATCTTTTGCACATTTAAAATTGAAAGATCGCGTTTTCTAATAGAAAGCATAATGAGCTTACAAACCGTGTCGGCTGCGTGTATATTCACTAGTGATAATTGTCATTTCAGTAATTTTTTTTAGACTGACACAATCCACCGCTCGCGAAGCGTGAATGACACATTGTTTTCATAAGATTAGCAATAAAAGTTGTGAAAATAAGCCAAACGCGCTAGGGGATTATCGATAGACCGTAACGAGACAGTAAACACAGGTTGCTGTAGGCTATTGATGGCACCTATTACGCAACGTTGCTCATTTTCGACGGCGACGCAAACCAAAGATTGTCTAAGTATTGGGACACCTAAATCTTGTATAATTTTATCCGATCAGAAAATGCATTTCTACTTTCTCGATCAAGAACGGCGAATTAAAATAATTATAAATACGGTATCGGCAAAATCTTGTCCGCGTTAAATACTCGGGTGCCCCAATAAGTCAAAGGCGGAACTCTATACGATACAACAACAACATCAACATAAGCGCGGTGTCATGGACGCTTTTCACATTCAATCATACGTTGTAAATAAACAAATTTTATCGTTGTAGATCGTTTTTAACGGATTAAAATGTCGGGGAACACGCAAGGTTTCACTTTTATTTATTCCATTTTAAAAGGACTCTGCGAAAACCCGCCAATTTGCTCGGTTAAGCCAATAAACACGCCGTATAGGTGCTTTTCCCCACCCACCAAAACTACAGAAACTGCGACCAGCCTGGTCCGACTTGGTAGATTTGTATAATGCGCCTCACTTATAACGCGCATGCGACTTGTGGACCCCGACCAGCGCGTTATAACGGGTCTGAAGTGTATTATTAAACTCATTTAAGCCTGACATCCAATTTATAGGACAAAGGCAAACATAATACATGTAGCCCCAGATGTGATGCCACAGAATGTGGGGTCCCATCTGGGGCTATTCTGTTTGCTTTATATATATAGGAATTTCATGGAAAAATTGCATAAAATTTGAAAATCACTCGGGATTCACCTAAAAATGACAGTGGATGTCCAAATGATAACAACGGGAAAGTCCATTCGTCAAATTTGGGTTTAAATTGTGTATGTTTTATTTTAGGCAGTTGAAAGAGTCCCGTAAGAGACAGCAGGCTGACAATGTTGCGAGGAAGAAGGAGAAGTTGGAGGAACATAAACAGAGAAGTTTGGAAGGTATCAGGAGGAAACAGCAACAGGAGAATGATGAGGCTGGAGTTGAAAACCCCGAACTTGATGCAGGTATTTGAAGATAAGAGTAAAATAATTACACTAAATATATGTCTTTTTAATAGAGAAATGGCCTGAAGAAGATATTCATGGAATAAGCAGTATGTTGTGAGAACTATACAACTAGCAGTTTGCCTTACATAAATGATAAATACTGTATGTTTGGAAATTTTTGTGTGAATTTTATTTCATAAACTTACTAGCAATTTCTTGAATTAATTTTGTCAGTGAGTACTCTTGCAGTCTATAAAGCTTATAGTAACTCTTTATTAGCAAGAAGTTTGAATTTGTGAGACAACAAAGTCGCAAATGAGCCGCCGCATGGGAAAACCAACAATCTGCATAGGCGAAAACAAAGGCGCAGATCAGCTTCGCGGTAACCGCGAAGCTGATCAGCGCCTTTGTTTTCGCTACACGGATAGTACAATTCTTCTACTTTCTAAATCCAAAATCTCAAGCCTCTAACCATCTTCTGTGACTGTACAGCCCGGTTTGTGTCGGACCTGGTCGGAACCCAAATTGTTGGTTTTGTCACGCACAGGCTCAAATATTAGCGAAAATTAAGTTCTCGCAAACATTGCCAAATTTAAAGTTATACAATCCCTGTACTCATTCAACATTCGAATCTTCTGATCATTTTCTTGGCACCTGCCCGTTTATAAAGAAAGTCACATTCATAATTGATGCCCCAACAAATAAGTATGGTGTGTTTTCACTACATGAATAAAATAATCCCTCTACTCATTCGAAATTTGAAGCATCCAACCATTTTCTTTACCATCCATTGATATTAAGTGGATGAACTGATTGATACCTCAGACTAAACTTTAATATCATGGCCACTTGCTCAGGAAAGTCAAACTGTCCATACGTGTAAGCCATAGTTTAAATTTTGGCTACTCAGCAAGACATTGGAATGTCTAACAAAAAAGATAGGTAACTGTCTGACATGAACTAAATAGAGAAACAATAACACACAGACAAGTTTTAGTTTGTGTTTGACAAGGTCTTATACCCCCAGATAAACACGTTCCTGATACAAAATACTTCTATCCTCAGGTTCAGGTGATAATGAAGATGATGATGTAGCCTATTATAAACAAGAAGTTGGTGTTAGGCCTGACACAGGTAACATGGCTTTATAAACTTATGCTAGAATAGGGGTCCAGAAAATAAGAATTTTACTTGATTGTTAGGTTAAAACAGGCAAATCTGTTCTTCTGGTCAGTTTTGTCCTTAACTGTGACCTGTTGGAGAGATTAAAAAGAATCTATGATGAGGTTGAGGCCGAGACAAGAAAATCTCAGGCAAGTTTTCAGATTATTTGAGTCTCATTCGAGGCTCTGCCGAGGACGAGACTTGAATAATCTGAAAACGAGCTTGAGATTTCCTTGTTTAGGCCTCAACGCCATCAATGATTATTTTTCTCACCCATAACTTAATATACCATTTTGACTCTGAAAGGCTTCAAGTGCTATTCAGGCAGCCATTTTGTTTTTACATGAAACAATATGCAAATTAACCTGTGAAAAAAATAATTTTGTATATGCACTAACCTCACAAAAAAATTTATTCAGCATTTTGTTTTGGCATAAAATGCTCAGCAAAATTAAATATTGAGATTATTTTCAAAGCAGCAGACTACAATTACTCCTGTAAACTTCCTGAAATTAACACCTAGAAGTTTGCTTTTGTCACTGACAGTTGACAACCAGCTTATCACTTCCTTATATGGTAGTACACATAAAGATGCACATTTTTATTGACCAAATACAGAAATGATTGGCATTTTGAGACAGCTAAAATCTACTAGTACTGAGAGAAAAATCAAGGACTGGCACACAATGGGATATGCTTGTCTGATGCATGAGAATTGCAAGTCCTACATCTTAGTCTTAGGGTGCACACCTTCTGAGACCAGTGCTTATATCAATTTTTCCTAAGAAATAAGCTTAAATAGCATCTACCATTTAGAAATCTAACATCATATTTATGCTGTTGTGACATGCATCTATGCAGAATTAATGCTTTTGGTCCTATCTTAATCCTGAGTAAATTACAGTATGTTGATGTTTGAAGGTTCGTTTTGATTGACTTTGACTATTCTTTAAACAGATACATGTATATTCTTAAATTGTTGGTTTTTGATTTGAAATAGTTACCTTTTTTCCAACAGATACGTTCTTACAAGGTGGAGGAGTGAAAAGAAAGAAAAACTCATTCTCCCCAGCTCCTTGGAAGAAAAGGAAGTTTGAAAATAAACAGCGTAGTGATGATAGACCCACGAAAACTAGTGATAATAAACAGAAATTCAGTAAGAAAGACAGAACTGATTATAATAAACAGACCAGAGGAGAGAAAGAAAAGGGGAAGAATAGTGGTAAAGATAGAGAGACAAAAGGAAAGAAAGGAAAGATAGCAGGAATGACAATACAACAGAGACTAAAACTGAAGAAAAAGAGAAAACTGAAATTAAAGGAAAAGAAAATACCAAAACACAAACGAAAACTTTTGACTTGAATAATAATGTTGTGGTAACAAAAAGAAGAGCTTGGAGTGGAGAATTAAAATCTGTGTTCAGTCTGTGTATGTGAATCTCTAGAAGGGATCAGTATGGGACTAGGGACAGCTGAATAATTTTATCATCACCTTTGTTGCTTGCTGCTAGAAAATATTATACTCCTGGTATCTTGTATCCAACATTTCGTGTCGTCTGGGTTTCTAACCAGGTCTGACAAAATGAGCTGTACAACTATGGAAAATAGCTATGGCTAGAGACTAAATGGATTGAAGAGTATAATGAAAATTAAGGAAGTAAATACCAGTATGGTTGAATAAAGATGCATTATTTGGTATTGAGGGAATCTTTTTCATGTCTCCATATACAATAATATATGTTGGTAGTCATTAGAAGCATTTGATTATGACATCTGACATCATCCATAGCAGAAGATGGCCGGCCTTGGTATTTTCAGCATTTGTTTTTGTTGTTTTTCTGTCCCAACACATCAATTATTGCACCAGCTCAAAATGCAAATTGTTTGGTCCATGCCTCCATCCATCGGTTACAGCCCGGTATTCCAAGGGCCCAGTAGTATGAGGGCCCGATAGACTGAGGGCCCGGTAGTCCAAGGGCCCGATAGTCTGAAGGCCTGATAGTCCGAGGATCTATTAAAATGGTTTAATTGATAAAAGAAGACTTGAGAACGATGCTATGATACATAATGGTACTCTGGATGGCATCCAGTACCTTCTGATTTAAGGTTCGGAACAGATATGAGCCTCTGCATGGGAAAACCAACAATCTGCATATGCGAAAACAAAGGCGCAGATCAGCTTCGCGGTAACCGCGAAGCTGATCAGCGTCTTTGTTTTCGCTACACGGATAGTACAATCCTTCTTCTTCTTAAATCCGAAATTTCAAGCTTCTAGCCTGTTTCTGTGACTGTACAGCCTGGTTTGTGTCAGACCTGGTCGAAACCCAGATTGTTGGTTTTCTCACGCACAGGCTCATATTTTGCTACCAAGGCTGTCATGTCAGTCAATGTGATGTACCCAATATGATGCATTTCATTTCTGTCTTTGTTTTTTTTTTTAATTTTAGCACTTTGCTACACATCCAATACTTTCCGATTTCTGGTTCAAAAGGGATATTTTGCCCCCTTGCTACTCAAGCATGAAACAATCAAAAGTGCGAATCATCTTTTATTGAAACCACAAAAATATGTAATATGCCCAAGGAAGACCTTTTTCAGATAACCTGTGGTGACAAATATATGTGACTTTACTAAGAGTGTTGTTTTGACAGTGTCTATCCATAGGGTAACAATAACCCTCAACTAGCCCTAACTAGCCCTTAAAGCATAAAGTATAACCCACCATAATCATAACTTGTAACCCTGCTGATTGGAATTTCATCATACAGTTTCATAACATTATTGTGATTTTGTTGGCTTTGCGCCACTCTAAAGGTAATATAACATTTTGCACATTATGTTTCGAATTGATAAAAGAAACAACACATTATCATGATTATTATTGAAATGTTGCAAAATTTGAATGAAATTATAAAATTAAGAATTTTAATAAGCCTTCTTGACACTTTAAAAAACATTATTTACAGCCTTAGTTTGATAGACATTTAGTTTACTTGTAAACTTAAGAACAATGTGTTAACTATGACAGTGCTCTGAAGGTTATGTTCACCAAATTGCACATTGATCTTGAGGTTATAATAACACAACACAGACAATTAGGCTATAACTAAACTCTCTCGAATGCTATATACAGTGTACCCCAATGATCTGGTAGCAGTCTAAAATCATTGAAATTTGAGTTTATATACATATTTTCTATATAGGACCACACTTTTAAACCTCTTTGGTCTCAATGGTTTACTCAGAATGCCTCAACATATCTCTAGAAGATTTATATCGGAAACATAAAATCTTACCAACCCTATGTAAAAATTTATATGAAAAAAATATTGTCTGATTTCGTTTCACCATTTCACCTCGAAGACAGTGCCAGCTTAAAGGCCCTCAGTTTTAATTTTTATTCCACATGTGTTTGAAATATGCTGATGTTGTGCATTCCACATCTCTTCCATGAGTGAAACATTCCGTATATTTGCTGAGATAGCATTTTCTAGCATAAATGTACATGGTTTCAGGTCTGAAATATCACTGTTTCTGAAGTCTGGGCTAGCTTCAATGTAAGCACCAATGATGAATCGTAAAACTCCAGTGATAAATGCATCCTCTATTGTTAGATAAGGTATATATGTCGATACTGCTAACAGTTTCCCTCCAATATTGCCAGAAATGACATATGTACCGCCGGTGACGTATGGGGGATATTCTGACATTGGGTAAATGTCATATGGAATTCCCCACTTACCAGTCCGTTGCACCACACTCCGGGGATTAAGCTTGCCATAAATACACCCCGTTGCCTCTGCGGGATTATTCATTAACATACCAACCAGTCTGGGAATATGAACATAAGCGTCATCGTCAGCTTTGAGTATGTATTGCGACTTGGGACAAAATTTATTTACCCATTTTAAACCAAGTAACATCTTTCGAGTGAGATTGTCGTATGTATCATAAAAATCTCCAAACACTATGTCTCTATACATTTTACTTTCAAACAACTGTACACTGTCATTCATTGAATGTGGGTCCTTTCCCAATACAAAAACAAGTTTTACTGAACTAGACTGATACGGTTTAGGAAGAGGAAGCTGTCTTGCATACTGCCCCCATGTATTTCTGATGGATCTTCTCTTGTCTATGTTCCGCGGGGATGATGGAACTAGAATAATCATGAATGGTTTATCATCGCTACAGATATTGGAAGCATTTATCAAAATGTTAAAGTTACAGTGATCAGTTTTCGGTCTGCTCAAATTATAATAGTGTGGATCGAGACTCTGCGGCTGTTGGTGATGCCTGTTTCTTGCTGATCTGTGCCCATTCACAGTGTCATATCTGTGGATGTAACTATTCAAATTAATTTGAAGTTGCGTTAAATTGATCAGTTCATGATATTCTTGCTTGAAATCTGCATTTGACGAAATATCTGCTTGTATGTCCATATAAAATTTTTTGCAAATCGTGGATCTTTTAATCGCGTCATGAAAAGGTGTTTTGGAAAATGAAAAAGGCTTGAAATCATAAAGAGTCATCCACAAAGTTGAAAGTAATACCATCCAAATGATGAACCCAAAAGTCACAATATTTTTCCTGAGTTTTCGATGCATCATTTCTGTTGTGAAACATTTCTGAAAATACACAATATGTAAGACAATACAAATCAAAATTTTCGATACAATACTTACAGCCCTTTTACTCGAGTTTGCCATTTGAGCATTTAGGTCAATCAAGTTTGTGTGTGAATTGGGTAATCTTTTATTCTATTTTAGAACTGAGACAGTATCCCAGGTGCCAGATGTTCTTAGAATCTATTCAGCATTAGGTGATGATGTCACCTCTTCTGATAAATACATTGTAAAATTGTTTGGTTAAAGCACATTTTTATTTAAAAATTCTTTGCACAACATATACAATGCATATTTAAAATACGTATATAGAACACACATTTGAAATAGGATGGAGACAAAAGCAGAATTTTATCAGTTTTAGCAGTTGCTTATCAGTATCTACATGGCCTAAATTCCACATACATGTAGTAAGATAAAAATTCACTTGAGTTTGCAGTTTGAAAGGTCATTTAGTTTGAAACTGTCACTCAAATCAGCAGATCATTCAATCCAGATGTCTTTGTGGACAACATCAAATGAAACTCAGATCTTCAGAACACATGGTCTTCTTGTGAAATACAAATGCTCAAGCGGCAAACTCGAGTGAAAGGGGCTATATCATATGAGAGTGGGTTTGTTACTCTCTTTAATAGTTTCTACATTAAATGTTTTATATTGCAGTAGATTAAGCTAATCATTGTAGTATTACATGTACTTGAGTGACATGGTCAAGATGTGATAGAGAGAGTTTGAAATTTAATAAAAGCAAGATTTATGATGAATTAAATTTTGGTTTACCTGATTTTCCTGAAATTGTTGTGTGTTATTTACTAGATATGATGTTTAGGCCACAATCCTGAAAAGTGTGTCAGATAGACTTTGAAGATAAGGTGTTGACACTAAAAGTGCCAACCAAGTTTTCAAACTCTGCAAGTTAATACACTGCAAGTTAATACAGAGTGATGGTGACATGTTATGAACTATCTCCTCTGTACACATATAGTGTACATGTAACTCGGGGTGTCCATGGTCATGGAAAAAGTCAGGGAAAAGTGAACTTTTTTAGGTCGTGGAATTTTGGGAAATTTTGACATCAGTCAGGGAATTTTGCATTTTCAGTCAAAAGTCAAGGAATTTGAAAGAAAGTTTATGAATCACTAGTCTGGCGGGTCAGCCGTCAAAATGGATTTTTGTTAACTGATTTATCATTTTGACGTCTGGCTCCAGCACTATCAAAATTTCCCAAGGTCTAGTTATATCTCAGCAAGCTGTTTTTAGACATTGATTTTATGGGAATTCCTAATCTGATTGGCGGATGGCTGGTTGATGAGGTCATGCACTCTCTTAGAGCCAATCAGAAGCTAGCAGTTAGAACTGTCTACCCTATTGAGATGACTTTTTGAAGAAAAACATGTCAGCCATGTTGAATGGATTATTTTAAAAACTCATCAAAATAAACAAAATTTGGATATGTTTTATGAATTTTCTAATGGAGGTTTGTTTATTTTTTTTGTTTTACTGTGTTTTACACCATTTGTTTTGCATAAAAACTTGTTATTCTGTAATTATGGATGTCACCCATAGTGGCTGACAGCTTGGCTTTTGGATAATGTGCTGGAGTCAGACGGCAAAATGAACCACTGGGTATGATACTTCATTTTGACGGCTGACCAGTCAGACTAATGAATTACAAAAGATATCAAGAATAATGGCTTAAGCATTTTCTTCTTGTTTAGATTTTTATCATATAAATTGAATTACAACAAGAGAACTATGTTTTCATTACTTTTTTTTAAGTAATAATATTTAACATTATTAATTTTATTTCAAATCATTTTTTGCGAAGAAACTGAACAGAGTTAGGTGCTCCATGCCTCCCTTGGTGTGAGAAATTACATGCACACAAATTTGGATCAGGGAATTTTGATTCGAGAGGGGAAATTTTTTAAGTCTTGAAATTGTCAGAGAATTTTGCTTTGCTCAAATTGTAGACACCCTGAATTGGTAATTGCAGTAATTCTCTTTGGCTCCATATGTTATTTGATCTAAAGGGTCGCTGACAAGGCTTAAGGAGCAGAAACCATGTTATAGCCCATCCCCTTTCTCTTCAATATGTTCACTGCTCTTAATGGATCTCAAGTTTTAATTTTTGTTCATTTTAACCATGATCTCATTTTGAAGGGAGAATTGAGATTTTTGGAAATATTGAAGGCATTATGTTTCCGCTTCTTGGTGTTGTATAAATTTAGGTTTAGTACACAAAGTTCTTAAGACAAATATAGTTCATAGACATGTAATATTAGATTATGCTTCAAGTACAAGTACAGTTTCTTCTCTCTCTCTCTCTGTCTCTCTCTCTGTCTCTCTCCTATCGCAAATTGGACAAACTGATTTGAACTATATCTGCATTATTATCACAGCTTGATATCATTTTTATCATTATGAAATGAGCCGCCTCATGGGAAAAACAACAATTGGTATAGGGAAACCAAAGGCGCAGATCAACTTCGCAAAGCTGATCAGCGCCTTTGTTTTCTCTGCACCGATAGTACAATCCCTCTTCTTCTTAAATCTGAAATTTCAAGCTTCTAGCTGTCTTCTTTGACTGTACATCCTTGTTTGTGTCGGACCTGTTCAAAAACCACATTGAGGCGGCTCAAATAACCAGATAACGTTTCAAAAAGAATACTTGTGGCTATCATGCATGTAGGTGAAATATTTATTTATTTTTTATTTTTTTTTTTTAATAATTTATTTGTTTATCACAACAACTTACAGATGAATCATGAAGTTTAATAAATGAGGGTAGAGGTTAGGCTTGTGATAAATGTGGTATGAACAGTATTAAAGGTGACAAAGGGTTTAACAGGGGGTTGTTTTCTATTATAAACATTTAAAAAAAACAGAGGACCAATGGTCCTG
This sequence comes from Rugalucina vietnamica, assembly GCA_964017185.1. NCBI lineage: Eukaryota > Metazoa > Mollusca > Bivalvia > Lucinida > Lucinidae > Rugalucina > Rugalucina vietnamica. Next base: position 7,440,448 of record OZ024871.1, on the reverse strand, counting down.
TAAATGCTCACCTGAGATCTGCTGCATATACCCATAAACATGTTTGAATATTATCGTATTTAAGGATAATCAAAGGCAGCCATCTTGGATTTTCAATTTTCCTGTAGGGTGAAGAAAAAGTCTTCTGTCTATCACTAATTAAAGATTTTAAGGGCGTTTTCAAGACTCATTCAATGAAAGCACATAATTACGCAAGTGTATAGCTATAATAATGTTAAAAAAACTCAAAATAGAAAAAATGCATCAAAATCCAAAAAATGGAAATTTTCATGGAACCTATCTCATGCCTACATCCATATATTTTTGTCAAAATACATCAAACACCTATTTCCAGTATAGCACTATTGCCCACCACCAATATAATGTTAAAGTTATTATCAAATGAACAACTAAAAGTTTTTTACAAAAGGTCATTTTTGTGCCCTGGCCAGTATAGAAAATGGCTTCTTTGGGCCACATGGGATGACCAATGTAAACAAAAAAAAGTAGTTCCTTCAATGTATGGTGTACAAAAGTTGTCATGCAAATAATAATAAAATAGTAAAAACAGTACTATCAAGTACATATGAGTATTTGTAAATCATTATGGTCAGATAAGCTGGTGTATCATAAAAGAGGCAGTGTAGAAGGCAAGAATCGCTCACCTGAGATGTTTCAAGTAAACATTAAGAACTGCTCACCTGAGAATTTTCAAGCAAGCATTATAGAATAAACCATTTTTTTTATGCAAATGTCAATGTCTGAGTATGGTCACCAAGTTCAACTTGTTTCCTTCAGTCCTTACTGTATCTCTATATGGTTCTGTTTATGCTGTAAAGTCTCCTTCACCTATAGAGATATAAAGAGCTATACATCATTTGAGCCGTGATGTGAGAAAACTGGTCTATGGTGTTTCCAAAAAGGTCTGACATAAACCAGCCTATAGTCTCAAAAGAATTCTAGAAGCTTGAAAGTTTAGACCTAAGTAGAAGAGGAATTGTACTATCTGTTTAGCAAAACATGGACACTGATCAGCTGTGCCATACTGCACAGCTGATCTGCATCTTTGTTTTCTCATGTGCAAAAAGCCAGTTTTCTCATGATGCAGCTCATTTAAAAAAGAATAACAAAGATGTAGATAATCATTTACATCCTATTATTTATGCAATACAATATAAAAGAAAAAAAATGAAGCTGGCTGGTTATAAGTATTAAATTGAATTATTCATGTAATCATTGTTCTGAATTATATTGTTTAAATCCATGTTTCAACAACCATTCTTTAATTCTTCACTGATGTCTGGACAGATCCAATGCTAAAGGAAATAGCGTTGAGATACAAAGAGTTATTTCTGAGATGTCTGACGGGGTGGAACTCCAGATTTTTGGAAAGAGAGGCATGTACTGGCTGTTCATGCAACCATGCATGCAAAATTGCCCTTTTAGAAATCCCAAAAATAACATGTTTGCCACAATCCAACCATAAGAATTCTATTTATATGTAAAACTTACTTTTTTTTGGTTTACAATGTTCTTTCCACTCATTTGTACTTTCACTGGCTGGTGGGGGTCTATATATTTGTTGTCATTAGGATGGTTGTAAGATTTATTCACAAAGCATAGATACATCAATATGCATATCCTTGCATCTACCTGATGTATTACATCATAGTATTTAATCTGTAACATATAAAACACCATAAACAACTTTGAAGTTTTAGCCATGCCATGAGAAAACCTGCTTGTGATATTTACATAAATGAAATGTCAGATCATCCCATGAAGGTCAGAAAACCCAAGAAAATATGAATAACTAATTAGGATTCCTTTTCATACATAACATATAATTTGTCACATTTCTTTACCATTATTTTTGAAAAAAAAAAAAAAAATTTTGTACTGTGTTTTTGTGTCGAAAGTGTAAAACTTGGTTTGAAAGTTCTGATACAGATATTATTGGGAACAATGTACTTAAAGTAATATGTTAGTTTTGGTGAATTTTAGCCCAGCTGTCTTGGGCATGGCCATAAACTGGACACAACTTTTCTTATTGGTTCATGACAATTAATGCTTTATCATGCACATGCATGTAACATGTAGCTGATCAATGCCTTATTTTTGGCAGCATATATAGCATTATCCCATTAATTCCCACAGCCAAAAATTCAAACCTATAATAATCTTTTTCTTTGGACAACTTGGTTTGGGAGGGATCTGGTCATAAATAAGACACATTTTATTGTAACATATGATTATAAAATTAAATAATAATACATTTATGTAACAATACATGTAGTTAACCAGTAACTCTGTGTGTTAATAATAGTAGTTAATAAAAATACAGTCTGGCGCCTTAATCTTTTCAAACATTTGAGCCGCCCCATGGGAAAACCAACAATCTGCATAGGCGAAAACAAAGGCGCAGATCAGCTTCGCGGTAACCGCGAAGCTGATCAGCGCCTTTGTTTTTGCTACTTGGATAGTACAATTCCTCTTCTTCTTAAATCCGAAATTTCAAGCTTCTAGCTCTTTTCTGTGCTTCTACAGCCCGGTTTGTGTCCGACCTGTTCGGAACCAACATTGTTGGTTTTCCCACGAGGTGGCTCATTTATGTGATAAAATCAAGAAATTTTAATTTACCTTAAATATCAATAAACCTCAACTGAGAATTTTGAAGATCTCCAGCCAGGTTGTCAATCTCATAAATAACATCATCATCATCATATTGCACTTCATACAGTGCATCTGGATCGCCATCGTTTCCTCGAATTACGGATAATACCGACCCAGTGTACCATTTGGTTTCCTTGTCACATACACCTTCTTTCCAAAGGTGCGTTATGCGTCTTCCAACAAACTTTACTTTTGTTCGCCGCCATGATCTAAATTAAGAAATAGGCATAAATTATTATCAACAGACGTTTTCAATGTTCTAATCATACTTAAAATGTTCTGATCATTCTTCAATAGGTGAAGAAACAGTCATTTTTCTAATCTACAGAGCATTTAAATTATTTCAGCAGTGGCATCAAGAAACCATCATTTTGCATATGCAAAAATAAAGGCGCTGATCAGCATCACAGATGCTGCGAAGCTGATCAGTGCCTTTGTTTTGGCTACACAGATAGTACAATTCCTCTTCTTTCTAAATCCAAAAGTTGAAGCCTCTTGCCATCTTCTGTGCTTATGCAGATCAGTTTATGTCAGACCTGTTCGGAAACCACATTGTTTGTTTTCTCATGATGCGGCTCATTTCTGAAAATAATACCTACACTTTCCACTTCCTCCCTAAATATTCTTCTTGTTAGACACTTAAAAAATGTTTAGAATGTCAATGGTTTATGATCCTTACCGATGAAATGTTCCACAGGTTCTATCTGAAAATACAAAATTAAATAGAATCATGGCTTTTTCTGAACTTTTGGGGAAGTTTTGGTACCAATAAAGTCTGAAAAAAAGCATGATTTAAAAAAACAAAAACCAAAAAAAAAAAAAAAAAAAAAAAAATAATAATAATAATTTTGGGAAAAAATATTGCAATTTTTAGCCAAAATAGTTAAGTTTAGTTAAGTTTACCTTTTTAATTGGGAATGTTTCAGGTTAATTGGAAATAATTTCAGCCACTTGGAAAAAATTTGGTAACAAACAACTAACAAATTTTGTGACAGAAAAATGCTAACTTCATTTTTTTATATCAACATTTCCTGGCAAAATAAAAAATATAGCTAAGTTTACATCTGTATGGATTATTTATGAAGCAGTTTCAATGGATAACTGTATTATACCCAGGGAGCCAAGCCCCGTTTTGGGGAGAGGAGGTGACATCACCTGCTATAGTTGGTTTGAATACATTTTTAGTTAGGCTTTGCCATCCTATTGAAGGCCTGGGTGGACTGCTCACGAAATTTTTTTGGCGTGATGGTTAAATTACACATTGTTTCATGCTGTTTAAGCTGCCTACTTATTACAAACGTTTTCAAGATATATGACCATATCTTTTGTGCTTCAGATCATAAACTGCTTAATTTTCTAGTCTAGAGCAATGCTAGGAATCACAGACTATGAAGTAATCTTATTATATTGTTTAATTCATACTTTTGCACCTCTGCAGCTCTTGTTTTAGTATTTATGATGTCAAATTACCCCACCCACTTACTTAATAATATGGATCATAAAAGTTACATGTAAATAAATGCATATTGATTAGTGGATGTTGAAGAACAAATAAATATGTGATGTGCGCATAAACATTATACATGTATTTATGTTTATTTCAGTCATTCAGTTTCTTTATAAATCAAGTCCATGGTCCGATTACCGTTTCCTATAAAATGACAGATGTAAGCTCTCATTGTTCTATAGGCTGGATCATGCAAACCTTTAAGCAAGTGGCTATAAAATACTACAATTGTATCTAGTTAAATATTCATTATTGTCATATCAATCATTTGATACCAATTTCAGCTCTCTAAGAATTTTGGTTGCTGAGATATAAACGTTTCCTTTGGTATACCCCCTCTATATTTCAGTGATTTGTATCTAATATTTTAAGTTATCGTCAATATTTAAACAACAAGATAGTTATTATATTCATTTATCTAATCATTGGTTATGGAACATCATAATGAAAATCATTTGATGTCAATTTCAGCTCTCTATGACATTTGGTTGCCGAGTTATCATGTTTTTGTTGGCATACCCCCTCCACGTTTCTGTGATATTTCTCTAATATTCAAAGTGTTATCAATATTCGAAAAACAAGTAAGTCAGATTGTTTGTGTGTCTTAGCACATGGTTATTGAACATTATCCTAGCAATCATTTGATACCAATTTCAGCCCTCTGGAGCATTTGGTCACTGAGATAGTAGCAGTTTTATTGGTTTACCCCCTTCGTTTGTCATTGATTTTTCTCTTATATATTATGTTTTCTTAAATATTGGAGCAACAAGAAAGTCAGCTTGTTTATGTATCTTATTACATGGTTATAGAATATTGTCATAGCAATTATTTGATACCAATTTTAGCACTCTATGGCTTTTGGTTGCTGAGATAAATACGTTTCCATTGGTATACCCCCTCTAATTTTCTGAGATTTTTATCCAATATTTAAACTTTTCATCAATATCACAACAACAAGAAAGTATTATTATATATGCGTCTTATCACATGATTATAGAACATTATTATAGCAATCATTTGAAACACATTTCAGCTCTCGAGAGCTTTTTTTTCACTAAGATATTTTCAATTTTATTGGTATACCCCCTTCATTTACCAATGATTTTTCTCTTATATCTTAAGTTTTCTTAAATATTGGACCAACAAGAAAGTCAGCTTATTTATATATCTTATAATATGGTTATAGAATATAGTCATAGCAATTATTTGATACCAATTTCAGCTCTCTATGGCTTTTGGTTGCTGAGATATATACGTTTCCATTGGTATACCCCTCTATTTTTTTAGTTTTTTTTATCAAATATTTAAAGTTCTCATCAATATCCCAACAACAAGAAAGTAGTAGTATATTTGTATCTTATTAATGATTATAGCACATTATTATAGCAATCATTTGAAACCAATTTCAGCTCTCTAGACCTTTTGGTCACTAAGATATTTTTAATTTTATTGGTATACCCCATAGAATTCCAATGATTTTTCGCTTATATCTTAAGTTTTCTTTAATATTGAAGTAGCAAGGAATTCAGCTTATTTAAATATCTTAATATATGGTTATAGAATATAGTCATAGCAATCTTTTGACACCAATTTGTGCTCTCTATGGCTTTTGGTTGCTGAGATATAAACATTTCTGTAGGTATACCCCCTCCATTTTCTGTGATGTTTCTCTAATATTTTAAGTTTTCATCACTACTCGAACAGCTCAAAAGTCTTATTATTTATGTATCATATTTTGTTGTTGTCAAAGCAATTATTTGTTACCGATTTCAGCTCTCTATGGCTTTTGGTTGCTGAGCAATAAATGTTTCTGCAGGTATACCCCTCCATTGTTCTGTGATTTTTCTCTTATACTGAAAGTTCTCATCAATATTTGAACACATAGAAAGTCAAATTATGTCTGTATTTTATCATATCATTAAAGAACATTAGCATAACAATAATTTGATATAAATTTCAGATCTCTAGAATTTTTGGTTGCTGAGATATCAGCAATGTTGTTGGTATACCCCCTTCATTTATCTGTTATTTTTCTATAATATCTGAAGATCTCTTTAATATTTGAGCATAAAGTTATCCAGCTTTTTATATATCTTATTACATGGTTATAGACCATTGTCATAGCAATCATTTGATACCATTTAAAGCTCTCTAGATCTTTTTATTTGATTTTTCCTAATATAGAAAGTTCTCATTGATATTCAAACACCAGGAAGTCAGTTCGCTTTTTATATCTTATACCCAGGGAGCCAAAAGTCTCTATCTCGCAAAAAAAAGGTTGGAGGTGACATCTCCTGCTATAGTTGTTTTGAATGCTTTTTTGGATAGCTCTGACCTTCCAAAAGAAGGTCTAAGTGGACTGCTCTGGATATAAAAAGCGAACTGACTTCCTGGTGTTTGAATATCAATGAGAACTTTCTATATTAGGAAAAATCAAATAAAAAGATCTAGAGAGCTTTAAATGGTATCAAATGATTGCTATGACAATGGTCTATAACCATGTAATAAGATATATAAAAAGCTGGATAACTTTATGCTCAAATATTAAAGAGATCTTCAGATATTATAGAAAAATAACAGATAAATGAAGGGGGTATACCAACAACATTGCTGATATCTCAGCAACCAAAAATTCTAGAGATCTGAAATTTATATCAAATTATTGTTATGCTAATGTTCTTTAATGATATGATAAAATACAGACATAATTTGACTTTCTATGTGTTCAAATATTGATGAGAACTTTCAGTATAAGAGAAAAATCACAGAACAATGGAGGGGTATACCTGCAGAAACATTTATTGCTCAGCAACCAAAAGCCATAGAGAGCTGAAATCGGTAACAAATAATTGCTTTGACAACAACAAAATATGATACATAAATAATAAGACTTTTGAGCTGTTCGAGTAGTGATGAAAACTTAAAATATTAGAGAAACATCACAGAAAATGGAGGGGGTATACCTACAGAAATGTTTATATCTCAGCAACCAAAAGCCATAGAGAGCACAAATTGGTGTCAAAAGATTGCTATGACTATATTCTATAACCATATATTAAGATATTTAAATAAGCTGAATTCCTTGCTACTTCAATATTAAAGAAAACTTAAGATATAAGCGAAAAATCATTGGAATTCTATGGGGTATACCAATAAAATTAAAAATATCTTAGTGACCAAAAGGTCTAGAGAGCTGAAATTGGTTTCAAATGATTGCTATAATAATGTGCTATAATCATTAATAAGATACAAATATACTACTACTTTCTTGTTGTTGGGATATTGATGAGAACTTTAAATATTTGATAAAAAAACTAAAAAAATAGAGGGGTATACCAATGGAAACGTATATATCTCAGCAACCAAAAGCCATAGAGAGCTGAAATTGGTATCAAATAATTGCTATGACTATATTCTATAACCATATTATAAGATATATAAATAAGCTGACTTTCTTGTTGGTCCAATATTTAAGAAAACTTAAGATATAAGAGAAAAATCATTGGTAAATGAAGGGGGTATACCAATAAAATTGAAAATATCTTAGTGAAAAAAAAGCTCTCGAGAGCTGAAATGTGTTTCAAATGATTGCTATAATAATGTTCTATAATCATGTGATAAGACGCATATATAATAATACTTTCTTGTTGTTGTGATATTGATGAAAAGTTTAAATATTGGATAAAAATCTCAGAAAATTAGAGGGGGTATACCAATGGAAACGTATTTATCTCAGCAACCAAAAGCCATAGAGTGCTAAAATTGGTATCAAATAATTGCTATGACAATATTCTATAACCATGTAATAAGATACATAAACAAGCTGACTTTCTTGTTGCTCCAATATTTAAGAAAACATAATATATAAGAGAAAAATCAATGACAAACGAAGGGGGTAAACCAATAAAACTGCTACTATCTCAGTGACCAAATGCTCCAGAGGGCTGAAATTGGTATCAAATGATTGCTAGGATAATGTTCAATAACCATGTGCTAAGACACACAAACAATCTGACTTACTTGTTTTTCGAATATTGATAACACTTTGAATATTAGAGAAATATCACAGAAACGTGGAGGGGGTATGCCAACAAAAACATGATAACTCGGCAACCAAATGTCATAGAGAGCTGAAATTGACATCAAATGATTTTCATTATGATGTTCCATAACCAATGATTAGATAAATGAATATAATAACTATCTTGTTGTTTAAATATTGACGATAACTTAAAATATTAGATACAAATCACTGAAATATAGAGGGGGTATACCAAAGGAAACGTTTATATCTCAGCAACCAAAATTCTTAGAGAGCTGAAATTGGTATCAAATGATTGATATGACAATAATGAATATTTAACTAGATACAATTGTAGTATTTTATAGCCACTTGCTTAAAGGTTTGCATGATCCAGCCTATAGAACAATGAGAGCTTACATCTGTCATTTTATAGGAAACGGTAATCGGACCATGGACTTGATTTATAAAGAAACTGAATGACTGAAATAAACATAAATACATGTATAATGTTTATGCGCACATCACATATTTATTTGTTCTTCAACATCCACTAATCAATATGCATTTATTTACATGTAACTTTTATGATCCATATTATTAAGTAAGTGGGTGGGGTAATTTGACATCATAAATACTAAAACAAGAGCTGCAGAGGTGCAAAAGTATGAATTAAACAATATAATAAGATTACTTCATAGTCTGTGATTCCTAGCATTGCTCTAGACTAGAAAATTAAGCAGTTTATGATCTGAAGCACAAAAGATATGGTCATATATCTTGAAAACGTTTGTAATAAGTAGGCAGCTTAAACAGCATGAAACAATGTGTAATTTAACCATCACGCCAAAAAAATTTCGTGAGCAGTCCACCCAGGCCTTCAATAGGATGGCAAAGCCTAACTAAAAATGTATTCAAACCAACTATAGCAGGTGATGTCACCTCCTCTCCCCAAAACGGGGCTTGGCTCCCTGGGTATTATTACATGGTTAAAGAACATTTTCAAAACGATCATTTGATACCTATTTCTGCTCTCTATGTCTATCAGTAGCTAAGATACATGTGGTAATATAGGGGTACCACATTACTTCCTCTGTTTATTATGGGTGTGGGTGAACACTCTGTGATTTTATGTGACACAAATGGGCATTAAAGTGATCCTCTGACCAAACTGGCACCCATGAGCATTTGTTCTAAGGGTGGAAGGTACGTCCTAAAGATAACCCATCCCAAACACTTCAAAACTAATGGTAATAGATTTTCCCTTTCTTTAATCTTGATTTTCATCGTTTTCATTAATATTCATGAAAATGCAAATGAGAATTTTTATTTAGGCCCATGGCATCAACAAATTTGTCAAATGGTAGCTTTGGTACAATAAAAATGAGCCACAATGATAATTTAGGGCTGAAATTAGTTTTTATGGGATAATTGATTTTAAATTGTTTCTGTTTATTCATTTTAATATTTTAATAAAAAAAATTCATGAATATGCAAAAAAGGAATAAATAAGCAATAAAATTTGTTATAAAAATAATGATTACATCAACATTTATTGATAAAAATGTACTGATAAAAATATATTAATTCTCATAATTGCACATAATTTTTTACATATACATTAAGTGGGTGGGGTAATTCAATGCCTTAAGATGACACAATTTACTCAAATGACACATTTACAGCTTTATACATGGCTAAGACATACTCAGCTGCAATCAGACAAGATAAAATGACATCAGGATAGTATACGATATTGAAGAAACATATAAATATGACTGTTCGTAATATATTTGTGTAGTGCATTTCAGCTGTATATAACAAATAGTACGTCTAAATACCGTCTGATTAAAGCATCACGCCAAAAAAATTTCCAGAGCAGTCCACTTAGACCTTCTTTTGGAAGGTCAGAGCTATCCAAAAAAGCATTCAAAACAACTATAGCAGGAGATGTCACCTCCAACCTTTTTTTTGCGAGATAGAGACTTTTGGCTCCCTGGGTATTACTTTGAATCCAACAAAATTGTCCATGTGTTCATAAGGAACCAATAAATGTTATAAAATACGATGGCACGCAAAAGACTGTACTTCTAGGGTTTGAAGGTAACATCATAAATTTTATATTAAGAAATTGTTTATATATTGTAAATTATGTAATGTCAATGCACTTTTATTTATACTTGAATAAGGTGGTTACCTTTTTCTGTACCAATCACTTGGGTCGCTGTTTTGCAGAGTTGAGGCACTGGTTTGCTTATTTGGGTCTCTGGTGTGCTGATCTGGCTTCCTGGTTTGCTAATTTGGGCCACCGGTACGTTGATATTTGTCGTTGGTTGGCTAATTTGGGTCTCTGGGGTATCAGTATGGGTCAATGGTTTGTCGACTTGGGTGGCTGATTTCCCTACATGGGTTGCTGGTTCACTGACTTGAGTTGCTATTTTGCTGACTTGGGTCACTGGTTTATTAACTAGAGTGGCTCCTTTATCAATGTGTGGCTGCTTTAACACCTTGAATGTCTGGTTCAACAACTTGGGTGGCTAGTTTACTTGTATTCAAGCCCTTAAATAAAACAAAATTAATACATTATCATTACTTTTATAATGCAAATAGATTTTATTAGCAGGATTATAAAGGATTAACAAATTCTTGTATTGCAAAAATAAGATGACATGATCAGTTAAAGCTACATAACACCCGTTTCTGTTCATCTGATCACATAAGTTTTCAAATAATTACAGTTTTGATTTAAAAGCATAAACTTTGCAATTCTTTTCTCGTTTAATGATCATTTCTTTTAAATCTAAAGGCCTTGTCACACATAATCGAAAATCTATCAATGCAGACAGTCGTTTGATTTACTGCTTTATTGACTAGTCAACAACTATGGCCATGTTGGCATCTTCTAAAGCAATGAATCATACATACCATTTTATTTTCATAATAAAACGCAAGTCTGTGCAAGTCTAGGTTATGGAATTTTTGCTTATGTGTGACAAGTCCCTAAGCCATAACACACAACAAAATCATTTCCTAGATTGATAAAACACATCATCGATTAATGAGCAGAGTGTGTCTTATCTGTCTTGGACGTGACTACATATACATGTAATAATTTCTTTTTCAGTTATGCTTCATACTTACTGTTTTTTTCTTCTGGTAACCTACTTTCCTGGTGGCAGGGTGACTAACAATGTTGTCTGGGGTCAACTTCTGATCTTGATACTGAAAATATAAAATATATCTGATTTTATAATATATATAAATACTCGTATATATATATTTAGAGAGAGAGAGAGAGAGAGAGAGAGAGAGAGAGAGAGAGAGAGATAAAAGAAAAAGTCCGTTATCACCAAATTACACTATATTTTCAACTGATTATCAAGAAGCTGCTTCTTGGTTATTAACCAATACTCTTGGGAGACAATGTGTCTTGCTGAAGGACACAACACAGTGCTGCCAGCAGAAATCAAAACCAGGGCCTCTCTGTTTGGAGTCTGATGCTCTACTACTATGCCGCATGCTCCACAAGAAATGATTTGAAGCCAGATCAATTGGGAAACAAGCTACAGCAAGTCATTATCATTCTGGCATCAATCTAATACACAAAGTTTAATGGTTTGTTGTAGGTTTTTGTCTAATTGACCTTTTTAGAAGATAAGGAATCAAATTATTGAACACATGATGTGGGTGATTTTCAAAAAAATGAAGTAAAAGTGTGACATTGACCCATTTTAGGTCAAAATTGAGATGTGCATTTGTCTGTTTAATTTTTGTTCCTGGTTTTTCTATGGATATCAAAATAAAAGAAATCAACATTCAAATCTTTTTGACAACGGCCATTTTTGTGATTTTCTTGTTTCTGTGTTTTTTGTTGTTTATTTTCAAAACTGGTGATATACCTTATAAGTAGTGCTACATTTGTAACATACACTTTATGTTTCAAATTTGTTCTTAGTTTGATAGACCCTATATTGGGACTAGACTCTATGCCATTAATTTGATAAAATTCTCCAAAAAAAATTTTTTTCACACACTTATTTGATAAATTTGACCCTAAAATTGCTTTCTGCACTTATAAATGTTTCCATAACCACTCAAATGATCAATGTATTTAATGATGAACAGTATCTTACAAGTGTACAAAGCTTCCTGTGATTGCTATATACATTTATAAGAGTGAAAGTAATATGTATCGTTAGGAATTAGTGTTCAATTTTTTAGACTAGAAAATATGCGTTGCACTTGTGACATCACTCTTGTTAATTATTAGACACCAATATGCATAACTGTATGCAAATGGTTGTTTTGTTGGTTTCTTTCTGACCTGCTAGACTAAAATATAAAGCAAAATAACAAGTCATACATGGTATGCTTATATGGTCAGCCAAGAAATGCAAAACGTTGCACTTGTGACAAAAATGGTTAACTGATTAGATCAGTTACTTTTCAAAATATAAGAAAGGGTTTTAAATGAAGAACCTCTGATAATCAATCCAGATACATCAGACTTGATCAGTAAGAGCATACAATAGATGTAGGGCTTACAATGATTGAACACCGGCTTTCACAAGTTTAAGCTAAGCTTTTTTTACTGTAGTTTATTTTTAGGAGTATGGTTATTATTTATAAATGCTGAAGAGGCAACAAAGGCGAAATACATGCATGGCTTATTGGCAACTCTCAAGTACTTAATTGTTTGTAACTTTCTAGAGATTTTGTTTTATTAGGTAATCAGATAATTGTTTTCTGACCATTTGAAAATGACTTGATATTCAAAATGTCACGCTAAAACGTTGCACTTGTGACATTTTTAGGTATATATTGTTGTATAAATTTGGTATAGATCCATCTCTTTTTATGAAATTTTGCATGGAGTTTGACCCCTTCATAACACACATTTAAGGTATAAATGAGACCTTATATGTATAAAGCTTATCAGTTCAGCTTTAATATTGAAAAATACTTCATTTTTTTGAAAACCACCCATGTGCGGTATAGCATCTTTCTGCCCTGTCAGAAATTTGGCTGCATAATGAGTAAGTATGGCACAAATTTAGTGCCCATTAAAATCAAAAGCATATCATGACACACTGAAGGGACAAACGGCATAAACAAGAACGCCACGGAGGTCGATATCGCACATGCATCGGGCCAAATAATTTATCACATGAAATATAGGTAAAGGGTACCAGGTCAAGGATTAAAGTGTATGTCAGGGACAATTACTATGCAAGGTTTCACATTTTCAACTACCTTAGGTGCAGAGAAAATCAAAGTTTGAAGTAAAATTAATAGTCAATGGACCATGAAATATAGGTCAAGGGCAACAGGTCAAGGTGCAAGCCTGAAGGGTACAAAAATGATAATTACATTGTATTATGCAGGGTTTTACACTAGCAGTTATCACAGGTGCAGAGAAAACCAAACGTAGACATACAAATAAACAAAGTCAATGGACCATGAAATATAGGTCAAGGGCACTGGGTCAAGGTGCGTGCTTGACGGGTATGTCAAGGACAACTACTGTGCAAGATTTCACACTCATGGCTATCACTGATGCAGAGAAATCCAAACTTCGACGTAACTTCGACAAAAAAATTAACAACTTCGACGTAACTTCGACAAAAAAATTAACAAAGTCAATGGACTGTGAAATATAGGTCAAGGGCACTGGGTCAAGGTGTGTGCTTGAATGGTATGTCAAGGACAATAACTATGCAAGGTTTCACAATCACACCTATCACTAATGCAGGGAAAACAAAAACTTTGACGTAAATGTCAAACTTCGACGTAAATGTGACGGACGAACGAACGAACGGAAGTTTGGACTCCTATATCGCACCCTGGTATAAGCAGATGCGATAATAAAGCAAACCCCGGATAACTTCCTCTACACTGCCGTGACAAAACATTGGTCAAAAACCCATCCCCGATCTGATCCACTGCCCTCTCCTGGGCCTGGGGGGGGGGGGGGTGTATACAAATGGCTGTTGCATTATGTCACATTAGGATATCAATCATGTGCCTTTAGAAATATGGATCAAGTCCGCTTCGCCATAAAATATTTTCGGATGATCAGTTGCCGACAGATAATTGCATGTTGGATCTGATAAACCAACAAAATTTTGATGCTAATCTCGGCATATCTCCATATTAATCATCAACATAAATCAGTAAGGCATTGTTTCTGAAAAAAATATGTTTTTGGAACTACTACCAACTCGTAGGAACCAGCCCGCTAGATTGCAACTACTACCATGTTTTTGGAACAACCAGGTAGAACAGGGCTTGGCTTTTTCACCACAACCAGATTTTTTATCTAGGACACATTTTGTAAACCATCCACAGATTTTCCAATGATCTGACTCATATAAAACATGTCATGATGTCAGCATAATGATCAGATGAATGGCCTTGACTGATTTGTGATTCTAAATATAATTGTACTCATTTATTTACTGCTCCAATAAAAAAAAAAAGATGACTGCCTTTCGTAAAATGTTGATTGTATTACACGAATGTTGCTCATTCCGTGGAAAGTGTGCATTCTAAGTACACGCTTTTTTTAACAAACACAAAATTGTAGGATTTTCTTTGTAGGATTTTATTGCATTTTTCAACAGAAAAATTTTAGGTTTGTCCCAAAAAGTAGCCATCCTGTCCTTCTGCTGTAGTCACTGAATTTGCCGGGAGTCAGGGCTTGTGGAGAACTCCAGACCTGTCAACATCCTGAAAATTCTAAGAGGGAGATTGTGCGAAACAGTGACTTTTTGAACAAATAAGCATGCAACTTACGCGCGCGCTTTAGGATCTGTAAAATTTCAAGGAAGGAGATTTTTTCTTCAGGAGGGAGATTTTTTTGCAGCTTTTCAAAAAGACAGTACTTGTTATTGGCAAAGGTAATATACTGCTAGTATTCACCGATACAAAACCCTTTAAACAAAGAATAATTGAGACGGTGTCATACCTCGGGTATTGAAATTTCACTTGTGCAATTTTCTATAACGACTATGATGCAAAAAACGTGAAGAAACGATGAAATTCGATCGAAAAATCAGTTGCGACATATTACTACAAGGGGGCGGCCATATTGAGAGTTTTCCCGACAATCATTTGTTACATGCAATCTGATTGGTCTCAGAACTCTGTATTTTTTTTTTGGGGGGGGGGGGGGGGGGGGTGGGGGGTGGGGGGGAAGGCCCGTGGATTCTTTTTAAACGTGACACTGGTAAAGAATTACAGTACAGATGACAAATTTCTGATTTATGTTCTGCTATATGATAAGCGACTTTCTCATATCTTACCAATAAATTAATCTCAAAGTGTTTGATAAAATTTCAAAATATCATAGAATGGGTGGCACATCCCAATCTCTCATTTGTTTCCGTTTTTCTTTCCACTGTAGACTAAATAATGTCAATATATGTAAAATGTATCTTCATGTCAATTATTACAACTATCTATATATTTGCAATTTCACTCTGTACTGCCACCGCTTATATAAATATATTTGATATTGTCGTTTCTGATCTACTTTTGCTTTCTGAGCACATGTAAACTATTCTGATCCAACACTGTAGAAATCCAGCCCAGTGTGTCACACACCCCAGGAGGCACCGACACAAAAAGGATTGTCAAATTTAACGGAAGCGGGTCAACTCGGCCTGATACCAACTCGGCCCGTGAGTCAACTCGGCCTCGAGTCAACTCGGCCGGGTCAACTCAGCCTCGTATTTTTCCTATTACAGGAGGGGGATTTTATAAGTGCATGATACTTTTAGATATGAATAATGATTTTAGGTTGATATATTCCAGATACGTACACAGAAAATATAGGATGCCATTATTTTTAGTATTACAAACAGATCATTGTTAACAATCTCCTTATTGAGCAAAGCCAAAACGGCTCATAGGATGTAAACGACAAGCATGCAAGTTAATCAGTTTGAGGCATTGTCTTATCTGTGAATTATAGTAAAGTGTGGTGTTCACACCTAAAACAGTACCGCAGCTAAGGAAAGTGTGGTTACTAATTGCAGCGGTAGGCTTACATGTATTCAATGGTATGATTAACATATTTTAATTATCATGTACATGTATATTATGGAAGAGATGTGTAAAAATAACTGGTTAAAACGAGAATAATATTATAAGCATTGCCTCATATCTAGTCCATTTGCTTTAACCATAACTATATCTACTTATATATAAGGCCGAGTTGACCCGACCGAGCTGACCCGGGCCGACTTGACCCGAGGCCGAGTTGACCCGGATTCAATTTAACCATTTCTTATAAATATAAAAAGGAACACCACACAGACTCAAAGTCATATATCGACTCCCTAAACATTTGGGGGGGGGGGGTTATCGATTAATAATAATGTGTAACGGGATAGTCTCCCTTGTAGAATACGTTGGTGCAACGTATTAGCGGGTAGTAATATGCAAATTAGAAACTCGAAACTTTGTGATTAGAGTAAGTGTTAGGTATATAGCGCAGTAAACCACCCTTGGTGGATGAGCATGCTTTTCCACCGACGGGGTTTTCTGTGGCTTGTCTCGGCCGTTCGTTACATTTGGTGGCAGCGGTGGGATGATGACAACTGCCAGAACGGAGTTGCCTTACCCATGTCCCCAGGCCAAGACTCGGGGCGAGTCTTCTCAGAGGGGGAAGTAATGTAACGGGATAGTCTCCCTTGTAGAATACGTTGGTGCAACGTATTAGCGGGTAGTAATATGCAAATTAGAAACTCGAAACTTAGTGATTAGAGTAAGTGTTAGGTATATAGCGCAGTAAACCACCCTTGGTGGATGAGCATGCTTTTCCACCGACGGGGTTTTCTGTGGCTTGTCTCGGCCGTTCATTACAAATGAAAAGAAGGATTTGTCTTATATGATCCATTGATAAATACCCTTTACCTTTATTATCTATACCCAGGGCCAGAAAGGCATATTTTGTCCACCATACATCTTCAACAACAACAACAAAATGTAAAAAATGTTTTCTTCAATAGGGCCAAGCAGTATATTTAGAAATGCATAACAATTTTTTTGAGAGATTTATTCAAATATAAAAATGTATAAATGAAAAAAAGAGGGTCAAAAATGTAAAAAATCACGTGACAAAACGCTGTAATCACTGTTTATACGTTGTATTTACAAAGACTGCAGATGATCTAGACCATGAATCAATCAATATTTTACAAAATACGAATCACGAGGTATGTGCATACATCTTATCGTTTATTCGGGAAGAGCAATATGCAAGGGGGCACGCTATCCAAGAACATTGGCTTTTTAATTTCCAACTCCAAGACCTAGAAAAGACATTTTGTTCACATTTTGTACATAGTAAGGCAGTTGATGATGACAACCCCCTCCCCCCAACACAGAAACCTAGGGGATATGGTGGAGTGGCACTATTCTACAGCAAGGACTTAAACTATACAGTGAAGAAGTTAACAACTGGATGTAGCAGAATTGTTGCAGTCGAGGTGCTAACAACCCCGCCCTTATGCATATGCAGCGTGTACATGCCCTCCAGAAACTCCAAGACCAACTATTCAGACAAGGAAAATTACCAGCAGTGCCTTGACCAGTTGGAGGAAATTATGGACACGTTCGGCGGTACCCATGCTATGCTGATACTCGGCGACATGAATGCCTCATTGTGTAAGAGACAAGGGAATAACCAGGATGTAGTGCTGGAGAATTTTGTCAAATCAAATAATCTCTTCTGTGAACAGAACGGATCAGAGACTTTTTTCCATCCCAACAAGTTGGATAAAGCTGAAATTGACTATATACTATTCAATGACAAGTGTAAACAATACCTGGGAAATGTAACAGTGGATAACAGGCTTTCCTCGAATACTTCTGATCAAATCCCTGTAGTTGGAACCCTTTTTATCCAGAATAGGAAGACAACGAACCAGAAAACGAAAGTTGTATGCAAACCGAAATGGGATAGATGCGACAAGTCTGCCTACAGGAAGATGGTGAGGGAAAACCTGTTGCCTTTTGATACTTTTCTACCCTCGACTACTGGAGACTTTGACATTCTACAACCACTTAGCCATCTAAATGCTGTCCTGAAGCGAGCTACTACTTGCAGTATTCCGAAACATAAGTCAGAAGTCACAGTACGACAACTACAATCCAGACCGTGGTCAGAAAGTATCCATGATGCGATTAAAGAAAGCCGCCTTGCCTGGTGGGACTGGAAGAAGTCAGGATCCCCATCTGATCCTACCCATGCTACAGTTCAACGCAAGAAGATAGCAAGGAAACTGGTTAGGAAAGAGCAACGCCAGGAAGCTGCAAAGAGAAGAAAAGACAAGATAGAAGAGATAATGAGATCACGGAATGAACCAAAGACTTTCTACAAGCTTATAGGAAACCAACGCAAGTCCTCTTACTCTCAGCTTCACTCTCTGGTGGTGGATGGTAAAGAATGTGAAACACAGGATCACATCAGAGAGGGTTGGGCTACCCATTTTCAACACCTTGCTACACCCATGGAAAACCCCAAGTTCGACCAAGAATACAAACAGATGGTGGACGCTGATGTAGAAGCAATTGAAATTCTATGTAAAGAAGAATCCTCTCGGATGGAACCCGTATCGGAGGAAGAGGTGTCAAGGGCCCTGAAACGACTAAATAACAACAAGGCTGTGGACATTATGGGTCTAACCAGTGAACACTTCAAGCTAGCCGGACGAGAAATACTGGAGTTCCTCACTTCGCTATTGAACTACATTATTATGACGAAATCCATCTCTGTTGTGTTGAAGGAGGGTATCCTGACTCCCATCTTCAAGAAAGGTGATCCTAGTAACCCAAGTAACTACAGAGGCATTACAGTTACACCCGTATACCTCAAGATCTTAGAACACATCATCAACACCCGCCATAACCTAATATTCCATGAATCACAGTCAAGATTGCAAAAGGGTTTTACAGCTGGTTGCTCATCACTCAACGCTGCCCTGATACTTTCTGAGTGCATACTGGAGGCGGGAAACAACAAGCGAGACCTTTTTGTTACAACGTTAGATACACAGAAGGCTTTCGACGTCGTCGACCAAAACTCCCTCCTCAGAAAGCTGTATTTAGATGGTATCCATGGAGACGACTGGTTATTGCTGAGGGACCTCTACTCTGACTGCTCCTCCAGAATTAAATGGGCAGGTGAACTATCGCACCCTATCAACATCATGCAAGGAGTGAGGCAGGGTGGAGTTTTATCAACAAGCCACTATAAGCGCTATAACAACCCTTTACTACTACAGCTGGAAGACAGATACTCTGGAACAAGAATTGGATCCATTAGTATTCCTCATGTGACGGTAGCAGACGATTTGGCATTGATTTCTGAAAGCAAGTCTGATGCTCAAGTGATGATTTGGGACGCAGACAACAGTGCAGGCAGAGAGAGATACTGCATCCACCCAACCAAGAGTCACATCTTGTGGTATACTAAACGGAAAAAGAATGACACCGAACTCGGAATAGTTATGGCAGGAGAGAAGGTAGATACCCCTAGTTCAACTGTACACCTTGGTATTGTTAGAAATACTTCTGGACAAGTAGATGTTGAAGGGAAAATAAGTTTAGGGCGAAAGACTGCTTATTCCTTAATGGGCGCGGGGCTCCATGGGGGTAGCGGGTTAAAGGCCACCCTGAATGGGCACATCTGGTCTACCTTTGTCATTCCACGTTTTCTCTATGGCCTTGAAGTCCAAATCTTAAAAAGTTCAGACATAGAAAGTTTGGAAAAATTTCAAAGAAAATGTCTCAAACAAATACAAGGTTTACCCGACAATACCTCAAATACAGCTTGTTTAGCTCTCCTTGGCGTTTTGCCTATTGAGGCATTGTTACACAAGAATCTGCTAAACATGTTTGTAAACATGATTAGAAATGAAAACTCAGTAGAATATGAAATAGCCAAGAGGCAACTGGTAATGAAAGATACGCCCCGAGAGAGTATTTTCACTCATATTCAAAGCATTTTAGATAGGTATGATTTGCCTTCAGTTTTTGACCTTTTAAATTGCCCACCAACCAAGGAGGCCTGGAAATGTACACTTAACCACAAAATAAATGATATGGTACAAAAGTTCTGGAGGTCTGATATTGAAAGCAAGTCTTCCACAAAATACTTAAATCCAAATGTATTGTGTGTGGGCAGCAGCCACCATATATGGTCAACTGTAAGGAATAATATTCATGACAGTAGAAGAGCACAAATTAAATGTAAATTGTTGACGGGCACATATATACTTCAAGCAAATAGGGCAGCCTTCAACCAATACGCTGTAAATCCAACCTGTAAACTGTGTAATACAGCTCCAGAGACGAGACAGCATTTTGTGGGGGAGTGTGCTTTCTTTAAAGAAGAGAGGAAGCTCTACATAGAGAAACTGAAGACGAGCCCGATTCTTTCGGATCAGTATATCCAGAGTCTACGTAACCCAGAATTTCTCACACAGCTAACACTAGATGCGACAGTGATACCAGGCTTAAAGGAATGTGATTCGGAAGGGTTGGGGTCGCTCGAACTGTGCACTAGGGAGTATATTCATAAAATTCATGTGAGACGCATAGTAGCACTGAAGAGGATCTCATAAAGTTGGTTTACAATAACAGCTAGTGTAAATAAGTTAAAGAGCACATGTAAATATAAACATTCACCAGCTTTGAACGTAAAATTGAACACCTAGCCCCTAACTGTAAAGTCAATAGACTTGTGCCTCGAAGAAACAAG
This sequence comes from Rugalucina vietnamica, assembly GCA_964017185.1. NCBI lineage: Eukaryota > Metazoa > Mollusca > Bivalvia > Lucinida > Lucinidae > Rugalucina > Rugalucina vietnamica. The sequence goes on along the minus strand of OZ024871.1, from coordinate 7,419,499 downwards.
CGGGGGAGCTCTACGATACAACAACAACAACAACAATATGGTTCAAACTTACCAATTTTACAAAAAAATAAACAAAGAGTCGTCGTCGTCTTAGAAGTCAGCCATATTTTTTTATTATTTCCGTTTTAGACTGTGATGATGGTGACGTCACGTAAACAACAATGGCGGACAATTTAAAAACAACTGTCAAAATAAATGAATAAGTGAGTTTTTCTGTTGCTGCGAGAAGAATTAGAGGAACTTTTGTGAAATATCAGTTGCAGTTATGATAATGGAAGTATCCACGGATTAACTTTGCAAGTGTTGCAGCGGCTTGGGAAAAATTAATGTTATTGATATTGTCAAGGACGCTTTGCGATCAAACAGTCAAGAAGAGGTTATTTTCAAACAAGAATACGGACATTTCGATTAGGTAATTGAAATTATTTTGAAATATACACATAATCGACACTCAACACATTCTCCTATGTCACAGATTATTAGATTCAACAATGAATACAGCAGAAATCTACGTTGATGGAGCGTGTCGGAACAATGGGCATAATAACCCCCAAGGAGGGTGTGGAGCATATTGGGGTCCATTTCACCCAATGAACTGTAGTGAGAAACTGCAAGGTGACAAACAAACAAATAATAGGGCAGAGCTTACGGCTGCAATAATAGGTTTATCACAGGCAATTAAGATAGGTTTGCAGAATGTTCAAATTGTAACAGACAGTAGGTACGTTAAAGAGGGTATAACGAAATGGATTATTGAATGGAAAAGAAACAACTGGAAAACTGCAGACAAAAGTGCTAAGAAAAGAAGAGATGTCTTAAACAAGGATCTTTGGGTTTGGTTAGACGGTATTCGTTCGAAGCTACAGGTAGAATGGAAGTGGGTTGAAGGACACAAATCTGATGAAAGCAATTTATCCGCAGACGAGCTAGCGAAGGAAGGGATATCATCTGAAAGCGGCGAGTGGCAAGATTATGCGAAAAATCTCGTAGACGGGCATGCCGGTATGTCACAAACAGAGCAACCGACAATCATAGTAGAAGAACAAACACTACAAGAATACACCTGCAAGACATGCAAGTTTAGCTGTACGGATAAAGACCAGTCCATCCAATGTCAAGATTGCAAGGAATGGGTTCACTATATATGTACAAAGTTACCACCATACCAACTTTATTTATATGAGACAACACAAAGACGCTATACATGTGAAATTTGCACAGAGATGGATGATGACTATCAAATACAAGACGATGTGAAGCTGAAGGAGGAGTCAAAGGAGGAGAACCATCCGGAAGAGTCGAAGGAGGAGAACCATCCAGTTGAACATGGATTGATTTCAGAAACAGTACAAAACAATCAAATAATAATGGACAATACAACAGAAAATAAAGAATGTGAAGAAGAACGAGAGGGAATTTTTTCTACAGACAAAGATGGATTGAATGAGACGAACGGCGAAGTAGAACACTCAATAGGAACAGAAATGGTCCAAGAGAAACAAGAAATCAGGCACAATGCTGTCGGGTTGAAAGAGAATGAAGCAAAACCAAAACAATTTCAAGTGACAAATAAAGAGAAAGCACAAGAGGAACCAGAAGTTGAAAATATTAGTGTTAACGAAAATATAGAACATATGAAACAGTTAACAAAAGAAGATCATAACAAACCCAAAGTAACAGAGTATGTTTCTATACCTGAACCAAATATTGAGAAACATAAAAATCATTCTGAAAGCAATGAAACATCTCCTAAAGAGAAACTTGAAGAACAGACAATACATGATATGACAAAACATGATGTAAATAAGGGAGAAAACAAAGATAATACTAATAAGAATAACTTCTCTGATAAGTCTAACAATAGGAAATCAGTGGGAAGTAATAGACAGGCAGCGAAAGGGAAAAATGGAAAAGCAACATCAATTAACACAAAGGAAGGAGAAACACTATGTTCAGACAATTTCCAAAAATCTGAGGTTAATGTGTCAAAAGAGCTAGAATCTTTCAAGAAAGCAACCATCGATGTACTGCAAGAATCGTTCGTCAATTCATTTGACCAAATAAACAACTCCATCCGAGAAATGTCATGCAGTCAGTCTGACACTGAGAAGCTTCAGGCACAAGTTAAAATGCTAACAGAAACAAATGAGAAACTCAAACTTCAAGTAGGAAACAGCAAGAACAATCAATCATGTTCTAAATGCACCGACTACCTGAAACAAATAAATAGTCTTACAAAAGATCTAGAGAGAAGTAAAGAGAAAATGAAAGAGGACAGATATAATTATAAATTAGAAGAAGAAATCAGGGGGTCAAAATTCAATGCTGAAATAAGCCTACTTAAACGAAAGGAAGAATCAATGGCTAGAACAATATCAATAATGGAGACAGACATATCATCATATGAAAAGAGGCTGGCAGTGAAATCTCAGCTTATATTAGACTTTGAACAGAATATAAGTAAACTAAATATGAAAATTACCAGTCTACAAGATACCATTTTTGAAACTAAATGTCAAAGCTTTGATAATGGTGAGAATTTTCATGGTGCTGCAAACAATAAAAATAGGCAGGATTTATCTGAACGGCCTGTCAATGATCCAGTCGACAAAGAACAGAATTCTAGAACGACTATTTCAGAGGAAGCATCTACTGAGTCGAATAGTAAACAACAACTGGTGCCAATCGACAAGGTTGCAGAAGAGAACACGGAACAATCGCATGGAAATGAAAATGAGAGAAAAGGTATTAAAACGACAAATGGAAAACCCCAATTGAAAGTAGAAATAGTAGGAACTTCCAACACCAAGAATCTTAGTAATGCATACATAGGAGAAAAAGAATTTAATGTTAACAAAGTCATTAAATACACAATTCAACAAACAAAAGACTATGTCACTTCTATGAAAATGTCAGATGCGCCCGATGTTATGATTCTTCACCCACTTTGCAACGAAATTGAACATAAAAGTCCTGAATTATGTACAGAAGAGGTGAGCACAGTTATCATGGACATACAGGATAAGTTTAAGGATATGAAGATAGTTTTATCTCTGGGACTACCGCGGGCAGATGAAACTCTGATCAGGAAAATTGAGAAGACAAACATTCTGTTGAAAGAAAAAATTGGTGCCAAGGCTAATGTTTACATTTGTGATAATGCAAATTTATTCTACAGAGGTCAGGCCCAGCGTGGCGTGCTTAATCATGATGGTCTTCATCTTACCAATATTGGCACAAGGAAGCTTGGAAGAAATCTGAAGGAAACATTATGGGACATATTTGATTTGCCAATGGTTACAGCCGAGCATCGTGTCGATACTAGAGATTTAAACATAAATTCAAGGGACCGACGCCAGCAAAGAAATGATGAAAGTGAGAATTACTACCAGCAACCGATGAGTGATCGTTCAAGAAATATAGACTCGACTGGGCATGACAGCACTAATTTACAGCGAGGAAGCGAAACAACGGCTGAGGAAAAATCAGATGGACGAATTGGTGATACTCAGAAGGAAGCTAGTGCTAACGTATGGTCAAACGCCTCAAATGACGAGAATCTTAGAACCGATCGGCATCAGGAGCAGCAACATGAGATCCGAAATGATAATTATGGCGGGAACCAACCTAATAATTTCCGCTACCAACGTGATGATATACCGTATCACTTAAATCATAGGGGCCAAACTGGATCATATCAGCAGAACCATGGGAATCGTAGACATGATGGTTTCTTTGCCGGGAGTCGGCCTAGCGACTTTACACAGTTGGAACACAATGGAAGAACGGATGATTTCCATGCCGGGAACCAGCCTGGCAGATATCCACAGAGATACACGCAGAGCCGGGATGAATTTTATGCCGGGGGCCGACCTGGCAATTACGGATATCGAACACGGGAGCAAAGACGAGATGGTGACTTTTCCGGGAACCAGCCTGGCAGAGGAGGTTATCGACAACAGCAGTTTGGGAATCGAGATGGTTATCATGTCAGGAATCAGTCCGGCAATTATCAACGACGACGCTATGGGAGACGAGATGATTATGACGCTGGGTATCAGCCTGGCGATTATCGTTATGGGACACGGGACAATCTGTATGCCAGGAACCAGTCTGGCGGTGATCGACAAGAACGTCCTAACAGTAGGAATGATGACTATAAAGACAGTTATGACACCGACGATTATCATAATCGAGATCAATATGATAGGAGGGACAATCGTGGCAGATGGCCGCGATTTGACAATTATGATGTGAGAGACAATTCTTTTAGCAACCAGTGGCGGGGTAATGGGAGACGATCAGATGGACTTGTTTCTCCTAGAGGATATTAAAATGATCATTTTAGCAGGAGGGGAAACTGATTTGCATGTGGTGTGTGTTTCAGAAGCGGTCATGTGTTTTAATTAATTTTGGCACAAACTGGTTCTTGTAAAATACACTGACTGTGGTAGTAGGGACCTGCACCTCTTGTAAATCAGGTTGTCCTGATATATGTTTATATGTTGATATAATTTTGGTTATGGAACATTGAATAGTGACTGTTTTTTCATTTTATATAAAGGCTTAAGCATTCAATTAAGAGGGAAACAAGTTTAAACTTTTGTCAAACCTGATTTTCTTAACACATTACAAGATGTTATTGTAGAAAAATATTACCTGACTAAATTACATACTTCCCTTTTCAAAAAAAAATTATTTGTAAAGTTTCATATAATGTTTCATCATAAGTTCTTCTAATTCGACGCAGCAATTGCTCAAGCACTCTTATTCATTTTGATAATTGTGTAATGGTAGTTGGCAAACAATCTAAATTCATTTCAATATGTTCTTGGAATGTCGGAGGACTCATTTCAAAAACTTATAATAAATTAAACGACAAGGACTTTATTCAGGAAATATCACCTTATGATTTAGTTTTTCTTAGTGAGACACATATTGGTAATGATGTGGCAATACATCTTGAAGGGTTTCAATACATCTCGATTTGTAGATCAATGTCCAAGAATAGTCGTTATTATGGTGGATTAGCCATTCTAATTCGTAATTCGGTAAGGAAAGGCATAAAGATACTTCAAAATACCAGTTCTGAATTCCAGTGGGTGAAATTATCGAAAGATTTCTTTAATCTTAATAGTGATATTTTCATATGTTTTTCATATGTCACACCTTGTACCTTTTCGCAACAATCAAATGAAGATACATTAGATGCCATTATTAGAGATGTAAACATATATAAAAGTAAAGGGAATATTGTATTACTTGGTGATTTAAATGCCAGAACAGGAAGTGAATTGGATTTTATTAATAAGGACGATGACAAACATCTTCCTCTAGATAACTCATACATAGTTGATTCAGTTCTTAAACAGAGAATAAGTGAGGATATTAAAGTTGATGAAAGAGGAAAACAGGTGATTGATCTCTGTATATCATCTAGATTAAGGATTTTAAATGGTAGATGCATTGGGGATAATTATGGGAAATTTACTTGTCAAAAGCCTACGGGTGCTAGTGTGGTTGATTATGGAATATTGTCAGAGGAACTTTTAAAAGATGTAATGTATTTTCATGTTCATCAATTTAAGCCAATGATGTCAGACTGCCATAGTAAGTTATCATTAAATTTAAAAGCAACTTATACAACTCAGGCACCTATTAATATTCTAGAAGAAATGCCAAATAGATTTAAATGGAAATCGGGCTCCGCTGAAATATTCCAGTCTGCTCTTACTAGTAAAATTGTTAAAAATAAAGTAGAGCTGTTTCTTAATAAGGAAGTCCATCATACCGCAGATCAGGTAGATGAAGCTGCGAAATTGTTTGAAGATATTTTGATAAGTGCTGCTAATTTATGTCTGCGAAAAAAAGGTTCAGTTAAATCCAAAAAGAATAGTAATAAGAAGTGGTTTGACCAGGAATTGTATTGTAAACGAAGGACACTTAATTATTCGGCATATAAACTATTTCATCAACCGTTTGACAAAAATGTTAGAAATTCTTATTTCAAACATTATAGAGAATATCGCAAACTAGTGAAATTCAAAAAGAAAAATTTTAAAAAGAAAATTATTGAACAGTTAGATGAGCTAGAAACAAAAGACCCAAAACAATATTGGAAACTAGTAAACACGTTAAAAGAAGATAATGACCAAGGCTCTAAACCAGAATTAAGTATTGATCCTGACTCTTGGTCTGATTATTTTCAAAACCTACACACTGTTCAAGATAAATTCTCGACGAGAGTGGAAGAACTGGACAGAGCGCTTAAGAACGACAACAATAACACATTCAATTTACTCGATGTACTGATCAAGCAGTCAGAAATTGTAACTTCTATTTCTAAGTTGAAGAGTAATAAAGCGGCTGGCTTAGACAACATAAGCAACGAAATGTTGAAATCAGGCATAACGACTCTACTTCCTTGCTTACATAAGCTATTTAATTTAGTTTTTTCATCGGGGATTTATCCAACAGCTTGGGCTACAGGGTACATTACTCCAATTCTTAAAACAGGAGATTGCAGACAAGCAGGAAATTATAGAGGCATAACTATAAATTCTAATATTGGGAAATTATTTAACATGATCCTTAATTCACGTTTAGATCAATATCTGGAGGTGAATAATATCATAGACGCATGCCAGATAGGTTTTAAAAAAGGAGCTCGTACTTCTGACCACATGTTTGTGCTTAAAACACTTATTGACAAATACATAAATCAACCAGGTGGGCGACTTTTCACATGTTTTGTAGATTTTAAAAAAGCATTTGACACAGTTATACATCCGGGTATAAAATTTAAACTAAAAGAAAACCATATTGGGGGTAATTTTTATAATATATTATGTAGTTTGTATTCTAAAAACAATGTATGTGTAAAACTAGGCGAGAAACACACTAGTTTTTTCAATTCAAAAATAGGAGTTCGCCAGGGAGATGTTCTCAGTCCAAATCTTTTCAAATTGTACATAAATGATTTTCCGAAATATTTACAAAATTTGCGAGGCACCGTTTTTCTTAATTCTATTCCTCTTCAATGTCTTATGTATGCTGATGATATTGTTATACTTTCGTCTTCGAGGGAAGGATTACAGAAGAGATTAGATAAATTGAGTTTGTTTTGTAAAGAATGGTGCTTGAACGTGAACATAGACAAAACTAAGATAATAATTTTCAATAAAAATGGTACATTAATAAAACATGAATTTAAATTTGAAAGTGAGACTCTAGAATGCGTAAAACATTATAGATACCTTGGGGTTTATTTCTCTACTAGTGGTATATTTAATTTTGCTCAAGACGATATATATAAGAGAGCTTTAAAAGCGTCATTTAAGTTGACAAAACTTGTTTCTTCATCAGAGCCCAGTATAAAAACAAGTCTACACTTGTTCGATCATCTTATAAAACCCATCGTTTTATATGGAGCTGAAATCTGGGGAATGTTTAAAACAAATAGCTCTGCGTGTAAGACAGATGATAAATTCGCCTTCCAAAACATTTATAAGAATAATATAGCAGACAAAGCTCACATAAGATATTTGAAATATATATTAGGTGTAAATAAATACTCGTCGAACTTTGCAGTGCTGTCGGAAACTGGTCGTTATCCAATGTTCTTTTCAATTGTTATTTCAATTATTAAATATCTATACCGACTAGAGAATAGCGAAAATGGGCTCCTTTATGAAGCATTCAAACTAAATAAATCTTTACATGACAAAAATGTCCCAACATGGTTTAGTTCGGCTTTGTTTATTTTAAGATTATTAAATATTGAAGTCAGTCTTGTAAGTTCTCTCTCAGAAATGGAGTTAATAAGTATTGTTAAATCTAGACTAATAAATAAATTTGAAAAATATTGGCTAACTGAAAGAGAAAAATTATCATCTGGAAAATTAACTACATATTTTAAAGTAAAGAACACTTTTCATCAGGAGAAATACTTATCAATAAACAAATTTAAGCTGAGAAAAGCTATGTGTAGATTTAGAATTAGTGCTCATGATTTAAGAATAGAATCGGGTCGATATGCGAAAAATTACATTAACAGGACTGACAGAATATGTACAAGGTGTGACGCGCATGAGGTTGAAAACGAATTTCACTTTTTGCTGAACTGCTCCTTGTATCACGATGAAAGGGAAAATTTGTTTAATAGAATAAATTTGCTTAATACTAATTTCAGATTTTTAAATCTAACAGATAAAGGATTATGGTTATTAACGCAAGAAGATTTGAATATTTTAGAACACCTTGCAAGTTTTATAGAAAATTGTTTTTTAAAAAGAAAAATCCATTATGTGTAGAACTAGGATAGGGTTAAAATGTAGATAACTGAGTTAGATTTGAATACATGTATAGACCTAGTTTAAGAGTCCTCCGTCATTCACCATGGGTTATTATCTTTAAATATATGAAGATATTTCATGTTAATTTATTGATTGTGTACATACTTTTTATTTCCCTCTTTTTTTCAAATCAATCAAATCACGTTATATTTGTTTGTAATAATTTATTTGTTTGTAAATATCTACCCGAAAGGGTCCATAATTGGCAAATAAAATATATTCTATTCTATTCTATTCTATTCTATTCTGTTTCATTTGCATGCAGAAATCTCCGTTGGATTTGAAGAAGCCGGGTACCCATAACCTAATTACTACTGGCGCGAAAATGTGTCAATTAAACAGAGAAAAAAGTTCTAATAAATATTACCGCAGGATACTGCATGATACCGCAGGATTGCTCAGGATACCGCAGGATAGTTTTATTACATATTATATTTCATCTTAAATGATTATAAGTAAAATATTTGAAGTTTTTTACCCTAAAACATTGGTATTGTCATATAATTTTGGTCCATTAGGTTTGTTTTTAGTATGAATCACCGTGTCGAAGCAAAGACTACCGCAGGATAGATAATCATACTACCACAGGATAGATACATGATGATCGTATTTTATTTATTATTATTGATCATATTTAATTGCTATAAGTTAAAATAAAACTGAGATCCTTTAAGAGCAGCTTTTGTTTCGACTACGTTTCACGAGTACTTCACGGGTACATGCACATTTTATTTTTTGTTCACTAAATAATGTCCTAACCAAGAAGGTCGTTCATGCTTGATTCCGTTTTTTGCTACATGTAAGTGACCAAATCGTACAGAAGGCTTATTGAATAACATTACAACAAACTTTATATTGCAAGTTAATTTGCGTTTTCAGCCAGATTATAGTCCTATTACAAAAATATTGTTTTCAAGTTTTCAATAAATGAGAAAAAACAAACAAACATGAAATTAATAAATAAATTTGAATAAAACATAATCGTAACAATACTGAGTATATTTATAATATTTCTTTCTTTCTTTAATCGTTTGATTTTTCCTTTAACTAAAATGACACCTCAGTGATCAAACAATTATCGGCATTTTGATGATTCGATTAATCTGTCTGTTGTCGGTGTCATAAGCGTGTCGTATTACGCAATTATGCGTTAATTGATACTTAAACACGTGTTTTTCTTTATGTACATATTTGACATTTGAAAATGTTTGAATCTAAGCGCAAAAACTTATAATTCGAATTTTTGTTTTAGGACTGGTCTATCAAATGCATTTTATCTATTATTTTTATTTATATATAATATCGCAAAGTCAAAGGTAAACAATATCAATACAGTTGAACAGTTAAGTTACAATTCATCAAATGTGATGTAGAAAAAAAAATGTTTCTTCTTCTTATGTTATACTAAATGACATCTAATCGACTCATCGATTAATCTGTTTATATAAAGGTATCATAATCGTGTTGTATTACGCAACTATGCGTTAATTGATACTGATACACTAACTCTTGATAGTTCTAAATATTGTATGACTTTTCAACTTTTCTAACTATAATTGCAAAACTTAATTTGCATGCATAGTTTATATGCTGTTTACTATCATTTACAACCAGGTTTAACTAATTCATCTTTTTGTGACTGCTTCAAATGATCCCTATGCAGTCTTATTTCTTGAGGTTTACGCTTTTGTACTTTGATAGAAATAAATAAATTATTAGTGCAAATACAAAGTCTCAGACAGTTTTCATTTAATGATTTAACTTGATTCAATTTAAGACTTTAGATAAGCAAAAAAAGCATTTATCGTTTATCATTTAACCTGCCTATTGGAATCCTGCGGTATCGAGTTTGGAATCAGGCGAAATTGAATGGCTATCTCGTATACGCTGTAAACGGGTATTTGACACTCTACACAACTAGTTTTCATGACATATTACCCACATGACCTATATTTATTTTCAGAATCTGATGACCACATCTTAATATATTGCGATTTTAGTTAAATAAGAGCATTATGATGTTTCTCTCTTCAAGTTAACTATTTGTAGGGCTATCCTGTGGTATTCAGTCAGTCAGTGTATATCTCTATGGTATTCTAAACGAAGACAGCATCTAGTTTATGTCATTGCAAGTTGACTAAATGCAATAGTTGGTCACTAAAAGATATTTTTGATCTTATAATGATACTTTGGAACTGTATTTTGATGTATTTGTCTATCCTGCGGTATCCTGAGCAATCCTGCGGTATCCTGCAGTATCGTGCAGTATCCTGCGGTAATAAGACTGACCGATAAAATTCAAAGAAGTTGGAGCTATACGAAAAATTTTGTTAGCGATTTATCAGAAATAAATCACTGAGTTAAATAAAGCAAACAAGTCTAAAATTTAGCGCATATTTATTGCAAACAAGACTTTGCGCGGATTAATTTTCTGTAAACAGTCTCAAAGATTTTTCATTTCCGTGTTGGTGGACAAAAAAAACATAAACAATGAATTAAAAGTAAAAATGTAGCGTTATTACGCGAAATACAGGTAATCGAGGTACATTGTTTTTAAGAACTGAGTATCATGCATTTTTTTCGATACCTGTTACTCGACGATCTGCAGCAACTACTTAAAATTTGGGCATTTTATTTAGCCCATTTCACAACAATTTTTTTGTCAAAAATGTGAAAATGGCGGCGCATTGACCATGTGGACATCAACCGCAAAATCTTAGAATTGGTTACAGGGCAAATAACGTAACGAAAAGAGTGGGCGGCACTCCTTCATAGTGTAAGGTAACTGGAAACATGATTGTCTATTCATACAAACGACCACAACTTTGTAAAATCAACATGGAAAATCTGGGTTATTTCAAGCATTTTCAAATTTTCATTTTCAGATTCGTGATCTTTTCAGTAATTTTCATTGTATCAAGGCATAAGGTTCAGGTGTTTGATGTTTTTGGACCATAGAAATGTATGAAAGGACTCTTTTTAGGGTCTCATTCATTTTTTTTAATTTTTTGTATTTCACTTTTCTATGAACCAAGGCGGCCATTTTGATTTACCTTAACTCCAGTGCAGGGGCAGATGAAGCCCTTGGGGCATTTTCTTTTTTTAGAATCTTCAATATTCTGTCCATTTGCCAATTTCCTGCTGGCCTTTCCCTTCAAATGACATTTTAACAGTTTTCCCAATTCAAATGCATAGGCAACCCATGTTGGCCTTGCCATAAACTTGGTCAAGGTCATCACAGGGTCATGATTTATATATACATTGGAGTACTTTAGCCATCGATGCTTCACGCCAAGTTTCCTTGAAATCAGTCTATTGGTTTCAGAGAAGAAGATTTTTGATGGGTTTTTACCAAATATGGGCATGGTGGCCATCTTTGTCATGTGACCTAGATTATTTATATATACATTGATTCCCCCACTCTATAGATGCTTCACATAAAATTTGGCTTTGATTGGCCAAGCGGTTTCAGAGGAGAAGATGTTTGAATATTATGGCAATATACATGTATATTGCCCCGGGGTGGGGGGCACATGAGCCCCTGGGGTCCATTTGTTTTTCAGAATCATTAATATTCAGTCCTACTTCCCATTTCCTGCAATACTTTCACTTTAAGGATACAGTATGCAATAATTGGTGAAACTTTGTTCATTTTACAAAATCACTCTCATCAAATAAATTATTTTGGTACCTACATTATATCAAAGGCTCAAATTTCCACAATAACTTATAAGCTTAGAAACTGAAAAACTAAGAAAAATAACTGTAAAGAGCTTCTTTAGTTTTGCTTTCAATTCAAAGCATGGCCATCAGTGTCAATAAAATTATCCACGGTCAGTAAAACTCTTTAGCACCCATTAGCAATGCCCCTCTCCATGCTATTTATTGGAATGGAAGCTGGTTTACTGCATATGGGTCATATCACAAGAAATTCTTTGTTTCACAAAAACAATCTTTGTTATTCGTTTTTGTGTTCAACAAAAGGATAAACAGCCAGACATAAGGGTCAAGGTTTATTGAAAATCATTTTTTTTTTAAAAAAAAAACAATAAGCATTCTTCGTTGCATACCTGATTTGCAACTGCCTTTGTCTAACTTTCTAAATCAAGTTTTCTTATAACACCACTCAAATCCTGTGTAAAGGTCTGGTCATCCTGTACAGCCGATGTTTTTGGCTCTACATATGACTACAATGGTTTGATCAGTGTCTTTTGGTTGAGCAGATTATATTATATACAGTCATTATTTTTGTTATGCAGTAAGCATATTGTTGAATTCTCAAAGGTTGTGGGCCTATGGGGATATTATATAATAATTTGTTAGCCATCAGATAATGAATCATCATTTGATTATGCATATTCACAGTACCTGCTTTTATTATCGTTTCTGTTGTAAATGACCAGTTTATCACTAAAGTAAGAATAGAGGGACCAGGAATCGATGCAATTAAATTTAAAGTCCCCCAACATAGCGGGTGGGAAAGAAAATACATAAAACACAACAAAACATTTTCCGACAACACACTCAAAGAGCAGAAGGACTAGCTCTTTCCCAACAAGGTAGCCTTAGTAGATGAGTTAGGCCCTGTTGCGAAATAACACCATTCTGAGATTTGTTATGTAGAGATGGTTACAAAAAATGGCATGTGTAGCTGCAGAAGCTGGTGAGAGGCTTGAAATAAAGATTTAAACCAACAAAACAAACAAGAAGACCATTATGATCATACATGATGCAAGTATGTGTAGTGTATACGCTTCTTTGCAAATAGAATTTTCTTGTGGTGCTGTTCAATTTCTCTTTGATGAACATATTTGCTTATTTAGCTAATTAATAAATGGTTTTGGTTTTCACAAGGAAAGTGGCATTTTTATATTAAAGTTCACAAAAATTAATAAGTAAAGTGGAATAGTGTTACCAGTAGTTACTGCAGCTGATCTGCGGCTTTTGTTTTCGCCTTTGCAAAAATCCAATTTTATCATGACACGACTCACTGCATTTCTATAGCAGCATCACCATTACAAAATTGCCAAAGGTCAGTGTAATAAAATAATTTCCTCTTCAAGGTGTCTGGCAAAATCCATTTCATTGAAAGGAGGTAACTGTCAGTCTTTGAACCCCCAGAGATAAAATGTTCCGGTAATAATGTGAGGTCATTTACAACAGGGGGCGATTAATAGCCTAACGGTTTGAGTGTTCGCTGATTGGTTAAGTATATAAGTATTTATGAATTTTTCATGTTTTCTTTAGGAAAAGCCCGCCTCCAAATGCATGGCCTTCAAGATTTCCTATTGCGGGATGTACTGACCAGAAATTTGGATGTCAGAAAGCTGCCAATCATGAATAAATTTGCATTTGATTGATGAAATGAATTTTGTGGCTTCTTGTAAAGTAGACTTTGTGTTGGAACTGTCATCTTCAAAGCATTTCAATTCCTTTCTTATCCATCCCAGTGGAATGAAATTTGGCACATGTGTTGATTGAAGTCTTCTCTTCAAAAGGGTATCTCAGATTTTTTCTACTATGATTTGTTGCTGAGTAAATTGGAGTTTTGTTTAGGATGACCAATCAATTTTGTCACAGAAAATTTAAAATGCAATATCTCAGTTTCAAAGAACTTTAGCGGAAATCCATGATACCGTTTTAATGATCTAGTGTTAGGGAAGCTTTTCAAGGAAAAAGGAAAAGCATATAGCAAAACATGTAGAAGATGAAACATCAAACATGACATATGACATAATTTTACTTAAGCTTTCTTCTAGCCTCTAATTCATAACTTACAATAAAACAAATGCATTCACCTTAAACTTCAAAATCTTGTCTTTAATTTGGTATATAAAACAATATCACTATGACTTATAAACATAGTAAAATATGCATTTGAATATGGTTACCCCCTGATTGCATACTGTAACCTTAAATGACATTTTGAAGTTTTCCCTATTCAAATGCATTGGTGACCTATGTTGACCTTGCCGTAAAATAGCTCAAGGTCATCACAGGGTCAGGATTTATATACACATTGTAGTGCTTGAGCCATCGATGCTTCATGTCAAGTTTTGTTGAAATCGGTCCATCGGTTCTGGAGAAGAAGATTTTTGAAGGGATTTTACCATGTATGGGCATGGCGGCCATCTTGGTCATGTGACCTGAATTTCTTATATACACATTGGTTCCCCCTTCCTATTGATGCTTCACATAAAATTTGGCTTTGATTGGCCAAGCGGTTTCAGAGGAGATGATGTTTGAATATTATGGTAATGTACAGGTATATTGCCCCGGGGTGGGGGCACATGAGCCCCTGGGGTCAAATTTTTTTCAGAATCATCAATATTCAGTCCTACTACCCATTTCCTGCAAGATTTTCACTTGAAATGACATTTTAAAATTTTTCCCCATTCAAACGCATTGGCGACCTATGTTGACCTTGCCTTTAAATAGGTCAAGACCATCACAGGGTCACAATTTATATACACATTGTAGTGCTTGAGCCATCAATGCTTCATGCCAAGTTTGGTTGAAATCGGTCCACTGGTTCTGGAGAAGAAGATTTTTGAAGGGTTTTTACCATATATGGGCATGGCGGCCATCTTGGTCATGTGACCTGGATTTCTTATATACACATTGGTTCTCCCTTCCTATTGATGCTTCACATAAAATTTGGCTTTGATTGGCCAAGCGGTTTCAGAGGAGATGATGTTTGAATATTATGGTAATGTACAGGTATATTGCCCCGGGGTGGGGGCACATGAGCCCCTGGGGTCAAATTTTTTTCAGAATCATCAATATTCAGTCCTACTGCCCATTTCCTGCAAGATTTTCACTTGAAATGACATTTTAAAATTTTTCCCCATTCAAACGCATTGGCGACCTATGTTGACCTTGCCGTAAAATAGGTCAAGGTCATCACAGGGTCACGATTTATATACACATTGTAGTGCTTGAGCCATCGATGCTTCATGCCAAGTTTCGTTGAAATCGGTCCACTGGTTCTGGAGATGAAGATTTTTAAAGGATTTTACCATATATGGGCATGGCGGCCATCTTGGTCATGTGACCTGGCATTCTCGCGAGATCAAACGATACCTCATCTTGATCTCTCGCATTTGACGCTTTGAATTGTGGGATATAGCCGATTTTGGCTACATACGACACACGAAGAAAGCTGGGGCATCCCGCATGAATTTCCCAGATCCCATTGGCCAACTGCGACAGGTCAGTGCGTGAAGCGCTACCTGTCAGCGACAATGTGTGACCTGGATCATTTATATACACATTGGTTCCCCCTTCCTATAGATGCTTCATATAAAATTTGGCTTTGATTGGCCAAGCCGTTTCAGAGAAGAAGATCTTTGAAAATGGTGGACGACGACGACGACGACGGACGGACGCCGGATCACGGCCATCCTATAAGCTCACCTTGTGAGCCTAATGGCTCAGGTGAGCTAAAAAGGTGTGTGTACACTTATGTTGAGTGCGGTTAAATGGGGTACCGGGAGGTAGACGTGGAAATAAGGCCCAAATCTGTTAGAAACAGCATTCTATACCGTATAGAACAGTTAACAATATTTTTCTATATCAGGTATCATTTCAAATCATATTCAAAGTCAAACAGGTCGCACGGTTATAGTATAAAGTTAGGCAAGAATGTTATACAAGAATAAACAGGGTTTAATAAAAGATAATGTGTACACCGTGTATACAAGAAAACGAATGAAATAAAAGATAAGTTAAATCTGCATAAGTTGACATACACAAGTTGTGGAGCCCAACAAAAAATAATTTGGTTGGTCAAATTTAACACAAAGCTTGCTTGGTATGGAGAACATAGGTTCACAAATAGATCAAGGCCTGACCCTGCCCAAGAAAATGGGTTTCGATAAATACATACAGGCCTTAGTTGTTTACTTGGGTGTTTACATGTAGATTTTAGCTACGTAAACAGTAAGAACTTTATTGCCTCATACGGGACCTGCCTTCATAATAAAGAGCTACCTAAACAGTAAGAACTTTATTGATTGGTACGGGACCTGTCTACATAATAAAGAGCTACGTAAACAGTAAGAACTTTATTGCCTCATACGGGACCTGCCTTCATAATAAAGAGCTACCTAAACAGTAAGAACTTTATTGATTGGTACGGGACCTGTCTACATAATAAAGAGCTACGTAAACAGTAAGAACTTTATTGCCTCATACGGGACCTGCCTTCATAATAAAGAGCTACCTAAACAGTAAGAACTTTATTGATTGGTACGGGACCTGTCTACATAATAAAGAGCTACGTAAACAGTAAGAACTTTATTGCCTCATACGGGACCTGCCTTCATAATAAAGAGCTACCTAAACAGTAAGAACTTTATTGACTCATAAGGGACCTGTCTTAATAATGAAGAACTACCTACACAGTAAGAACTTTATTGACTCGGACGGGACCTGTCTTGATATTGAAGAACTACCTAAACAGTAAGAACTTTATTGACTCATATGGGACCTGTCTACATAATAATGAGCTACCTAAACAGTAAGAGCCTTATTTACTACCTTATTTTGTAGTTCATGTATGAGAACAGGTACTTACAAATTAAGGGTCGCACCAGACCTGCCTGCATAATAGCAGTTACCTAAACAATCAGAATGTAAACAGTGACTGAAGCCTGTCTTGAACAACGAATAATATTTTTCCTTGCAGTTTGGTTGAACCCCTGGCTGGGTATCTACACAATGATTTCTATAGCATCGCATCAAAATATAAGTTTACTTTGGCAATGGAGAATGCCCACTGTAATGACTATGTAACAGAGAAACTGTGGCGACCTCTGATGCTGGGGTCAGTACCCATTATATCAGGATCATCGACAGTAAGGGTGAGTACAGACAGTATTCTTTATAGCTGTAGTGTAAAATTTGACCATTGATAATATTAGGATCGAACATGGTTTTCCAGTCATTACCTTTTGCTAGGTGTGTTGAAAACCAATATATAGATAAAGGTCATGTATTAACTGTGCTCACACCTTATTAATACAATGTACATGGATATCTTCTTCATAAATACACGCCTGTTGATAGCATGTAACACCTGTATTCATGAAATAACGAATGTTTACATAAAATTTTCATCTCTAGGGTTGGAGAAAAATAATTTTTCTGGCCGAATATAGTAGGACCTACAAAAATGTTCAAAATCAGCAGATGTTTTGTGGCCAAAATTTTTGAGTAGGGATTTTGCATTGGCAAGTGAGATAATCTATTATCATGAAAATTAATATTACTTTACAGGATATTTTACCGGACAATCATTCAGCCATTATCATTGAAGACTTCAAGTCAGTGACAGAGCTTGCCAAATACCTCAAATATCTGAACAGCAATGATGAAGAGTATGAGAAATATTTGCAGTGGAAGCGGACAGGAATCACCAATAAATATCTCCTCAAGCTTCTGAAGGACAGAGAGTGGAGTATAACAAACACCTGGATGGACGGAAGGACTAATTATGTCGACAGTTTTGAGTGTTTTCTGTGTAACAGAGTGCATGAAAATGAGAGACTGAAGATTAAGAAAAAATATGTAGCAACTGAAAAACATTTTGGTTGTCCAAAGCCAATGAGTTATGATAATACAGGGGTATTAACTAAACAAAATAGTGGTTGGTTTTGGGATTGGAAAGAAAATGAATGGAAGGCCAAAACTCTACGATACTTTGCCGATAGGAATGTTAAGATAGAAAAAGGTGAATTTAATGCTAAAGTTTCAGAACTTAAGTATTATGATAATGATAAGCTATAGCTATGCTAAAGAGATATGATTTTATTTATGAAATTTGTGATCTGCTTTGTTCATATCAGTATGTAAAAATCTAAATTTTCTCTGCATAAAATACCACATTAGTTATGTTTAAAGCATTGTGCCCTTAAGTTGCTAAGTATATTTTTGTCCTAATTGGTGCACACTTTAACAGAAAACAGTGCATAAATTGATGAATCAAGCAAATCCAAAATTTGAATATGATGCATTTTACATAGTCATGCCTTTGCAAATTGTTCTCAGATCATTGAAGACTTAGTTTTGATACACTATTATTGCATAAATAATCGTGTCACACGATATTAACAGCCATTTATTAATGAAGAGAAAGCCTGCATTAATATTGCAATTCACGTGCGCACGTGCTGTTAATACATGGATTTTACTTATGCTCGTTACCGGGCGCCACGCAAAGCACGTGCTTGTAATGAGAAACTGAAGTTCGCCCGGAACGAGCATAAAAACGAAAGCCCTTGGTTTTCAACACTCCCTTCGGGACCTAGCGAATGTTAATGAATGGAAAATCATGTTTGATCCCTATATAAGTAAACTGTTCTGTTGACAAAACTGTGATTAAAACAATAGGCCAGTGGGCCAGTGTGGGCTTATACACAGGTTTTGAAAATACTCAGATGGGAGCTTATTTATTAGAGTGAATATGGTATCTGTTATAATTACATTAAAACCAAAAAAAAAAAAAAAATAAAAAAATAAATAATTACATTAAAACTAAAAAAAAATAATAAAAAAATAAGAAGTCTGACCGGGATTGGCAAGGTTTTTTAACCTGTACTTAAATCTATTGATACACACAAGCTTGATTATACACAATAGATTTTGTAGCATGTCTGAATTGCTACTAAGCCAACCAGCAAACAATCCTCACACTCAACACGTTTCTTTCATGAAGATGTGGTCATAAAAATATTTCTATGGCCATTCTTCATCTTCTATTGATTCAAGCAGAGAATTTAGTGGTGAAAGAAATGTGCACTACACACTTATAACATGACTCTATGAAGCTTGCCCAGAAACAGTGTGTCTGGGATAACTGACAGTCACAGCAAGGCCTTTGCACATCAGGAAAACATGTCCATGTAATATATACCCCCTAATACCCCACTTTCATATAGTAAAACTGGGGTATGCAGGGGTATACCTATTTTTCTTATTTTTGCTCCAAAACATAGATTGTGGGTACACGTTAGAACCGCCTCGGTAAGGTGGTTCTAACGTGTACCCACAATTTGTTTTGAGCAAAAATAAGAAAAATAATTTTCTATTTTTACAACTCAAACAATCTCTTTACATTGCATGGGAAAGTTTTTGTAATATATTGTTCGTTAACTCAAAACAAATTTATTGATCATCTTTTTGTATGTTGTATTGTAACATGTCAATCTACTTATATTTATGCATTGAGCAATACAATAAAACCTCTGTATAACATGATTCTTTACTAAAGGAATTTGTATGTGCATCACTGTTGGGCCCCAACATTGCTTTCAGAAACTAATTCCTAACATTTTACACATGATATAGCATAACTTGGATAGCCAATTATGGATTATGTTTTGTACCATCTGGTGTTATAAAGAGGCTGAAGTGTATGTAAACAAAACTTTATTTTGGAAAATGTTATGGGCCTTTATTTGCTGTCTCTGAGCATTTTCATACAAATCATTCTTGATCAAAATCAGCATTAAGATCATGCAGTTCTATAGTTACCCATTATTATTTGAGCCTGTGCGTGAGAAAACCAACAATTTTGGGTTCGGACCAGGTCCGACACAAACTGGGCTGTACAGTCACAGAAGATGGTTAGAGGCTAGAAATTTTGGATTTAGAAAGTAGATGAATTGTACTATCCGTGTAGCGAAAACAAAGGCGCTGATCAGCCTTGCAGTTACTGTGAAGCTGATCTGCGCCTTTGTTTTCGCCTATGCAGATTGTTGGTTTTCCCATGTGGCGGCTCATTTCTTTTTATTTTGTTTTTCAATTTTCATTTATTCATCCATAGTTATAATTCTATGGTACACATTTTGTACCAAACTCCATGTGGTTTGCTGGTGCATGTTCATTTAGCATTTAGTTGATCAGATTTTGTTGGTAGATAATCTGTAGAAAGTCTCTGACACTGAATGAATCTCATAATTAACTGCCGGTGTATCATTTTGTCTTGGCCCCTAGGCAGCTTGACCTCGGGGGTCCGATATTTGAAAGGGTAATCTTTCCCCCCCACCCCCCCACCCCAACCCCCACCCTAGGTATCTTGACCCTTAGTTACTCTTTTTGTGAGAAAACTGGGCATTTTCCAACTGTCCAACCCAAACAAGACTGCACAGACAACTGAGGGACACTGTGTTTTTCTTTGTAAGAAAGAAAATTCAAAATTGAATAGAGAAACATTCTTCAAGCCCCGCCTTATTTACCAGCCATAGTCCCATACCTGGGAGAATCCTAAGTTTTCATGAATTTTCACTATGATTTGACTGCTGTAAAAAGTGTGAATGCATTTGTTTTTATCAGATTTATGCATGCATTTTTTACTCAGTGTTTGTTTACAGAGATTGTCTCATGAATGTCAATAACATGTTGCTTGTTCTGAGTTTTTCATGCCAGGCAGGGTATCATGTATGCCTTCAGCACTTTTATTTTATGATGTGATTGTTTCATAGATAATTGAATTGTGTATTGAGAAAACCAAACAGGTACCGAATAGGTACAACACAAATTGAGCTGTACAAGGGCAGAAGAGGCTGGAAATTTTGGATTTAAGAAGAAGAGGGGTGGTACTACCCGTTAGCAAAAACAAAAGCACTGATCAGCTGCGCAGTTACTGCGAAGCTGATCTGCGTCTTTGTTTCCGCCTATGCAAAATGTTGGTTTTCTGATGGTGCGGCTGATTTTATGCTAGGCAGGGTATCGTGCATGCCTTCAGCACTTTATTTTATTTTATGATATGATTGTTTCCTAGTTATTCTGTGTAACTAGAAGCTGTGATAACTATAGTCTTCCAGATAGAGATACATTGTATTGTATTTTTGTGTGATCTTTATTTCGTGAAGTTCCTATTTCAATGTTATTGAAAGATGTTTGAATTTCTAATGTTCTGAGCCTCAGTTCAAAATCGACATGTCTTTCTATCAGTCCAGATGGCAATATTTTCTCCCAAAAGAACAATTTTGAATGAAGGGGAGATGTTTTAAAGCTCTCGCTTTTACAGCTTGTCTATAGAAAAACAGTTACAGCTTCTATTAATTGCGTGAAGTGATTTCTATGCTTTAAAAATTTTCAAGATGGCTGCCTCGTGTAGATCCGTTTTGCTTTATTTTCCTTCCGCTGGCTATGAAAATTTAAATCAGTGTTGACAAATGCAGAGTAATGAGACAAAGTTGCAATCATAAGGAATTAATTGATTTTTTTGTTGATTTTATCGATGTGTAAACTCTAACTCAGAAACAAAAAATAATAAAACAAAACAATAAAAATTAATAAAACAAAACAATAAAAATATCAAAGTTTCTTGATTACAGATGGTTTCACGAACATGAAATCGTTAACTCATTAAATTTTAAGCCTGGCATCCTATTTGTGGGACAAACAGTATAGCCCCAGATGTTACGCCGCCAAATGCGGCATCCCATCAGTGACTATCCTGTTTGCTAAGTGTATTTTCACAAAAAAATTATTTGAAAATTTAAAATGACTCCTGTTGCCCCTTAAAATGAAAGTGGACTCACCCAAATGATAACAATTGAGCCGCCTCATGGGAAAACCAACAATCTGCATAGGCGAAAACAAAGGCGCAGATCAGCTTCGCGGTAACCGCGAAGCTGATCAGCGCCTTTGTTTTCGCTACTCGGATAGTACAATTCCTCCTCTACTTAACTCCAAAATTTCAAGCTTCTAGCTCTTTTCTGTGACTGTACAGGCTGGTTTGTGTCGAACCTGGTCGGAAACCACATTGTTGGTTTTCCCACGAGGCGGCTCAATTGGTGAATCCATTCGTCATTAATGGATTATTAAATTTAACCATTATGATGGAAGACTGTACATTTAAAAGTAGGACAATAAAATGGTTTATAAAAAGAATGAGTTATCAACTCACAGTTGAAAATATGCCAGAATATTTCAGTCAGTGATAGCTCAGTTTGTTGCTCAGAAGAAACAATTGTTTGAAACAAGCAATCTTATTCGGAGTTGTGATATAACCATGTACAATCTTGTTTTCAGTAGTATGGCCATAGTAGAGAATCAGTCATATTTTGTGGCCTTTGTACAGATAGCAACTTTGTCTATCTGAGCCCAGTTGTTCAAAATTAACAACATTTTTAGTTAACGATTCGTTAAAATATCAAACATGAATATTACAAATACACTGTTATTTTTTGTTAATGTGAGAATCCTCTGCATTGCAAAGGATACTCACATTTTATCAACAAAAAATAACAGTGTATTTGCTTTAATATGTAGTCGGCATTTACTTAACAAGTTGAGGTCTTAACGAAGTTTTGAACGACTGGCCCCAGGTTGTGGGGTAGTTATTAACTCATTTAAGCCTGGCCACCTTTTTAGCTCACCTGAGCCGTTAGGCTCACAAGGTGAGCTTATAGGATGGCCATGATCCGGCGTCCGTCCGTCCGTCGTCTGTCCGTCGTCGTCCGTCCGTCGTCCGTCCGTCGTCCGTCCACAATTTCAAAGATCTTCTTCTCTGAAACCGCTTGGCCAACCAAAGCCAAATTTTATATGAAGCATTTATAGGAAGGGGGAACCAATGTGTATATAAGAAATCCAGGTCACATGACCAAGATGGCTGCCATGCCCATATATGGTAAAAACCCTTCAAAAATCTTCTTCTCCAGAACCGGTGGACTGATTTCAACGAAACTTGGCATGAAGCATCGATGGCTCAAGCACTACAATATATATATAAATCCTGACCCTGTGATGACCTTGACCTATTTTACGGCAAGGTCAACATAGATCGCCAATGCATTTGAATGGGGATAACTTTTAAAATGTCATTTAAAATCATTTAAAGTGAAAGTCTTGCAGGAAATGGGCAGTAGGACTGAATATTAATGATTCTGAAAAAAAAAATGGACCCCAGGGGCTCATATGCCCCCACCCTGGGGCAATATACATGTCTATTACCATAATATTCAAACATCATCTCCTCTGAAACCGCTTGGCCAATCAAAGCCAAATTTTATGTGAAACATCAATAGGAAGGGGTAATCAATGTATATATAAATAATCCAGATCACATGACCAAGATGGCCGCAATGCCCATATATGGTAAAAACCCTTCAAAAATCTTCTTCTCCAGAACCGGTGGATCGATTTCAACGAAACTTGGCATGAAGCACCGATGGCTCAAGTACTACAATGTGTATATAAATCATGACCCTGTAATGACCTTGACTTTTTTTAATGGCACGGTCAACATAGGTCGCCAATGCAATTGAATAGGTAAAACTTTTGAAATGTCATTTAAAGTGGAAGTCTTGCAGGAAATAGGCAGTAGGACTGAATATTAATGATTCTGAAAAAAACTGGACTCCAGGGGCTCATCTACCCCCACCCCGGGGCAATATACATGTATATTAGCATAATATTCAAACATCTTCTCCTCTGAAACCGCTTGGCGAATCAAAGCCAAATTTTATGTGAAGCATCTATGGAATGGGGGAATTAATGTGTATATAAATTATCTAGTTCACATGACCAAGATGGCTGCCATGCCCATATATGGTAAAAACCCTTCAAAAATCTTCTTCTCCAAATCTGGTGGACCGATTTCAAAGAAACTTGGCATGAAGCACCAATGGCTGAAGTCCTACAATGTATTTATAAATCATGACCCTGTGGTGACCTTTACCTATTTTACGACAAGGTCAACATAGGTGGCCAATGCATTGGAATGGGGAAAACTTTTAAAAAGTCATTTGAGGTGAAAATCTTGCAGGAAATGGGTAGTAGGACTAAATATTAATGATTCTGAAAAAGAAAATGGACCTAAGGGCTCATATGCCCACACCCCGGGGCAATATACATGTATATTACCATAATATTCAAACATCTTCTCCTCTGAAATCACTTGGCCAATTGAAGCCAAATTTTATGTGAAGTATCTATGGGGGAACCAATGTGTATATTAATAATCTAGGTCACATGACCAAGATGGCCACCATGCCCATATATGGTAAAAAACCTTCAAATATCTTCTCTGTAACCAATAGATTGATTTCAATGAAACTTGGCGTGAAGCATCCATGGCTAAAGTATTACAATGTATATATAAATCATGACCCTGTGATGACCTTGACCAAGTTTATGGCAAGGTCAACATGGGTTGCCCATGCATTTGAATGGGAAAAACTGTTAAAATGTCATTTGAAGGGAAAAGCCAGCAAGAGCCAAGAAATTGGCAAATGGACAGAATATTGATTATTCTGAAAAAAGAAAACGGCCCAAGGGCTTCATCTGCCCCTGCACTGGGGTTAAATACCATAATGTTCAAACATGTTTATTGGTATATGCAGCAGACTCAGGTGAGCGTTTACAGGACCATTGGTCCTCTGGTTGTTTCATATAGTCAAACAGAATAGCCCCAAATATGACGCCACAGAATGTGGCGTCCCATCTGAGGCTATTCTGTTTTATTTGCTTAGAGGAATTTCACCGAAAAATGGAACAAAATTTTTAAAATCACACCTAAATCCATAAAGTGGACTCGCCCAAATGATATTGATGAACAAGTCCATTTGTCATATATGGATTAATCATGCATGGAAACTATTATATACAATTTCTTTTGTAATAGAACTTCTTTTATTTATTTTTTAATAAAATGGTAAAAAAAAAAGATTACTAAAGGCTCCTTATTTTTTTCATCTATGTTTCATGCCCTCTAGTCATTTTGTACATGCAACCTTGTATACTTCTTGTCAATCATTATTTGAGCCTCGTCACGAGAAAACTGGATTTTGCCTAGGCGAAAACAAAGGCGCAGATCAGCGTCAAAGTAACTGCGACGCTGATCAGCACCTTTGTTTTCGCTACGTGTGTAGTACAAACCCTCTTCTTCTTAAATCCGAAATTTCAAGCTTCTAGCCTTCTTCTGTGACTGTACAGGCCGGTTTGTATCGGACCTGCTCGGAAAACGAGAAAAAGCCCGTTTTTCTCACGCCGCGGCTCATTTTGGAACTGGGCACTCCTTCCTGGATACTGAATAACAACTAAGCATGAGATAAAGTGCCTTTCTCAAGAACTCGGCACAATGGCAGTCAGACCTGTCAGCACAGATTCCCATGCTCTACCATTGAATCCACCTCTATCCAACTGACAGGTTTGAGGTGTAGAAACCCTGAAGACACCTAGTCTATCTTGCACTGTATCTGAAACTGCTGATGACAAATTCTCCAAGATTGCATGCGCTAAATGTAGGGATGCAAATCATTAAGGTCACAACATTTTGTACAGTTTGTTCCTTCTCCTTGTCCTGCAATATCCGGTTTACCTGTTAAGAGAACACGGAACCAAAAGTGACCTTTGACATGTTTACAAATTTGAGTTAGAGAGTAAAGTATATGAAATCATGTTTTGAACAAAGATCTTTGCATGTGTATTTTCATACCTGATATGAAAAAACAAATGATTTTTCTGTATTTAGTTAACGGCTTATGATAAGGATTTTCTGATTGTGCCAGTTCTTAGTCATTACTGCATCTTTATACCCCCCGCAAAACGAAGTTTAAGGGGGGTATACTGTTTTCAGCCTGTCCGTAATTCCGTGACTCCGTGATTCCGTCAACATTTTGACATCTTTGCTGAATAACTTTTTCAACACACCTGCACCATTAGACAACACATGTGTTATATGAATTTAGGGGCTAAAGGGTCAGTTTTGCAAGAGTTATGGGACTTTTTAAACCTATACATAGAATGTTTGCCATAGTGCTAATAGTGCATACTTTGTGAAATCAACTCCTCCTACAGCTTTCAATATTCTTTTTTGATACTTTGCAGATATGTGCCAGAGATGTTGAAGATGTGCATGAAGAAGTATTATGTAGCTAGGCAGATTAAGTCAATTTTCAATAAAAATCGTGCATTTAGTGAAACAAGCATGAAATTTGGCATGTAGGCTCAGAATGTCCAACAGTTTTGAAAAATATCGTTGTCCAGCCAAAAATTCAAAATGGCGGACAAAATGGCCGCCATTTTCAAAATGGCCGCCCTGAAAGACCACAGATCATAGTTTGCTATTTAAAACTTCACTGCATTGATTGATATTCAGGTTTTTGGTGTCAATGTCCATGTTTAAGAGCCCATTGAATCTAAATTTCCACTTAATATTCATAATGGCGGACAAAAGGGCGGAAATTTTCAAAATGGCCACCATTGAAGGCTTGAATTACAGTTTTTCGTCTTACATTTCACTGCATTGACCGATTTTGATGCTTTTGGTGTCTAAATGTATGTAAATGAACCTATAGATTATGAATATACACATAGTTTTCTAATATTTATCATTTACCATGACATATATGTCAAATGTAAAGCAAAAACCTCAGCCTTTAATGAGCAAAATGCAGTTTATATGTAGCCGTCTGATAAAATATAATGATTCTAGTTGCCCTTAAATTTGTATAAAGTTGATATGAATATGTCAGGTGATAGTATTTAATGATTATCTCATTGCATTTTATGTGTTTAGCAATTTACACCATTAAAACAATTGACAATTCACCATGATTTTGATGGTAAAATGGGACCGATGTACGAGGTATGGCAGGAAAGTTCGTAGACACTTCAGCTATCAGAACAAGGGACGCGTTGTTGAATAAGCGTTTTGCATAATTTCAAGCAGCAAAATCTTATGAGTATATTTCAGAAATTTTGTGCAGTTTGAAGTAATAACACGGTTGCTATGGCCACTTTTCTGCTTGAGGGTAGGGCTGTGCGGGGCAGGTGTCAAAACATGATAAAATGTGACGATTTTCACATTCTATTTTTGCTTGTGAAACGGCACGGAAGTGTGCTGTAATGTTAAAATATTTTGATCCTGAAAGAATGTTCAATCAACAACGTTTTCTGAATGTTTAAGCCTTGTCGGCAGTACAGTTTGATATATGTGAATAAAATTTCAGATTCAGTCCGAAAAAAATGTTTGAAAAATTGGTGTAATTTCGACGTCGAAGAACAGTCGATAACCATAAAATTGTGTGTTTTTGTTATCAAAATTGCCAACAAACACGATGGAAATGATATAAACAACAACATAAAAGCTATCAGCTTGTCGGTCACTAGTTTACAAGTGGCAGTGTTGATTTTTGGATGCTCGATAGATCATCTAAGATGATAAACGGCGGCGGAAGGGCACTCGTCTAACATTCTCAGCGAATGAAAATGGTTTCATATGTTCAACCGGTCATCAGAGAACTTGAGGGCAGTTGGCACAGATCTGCATTTGACAGCTGGATACACATGATAAAATTGTACCGATATCCAAGGACCCTATGTGGAATAACTCTGAAACATCGGTTAAACTTGTTACAAATATATGAAGCACTAACAGCAATTAACTTCAAGTAACGTCACTGAGACGTTGACCCTTGCCCCGCTCCAGGTAAGGGAGGTGCATATAAAAGGCTGTAGAAGATGTTGTATTGGCCAGATTTTCATAAGATTTCGTCATTTTGCTCATGAAATATTTTTGCAAAACCAGATAAATTCATTTTGAATGAATTTCTTTTCCTGTTGAAAATACTAATGGTGTCTACGAACTTTCCTGCCATACCTCGTATAAATGAGATTGTTATTTTTGCGCCTTATCTTGTGTAACGAGAGTGAAATTATTCCTTCTTTTAAAAACTTCACTACATTGACTGCTTTTTTACGTTTTTGGTGTCAATGTCCATGATTAAGAACCCATTGAATCTAAATGTTTACTTAATATTGATGATTGCGGACAAAATGGCGACCATTTTCAAAAATGACGCCAATGAAGACTTGAATGACAGTTTTTCATCTTACATTTCACTGTGTAAATGAACCCATAGAATATAAATATTCACATAGTTTTCTTGTATTTATCATTGGTCATGACATATTTGCCAAATATAAAGCAATAACATCAGCCTTTAATGTGCAAAATGCACTTTATATGGAGCCCTCTGATGAAAACAATGATTTTTAGTTGCATTTACTTTTGTATGAATTTGATATGAATATGTCAGGTGATCATATTTAATGATTATCTCTTTTATTTTTTTTAGCAATTAATACTATTAAAATCAAAATGGTGGCTATGTTTTAGCCATACAGGTACTTTCCCTTATAAATGGCAATTCACCGTTTTGATTGTAAAATGGGACCGTAGTATAAATGAGATTGTTATTTTTTGCGCTTAACATGTGTATCGAGAGTAAAATAAGGCCTTATTTTAAAATAAATACACCATAAATGTACATGACGCCCTCTGTAATTTACAATTATTGTATGGATTTATGGTCACTTGAAATGATGTCTGTAATAGGTGTAAGTATCAGTGCCATTTTTGTGGTAGTTGCGTGCATTGGATACACAATAAATGTAATGGCATGAAGGGCACAATGTGTCCTTGCCCTGATTTCAACTGTGCTTCATGCTTGGGCTTAGCTAGTCCTATGGATGGAACAGACAAAATGGACTAGCTAAGCTCAAGCATGAAGCACAGTTGAAATCAGGGCAAGGACACATTGTGCCCTTCATGCCATTACATTTATTGCGTATCCAATGCACGCAACTACCACAAACATGGCACTGATACCTATACCTGTCTAGCAGACACCATTTCAAGTGACCATAAATTCATATATTCCATACAATAATTGTCAATTATAAAGGGCGGCATGGACATTTATGGTGCATTAATTTCAAAAGAAGGAATAATTTCACTCTCATTACACAAAATAAGGCGCAAAAATAACAATCCTATTGATACAATGGTCCCATTTTACAATCAAAATGGTGAATTGCCAGTTTTAAAGGAAAGTACCTGTATGGACAAAACATGGCAACCATTTTGATTTAATGGCGCAAAAATAACAATCCTATTGATACAAGGCGCAAAAATAACAATCCTATTGATACAATGGTCCCATTTTACAATCAAAATGGTGAATTGCCAGTTTTAAAGGAAAGTACCTGTATGGACAAAACATGGCAACCATTTTGATTTAATGGTGGACATTGCTAAACACATTAAATACAAAGAGATAATCATTAAATGTAATCACCTGATATATTCATATCCACTTTTTACAAAAATAAAGGCAACTAAAATCATTATATTTTATCAGACGGCGGCATACAAAATGCATTTTGCACATTAAAGGCTGACGTTTTTGCTTTACCTTTGACAAATTTGTCATGGCAAATAATAAATACAAGAAAACTATGTGTATATTCATAATCTAATGGTTCATCTACATACATTTAGACACCAAAAGCATCAAAATCGGTCAATGCAGTGAAATGTAAGATGAAAACTGTAATTCAAGCCTTCAATTGCGGCCATTTTGAAAATGGCCGCCATTTTGTTTGCCAGTATAAATATTAAGTGGAAATTTAGATTCAATGGGTTCTTAAACACGGACACTGACACCAAAAACCTAAAAATCAGTCAATGCAGTGAAGTTTTAGATAGCAAACTATGATCTGCAGTCTTTCAGGGCGGCCATTTTGAAAATGGCGGCCATTTTGCCCGCCATTTTGAATTTTCGGCTGGACAACGATATTTTTCAAAATAGTTGGGCATTCTGAGCCTAAGTGCCAAATTTCATGCTTGTTTCACCAAATGCACGATTGTTTCACTAATCTGCCTAGCTATGCTGAAAAAATAAATTTTGACAAATTTACAGCATTTTGAACTTAGCCAATTTTCGATAATTGCCATATTCAACAATGGTTGGTAGTGCATAGTTTGTGAAATCAACTCCTCCTAGGGCTTTCAGTATTTCTTTACAATACTTTGCAGACATCTTCCACACATATTGAAGATGTGCATGAAGAATTATAATGATGAAAAAATAATTTTTGACAAATTTACAGCATTTTTTTAAATAGCCATTTTTTGACCATTGCTTATATACAATAATGGTTGGTAGTGCATAGTTTGTGAAATCAACTTCCCCTAGGGCTTTCAGTATTTCTTTTCAATACTTTGCAGACATGTTCCACACATATTGAAGATGTGCATGAAGAATTATAATGATGAAAAAATATTTTTTGACAAATTTACAGCAATTTTTAACATAGCCATTTTTTGACCATTGCTTAAACAATAATGGTTGGTAGTGCATATTTTGTGAAATCAACTCCTCCTAGGGCTTTCAGTATTTCTTTTCAATACTTTGCAGACATGTTCCACGCATATTGAAGATGTGCATGAAGAATTATAATGATGAAAAAATAATTTTTGACAAATTTACAGCATTTTTCAACATAGTCATTTTTGACCATTGCTTATATACAATAATGGTTGGTAGTGCATAGTTTGTGAAATCAACTCCTCCTAGGGCTTTCAGTATTTCTTTTCAATACTTTGCAGACATGTTCCACACATATTGAAGATGTGCATGAAGAAGTATAATACTGAAAAATTAATTTTTGACAAATTTACAGCATTTTTAACATAGCCATTTTTTGACCATTGCTTAAATACAATAATGGTTGGTAGTGCATAGTTTGTGAAATCAACTCCTCCTAGGGCTTTCAGTATTTCTTTTCAATACTTTGCAGACATGTTCCACACATATTGAAGATGTGCATGAAGAATTATAATACTGAAAAAGTGAATTTTGACAAATTTACATCATTTTTCAACATAGCCATTTCTTGACTATTTCTTATATACAATAATGGTTGGTAGTGCATACTTTGTGAAATCAACTCCTCTTAGGGCTTTCAGTGTTTCTTTTAAATTCTTTGTAGATTTGTTCCAGATATATTTTAGATGAGCATATATAATTTTCATGCTGAAAAAATAATTTTTGACAAATTTTCAGCTTTTCTTTAACTTAGTCAATTTTTTACCATTTCTCATGATAAACAATAATGATCATAGTGCATGCAGTGAAATCAACCTCAAGCTTTCAATACATTCTTTGAATATCTTATAGATGTGACTGGCATACTGAGGATGTACATGAAGAATTATAATGCTAAGAAGATATCTTTGACAAATTTTCTGCGTGTTTGACTTAGGAAGTTATTGGCCAGCTTCAGATAATTTTGCGGGGGGTATACTGAAAGCCTTGCTTGCAGCCAATTTCTAGTTTCAGCCTGTCCGTAATTCCGTGATTCTGTGATTCTGTGATTCCGTCAACATTTTGACATCTTTGCTGAATAACTTAAGTAGTGTTTGCCAGATGTTCTTCAAATTTTCAACACACCTGCACCATTAGACAACACATGTGTGAAATGAATTTAGGGGCCAAAGGGTCAGTTTTGCAAGAGTTATGGGACTTTTTAAACCTATACATAGAATGTTTGCCATAGTGCTAATAGTGCATACTTTGTGAAATCAACTCCTCCTACAGCTTTCAATATTCTCTTTTGATACTTTGCAGACATGTTCCACACATATTGAAGATGTGCATGAAGAAGTATTATGCTGAAAAAATGAATTTTGACAAATTTACAGCATTTTGAACTTAGCCAATTTTCGATAATTGCCATATTCAATAATGGTTGGTAGTGCATAGTTTGTGAAATCAACTTCTCCTAGAGCTTTCAGTATTTCTTTTCAATACTTTGCAGACATGTTCCACACATATTGAGATGTGCATGAAAAATTATAATGCTGAAAAAAAATAAATTTCAACAAATTTACAGCATTTTTTATCATAGCCATTTTTGACCATTGCTTATATACAATAATGGTTGGTAGTGCATAGTTTGTGAAATTAACTCCTCCTAGGGCTTTCAGTATTTCTTTTCAATACTTTGCAGACATGTTTCACACATATTGAAGATGTGCATGGAGAATTATAATGATTAAAAAATAATTTTTGACAAATTTACAGCATTTTTCAACATAGCCATTTTTTGACCATTGCTTATATACAATAATGGTTGGTAGTTCATAGTTTGTGAAATCAACTTCTCCTAGGGCTTTCAGTATTTCTTTTTAATACTTTGCAGACATGTTCCACACATATTGAAGATGTGCATGAAGAATTATAATGATGAAAAAATAATTTTTGACAAATTTACAGCAATTTTTAACATAGCCATTTTTTGACCATTGCTTATACAATATGGTTAGTAGTGCATATTTTGTGAAATCAACTCCTCCTAGAGCTTTCAGTATTTGTTTTCAATACTTTGCAGACATGTTTCACACATATTGAAGATGTGCATGAAGAATTATAATACTGAAAAATTAATTTCTGACAAATTTACAGCATTTTTAACATTTTTGACCATTGCTTATATACAATAATGGTTGGTAGTGCATAGTTTGTGAAATCAACTCCTCCTAGGGCTTTCAGTATTTCTTTTCAATACTTTGCAGACATGTTCCACACATATTGAAGATGTGCATGAAGAATTATAATGCTGAAAAAATAAATTTTAACAAATTTACAGCATTTTTAGCTCACCTGAGCCGAAGGCTCACAGGTGAGCTTATAGTATACCCATGCTCCGTCGTCCGTCCGTCGTCCGTCGTCGTCCGTCGTCCACAATTTCAAAGATCTTCTCCTCTGAAACCACTTGGCCGATCAAAGCCAAACTTCATGTGGAGCATCCTTAGGAAGGGGGAACGAAAGTTTATATAAATGGTCCAGGTCACATGACCAAGATGGCCGCCATGGCTATAAATAGCAAAAACCTTTAAAAATCTTCTTCTCCAGAACCAGTGGGCCGATTTCCACGAAACTTGGTATGTAGCATCGGGGACGAGGGCCCATCATAGTTTATATAAATCATGACCCTAGGATGACCTTGACCCATTTTATGGCAAGGTCAACTTAGGTCGCCAATGCATTTGAATGGGGAAAAATGGTAAAATGCTATTTAATGGGTAAAACTTACTGGGAATAGGCAAATGGACAGAAGATTAATGTTATTTGAAAATTTTGGCCCCTGGGGGGTTGTCTGCCCCTGCCCCGGGGCTATATACATGTATATTTCCATAATACTGAAACATCTTCTCCCCTGAAACCGCTTGGCCAATCAAAGTCAAACTTCATGTGGAGCATCCTTGGGAAGGGGGAATGAAAGTTTATATAAATGGTCAAGGTCACATGACCAAGATGGCTGCCATGGCTATAAATAGAAAAAACCTTTAAAAATCTTCTTCTCCAGAACCAGAAGGCCAATGATTTTGAAACTTGGTGTGAAGCATCAGTGACTGGAGCTCTACAAAGTTTATATAAATCATGACCCTGGGATGACCTTGACCTATTTTATGGCAAGGTCAACATAGGTCGTTCATGCATTTGAATGAGGAAAAGTGTTAAAATGTCATTTGTAGGGAAAAACTTGCAGGAAATGGGCAAATGGACTTAAGATTGATGATTCTGAAAAAATTTGGACCCCAGGGGTCTGTCTGCCCCTACCCTGGGGCAATAAACATGTATTTTACAGTGATATTCAAAGATCTTCTTCTCTGAAACTGCATGGCCAATAAAAGCCAAACTTTATGTGGAGCATTCTTAGGAAGAGTGAATGAAAGTTTGTATAAATGGTCAAGGTCACATGACCAAGATGGCCGCCATGGCTATAAATAGCAAAAACCCTTAAAAATCTTCTTCTTCAGAACCAGAAGGCCTATGATTTTGAAACTTGGCATGAAGCATCAGGCAATGGAGCTCTACAAAGTTTGTATAAATCATGACCCTGGGATGACCTGGACCTTTTTTACGGCAAGGTCAACTTAGGCCGCCCATGCATTTGAATGGGAAAAAATAGGAAAATGTCATTTAATGGCAAAAAACTTGCTAGGAATGAGCAAATGGACAGAAGATTTATATTTATGAAAATATTTTGGGGCCCAGAGGGTTGTCTGCCCCTGCCCCGGGGCTATATACATGTGTATGACCATAATATTGAAACATCTTCTCTGAAACCGCTTGGCTAATGAAAACCAAACTTTTTGTGGAACATTCTTAGGAAGAGTGAATGACAGTTTGTATAAATGGTCAAGGTCACATGACCAAGATGGCCGCCATTGCTATAAATAGCAAAAACCCTTAAAAATCTTCTTCTCCAGTACTAGAAGGCCTATGATTTTGAAACTTGGCATGAAGCATCAAGCAATGGAGCTCTTCAAAGTTTATATAAATCATGACCCTGGGATGACATTGACCTTTTTATGGCAAGGTCATCTTAGGTTGCCTAAGCATTTGAATGGGGAAAATTGTTATAATGTCATTTGAAGGGCAAAACTTGCAATAAATTTGCAAATGACTGAATCTTTATGATTTATTAAAGAAATTGATTCCAGAGGTTGCCCTGACCCTGCCCTGGGGTTATATACATGTATATTACCATTCTAGTCAAACAAGTTTATTGGTATATATCTCAGGTCTCAGGTGAGCGTTTACAGGACCATTGGTCCTCTGGTTTATCATAGCCATTTTTGACCATTGCTTATATACAATAATGGTTGGTAGTGCATAGTTTGTGAAATTAACTCCTCCTAGGGCTTTCAGTATTTTTCAATACTTTGCAGACATGTTCCACACATATTGAAGATGTGCATGAATAAATATAATACTGAAAAAGTGAATTTTGACAAATTTACATCATTTTTCAACATAGCCATTTCTTGACCAGTTCTTATATACAATAATTGTTGGTAGTGCATACTTTGTGAAATCAACTCCTCTTAGGGCTTTCAGTGTTTCTTTTAAATTCTTTGTAGATTTGTTCCAGATATATTTTAGATGTGCATGTGCATGAATAATTTTCATGCTGAAAAAATAATTTTTGACAAATTTACAGCTTTTCTTTAACTTAGCCATTTTTTTAGCCATTTTTTTACCATTTCTCATGATAAACAATAATGATCATAGTGCATACAGTGAAATCAACCTCAAGCTTTCAATACATTCTTTTTTAATATCTTATAGATGTGACTGGCATACTGAGGATGTACATGAAGAATTATAATGCTAAAAAGATATCTTTGACAAATTTTCTGCGTGTTTGACTAAGGAAGTTATTGGCCAGCTTCAGATAATTCTGCGGGGGGTAAACTGAAAGCCTTGCTTGCAGCCAGTTTCTAGTTTACTCTGTCATAAATGAGCCGTGACGCCAGAAAACCAGTCTTTGGGGGTTTCCGACCAGGTCTGACAAAAACTGGCCAGTGCAGCTACAGAAAAGGACCAGAAGCTTGAAATTTAGGATTTAGGATTAAGGAAGAAGAGGAATTGTACTATCCGTGTAGTGAAAACAAAGGCGTTTCACATAGGCAAAAATCCAGTTTTCTCATGACACCGCTCAAATAGGGATAGAAACAAAGATAAAAACAATAAATACAAACTGTATCTTTATTA
The DNA here is from genome assembly GCA_964017185.1 of Rugalucina vietnamica. Taxonomy (NCBI): domain Eukaryota; kingdom Metazoa; phylum Mollusca; class Bivalvia; order Lucinida; family Lucinidae; genus Rugalucina; species Rugalucina vietnamica. The sequence goes on along the minus strand of OZ024871.1, from coordinate 7,383,780 downwards.
CAATTTTTAACATAATTACTCTTTCATAATCTGCTATCTGAATGACAGCTTAAATGAGCCACCCCATGGGAAAACCAACAATCTGCATTTGCGAAAACAAAGACGCAGATCAGCTTCGCGGTAACCGCGAAGCTGATCAGCGCCTTTGTTTTCGCTACTCGGATAGTACAATTCCTCTTCTACTTAAATCCGAAATTTCAAGCTTCTAGCTCTTTTCTGTGCTTGTACAGGTCGGTTTGTGTCGGACCTGTTCGGAAACCACATTGTTGGTTTTCCCACGAGGCGGCTCAAATGTATTCTACAACATTAAAAACATGGGAATCATATGAGCCGCGACGCGAGAAAACCGGTCTTCGGGGTTTCCGACAAGGTCTGACACAAACTGACCTGTACAGTCACAGAAGCGGGCTAGAAGCTTGAAATTTTGGATATAAGAAGAAGAGGAAATGTACTATCCGTGTAGCGAAAACAAAGGCGCTGATCAGCTTCGCGGTTACCGCGAAGCTGATCTGCGCCTTTGTTTTCGCATAGGCAAAAATCCGGTTTTCTCACGATGCGGCTCATATGAAATAAACCCCACAAAAACAACATGTACATATACTAAAATTGACCAACTAAGATGTGTAATGGAACACCAAGGTACAGTCAAAGAATGAAATGAGCTGCCGCATCAGAAAACCAACAATCTGCATATGCAAAAACAAATGCTCTGACCAGCTTCGCAGTAACCGCGAAGCTGATCAGCACCTTTGTTTCTCCCTACACAGATAGTACAATACCTCTTCTTATATCCAAAATTTCATGCTTCTAGCTATCTTCCGTGCTTGTACAGCTCGGTTTGTGTCAGACCTGTTTAAAAACCACATTGTTGGTTTTCTGGCGAGGCTGCTCAAACATTTGCAGTGGAGACTTACACCATTCAGTATATACATTAATCATCTCCATACCAAATAACTGTACCAGACGGGACAAATAAACTACGAATGACCCAAGTCTTTCCTTGGTGCACAAATCATTTTGTTGTGTTGTAACTCATTTTGGTCCACATTAGTGTTTATAGACAATAACAATACAATCATAACATTGCACAACCCCATGAACAAAGTTTTCATTTTCCAGACTTGGTTATCCTTCTAAAAACACAAACACCAGCACACAAAGCTGGAGTCTCGATGTTTCAAGTTTACAAACTAGCGACTGATCTACCTTCATAAAATGAAATATATACCCCCCTCATACCCCTCTTGGGGTTAACGGGTATACATATTTTTCTTATTTTTGCTCTAAAACATAGATTGTGGGTACTCGTTAGAACCACATTGCCGAGGCGGTTCTAACGTGTACCCACAATCTATGTTTAAGAGCAAAAGTAAAAAAAAATACATGTATCTATTTTTTCTACTGATAATTTTCATTTTTTACAACTTAAAATTTCTTGCACACCAGATAGAGAAATCCAACGTTTTACCCCATGTGAGAAATTCTTATCTCACCCTCGTTATCTCATCCCGGTCGCACCCTGCGTTCAAATGTTCTTTTTTAACACTGGTTGTATAGGACGCCACGTAATTTCGTCGCTAAGCGCACACGTCACAATGACGTCAATACATTTTAAATCAAAATGGCGGATGCCGCGATTTTATCATTTTTCTAGGTAAATAGTATAAAAATCAATCTTCGCTGCATTAAGGTGAGCAAGAAAAAGAATCCATCATTCGTGTCAGGTATGGATAGACAAATCTGTCCCTCGGGTCACAATTTGGCATCACTCGGCAAGCCTCGTGATGCCAAAATGTGACCCTCGGGACAGATTTGTCTATCCATACCTGACACTCATGTAAGATTCTTATAATCTCTACATCCCATGTGTTCGTAATGGTGAATTCAATTGAATGGTTCCGATCAGCAAACATGTCTATTCTCTTTTTTCCTTCTCTTAAAAAAATCAGTCAAGATTACAAAAGTTTTGAGTTCTTACAAGGATAACCGTATTCCTCCTATACATGAGACAGCTCCTGAGAAAATCTATACTTGCTGCATGTGCAAAAGCAGACGTACAGATTAGCTGCTACATTGCAAACATGCAACAAATCTGATCTTTTGCATAGAGTACCAGTACAACTCCTCTTTATTGCAAGCCCAAACTGGAACCCATACCTTACTTTGTGGCAAGGTTTATATCAGACCAGGTTTGAAACCCCAAATACAGATTTTCTCATGAAGCAGCTCACACACATTTAGCACTAAAATTGCTGAGTATTTAATCAAATTAGAATCTGTAATACAGTAATCTCACAATACTAACCCTATAATGTGGCAAGTAAGAGAAAGGCATCATTATGTGAGGGCAGCATGATAGCCAAGTGATAGAGCATCATACCCCAAAACTAGAGGTCCTGGGTTTAAACCAAACAGGCGCCAAGTTGTGTCGTTGATACGTGGGAATTAGTGTCCCACATAAATGTAACATTGGTGATTTGGACATTATATCACAATACAAACAATTTTTCAACAATATTCACTATTTGAAACAAAGTAAATGTAGTCATTAGAACAGCCTCATTCAATTCATCACTCTCTATCAGTAGTTGTAGGACTTATAAAATATGAGCCGCTGCATCAGAAAACCAACAAAATGGTTAGGCGAAAACAAAGGCACAGATCAGCTGTGCAGTAACTGCACAGCTGATCAGCACCTTTGTTTTTGCTACACAGATACATGTAGTACTATCCCTCTTCTTCTTCAATCCATAATTTAAAGCTTCTGGCATGCTTCTGTGACTATACTGGTTGGTTTGTGTCAGACCTGGTCGGAAACCCAAATTGTTGTTTTTCTCATGTGAAGGCTCATATTTGTCTGATTTATAAGTAATTTCTTGTCGAATAACTTTGCTTATATTATTTAACCAGAGCTCAAAGTACATCACAAAAAGCTATCTGACACACAATGATATCTACAACTGCCTAACATTATAACTATTCTACATAGCGGAAAACTAATTTCTAGACATTATATAAAAATAGAAATTTATATCTCTGAATAGTCCAGATAAAGATGATTAGATGTCAGACAGCCTAAGAATTTCTATAAACCAAAAATTTAAAATATGAAATACATGTATTACTTTCAAGTTGCAAATAGTTAAGCAAAACTGGTTCCTTTAATTTTGCTACAAAAATAGAACAATGTGTCTACGATTTTTTTTTATACGGGATAGCCTCCCTTGGTAGAATACATTTGTGCAACATATTAGCGGCATCTTAAAAACTCGAAACTTTGTGAATCGAGTTGTGTTGACTATACAGCGCAGTAAATCACCCTTGGTGGATGAGCATGCTTTTCCACTGAAGGAGTTTAGCTGTGGCTTGGCTCGGCTGTTTGTTACATTTGGAGGCAGCGTGGGGTAATGACAACTGCCTGACCGGAGTTGCCTTACCAGGCCAAGACTCGGGACCTCTTCTCATAGGGGGAAATAATGTGACGGGATAGCCTCCCTTGGTAGAATATGTTGGTGCAACATATTAGCGACATCTGGAGTGCTAGTAATATGCAAATTAGAAACTCAAAACTTTGTGAATCGAGTAAGTGTTGACTATAAAGCCCAGTAAACCATCCATGGTGAATGAACATGCTTTTCCACTGACAGGGTTTGCTGTGGCTTGGCTCGGCTGTTTGTTACAATTATAAATATCAGCATCACATGCTATTAGCAGCCATGGTATAACAAAAACAGAGAAAGTGCATTAATCAGGGTTTTTTTGTGAACACACATGCTCTTCATGCACAGCTTTTATATATGCTTGATAACACGGCATCGCACATACCACATAACTGTAGACTATGGTAGTGTACCTACAGTCTACTGTATTCTTCATGTAAAGCATAAATCAAAATATACCATAATGTGTATTATTATTATTATAAACACATTTTACTAAACTTTACCAAAAGGGAGTTTAGCATATGGTCAATATTGCACTCTTATGTTTACAAGCCTGAACAAATACACATAGTAAATTGATGCTATCTCTAATTTAAAGTTAACTAACTGAGTATCGTTTGGGCAGTAAAATGGTCCAGCTAGATGACAACACATTTTCACAATACATTGTATAGTTAAATGGAAGTCTTTTAATTTAAAAGTTGTCAAGACTATTTAGGACCAAACAACAGTAGCATATTCTCTCAGCCCACGGTGTTGTTCTGTTTCAACCTATATGACAACATTTTTTAAAATATAATGCCCTCAGGTAGAGTGGCTGGGGGTACAAAATATGTGCTGGGATGCGAGAAAACCTGTCTTTGGTTCTGAAGATCATTTATGCAAAAGCTTGTTTTCTCACAACCCAGAGTATTGTTCTGGCAGAGGTGTGGCCTGTCTTGGACTAGATGATAATGGTGACCTTTGACCTTCTGTCTTCTTCTTTTGCTTCTTCTTGTCTTCTACAGGTCGGTCACTGAAGTAGTTGGTGAAAAATCTTTATTTGTTTGTGGTTTGATTTGTTGCTTTATATCCCAGTCAACTGCTATGATCATGTTGGGATGTTGCCTCTATTTTATTGGATACAGATACAAAGATACAGATACAATTATTTATTTGAGTCTCACCTCTATACATTTAAACAATATGATATAATACATAATTACAGTTAAAATGTAATACATATTATAATTGTTAAAAAACGTAAGAGAGCCACTCCTATATGGAGTTATGAGAGACTATAAGGTAATATCATACATATGTACATGTATAAAAAGGTTCAATGTTTGTATAAAATATCCCGTCTTCTCATTAAAATGTCATGGCAGATTTTGGCTACTATTCTTATCTCAGTAAAAGATGTGGAGCTAAACATGGTTATCAGTTTTTCTTCATTCGATAAATCACTATGAAGGGGTTCATATGGTAAAGTTTGTCGAATATCCTCATACAGCGGACACTCTAATAATACATGTTCCTCGTTTTCAATAATACCATCACAGTTAAAGCAAGTTCTTTCAGATTCACTGAGCCCCTCATACCTTCCTGTTTCAAGGCGAAGAGGTGCGACACCACAACGAAACTTAGAAAACGAACGCCTATGCGTTTTCGTCATTGGACAATATAGATAGCTTTCTGTTTTAAATTCTGTTTTAAACAACCTATAGGTTCGTAATTTATTTCGCCCAAGTCCCCTACTAGCAGTTTCACGATTTATGTCTCGCAACCAGCCACTCTTGTATTGATCAAACATATAAGATATTACAGCATTTTTAACAATATTTCTATTTGGATTTTCTAACTGATTGGTCAAACCTATCTCTCGCAATTTATTGGACTTCTAGTTGACATTTTGAATGTATTGTGGAACTTGCAAAACCACTTCCAGAGACACAAGTTTCAACAATTATTTTTTTTTTCTTTTGAACTTTGACAAGGCTTTAAACAATAAAATTTGGTATTATTTAGCCGTGTAATAAGGAAACCATCATGACCTGATCAAGAACATTTTTTTCACTACAGAGAAAGAATAATTCTCTATTCTTTTTAAATCAGAAGTTTCACGCTTCTAGCCATTTTCTGTAGATGCACAGACCAGTTTATGTTAAACATGGTCAGAAATTCCAAAGACCATTTTCTTGCATCATGGCCAATTTACCTGAAGAAAGGTATAACTTCCAGCAGCACCTGTTTACACACACTGTTAGCTAGTCTAGGAGTGGCCTCCAAGATCAGGTTTATCAAGTTTCGCAGATACGTCTGTAAGATCTTACGGCGGGTTTCTACAACTTTGTTAGACTGGAAGGGAGAAAATGAACAGAAATAACTTTCTTGGTAAAAATTTTGTTTAAGAATTTCATTAGATATGTCTGTAAAGTTTTACTGCAATTTTCTAGAATTTAATCAGCCAGGAAGGGCAAATAATGAGCAATAATAATTTTCATACTAAAAGTACTTGATTGGATCAATTAATGGCCTTAAACAAAGGAACAGTATTTTGCATCATCAGCATAAAAATTACTTCGACAATACAATATCAGGTGCAAACATGTCATAACATAACAGCAAATTCATGCTAAACTTCAAAGTTATGGAACTGAATATGTATTTTGAAAATTTGTTTGTTCTACTGATGCTTTGCATCCATGTTTAACAGCTATAATGTCAAGTTCTACTTTCTTTAATGACTATTATGAAACTATCAATGAGATTTACCAACCAAATTTAAGTCAAGGATCTTACCTTTTTACCAAAGGATTTTTTAGGTGGGAATTCAAACCTGGCTGACAGGGGGTATTGTTTCTTCATCTTTTGATGTAGGTCATCAAATTCTTTATAACGTTTGTAGGTGTTCCACTCCTCATCACGAATTCTCAAATACACCTAGAAAATACAGATTACACAGGCTCTTATAGGTATAAACATTCAAAATTCTGACATGTTTGATATAAAATATTAGGTCATCAGTGTGTTTTTGCTGATGACATTGCATGATCCTGATGTCATGAGATTACTGAAATATTGCTGATAGTGACATTAAGCCATAACACCAACAAATGAGCCGCATGATGAGAAAACAAACCATGTGGTTTCTGAACAGGTCTAACACAAACCGAGCTGTACAAGCACAGAATATGGCGAGAGGCTGGAAGTTTTGGATTTATAAAGTAGGGGAATTGTACTATCCATGTAGTGAAAACAAAGGCGCCGATCAGCTTTACGGTTACTGCGAAGCTGATCGGCGACTTTGGTTTCGCATATGCAAAATGTTGGTTTTCTCATGAGGCTGCTAAAATGAAGCCATTATTCATCTACCATGGCTGTACAAGCTGATATATGTCTACCAAACTCAAAGTTGGACACCAGGCTTCTCGTGATGCAGAAGCAGAACTTACCTTGCCTTAAAGCTCTGTGTAACATGATAAGTGAATGAGTACTGCAAGAATTGCATTAGAAAAGTGTGACCATAAACTTTCAACACCTGCGGCACTCTACATTTTCATATTAAAGTTGATATAAACACCTGGAAATTGTTACCTTCTGAATTATCAAATTTTAATACAATAAATGTATTCTGGTTAATCAATATTTTGGTCTGTACAGGGGGAGTGAAATGCAATACACCTAAACATTAGCAAGGCCTGTGCTTGTACAGGTAGATTAAAGCAAATTAAAGCCTTTGAGGCCATACTTTGATTGTCATTTCAGCTAACCTTTCAATGATAATAAAAGAGTTATTAAGAATTACAGAAAAGATACTACTGATTTCATTTTTGTGCATTGCGAGACATAACTTACCAGAATCTGTGAAAAAAATTGAGAATGCAAAATAAAAGATGTTTGCAAGACAAATATCAATACCTAATGACTATTCTATTTGGTAAGTAAATTGAAGCAATATGGTGGGTGTAAAATTTAACAGTCTAACTTATACACAAGCTAAACCTGGAAAAGACATACCAACTAAAAGTGCCAAAGACTAACCTGTGCATCAGAGCTGTTTAACCAGTTATTCATGCACTTCCTATAGACATATTTTACCATACCACTAACCCATAAAAGCATACACATTATTAGACAATGGCATAAATGTGGTATTTCAATGACAATGGCATAAATGTGGTATTTTCATCAAATTTTTACACCAAATTCCCTTAAAAAGGAAAACAAGCTCAACTTATGTGGATAAACAACAATGCCAGTACCTGATATACATGATGGGCATCAGACCTTGAACCACGGAGAAATGCTGAAGGTATCCACACATTGATCAGGCTACCACTCTGCATGCTTAAACTGAAATCAGAAATTATATGACGATTCATAATTTAGCCTAGTAACCTTTTAAATTAGAACTGCATTACATGACCTATGTAGTAGAAGTAACCCTGATCTTGACTCAGCTGTCTCAGTAAAATTGGCTAGAGGTTTGAAATATTCGGACTCTTGGTGACATTGAAAAGAACTAAGACCTGATAATAATTCTAGAATATTATTTGAGCCGCCTCGTGGGAAAACCAACAATGTGGTTTCCGAACAGGTCTGACACAAACCGGCCTGTACAGCTACAGAAGCAGGCTAGAAGCTTGTAATTTTGGAGTTAAGTAGAGGAGGAATCGTACTATCCGAGTAGCGAAAACAAAGGCGCTGATCAGCTTCGCGGTTACCGCGAAGCTGATCTGCGCCTTTGTTTTCGCATATGCAGATTGTTGGTTTTCCCATGGGGCGGCTCATTTTTAGACAGCAGCTAAAATCAAAAGCCATCCTCGCAAAAAAGGACCTCAGGGAAAATTAGACTTGTCCTTTAACATAAGAAAATGAACCAAAAACTACTGTAATACAGTAATCAATATACGTATTATTCGTTTTAATTAGCTCACAAGCTCCAATAAGCACACATCCCGGTCGTGTCCGAAAAACATTTGCATAAGCGCACACTGCTCCACTAGCATATCAGTATATTACACCAATGTTTACACACTAATACTGTATAAACTACATTAAAATGTAACCTGAAATGATCAAACACTACTATGCAAAGATTCAAATACTTGAATGATATAATCAGTGATATTTTCACCTACTTATTGCATCAATTTATGTGTTTGTTGTCGCTCGGAGTGTGCACAAATTACAACAATATTTTGTTACCTTAACTTTAACTTATTTTGAAACGTAAGGCGCACTGTGTGCTAATTAGAACGAATACGGTAATTGGTTTTATATCTGACTCCTGTCAACTTACCCCTCCATCCCTGTAGATAAACTGTCCTCAAAACTCATGTCACTGGGGAGCTGAAAATAACAGAAAAATGTCACACATTCTCAGATGATGTTCAGAGCATCAATCTTGGGATAAATCAAGCCTCGTCATAAAGTCTACTTGCATATGATAAATGGAATATACAGATTAGGCCATAATAATCTAATTACCAGATTTTGATCCAATTAGCCAGCAGTGAAATTATATTTTTCATTTTTTGCTTTCAGTAAGGCCTTCAGCACCCAGGGTGGCAAAAAAAATGTTATCATCTATTCTTATCATGTTTATTGCATGTAAAACACAGTCATTAATGTAAAAGTCCAGCTAAATGAACTAATGGAATAACAGTTTTTGAGTTATACAGCAGACACAATTTTTGACAGACATGCAGACAGAGGGGCACACTGGCAAAAACAATACATCTCCCGACACCTACAGGGGAAGATATAGTCACAGTATACTACATATAACACCTTCATATGACACTTATATGCAAAAAAAATCTTAAACATCTGAATATGAATGGTCCACTAAGTAAACTACATACCGGTCCCCTCAAGTCAATGAGTTCTCCCTGTAGCCTCTTCAATAAAGCCTCTTTGGCGTTCAGTTGCCGATGAATTAACTCGTTAAACTCCATCAATTCACCATGCATCTCAGCTACCTAGATAAAACGCAACGACTGTGAAATGAGACAGCTTGAAAGAAACATAATTAAAACTCTTTCAATACTCACAACGGGGTTCAGTACTAAAATGAGCTGCTGCATCAAAAAACCAACAATCTGCTTAATATAACAAGAGTGCAGATCAAACACCCTTGTTTTTGCTCCATAGATAGCACAATGTCTCTTCTTTCTGAATCTGAAATTTCAAGCTTATAGCTATATTCTGTGTATGCACAGCCTGGTTTGTGTCAGAGCTGGTAGGAAATCTAGTTCCTTGATTTTTTTCATGTGAAGGTTCACATGCCAGGCTACATGCTGATATTAAGTCAGATGCCTACACATAAAATTCCTAGTATTAAAACTTGCAAAGATATAAATCATTTTCTTCTTCTTCTACATGAATGAATGTGGTTTCTAGATGAAATGTTGCCCACCAAAATTCTTACAGTTAGTCTAAGAATTTGTATGTTTCGTGATTACAATACCTGTATTAATTTTTTCTCATATTCTTCCGCCTCGTGACTGTAGTCCGGGACTTCTTTTTCTGGTGGAATAGCAGGTTGAGGATCTTCTATGTGGATCCCTAGGTTGGCTACAGTAACAGATTGAAAGGCATTCTTTCAAAACGAATAAATTAAATCTATCAACAATTCTAATGCACTTGAGAAGGTAACGCGATGTCTGGTTAGATTATGTAAAAAATTTGTGAGTGTATTCTGCGATATACCGTCGGAAACCCAATGTCACCAGCAACGTCACTTGTGCTTGGTTAAAAACTATGACTACATATTAAAGTTCCGATGATAATACACTCACCCTCTTTCTGAGCCCCCTCTGTTCTCAACATCTGTACAGCATTCACATACTTCCTTAACTGGTGCTTTAACAACTCATTCTCTCTGGAAGAAAAAAAATAGAATCCATCATGGGTGTTCAGTGGAGATAGGAAAATCCCAACCTGAGGGTCCACACGTTCCAGTGGGAAACAAGGCTCGCCGATTTTCCCACTGGAACGGTGGACCCGAGGGTTGGGATTTTCCTTTCTGCACTGAACACCAATGATAGATTCTTTTCCTTACATACTCTGTTTAAATTTTACCGGTAACGTCACCTGGTACCATGCTTTACCACTAGTGACGTGTTTATTGAGGAAATGACGTCAAATGTAAATAAATCATTGTCACAGTTGATAGAGATGTAGTTTTGATTTGTTGTTTTTTTTATCTTAAAAGGAGCATGAATCAAGAATATTCGCTGTGAATTCAACCCAGTTTTGTCTGGTTTTGTTGGACACCATTGCTGAAAGCAGTTGCTTTGGCTAGAAACGATCAAATTTAGCCCTGTGCTTTTCTTATCCTTTATTAGAAACGTGACAGCGGTGTAAGATAAATTTTGCTATGTGTAAGAAAAACACTGAAAATCAGGGAATAAATCAATCTTTTCACAAGTGGTATGTAAGAAAATTTATTCTAATATGACATCCCTATTATTCAGTGGATAAAATCATGTAATAGATATTGTATATAAACCAAGTGCATCAATTTTAATAGGGGTTTGAATTTTTCAGTGAAAACATGTCCATTTTGAAAGTGATAAAATGCCATTTCTAAGGTCATATGATAAAAAGAATCTTACACTTGCTGAAGGCTCTTTTCATAAATTTCATACCACAAAAAAGAAATTCAAGCTTCTAACTTCCTTCTTAGACTGTGCAGGCTGGTAAGTGTCTGACCTAGCCTGAAACCCCAAAGTCTGATTTTCCCTTGATGCAGCCCATATCCTAAATGGGCATGGGTTTAACTTACTTCTGTAATGCCTGTAGTTTAGCCTGTTCTTTCTCCTGTCGTGAGATTGATGTATGTTTCATCTGCTCTATCTCGGCTCGTAACACAGAGGATGATTCCATCTCCTGCTCTAACATAGTCTGCAGGGATCTATAACATGACAAAAATTCCAACACATTATGAGAAACCATTGTATAGTATTACTGACTTGGTTTGACACATTCTGACCCATTTCAGTTACATGAATTCTCAAAAGCTTTAACTTATTGAAACAGCTAGGCAATAAAGTAAAACTGTGAGGATGAACAAGATTTTTTCATTACCAAAATAAGTTTTTCTCACAACTACATATTTTGCCTTGATTTAGGATTAAAATTTTGTTGAACTACCTGTCAATTGCTTTTCAATCATGGTGGGATGTAGCCATTGCTTCATTATGACAATATTGCCATTTACAAATGAGAAAACAAAGACATGCTGATCAGCGCCTTTGTTTTCACTTCACTGATTATATTCAATCACTCTTCTTCTTGAATTCAGAATTTCAAGCTCCTCACTGTACAGACTAGTTTGTGTAAGACCGGGTTGCAACCTGGGAGACATGTTTTTATCCTAGTGCAGCTCATTCTTAATGTCACACAAGACTTACTTATTTTGATCCTCTACTTCATATTTTCTTCAACATCATACTGACTACAGCTCGTTCCTAATCACACAACTTACTTATTCTGATCCTCTACTTCATCTTTCCTCAACATCATACTGACTACAGCTTGTTCCTAATCACACAACTTACTTATTCTGATCCTCTACTTCATCTTTCCTCAACATCATACTGACTACAGCTCGTTCCTAATCACACAACTTACTTATTCTGATCCTCTACTTCATCTTTCCTCAACATCATACTGACTACAGCTCGTTCCTAATCACACAACTTACTTACTTTGATCTTCTACTTCATCTTTCCTCAACATCATACTGACTACAGCTCGTTCCTAATCACACAACTTACTTATTCTGATCCTCCACATCATCTTTCCTCAACATCATACTGACTACAGCTCGTTCCAAATCGCACAACTTACTTATTTTGATCTTCTACTTCATCTTTCCTCAACATCATGCTGACTACAGCTCGTTCTTAATCACACAACTTACTTATTTTGATCTTCTACTTCATCTTTCCTCAACATCATACTGACTACAGCTCTTTCCTAATCACACAACTTACTTATTCTGATCCTCTACTTCATCTTTCCTCAACATCATACTGACTACAGCTTGTTCCTAATCACACAACTTACTTATTCTGATCCTCTACTTCATCTTTCCTCAACATCATACTGACTACAGCTCGTTCCTTATCACACAACTTACTTATTCTGATCCTCTACTTCATCTTTCCTCAACATCATACTGACTACAGCTCGTTCTTAATCACACAACTTACTTATTCTGATCTTCTACTTCATCTTTCCTCAACATCATACTGACTACAGCTCATTCCTAATCACACAACTTACTTATTCTGATCCTCTACTTCATCTTTCCTCAACATCATACTGACTACAGCTCGTTCCTAATCACACAACTTACTTATTCTGATCTTCTACTTCATCTCTCCTCAACATCATACTGACTACAGCTCGTTCCTAATCACACAACTTACTTATTCTGATCCTCTACTTCATCTTTCCTCAACATCATACTGACTACAGCTCGTTCCTAATCACACAACTTACTTATTCTGATCCTCTACTTCATCTTTCCTCAACATCATACTGACTACAGCTCGTTCCTAATCACACAACTTACTTATTCTGATCCTCTACTTTGCCTTTCCTCAACATCATACTGACTACATACTGACTATTTGTCAGGTCAGATTATCTGCTACTGTAACATGTAATCAGTACTACCTGTTGCCATGCGGTGCAGATGGGGCTCGTTAGCCTTGGACGGCAACCCATCTAGGAGTTTGCTAGTTCTCTACACAAAAACCTAGCTGGGCAGGGGGAACTCAATGACATTAGTTTTGGTTGACAGTCCTCCTAGGAGTTTACAGGTCTCTAAACAAAACCTATGAAAGGGTAGATGGAGCCCTTCAGCTGTGGCCAGCAATTCATCTAGGAAAAGGTAATTCCAAAATAAAACCTGTGTGTCTGGATATGCCTGGTCCAGATTATGCAAAGACTGTTTCGGTAGACGGAGCGGAAGAAATCATCAGATCCAACGGTTCGGAAAGCGATACAGCAACATGTTGTGGAACATGCAGAGCGTGATAAGGCACTATAGATGTTACGGTCATCCACTGCATCCAAACCTACCTCCAGACGTCTTGACCTGTGTCTTGCCTCTGGGCACAGTTGGGTGAGGACGAATGAGTGAGGTTGACGCAGCGCACCTCTTCCTCACTATAATCCAATTTCATAGCGCACGTCATCTTATTTCTCAACACACAAGCACTTGCATACACAACAATTTCATCACACATGCACCCACATACCTACAAAAGTCCTGTGGCGATGGGCGAGCGGCGAAGCAGCAGGTGTAGGACACACTGGGAGCTGTAGTTGCAGACCTGCACGCAGGCGGCTCAGTTCTATATGGTCGTTTTCCGTGAGGAGAAGCAGTAAGCGAAATTCGGCAGTCGGCTGAGCGACTGAGCAGACCTATTTAGGACCACACTGCTCACCCCCGTAGCATAGGGAAGGGGCTAGAAAAGGTGCCCTAAACAATTGCCTGCTTCAAACCCCCTGGCTGGTTAACCGCATTCAGCGGGGATCCCTTTTTAGCGGTCGAAAAAATAAGAAAAAAACAAAGATAATCCCTTTGAGGATTGGCGCATGGAATGTACGAACATTGATGGACAGTGCTGGGTCAAATAGACCGCAGCGTAGAACGGCCCTTGTGGGCAGAGAACTTGGGAGGTATGGAATTCAGATAGCAGCTCTGAGTGAGACTCGGTTAGCAGATGTTGGGGAGATCAAAGAAGTTGGTGCTGGATACACCTTCTTCTGAAGTGGACGCAAAAGTGAAGAGAGGCGTGAAGCAGGAGTTGGCTTTGCCATTAAAACAGAACTTGTTGGTAAGCTTTCAGGATTGCCAAAAGGCATCAATGACCGCCTAATGACATTGAGACTTCCTCTGTCAGGCAATAAACATGCAACTATTGTCAGTGCCTATGCACCCACGATGACCAATCCAGATGAGGTTAAAGACAAGTTCTATAATGACTTAGATGACATTATTTCTGCTACACCCCGTACAGACAAACTTATCCTTCTTGGAGACTTTAATGCCAGAGTTGGTACAGACCATCAGACCTGGGAAGGAGTTATAGGTCCAGAAGGTGTTGGAAAGTGCAACAGCAATGGTCTCTTGCTTCTAAGGAAGTGTGCTGAACATGATCTTCTAATCACCAACACAGTCTTTCGTCTACCTAACAGAAATAAAACATCCTGGATGCATCCCCGTTCCAAACATTGGCATCTCATAGACTATGTTATAGTGCGGAGAACAGATAGGCAGGATGTCAGAGTGACAAAGACTATGTGTGGTGCAGACTGCTGGACAGACCATAGACTGGTTGTCAGCAAACTCAACCTTAGAATCCAGCCTGCGAGGCGACCTCAAGGCAAGAAAGCTGCTAAAAGACTGGATGTCTCAAAGCTGAATCAAGACAGCATGCGACAAGCTTTCTTAACAGACATTTGCAACCAACTGGATGCAATCAATCTCAGTTCAGAGAACCCCGAAGAAAACTGGACAGTCTTCCATAAAACAGTTCATTCTTCAGCTGCTACTACTTTAGGACATCCATCTCGCAAACATCAAGACTGGTTTGATGAGAATGATGACGAAATTCAGAAGCTTCTTGAAGAAAAACACAGATTGCACAAGGCACATCAAGATGATACTAGCTCAGTATCCAAGAAAGCAGCCTACAGCAACGTTTGTAAGACAGTCCAGACCAAGCTTAGGGACATGCAAGATTCCTGGCTGAGGAAGAAAACAGAAGAAATTCAGTCTTTTGCAGACAGAAAGGACATGAAGAAATTTCATGATGCACTGAAAACCATTTATGGCCCTAAGAGTTCTGGAGCCACCACATTACTCAGTGCAGATGGAAACACTCTTCTCACAGACAAAGAGGCTATCTTGAAAAGGTGGGCAGAACATTTCAATAGTGTGCTAAATCGACCATCAAGCATCAATGAGGATGCAATTGACAGACTGCCACAGATAGAGTGCAATGTTCTGTTAGATGAATTTCCAACCGTCATGGAAACAAGAAAAGCAGTTCAACAACTGTCTTCTGGCAAAGCTCCAGGTGCAGATGCAATTCCTGCAGAGGTTTATAAGGCCGGGGGGCTACCCATGGCAGAGAAACTGACCGAGCTGTTTCACTGTATGTGGAGGAAGGAGGCCATCCCACAAGAATTTAAGGATGCATCCATAATCCACCTATACAAGCGGAAAGGAAATCCACAAGTCTGTGATAACCACAGAGGCATTTCCCTCCTATCGATTGCTGGGAAGATACTAGCAAAAATTCTGTTGAACCGCCTGAATGTTCATCTTGATCAGAAGGGACTTATCCCAGAAAGTCAATGTGGATTCAGAAAGGACAGGGGGACGATAGACATGATCTTCACAGCAAGACAGCTTCAGGAGAAATGCCAAGAGCAGAATGTAGATCTATACATGACGTTTGTCGACCTCACCAAAGCGTTTGACACGGTAAGTCGTGATGGACTGTGGAAAATCATGGCCAAGTTTGGCTGTCCACCCAGATTCATAGCAATGGTGCGGCAATTTCATGATGGCATGCAGGCACGTGTGCAAAATGATGGAGAGTTCTCTGAACCCTTTGAGGTAACAAATGGGGTCAAACAGGGCTGTGTTATGGCACCAACACTGTTCAGCATGATGTTTTCTGCCATGCTCATGGATGCTTTTCAGGACAGTGACACTGGTTTTCCAATCAGGTACCGTTTTGATGGCAATATATTCAACCTTAGAAGGTTGCAAGCCAAAACTAAGGTGCAGACCGATGTGCTAGATGAGCTCCTCTATGCAGATGATATGGATAAGAATGCCAGCTCAGAGGCAAAAATGCAAAGAGCCATGGATCAAGTCTCACAGTCATGTGATAACTATGATCTCACAATCAGCACAAAAAAGACAGAGGTTGTACACCAGCCAGCACCTGGAAAACCGTACAATGAACCAACCATCACTGTGAATGGAGAAAAACTGAAAGTTGTTGATAAATTCACCTACCTGGGAAGCACTCTTTCCAGAGCAGTGCACATTGATGATGAGGTCACTGCAAGAATTGCAAAAGCCAGTGTGGCATTCGGAAGACTCCGTGCAAATGTCTGGGAGCGAAATGGAATCAAGCTTGACACCAAGCTGAAAGTCTACAAGGCTGTGGTACTTCCAACCCTCTTGTATGCATGTGAGACCTGGACAGTATACCAGCGTCATGCAAAGAGACTTAACCATTTCCACTTAAGCTGTTTGAGAAAGCTGTTAAAAATCAAGTGGCAAGACAAGATCCCAGACACAGAGGTCCTGAAGAAAGCAGGGATGCAAAGCATGCATACTGTCTTAAAGCTAGCACAGCTAAGGTGGACCGGCCATGTTATAAGAATGCCTGATGAGCGACTTCCAAAGAAAGTCTTCTATGGAGAACTACAAGAGGGAAAGCGCTCTCAAGGTGGCCAGAAGAAACGCTACAAAGACACCCTGAAAGCCTCTCTGAAGGATTTTGACATACCAATTGGGTCTTGGGAACAGACTGCACAGGAGCGATCAAAGTGGCGAGGTCTCATCAACAAAGGAGCAGCTCTCCATGAAAAAAAGAGAATCTGTGAAGCTGAAAGAAAGCGCAGAGAACGCAAAGCCAATACCAATGGGCCACCAGCTGATTCAATGACATTGACTTGCTCTACTTGCAACCGACAGTTTAGAGCTAGAATTGGCCTAGTCAGCCATCAAAGAACTCACCAACACACACGAACCTATTCAAGAAATAATGATGGTCTTTCTCATTAGTGAGAGACGAACCACCACTGACTACAGCTTGTTCCTAATCACACAATTTACTTATTTTGATCTTCTACTTCATCTTTCCTCAACATCATACTGACTACAGCTCTTTCCTAATCACACAACTTACTTATTCTGATCCTCTACTTCATCTTTCCTCAACATCATACTGACTACAGCTTGTTCCTAATCACACAACTTACTTATTCTGATCCTCTACTTCATCTTTCCTCAACATCATACTGACTACAGCTCGTTCCTAATCACACAACTTACTTACTTTGATCTTCTACTTCATCTTTCCTCAACATCATACTGACTACAGCTCGTTCCTAATCACACAACTTACTTATTTTGATCTTCTACTTCATCTTTCCTCAACATCATACTGACTACAGCTTGTTCCTAATCACACAACTTACTTATTCTGATCTTCTACTTCATCTTTCCTCAACATCATACTGACTACAGCTTTCTTCAGCTCCTCTGGAAATTACAAATATGAGCCACTTCATAAGAAAACCAACAATCTGGATTTCCGACCAAGTCCAACACAAACTGGCCTGTACACTCATAGAAACAGGAATGAAGCTTGAAAGTTTGGATTTGAGCCTGTGTGTGACAAAACCAACGATTTGGGTTTCCGACAAGGTGTGACACAAACCAGCCTGTACAGTCACAGAAGATAGCTAGAAGCTTCAAATTCCCGATGAAGGAAGAAGAGCGACTGTACTATCCTTGTAGCGAAAACAAAGGTGCTGATCAGCTTCGCAGTTACTGAGAAGCTGATCTGCGCCTTTGTTTTCGCCTATGCAAATTGTTGGTTTTCCCATGCGGCAGCTCATTTATCAAGAAGAGGGATTGTACTATGTGTATAGTGAAAACAAAGGCACTGATCCTCTGTGCAGTTAGTGCACAGCTAATCTGCAGCTTTGTTTTGGCATATGCAGATTGTTGGTTTTCTGGGACAGTGGCTCAAATATGAGCCACATCATGAGAAACAGGCTTTTATAATATGCGAAAACAAAGATGCAGATCAGCTGTGCAGTAACTGGGCAGGGATAGTATATAATTCGGACACTTGAAAATATTATTAGAGGCTAAGCCTCATATTTGGAATGCAGTGCCTAAACTAGGATAGAAGTTCCTCTTATTTCTAAATCCAAAATTTCCAGCCTCTAGCCATCTTCTATGTTTTTACAGCCTGTTTTACGGTGAACCTGATCAGAAACCACTTAGTTGGTATTCTAATGACGTGGCTTATGTACATGTACCAGCCAAAATTTATATCATCATTGTAATAGCCTTTAAATGACAGTGTCATTCTTAATGTTCTTCAGGCTCCATAGACATTAACACAGCCTTATATTTTTCATCATTCACTGAAAGCTAAAACCTGAATTTCAATCCTTAAACATCTTTTGTTTGTTAGTTTGTCCCAGTCATAAATTTTTAGTCATGTTGGGATAAAGTCAATCGTCAGTTCTACAGGAGCTCTAGATATTAGGTCAAGATTATATGAGCTGCCGCATGGGAAAACCAACAAACTGCATATGCGAAAAGAAAGGCACAGATCAGCTTCACATAACTGCGAAGCTGATCAGTGCCTTTGTTTTCGCTACACAGATAGTACAATTCTTCTTCTTTCTAAATCCAAAATTTCCAGCCTCTAACCATCTTCTGTGACTGTACAGTCTGATCTGTGTCGGACCTGGTTGGAATCCAAATTGTTGGTTTTCTCACGCACATGCTCATATCAATATGTACAAGACTATGTGTATGTGTACCTGTAGACATCCTGTCACTCTTTATTTCCTCTGTAACATTGCCACCATCCCCCGCTGTCCTATGACTGGAATAGAGAAACAGACAGAGATGCTTACATAAGTTATCATTTTGTATGAGTTGAATCCTGAAAAGACATGCTTTTTATATTGGCGAAAACAAAGCCGCAGATCAGCTCTCCAGTAACTGCACAGCTGATATGCACCGTTGTTTTTGACTGATGAAAAGCAAAATTCTTCTCCTTCCCAAATGAGCCTGTGCATGAGAAAACGAACAATTTGGGTTCTAGATTCTTGAAATTTTGGATTTAAGAAGAAGAGGAATTGTACTATCTGTGTAGCGAAAACAAAGGCGCTGATCAGCATTGTGGTTACCGAAAAGCTGGTCTGCGCATTTGTTTTCACATATGCAAATTGTTGGTTTTCTCACGCACAGGCTCAAATTCTAAATTTCAGACTTCTAGCCTTCTTCTGTGACTGTATAAATAGGTATGTGCTCTGTCTTCCCCCACACAAACGCTTTCTCGGAAAAACCATTATCAGAGGCAAGTTTGTAAACTATAGTCCCAGTTTAGTATCGTCACATAGTTGCAGCTAGCACTGTTAAGCACGTGAGTAAGGGGAAAATGATGACATTTTTCGTTTGTTGCAATAGCTATAAAAATGATTATTATGCTTTCTGGCATTAATAGGGTAGCTGTAAATAAGCTATAAACTTTTTTCACATCTCTGATTTGGACTTCTACTCTTATTCTCTGTTCAACATCTTTGTATGCCCTTGCTGGACCCAAAATTGGTGAAATAGTCTTGTATCTAATAATCTTGTACATCAGGAAAACATGACCGTGTAATATATAGCCTTATAAATCCCACTTTTGCATAGTAAAACTGGGGTATACAAGGGTATACCTAGTTTTCTTAGTTTTGATCAAAACTAGAAAAAGTGCCTTGAGAGGCACGTATACCCCCGGCTGGTAGCCATCAAGCCCCCTTCCCTACCCCCTACCTAAACAACCCGGCACATGCTCACCCCTGACATTGAACATCACATCACCAACGAAAAGCAGTACCCTTATCAAGTACATTATAGAAACCACCAAGCCCCCTTCCCCACCCCCTACCTAAACAACCCGGCACATGCTCACCCCTGACATTGAACCTCACATCAACAATGAAAGACAGTACCCTTTTCAAGTACATTTTAGAAATAAGCAGTGTAAAGTACTTTACATACAAACATGAGAAAGTGTAGTTTTAGAATGACATATCTATTTTAGAGTGGTATACAGAGCTGACGTGTATACCCAATCTAGGACATAAGCGCGGACATTTTGGGTCAGGTCCTCAGTCCTAGATTGAAATGAAAGTAGAATGTCATTCTTAAAAAAAAAAAACAGAAAAAAAGTCCTAGATCTTGACCTCAGGTCCCACCCCCACCCCATGCATGGACCAGTGGGCCTAGCCCTTATGTGGTACCTATGTTGTGTTGTAAGCATGAACATTTTCTAATACATGGTTGTCAAGATATAGACACACAGAATATTAATCTTGGTAACTACTGTATTTTATGTGTCCTAGATTTTGACCTCGAGCCCCACCCCTAGAGTTTGGTGCCATGGAATTTAATTCAACCCTAAAGGGTATCTATGATCCAAACAGGAATACATTCCTATAAGTATTTGTTAAGATATGAACTTAGAGATGAAAAAACACTATGTAAATAGCACATTTTCAAGGTGACCTAGATTTTGACCTCTAGCCCCACCCCCGGGAATGGACCCAAGGTCCGGCCTGACCGAAACAAAGCGAACCCTATAGGGTACCTATGGTTAAAATATGAATGGTTTCTGATCATTGGTTCATGAGATATACACCACCAGTGAAACTTAAACCAAAACTTTGACCCAAAGTAAAGGTGACTTAGATTTTTGACCTCTAGCCCCACCCCCGGGCATGGACCCAGGGTCCAAACTCACAGAAACAAAGCAAACCCTATAGGGTACCTATGGTTAAAATATGAATGGTTTCTGATCATTAGTTCATGAGATATACACCACCAGAGAAACTTTAACAAAAACTTTGACATGAATTCCACGAACGTTCCGGAATAACGAACAAACTAACGAACCAACGAACATACGAATGGACGAACGGAAAAGCGAAAACTATATACCCGTCGGCATAAATGCCGGGGGTATAAACATAGATTGTGGGTACTTGTTAGAACCGCCTCGCCGAAACCTGTACCCACAATCAATGTTTTGAGCAAAAATAAGAAAAATATCAAAAATCTTCTACTGAAAACTTTCGATTTTTACAACTTTAGAAAAATCTGTATATTACATGGGCTTGTTTTCATAATGATTACAAGAATAAATGAAGTGGTTTTTGCCAAAAGAATTCTTCATCAAAGAACTCCTTGACCAATCTGTACATCAGCAGCATTGTGACAGATCACTCTTGAAAGATTGTGGCAATATATTGGTTCTAAATGATTACCAACCTATCATTAAAGCTTCTCTGTGCTTGCTGTAGAGCAAATGTGGCAGCATGTATATCTTCATTACCATAGGAATCATCTGAAGAAAGTGTGCAAAAAGAATAGTCATGTGAAAATGTTAAGAACTGGTCTTACCTGAATATCAAATAAACACGATGTAGTAAGTCCACTGTATGGTAAAAGTTGGACAGCCAAAAAGCATTATTGTAAGGAAACTTCAGCCATAATGAGGGGCCTTATATGGTAGAAGAATATAAGAATCTTTCATGAGAGAAGAATCTTTTTCTTACATACTCCGTTTAAATTCCTTTGACTGGTAACATCACCTGGTACCGTGCTTTACCTCTGGTGATGGGTATATTACAGAAATGAGGTCAAATGTAAATAAACCTCATCAGAGTCAAGTATAAATCTAGAATATTTGTTGTGAATTCACACTTATTTTGTCTACTTTTGTTGAACACCATTGCTGAAATCAGTTGCTTTGGAGAGAAACAATCAAATTTCGGCATGTGTATTTCTTGTCTTGTATGAGCAACTAAACCAGCAGTGTAAGACAGATTTGTGCACCACCACTAATATCGGAATCATACTCTCTTTTTATCAGAGGATTGTAAGAAAAGAATTTCTTATCCAGTGTAAAAAACTGGGATTTCTCTATATAAAAAGGATGTGCAAGAGAACAAGTAGATTAATAATACAAGGTCAACTCACAAGATCTAGCTATCTGTTCCTCCCCAGTTGATGACTCAAGTTCATCCTCTATCCCTGCTGTTATAGGCACCATTACAGAGGCACTTAGTTCCATACTGAAATATTGCGAGTATAACAGAGTGTTATAGGCACCATCACAGAGGCACTTAGCTCCATACTGAAATATTGCGAGTATAACAGACTGTTATAGGCACCATCACAGAGGCACTTAGGTCCATGCTGAAATATTGCGAGTATAACAGACTGTTATAGGCACCATCACAGAGGCACTTAGCTCCATACTGAAATATTGTGAGTATAACAGACTGTTATAGGCACCATCACAGAGGCACTTAGGTCCATGCTGAAATATTGCGAGTATAACAGACTGTTATAGGCACCATCACAGAGGCACTTAGCTCCATACTGAAATATTGCGAGTATAACAGACTGTTATAGGCACCATCACAGAGGCACTTAGCTCCATACTGAAATATTGCGAGTATAACAGACTGTTATAGGCACCATCACAGAGGCACTTAGCTCCATGCTGAAATATTGCGAGTATAACAGACTGTTATAGGCACCATCACAGAGGCACTTAGGTCCATACTGAAATATTGCGAGTATAACAGACTGTTATAGGTACCATCACAGAGGCACTTAGCTCCATACTGAAATATTGCGAGTATAACAGACTGTTATAGGCACCATCACAGAGGCACTTAGCTCCATACTGAAATATTGCGAGTATAACAGACTGTTATAGGCACCATCACAGAGGCACTTAGGTCCATGCTGAAATATTGCGAGTATAACAGACTGTTATAGGCACCATCACAGAGGCACTTAGCACCATACTGAAATATTGCGAGTATAACAGACTGTTATAGGCACCATCACAGAGGCACTTAGCTCCATACTGAAATATTGCCAGTATAACAGACTGTTATAGGCACCATCACAGAGGCACTTTGGTCCATGCTGAAATATTGCGAGTATAACAGACTGTTATAGGCACCATCACAGAGGCACTTAGGTCCATACTGAAATATTGCGAGTATAACAGACTGTTATAGGCACCATCACGGAGGCACTTAGCTCCATACTGAAATATTGCGAGTATAACAGACTGTTATAGGCACCATCACAGAGGCACTTAGGTCCATACTGAAATATTGCGAGAAAAACAGACTGTTATAGGCACCATCACAGAGGCACTTAAATCCATACTGAAATATTGCGAGTATAACAGACTGTTATAGGAACCATCACAGAGGCACTTAGGTCCATACTGAAATATTGCGAGTATAACAGACTGTTATAGGCACCATCACAGAGGCACTTAGGTCCATACTGAAATATTGCGAGTAGAACAGACTGTTATAGGCACCATCACGGAGGCACTTAGCTCCATACTGAAATATTGGGAGTATAACAGACTGTTATAGGCACCATCACGGAGGCACTTAGCTCCATACTGAAATATTGCGAGTATAACAGACTGTTATAGGCACCATCACAGAGGCACTTAGTTCCATACTGAAATATTGCGAGTATAACAGACTGTTATAGGCACCATCACAGAGGCACTTAGGTCCATACTGAAATATTGCGAGTATAACAGACTGTTATAGGCACCATCACAGAGGCACTTAGCTCCATACTGAAATATTGCGAGTATAACAGACTGTTATAGGCACCATCACAGAGGCACTTAGGTCCATGCTGAAATAGTCAAGTCACATCCCTGAGATAACTGGCTTTTTGCACATGCAATAAGAGCTGTTGCAGGACAGCATAGCTCACCTGACTTGTGCTTTGCTTTGATAATTCACCGTACAGTAAAATTATTTCGATTCTAACAGGACTTATAAATAAATGCTTACATTTCAAAATGTTTTCCAGTGGACTCATTCTCGGCGGACATGAATGTTTATGTGTGACGTCACAAAAACGCCACCTTACAAGCGTAATTTTGTTTATAGTGAATTATTGTTTATTTGCAAATGGCGACGTTTCCATTAGGTTCAATGGAAAAGACGGTAATGTCGAGTTAGAATCTGCGATAAAATGAATATCAAGTAAAATATGGGTTATTTGGTGTTTACATGGGTAATATATATCAAGATCATCGAAATGCACATGTTAGTAAGTTCTGATATCTTGCTATAATGAAAAAGACTCCCTTTACCTTAATTCAAAATCCGCAGAACTGAATGACCCATTTCTTTGTTGTTGGCTGTCGGAGAAATTTCCCGACCTTCCTGAGGCTATACTGGCCTCTCGACTAGCACCACGTACTGACGACATTGATGTTTCCATACTAGATTCAGCTAACATAATGTCAGTGTTTGTGTCTAACTTTGACCTTCCTAACAGTGAATTGTCTGACGGAGACACGTTAGATAATTCCGACGGAGAGCCGTATGAACGAGTACTGTCTGATCTCTCCATACGGGAGAATTGTCCCGAATCACCATCATCAAAACTCACGATATGTGTCACTTTTTTCTTCTTCTTTTTTTCCTTCTTTCTCTCTGAAAAAGCAATATGAGGGATTATTAATTAACTTATTAGTATATAGTACTTATACGGAGAATTTGGTCTGAGTGATACTGGTGACGTTTCTTTTTTCGTATAGTCTATACTGGATTTCACCTCGACCTAATACAGCTGACCTCGCACTAATACGGTTGACCTCGTATCTATACGGATTGACCTGCTATCTATATGGAAATCACTACATCTGATTGGTCAAAATTCACGTGCAAGGTCACGTACCGCGTTGAATGAGTTGAGAAAAAAACAATGGCGGCGATTCAGCCGATCAGTAAAATAGTGAACAAACAAACAAAAATAATGTCAAGATCTTTTAAAAGAATGTCAGACATTGGCGCTAAGAATGGCGAAGATATATTTGATGTGATAGAGCCGGATGATATGGACCGATATGGACTTTTGACAGTTAATTATTATTATTTTTTTTTTCTTTTTGATTCAGTTTTGCGTCCCTTTCAAGCTTTTTCACTCATATCGAGACGAATCAATCGGTAGGTGGGGCGAAAACCGGAGTACCCGGGGAAAAAGCACCTGACACATCCGCAAGCAGAACATGGCTTGTCTCACATATGAATTCGTGCCCCGTGCGCGGCGCGAACCCACATCGGTGAGATGATCGAATGATCAAGAGCACTGAAGTCAGCGACCTTAACCACTCGGCCACGGGGGCCGCCGACAGTTAATTAATAAAAATCTCATTAATCAAGTTGTTTCGTATTGGACCAGTTACAGGTCCTCGGTCAGCTGTATTGGACCTCGGCCTCCGGCCTCGGTCCAATACAGCTAACCCCGGACATGTAACTGGTCCAATACGAAATAACTTGATTAATAACATTATATTATTATGGATATGACCCAAGCCCAATATCAATGCTTTGATTTTAACAGATAGTATGCTGTTTGTATTCTTATGAAAACATTTAAAAGAACACAGATATTAAACTAAACTTGTTGAGGTTGAACACCTTCCTGCCTTCATGGAGATACAGCTGCTTTAACAATATTGATCATAAATAAAGTTTGGTGTATGGTATCTAGCTTACAATTGTCTAAACAAACATTTGAGCCGCCTCATGGGAAAACCAACAATCTGCATATGCGAAAACAAAGACGCAGACACGTATAGTATAATTTCTCTTCTTCTTAAATACGAAATTTCATGCTTCTAGTCGTCTTCTGTGACTGTACAGGTCGGTTTGTGTCGGACCTGGTTGGAAACCACAACATTGGTTTTCCCACAAGGTGGCTCATTTGAGAACAAGGGAACTAACCCTGTGGTGGTGACTCCCCTGCTATAACTGGTCGAGGCTCGTCTTCCTGCCTTGAAGGAGAGACTGCCACATTACTTATATTGATCACAGATGAAGCTTGGTGTACAGTGTTTAGATCACCATTGTCCACACCGATAGCAAACAATATGGAGTCCAAACCTAAAATTAATAACCAAGCTGTTGGTTTTCCACAATTACGATAAATATACACAATTTGCTTGGTACCTGGCCTGTTTAGCTTTCAAAAGATCTTCCACGTGATCATTTATGTCTTTGAATTCTCCAGGTATGGGAGCCTATTAAATCTCTAGAAAACACTATACCAACTCCCAAACAGCACAAGCACTAAAGAGTCCAAATGCATGACCCATCATTTTTCACAGCTCGTAAAGGAACTGTTATAATATTACGTGCAATTCCATAAAAAAATGTAGTTTATTGCAAACTTTACACTTTGTAAAATTATTCACAAGGTTTAATCAGAACACAATGTATTACACGACTGATAAAGATGATGTGAGCCACTTCATGAGCAAAACTCTGTAGGCCATCTGTCCTGGGTCGGACATAAATAAACGATGGTTGAGGCTTAAAATTTTGGATGTACATGTATAAGATGGACTGCACCATCAAGAGTAGTGAGAACAAAGGACTGAAGGACCAAGCAGCTGCTTTAAAACTACACAGCTTATCAGTGCTTCTGTTTTTGAATAAGTAAACAGCGGGTTTTGTCGTGACAGAGACTCCATGAAAAATCTAATCAGTTGAAACCAAATGGATAAAATAAATATTTGAAGGTACATATACAAATTTATACCTAAATATTTTGTTGTTTTTCAATAAAGCAAACATTATGCATACTAATCAGAATTGTCTCAATGGAGTGATTCTAATAATATAAGTTTTTGAAATAAAAAAGCAAGAATAAATTCACATACACCATAAACAATACACCTTATCTGCTCATATATGAGCCGTGACGCAAGAAAACCAGTCTTCGGGGT
Organism: Rugalucina vietnamica; assembly: GCA_964017185.1. Taxonomy (NCBI): domain Eukaryota; kingdom Metazoa; phylum Mollusca; class Bivalvia; order Lucinida; family Lucinidae; genus Rugalucina; species Rugalucina vietnamica. The sequence goes on along the minus strand of OZ024871.1, from coordinate 7,356,710 downwards.
TTCCGACCAGGTCCGACATAAACCGGTCTGTGCAGTCTCAGAAAAAGTTTAGAAGCTTGAAATGTTTTATTCAAGTAGAAGAGGAATTATACTATCCCTGTATCGAAAACAAAGGCGCTGATCAGCACTGCATTTACTGCACAGCTGATATGTGTCTTTGTTTTTGCATAGGCAAAAATCCGGTTTTCTCATGACGCAGCTCATAAAGAAACTGTGACAAGGGAAAAGCTGTGTTATTTATTGGTCAACAATAAAGATGCAGACAACTGAGCATCTACTTCACAGCCTGATTAAGGGTAGCAAAGTTCTAAAACTTTTATTAGCGAATAAAACCGGCAGAAAAGGCAACATGAGGGTAGGTTAAGCATCTTTGGTTTCACAAGACACAAAATTGAAGTTTATATCACTGAACATATATTTTACTACATCACTATAGTATTAAAAGGCCTTACACCTCTTCAAAGGAGACATCAAAACTGTGTCAATGAGATAACCAACAATTTGCATATGCGAAACCAAAGGCGCAGATCAGCTTCACAGATCAGCGCCTTTGTTTTCACTACATGGACAGTACTATTCCTCGACTTTCTAAATTCACAATTTCCAGCCTCAAGCCATCTTCTGTGCTTCTACAGCTGGGTTTGTGTCAGACCTGTTTGGAAATCGCATGGTTGGTTTTCTCGTGACACGGCTCATTTGCTATCTTGTCGACATTGTGGCCTAAATGGACTGGGTCATTTTTTTTTCATTTACTTCCTTCATGGCCAAAGGCATGAGCGTATGTCCACATTCACTGGCACTGGAATCAAATTCTCAGTTTATCTCTTATTTTAAGTTCCAATTTTTTTTACAGCTCCAAAGGTTGCAGCTTATTGCATAGGAGAGTTAATATAGTGTGAGTCACTTCATGAGAAAACATACTAGAACTGCGAAAACAATGGGGCAGATAGGGGCTTATTTTTTCACTTCACAGATACTACAATACCTGTTCTTCTTAAATCAGAAATTTCAAGCTTCTAAACTTCTTCTGTGTCAGATGTCAAAAACTCAAAAGAGCCAATTATATAATTATTATTATGACCTGGGTTGTGTGTCTTACCTCTAGCCATCATGGGTAACATGCTACTCTTCTCTTGGTCCCGGAGAAACGCCCAGCTGTCATAATACTGGCTGTAACATCAAATACATGGCATGAAGTGGCTGCAGGAAATGAAGGAAACATAATAGGTTCATCTCTGAACAGTTCATATCTCAGATTGTAACTCTTTATTTAATTGTAATCAAAATCACCAACTTTCGAAGTAGTAGATATATAGTATGCACAAAAATGATGATATCCTATATCTAAGACTGTTTCCATTTGCAATAAGGCATATGTATTCTTAAGGGCTTTATCTATTAGATCATTATAAAAGCTTTCTGTTGCATTTGTATTGAGGTTTAATGTCCTAGTCAACAATTTTTCAGTCATGTTGGGACAAAGCAACTGCTTCCTGGTTATTAACCAGTACTGTGGGGAGTTAATGTACCTTGCTCAAGGACATAAAACAGTGCTGCCAGTGCCTCGGAGTGGGGATTGAACCCTGGACCTCTCAATTTGGAGTCCGATGCTCTACCACTATGCCACTGGGCTGCCCCAAAACAATTAATGATTTACAAGAGAACCAAACAAGTCTGAGAAAAGTTCTTGAATATACCCCTTCACACAAAAGTTAAAAAAAGCAAACAGGTGGTTTAGCATACCCTAACAATACATCACTTTCTATCAACATATGCATGTATCTCTCTAAGGAATGTTCATTCAGGGTTGACCTGAGCCACGCCCTACCCCGCCCCGAGTCTGTGGTGATGTGCTTCAGATTGAGAAACCGCTCCACCTCATGTTTCGTCAGGAACTCCTTCACATAGTACCAGAATGCTGTAGATAATGAGTTAGGGTGAAAAAAGATAGACATGCATATATATTTTTCATATTATGTCTTTTGTTAAAATCATTTGAGCCACTGCATAAGAAAAGCAACAAAACGCTTGGGCGAAAACGCGAAAACAAAGGCGCAGATCATCTTTGCGGTAACCGCGAAGCTGATCAGCACCTTTGTATTCGCTACATGGATAGTACAATGCCTCTTCTTTTCAAGCTTCTAGCTTGCTTCTGTGACTGTACAGGGCAGTTTGTGTCTGGCCTGGTCGGAAACCCAAATTGTTGGTTTTCTCACGCACAGGCTCATATGACTTATGTTAAAATCATTTATAAGCAAAAAGCTTACATCTAAGTGGTCATTAGCAGTGAATAACACATTAAATCTTGCTTTGATACAGTTATGGTTGCTTTTTGACAGACTATCCTGAACTTATGTAGTGTAGACAATGTAACCATAGATTCCATTCAAACTTTGTGGTTAATCACAAATGTGAACTAGCGTACCTATTTCTTTTTCCAGTGTTTTGTCTGAGAACATTCCTGTGACTTTGTTTAACCCTGTCATTTCTGTGACCTGTCTGAATTACAAATTTTCTAGTTAAACATGATGTAGGTGTAAATGTTGATGCCTCATAATATTTCGCAGATATTTTGCACTTGTCTGAACATAGATAAAACATCTTCTGAATGATCTTGAGCACTTAGTTTGTCATAACATATGCAGCAAAAAAATATTCAAATATGAGGGCAAATAAAACATTTAGCACAAAAAAAAATCATGAAAAGTTTAAATAGAGACAACATAAATTTTCACAGTGTCATAGATTATCTCCCTTGCACTGCAAGCTGTTTCTGATCTCATAAATCACTCTCATTACTTACTTGAGTGCTGCCAGAGCCTTTGGGCTTCCCTTGAGACCATGTAGTAGCACAGCCACTATCATTACTTACTTGAGTGCTGCCAGAGCCTTTGGGCTTCCCTTGAGACCATGTAGTAGCACAGCCACTATCATTACTTACTTGAGTGCTGCCAGAGCCTTTGGGCTTCCCTTGAGACCATGTAGTAGCACAGCCACTATCATTACTTACTTGAGTGCTGCCAGAGCCTTTGGGCTTCCCTTGAGACCATGTAGTAGCACAGCCACCATCATTACTTACTTGAGTGCTGCCAGAGCCTTTGGGCTTCCCTTGAGACCATGAAGTAGCACAGCCACTATCATTACTTACTTGAGTGCTGCCAGAGCCTTTGGGCTTCCCTTGAGACCATGTAGTAGCACAGCCACTATCATTACTTACTTGAGTGCTGCCAGAGCCTTTGGGCTTCCCTTGAGACCATGTAGTAGCACAGCCACTATCATTACTTACTTGAGTGCTGCCAGAGCCTTTGGGCTTCCCTTGAGACCATGAAGTAGCACAGCCACTATCATTACTTACTTGAGTGCTGCCAGAGCCTTTGGGCTTCCCTTGAGACCATGGAGTAGCACAGCCACTATCATTACTTACTTGAGTGCTGCCAGAGCCTTTGGGCTTCCCTTGAGACCATGTAGTAGCACAGCCACTATCATTACTTACTTGAGTGCTGCCAGAGCCTTTGGGCTTCCCTTGAGACCATGTAGTAGCACAGCCACTATCATTACTTACTTGAGTGCTGCCAGAGCCTTTGGGCTTCCCTTGAGACCATGAAGTAGCACAGCCACTATCATTACTTACTTGAGTGCTGCCAGAGCCTTTGGGCTTCCCTTGAGACCATGGAGTAGCACAGCCACTATCATTACTTACTTGAGTGCTGCCAGAGCCTTTGGGCTTCCCTTGAGACCATGTAGTAGCACAGCCACTATCATTACTTACTTGAGTGCTGCCAGAGCCTTTGGGCTTCCCTTCAGACCATGTAGTAGCACAGCCACTATCATTACTTACTTGAGTGCTGCCAGAGCCTTTGGGCTTCCCTTGAGACCATGTAGTAGCACAGCCACTATCATTACTTACTTGAGTGCTGCCAGAGCCTTTGGGCTTCCCTTCAGACCATGAAGTAGCACAGCCTCCCATGCTGAACACAGGCATGATACCCTACAATCAAAGGTAAATCCCATTTACTGGGTTATTAAAGGCCTAAGTCAGCTGCCAGGTGGCAGGGGATTAATACCTTTTTTAGACAGGTAATACAGGTAGAGATATGCTACTGTGCAGCTACTGTCATGTTTATTGTCTTATTGATAATCCCCTAGACACTACCTGTTTGAAAAAAGTGAAATAAGATTAATCACAGGTATGGGCACAGGTATTTATGGGCACAGGTATTTATGGTTATCTGTTTTACAAGCGAGCATATATCAATTCCACAGGTAGCAGCCACAGCCAATCAAATTGATTATTGGATTTTTAAGAGCTGCTGGTGTTTAGACAAATACTGAGATATGCTACCTAATTTTGCCTTTAGTAGTCCACTAGGCCTTTAAGCGTGGCTCACAAAAAGCAGGTTGGACAGAACAGACAAAAACAGCTGTGCAGTTACTGCTCAGTTGTATTGATATGTGTCTCAATTCTCGCATATATACAGGACGGGACCTGAATACATCTATTGGCTTTCTCTTGTTTCTGCATTTTAGTGTCAGGGTTAAAGCTGAGTCCTTGGTTCTGCTTACATATGAGCTGCCTCGTGGCAAAACCAACAATGTGGTTTCCGAACAGGTCTGACACAAATCAGGCTGTACAGTCAAAGAAGCAGGTTAGAGGCTTGAAATTTCGTATTTAAGAATTCAATAAGAGGAAGTGTACTATCTGTGTAGCGAAAACAAATGCGCTGATCAGCTTCGCGGTTACCGCGAAGCTGATTTGCATCTTTGTTTTCGCATATGCAGATTGTTGGTTTTCTCATGAGAAGGCTCAATTATATTATTTTCTGTGATAATTCATTAATAAAATGAGCCGCGACGCGAGAAAACCGGTCTTCGGGGTTTACGACCAGGTCTGACACAAACCAACCTGTACAGTCACAGAAGCAGGCTAAAAGCTTGAAATTTTGGATTTAAGAAGAAGAGAAATTGTACTATCCGTGTGGTGAAAACAAAGGCGCTGATCAGCTCCGCGAAGCTGATCTGCGCCTTTGTTTTCGCCTAGGCGAAAATCCGGTTTTCTCACGATGCGGCTCAAATTATAACTGAACAAATTCTTATTCTGTCTACCTCTCTATTGTACTACTGGTCATATTTGTCTTTGGTTTATGCTAACAAGATTGCTACCTCCCTGGGAAAGAGCTAGCCATCTTGCTCTTAATGTGTGTTTTTTATCTTTTTTGTAATGTATTGTAAACCTTTCTTAACCACCTGGGGCCAGTTCTTTAAAACTTTGTTAGCTTAACGATATTGTTAAGCCCTCAATTTGTTAAAAAGCAAATGCTTTGTTATTTTTTGTTGAAAAAATGTGAGAATCCTTTGCAGTATTTTTTTGTTTTTCAACAAAAAACAACAGTGTATTTGTAATATTGCCATTTGAAATTTTAACGGATCATTAACTAATGACATCGTTGATTTTGAACAACTGGGCCCTGGTAGTAGGATTTTAAACTTTCTATTCTTATTTTTTTCACTATTCTTCTCAATATTGTCTAGAAGCTTCACCTGGAGTCTGAGTCAGTTGCTAGCTCTGTTCTCCCACCAAACCTCACTTGGCACTGGAAACATAAAATTGTAGTGAGATTTGCAATGCTTATACCACTGAAATTTCAGAAGTATGAATCTGAATGCCAGAAAAGAATAACTGCCATGGACTGTAGGACATGTAATATCACTTCTTGATATATGAGGCGCAGCATGAGAAAACCCGCACTTTGCATAAGCAAAAACACAAATACAGATCAGCTGTGCATTAACAATGATATAGTAAAGGTTAAATCTGCACTTTGAAGCTTTCAGCCTTCTCCTGTGACATTGTTGCCCTTCTGTGTTGGGCCTGGTCAGAAACCCTAAAGACAAGGCCAAAACCAGAGGACCATTGGTCCTGACAACGCTCACCTGAACCCTGATCTTGGAGTATTAAGTCATCATGAAATGACCTTGACCATGAATACTCACACACCTTTATTGAATTCATAAGTTGTCTGCATCTGCAAAGTTTCAGGTCTCAGGCTGCAATAGTTTCCAAACCCAGTGATTTATGAGAAAACCATAATTTTAATTTTGATATTTAAATGACTTTGGGTCAAGGTCAAGAAATGACCTTGGCCTTCATTAATTACTTACCTTCACTGACTCCATTGGTTTTCTGCATCTAGCAACTTCCAGGTCTCAGACTGCAACAGTTTCCAAAATATCCATTGTTTTCGCCTTTTCCCATGTAAAAGCCTATGTTTCCAAAATTGACCTTGCCGTAAAATACGTCAAGGTCATCCTATGGTCATCATTTGATCGAACTATGATGGGCTGGAGTCCCAAATGCTACATACTAAGTTTCACGAAAATTGGCCTGCCGGTTCTGGAGAAGAAGATTTTTGAGTGGTTTTTACCATATATGGGCGTGGCGGCCATCTTGGTAATGTGACCTGGATTTCGCGATCAACTTTCGTCTCCCCTACCCATGGATGCTCCACATAAAATTTCACTTTGATTGGCCCAGCAGTTTCAGAGAAGAAGATCTTTGAAAAGTGTGTATGGACGACAGACTGGCCAAGGTCAAGAGATGACCTTGACCTAAATTAATCACATACCTTCATCTACTCCATCAGTTGTTTGCATCTACCACTTTTCAGGCATCAGGCTGCAATAGTTTTCAAAAAAAAATCCATAGTTTTCACTTTTTCCCATGTAAAAGCCTATGTTTCCAAATTTGACCTTGCCGTAAATTAGGTCAAGGTCATCCTAGGGTCATCATTTTATCAAACTATAATGGGCTATAGTCCCAAATGCTACATACCAAGTTTAATGAAAATCGGCCTGCCGGTTCTGGAGAAGAAGATTTTTGAGTGGTTTTTACCATATATGGGCGTGGCGGCCATCTTGGTCATGTGACCTGAATTTCGCGATCAAACTTCCATCTCCCCTACCCATGGATGCTCCACATAAAATTTCACTTTGATTGGCCCAGCAGTTTCAGAGAAGAAGATCTTTGAAAAGTGTGTATGGACGACAGACTGGCCAAGGTCAAGAGATGACCTTGACCTACATTGATCACATACCTTCATCTACTCCATTAGTTGTTTGCATCTACCACTTTTCAGGCATCAGGCTGCAATAGTTTTCAAAAAATCCATAGTTTTCACTTTTTCCCATGTAAAAGCCTATGTTTCCAAAATTGACCTTGCCGTAAATTAGGTCAAGGTCATCCTAGGGTCATCATTTTATCAAACTATGATGGGCTAAAGTCCCAAATGCTACATACCAAGTTTCATGAAAATCGGCCTGCCAGTTCTGGAGAAGAAGATTTTTGAGTGGTTTTTACCATATATGGGCGTGGCGGCCATCTTGGTCATGTGACCTGGATTTTGCAATCAAACTTCCATCTCCCCTACCCATGGATGCTCCACATAAAATTTCACTTTGATTGGCCCAGCAGTTTCAGAGAAGAAGATCTTTGAAAAGTGTGAATGGACGACAGACCCCCCAAGGTCAAGAGATGACCTTGACCTAAATTAATCACATACCTTCATCTACTCCATTAGTTGTTTGTATCTACCACTTTTCAGGCCTCAGGCTGCAATAGTTTTCAAAAAATCCATAGTTTTCACTTTTTCCCATGTAAAAGCCTATGTTTCCAAATTTGACCTTGCTGTAAATTAGGTCAAGGTCATCCTAGGGTCATCATTTTATCAAACTATGATGGGCTAAAGTCCCAAATGCTACATACCAAGTTTCATGAAAATCAGCCTGCCGCTTCTGGAGAAGAAGATTTTTGAGTGGTTTTTACCATATATGGGCGTGGCGGCCATCTTGGTCATGTGACCTGGATTTTGCAATCAAACTTCCATCTCCCCTACCCATGGATGCTCCACATTATATTTCACTTTGATTGGTCCCCGATGCTACATACCAATTTTCGTGGAAATCGGCCCACCGGTTCTGGAGAAGAAGAGTTTTGAAGGGTTTTTACCATATATGGGCGTGGTGGCCATTTTGGTCATGTGACCTAGATTTCACGATCAAACTTGAAATGCCACTACCCAAGGAGGCTCCACATAAAATTTCAACTAGATCGGCCAAGCGGTTTCAGAGAAGAAGATCTTTGAAATTGTGGACGACGGACGGACGACGGACGGACGGACGGACGGACGCCGGATCATGGCCATCCTATAAGCTCACCTTGTGAGCCTTCGGCTCAGGTGAGCTAAAAAAAAAATGAGAATGCTTACGGTAACATGCCAGAAAAAAAATGGGTCGATAGGTCGGTATTTTTCTTTTTTTTTTTGAGGGAAGCCTTACCATGTAAAATACCTGAACATAGATCTACAGTTTAATCAGCATTAAACTGTTTTCTCCTCCAGTGCACATGCACAGCATCTTAGTTAAAATTTTTTATTCATTTGCCAGTCCGGTACTTGAAAAACACGATCTTTTTTCGATTTTCGAGTTTTTATTTTCGGAAAACAGGAAAAAATATTAGAGTCGGGGAGTTTTTGACAGGGTCGGTCGGGTTACCGGAAACATTCCTTTTTTTTCGCCCAAGTTGTTGTTTTATGATGCAAACTGGGCACAGGAAAAGAATAACTGCCTACAAGACATGCAATAATTTCTTGATATTTTTTTTTATAAATTTAAACAAAAACATGCACATGCATTGGGAAGCTTTTCTACTGTTAAATACAAATGTTATACATATATACATGTATTTGCCATAAACATTCATTATCAATTGTATAACATAGTCATCAATGCTCCTACTACATTTGAGCTGCCTCATGGGAAAACCAACAATCTGCATATGCGAAAACAAAGATGCAGATCAGCTTAGCGGTAACCGCGAAGCTGATCAGCCCTTTGTTTTCACTACACAGATAGTACACTTCATCTTCTTCTTAAATTTGAAATTTCAAGCTTCTAGCCTTCTTCTGTGACTGTACAGCCTGATTTGTGTGGGACCTGTTCGGAAACAATATTGTTGGTTTTCCCACAAGGTGGCTCGTTTGTATGTGCCCCTACCTGTTTGACAGCATTGAGTAATCTTGTTTGTAGACCCTGTCTCTCGCTGCAGTGTGGGTCATCCCCTGAAACAGTAAAACAAATAACAAACATGAAAATATAATCAACATCAGAAAACCAACATTTTGCATATGCGAAAACAAAGACACAGATCAGCTCATTCAGCTGTGCAGTACAGTCTGTGTTTCCCATCATTTGTATATACATCATACGATAGAGCTTGCATTTGTACAGGGTTTGCTGTGGCTTGGTTCGGCTGCATGTTACACATGGTTTCAGAAATCATGCATAACTATTTTCATAATAAATAAGAGCTGTCGCAGGACAGCGTAGCTCGCCTGACTTGTGCTTTGCCACTACATCTGTTAAAATCTATGACCCATGACCTTGACCTCAAGGTCACTCAGGTGGGTCATGATGGTACAACATAAAACTTCAGACCAATGCAAAGTATCAAAATGATCAATCTACATGTTCAAGAGATATAGACTTATAAAAACATTAACCAAAACTTAAACACAAAACTTCCAAGTCTGTGACCCTGTCCTCAAGGTCATCCAGGTGAGTTGTGATGTACAGCATAAAACCTGAGACCAATATCTATCAACATGCAACGCAGCAAGTATCAACTTTATCCATCAACATGTTCAAGAGATTAAGACTTTAACCAAAAAATTTAACACAAAATTTCTAAGTCTGTGACCTTGACCTCAAGGTCACCCCGGGTAGGTCATGATGGTACTGCATAAAACTTCAAACAAACTTAAGACCAATATCTAGCAACATGCAAAGTATCAACTCGATCAATCAACATGGTCAAGAGATGTAGACTTACAAAAACTTAAATCAAAAACTTAAACACAAAATTTCTAAGTCTGTGACCTTGACCTCAAAGTCACCGAGAGTGGGTCATGATGGTACTGTTGTAAACTTCAGACCAATATCTAGCAACATGCAAAGTATCAACTCAATCCATCAACATGGTCAAGAGATATAGACTTACAAAATCTTTAACCAAAAACTTAAACACAAAATTTCTAAGTCCGTGACCTTGACCTCAAGGTCACCCAGGGTGGATCATGATGGCACTGCGTAAAACTTCAGACCAATATCTAGCAACATGCAAAGTATCAACTCAATACATCAATATGGTCAAGAGATATAGACTTACAAAAACTTTAACCAAAAACTTATTAAAACACAAAATTTCTAAGTCTGTGACCTTGACCTCAAGGTCACCGAGAGTGGGTCATGATGGTACTGTATAAAACTTCAGACCAATATCTAGCAACATGCAAAGTATCAACTCAATACATCAATATGGTCAAGAGATATAGACTTACAAAAACTTTAACCAAAAACTTATTAAAACACAAAATTTCTAAGTCCGTGACCTTGACCTCAAGGTCACCCAGGGTGGGTCATGATGGTACTGCATAAAACTTCAGACCAATATCTAGCAACATGCAAAGTATCAACTCAATACATCAATATGGTCAAGAGATATAGACTTACAAAAACTTTAACCAAAAACTTATTAAAACACAAAATTTCTAAGTCCGTGACCTTGACCTCAAGGTCACCCAGGGTGGGTCATGATGGTACTGCGTAAAACTTCAGACCAATATCTAGCAACATGCAAAGTATCAACTTGATCCATCAACATGGTCAAGAGATATAGACTTATAAAAAACTTTAACCGAAAGTGTGACGCGGACGCGGACGTAAACGTACACGTAAACGGGGACGACTGAGGTGACTACAATAGCTCTATGCACTTTGTGCAGGCGAGCTAATAAAATTGTTTAATATGTGTTATCTTATCATATGCGGCATATTATGATCACTGTTTAGCGATATTTTCTTTCTTTGAAACATAATTTTGTCAACATTGATCCGGTCGGGATGACATCATCAGTCATTCGTATGAGGTGAATGACTCGGTGTTTATCGCTATGGCCTTACTGAGTTCTTAGCAGAAAATGTGAAATTTTTCGTAAAAGCTTTGAAAATATCTTTAGGTCATTATCATTCCTTCAACTCAGTGTTACTGTTCCGGATTTGGGTCAAATAGTCATGACATGGCCAAGCTGGCACCTGCCCCTCGACCGCTTTATGGACAAATACCAGTCTGTTGGCTTTCCTTCTATCCTGCTATTCTGTGTAGACTGGCTTCTTAAAAGGTCGACAGGATTATCATTAGTCAGTTTAAGACAAAGACTACCATAAGGTTTAAATGGTCCCTTCACATGTCCAATAGTCAAGAAAAGTACACCCTGCAGCACACACAAAGAAAGAAGAAAAAAAAAAGTATTTTCCAAGTAAAGAATATTTGGATTGGTTATTTACTGTGCAACTAATAACGCACTTATCAACTTTTTGAATTTAAGCTATTTCTAAGTCTAAAAATGCCCTTTTTGTTTAAAGCCGCGAGCTGAAAGTGCCCTTTTCAGCATTTGTCCGCCCTGTCCTTTTCAAATCCTAGCTGGAGCACTGGGAGAAAAGAGAATGCCCAGAAAAACCATGTGGCAGATCCACAAAACTTGACTTGTCTCACATGTGCCCAGTATGAGGGGCTCAAAATGGGTTCGATGATTTACTGAAATCACCGAAATCACCATGAAATCACCTAAATCACCTCAGAAATCACCTATAAAAACAATATTACCCTGTTTAATGGTGCATATTACAACAAAATATAGTATTCTAAGCTTTTATAATAATATTTTTTCATAAAATTTTGTTTAAGAATGCAAAGAATAAAAAAGAGCATGTAAGATTTCTGCGGTGATTTCGATTATCGTCGCTGCAGAAGTATATTGAAATCACCCTGGAAGCATAAGGCAGTGAATGCTTTGATTTAGGCTTTAGAACACACCCATTCTAAAATATTCTAAACTAAATCTATTGGTAAGTCTATTGTAATTAAAACAAGTAGCCCAAGGGCAACGATCGCTCACCTGAGAGTCAACAAGTACGGTCACTGGACAAAGTGTTTTTTTTTTTTTTTTTGTTTTTTTTTTGTTTTTTTTTTGTTTTTTACCATATATGGGTATAACAGCCATCTTGGTCATGTTTCAGGTCTATGGCTGCAATAATAGCGATCATTGGTCCTGTAAACACTTACCTGAGACCTAGTTGTCACTTTTTCCCATGTAAAAGCCTATGTTTCCAAAACTGACTTTGTCCTAAATTAATCACACACCTTCATCTACTCCATTAGTTTTTTGCATCTACCACTTTTCAGGTCTTTGGCTGCAATTGTTTTCAAAAAATCCAAAGTTTTCACTTTTTCCCATGTAAAAGCCTCCGTTTCCAAAATTGACCGTGCCGTAAAATAGGTCAAGGTCATCCTAGGGTCATCATTTGATCAAATTATGATGGGCTGGAGTCCCAAATGCTACATACCAGGTTTCGTGAAAATCGGCCTGCCAGTTCTGTAGAAGAAGATTTTGGGGTGTTTTTTTTTATCATAAATGGGCGTGGCGGCCATCTTGGTCATGTGACCCGGATTTCACGATCAAACTTTCGTTCCCCCTATCCATGGATGCTCCACATACAATGTCACTTTGATTTGCCAAGCATTTTCAGAGAAGAAGATCTTTGAAAAGTGTGTATGGATGATAGACCGGCACATTCAAGGGCAGATAACTCTGCAGTCCAGGGTCTAATCTGGCTCAAATTCGAACTCATCCAAGTTGTTATGGTTATCCTTGTTATTTCCAAGAAAGAAGAAGATCCAATCAAAATTGAAGGCGCTAGAGTGGCCACAATACAAAATATTGATTTTTCAAACACTAAAGGGCAGCTAACTCCGCAGTCAGAGGTCTGATGTGGCCGAAATTCGAACTCATTCGAGATATTGTAGTTATCTTTGTTACCTGCAAGAATGAAGAAGATCCACTGAAAAACAAAGATAAGATCCACTGAAAAACAAAGATGCTAGAGTGGCCACAACACAAAATATTGATTTTTCAAACACTCAAGGGCAGATAACTCAGCAGTCAGAGGTAGGATCTGGTCGAAATTCGAACTCATCCAAGATGTTACGAATGTTCTTGTTACTTCCAAGAATAAAGAAGAACCGAATAAAAAGGAAAGTGCTAGCTTGGCCACAACACAAATATTGATTTTTCAAACACTCAAGGGCAGATAACTCCGCAGTCAGAGGTTGGATCTGGTCGAAATTCTAACTAAACCGAGATGTTACAGATGTCCTTGTTATTTCCAAGAATAAAGAAGATCCCAGAGTGGCCACAACACTAAATATTGATTTTTCACACAGTCAAGGGCAGATAACTCTGCAGTCAAGGGTCGGACCTAGCTGAAATTCGAACTCATCTGAGATGTTATGGCTATCCTTGTAACTTCTAAGTATGAAGAGGATGGCCACAACACAAAATAATGATTTTTCAAACACTCAAGGGCAGCTAACTGCACAGTCAGAGGTTGGATCTAGCTGAAATTCGAACCCATCCGAGATATTATAGTTGTCCTTGTTACCTGCAAGAATGAAGAAGATCCACTGAAAAATAATGGCGCTATAGTGGCAACAACATTTTTCCCATTATAAGTCTATGGGGATTTTTTCAGACGCTCAAGGGCAGTTAACTCCGCAATCTGAGGTCGAACCTAGCCGAAATTCGAACTCATCCGAGATAGTTCCTTGTTATTCCCAAGAATGAAGAAGATCCAATCAAAAATGAAGTTGCTAGAGTGGCCACAACATTTTCCCCATTATAAATCAATGGGAGCTATCTGTTGCCATGGAAACCAGAGTTCTGATCCGACCTGGTTCAAAACCTATTGCAACCTTTCCCCCTCCTCAATAATGCTTCAGATAAAATTTGATTGCGATTGGCCTTGTTGTCTTAGAGATATTCAAGATTGAAAATGTGAACGCAGGGACGCACTGACAGACGCCAGCTCTACTACCATACTATAAACTCCCCATGAGCCTTCGGCTCAGGTGAGCTAATAATAGGGAAGAATAATAAATAAGTCTGCAGTGATCTCTCTTAATCGTCGTATTGCAGACCTACCGAAATCACTTTAGATAATGACCAGTGATGCGGTTCGCGCATACCAGCTGTCCCTTAATTACTCGCGACAAGCATGTGTGGCGTCTCAATTTAAATTACTTAAGGACAAGATTCCAGTCACACCTTTAACTAATTATTTAAAAGATTACAGACCTGTTTACATTCAAAACATGGCATGTGTAGTCACTAATGAGGATATGTGTAGTTTTGGGTACTTAAGTGTAGTCCAAACAAAAAACTTTGTACACAATTTAATATACATAATATCAGCATAAAATCAGATTAGGCATTAAAATTGATTAAAAATTCATCATAAAAATAAAAAAAAAATGATAAAAACTATAAAAATGTACAATAAATATATATGTTCAATGACCTGCATGATCGCATCACCATGTTTAGACCTCGACTTGCTTGTTAGGAAATCATGGCCAGGAGAAGCATGGTCATTTATATTATAGATCCACTTTTCAAGTTTTGTTGACTAGACTCTGGTAATAGGCACTTTTGAGCCCTTTAAGTGTTTTTTCAGAATAATGTCTTGTTCCAGCTTCTCCTGGCCTGGATTTCATAACAAGCAAGGCCTCAAGTGTCTTATCAGAGAGGCTACTTCTCTGTTCTGTTCTTTCTCACTGTGGAAAACACACGTTCGCACACGTTCGCAGTGGGCACTGCCATGAGGTATGGTGAGAATACTAAGCATTAGCTGGGACAATTCTTTGAAAATAAAAGAGCCATTTTAAAGAAGTACAAAATGTCTTTGAAACTTCGTCTCCTTTGACGCAGTTACCTGAAATTAGTGTCCAGGTGCATGACTCTATGTATATAGAGGATCTTACACGAGTGGTCATTTCATATGAAAT